>JAULJL010000026.1:5411219-7811219 GCA_030761205.1 Fremontodendron californicum
TGAGAAGTTCAACATCGCAAGGAATTGTTCCAATGAAAGATGTTAGAAGGTAGCCTATGAGGCATCATGTGCTAATGGATGTATCAACAAGTTTGAGAAACTTGGTTGGTTTATGGATCATAATATAAATATGGGCTTAGTTCTTTCTTCATTGTCTAAGAGCAATTTGCAAGTCGTGTTGTATTACAACATGAACCGATAGGTGTTGCTAAATGTGCCTACTAGACTAGAAGATCATCCACTATGTCACTTCCACCAGGGGAAGGTAACTGAAGAAAAGTTCTGCAAAGAAAATATGCTTCTTTCTCAAAGGCTTATGAAGCCGAATGGTGAGATGAATAAAGAAATTGATATCGATCAAAAGGACATACCATAATTATGGTAATGCAAGGCATTGGAGGCTTAAATGCAAGAAGTATATTCGATACTTGAAGGGAAGTGAAACTTGAGAAATTTTACTTCATAGTTATTATGAGTTTGTTTTCACTACCTTTAGGTATATCATACCTATAAAATTGGTTCAAAGATATGTATGACATATAGATAGAACTAATGGTAAGGACAAGTGAAAAGAATAAGACCAAGGAGGTGGCAACCTTAGTTGCTGTTTGGTCAAGCTTGCCAACCTATCCATGATGAATTTTTTAGAAATATTATCATTGATATTTCTGTTTTCTAGCATTAGATGCTTGGCCATTGATGGAGACTCAATTAAGAGTTGTAAACCCAAGTGCAAGTTATGTTCAAGTAATAAATTCTCGGGTGTCCGAGGTCGAACCACAGGGAAGCGTATTAGTAAGTATAAGTTTATAAATATATAAGACAAAGAAAGTAAACAAGATATTAGGGAATCAACAACAAAATAAGATAAACAAGATATTAGAGAACAAAATAAACAAAATATAAAAGAAATTAAACAAGATATAAAAAACAATAAGAAAAGATGTTGAGGTTAGAGAATCCACTCTTGGTGTTATGCTAAGATTAATCTTGTTTTATTACACAATTGAAATCCACACATAAAGGAGGTTCCAATCGGAAGGTTTAGCAATTCAGTCCAAATTGTCCAACGTCCATAGCATATGATATTATGTTCATTTGGTGTCCTCAAAACTCATAAAAAGAGTCCAAGCATTCCTTATGCCAAGGTATATGTCTACAACAAATCAAGGTTATGAAACCAAGCATTTATTGTGCCATTTTCATTGTCAATAATGAATCAAGATCCCTACTTTGCAAGTATGATTTTAAACCAAAAGAAAATATTATCTATACTAGTGTTTATAAATGATAATTCATTTTAGCTCATGTTTAAGAGACTAACCTTAGCATTTACCAAGAGCTTCACCTCATCACCTCAACAATATGATTAGCAACACATACTAGATATGAATAAAATGAAAAGAAATGTAAGAAGCATAAGTAAATATAGAAAAAGAAAACTAGAGAAAGGAAAGAAAAAGAAAACTTAGAGAATTTTATTACAATGGCTAATATCCTACCAATCTATAATGTATCCCAATACTCATCCAAGGCCCTCTATTTATACACATTTTGGAGGGCTAAATGACAAGAGACAAGCTTTACAAATTTCAAAGGTAGGTATAATAGGTGGGTGCATTTTTCTAACAATTTTCGTCATATTGTATGACAATTCTGATCAGCCAGCTTGATGGTCGATTTTGTCAATGTTGGAGGCTCGATCTGATAAAATTGTCTTCTAGAAAAATATACCCCTGTCAGTTAAGAATCCATAGCCGTTGGAATCAGATCATTTTCTCATGTGGATCGGAAGATATGGTCATAATACCAAAACGGTGCAGAACAGACGTCATTGCACATCAGCCAACTTGATGGTTGATTTCGGTAGGGAAAACGACTCCGTTTCAAGAAGTGTAAAACATGAAAAAGATAGATATGCCTCTTAGCTTTGCACGGCTACAAATTTCAGCCTTATTGCTTCAGTGAAACTCCAGATATAGCTGATATGGAAAACGGTGTCGGAACTGGAACTGAACTGGATTTGCCCTTAATTCTAGTAATCTGAAATCACTCAAAGAAACTCGTGAAAAACACCAAATTACATAAAAATATAAAAGATCATAAACACAATTAGACTAAACAATAATAACTCGTATTTGACACAAAATAATAATAAAACATAACTAAAAACTATATAATTATACGAGTTATCACACCCCCACACTTAGATTGTTGCTAGTCCCTAGCAACGACTCAATAAAAATAAAATAAGAAAATCTAATCTAATCCATTTTCGTAGGAAATTACGGTGGCACTTAGCATGTGACACAAGCCTTTAAACCCCTAGGTGTCCCTAGTGGACGAGTTTAGTCTCGTGAGGGTTTGCTAGAACGATACCTACAAACATTGAAAAACTAAAATATAAGTAAACTACATACACTAAAAATATTTACTCCTAATCCTTTCAATATAAATTAGAGACAATCTTTGAACAAGTCTTATAAACTAATCAATAGGTCAAAGAATTTCACAAAAATTCATGCTTGAATGTAAATAAATGAGTTAAGCCAATATTAACATAACATATTTCAATCAAAATAGTGTATATTCAAACTTAATCTCAACTTCTCACATGGGATACTCTCTTGATTTTCACTCTTTAAAGTAGTGGTAAAGTGTTTACACTCAATCAATCTCATGAAAACACTTCTACCATATGCTTGCTTGTCCACCTATTCTCCACTATTTAGATCATACAACTTCATAAATCAAGAGGTCTTTATTCAAGGTTGTAATGGGGCCAAAGGGTTATAATGTGGTTAAAGAACAAAAGGATAAAGATATCACAAAGGTTCCAAAGAGTTCATAGAGTTTAGAGACATAATAAGATCATACAATTAAATTTCTCAAAACTCTTTACAAGTACATAGTCACATAGGCTAAATATTCATGTTGAGCCTTTGCTTCATTCTAACCAACTTTGTAACATCTTTTTCTTTACTTTAACTAGACGTTCAAGAAAAGATTTTTTTTTTTTTTAATATGGGAATGTATTTGACAATGATCCATTTCTTTTTCTCTTGACTTTTTCTTTTCTTTTCTTCCCCCACACTTATCTTTTGTTTCTAACCCAAATTTTCAACTAAAAATATCCCTTGTTTTTTGCAATATGTCTCAAAATATATAATCCATCTTTAGAACAAGGGTAAGGATATAAGTATATTTAGGCTAGGTGTAAGTTGTGGTTACCAATAAACAGCATATTTAATGTAGGCTCAAATTGGCTCACTAGTGGAGATGTTCTCTTGGAACATCAATAAGGGATGGCTGTTTGGCTCTGGTTATAATCCTAATGCCTCTATCATATTCATGTTGTCACATGTATCAATATAGTCTCAAACGGTTTAAAGCAAGTTCTGGAGAATCATGTAATCATAAGAGCACTCAAGAAAGAAATTAGATTGATTTGTATAATGCATCAATCATTATAGGCTCAAAAACTCACAAGGATGATTATACAAGTCAGATTAAGTCTAAACATGCTTCTTTCTCAATCAACATATCATATTAACATTGGCTCATAAAAAGGTTGATATCAAGCTCAATTCTCATGAAAATCTTCTCACTAATAAATCTGTTTTAGACTTATGCAATTCATATCTCATTATAGTATTGAAAGTAACTAAAACACACTAAAAACACACTAAGCCTAAACATGCTTTTTTTTTTTTTTTTGAAGAAGAAGAAGAAGAAGATTAAATCAAACTGACAAGGTATGTCTCAAGTCTCCCTTACTCAGACCTTGTTCAGAATGAATACTTCTAAATGGCTTAAAACACAACATTTTTTTTTTTTTACAAATTAGCAAAATATGTCCCTTACCCCCTACTAAAATATGACATTGTCCCCAATGTCAAATTTTAAAGGTAGAATTTAGGAGATATTACCTGCAGAGGTTGCTAACCACTTATTATAACTGAGACACAACAAACAAAATGTTAGATAATGTCGCCGAAAGTGTATTTGACCTGTCAGAAGAAAATGTTAACCTAACAAAAGATTTTTGCGTGATTTCAGGAAGAAAATCAAAAAGAGAAGAAAAATCAACTGTAAAAGACCAATGCAAAAAAAAAAAACGAGAATAATTACACAAATCTAACAACACGTAAATTAAACCGAAATGAAGTTATTGCAAATCAAACCAAAAGCTGAGAAGTCATTTATTGTAGTTGTGATTGTGGCTCACATCTTCCTCTGGTTTTACGTCCAGAAACGGCTTAAACGCCTTCTATGAGTCGAGGATATGCTTCCCATCCAGTTTTCTTACAAGCTGGCAAACAGGGTCTTTTAACATCAGATTCCCAAGATGTTGCCATTCCCTTTGGAATTGCGACCATAAATCAAGAATTTCTCTTTGTACGTCTCCACTAGGATGCGTCTCAAGAGAAAGTTGGATATTACCCAAATTCTCCTTACTCAGTCCATCCTTAATGAATTCAATTTTATCATCTCGATTAGAGGACGGAATCCCAATAGAACGACATTTACCGTTACACGTCCATCGTGCACACTTGTGGCAATTTGAACTCATGCACTTTGCTCGTCGCTTCTTTGCATAAGTGCTTCTACCTGTACCTGGTAAATGCAAAACAGGAAGATATTCATCTTCACGTACCTTGGCTTCAATTATCCAACGTATGTCTTCAGGAATCCCTTTGTGCATAAGCATTCTTAATCTTTCAAATCGAACTTGGTAAAGCTTCAGTAAAATATTCCGAGGAAAAGGAGGAAATCGTTTCTGCAATCTTGTGAGAATATCATCCATCTTGAAAAAAAATGAAAAAGAAATTGAAAGAGAAATTTATATACAATATCAGTTTTGTGGGTAGCTGATGGAACCGACTTAAATAATCACGGAGTACCGTTATCCACCATTTAACCGGGGTTAAAAAAAATGTATTTTTTTTTGTTTTTTTTTTTTTTTGAAGATTAGTAAAAATTATATTTACATCTAGTTATTTTCAAAACAAGGATCAGAAAGAAAAACAACCTCTTCTTGAGTAACATGATTTTCCAAAAAAAAAATTGAGTCTTTGTCCATTTACCTTGAATACGTTACCATTTTGAGGATTCTCAATGTCAACTGCTCCATAATGATACACATGCTTAACCACAAATGGGCCAATCCATCTTGATCTCAACTTACCAGGAAATATGTGAAGTCTAGAATTATAAAGTAGAACTTTTTGCCCAACATCAAATGTTTTTCTTGAAATTAACTTGTCATGAAAGGCTTTAGTTCTTTCTTTATGAATTTTAGAATTCTCATATGCATCTTTTCTGAGTTCCTCAAGTTTATTTATGACTGGAAAAGTTTCATTCTCACCCAAAAAGGAATATTTTAGCTCGGATGGCAATGGTTTTAAATCCAGCTTGGGTGGTTCAATAGTTGATGGTACAGTGACATTTGTGAGTGATGGAAGTTCCTCAAACTTTTGCTTCCAACAATGCTTAACCTGAAAAGAATTTAACAAAGAATCAGTGTGTGAAATTTCTGTAGCATTATCAAACTCACATTCAATTAAATAAGCTTCTAAAGGATCATGGAATGTGGTAATGGTGAGATGTTCATGAACAAGTTCTTCAATGAAATCCACTTCATGTACTTCTGAATCATCACCAGGTTGCTTGCAAGTGTTGAACACATTTAATTCTAAAGTTATATTTCCAAAAGAAATGTTCAAATTACCATTCCTGCAATTTATCAGAGCATTAGAAGTTGCAAGAAATGGACGACCTAATATAACAGGAATTTGAACATTTGGATTTGAAACAGGATGTGTGTCCAAAACAATAAAATCAACAGGGAAGTAAAAATTATCAATTTGAACCAAAACATCTTCAACTATCCCTCGAGGAATTTTTACAGAACGAACAGCTAGTTGAAGTGTAACAGGTGTTTCCTTGAGTTCACCTAAACCTAACTGTTGATAAACAGAAAAAGGCAAAAGATTAACACTAGCACCAAGATCAAGCAATGCACGTTCTATTCTAGTGTTTCCAATGATGCATGAGATTGTTGGACATCCAGGATCTTTGGATTTTGGTGGAGTAAGGTGCTGAATGATTGAGCTCACACTTTCCGTCAGAAATGCTTTCTTTTGTACATTATGTTTCCTTTTAACTGTGCACATGTCCTTCAAAAATTTAGCATAAGATGGAACTTGTTTGATTGCATCCAATAAAGGAATGTTAATCTTAACTTGTTTGAAAAGTTCATAAATTTCTGCATTTTGATTCAAATTCTTTATTGTTTGCAACCTTTGAGGAAAATGAGCAGGATACATACCTTTTTCTTTGTCCAAATTTTCAAGAAGTTCAGACTTACCATCATCCTTACCATTACTTTTCGGAGGGGAAGGAGGATCTTGGTCTTTTGATGGAATGTTTTTGTCAATTACCTTTCCACTTCGAAGAGTTGTGATAGAACTGGCATTTTCCTGTTGAGTTTTATTGGAGCAAGAAACAAGACATTGAGTAGAAGGGTTAGGCTGAGGTTGAGCAGGAAACTTACCTTTTTCTTGAGTGCGTAATGAAGCTGTCAATGTGGACAAGGTGTTTTTGATCTCATTGATGTCCTGTGAAGTCCGGTTATTCACATTTGCTTGTGTTTGGATGAATGCTTGCAATGTCTCTTCCAAGGTTTGTACACGTGAAGGTTGATAGGAAAAAGTGTTGCCCGGCTTTTGAGATTGTGGTACCTGAACATGATTATTATTCCGCCAACTGAAGTTGGGATGATTTCTCCATTCAGGGTTATATGTTTCAGAGTAAGGAGAAGGAAAAGGCTTTTTAAATGTGTTTATGGAATTTACTTGATCATGCAACGCTTCTTTAAGAATGGGAATGTTTGGACATTCAGAAGTGGGGTGTCCCATGATTTCACAAATTCCACAACTTTCTTCATTTTTAACCGTTTTGACTTCTTTTACTTCTCTAAGTTCCATGGCTTCAATCTTTCTAGCCAAATTAGCTACTTTAGCTTTTATCTCATCTTCTTGACTAAAATGATATTTACCTCTGTTAGAAACAAGATTAGATCTATTGAAACTTTCAGAGGAATTATCTGTGTGCCAGGCTTGAGAGTTATCTGCCAAATGGTCTAGGTAGTCAAAGGCTTCTTCAGGTTCTTTTTCTAGAAACTCACCGTTACACATTGTTTCAACAAATTGTTTAGTTTCGGGAGTTAAACTTTCATAAAAGAAACTAATAAGACGCCATTTTTCAAAACCATGATGTGGACAAGAACTTAACAAATCTTTAAAACGCTCCCAACACTGAAAAAATGCTTCATTTTGATTTTGATTGAAATTTTGAATCTGTCTTTTCAAAGCAGTAGTTTTATGTGCTGGGAAAAATTTCTTTAGAAACTCAGTTTGTAATTCTTGCCATGTGCCAATTGACCTTGGTTTTAAATTATGAAGCCAAATTTTTGCTTTATCTTTTAAAGAAAAAGGAAATAATTTTAGCCTGACAATTTCATTTGTGCATTGTTGGTCATTAAAGGTGACACATACATCTTCGAAGTCTTTTAGAAACGAGTAAGCACTTTCCGATTCTAACCCATGGAAATTTGGAAGCAAAGCTATCATACCTGGTTTAAAACGAAAGTTGTTTGCATTGAGAGGAAAAATAAAACAAGAGGGTGATGAGCTTCGAGTTGGTTGCAAGTAGTCACGCATGGTGCGTACTTGTCTGTTCTCATCTTCAGCATGAACACTTTCATTGTCAGCCATGGTAGGAGTTGTATTAGAAAGATTACCTGAAAAAGTTTCACAATAAAATATAACTAAACGACGAGATCTAAAATCACGTCGCCAAACAAGCATAAAACAAAGTTAATAAATAGATTAGGCGGTATAACCAGCCAATAGAAATAAAACAAAGTTAATATACAATATAAATATAAATATATAGAAAATTAGGCGGTATAACCAGCCAATAAAAATAAATATAGACGGTATAACCAGCCAATAAAAATAAATATACTTATAAACTTATATACTTAGTATTGCCTCCCCGGCAACGGCACCAAAAACTTGATGGAGACTCAATTAAGAGTTGTAAACCCAAGTGCAGGTTATGTTCAAGTAATAAATTCTCGGGTGTCCGAGGTCGAACCACAGGGAAGCGTATTAGTAAGTATAAGTTTATAAATATATAAGACAAAGAAAGTAAACAAGATATTAGGGAATCAACAACAAAATAAGATAAACAAGATATTAGAGAACAAAATAAACAAAATATAAAAGAAATTAAACAAGATATAAAAAACAATAAGAAAAGATGTTGAGGTTAGAGAATCCACTCTTGGTGTTATGCTAAGATTAATCTTGTTTTATTACACAATTGAAATCCACACATAAAGGAGGTTTCAATCGGAAGGTTTAGCAATTCAGTCCAACGTCCATAGCATATGATATTATGTTCATTTGGTGTCCTCAAAACTCATAAAAAGAGTCCAAGCATTCCTTATGCCAAGGTATATGTCTACAACAAATCAAGGTTATGAAACCAAGCATTTATTGTGCCATTTTCATTGTCAATAATGAATCAAGATCCCTACTTTGCAAGTATGATTTTAAACCAAAAGAAAATATTATCTATACTAGTGTTTATAAATGATAATTCATTTTAGCTCATGTTTAAGAGACTAACCTTAGCATTTACCAAGAGCTTCACCTCATCACCTCAACAATATGATTAGCAACACATACTAGATATGAATAAAATGAAAAGAAATGTAAGAAGCATAAGTAAATATAGAAAAAGAAAACTAGAGAAAGGAAAGAAAAAGAAAACTTAGAGAATTTTATTACAATGGCTAATATCCTACCAATCTATAATGTATCCCAATACTCATCCAAGGCCCTCTATTTATACACATTTTGGAGGGCTAAATTACAAGAGACAAGCTTTACAAATTTCAAAGGTAGGTATAATAGGTGGGTGCATTTTTCTAACAATTTTCGTCATATTGTATGACAATTCTGATCAGCCAGCTTGATGGTCGATTTTGTCAATGTTGGAGGCTCGATCTGATAAAATTGTCTTCTAGAAAAATATACCCCTATCAGTTAAGAATCCATAGCCGTTGGAATCAGATCCTTTTCTCATGTGGATCGGAAGATATGGTCAAAATACCAAAACGGTGCAGAACAGACGTCATTGCACATCAGCCAACTTGATGGTTGATTTCGGTAGGGAAAACGACTCCGTTTCAAGAAGTGTAAAACATGAAAAAGATAGATATGCCTCTTAGCTTTGCACGGCTACAAATTTCAGCCTTATTGCTTCAGTGAAACTCCAGATATAGCTGATATGGCAAACGGTGTCGGAACTGGAACTGAACTGGATTTGCCCTTAATTCTAGTAATCTGAAATCACTCAAAGAAACTCGTGAAAAACACCAAATTACATAAAAATATAAAAGATCATAAACACAATTAGACTAAACAATAATAACTCGTATTTGACACAAAATAATAATAAAACATAACTAAAAACTATATAATTATACGAGTTATCAGCCATTCATCCTGGAATGAACTAAAAGGTCTTATGGAATTTGTTCCATATCATGGTCTTATTACACTTATAAAAAGTTTATAAAAAGTAGAAACTTGTATAAAAGATAATCAAAGATTGTTCAAGTCAAAAGTATAAGATTAAAGTATATAGATACTAGTAGTTTCTTTGATTATGAATCAAAGGAAATCTTATACAAAACTTGACAACTAAATGAGCTTTGGCTCAAGGAATTTCATAATGAGATTATGAAAGTAATTTACTTAAAGAGCATTCTAATTAAGATATGATCTAAATGAAGAATTTGAAACTAAATTGATTGATTATCTAATAGAATTCATATAAGACGAATTGGATGGACATCACTATGTAATGACATAGAAAGGTCCATGATACTCCAAATAGGTGAGATTGTCAAAACACTAACCTAGAAAGGATCTTGAATTGTATTTGTAAAACAAACATTCATATGGGATATGAAATGTTTGGTTTTATAATTACAAATGTGCATTCAAAAAAGTTTTGAATTCACATCCCATAGGAAAGTAAATAAGTTTACTTTGAATGTTTCTACACAAGTATGAGACAGTGGGAGTTTTATGACATTTAAAAGTTAAAAGTCATAAGTTGAAATAAGATATTATGCATAGGATGCATAAAGGTACAAAGATTTAGTAGGATGCATTACTCATAAGTAATGAGTCTACTAAACTATGGTTAAGTAGGATGCATAGTGATGCATAACTCATAAGAGATGAGTCTAATTAATAGAATATTGTTAGACAATGGATTGAGATATCCAATTTTGATAGTGACATTCAGGAGTTGAATTTATCAAAAGAATGAGATATCTTTTGTGCACACCTAAGGGTTAGTGGGAGTAATACAGATTACTCAACAAATAATGTATATCAGATACATTAATGATTAAAACGTAAATTGACAGTTATGCTAAGATCTAACAGATTTAGCAACAGTTGATTGGATTAAATGTTAAATGAGTTTAACATAGAGAGAATCCAATAAGTGACTTAATGCCATGATGTTAATAAATAAGTCATTTGGAAACGTTCCAAATTAGAGAGGACTGAATTATTTATATTCTAAGTCAGAATACAAACCTTTTGTTTGAGGTTGCAAAAAGGTGTATTTGGATCGATAGCTCACTGGGCTAATTAAAAGATTCCTAGTTGTTAAAGTAACATAATGAGCCATAAGGAATCGGGTTTCATTGTGATCCGAATAAGTATTGTGACTATGATAATAGAGATTATCAAAAGTATATGACCGAAGCAGATTCTTACAATAATGTACTGAAGCTATGTCCTGGTAGAGACACAGTTGCTAATCGAAAGAGTTCACATTTGATGCGTTAGCGATTGACTTAGTGCAAGTGGGAGATTGTTGGTATATGCCCTAAAGCCAATAAGATTGGATATGAAATATACAGTTAATAATGCAAACCCATCACTATTCATTAGTGATACAAGGTTTTCCTTCATGTTAGTACAATGATAAAGAGTTATTGTCTTTAGTGATACAAGGTGACAGCAAGGGTCAGAGGATGGGCAACAAAGTTCTTGTCTTATGCTGGAAGGCTTCAGCTTATCCAATCAGTTCTGTTTCACCTGCAGAACTTCTGGTGCAGACATTTTGTTCTGCCCAAGCAATGCATAAGGAAGTTGATGCAGCTATGCTCAAGCTTCTTATGGAAAGGGAAAGAAGGCCAAGCTCAGGGAGCTAAAGTTAGCTGGAAGTCTATTTGCCTGCCAAAATCAGAAGGGGGACTTGGTGTAAAGGACCCTGTCACTTGGAATCAGGCATGTATTCTAACGAATTTTTGGGCTGTTCTGATTGACGCAGGCTCCCTATGGATAGCCTGGATCAAGACTTATGTGTTGAAGGATAGAGACCCATGGCACACCTCTATCCAGAGTGGGAGTAGTTGGAATTGGAGGAAGATCATGCAATTGAGAGAGGTGGCTGCCAGAATAGTTCTCACAACTGCTGATGGAAGCTGTAAATGGCCTTTCCCTGAGGGAAAGTACCAAGTGTCAGCAGTGTGGAACAAGATCAGACCTTCAGCTGGGAAAATGGCTTAGTATAAGTTGGTATGGTGTAATTTTAATATTCCTAGGCATTCTATGCTCTCTTGGATGGCAATCCTAAATAGATTGGCCACAAAGGATAGGCTTATCTCCTGGGGAATGGCAGTGGATGATAAATGTTTGCTGTGCAAACAAGAGAGGGAAACCAGGGATCATCTATTCTTCACTTGCTCCTACTCGAAACAGATATGGCAGAGAGTGATGGTACTTTGTAGGTTAAATAGGCAGGTTGCATGTTGGAATGTAGAGTTTCAATGGGCCTCTGTCAACCTCAGAGGTAAAGCTCTAATCACAACAATATTGAGGCTAGCTTGGAACGCAGTTATCTACCTAGTTTGGAAGGAAAGAAACAATCGTTTGTTCAACTCAATTGAGCAAAAGGAGGAGCACCTCACTGAGCAAGTGAGAGACATGATCTCGACCAGGTTAAGTGATCTTAGGAAGATTAAAAGAGATTCAGTTAATACGTTTTTATGTAATTCTTGGAGGTTAAATGCAGACATGTTTGTCTAATGGCATTGGTTTTCTGATTTGTTTAGCTAGGCTAAGCTAGCTTTGTAACATGTAGCAGCACTGCTGCTTTCTTGGATATATGGAAATCTACTTATCCAAAAAAAAAATAAAGAGTTATTGAAGTACTAATTGGATGAAGCCCATGAAACACAATGGCCTTACAAAGGAATTGTAAGGAGTTACAATTATGAGGATCCTTATGCATCAAAGTCGTGTTTCTAAACAGTTCCTGGTCATTTTATTGTCAAGACAGGGCATTGACAATGCTCAAAGACTGGCATGTGTTAAGCCTCCATGTACATGGAGCATGCAACTGATCTCATAGATTGAAGTATGGGATACTTGGGGATAACATATGGGTGCTTGTTAGAGAACAATTTCACTAAACATGGCCCGCTGTGAGAACTCTGTTTGGTATTGTCACTCATGTGTCTATGAAAACGTTCTCACATGTCAGTCATGTAAGTAGTCCTCTGACTTCTGATACCAGGTTATCTTGTATGGAAAGTGTCATACTTTGATCCCATCACGAAAGGGTTCCAAATGAAGGGATGCTTATGGTAGGGTGGTTTTGGGTATGACATGAACCATACGAAGATGGATGAGTAATCCAGAGAGGATTCACCACTCCAAGTGACATCAGAGACATATCTCATCTGTTCTTGGCTTAAGTTAATGGAAACTCTGGCCAGAGTATGATGAATTTAGGAGAAATAGTTTGTTCACAAAGTTAACCAATAGCTGCAAGAACTAATATGAATTGAACATGAGTAGACACTGCACCATGCTCATCGTCTTTCCGGGATATTTGGTGAAAGGACCGAATTACACTGATAGACTGAACACGAAAGGTTATGTCGAGACTAACTTGACTCTCCAGTATTTGGGTGGTCATGATGGCTTGCTAGAGTCTGCTCATGATCTGTGAATGTAAATTAATTGATATTCACTGCCAATATATTGGAAGCCTAATAGGTCACACACAGAAAGGTGAATTAAGAGATTAAAATTGAAAGAGCCTAATTGATTAATTTGAGAATTTAATCAGTAGGGACTTAATTAAATAGTTTAATTAAGTGGAAAGACTTAACAGAAAATACATAAGAGTTATGTTATAGCCCTTAGTCAAACCCTGGAGTGTTACCCCCTATATAAATAAATAAGATGTAGCCGATCTCCCTAAGGGGGTGATATCCGCATACTGTATGCTTGGCTTTTTGGTGTATTCTTCTTGATTTCTTTCTTCCTCCTTGTCTCTTCATGGATTGCTAGAGAGAAAAATGTTTTTTTTCAAGAGAGCAAAGGCATAGAGTGAAGAAGAAAGAAGATCAATATAATCCTTGTGGTTGGCACACCAAACCCGGAGAAGGAAGAAAAATGTTTTCTTCTTCTTGATGCTTATGAAGCATTCGACCATGGATGTTTAGATGGGGAGAGGTTTCTTGAAACCTAAACCACTAGCATGGTTTTTAGCAGGACTCCATTCCTACCTTATGAAGGTTCTCTTGATCATCTTGTGTGGATTACCGTTAGAGGCCAGACACTTATGTGGCTTAAAGTCTCGGATTGACTTCTTGGTGTTCAAGATTGAGTGGGCTATTTGTAAACTCAAGATTACTAGATCATTGAGTTAAGGTATGAATCTTAATAAGATGTATGCTTTATAATTACAAGATTGCATTAAAATTTTACAAGTATGATCCTGTAAGATTCGATTCTCTCTTTATTTATTTTTCCACTGCGTTCATGTTCTTCTTTAATTCGATTAATGTTTGAGCATGAGGTCGAATCCCAACACATGAATCATATGAAGATGCTATAGTAATCAATATAGGATTCAACACCTTGAGTGATAGAATATCTCCTTAACTCAAGAAATCTTGGACCAAAATGAAATAATGTTTTAAAATTGTTCTAAAACTTATTCAAGGAGTCAATGTCTAAATCAGAGGCTTAATATGGTTAAACAAACTTAAGTAGACACTAATCCATACTCAATGTCAAATCGAGATATTAGGTGATGAAAGGATAATAATTATATTGCAAAACTAACCACGAAAGGTTCGTCAATCCTCATTGATTTTTCTTAACAATTGGGGATCATGACTCATTGCTAAATGACAACCTTGATTTATAAATATAAGATTGATTAATTGGTGAATTAATGATGAACTCAAACTGTGTGATTCATCTAAACCAAATTAATTGATAAGCTCATAAAATACACATTTTATACCCTTTCTATTCTTAGTTTTAGTTATGTTTTCGATCTTTATTTTGATTACATATATTATGTTTTTGATTTTAGGTATATTTAGGAGAATGAAGTGAAAAGATGTCAATAATGATGGTAAAGTGCTTACAAAATCATAATCACAAGATGGAAGAAGATTTGTGACTCAAAAAGATCAATTTATGGTTACAAAGCAAGAAGGCAGATTTGACATCCGAAGCTTGTTTCAAGGAATGTTAAAATTTTTATTTAAAGAAACTTTCTTCTTTACTTTTGAATCTGACTTGAATACTCCAACGGTAGTTTATACGTCCAAATCAAACAAGAAATGGTCATCCAAATCAATCGAGAAAGTGCGAGAAATTACATAAAAAAAATCAGCGACTAGCACCGGAGCGCCGACGTCTGGCGTTGCAGTGCCAAAACATTCGAGAGCTAGCGCTGCAATGCTGGAAAGTTGGCGCTGCAGTGCTGGTCAAGCCTTCCAAAAATTAAAAAAAAATCGCAAATTTGATCCCTAAACTTCCTTGTGCGGCAAGAAAGGGTTTTCAGGGTTTTGAAACTCTATAAATACCATCTTTTAAGCCACAAACTAGACATGTTTTGATTATTATCAATATACTTCTTCTTCTTCTCCATTCTCTTAGTTTTCTCCTTAGTTTTATTTTCTTTTTATGTTTATTAACAATGCCTATGCTAGGCTAAACTTATTTTTGGTTAAGGGTGATTTCAAAGCCCTATAACATGTTTTGTAATTGATTTTTAGATTCTATCATATATTCGTTTTCTATCAAAGTTGCTTATGTTCTTCTATAAGAATTGTTTATGATTTTTGTCTTGATTTGTTTAGGTTGCATACTAGATAGATCTTGATAATTATCTAATGCTAGTTTAAGAGACTTGATACCTAGCTTGTCTTGATTTCCTATTCAATAGTAGCAATTTGTAATTCATGATTATGTTGGGTTTTCGGGAATTGCAAAGTGGAACATAACCTAAGTTAAAAATTCATGTTTATGCTTTTGTTGCTTAGATCAACCTATCTTTCTTATCATAAAGCTACTATCACTTTAAATCCATAGATGTTTATCTTAGGTTATTTGATAGTTAGAGATTAAGTAGTGGTGTTTGTCATATTTAATGAAGAACTAAGGAAGGATTGGGGTAGCAAGGGATGTTATCTACGGTTGTTAACTTTGATAGATAATTGATGTTGATAGGTCCGAAATTGATTCTTAATATTGTCTAGTGGTGGAGAATGAAACCTTAACCATATTTATCATCTTTGATTATTTCTTTATCACTTGCTTATTGCTTTTATTTTTTGCTTTAAGTTTAAGATTATTTCAAAAACCTCACATTTTTTTACTTTTCTTTTGTTTTCTTTTAACTTAAGTTATAAACTAGTAATCTATAAACTAAAATCCAATCCCTGAGGACTCGGCCCTTTCTAACTACTATACTAAACAATTGGTCATATTTGGTGCAAGGTTAAATAAGATACGCTCATTTGAGTGCATCATTAATTACGGATTTGTACTTATATTTATTGCCAACATGTTAAGGAACCTAATGTTTCACGCACAATAGAATGTGGATGTGAAAGTTAAAATGTAATAATTAAGTTGTACTTAATTAAAAGAAGCTTTGGACTTTAAGGCCCAATTAGATTTTGCAAACGGAACCAAAGGGATAATTAAAAGGCCCAAGCTCTTATTAATGAATAGGAGGCCGACCATCCCTATATAAATAGAAGGCTATCCACCCCTCTCTCTATGCTTAAGATCATCGTATTAATTGTTTCAGTTGTTATAATCATAAAACACCAAAAAGAGAGGCACTTGAATATTGTTAGCAAATATTCGGCCAACCTTTATCCCAACCTTTGAGAAGGCTCTTAAACACTTTGTTTGTGTGGACTAATGTTGAAGGTTGAAAACTAGGATAGTTGAGGGTTTACGAGAACCTCACTTGAAAGTTCCTAGGATGAGCTCTTGCAGCAAAGCACAAACCCTAGGTATGATTTTTGGACTATGCGGCATGTACTATATCTTTGTGTGGATTTTTTTCAACGTTATCCACGGATTTGGGTATTTAAAACTTTAAATTCCATTATTTTATACTCTATTCTTGTATGATCAATTCTCAACAGTGGTATCAAAACCTTCGTTGATTAAGATTTACACATTACAACTTGTTTAATTGTTCTTGACGTCAAAATTATTTTGATTACAATCTGCCAATTGTGTTGCATTGGATGAAAAATTAGTTTTAAAGAATGTTATGATTTGATTCTTTTAGAATATCATAATATATTGTGTTAGGATGATTGGGATTCAATTTCATGAAATTTAGAATTGATTTAGATTCCCTAAGATGAGGTTGTTTAGAATATTTCTTAAAGCATGAATTTTTTGCACTAGTGTTATAAGAAAAATTGTTCTTGTCCCTATGGATTTCAGATCACCACGAAATTTTAACTCATGATTAGACTGTTTCAGGATCATTGGGTTAAATTTTCAAAAATTTTTGGAGTTGATTTGGTTTCCCAAATGTTGAATCCAAAATATGGTTCTAGGAGTCGCTAGAGTTCTAATTAGATTAGGACTCATACAAACCCTAAGTTCAAATTGGTTTAAGATTCCTAATTGCAGTTGGTATTGGATATTAAAAACATATTCACTAAATATTTTATGAAAATCAAATTGAGAATCAAGGTTGGAAATCTAAGAGAACTTGTTCACCAAAATTGCAAAATTTACTTTCTTGATCATTAAGATCAGTGTGTAATTGTTACTTGTGGTTAATATCACTAAACTAAAGAAAATTAAGATGTCCTAAAGGTTTTAGAACCCTAAATTTTATGACTAAAGGTGCTGCACAAGGCTGCCAAACCTTGCTGCATGCTAGATTAGTGAAAACCTAATTGGTGCATGGTGTGGATTTCCTAGTTGGACGATTTTCATTCAATCCCTATGACCAGCCATAGAGATGGTATTCCTAATTTGATTAGGACTTGAGAGACCAGTTTTAATAAAGTTTCTTAATTGAATTAGAATTTTAATTAGTCATAGTTACTAGTATAGCTAGGAGAACACTACTAAACCTAGTTAGACTAGGACTTCTCAATGCATGTAGTTTAATTCAGGTTTTAATTAATTGACAATCCTAAAAGGTTTAAGACTTCTGTGACCAGATTAAATTAAGTATCCAAATTGAATTAGATATCCTAAAGGTTTTGGACCACTAATTAAACAAATAAATAATCCTACACTAAGTAGGAGACATAATCGGTTATAGTCTTTTAAGCTTGTTTGAATTTGATAATAAGATATCTAGACCAAATAAAATTATACATCACAATATTTGATTAATATTTTGAACGTATGATATTGATATTAATTCATATGGCATGTAAGATCATGAACTTGAATTAAACATGATTTTTACTTTCATATTATTACTATGAATGTATGGAAGGATGATTATGAACTTTTGACCACTTGTGAATGTAGAGATGGTTAATTTTCTTTATGGTATTTTTGAAATAAGGCTTTGCATGCCTTGCCTTATCTCTTCAATTATGGAGTTGTACTCTTATTTTCTCATCTTACTCCATTTGAATGTAACTCAAGATTTCTCTAAACAAATGTAATAGTTTCATAGGTTAGAATTAAGACAGAAATTAAGTTGTAAGTCCAAGAATGGAGATTCAAGGCACCAAGGGGCATAATGTCTTTGGAAGACATGTTGTTGCAATCCCCTAGGTTTTGACCATCTAACTCTTTTATTGGCTCAAGGAAGCTAGTTTGGTAAAAGTACATAATCATCCCAAACACACTTAATGCTAGATTTATATATATGTATGATGTATGATAAATACTAAGCATGTCTATATAGTATATGTAGACACCTAATTTTGTTCGGACCAATCAGGTACATTTTCTTCCTAAATCGATGTTTCAGAATGCTAAAAGGCTTTCCTCATCCAGTAGGTGGTACTCCGGGACTTAGTCTAAGAAATCAGACAGAAAAAGTCAATCTCAAAAAAGTCAACCCTAAAAAAGTCAATCCACTTTCAAAATCAAGATTTGAGGTTCAATTGAAAAACGGTGAAAGAATTTTGATAATCCGAGGTCTACATTGAAAGATATGGAGGTCGGAAGTTGGGTTACGGAATCTCAGTAGAAAAGAAACCCTAGTTTAGGAAATTTGGGGAAAAGTGCTTAAACGATCAAATTGATCGGAATTGAAGGTTCCAAATGAAAGATAAGTACTGACTACGGGTAATGGAGAAGCAACTTGGAAGGAAAACTGATAGAAAAGTCAATTCGGAAGAAAATCGAGAATTAGGGTTTTTGGTGGATTTCAGTGAAATTTGGAAGAATTATAGAAATGGCCCGATTCGATAGGACTAAAGCCCTTAATTAATGAGAAATTATTAAACAAAGGATAGCCCAAGGCTCAGTTTGAAGAAAATCTGAAAATCGAACTTGTTTTGAGCAAAATCGGGTTTAAGAGGCAAAAGGGCAAAATTGGAAAATATGGGAAAAATAGCAACTGAACTCCAAAAATTCTGAAAATTTGCAAATCTCATTCTTAAATCATTTTGAAGAGATTGGTGAAAGAAAATCTTGATTCAGAGTTCGTTTGCAAAATGGCCAAATCCCGGGCCCACTATGTAGAAATTCAATAGGATAAATCCCGAAAAAAATAGCAAATGAACTCAAACAATTCTGAAAATTTGCAAATCTTATTTTAAAATTATTTGGAAGAGATTGAAGAAAGAAAATCTTGATTCAGAGTTCGTTTGCAAAATGGCCAAATATTGGGCCCACTATGTAGAAATTCAACAGGATAAATCCCGAAAAAATAGCAAATGAGCTCCAAAAATTATGAAAACTCCCAGATCACATTTTCAAATTATTTGGAAAAGATTGGTGAAGAAAAATCTGAATTTGGAGCTCGTTTAAAAATGGTAAAGTTCTAGTGCATAAAAGAGGCAATTTCGGAAATAAATCCGAAATAAATAGCAAATGGACTCGGAAAATTTTCAAAAACTTCCATAACTCAATTTTTTATTATTTCGAAAGTATTGAAAAAAGAAAATTTGAATTTGGAGTCTGTTTGCTATTTATTTAGGTTCGGGGGGCAAAAAGGTCATTTCACCAAAAAAACCAGAAAAGGGCAAATTTGTAATTGAGAAAAATATGAAAGAAGAAGGAATTGCTGGGATTTTTCTTCCCTTGGTCAGCCAGCATAGAGGAGAAGAAGGAAGCTTGAACAATTTAATTCCCTAGTCACTATCAAGCCACATTCTACCACTAACACCTTGCAAATGGTCCCCCCTTCATCCAATGGCTTAGGTTCCTTGTAGGAAAGTTGAATGCACCATCCAATGGCCAAGTTTAAATGCCAAGATTACATTTTTATTTTTCATGAAAGAACCCTCATCTAATGGCCAATAATGGAAGAAAAAAGATGAGCACAATTTATCCAAGGGTGAGCATCCATTCGGTTAAGCAAGGAGTGCATGGGATTGTCTCTTTTCATCCAATGGCTTAGGCCATCTACAAGGGCTGAGTACACATATTGAGGGCAAGATTTAATGTACAAGATATAATTTTTATGTTTTCCTCATCCAATGACCAAGAATGGCAGAGCACAACTCATCCAAGGGTAGGCACTCAAGGGGGCAAGCAAGGGAGTGCATGGGATTGGTCCTCTTTTGCATCTAAGGGCTGAGGTTACTACAAGGTCTGAGTACACATCTTAAGGGCTGCTATCAATTGGCAAGATGAAATTTTTATGTTTTCATCAAAATATCTTAATCTAAAGGCCAAGATTGGAGGAGAAAAAAGTGCAATCTCCATCCAAGGGTGAAAGGCCATTCGGCCAAGGCTAAAGATGGGGGTTGGTTTCAATTTTTCATATGTTTTTTGGCTGTAAACAGTAGCTAATTTAGCAAAGAAAAAGGTATTGAAAGAAAGAAAAAAAAAAGGTTTTCAATAGAGAGCTTGGATGTAGTCATCTCTACCAAGTTCTAGCATAGCTTTCTTCTTGTTTTCCATGGTGTTTTCTTGATTTTCTATCTTGTTTTCCTACTACATTTTTCATAGAAATAAAGTTTTTTAATATTTTCTTATGTTTTTATCTCTTCTTCTTCATTAAAATGGTGGAAAACAATTTTTTTTACATGGTTTCATGCATGGCCGAATATGGCATGTTTGCTTGCCTTGGTTTTCTTCTTTTTTCTTCCTTGCATGTTGTTGTGAAAAATGATTTTTAGAAGGTTTTTTAGAGTATTCTAAGGTTTTTATTTTTTACAAAAGATGAAGCAAAAAAGGTTGAAATCGCTTCTTGATCTTGGCTAGACCAAGTGACCATGGTTAGGAGAGAGGCTTTGCCCATAATTTTGCTGGAATGGAAAGGCTTCATGATCTTGGCAAGATCAAGTGATTATGGTTAGGTGAGAGGCTATGCCCATTTTATACCAACCTTGGAGCTTAACTTTCCTTGTTTTATTTACTAGTTTTGCTTGTTATTTGCTTTGCATGTCTATGTTTTATATATGTTCTTTACATTATTTTCCATGCTATATTTGTTTCTATATTTCTATTCCATGCTTAATCATTTTTCTTGCACATTCGGCCATTGTGTTCATGCTCATATTGTGCATTTTTTTATGTATCATATCTTATTTTATAAATATATTTGCATTTTTCATATATTGTCATATGGTCATTCGGCTATTCCATGTTAGTATGCTTTGCATGTGCATTTTCATCTTGCTTCTTGGCTTGTTTGCATCTCCATGCCATGAGTTAGCATATCTTGATATTTAGTATGCCTTGCATGTGCATTTTCATTTTGCTTCTTGACTTGTTTGCATCTCCATGCCATGAGCTTGTACATTTTGATTTTAGTATGCCATATGCTTGTGAAAATGCTATGACAAAATGCCATCATTTGAGGTATATGACCATTCGGCTATTCAATTTAGTATGCCTTACAAGTGTTTTTTTTATCTTGTTTCTTGACTTGATTGCATCTCCATGCCATGAGCTTGTATTTTGATTTTAGTATGTAATATGCTTATCAAAATGTCATGACATTATACATCTTGATATGAGTTGTCATGTACTTGTCCTATTTACTAGACAGGATTGCATTAGAGTATCATGTAACTATATTCGGCCTCTTCATGCATCCCTTGCCTTGTCATGTATTTACATTTTGTTTAGGTAACATGCTTTGCATTATCATATCTTGAAATTTTGTATTAGTTGCTGTTTGTTCCAGCATTGACATTAGTTTCATTGGTTATTGTATGTTCATAGTATTGCTATGCAAGTTCATTACATTTTAGGTCTAGGGCATATTGGTATTGCCATGCATATTGAGTCTTAAATCACATTGGTATTGTCATGCATTACTATGCTATTTAGGTCTTAGGTTACATTAGCATTTTCATGCATATTCATAACATATTAGGTCCAAGTAACATTTACATTATCAAGCATTGCATGCATATTGAGTTAGGATAGCATTTATTGCCATGCAAACTCATGCTAGGCATTTAGGTTGTCTTGAATTGTCATGCATTTCTTTTACCATTTAGACCTTTAGACCATGCATTTCATACATTTCAGTTTTTGTATGTTCATGCATTCCATGTCATTGCCACATGATTTATGACTTAGGCCAACCAATGGCTCAAAGTCATGCTCTCTTGATCATACTTGTGGAAAATTAAAGAGTTGTCAAATAGAGTATTCTACCTTTGTGATTTTTTTTTTACTTAGCCAATTTTTGTCCAAGGTTTTTAAATGTTTTAGCTACTGTCCTTAGGTCTTTAAGATGATCTCCAACAACTTCTACTTTGATTTTTGAATGAATTTATCAAAGGCAAAAAATGTCTTTTGACAAAACAGTTTTTTTCACCCAGTACTCAAACTTTTCTGATTTTTCTGGGCAGTCATCTTTAATTAGAAAATTAAGCCAATTTTTCTCGTGTATTTTACATGTTCTGAGTCTCCAATATTTCTTTTAGATTTTTTTGAATTTTTAAAAATAGGCAAAAAGTTCATGTGTCAAAACCGGATAGTAGAGGCAGATTTGAAATCAAAAGAGAAATAATGGTTGAATTTGGCTAAGGCATTTAGAGGGGGTTGGTTAGAAGCTTTAGCTACTGTCTTAGGGTAATTTCTAAGCCTTCTTAAACTTTAAAAATAATTTTATAAATCTCGGGTTAAGGGGGTCAAGTCCGGGATTTTAAACTTAGGAAATTAGAGCCATTTTAAAAGGGTTTGTAGGGGTTTTAATCTTTATTCAATTTTTTGCTCAAAATTGTTTTCAAACAATCACAAAGTTTTTTTTTTTTAGAAAATCTAACTTGAAATATTTTCCTAAGGTAGCTGGATATCTTTTTAGTTATACGGATTTCTTTGTTTAGAGGAAAAAATACATTTTCATGCATTGCATTTTCCATGTTCATGCATTTTATTTAATATGTTATTTTTGCTATGATATCTTCCATGGTATTATTATTACTTTGATTTACATTTTATGATGTTATATTGTTTTCCATATGATTTTGAATATTTAATGCTATGCTATATTTTTATTTAGTCATTTATTTTGTCACATTATTCAGCATATACTATGTTCATGCATTTTTATTTTATTTTCATGCATATTTTATGATAGCACTGTTTTATGTTTCATGTCATTTCTTATCATTTAGATCGTATTCCTGGTCATTTAGGTTATTTTATTTATAACATGCCATGTCATTTAAAATATGCCATATAATTTAAAATTGCCATGTCATTTTAAATCATTTTATCTCATTTAGAATGTACCATGATACTTAGGATTTTTCATTTTCACCTAGAATATACTATACCATTTAAATTATGTCATACCATTTAGGTTGCATTATATTATCTAGACTTTGCTATGTCATTTTATTTATGTCATACATGTTCATGTTCATATTTTTAAATGTTTTGAAAAAGATAATGATTTTCAATAAAAATAAAGATATTCCCGAGTTAAAATAATTCATGAGTTCTCTACCGGGTTTACTGGAGGGAATATCATCAATTATCATTAATAAAGGAATACATTTCTTTCAAAAAACGAGAATGTATAGATAAGTATTCCAAATAAATAAAAATTTCTATATTTTGCCGATTTTGTCGGGGAATACAGGAAAATTTTGAATTAATAAATTTCGGATCATTTTCAATTTAAAATGGAATTATTTTTCTTAAAATTGGGAATTAACTTGACATACTAAATTAAAAACCAACTTTTTACAGAGACTTGAGATAACACACTATTAATAAAGTACCGATTTATACGGGCATTGTGGGCGTGCTAGTCCTTCCCCGCACGTAACCGACTCCCGAACCCACTTCTTTGATTTCTCTGGTTTATAACACAGACTTGAAATTGGTTTTAAAAATGTTTTAATTAATTTTAAAATGTTTATAAAACCGGTTTTAATAGGTGGCCGATCACACCTAGCTAAAAAAGATTGGTGGCGACTCCATGTCTTTTTACGAGGCCGTTGTCATACCCTCGAACATTTATTTTATTTCAATCCAGAGGAATTAAGTCATCTTTTCCTCTGCTTCTGTTTCGCCACTCACTCGAACAGGTCCCCCGCGATCCGGGATCACGTATCGATAGCTTGGTGACTCCACTGGGGACTATTAGAGAGTCAGGCCTAGAATTAGTCGTGTGTTATCAAAGTTTCGATTTTGTTGGTTTAATTGGTATTTAATTTTAATTCCCATATTTTTAAAAAACATAAAGGAGAATTTTGAAAATAATAAAATGTTTTAAATATGTTCATATTCATTCACATGCATTTTATTATTCTCTAGTTATTTAATGTTGTATATTACTATTTTATTCTTGTTGGTTAATGCGTTACAGTATTCTTGATCTTTGTTTTAATAAATTGTTGGGGTATTTAGGATAAGGATTGTAGAATAGGTGGTGAAAGGTTTGTTGTTCCTCCTCATACACTACACGTTCATTTGCATATCATGAACTCTCTACCCGGGTTCCGTCCCTTTAGGTGGGAGTAAAGTAACAACGCCTTCGTGATGATCCTCCGTATGGGCTAGTGAAACACTTCCGAAGTATAAAGTACCTAATGCCTTCGTGATGATCCTCCTTATGGGTTTAGGAAAATATACTCTAACGAATTGAACCCGTTTTTATCGGGGTGCCTTACTAGCCTTCACAGGCGACAGTGAGGAACAATTCGGGGCCTTTTAGAACTATTCACCCACATATAGTGAACCATAGAACCAACATAGGAGAAGCCCTACCAAATTTTTGATAGATACTGAAGATAGGAACACATGGAGGGACATTTCTAACTTTTTTTACCTATTTTACACTCTGAATAAGGGTTGTGGATCGGGCAACGATGTATGTACGTCGCCCGTAAATAAATGTGATACTCCGCCCCAAAGGCACCGTGATGCCTATATAAGTACATATTGTTGGGGCAAGTGTTCACTAACTTTTTGAAATTCAAAATACAAACATTTTTTTTCAAACATTTTTGCATTTTTCATGCATGTGTGAGTAGAACATGTACATTCATGGTTGTATCTTTGATCTCATTCTTTGCAATAAACGGTTAGTAATAATAATCTCATTTGATGATTTCATAAACATTCGTTGGTTGAATAAGAATTATGAACCGGTAGTGTTAGATGAACATTTGCATATTATACCATATTAGGATCCACTACCCCGAAATTCTTCTGAGAATAATATGTTTGGCTTTTCATAGAGAAAACACGTTTCAAAAGATCATAGATTAAATTTTGAGGCAAATTTTGCATAGTGAAATATTTGAATAATCAAATTTTGGTCCCACCAATTTCGTGAAATCATTGGGCATTGTTTATACCTTTGTGTTAATTCATTTATTCTTTACATGTATCATTTTGACATATGTTACAGTCATAGCATGCATGGTCATTCATTGTAAATACATTTATGACATGCATGGTCATTATTTGTATATACCTGTGTATCAATTTATTTATTCTTTAAATGCATCATGTTGGCATTAGATTACATCCATAGCATACAGAGTTACCATGATATGCTCATGCATTAATCTATCTTATTAACATCAGGATACATTCATTACACACATGGTCAGTATGAGTTTCTTTGTATATACTCTGTGTCATTCATTCATTGTATACATACATCATAATTGACATCGTGTTGCATTCATAGTGTATATGATCATACATTGGGAAATACACTAAAATATACATGGTCATTCATTGCATAGATCCATGCGTTGATTTATTTAATCTTTTCTTGCAGCATGTTGGCATCGTGATTGCATTTATTACATACATGGTCAGCATGTTTCCACTATATATGTCCATACATCATTTTGTTTATTCTTCACATGCATCAAATGACAATCATAACTCCTTCATCATGACATGCACTTGGGGGGAATAAAACAGAAGTTGGCTTGGCTTTAAGAGTCTTTGAAAGAATTTTCATTTCAAATCAGAGGTATAAGAAGTACTCAGTACCCTTTTTAATACAGGTTAGTGCTATGGAGAATGAACAAGTTGCCCGAATGGAAAGAATGGAAAGGGTACAGGAAGAATTGCGAGAACAGCTAGCAAAGTCTCAAGCAGAATCTAAGGATCATATGACTAAATTGATAGAGCTGATGTCTGCCATAATCAAAGGAAAAGGATATACTGAAAACTTTGCCGCCAGAGAAGGGTTAGAGGCACAAAAGGGTCAAAATGAGGTTGTAATGATGGATGGCCAGAACACAGTTAACCCTAGCAACACCCTGAACTTAGACGACCCAGTTGAACGGGAAAAGTTGAAAATGGTTGAGTCAAATATGGCTGAGTTGACAGATTCCTGAGGGAAATATCAGTTGTTAGATGAAAGGCTCCGGGCAGTAGAAAATACAGACGTATTCGGGAGTGTGGATGCGAAAGAACGATGCTTGGTCCTCAATTTAGTCATTCCTCATAAATTCAAGGTCCCTGACTTTGTGAAATATGACGAGACGACCGATCCATCAACCCACATCACCTTGTTCTGCCGAAAGATGGCAAGTCACATAGATAATGATAAGCTTTTGATTCACTGCTTTCAGGATAGCCTCAGCGGGTCCGAATTAGGTGGTATAGTCAGTTGAGCAAGGATCAGATTCACTCTTGGAATGATTTGGCCAGGGCTTTTCTAAACCAGTACAAGCATGTGACCGACATGACACCTGATCGTCTCACCATGCAAAATATGGAGAAAAAGGTTACTAAGAGCTTCAAAGAGTATGCTCAGAGGTGGAGGAACATGGCCACCCAAGTACAACCGTCCTTAACTCAGAAAGAAACCATTGTCCTTTTTGTAAATACACTACAGGCCCCATACTATGGTAGACTTGTTGGCAACACCACGAAGAATTTCTCAAATATGGTAATCTCTGGGGAAATGATTGAAAATGCTATCAAGGCTGGGAAACTCGAAGGAGGTAAACATTTAATGCAAAGAGAAACAGAACGCCCAAAAATAAAGAGGAAGATGTCCAAGCTGTGGGAGACTTTGCCCCTTATATTTTGGTTACTTCATACCAACCACCCTGTCCTTCTACGAACTGTGTACCCTAGGGTTCATACTTGTTGCCCAGCTGGTCGAAGAGCAACTCCTCACTAAAGTTCCAGTGAAGCCTATCCAACCCCCATATCCGAGCTGGTATGACGAGAATGCATATTGTGATTATCATTCTGGGATTCGGGGATATTCCACAAAAAATTGCCTATGTCTGAAACGGAAGGTTCAAGCACTCATTAATAAAGGGCAGTTAGATGTGGAGAAGAAACAAAGGTCAGAAAGCATGGAGAATCTACTGAATAGGAATGATGAGACCATTGTGGATGTCATAATAGGGGAAGAAAATTGAAAGGTCAAAAAGAGTACCGAGGAATAGCCAGTTTGAATTAGGGAGAACACGTCAAGGGGAAGTTTTTATGCATTTAGTTTCATACCTCATGATGAAAACACTTGTCCTATGTTAACATCCCTATGAAATAAATGAATTTTGAATGTTTTTATGTGTGTTTTAACAATAATTTGAATGTGCAAAAAACAAGCATTAAAGAGGTTCTAATAATGGATAAATGTCTCGAGAATATTGATGATCATTGTTAGAAATGACCCAATACCTTCCCTCTTTTGGGGATTCCATATGTCTAAATCCCTGAAACTAAGATCAGTTGAAAGACCTAATGCTTCAAGGAATATGATTGATTAAACTTCATAAACCATTGTCATTGCAGAATAAGCAAATATGTAAATCCTAGTCTAGGCCATGAACAAAGGAACGAACTTTTTTGAAATTCTTTCGAATTCCTTGAAATTCAAAAAAATGAGACATTCTTTCAAGAATCTAGATTTTGGTAAATTGATGTATGTCGAGATTGTGCTAAAACCATTCATGACCTTTACCAATAACCACAAAACACTAATTGCCCAAACATCACTTCATGATTGACACCCTGGGGCACAATGATTAAACTAGATTATCCCATGTCCCAGAGAAAACCTATTTTTGGGTCATATTTTCCTTATTCACTTCAAACAAACCCAAGATTGAAACTTATTCTTTTCAGTACAGACCTAGACTTGCGATGTTCCTCGTAATGATACGAATTCTCATGGTTAATCAAACTGGGACATCATATGCGAAAATGATGGTTATATGGTGAAAAATGATGGACTAACGCATGAATCATTGGGGCATGCGACAAAAAAATGTGATATCATGCATATGAGAATTCGGATGATTTCAAAGTGCAAAATAAAATTATGAATATCTATTTCCCCTGGGGATTGCTTTTCAATGTGAATATTCAAGCTTGACATGAGAAATGGCCATCTTTCATGTCCCTGTCACAAAAAGAAATTATCCATAGTCACCCCTTTTGAGCCGAAAGAATTCTTTCTTCTTTAAACCCTGATCAAGGATTACCCTCTACACTGGGGGGGCAAATGTGAGGAAG
Source organism: Fremontodendron californicum (assembly GCA_030761205.1). Lineage (NCBI taxonomy): Eukaryota > Viridiplantae > Streptophyta > Magnoliopsida > Malvales > Malvaceae > Fremontodendron > Fremontodendron californicum. The sequence continues at coordinate 5,439,728 of JAULJL010000026.1, forward strand.
GATCACTGAGAAATGAGTCCTAGCTCAAAGACATATGCAAAGCAAATGGAGCCCCGAATAAATACGGGCTCAATCTGTCAAAGAAAAAGAAAAAGGAAAAGATGGCGAAATGGAAGCCAAGAACAAAACAAAAGCCAAGAAAAAATGTGAAAAAGTATGGCAAATGAAAGCTAAAAGCAAGGAAGAAAAAGAGAAAAAAGTCAAAAAGGAATGAAAAGTGCAAAAAGGGATAAATGTTTCAAAGAGAATCCTCCTCAAGAAATGATCCTTGATATGGTTACCCTCAAACACATATTTTGGGCCTATTTATCCTTTCTTTCTGAACCTTGAGCCATGGCCTACATTACGTGCTTTAAAAGTCCATTTTAATCAAGCATGAATATTTAACTTGAAGGGTTTTTTCCTCAGATTTTATCCCATCTCATCGAATTATCATTTCACTAAGGAAGAATTTAGAATTCTCAAATGCATGGTAAAACAATGAAAAAAAGGAAAAAAGAAAAAAATTGGAGAGAATAGGACTTTAGGGCGAAAACCCGAAAATGGGCGGTCTAGAATAAAATGGAAATTTTCGATGCCATCTATGATAGTGCCAATACCACAAAAGAGAAGATCATCTTAAAGAAGTGGTCATCGTGGAACATCTAGGAATTCCTGAACCTCCCAAATTGTCAACTCTCATTTGGATGATTGATTTCAAAAAATGAAACTTTTTTTTTCTTCTCCAAAATCAACTTTCCAGTTTAAACATCCCAGCCAATCTTGATGCTTGTCAAAATACCTTGATATAGAAACTAAAAGAATGTTAAATTTGTTTGGTTCTCAATGAATTCATGATTTATAAAATATGTTCCATTTGTGAGCCCAGTAGGGACATACAGTTTTTGTTGTGAAGTTTTCCTGGAAAAACCAAAATCATGTTGTACCAAGCCTTGTCAATTCAAGTTGAAAACCCCAAATTGACACTAAGGCAAATTTCTAACAGTGATCATCAGTCTTCAAAAGATTTGTACATTACACTCTGTGGGGTTAAAAATTTTCACTCATAAGTTTTCATTAAATAAGCAAAATTGTTTTTCAAAAAGGAAAAATAAAATATTTTTGAAATACCCATTTTTGATATTAACATGAGATAAGGGTTTTTCTAACTCAAAGGTGTGGAACTATTAGGGTTAACCTTGACTTCCAAATATGAGAAGAAGAAATAGAACTCGACAAGTAGACTTCTGTAAATAAGAGTTTGAAAACTGGTGGGGCAAAGAGAATAGCCAAAGATTGAAAAATGAATTGAAGATATACTCTAATTTGAAGAGGAAAAATGAATTGGAAAGGCTAAGCCAAAATCTAGAAAAATGATCAAGGGCATTTGCATCACTCATGAGCATTCATCTATTTATTAAGCTTTGCATCTGCACCGTGTCAGCAAGCATATGCATAATTCATGAGTATTTGTATTTACACTATTCCATGAGCATCAGCATTCTATCTTTACAAGTACATCCTTCATAGATATTTGCATGTGCATCATCTCAAGCAAGTGCATCATTTCTAGGATCATTTCATCTTCATTGTAGCTGCAATTACACCATTCATGAACCACTTACATAAACATGATTCATAGGGACATCTGCATTTGCGTTTAGAAGCATTTGCATCGATCCAAGACATCCGTATCATTTCAAGAAGCATTTGCATCAATCCAAGATATTTTCATTTACACCATGAAGCATTTGCATCCTCTCTCAAATCCTTCAGGTTAATTTCTAGGTCATTTCAATTACTGGTTTCATCTAGATCTTTTCAATTTTCTGGTTTCACCTATGCCTTTTTATTCTCTGGTTTCATCCAAAGCTTTTTCAAATTTCTGGTTTCACCCATGTTTTTTCAAATTTCTGGTTCCATCCAAATCATTTTCAAATTTCTGGTTTCACCCATGCCTTTAATCTCTAGTTTCATCCAAATCTTTTTCAAATTTCTGGTTTCACCCACGCTTTTCAATTTTTTGTTCCATCCAAATCATTTTCAAATTTCTGGTTTCACCCATGCCTTTAATCTCTGGTTTCATCCAGATCTTTTTCAAATTTCTGGTTTCACCTATGCTTTTCAAATTTCTGGTTTCACCTATGCTTTTCAAATTTCTGGTGTCACCCATGCTTTTCAATTACTGGTTCCATCAAGATCATTTTCAGAATTCTGGTTTCACCCATGCCTTTAATCTCTGGTTTCATCCAGATCTTTTTCAAATTTCTGGTTTCACCCATGCTTTTCAAATTTCTGGTTCCATCCAGATCATTTTCAAATTTCTGGTTTCACCCATGCCTTTAATCTCTGGTTTCATCCAGATCTTTTTCAATTTTCGGTTTCATCCATGCGGGTAAGGCCTTCAGGCACCATTTTTAAGACCTTCGGGCACCATTTTTAAGACCTTCGGGCATAATTTTTCAAATCACGGGTAAGGCCTCCGGGCACCATTTTTAAGACCTTTGGGCACATTTTTTCTTTTGCAAATCGAACTCGTTTCCTTAAGACGGGTCGAGCCTTGATTAGTCAGGGAATTCAATTTAAGGACAAAATCTTCAATTTACAGCTTTTTCAAAAAAATAAAAAAATAAAAATGAATGATGATGATTGAAAACCCCTTTTCCTTTCCTTCACATATGATTTCACTAACCGTACACAATTATTGTTTGTTTATCTTTGCCTGATTCCTGATTCTCAGCAATAGCCAAAAAGGGGCAGCTGTAGACATCTAATTTTGTCCGGACACCTAAATCAGGTACATTTTCTTCCTAAATTGATGTTTCAGAATGCTAAAAGACTTTTCTCATCCTGCAGGTGGTACTCCGAGACTTAGTCTAAGAAAGAAGACAGAAAAAGTCAAACTTAAAAAAGTCAACCCCAAAAAAGTCAACCCTAAAAAATTCAACTACTAAAAAAGTCAACCTACTTTCAAAATCAAGATTTGAGGTTCAATTGAAAAACGGTTAAAGAATTTTGATAATTCGAGGTCTACATTGAAAGATATGGAGGTCGGAAGTTGGGTTACTGAATCTCAGTAGAAAAGAAATCCTTGTTCGAGAAATTTGGGGGAAAATGCTTAAACGATCAAATTGGTCGGAATTGAAGGTTCTAAATGATAGATAAGTACTGACTACGGGTAATGGAGAAGCCACATGGAAGGAAAACTGATAGAAAAGTCAATTCGAAAGAAAATCGAGAATTAGGGTTTTTGGTGGATTTCGGTGAAATTTGGAAGAATTACCGATTCGGTAGGAATAAATCCTTAATAATGAGAAACGATTAAACAAGGATAGCCGAAGCCTCAGTTTGAAGAAAATCTGAAAATTGGACTTGTTTTAAGCAAAACCGGGTTTTGGAGGTAAAAGGGTAAAATTGGAAAATATGGGAAAAATAGCAAATGAACTCCAAAAGTTCTGAAAATTTTCAAATCTCATTCTTAAATCATTTCAAAGAGATTGGCAAAAGAAAATCTTGATTCGGAGTTCGTTTACAAAATGGCCAAATACCGGGCCCACTCTACAGAAATTCAACACGATAAATCCCGGAAAAATAGCAAATAAACTCCAAAAATTCTGAAAATTTGTAGATCTCATTTTTAAATTATTTGGAAGAGATTGGAAAAAGAAAATCTTGATTCGGAGTTCGTTTACAAAATGGCCAAATATCGGGCCCACTATGCAGTAATTCAACAGGATAAATCTCGAAAAAATAGAAAATGAGCTCCAATAATTATGAAAACTTCCAGATCATATTTATAAATTAGTTGGAAAATATTTCAGAGGAAAAATCTGGATTCGGAGCTCGTTTAAAATATGGTAAAGTTCGGGTGCATAAAAGGCGCAATTTCGAAAATAAATCCGAAATGAATAGCAAATTGACTCGAAAATTTTTGAAAACTTCCAAAATTCAATTTTTTATTATTTCATAAGTATTGAAAAAATAAAATTCGAATTTGGAGTCTGTTTGTAATTTATTTAGGTTCGGGGGCAAAAAGGTCATTTCACCGAAGAAACCAAAAAAGAGCAAATTTGTAATTGAGAAAAATATGAAAGAAGAAGGAATTATTGGGATTTTTCTTCCCTTGGTCAGCCAGCATAGAGGAGAAGAAGGAAGCTTGAACAATTTAATTCCCTAGTCACTATCAAGCCACATGCTACCACTAACACCTTGCAAATGGTCCCCCATTCATCCAATGGCTTAGGTGCCTTGTAGGAAAGTTGAATGCACCATCCAATGGCCAAGTTTAAATGCCAAGATTACATTTTTATTTTTCATGAAATAACGCTCATCTAATGGCCAAGAATGGAAGAAAAAAGATGAGCACAATTCATCCAAGGGTGAGCATCCATTCGGTTAAGCAAGGGAGTGCATGGGATTGTCTCTTTTCATCCAATGGCTTAGGCCATCTACAAGGGCTGAGTACACATGTTGAGGGCTAGATTTAATCTACAAGATGTCAGTTTTATGTTGTCCTCATCCAATAACCAAGAATGGAAGAGCACAACTCATCCAAGGGTAGGCACTCAAGGGGGAAAGCAAGAAAGTGCATGGGATTGGTCCTCTTTTGCATCTAAGGGCTGAGCACACATCTTAAGGGCTTCTACCAATTGGAAATATGACATTTTTATGTTGTCATCAAAATATCTTAATCTAAAGGCCAAGATTGGAGGAGAAAAAAGTGCAATTTCCATCCAAGGGTGAGAGGTCATTCGGTCAAGGCTAAAGAGAGGGGGTTGGTTTTATTTTTTCATATGTTTTTTGGCTGAAAATAGTAGCTAATTTAGCAAAGAAAAAGGTTTTTAAAGAAATAAAAAAAAAGGTTTTCAATAGAGAGCTTGAAGGTAGTCATCTCTACCGAGTTCTAGCATAGCTTTCTTCTTGTTTTCCATGGTGTTTTCTTGATTTTCTATCTTGTTTTCTTACTACATTTTTCATAGAAATAAAGTTTTTTAATGTTTACTTATGTTTTCATCTCTTATTCTTCATTAAAATGGTGGAAAACAATTTTTTTTTACATGGTTTCATGCTTGGCCGAATATGGCATGTTTGCTTGCCTTGGTTTTCTTTTTTTTTTTCTTCCTTGCATGTTGTTGTGAAAAATGATTTTTAGAAGGTTTTTTAGAGTATTCTAAGGTTCTGATTTTTTACAAAAGATGAAGAAAAAAAGGTTGAAATGGCTACATGATCTTGGCTAGACCAAGTGACCATGGTTAGGAGAGAGGCTATGCCCATTTTTACCTACCATGAAGCTCACCTTAATTTTGCTGTTTAGCATGGTTTATTTTCTGATTTTTTGGAATGGCAAGACCAAGTGGTTATGGTTAGGTGAGAGGCTATGCCCATTTTATACCAACCATGGAGCTTAGCTTTCCTTGTTTTATTTACTAGTTTTGCTTGTTATTTGCTTTGCATGTCTATGTTTAATTTTATATATGTTCTTTACATTATTTTCCATGCTATATTTGTTTCTATATTTTTATTCCATGCTTAATCATTTTTCTTGCGCATTCGGCCATTGTGTTCATGCTCATATTGTGCATTTTTTTTTATGTATCATGTCTTATTTTATAAATATGTTTGCATTTTTCATATATTGTCATATGGTCATTCGGCTATTCCATGTTAGTATGCTTTGCATGTGCATTTTCATCTTGCTTCTTGGCTTGTTTGCATCTCCTTGCCATGAGTTAGCATATCTTGATATTTAGTATGTCTTGCATGTGCATTTTCACTTTCCTTCTTGACTTGTTTGCATCTTCATGCCATGAGCTTGTACATTTTGATTTTAGTATGCCATATGCTTGTGAAAATGCTATGACAAAATACCATCATTTGAGGTATATGACCATTCGGCTATTCCATTTAGTATGCCTTACATGTTCTTTTTTTATCTTGTTTCTTGACTTGTTTGCATCTCCATGCCATGAGCTTGTATTTTGATTTTAGTATGTCATATGCTTATGAAAATGTCATGACATTATGCATCTTGATATGAGTTGTCATGTACTTGTGCATTTACTAGATAGGATTGCATTAGAGTATTATGTAACTACATTCGGCCTCTTCATGCATCCCTTGCCTTGTCATGCATTTGCATTTTGTTTAGGTAACATGATTTGCATTATCATATCTTGAAATTGTGTATTAGTTGCTGTTTGTTCCAGCATTGACATTAGTTTCATTGGTTATTGTATGTTCATAGTATTGCTATGCATGATCATTACATTTTAGGTCTAGGCCATATTGGTATTGCCATGCATATTGAGTCTTAAATCACATTGGTATTGTCATGCATTACTATGCTATTTAGGTCTTAGGTTATGTCGCAACCTAAAAAAAATAACAAGTCTCATTGCAAGACTTTATTATTCGTTAAGCGTGACATTACCGCGGAAAAGTCAACTTAATTCCTCTTGAAAAATGAAGGTTTTGAAAATAACCTTGAAAAAGATATGGAGTCGCCCCCAATCTTTTTTAGCTAGGTGTGGTCGGCCACCTATTAAAACCGGTTTTATAAAATATTTTAAAATTAATTAAAATATTTTAACAACCAATTTTAAGTCTGCGTTTTAAACCAGAGAAATCAAAGAAGCGGGTTCGGGACTCAGTTACGTGTGGGGAAGGATTACCACCACCACAACGCCCGTATAAAATAGTACCTTATTAATCATGTGTTATCTCAAGTCTCGGTAAAAAGTCGGTTCTAAATTTAGCATTTCAAGTTAATTCCCAGTTTAAAGAAAAATAATTCCACTTTTAATTGAAAATGATCCGGAATTTATAAATTCAAAATTTTTCCTATATTCCCCAACAATCGTGGCAAAATATAGAAATTTTTATTAGTTTGTTTATATAAGATATTCCGTTATTAATAATAATTGATGATATCCTCCCCAGCAAACCCGGCAGAGAACTCATGAATTATTTTAACTCGGGAATATCTTTATTTTATTGAAAATCATTACCTTTTTGAAAACATTTTAAAAAAATATGAATATAAATATGTATGACATAAATAAAATGACATAGCAAAGTCTAAATAATATAATATAACTAAATGGTATGATATATAATTTAAATGTCTTAGCATATTCTAAATGAAGTGAAATATCCTAAGTTATATGATATATTCTAAATTAAATGAAATGACCTAGGTAACATGATACATTCTATATGAAATGTAATATCCTAAGTCATATGATATATTCTAAATGAAATAAAATATCCTAAGTGACATAATATATTCTAAATGAAATGAAATGACCTAGGTAACATAATATATTCTACATGAAATGAAATGACCTAGGTAACATAATATATTCTACATGAAATGAAATAATTTAAATGACATGGCAAATATAAATGATATGGCATATAATCTAAATGACATGAAATATAAAATAATGCTATCAAATAATATGCATGAAAATAAAAATAAAAATGCATGAACATGGCATATGATAAATAATATGACAAAAATAACTAAATAAAAAGCATAGGATATCATGAGATATTCAAAAACCATATAAAAAATAGTATAATATCAAAAATTCAAATCAAAGATAATAACACCGTCATGAAAATTAAACATAGCATAAATTATATAATATACATGAATATGGAAAATGCAATGCATAAGAATGTATTTTTTTTTCTTTAATTAAGGAAATCCATATATCTAAATAGATATCCGGCTACCTTAGGAAAATATATCAAATTAAATATTCTAAAACCATAATACTTTGTGATTGTTTGAAAACAATTTTGAAAAAGCTTAGATTAAAAATAAAAACTTAGCTAAACCCTTTTTTAAATGGCTCTAATTTCCTAAGTTTTAAATCCCGGACTTGACCGCCCTTAACCCAAGACTTAAAAAATCATTTTTTAGAGTTTAAAAAAGCTTAGAAACTACCCTAAGTCAATAGCTAAACTTCCTAATTAGCCCCCTCTAAGTAACTTAACCAAAACAGAAAAATGATTTTCCTTCAAATTCAATTATGACTCCACTGTCCAGTTTTAAAGCATGATTTTTTACCCTATTTCTAAAAATTCAAAAAAAATATAAAAAAATACTGGAGACTTAGAACATGTAAAAATACACGGAAAAAAATCGGCTTAATTTTTTTATTAAAGATGACTGCCCAGAAAAATCGGGAAAGTACAAGTACAAGGTGAAAAAACTGTTTTGCCAAAACACATTCTTTTGCCTTTGATAAAATCATTTAAAAATCAAAGTAAAAATATTAGAAACTCCTAAATGACTCACAAAAAGTAGCTAACACTTTTGAAAAGTTAGGCAAAAATTGGCTAAGTAAAAAAAAAAATCACAAAGGTAGAATAATCAATTTGATAACTTTTTAATTTTCCACAAGTATGCTCAAGAGAGCATGACTTTGAACCATTGATTGGCCTAAGTCATAAGTCAAGTGGCAAGGACATGAAATGCATGAAAAATATAGAAAATATGATGCATGAAATGCATGATTTAAAACCTAAATGACATGAAAAATGCATGGCATCAATAAAATGACCTAGACCTAAATGAACTTACATGGCATTTAATGCAACCTAGGTCTAAAATGCATAAATATGCATGGCAAAACAAACCAATCCCAAACCTAAAATATGCATGGAAATAACACAAACACATGGCATGCTTAAACAAAATACTCAACCAAATATCATGAAAATGCAAACCTATCAACTAACATAACAAAAATGCACACACAAAGCAAACAATATGAAGTGGCCGAATGTCCTCATGTTTAAAATGAGCATGCCATTTTCACAAACACATGACATACTAACATGCTTAGCTAAAGAATAACACTCAAATCATGCAAATATAATGGTAAAAGCATGAAAACCAATAAGCATTTTCACAAACACATGGATTACAAAATATAAAACATAAACTAACTTAAACATTTTGAAAACAGAAAATCAAAAATGCAAGACAAGTTAAATAAATATGCTAACAAGATAATAGACTCAAAAATAGAAACAAGCAAGCAACGAAATTAAAACAAGCTTCATATTTATGTATTAGAAGAAGATTAAAGCATCAAAAATTTGTTAAATATCAAGAATAACATGAAAATAAAAATGCAAACAGCAACCCTAAAAAACTAGGCCATTCGGCCATCTCAAAAACAAAGGGAAAAAAACTTTTCAAGAGCTTTTTACAAGAAAGAATGAAGAAGGAACTTAAAGAAGAACATTAAAAACACTGATTTTAAAAGAAAAATCGAAAGAAACTCACCAAAATAGTGATCAAAACAGCAAATCAAGAATGGAAAATCAAAGAAAGTGCAAAAGTATGGTGCTTAAAGCAACCTCTAGAAGCTATCTTTCAAGCTTTTTCTCTTCTAACTTTCTTTTTTAAAATTTTCTTTTTGCTTTTCAACAATGGAGGGAAAAATCAGCCAAAACCAAGAGAGATTAGAGAGTGAATCTCTGAAAATGAAAGAGAGAGTGTCCCCCTTGTAGTGTGGCCGAATGCCCCCCCTAGGCTAGGATGTTGTCATTTTCCATTCAACCAATTTTCATCCAAAGGCTATTGATCCAAGATGTTTAAAACATGAAATTATCACCCTTAGATTAGGCCATCAGCTATCCATAATTACAGCTATTCAAGAATCTTAAGCCATTATGTTGACACTCTCCTTCTTCATGCATTGGTCCATGTGGCTTATTTGCAAAGGCTTGATCAAAAAATAACTAACTTGCTCTTCATTGTTGGGCTTTTGATTAAAAAATCAGAAACTACCTTCCTATATTTGGGCCTTGGCCGGCCAACCCCCCTTCTTCGAGCCCATGTTTCATTTTTTTTAAAAGGCAAGAAGAGCCCTTTTCGATTTCTTGGGTAAAATGACCTTTTTGCCCCCCGAACATAAATAAATGGCAAACGGACTCCAAATTCAAATTTTGTTTTTTCAATACTTTCAAAATAATAAAAAATTGAATTTTGGAATTTTTCAAAAATTTTCGACTCCATTTGCTATTTATTTGGATTTTTTTCTTCCAAAATTGCCCTTTTATGCCCCCAAACTTTACCATTTTTTAAACGAGCTCCAAATCCAGATTTTTCTTCACCAATATCTTCCAAATAATATAAAAGTGTGATCTGGAAGTTTTCATAATTTTTGGAACTCATTTGGTATTTTTATGGGATTTATCTACTTGAATTACTGCATAGGGGCCTGGGATTTGGCCATTTTGCAAACGAACTCCGAATCCAGATTTTCTTTCGCCAATCTTTTCCAAATAATTTAAAATGAGATTTTCAAATTTTCATAATTTTTGGAGTTCATTTGCTATTTTTCCCAAATTTTCCAATTTTACCCATTTTCCTCCAAAACCCGGTTTTGCTCAAAACAAGTTCCATTTTCATATTTTCTTCAAACTGAATCTTGGGCTATTCTTTTTTAATCACTGCTCATCCATTAGGGGCTTTAGTCCTACCGAGTCGGACCATTTCATCGAAATCCACCAAAAACCTTAATTCTCGGTTTTTTTCCAGATTGACTTTTCTTTCAGTTTTTCTTTCAAGTGGCTTCTCCATTACCCGCAGTCAGTACTTATCTTTCATTTGGAACCTTCAATTTTGACCAATTCGATCGTTTAAGCACTTTTCCCCAAATTTCCCGGATTAGGGTTTCCTTTCTACTGAATCTCCATAACCCAACTTCCGAACTCCATATCTTTCGATGTAGACCTCGGATTATCAAAATTCTTTCACCAATTTTCAATTGAACTTCAAATCTCCATTTTGAAAGTGGGTTGACGTTTTCAATAGTTGACTTTTTGGGGTTGACTTTTCGGGGTTGACTTTTTCAAGTTTGACTTTTTATGCTCGCCTTCTTAGACTAAGTCCAGGAGTACCACCTGCAGGATGAAAAAAGTCTTTTTACATTCTGAAACATCAATTTAGGAAGAAAACATACCTGTTTTAGTAGTCCGGACAAAATTAGGTGTCTACAGGTTGCATTAGCAATTTCATGTATATTCATAACATATTAGGTCCAAGTCACATTTACATTATCAAGCATTGCATGCATATTGAGTTAGGATAGCATTTATTGCCATGCAAACTCATGCTAAGCATTTAGGTTGTCTTGAATTGTCATGCATTTCCTTTATCATTTAGACCTTTAGACCATGCATTTCATACATTTCATTTTCTGTATGTTCATGCATTCCATGTCATTGCCACATTATTTATGACTTAGGCCAACCAATGGCTCAAAGTCATGCTCTCTTGAGCATACTTGTGGAAAATTAAAGAGTTGTTAAATAGAGTATTCTATCTTTGTGATTTTTTTTACTTAGCCAATTTTTGTCCAAGGTTTTTAAATGTTTTAGCTACTGCCCTTAGGTCTTTAAGATGATCTCCAACAATTTCTACTTTGATTTTTGAATGAATTTATCAAAGGCAAAAAATGTCTTTTGACAAAACAGTTTTTTTCACCCAGTACTCGAACTTCTTCGATTTTTTTCGGCAGCCATCTTTAATCAGAAAATTAAGCCAATTGTTTCTCGTGTAGTTTTACATGTTCTGAGTCTCCATTATTTTGTTTAGATTTTTTTGAAATTTTAAAAATATGCAAAAAAGTCGTGTGTCAAAACCGGACAGTATAGGCAGATTTGAAATCAAAAGAGAAATAATGGTTGAATTTGGCTAAGGCATTTAGAGGGGGTTGGTTAGAAGCTTTAGCTACTGTCTTAGGGTAATTTCTAAGCCTTATTAAACTTTAAAAATGATTTTATAAATCTTGGGTTAAGGGTGGTCAAGTCCGGGATTTTAAACTTAGGAAATTAGAGCCATTTTAAAAGGGTTTGGTAGGGGTTTTTAATCTTTATTCAAATTTTTCCTCAAAATTCTTTTCAAACAATCACAAAGTTTTGTTTTTTTTAGAAAATCTAATTTTACATATTTTCCTAAGGTAGCCAGATATCTTTTTAGATATATGGATTTCTTTGTTTAGAGGAAAAAATACATTTTCATGCATTGCATTTTCCATGTTTATGCATTTTATTTAATATGTGATTTTTTCTATGATATCTTCCATGGTATTATTATTACTTTGATTTACATTTTGTGATGTTATATTGTTTGCCATATGATTTTGAATATTTAATGCTATCCTATATTTTTTATTTAGTCATTTATTTTTGTCACATTATTTAGCATATACTATGTTCATGCATTTTTATTTTATTTTCATGCATATTTTATGCTAGCATTATTTTATGTTTCATGTCATTTCTTGTCATTTAGATCATATTCCATGTCATTTAGGTTATATTACTTATAACATCCCATGTCATTTAAAATATGCCATATCATTTAAAATTGCTATGTCATTTAAATCATTTTTTCTCATTTAGAATATACCATGATACTTAGGATTTTTCATTTTCACCTAGAATATACTATGCCATTTAAATTATGTCATATCATTTAGGTTGCATTATATTATCTGGACTTTGCAATGTCATTTAATTTATGTCATACATGTTCATGTTCATATTTTTAAATGTTTTGAAAAAGATAATAATTTTCAATAATAATAAAGATATTCCCGAGTTAAAATGATTCATGAGTTCTCTACTGGGTTTACTGGAGGGAATATCATCAATTATCATTAATAAAGGAATATCTTTCCTTCAAAAAACGAGAATGATTCGGAAAGTTTTCCAAATAAATAAAAATTTCTATATTTTGCCGATTTTGTCGGGGAATATAGGAAAATTTTGAATTAATAAATTCCGGATCATTTTCAATTAAAAATGAATTTATTTTTCTTAAAATTGTGAATTAACTTGAAATACTAAATTAAAAACCAACTTTTTGCCGAGACTTGAGATAACACACTATTAATAAGGTACATATTTATACGAGCGTTGTGGGGGTGCTAATCCTTCCCCGCACGTAACCGACTCTCGAACCCGCTTATTTGATTTCTCTGGTTTATAACGCAGACTTGAAATTGGTTTTAAAAATGTTTTAATTAATTTTAAAATGTTTTTATAAAACCGGTTTTAATAGGTAGCCGATCACACCTAGCTAAAAGAGATTGGTGGCGACTCTATATCTTTTTACGAGGCTGTTTTCATACCCTCGACTGTTTATTTTATTTCAATCCAGAGGAATTAAGTTGTCTTTTCCTCTGCTTCTATTTCGCCCCTCACTCGAATGGGTCCCCCGCGATCCAGGATCACGTATCGACAGTATGCATGATAGGATTTATATATATGGATGAGATATGATAAATGCTATGCATGCTAATGAGACCTTAATAAATTTAAAAACCCCTCATTCAATATTAAGTCACATGTGTTTCAACACGATTAAGTTGCCTTCCATATGCCATAACAAAACTAGAGTTCTGCTTTTTGAAACTTATTGAGCTACCTCAAGGTTTCATTCATCAAAACATATTTATATTTGATTAATAGGTCTTACATAACTAAACTATATGATTTGGATTAGCTACCTCATGATTATATAGTATTAGAGGCATTAATTGGATGAATTACATAAGATGTAATTAAACAAAGAGTTATCACCCAACGGATCTAGGAGTCACATAGAGATGTGATTGATAAAAGTTATCTACCTAATTTACTTATCACTACTTATTGAGTTGCCTCAAGATTATGGTAAACTAAACGGGATCCTATCTAGGAACAAATTGGATTTTCCCAAATTGATAGTGAGGGTTATTAATTTGAAAGAAAAATAGTGGGAGTAACCGATTAATAGATAGACCTTATCTAAAATTTGTTTAAAAACAATATAACTAATATTCATTCTAAAACATTATAGGTTGCTAGAAAAATGAGTAATAACTTATCACTTCATAGCATAATTGATGCTAAGAAGCTCACAGGACCTAATTTCAATGATTGGTACCTTAAGTTCCACGACAAAGACCTCATCAACCTAGCTTATCACATACACACACCCAAAAAGGGAGAATATGGGCAACCGTGAAGAAAATACACAAGATTCACAATCATAATATTTGTTAGCTGACTTCAAAGCATAGCTAATAAGCAAATCCATATCATCACCTTCCTAGAAACCCATTCGAACTCAAAGAAGTAACACCAATCAACAACAAATCGAAACAAAAACTAAGAAGATGGAAGAAAGTTACTGATCCCTAGCCTCCAATAATTTTAGATTCTCCTCAGAATTAGCTCCGAATTTCCTTTCTTGTTTCCAACTCCACCAGTTTCTCAATCACCAATTCCTCATCGCAATATGAAGATAACCCTACCAACTTACCTAATTCCCATGTCTCATGAGACTATTTTGGAAATCCCCATCAGACAATGATGCATTAGAAATTATGTTTCCACTCGAGACAAGCTTTTTTCACTTTACTGTTTTTCCTAACTTTTTTTACCTTTCTTACTTTATGCGATAATTTGTGTAGCAACCTAATTTTGCCCGAGTCACATCTCGAGTCGAGTTTTGAGAAAAATTCAAGTGAGACATTTGATATTTAAATGAGTCTCATTTCTTGTTACAATCCACTTGTTTAGTGATCTAAATTCGTTAATCTAGTTCAACTACCCGAGTCATGCATGATTTTCTAAATTCAGCTAGAATTAATAATCGGACCTGATTGTTTTCATGTTAGATGTTAGATTATTTTTCATGTTCAAAGGTCGTAAATTGGTTCCGTTGCATTACTCGAATTGGATTTAAGTTAAATTGGTTTTAAATTTAAATTAGACTTAATTAAATTAGACTTGGGGCATGCTGAACATTTGGACTTTAACTTTATTTGGGCCTTTTTGGCCATGCACATTTTGAGGCCCTAGCATTGGGCCAAGCATTGGGCCTGTTGATAACTCGTATAATTATATAGTTTTTAGTTATGTTTTATTATTGTTTTGTGTCAAATACGAGTTATTATTGTTTAGTCTAATTGTGTTTATGATCTTTTATATTTTTATGTAATTTGGTGTTTTTCACAAGTTTCTTTGAGTGATTTCAGATTACTAGAATTAAGGGCAAATCCAGTTCAGTTCCAGTTCCGACACTGTTTTCCATATCAGCTATATCTCGAGTTTCACTGAAGCAATAAGGCTGAAATTTGTAGCCATGCAAAGCTAAGAGGCATAGCTATCTTTTTCATGTTTTACACTTCTTGAAACGGAGTCGTTTTCCCTAGCGAAATCGACCATCAAGTTGGCTGATGTGCAATGACGTCTGTGCTGACCTGTTTTCGTATTTTGCTCATATCTTCTTATCCACATCAGCAAATGAGCTGATTCCAACGGCTATGGATCCGTAACTGATAGGGGTATATTTGTCTAGAAGACAATTTTATCAGATCGAGCCTCCAACATTGACAAAATCGACCATCAAGCTGGCTGATCAGAATTGTCATACAATATGACGAAAATTGTTAGAAAAATGCACCCACCTATTATACCTACCTTTGAAATTTGTAAAGCTTGTCTCTTGTCATTTAGCCCTCCAAAATGTGTATAAATAGAGGGCCTTGGATGAGTATTAGGATACAATTGATACATTGGTAGGATATTAGCCATTGTAAAAAAATTCTCTAAGTTTTCTTCTTTTTTCCTTTCTCTAGTTTTCTTTTTCTTTACTTACTTATGCTTCTTACATTTCTTTTCATTTTTAGTATGTGTTGCTAATCATATTGTTGAGGTGATGAGGTGAAGCTCTTGGTAAATGCTAAGGTTAGTCTCTTAAACATGAGCTAAAATGAATCATCATTTATAAACACTAGTATAGATAATATTTTCTTTTGGTTTAAAATCATACTTGCAAAGTAGAGATCTTGATTCATTATTGACAATGAAAATGGCACAGTAAATGCTTGGTTTCATAACCTTGATTTGTTGTAGACATATACCTTGGCATAAGGAATGCTTGGACTCTTTTTATGAGTTTTGAGGACACCAAATGAACATAATATCATATGCTATGGACGTTGGACAATTTGGACTGAATTGCTAAACCTTCCGATTGGAACCTCCTTTATGTGTGGATTTCAATTGTGTAATAAAACAAGATTAATCTTAGCATAACACCAAGAGTGGATTCTCTAACCTCAACATCTTTTCTTATTGTTGTTTATATCTTGTTTAATTTCTTTTATATTTTGTTTATTTTGTTCTCTAATATCTTGTTTATCTTATTTTGTTGTTGATTCCCTAATATCTTGTTTACTTTCTTTTTCTTATATATTTATAAACTTATACTTACTAATACGCTTCCTTGTGGTTCGACCTCGGACACCCGAGAATTTATTACTTGAACATAACCTGCACTTGGGTTTACGACTCTTAATTGAGTCTCCATCAAGTTTTTGGCGCCGTTGCCGGGGAGGCAATACTAAGTATATAAGTTTATAAGTATATTTATTGGCTGGTTATACCGCCTATATTTATTTTTATTGGCTGGTTATACCGCCTAATTTTCTATATATTTATATTTATATTGTATATTAACTTTGTTTTATTTTTATTGGCTGGTTATACCGCCTAATCTGTATATTAACTTTGTTTTATTTTTATTGGCTGGTTATACCGCCTAATCTGTATATTAACTTTGTTTTATGCTTGTTTTGCGACGTGATTTTAGATCTCGTCGTTTAGTTAGATTTTATTGTGAAACTTTTTCAGGTAATCTTTCTAATACAACTCCGACCATGGCTGACAATGAAAGTGTTCATGCTGAAGATGAGAACAGACAAGTACGCACCATGCGTGACTACTTGCAACCAACTCGAAGCTCATCACCCTCTTGTTTTATTTTTCCTCTCAATGCGAACAACTTTCGTTTTAAACCAGGTATGATAGCTTTGCTTCCAAATTTCCATGGGTTAGAATCGGAAAGTGCTTACTCGTTTCTAAAAGACTTCGAAGATGTATGTGTCACCTTTAATGACCAACAATGTACAAATGAAATTGTCAAGCTAAAATTATTTCCTTTTTCTTTAAAAGATAAAGCAAAAATTTGGCTTCATAATTTAAAACCAAGGTCAATTGGCACATGGCAAGAATTACAAACTGAGTTTCTAAAGAAATTTTTCCCAGCACATAAAACTACTGCTTTGAAAAGACAGATTCAAAATTTCAATCAAAATCAAAATGAAGCATTTTTTCAGTGCTGGGAGCGTTTTAAAGATTTGTTAAGTTCTTGTCCACATCATGGTTTTGAAAAATGGCGTCTTATTAGTTTCTTTTATGAAAGTTTAACTCCCGAAACTAAACAATTTGTTGAAACAATGTGTAACGGTGAGTTTCTAGAAAAAGAACCTGAAGAAGCCTTTGACTACCTAGACCATTTGGCAGATAACTCTCAAGCTTGGCACACAGATAATTCCTCTGAAAGTTCCAATAGATCTAATCTTGTTTCTAACAGAGGAAAATATCATTTTAGTCAAGAAGATGAGATAAAAGCTAAACTAGCTAATTTGGCTAGAAAGATTGAAGCCATGGAACTTAGAGAAGTAAAAGAAGTCAAAACGGTTAAAAATGAAGAAAGTTGTGGAATTTGTGAAATCATGGGACACCCCACTTCTGAATGTACAAACATTCCCATTCTTAAAGAAGCGTTGCATGATCAAGTAAATTCCATAAACACATTTAAAAAGCCTTTTCCTTCTCTTTACTCTGAAACATATAACCCTGAATGGAGGAATCATCCCAACTTCAGTTGGCGGAATAATAATCATGTTCAGGTACCACAATCTCAAAAGCCGGGCAACACTTTTTCCTATCAACCTTCACGTGTACAAACCTTGGAAGAGACATTGCAAGCATTCATGCAAAAACAAGCAAATGTGAATAACCGGACTTCACAGGACATCAATGAGATCAAAAACACCTTGTCCACATTGACAGCTTCATTACGCACTCAAGAAAAAGGTAAGTTTCCTGCTCAACCTCAGCCTAACCCTTCTACTCAATGTCTTGTTTCTTGCTCCAATGAAACTCAACGGGAAAATGCCAGTTCTATCACAACTCTTCGAAGTGGAAAGGCAATTGACAAAAACATTCCATCAAAAGACCAAGATCCTCTTTCCCCTCCGAAAAGTAATGGTAAGGATGATGGTAAGTCTGAACTTCTTGAAAATTTGGACAAAGAAAAAGGTATGCATCCTGCTCCTTTTCCTCAAAGGTTGCAAACAATAAAGAATTTGAATCAAAATGCAGAAATTTATGAACTTTTCAAACAAGTTAAGATTAACATTCCTTTATTGGATGCAATCAAACAAGTTCCATCTTATGCTAAATTTTTGAAGGACATGTGCACATTTAAAAGGAAACATAATATACAAAAGAAAGCATTTTTGACGGAAAGTGTGAGCTCAATCATTCAGCACCTTACTCCACCAAAATTCAAAGATCCTGGATGTCCAACAATCTCATGCATCATTGGAAACACTAGAATAGAACGTGCATTGCTTGATCTTGGTGCTAGTGTTAATCTTTTGCCTTTTTCTGTTTATCAACAGTTAGGTTTAGGTGAACTCAAGGAAACACCTGTTACACTTCAACTAGCTGATCGTTCTGTAAAAATTCCTCGAGGGATAGTTGAAGATGTTTTGGTTCAAATTGATAATTTTTACTTCCCTGTTGATTTTATTGTTTTGGACACACATCCTGTTTCAAATCCAAATGTTCAAATTCCTGTTATATTAGGCCGTCCATTTCTTGCAACTTCTAATGCTCTGATAAATTGCAGGAATGGTATGTTGAACATTTCTTTTGGAAATATGACTTTAGAATTAAATGTGTTCAACATTTGCAAGCAACCTGGTGATGATTCAGAAGTACATGAAGTGGATTTCATTGAAGAACTTGTTCATGAACATCTCACCACTACCACATTCCATGATCCTTTAGAAGCTTATTTAATTGAATGTGAGTTTGATAATGCTTCAGAAATTTCACACACTGATTCTTTGTTAAATTCTTTTCAGGTTAAGCATTGTTGGAAACAAAAGTTTGAGGAACTTCCATCACTCACAAATGTCACTGTACCATCAACTATTGAACCACCCAAGCTGGATTTAAAACCATTGCCATCCGAGCTAAAATATTCCTTTTTGGGTGAGAATGAAACTTTTCCATTCATAAATGAACTTGAGGAACTCAGAAATGATGCATATGAGAATTCTAAAATTCATAAAGAAAGAACTAAAGCCTTTCATGACAACTTAATTTCAAGAAAAACATTTGATGTTGGGCAAAAAGTTCTACTTTATAATTCTAGACTTCACATATTTCCTGGTAAATTGAGATCAAGATGGACTGGCCCATTTGTGGTTAAGCATGTGTATCATTATGGAGCAGTTGACATTGAGAATCCTCAAAATGGTAACGTATTCAAGGTAAATGGACAAAGACTCAAACTCTTTTTGGAAAATCATGTTACTCAAGAAGAGGTTGTTTTTCTTTCTGATCCTTGTTTTGAAAATAACTAGATGTAAATATAATTTTTACTAATCTTCAAAAAAAAAATACATTTTTTTCCCGGTTAAATGGCGGATAACGGTACTCCGTGATTATTTAAGTCGGTCCCATCAGCTACCCACAAAACTGATATTGTATATAAATTTCTCTTTCAATTTCTTTTTCATTTTTTTTTCAAGATGGATGATATTCTCACAAGATTGCAGAAACGATTTCCTCCTTTTCCTCGAAATATTTTACTGAAGCTTTACCAAGTTCGATTTGAAAGATTAAGAATGCTTATGCACAAAGGGATTCCTGAAGACATACGTTGGATAATTGAAGCCAAGGTACGTGAAGATGAATATCTTCCTGTTTTGCATTTACCAGGTACAGGTAGAAGCACTTTTGCAAAGAAGCGACGAGCAAAGCGCATGAGTTCAAATTGCCACAAATGTGCACGATGGACGTGTAACGGTAAATGTCGTTCTATTGGGATTCCGTCCTCTAATCGGGATGATAAAATTGAATTCATTAAGGATGGACTGAGTAAGGAGAATTTGGGTAATATCCAACTTTCTCTTGAGACGCATCCTAGTGGAGACGTACAAAGAGAAATTCTTGATTTATGGCCGCAATTCCAAAGGGAATGGCAACATCTTGGGAATCTGATGTTAAAAGACCCTGTTTGCCAGCTTGTAAGAAAACTGGATGGGAAGCATATCCTCGACTCATAGAAGGCGTTTAAGCCGTTTCTGGACGTAAAACCAGAGGAAGATGTGAGCCACAATCACAACTACAATAAATGACTTCTCAGTTTTTGGTTTGATTTGCAATAACTTCATTTCGGTTTAATTTACGTGTTGTTAGATTTGTGTAATTATTCTCGTTTTTTTTTTTTTTTGCATTGGTCTTTTACGATTGATTTTTCTTCTCTTTTTGATTTTCTTCCTGAAATCACGCAAAAATCTTTTGTTAGGTTAACATTTTCTTCTGACAGGTCAAATACACTTTCGGCGACATTATTACTCTTGTCTGATTCACTACTCAGTCCTCTATATATTACACCATGTACTCATTCCCTTTCAGGCACTTGAAAAAAAATTGGAAAGTACTTCGTCCCAACGCATTAAAAAAATTTGTGTCTTTGGAGGTGCTTATCCAGGGAAAAATAACATATTCGCTGATGAAGCCATAAGAGTTGGAGTAATACTTGCCCAACAAAAGATCCACTTGATTTATGGAGGCGGTAGTACGGGTTTAATGGGAGCAGTCGCTACAGCAGCACACACCGGAGGAAGTCCAGTTCTAGGAATCGTGCCAAAACTATTCACAAATTTTTGTGGACCTACCGTGGGTAAAGAAATACAAGTCTGGAGTATCCCTGAACGGATGACAATCATGTACCATTCTGCCGATGCATTCATTGCTTTACCAGGAGGTCTGGGTACATTGGAAGAAATAGCTTGCGTGGCTTTTTGGTCATCTTTGGTCACAAATAAGAAACCCATTGGTTTGCTTAATATTAATGGTTATTTTAGTAATTTGCTTTCATATTTAGATAATGCTGTGGATAATGGATTCATGTTTTCAGAGGCAAGGAGAACCATAATTTCTGCTACAACCATTGAAGATTTACTCAAAAAGCTACAAGCTTATGAGTGTTTATCTGCTACGGTTGTTTCGCAAACGCTCGGAAAAAGAAAAAGAGATATGGACGAGCAAGGAGTGGATTGCACTTTGTCTTTGTGACATTATCTAACATTTTGCTTGTTGTGTCTGAGTTATAATAAGTGGTTAGCAACCTCTGCAGGTAATATCTCCTAAATTCTACCTTTAAAATTTGACATTGGGGACAATGTCATATTTTAGTAGGGGGTAAGGGACATATTTTGCTAAAAAAAAAAATTGTTGTGTTTTAAGACATTTAGAAGTATTCATTCTGAACAAGGTCTGAGTAAGGGAGACTTGAGACATACCTTGTCAGTTTGATTTAATCTTCTTCTTCAAAAAAAAAAAAAAAGCATGTTTAGACTTAGTGTGTTTTTTAGTTACTTTCAATACTATAATGAGATATGAATTGCATAAGTCTAAAGCAGATTTATTAGTGAGAAGATTTTCATGAGAATTGAGCTTGATATCAACCTTTTTATGAGCCAATGTTAATATGATATGTTGATTGAGAAAGAAGCATGTTTAGACTTAATCTGACTTGTATAATCATCCTTGTGAGTTTTTGAGCCTATAATGATTGATGCATTATACAAATCAATCTAATTTCTTTCTTGAGTGCTCTTATGATTACATGATTCTCTAGAACTTGCTTTAAACCGTTTGATACTATATTGATACATGTGACAACATGAATATGATAGAGGCATTAGGATTATAACCAGAGCCAAACAGCCATCCCTTATTAATGTTCTAAGAGAACATCCCCACTAGTGAGCCAATTTGAGCCTACATTAAATATGCTGTTTTATTGGTAACCACAACTTACACCTAGCCTAAATATACTTATATCCTTACCCTTGTTCTAAAGATGGATTATATATTTTGAGACATATTGCAAAAACAAGGGATACTTTTTGAAAATTTGGGTTAGAACGAAAGATAAGTGTGGGGGAGGAGAGAGGCAAAAGTCAAGAGAAAAAGAAAGGGATCATTGTCAAATACATTCCCATATTAAAAAAAAAAAAAAGAATCTTCTCTTGAACTTCTAGAAAAAGATGTTACAAAGTTGGTTAGAATGATGCAAAGGCTCAACATGAATATTTAGCCTATGTTATTATGTGCTTTATAAGAGTTTTGAGAAGTTTTATTTGTATGATCTTATTATGTCTCTAAAATCTATGAACACTTTGGAACCTTTGTGATATCTTTATCCTTTTGTTCTTTAACCACATTATAACCCTTTGGCCCCATTACAACCTTGAATAAAGACCTCTTGATTTATGAAGTTGTATGATCTAAATAGTGGAGAATAGGTGGACAAGCAAGCATATGGTAGAAGTGTTTTCATGAGATTGATTGAGTGTAAACACTTTACCACTACTTTAAAGAGTGAAAATCAAGAGAGTATCCCATGTGAGAAGTTGAGATTAAGTTTGAATATGCACTATTTTGATTGAAATATGTTATGTTAATATTGGCTTAACTCATTTATTTACATTCAAGCAAGATTTTTTGTGAATTTCTTTAAGCTATTGATTAGTTTTTAAGACTTGTCCAATGATTATCTCTAATTTATATTGGAAGGATTAGTTATAATTATTATTTTTAGTTTTTCTTATGTCTTCAATGTTTGTGGGTATCGTCCTAGTAAACCCTCACGAGACTAAACTCGTCCACTAGGGACACCTAGGGGTTTAAAGGCTTGTGTCACATGCTAAGTGCCACCGTGATTTCCTACGAAAATGGATTAGATTAGATTTTCTTTTTTTATTTTTATTGAGTCGTTGCTAGGGACTAGCAACAATCTAAGTGTGGGGGTGTGATAACTCGTATAATTATATAGTTTTTAGTTATGTTTTATTATTGTTTTGTGTCAAATACGAGTTATTATTGTTTAGTCTAATTGTGTTTATGATCTTTTATATTTTTATGTAATTTGGTGTTTTTCACAAGTTTCTTTGAGTGATTTCAGATTACTAGAATTAAGGGCAAATCCAGTTCAGTTCCAGTTCCGACACTGTTTTCCATATCAGCTATATCTCGAGTTTCACTGAAGCAATAAGGCTGAAATTTGTAGCCGTGCAAAGCTAAGAGGCATAGCTATCTTTTTCATGTTTTACACTTCTTGAAACGGAGTCGTTTTCCCTAGCGAAATCGACCATCAAGTTGGCTGATGTGCAATGACGTCTGTGCTGACCTGTTTTCGTATTTTGCCCATATCTTCTTATCCACATCAGCAAATGAGCTGATTCCAACGGCTATGGATCCGTAACTGATAGGGGTATATTTGTCTAGAAGACAATTTTATCAGATCGAGCCTCCAACATTGACAAAATCGACCATCAAGCTGGCTGATCAGAATTGTCATACAATATGACGAAAATTGTTAGAAAAATGCACCCACCTATTATACCTACCTTTGAAATTTGTAAAGCTTGTCTCTTGTCATTTAGCCCTCCAAAATGTGTATAAATAGAGGGCCTTGGATGAGTATTAGGATACAATTGATACATTGGTAGGATATTAGCCATTGTAAAAAAATTCTCTAAGTTTTCTTCTTTTTTCCTTTCTCTAGTTTTCTTTTTCTTTACTTACTTATGCTTCTTACATTTCTTTTCATTTTTAGTATGTGTTGCTAATCATATTGTTGAGGTGATGAGGTGAAGCTCTTGGTAAATGCTAAGGTTAGTCTCTTAAACATGAGCTAAAATGAATCATCATTTATAAACACTAGTATAGATAATATTTTCTTTTGGTTTAAAATCATACTTGCAAAGTAGAGATCTTGATTCATTATTGACAATGAAAATGGCACAGTAAATGCTTGGTTTCATAACCTTGATTTGTTGTAGACATATACCTTGGCATAAGGAATGCTTGGACTCTTTTTATGAGTTTTGAGGACACCAAATGAACATAATATCATATGCTATGGACGTTGGACAATTTGGACTGAATTGCTAAACCTTCCGATTGGAACCTCCTTTATGTGTGGATTTCAATTGTGTAATAAAACAAGATTAATCTTAGCATAACACCAAGAGTGGATTCTCTAACCTCAACATCTTTTCTTATTGTTGTTTATATCTTGTTTAATTTCTTTTATATTTTGTTTATTTTGTTCTCTAATATCTTGTTTATCTTATTTTGTTGTTGATTCCCTAATATCTTGTTTACTTTCTTTTTCTTATATATTTATAAACTTATACTTACTAATACGCTTCCTTGTGGTTCGACCTCGGACACCCGAGAATTTATTACTTGAACATAACCTGCACTTGGGTTTACGACTCTTAATTGAGTCTCCATCACCTGTTCAACAGGCCACATAGGCCAACCAACAGGCCTGGTAGCCATCCCCTTCTGCATGGCCCTATAGGCCCAACAGCCAGTACCCCACTTGCTTACAGACCCAGGCCTACCCTTGACCTACCGCCCCTAACACACACCCCTTCCAGTACCCACAAGCCCACTTGCAACCCTAGCCACCGCCCAAGCTACCACCTTACATTGACAACACAGCCTAAACTACTATCCAAACCACACTTTAAGACCCCAAGTCTCAGCTGCCTCCACTCTCGGTTCCAACCTCTTAAACAGACCAGACATAAATACACACGAACCCAGACCCACACATAGAAAAACACACACCCACATCAACTTGTAAAAAACAAAACCCAGAAAAAGACCAGCAAACAAACAACAACAACAACAACAAGAGCAACCCAAAAAAAAAAAAAAAAAAAAAAAACTCAAACACAAAAAAAGTCACTTTGGGTTTCAGTCTTGTGGGGTTCATGGGGTTCGAGGTATTTACTTCCAAATCCGAATGATGAGAGGTTAAGAAATAGGGTGGTGAGGCTCGGGTTCGGTTTTAAGGCCGATCCAACGACGGGTTTCGGAGATTAGAAGGGAAATAGGCCGAATCTTTGGCCTTAGATTTGGATGATTAAGGGCTGTTTTTTATAAACCTAAGCTTGGATTTGAGTAGAGGAGGTTGAAAGGAACAAAAATGTGAAATTTGGGAGGAAAAAGAAGGTCCGGCCATCGACGACGGCGGCGGCACGATGGTGTCGATGTCGAAATCTGGGTAGTGGCTTGTTTCTGGGTAGGTTTTTAGAGAGATAGAAGAGAGATAGGCTAGAGAGAGAGGTTCGGGAGGTTTATATAGAAGAATGATAACGAAGCCGTTTTAGGGGAAATAGGGTCTGCGCGTGGACCCGAATTCGACTCGAGGTCTGCGTGCCTGACTCGAGTCCACGCAGGGAAGGAGAAAAAAAGAAAAAAAAGGAAAGAAAAGAAAAAGAAAAAGAAAAAGAAAAGGGAAAAAGGAAAAGGAAGAAAAGGAAATTTTGCTCGTGATCATCCGTCTCGTGACGCAGCCTCAGGAATCATGAACCTACGACATTCCTCGGTATGAGTTCTTTTTTAGTCATTTTATTTTTCTATATTTTTCTCTCTTTAGGATTATTTCAATATTAATTTTTTTTAAAAATAAATCAATAAATAAACTCTTTCGGAATCCTACCTAGACCTTGGAGGATCTTCGAACGAATGTTCGTTAAATCTAATAAAAATCCTTAAGTACGGGAATTATCCTCGAGTTTCGCCTAGACGTTGGGGAAATTAGGAAAAATTCTCGTATCGAGGAATTTTCAACTTTTTTAAAATAAAATTAATTTGTGTAAATAAATCAAAATACTTTTTCTTCTAAATTTTTTCGAGGATCTGCCTAGATGTTGGAGGACTTCCGAACTAAATTTTTTCTTCTAAATACGAGAATTATTCTCTAAATTTCGTCTAGATGCTGGGGGATTTCTGAGCTAATTTTCATAGAAAGGAAAATTCTCTAATCCTAATAAATATTACAAGAAATCCTAAGTGTCGAGAATCATTCTAAATTCCACCTAGACGTTGGGGAAATTAGAAGACTTCTCACACCGAAAATTTCCATTAAAATAAAAATGAAGTAAAATTATTTTTAAAAAAAAGTAAATTTATCATGCATGTTATTTTGTACATTATCTAATGTTCATACATCTACGCGTGGTCATATCGCTCGCTCTCTGCATAGCATGACATGGAATAAAAATTAAATTTTACAAAGATTTTGTGCAAGAAAATGAGATAGTATCTCGAGTAAAAATGGCTCTCGGCATTCCGCTTAGATGTTGGGGAATTCCCGGTAATCATCTTTTACCAAGGATTTTCTATCTCGGATTTGATGGATTATCATGAAAATTCCTAAACGAAGGAAGATTACTTCTAAATTTCGCCTAGATGCTGGGGAGTTTAGACAAAGTTTTCGACGTTGAAAATTTTCATGTTACTCCCGAATAAAAAAATAATAAAGTATTCTTGAAATGAATTAAGAGAATTATTTTTAAATACCAAAATAAAAATTATTTTTTCAAGATCAAGGATAACACGTGATTAATTGGTACCGTTTTTATACGGACGTTGTGGGGGTGCTAATCCTTCCACACCTGTAACCGTACTCTCGAACTCGATTTTTGATTTCGTAAACCAAAAATTATCCTTTTAATAGATCTTAATTAACTTTAGGATTTTATTAAGAGTATAAATTTTCTCAGGTGACCAATCACACCTCGCCAAAAAAATATTGATGGCGACTCCTTGTGTTTTTCAAAATCGTCTGACAATCGAAAAGCCGTTATAATAATTTGGAGAAGAAAGAATCCTCAATATCCTCCAATGATTTTACCCTCCCCTATTACTTCCCAACTTTTGGCTCTCCTGATTCTTCTTACTTATTTCTTCAAATTTTCCAAACAATGATTGGGTTTGAACAATAATGCAATTGGGCTTAGCACATCCACTCAAAAATGGATCATAACCTGTGGGCTTGTTAGAACGGTGCTCAGAAATAGTATCATACCATGATTTAAATTAAAATTTAGGGCAGCGACTATTTCCACCAGATTCCCATTTTACTTAACAACATTTAATTAGTCATCTTCCTGGTCTCCCCCACTGTAAAAAATACTGACTTATGGCATAAGGCAATATTCTCCTCAGTCCAAGGAATCCATCATAAACTCATTAATCCCTTTCTCATCATTCTCCTCAGCTATAGCATAAGCATTAACTCCTTTGTTGATTGGTGGAAATAAGCAGAGCCCCTTGATAAAATCCTGAAAATTTAAAGTTTTGCCATCTATAGAAATTAGTTCTCACCAAATATTGGCACTATTTTGGAAATTTGATCGAATAATTCCAGGCATGGAGTGGCACACAAAAAGCAGTAACTTAAGTTACTTTTCTTTATTTCAAGTTTATACATACTATTATTAACTTACTGATAAAGTTCACAGAATAAATATAACCATCAATACAATCCTAGTTGAGGCATTTATTATAATCTAATAGTTGTTGCTCAAACTATGAGATTAGCTTACCTATTTTAAATCAGATAAATAAGAATTTCTCGATCAATGTAATATAAATATCATATTTACTAAATTAAAATTTGCATTCAAGAATTTAATTACTGGCAAAATTTTAAGATTTTTTTTCTAGTACAATGGAGATCATACTTGGGATAGGAGAAGGGGTTGTAAATGCTAAGATTCGAATCTTAAATCTGCTAGATGTCACATCTTAAGAGTGGTTATATTAACCAATTGAATTAAGTCTCGGGTTCGTCAAAGAGTATTTTTTATTAGTAAAGAATGATAAAGACAGATAGGACCTCAGAATTTCTCTTAGAAAAAGCCTTTCACTGTTCTTGGAACAAAATCTTTAATTCTGGAATTCAGCTCCATTTTTGCATAATGTATTGGAAGGCAAATAAGTTGGAACCACTAATACACTCATGATTGCTGGTTGAGGCCATTTATGCTATAGCCTAATAGTTGTTCCTCAGACAATGAGATTAACTTGTTTTAATTTAGATAAATAAAAAATTTTGATCGATGTGATATAAATATTAGATTGATTTAAAAATTTATATGCATATGATAACTTGATAAGCATTAAAATATTATTAATCCAATGATTGATTTCTTAAAATATTATATGAGAAATATTAATCAGTGTCTAGTGACACTGATTAAGTGATATTTATAAAAATAAAAGTGTAATTAATGTATTACTTTTTTTAATTCAATAAAAATATTGTATTAAATGTAAAAAAAAAAACTTTATTAATTAAATAATTTTTAATTGGTTCCTATATATAGACATCCATTAACCGGACCCATATTATGTATATATAGATGTTTTAATCGATGAAGAGTCAAGCATGTAATAGTTACCAAGCTCGTTGTTTCATCAATATTATATGCATTTTTATTTTTATTTAAATAATATAGTTTTTTCCTTTTTTTTTTAAACAATTATTAGGTACCAAATAAACAAAATCAAGATGATATTGAAGTTAGATAGTTACCAAATAATCAAGAGACTTAGTTTATACAAATGGAGTTGCTACAAATTTTATATGGATGGCTGGATTTGTACATGATCTTTTTAATTTCAAGAAAAAAAATAGAAAAATATTGCGACACTTTAAATGGCATTTATGTGTGTGTTGTTATTTATAATTGCTAATTAAGTTTTCAACGATAAAATGCAAGTTTTTTTTATCACAATATAGCTAAAAAAAATTATTTATCAAAATACCGTTGTTTTCAGATTAATTCTCAAAATTCGCTTGTTTTAAAACCAACTGGGAAATCGCCATCCCCCATGGCGATTTCCCAGCGTAAAATTTTCAAAATTTTCAAAAAACACCAAGAGAAATCGCCATGGGGGGTGGCGACCTTGGTGGTATGTTTTTTTTTTTTTAATTTTTTTACTTAAATTAAAAAAAAAATTGCAAATTTGTTTTTAAAATTTGTATTTTAATTTTAGAAATTGCAAATTAAATAAAAAAATTAAATTGAAATTTTTTTTAAAAAAATTAAAAGTCCAACGGTATATTTCTTATTTAAATTTTATGATTTTTTTTTAATTTTTTAGTTAAATTTTATTATATAACCTTTTGAAACAAAAAAATATAATAAAATACAAACTTTTAAATTTAAAAAGAAAAAATCAAAATTTTTTGAAGGCAACGGTAACTTGTCCGTTGCCTTCAAATCCCCTCCCACCCACACACACACACCACTCTTCTATAAATAACCCCCCCTCATTTTCTACAATTTATTTTAATTTTCTTTTTTCTTTCTACAATCAAATTTTTTTTCTACCAAATTTTTTTTTTCTACAACAATATTTAAAAATGGCTTCATTATCACTATTGAGGTTGCAAGAAAATCACATATCCTAGATTATATTTAAAGAGGTAAGTAAATTATTGTAATATTATTTGTATTACATTATCAATTTTTAGTAATTTTTAATTATTATTATTTTGTAATTTTATAGTTGTATAATTTTATAATTTTTATATTTTTAATGTTTTAATTATTATAGTTTTATCATTTTTTTTTATTATTATTGTTTTTTCATTTTATAGTTTTATAATTATTTATTTTTTATATTGTTTAATTTTTTATTATTATAGTTTTTTAATTTTTTTAATTATTATTGTTTTTTCATTTTATAGTTTTATATTATTTTATTTTTTATATTATTTTATTTTTTATTTTTTATTATTATAGTTTTATAATTTTTTAATTATTATTGTTTTTTCATTTTATAGTTATTTATTTTTTTATATTATTTAATAATTATATAAATAATTTTAAAATTTTACATTATTATTGTTTTGTTATTTTATAGTTTTAGAATTTTCTAATTTTTTTAATTATTATAGTTTTATAATATATTAATTTTTATAATTATTTAATTTAATTTAATTAATTATTAACAAGATACTCGTCGAGTGTTACGTTCGAGGAAATTTACATTGGAGGACCCGTATCCATCTATTATCGACCACTTAAGAAGAACCGGATTTTATCACGCAACTCAAATTCGACGATTTTTTATACAACCTGACTTAATCAATGCGTTGATCGAATGATGGAGACCCGAGACGCACATTTTTCATTTTTCATTTGGTGAATGCATGGTAACTCTAGAAGATGTTGCGCTTCAACTTGGACTTCCGGTCCATGGCGATGCAGTTACAGGCGAAAGCTTGCTAGATTGGAATGAAGAGTGTCAAAATCTATTGGGCGCGGTGCCTCCAGAT
Source organism: Fremontodendron californicum (assembly GCA_030761205.1). Lineage (NCBI taxonomy): Eukaryota > Viridiplantae > Streptophyta > Magnoliopsida > Malvales > Malvaceae > Fremontodendron > Fremontodendron californicum. The sequence continues at coordinate 5,470,038 of JAULJL010000026.1, forward strand.
GAGTATGTATCTGGCTCAACGGTGAGACTAAATTGGTTGAAATCCTTTCAAAATCTTCCATTACACGCAACTGAATAACAGATACAATATGCTACTAGAGCATATATTTTACATTTGATTGGAGGATTACTAATGCCTGACAAATCGAGCAGTCGAGTACATTTAATGTATCTTCCATTACTACGTGATTTAGAGCATGCGGTAGTTGGGGTTCTACGTGTTTGACGGTTTTGTATAGAGAACTGTGCCGGGCTACAATTCCAAAAAGCCATGACATAGGTGGATGTTTAGTGCTTCTACAATCATGGGCTTGGTATCGGCTGCCATTTCTTGCTCCACACATGGATGTTTCGGCTGTATACCCTTTTGCAAGCAGGTAATAATCTTTACTATTTTATTAATTTTGTACGAACTTGTATTTTTATAGGTCTATTAAGATTTTATATGCATTTTAACAGGTGGAGTAGGAGCAGGAGTAGAGATTTTACCGAGACTCCGACCGACCTTGCAAGTATAAGATTGCGACTAGATCGAGTAGGATATGATAAGGTAAATATTTCGATTGTTACATTCAAGTATTTTTGTATTTAATCCATATGAAACTAATAATTTGTAATAATTATTCGCAGTTTCTATGGATGCCATATTCCTCAAGTGAAATTATGGCATGCCTCTCATCGGATGCCTACAATAATTGTAATATATGAAAAGCAAACACAACATTGATATGCTTTTCATATGTAGACTAGCACCAAACTGATAGGGTGTTGCAACAATTTGGGATGCAACAACCAATTCCGCAAGCACCGGTGAACCTTGATAAGCTTCACAAGATCGACATGCGTGGCTGTCATTAGGAATTCTGGCCTGCGAAGCATGAACATTGGATCCATTGGTGGAATATATGTTGTCAACGAATTCCGACAGGTTATCCGATTGTTGGTAATAATTTCAACCCATTTGATGATTACATAGGATGGTATAAAAATGAAGGTCGGCCTTTTGTTTGTCCATCGTCGGTGTATGAGGATGTTAGGAGTATGCCATTTAACGGACGAACTTCAACTCCAGTCCCTCCTACACAGGATATGGAAGCTCCTAGACCTAGCCGACAACGTGGGCGAACGCGTCAACCAGCCTCATCGGAGTTCACAACACCGAGGATGTCATTTAGTCATCTTGAACCTGAACAGGATCATGGAGTACCATCCAGTCACGTTATTCTGTCGGTCACCCCAGATATGACTTTGATGAGTGTTATCGACCATCACCGCCAATGACGAGGTTAAATGACTAGCTCCCTATCCTAAGTTCAAGTTCAGCATATCTAACATCAATGTACCAGTTTGGAAACCCTGTGTCAGCATTTGATGGTACATCATTTCTGGGTCCATTTAGTAGCCAGGTTCCCTTTATGGTGAACTAGGTGTTGGCTCCTCCAGCAGTGGGTTTCAAATTTTTGATACAGAAGAAATAACGGATGACATACAACCGAAACCAGTGGCGGTTACAGCAAGAGGTCGTGGTCGACCGTGAATACGTGCCACTGACGAGGTTGAACGATGAGTCCAACCACCACACACTAGGAGAGCTCGACATTGTTGCTTTACACCACGCAATAATTAGAATAAATGTACTTTTATAAATACAATGAGAATAATGTATTTTAAATTTGTAATATATAAATTTATATGTTTTGCATTTCATGTTATTTATTTTAAATTTGTTGGGAAATTAATTGTTATTTTTAATTTTTTTATTCAGCATATCTAACTAAAATGTTAATGTTGTTATTTAATTTATAAAAATGTAATAAAATATATTATTCAATATATTTTTATAAAATTTCTTAATTTTATATAAAATAATAATCCAAATTACATGATAAGTAGAAAAAAACTTGCATAACATTTTCCCTTAATGGCAAAATATGTAAATATTACAAGTTATGAAAACATGTAATTCCTTTATTATTGATGCGAACTCTCCCCCGATGTGCCAGATTGATGTGGACATTTTCGACGGCTATGACCTTTATTTCTGCATAATCCACAACGTTTTGGTTGGCCTTTCTCCCTGAGGTCCATTTCATTACGATACGACTTGATTTTGGCCGACCATGTGGATTTCTCCGCATTTCTTGATTGGGACACACTTCTGGACCATCATATTGAGGCCAATAACCTTCATTTCCAACTGTTTCGAACTCATGTCTATAAGCATTCAATATAGTTTCCAGTCTATAGACATTGTCCACATATTGCATGCAATCTACATGGACATGTGCACAAGTAGCAACTACATGTGAACAATGGAACCTTTGTGCTTGAAACTTCCCACAGTCACACCACATGTCACTAAGCTTGACTTTGTACTTCATTGCAGAAACACCCTCTTGTGCATCAACTAACTCTTCAATCAGAAAAGATTGATTTGCTCGCATAAAATTATGAACAAAGTGGGAGTTAGCTTTCCTGCGATTTTCTTGCATAGTCTGTGTGACTGTTTCACAGTATGTGTGCCCTCCCTCCATCATTCCAATTTGCTTGTTCCCCATCTTAACAAAAAGTGCAGCCAACCTATAATATGTTTATTGCACTAAAGCAGTAATGGGAAGATGACGCGTTCCCTTTAACACCGAATTGATAGATTCAGCTAGGTTGGTTGTCATATAGCCATAACGTCTTCCTTGATCATATGATTGGGCCCACTTCTCCTTGGGGATCCTATCAAGGCAATTAGCCGCCTCTGCATTTTCTCCACGAAGATTCTCATACATGAAATGAAAATTCGGTCACCTCAACTCGTATCCTAATAAAATTAAAAACAAAAGACTTGTGAATTTTAGTATTATTTTATATACTAAAGGAAATATAAGAGATAAAATAACTATGATTCGATTCCATACCCATGTTAACAATGTGTCGACGCAATTCCTTATTGTTAAACTTATTCATAAAGTTAGTTGCAATGTGTCGAATGAAGTACACTGAATATGCATGTGGAGGATTCCATCCACTATCATAGCGTCTAATCGCAGTTTTGATGGCTTCATGTCGATCATACATCAAGCATATGCCAGGCTGTTTTGTCACATGTTTACGCAAATTAGTACGAAAGAATAACCAAGCCTCTGTTGTCTCACCCTCCACAATGGCAAAGGCAATTGGCAGTATGTTTCGGTTGCCATCTTGTGCAATAGCTAACAATAATGTTCCTTTGTATTTTCCATATAAGAAAGTACCATCTATTTGCACAATAGGTTTACAATACGGATACCCTTCAATTCATGACTTTTCCAAAAGAGTCAATGGAATATTCTTTTACCCTGGACCAGTTGATCACCGTGATATGCAGGTACCGTTTGTAATTCCACAATTGTACCAGGCACGAAATGTTGCATTGCACCTAACCATTTAGGTAGCTCATTGTACGATCTATCCCAATCGCCAAAAACTCGAACAATTGCCTTTTGCTTTGCTTTCCACGCTTTCTTATAGGAGGTGATGTATCCATACCGGATTCGCATCTCAGCGATCAAAACTGAAACGGAGATCTCCGAATTTGCTTGGACCAATGACAGAATGCATGAACAGATCATGTTAAAATCTAACTTGCAATGATCTTGTGAAATCCTCCCCGATGTGCAAGTATGAGGCCTTTCATATTTTCTAATCTCCCATGCCTGTTTCTTCTTCATAAAAGTTGTCTTTATTCTCCAATTGCACATTTTCCCACACATTAGACATTTGGCATAATATTTGGTCCGCTCAGATTCAATTACTCTATAATCTACAGAGTTTTTGCTGTTATAGTTCTTAATAGCTGAAAGCACAGCCTCTTTCGTTGGACATTGTAACCCAACAAACAGATCAACTGTAGATGGATCAAATGTCAGAGGCGTAGCTAATGTATGAGCATACTCAGGAAATTCTGGCACTTGCATTGCCTCCAGATCCAGGGTATGCATATGGGATGCAGCCTCATATAGGGGAAGATCTTCATGAGTGTGGATCTCAGCAGGGAAGACGTCTGGGTCAGAATCACTGTTGTCATCACTTGCAAATTCAACAGCCTCTTCCTGCTCACTAAAGTTACCAACATATTCACCATGGACTCCACATGGTGGAACAGGATCAACACCAGCTGGCTCATCTTCGAGGGTAGTAGGAATTGTTTGTGAGACTAATTAATTTTGAAACGTTGTAGCTTGAGATAGCGGAACGACTTCTTTTGTGGGAACGTCGTATGTAGTGTAAACATATAACGACCCAGAATCATTATCTTCTATGGGAAAGTTTTCTGTATTGCAAACATTTGAAGGCCCACAATCATCGTGAACATCCTCTATGTCAGCATATAAGTCAAGTAAACCAACATTTGCAAATGTCTCATGAGCATAAAACATGCATCTGACATCATCATAATCTTCAAGTGGAAATGTTCTATATCGGACACATCCTTCACCAATAGAAAGAGGATGCCTATACTTAATCTCTGAAACTTTTTTTCTATTTCTTGCTTTAATTTTTGTATGAATTTGCAGCTTCAGTTCCTCTAATGTGACGTCTTCATCAACACGAAAACTTTTAGGACGTTCACAATCAAAGGTAGCACCTTCGTCAGTATTATGAATTAGGCTATTATAGTAGACCAATGCGATCACTCTGTTGCTCATGTTGTGTAGTAATGAAACTAAGAAGGATGAGAATGAGGAGGTATTAGCACTCAGAAAAAATCTGATTGAAAAACTGCTGTAAGAGGTATTGTAAACCTTCATCAGTATTATGAATTTATAATGTTTCATTATGTTGTACCGGATGACAAATCCCATCCTTTGTACAGGATGGAATCTGATTCTCATTTTCTGGCTAGGGTTAATTGACTGAAAAATCGATAACTCATTCAATGCAAAAACTGATGATAAATCTCATCCTTTGTACTGGACTGTCCAATAGTCCCATCCATGGCAAAAGGAATCCAATTCCAATATTTTCTGCAGCATTTGATTGATTGAAAAATAGCTGAAACTTATCCCTTACCCTAAATCATTAGTCCCATCTATTGCAGAATGAATCCAATTCCAATATTTTCTGCAGCATTTGATTGATTGAAAAATAGCTGAAACAGGTCCCTAACCCTAAATCATTAGTCCCATCTATTGCAGAATGAATCCAATTCTAATACTTTTTGTAGCATTTTATTGACTACAAAATAGCTGAAACCCTAATCCTAACCATAAATCTGGTCAATAGTCCCATCCATTGCAGAAGGAATTCAATTCCAATATTTTATGCAGGATTTGATTCATTGAAAAATAGCTAAAACCCTAACCCTAACCCTAAATCATTAGTCCCATCCATTGCAGAAGGAATCCAATTCCAATATTTTCTACAGCATAAAATTAAAATAACAAAAAATTTTAATTTTATATAAAATTTAAATAAGAAATTAATTTAATTTTTATATAAAATTTAAATAACTAATCAAATTTTAATTTATATAAAATTTAAATAAGAAATCAAATTTTAATTTAAATAAGAAATACATTTTTGAAATAAAACTATATTTTATATAAAATTTAAATAAGAAATAAAATTTTTTATATAAAATTTTGATAAGAAATATTTTTTTTATATAATTTTAATAAGAAATAAAATTTTACTTTTTATAAAATTAAAATAATAAATTTTATTTTTTTATTTTTTATAAAATTTCAATAAAAAATTAAATAAATTTAAATAAAATATAAAATTTTAGTATATATATTTAAAAAAAATAAAAAAAAAAACCAAAATAATTTTTTTTATACATGTTTGTTACAGATCTCACATATAAAATTTAAATAAGAAATCAAAATTTTTATTTATATAAAATTTAAATAAGAAATAAACTTTTTTATATAAAAATTTAATAAGAAATATAATTTTCTTTTTAAAATTTTATTTTTTTATAAAATTTTAATAATAAATTAAATTTTATTTTTTTAAAAAAATTAAAAAAATTTAATATATATTTAAAAAAAAGATAATTTTTTTATTTAATTTGCAATTTTTAAAATTAAAATACAAATTTTAAAAACAAATTTGCAATTTTTTTTTAAATTTAAGTAAAATTTTTTTAAAAAAATATATATACCACCAAGGGAAATCGCCACCCCCCATGGCGATTTCTCTTGGTGTTTTTTGAAAATTTTTAAAATTTTACGTTGGGAAATCGCCATGGGGGGTGGCGATTTCCCAACTAGTTTTAAAACAAGCGGATTTTGAGAATTAATCTGAAAACAACGATATTTTGATAAATAATTTTTTTTTAGCTATATTGTGATAAAAAGACCATAAAATGCCTAGACGCTTTTAATGCCACCGATGTGAAATTATTAAGTATAATCTTAAAACACTAGAAATACATTTATGGAATTTTTAAAAAATGTATTAGGTTGTGGACATTGTAAAGAAACTTAGAAAGAAGATATTAAACATTGAAAATAATGTTCGTTGATTTTTTTTTTGTGACGAATTGACTTGTCATTTGATCAAGATTTATGCTGAGGTGGTGAAAAGAGATTAAGGGTGCTGGAGTTTTGATTTCGTGATACGTTTCGATACTTAAGTCAATAACTGCTCGAGGAAGCTTAGAGAGGGTAACTGTGAAGCAATGGAGGTCAAAGTGTATAGAGTGCCGTACCTGAGATCAACCCCTTATTGGGCTATTTATACGTGTTTAGGAGTTCTAGAGGGCTCCACGTGTCGTCTGCTCATAGAAGTTTGGTGGTTGACGATATAGAAGACCTTCTCTCATTAGATGAAACTCGACTTGACTTTTAATTAGAGCGTCGAGCAATATTCACGTGTTCCCTATGATATTAACTTGGATTGTCGGGCCTGGTGGCTTGACCTCTGGACCTAACGTGCTTAACAATGTTATAGTTTTTGTTGTATAATTAAATGGCAGGCAGCCACTAAGATAAAATTTATGTGTGTTCCCATTGTTGTTTAAAATACGACTTAGTTTGAAGGGTAATAATGTTATGAGTTTTGCGTTGCTGCCTTTAAGCGCATGCATCAGATACTCATACTATTATGATTTATTATGAACAACACATGAGATAAAAAGATATGAACAAACGTTTTAGAGCTCATAGCATAGGTGGCATTGATTAGAAACAAAATTAAAATTTAGGATCCGTTTTTAAAAAACTTCTGGATTCTCATCTTTCACAATTATTCATCACATCTGCTTGAGTAGTTTTTTTTTTTTTCTTTGCTTAATAATATATAATCTCAAGCAAGGATTTAAATTACGATCGCGAAAACATTTTCGATATATCACGTTTATCATGGTTACACGACGTAATGAATGTTATCGTAATCAATTGTGGTGAATATCGGTGACGAAAAAAATTAAAATCGCAAAATAACAATCGTAATTTTACGTTATAACTATTATTCAAATTCCTAATTTCTAAATTCTGATTTTAATTTCTTGCTAGTACCAATCTCCTAGGGCCGGGGGACTTGATGACTGACGAACCGGTGGTAATTGGAGATTAATTTAGTGATGAAAATATTGGTCGGTGAATTTAGGCCTTAATCCAGTTGGTTTATACAATCACTTTTAAAAAATGACATTCAATAAATATAGAGTTTAAATCTTAACATCCTCAAAACAAAATACTGATTTGGTTCTGGTCTCTGGTATTTCAGAAAATGGAGTCTTTTTTTTTTTTTCACATAAAAACGGTGAACTTACATTTGCAACTCTGCCGTTCGTCTTGACAAGAATAACGTGGCTATTTTATTTACCAATGATTTACAATTTTGTTACATGGCAAAATCCAAGTTACATATGCACTGGCCTCTTCACTCCTTTTGAGGGACTGAAGAACAGCCCCATCAGGAAACTAGAAAACATAACTTAGAATAAAAACCCATGCTTAATTTCTATCTCATGATGAATTTAAGACCAAAAAGAATTATTTATTGAACTAAAAAAATCAATATTAAGAAGAAAACCTATGATGATCTTAAATTCAAGTAATAATATTTTTCTCTTATACTCAAAAAAATTTCTTAGAAACCCATTGCAATTTGAATTAGGAATTTAAATTGCGATTAGGAATGTGTTGTCGATCGTGTTGCGTTTATTGCGGTTGTGGACGTTATAAACAGAAAAAGCCAAAACTATAAAATAACGATCGAAGCCGCTATTTATATTTAAATCTCAGACATGAGAACAAATGACAAAAATATGGTTTATCTTAGTGGGGGGATTATAAGGTAGTGAAGGAATACGTGTATGGCACCAAAAACCAAACCCTAATTCCATGGAATTGGAAAAGAGAGAGAGTGGGACGATCAATCTCACACCGACCATTAAATAGACACACTAGAAAAGATTCCTGAAGGGCACGTTAGTGAGTTCAGGGACTTTAAATAACGATTAGAAAATGGAAACGTTATTGCCAAAAATGGTGCGAATTTGCACCTGCAAAGCTCTTTCATTTAGCTAAACCTACAACGTCCTCTCTACCCTTTCGGCAAATTACAATTCCAAAGTCTTTTTCCAAGTCAGAGACTGAGACTCCCTCCCATCTCTCTCTCCCTTTTATTTTATTTTATATTATATTAGCTAATTAATTACTTACCACCCCCTCTCTAGATTGACAAAGAAAGCAAAGGGCTATCAGCCGATCCAGAGAGAAACAAGTCCAAACACTTTGCTTTCTTTGGGATTCGTAATTTTCCGAAAGCTGAATTGGCCGGAAGTGTGACCAAAGCTCAGGTCAGTGGGCTTTTTCCATCTTCTTGGTCTCAGTTAGATCTTGTTAAATATGTATATACTTACTTTTTATAACAATATCTATTTACCTAAATGTATGGTTTCTTTCTTTACTTAAGAGGTTTATATCTTCTTAGATCTGTTGTCAGAGCAAGGAATCTTCTACTTCCTTGCATGAAGAAGATCTCTTTTCCATTTCTTTCCCTTCTTTTTTTCAGCATAATATCACACAAAATTCTTTGCCTTGCAACAAAACACATGATGGGTTTTCTTCATAGTTCATAATCATCCCTACTTCTTCAGATGATGCTTTTTCTTCCTTTCCCTGCTGATGGCCAGTGCTTTAACACTGCAGCGGTGCAGCCATAAGTATAATTGGTTTTGGCTATATTTTATGGTTTGAATTTCGGAAATATCTACAGATCTTTTCAAATCTCTTCAACTTGAGTTTTTTTAGAGTTGATATCCTTTTCTTTTCATGTTTTTATTATCAGCGAAAAATAATAATTTTTCTTTGATGATCTAGAAAGAACATTACGTCTGCGAGAGCACAAAGGTGAGAGTAATTTTATGAGTACTATGCACCCATAAAAGTCCTACATCTATGAAATAAATAGAACCCAAAAGTCTTGTTCATTTTACTAGCTATAGATTTGAAGTTTCTTGGAATTGAAGCTAGGGTATGGGAATGACTAACTTTTTCTCCATGCCCTTCTTCCTATCAATTGATGTTTTCTCAGTGGTTTTGCAGCCTTTATTACTTCTACTTACGTTGGAAACAATCCATTATTCTGGATCTGCTTCTGCTCTCAGTTTTCTTCTTCGAAATACCATTTTTTCTTAGCTTTTCATTTCTTTCTTTACTGATCTATTCATACATCTCATCCATTTTCCAAACATAAAAAGAAAAAAGAAAAAAAAAAGAAAAAGAAAGAATCATTACGAGACAAATTCTAAGCAGCCAGGGAGTATTGTTGCAGGTTAGGTGAAGATGGGAAGAGGAAAGATCGAGATCAAGAGGATTGAGAACACCACCAATCGTCAGGTTACCTTTTGCAAGCGCAGGAATGGATTGCTCAAAAAAGCTTACGAACTCTCAGTCCTTTGTGATGCAGAAGTAGCTCTCATTGTCTTCTCCACCCGTGGCCGCCTCTATGAGTACTCCAACAACAAGTAATTAACTTCACTTTCTCTCTTTCTCAAATCTGAATCCCACCTCATGCTATTTTTTGGTTGTCAATTGTGATTGCTTTGCTTTGGATGAACTTCTTCTGGCTTGTGGATTTTGCTTCTTCTTTCTTTTATGTCATTTACTTTTAATCCCATGGTTTGAAACATTTTTCATAAGAAAAAGCTTTGAAAACAAAAATGAATGGGTCGACAGTGTATTTTAGGTGTTTTTTTCTGAGCTGAAAACAGAAAGTGAGCAGACAATGGAAGTCAGCCAAATCTTAAGTTAAGTGGCTGTGAATTTTGGGTATTTGGGAGAGTGTCAGAAGCAATTTTCCTAATACGGCTAAGAGATTATCAGTAGTACTTCAGTATGTCTACAGTTATAAAACCATTATATTTCCATTCATTTGGACAAAGGTCAACATAATTTTTTTCAAATCAATTTACGACCTTCTATTCTTTTCTTTTTTAAAAATTTTTTAAACTATTTTAGAAGTGAAATTAAAATATTATTTTCATTCATATTTTCAATTTGTAAAATTGATATTTTATTAAAATATTAAAAAAAATTCTTTACTGTATTTCTTTTAGGATTTTTCAATCTTTTGTTGTATAAAAAAAATTAAATTAACATAAGAAATCTTGAATTGGTTAAAAGTTCTTTTTATATTTGAATACCAAAACTTTAATTTGAAAGAAAAGAGTAGGATTCGTTCAACATCTTGGTATATACTTGTAATATTTCTTCTATGCTGAGTATTTTTTTTCCTTTTAAAATTACCTCTTCTTATGTCTGGGAATACGAGCATAATCTAGTCCGTAGCTAGTTATCTTAAAAAAAAGCTTGAATTTGAAGTTAATCCAATTGATTCATAGAGTTATTTCTAAAAAGTGATATCCAATAACATGTTTATGATTCAAATTTCAGAATCTGTAATCTCTTCTCATATTCATAAATGGTGAGCTCGTTTATTTAAAAAAAAAAAAAAAAAACACTCCGATTTCATTCTGTTTTGCTACTTCATTGACAGGTCTACTTCTAGGCTTAAAAAAAATATAAGATTGATAGCATAGTTATAGAAGTTAGATATATAGCAAATCAACTCCAAAAGTTCATATTACAATCACTTGTTTGTTTTCCTTTAGAAGTCCGTTTGCTTTATTATTATTTTTTTTCCCTTCATATGTTTGAAGGAAGACTTGGAGTTGATGCCAAGTGCGTTGGGCTCTTGGCTTTTACACAATTGAAATTGTGTTTCCACTTTCCACTATCCACCAAAATTGTCAAATGAACGATGAGGTATGGAAAGTGAATTCCATTAATATAGAAGTAAAGCCTCTCCAATGAGAGTTCATGTCGTGTGGTCTCAATTTGATAGTAAATAGTCTTATGTGACATGCTATATATGCATGCATGTGATGCATATGCTACAAAATTAAATAATGGATAGTTGGTTAGGAAGCAGTGTTTTCAGAAACTGACCTTCGACAATATTGAACCGTAATCAGAAATCACGACCATCTATGTTACTCGGATTCGAGGTGAGTCTCGAATACGGGCATGCTCAATTTGTTTTAAAAAAATTTCATATATTTAGAGAATCATACCTCCATATCATATCCGAATATACGTCGAGTATGAATATTTTAAAAAAAATAAGAATCAAAATAACATAAATGAGGACTACTATTTCTTCTTTTCTTCTGAACTAGTCAACTGCTTTGAGAAGGCGGAGGGGAGGGGTAGTCAACTGCTTTAATCATTTTGATTGCCTAGTCAATGAAATTTATCAAACATCTAGTGGAGTATATGCTTTTTCTAATTACAACATATTCTAAATATGTACTAGCAATTGAAAACATGTGTTTTGGGCTGGCTAGCTTGGTGGTTTAATTAACAAATTTAAATGAGAAATCTTAACAAACAACTTCACCTAATTATGTTTCACCGTTCCAAAACTTGAAGAAAATGTAAGGATATATAAAAGATCATTATTAATATTACTATATATTTTGTTAAATACTATATATACCTATGTTACTCGGATTTAGGTATCGGATACGAGCATATGTTCGACATAGGTTGTTTAATTTTTTTTTTTGAGTTTTTTCATATATTTGAAGGATCATACCGCATATTCATGACTGAATATGTACCGGATATAGGTATCAAACACGGATACTTTAAAAAAAATAAAAAATTCGGATAACATAGACCATGTTATGGAAATTCATAATTGATATGTTACATAACTAAAATTAAGAGATTAGGCTTTTCAAATGCTTGTATATATCTAATGGAAATTTTTTTACCAACATATATACCATGCCACAATTGGTGAGAATTGAAATGGAAATAATTGAAATGTGGAACTCAAGGTACAAAAATTGATAGATAGTTTCTTATGCTTTTAGTGAAGGTACTCAACGGAAAGTATATGAAATATACATATATATATATATGTATACTTTAAGGAAAATTATCTATTTTCTATTCCCATATATTAGCTATATGATGATTTTGCTAAGTATATGGATTGGAATTGTTTGAATCACCAAAACAATTTGATTCATATCTGAATGAATTCTGCTCCTAGTTGACCCAAGAAATCAAAGTCGGAAATCTCATATAATTGAAGCTGCTAGATATATTGATTTAAAAATTAAAGCAACTTGAAGTACTTATCTGCCTGATTCAAATAGAAGAGAGTAAAGTATAATAACTATGAATATTGTTTTTTCTTTTTGTTTGTTGGATACAGCATAAGATCAACAATAGAGAGGTACAAGAAGGCATGTTCAGATAGTTCAAACACAAACACGGTTACTGAAATCAATGCTCAGGTATATGCATATATATGTATATAATATTAATTAAGTTGATATAGTATACATGTATATGCAGCGGCCGTTACGTTGCATGAATATTTTACTTGAAAGAGTAGAGTAGTTCTAGAGTCACATTTCTTCTGAGTTGCATGAATTTGCATGCAGAATAAGAATGAGAATTCCGACAAATTTGTTGAATGAAAGAAAGAATCTTAATTTTTCTTGCTATATATTCTGATTCATCAACTGGATGTGTAATATGTAGTATTATCAACAAGAATCAGCCAAGTTGAGACAGCAGATTCAAATGTTACAGAATTCTAACAGGTGATATGTAGTATTATCAATAATTAATGACAATATTTCAAAACTAATAACTTTCTTATTTATTTTTTATCTTTAATTGTTTGAAGGCACCTAATGGGAGATTCCTTGAGTTCCTTAACTGTGAAGGAGTTAAAGCAGGTAGAGAATAGGCTTGAACGAGGAATTACTAGGATCAGGTCCAAGAAGGTAAATAAATCACAACAAAAATATCGCAGTTTAATTTAATTGTTTTGCTTTATTTATTTATTTATTTATTCTAACAATTAATCTCTTCAAAATTTGTATAGAATATTAGAAGGGTTGCGTCAAGCCAAAATAATCTCTTTATTTTTTTTTCTTTTTCTTTTTCTATCTTCTCTGATATATATGTTTTGTTTCTGTTTGCTGCAACAGCACGAAATGCTGCTAGCTGAAATAGAGTATTTGCAAAAAAGGGTGAATTGATTCTAACTTAATTTCCAATTATGACTTTTCTAGCAAACGTTGTTTATTACCTTTATGACATTTATTATAACTTACGGTGTACCTTAATTTGCTTGCTATCTTACAGGAAATTGAGTTGGAAAATGAAAGCGTTTGTCTCCGAACCAAGGTAAATAAACACATAATGTTACAGCTTCCCTAATAATTTGATTAGAGGAAAAGACACATACACTCATGCACAAATGTATATACACACATAAACAAATTGTTTTACTATTACTAAGGACTAGCTAGGATGTCAGTGAGTTAAAATTAAAGGTGGTAAACGGGCAGGTTGGACGGGTTTGGATATTTCGGGTTTGGGTTTTTGGGTTTGAATTATTTGAATTTGAGTCTTTTCGAATTAGATTCTTTTGGATTTGAGTTTTTCGAATTTAGGTTTTTTCGGGTTTGGGTCGAGTTTGGGTTCGGGTTAATTAGGTCAATTTTTAGATTTTATGGAAGACACTATCAGATTAGTAAACTTTTCGAGTTCGGGTCGAATTTAAATTTGAGTTTTTTTGTTCAAATTATTTCGGATTCAGATTGTTTGAATTCGATCATTTCGAATTCGAGTTTTCTCGAATTTGGATCTTTGATTTTTTTATCAAATATGGTTTCGACATGTTCGAATTCAAATTTTTTCGAGCGAATTTTCGAGTTCGGAATTATTTTGTCACTTCTAATCAAAATATCTTCAAGTTATTTGAGTTCAATTAAGTGAATAGTTGAGTATGGCTCTAGTGACAATTCGAGCAGGATGAAGCCAGGAAATAAAGCAAGGGGAAGAGGGGGGCAATATATTAAGTGTTTATTTAATGTTATTCAAATAATATCCACAACAAAAATAATTTTATGAAACAGGATGTTCAATTTAATAATTAATACATGTTCTTTTACCCATCATAAAAAATTTAAATCGTATTTTTTATTTTTAAAGTTATAAACTTATAATTGATAGAACTATATTTATATCGAAAAAAAAAAAAAAAAAAACTCCCCAAAAGCAATATTGTTCAAAGTATTTATTGAAAACTCAAACTCATTATATATAAAAAAGAGAATTGTTATAAGTTAAAAAATGTATATCGGAATACATAAAAAAGTGCTTAAAATTTTGTTTTGATAAATAAAATACTCAAACACAAATTTTGAAAATTTTAATTTCAAAATAAGAAAATGATAAAATTAAACGGTCAAGTAAGGATTGATGGATTAATAAACCATTAAAGAAACAGTTAATGGTTTGACTGATAGTTTTTTAAAATTGTTAAGGGGCCAAGTGAAGGTTTATAAGAAAAAAAAAGAAATCTTCATAGGTAAAATTGCAATTTTCACAAAGCCAAAGGGCTATGGCCACTAGAGCTGGCAAAATGAATCCGAACTTGAAAACCTGCCTAAAAAAATCCGAACCCGAACTTGAAAACTTGCCTAAAAAAATCCAAACCCGAACTTGCCTAAACTCGATTTGCCCAAAAAGTAAAAAACCCGAACCCGAGAAATCATGAACCCAAAATGGCCCGAGCCCGAAATGATCCGAATTCAAAATGAACCGAACCTGAAATTGCCCGACTCGAAATGACCCAAACCCGAGCTCGACCCAATCTTAAACTTGTAATAACCCAAATTTAATACTAAAAATAAGAATAATCGAATTGTAATTAAATAATTTTTTCTAAAATAAAATAAAATTATTAATTATTAATTTTATTCTAATATTTTTTTTTTAGTTTTTTAATCAAAATTTAAAAAATTAATATATATGGTAAAATAATAATTTTATCTTCATTAATTATTACTATTTAATAATTATTATTCAAATAAAAAATTATTAAAATATTTAAATATATATCAAGTAATTTTTAACCATGATTTCTTGAAAAATCTAGTTTTTTATTAAAATTGGATCATTAGGACAAATAATTGAGAAATGACTAATAGTAGTACTTTTTTTGCATTGTCTTACCAGCTCTTAAACCTTAATCTTTTTTTTTTTTTTTTCATATATAGCCATTTGCCTATTTTTATTTAATTATTAGCGTGTACAATTATATTTATATGTTTGCATAATATAAATTGTAATATATTTACATGTTGAATATTAGAATTCATCGAATCATTTGCTTTAAATATCAATATGACAATATATCATATTTTTATAATCAATTATTCAACAAATCATATATATATATATAATATAACAAGATACATGCTTACATGAAAATATCTGTTTACATGGAAGCTTATGTGGACATTGTTGACACATAGGACAAATATAATCTTTATTATATATTATTCAATTTTCAAAAATAAATCTTACCAAAATAACTTATCATCAAATTTTCAAAATTTAAATTTCACTTTCAAAGATCAAATTTGGTCTATTTGAATTATTAAATAGATAAAATATTTATTTAAAATTAAGATTAAATGCAACAAAATTTTACCGGGCTAACTAAAAAACGTCCAAAACACACTGTATAAGTGGAATTTATCCTTGTATTTATTTTAAAATTTTACTTCCTTTTGATTTTTTATGTATATAACATATATATAATAATATATATGTATTTTATTTATATATCGATAAAGTTAAAGACTAAATAATAATAATTTATATATTTAAATATATTTAAATAAATAAATCTAATTCGTACATCGTACGAGTAAAAAATTAGTTGATTCTATATAACAAATTAATTTTATATCATTTTTTGTGCTAACAAATATTAATATTAATATACAAATATAATTAAAAAATATATCATATTATACAAAAGCTTACTTAAAAAATTAATAATAATTTATTTTTGAATTTAAGTATTTAAATTATGAAAAAATTATTACATATAGTATAAAATAAAAAATGATGCAAAACCTATCCAAACCCGAAATGATCCAAACTTGAAATAATCTGAACTTGAAAAGATTCGGACCCGAAATAATCCAACCCTGAAAAGACTTGAATTAAAAAAAAAAAAAAAACACAAATCCAATATGATTCTAACCCAAAATGACTCGACTCGAACCCATACCCGTCCAAATTGCCACCTCTAATGGCCTTGGCAGTGGCACCCATTGCTCCGTCCCTGAATCAAGTGTTTTAACACAATGATTTATAGTTCACTAATTACAAAAGTAGTGAAAGATATTAGTATAACCTAGATTTGGTACACCAACAATATGGGTGGAAAGTAAAAAAAATGTGATTTAAAATTAAAAAAAAAAAAGGTTAACTGATAAAAATATAGTAATTTTTTAAAAAAGTAATAGATAGCTTTTTTTAATAAATGTGGCTTATAAAGATATTAAAATGAAATTGTGTTTTTAGGATGGATAAGAAGTTAGGTGAGTAAAATAGATAGATTTTTTAGGAAGTTTATAAAAAATTAAAAAATATATATTAATATTCTTAAATTTATTTTTTTTAGTTTGGTTTTCATGTCAATTCTTTAATTCAATTGGTGTCATTTGACTGGTGACACCAAACTCGAATTTTAAAATAGTAGAGATAATTAAATATTTATAACTATATATATATACATACTAACTTTTACTTCCAAAACTCACATTTTTCATTCCCACATTTGTATTTATCGATCAGAAAACTAGGCCAATGGCCAGTGATGATTAGCTAGAAGTGTTAAAACCAGAGGGAAATGAATTGTATTTTTAATGTAAAAGTTTACAAATTATAGCTACTATTTTTCTTTTTTCTTGGATGGTATGTAGAGATACTAATTTATTTTTTACAATTTTGTATTAAAACATTAGATTGCAGAAATAGAGAGGCTTCAGCAGGCAAACATGGTTACTGGACCAGAGCTGAATGCTATACAAGCATTAGCTTCTCGCAATTTCTTTAGCCCAAATATGATTGAGGGAGCAACTGCTTACTCCCATGGCCATCCTGACAAGAAGATTCTCCATCTTGGGTAATTCTTGGTAATTTTGACACGAGACGATTACACGATACGAACACGACACGAAAAATATAATTAAAACATAAAACAAAATATGATATGACAGAAAAAATAACACGAATACACGAACGTGTCAAAATTTATATAACATAAATTATTAATTATCAAAATTTATACAAATATATGATACTTTAAACACGATTATAAAAAAAAAGCACAACACAACACGATACATAAATTGTCAGATCTAATTGTTTGTTTATCCTATAATTTGTCAGGGACTAATAACTGATCATTCTTTGCAGGTAGAGAGTTGGAGAAAACAAATCTGGAAAATGGTGTTTCGATATATATATATATATATTAAATAAAATAAAATAAGCATGCATTTGAACCAAATTTACAACTATTATGAAGTTCATGTGATGTAACACTCTTGACTTATGTGCTTGTTTTTGGAGTATCACTCGACTTATTATAAAACTTATATATATGGATATATATATATATATATATATATGTATGTATTGACATGTTTAATTTTGCTTATGAAACTGTTTTATTAGTTAATGCTACAAATGTCATAGAAATAGACTTGTCCAAGAGTCAGGTTATTCTTCCAATCCAAAAGGTTCGACTCGAATTAGATCGGACCTAGATAGTTTTTTGTAATTAGGGTTGGTCTGGCCCGAATCACTGATCATTTAATAAAAAAAGATTTTTTATTTAAATTTAATTATAAAAATATATAAATATTATATAAAAACTGATTTTTTAAAAATTTTAATATTTTTTTAACAATAAAACGGACCTATGAACCAAGCTTGAGTTAGAGAAAAAAAAATTTTGGACCATGACTCAATCCAACCCAGCCTGTGGATAGGTCTACATAAAAACTATCGTTATTGTATATAATTTCGCATTAAAAATTTTATAACAACATCTAAGCATTTGAACGCTCAATATGTAATAAGTGCATGTATCTAGAGTTGAATTCGAATAATTTTTTTAATAACATAAATTTTGTAGCATAGACAATAGATTGATTTTCAAAAAAAAAAATATATATATTTACGAAATTATTACAAATACTTTTTACTACTTACAAACTTTTTTTTTTGCAACACTGCATACTTTTTTGTGACAATTATTTGCAGCATAACATAAAAGTTTTACTAAATATAAAAATAATACAATAACGATAATGATAGCAAAATTAGCGAACAGCTCGTGGCACAGCATGGCCCAACCCATCATATGTCGTGCAAGCACAGCCAACATTGTCACAATACGAGTTGTGCTTGACTAGGAGTGTAAACGACACACCTATGTTAGCAAACTACTCGAGTTCGCCTCGAAAAATACTCGAATTCGGCTCGGTCATTGTCGAGCCGAGCTCGAGCTCGAGCAGTTCGAGCTATCGAGCGAGCCGAGTTCGAGTATCTTAATACCCGACTCGAGTAGCTCGCGAGCCTAATCGAGCTTTTTCATTTTTAATATATATTTTAATATTTATAATTATAAATTACTATTTTACTCTTAATATATATATATATATATATACTTAAAACCCTAAACCTAATTTTCTCCTCTCACATGATATGCTGCTATTCCTTCTCCCCCTCCTAATCCCAACTTTCTCTCCTACTCTGAGTCCTAACTCTCACCTGCGGCTTCTCCCTTCTCTCCCACTCTACAGTCAAGACAAACTTTTATTTGATTTACCTCCTTTGATCTTTAGATCACCTTTTTATTGGCAGATTCTCGAGTGAGTTTTCCAGCAAGATCTGAGTTAGGTAGGCTCATTGGACAACTTCTCTAAAATCATTCTAGTTGGCGAAGGACAAGTTACAGCCATGACAGCTCTCACGGAGCTTCGGAAGATCAGCAACCTCTTATCAGAGATGTAAGATTTGTTCTATTTATGAAATCTGTATATACTTTTTGCAATTGCTATTTTTTTAGTGCAAATAAAATGAGTTTTATTGGTTTCTTGGCTCTTTTATATTGTCGCATAATCCAAATTTTGTGGGTGTCTGAGAGATCAGGGATGTGAATATGCGTTTCTGTTATGATCTTATTAAATATTTGAAAGCATAATTATGCCACAAATGTAGCTTTTCCTGCCAAGGTTTCCTGTGTCACTTGGAAAGTTTAGCTTATGTTGTCTGGTTTCCTTTGGAAATTTTAACTTCATTGAAAGAACCCGTATCCTTTGGCTTTTTTTGTTATTTTTGATACTTGTTTTTCGTTTTTGAAGATCTAGTATGTTAGAATTTGTCTTTATTTTTAGTAATTTGTTCATTGCCTGATCATTCTACCATTCAAAAAATTTCATTATTTATTAAATTTAATTAATATAAAAATTTGTATATGAAAAAATTTAATTCGAGCTCGTGCCGAATTTCGAGTCACGAGTTTCGAGTCAAGCTCGATCTCGAGCTTCTCACTATTCGGGCTCAGCTTGATTACAACCCTGTGCTTGACATGACCATTATCGAAATGTCAAATTGGGTCAAGATTTCTTGACCCATGGACCGACATGACACAGCTCATTTTTTCTTTTTTATACTGAACCACATTAATAATGTGTCTAATCTTTTTCTTTCTTTTTTTATAATTTTGACACTAAAATAAAAAAATACATAAAAAAAAATCAGCAAAAAAAACAATTGTATATGTATAAAAAAACAAAAAGTTAAAAAATGTTGTTGTACTTGGGCTTTGCTTGGTAGGGTGGAAAGAAAATTGAAAAGATGAAAAATTGGAAGAGAAGAAAAGAAAAGTGAAAAGATAGAAAACATATTTTTTCTTTCTGTCATAACGTGCCAAATACGAATTCAGCGTACTAGACACAAACATGGAGTCGTCACTAATCATCTTATCTAGGTGTGATTAGTCACCTAAACGAATCTATCCTATTTAAAGTAATTCTAAGCTTGACTAAGGCACCTTAAAAAGAATAGGTTATGGTCTACTTATTAGAACAAGATTCGGGAGTTCGATTACGTGTGAGGAAGGAGTAGCACCCTCACAATGCCTATCTAAGAGATAGTACCTAATTAGTCTTGTGATACTAAAAAGTCTTAATTAAATGGTCTTATCTATCCTATTTTTATTTTAAATTATTTAAGTTAAAAAAAATATCGGAAATTATTTTTAGGTCTTCGTTCCATCGATCTTGAGGAATTGCTAAAAAATATTTCCTCACCTTAGGAGTATTCAAAAGAAATCGATCTTCCCATTGAAGAGGCTCCGCCGTCGGAAAAATTTAAATTTTATGTAAGTCATTTAAACCTTAGTCTAATATTTTTATTTATGTTTGCTCAAAAATAAATCTTGACCTCAATATCGAAAATTATCTCTTAAAAACTCTTCCATCAATTTGGAGAATTTTTAAGAGATTTTGCTCATCTAGAAATTTCTTAGAAATCAATTAATAGCGATTTCCTTGAATTTCATCATTGGAAGAAATCTTAATTTATTCTTGCTTTTTTTATTAAGCATCAATTATGAAAATTATGACTTAAAAATTAATTGAAAATTAATTATTTTAAAATAAATAATTTTGTACCTTTTTTGTATCGAAAATCATCCCTTAAAAACCTTTTCATCAATCTGGAGAATTTTTAAGCGACTTTCCTCACCTAGAAATTTCTTGAAAATTAACCAATCGTGATTCTTCAAATTTCAACATCGAAAAAGATCTTCATTTATTATTTTAATTTAATTAATCATCAATTATATAAAAAAACTTTATTAGTAAAAAAATAAAATAAATGATCACTATACAAACATTTACACATAACCCAAAGGTTAAAGACAATTCAAAATAAAGTTAATCATAAAAATATATTCACAATAATAAATATAATTTTCAAGAATTAAATAAATAAAAAAATAAAACCTGAAACAAACAAAAAAATATATATTAGTAACTAAATAATAACACAAAATAAAATAAATAAATAATATAAAATAAAATAAATCATAAATATATAAAAACAAAGTCATCATCATAACATAATCATATAAAATAATAATAAATCATCATGCAATAATATCCTAATCATACAAACCTAAAATAATCTTTACATAATAAATAACAAATGAATTATAAAATAAAAAAAAATCATTTCGTAATCATATATGAAACAATAATTAACATATAATCATGAAACAATAATTACAAAATAAGATTATAAAACTAAAACGAGAAGCAAAGTTTGAAAATCAACAAATCTTCCTCTCGGTGCTTGCCTCCGCGATAATAATTACAAAATAAGATTATAAAACTAAAACACAATAATTACCGTGCTTGCCTCTGTGCTTGTCGTCGTCGCCGTCGACCACTGCCACCTCCAATGTCCAAAACAATCCCAAATCTTCCTCTCGGTCTCCTCTACCCGAAATTCACCTTAGTTTTTTGAAAATCAACTCCAAATCACCTAGATCTAAAACACAAACCCGCGATCTCTAACCCTCCTCTGTCCTTCTCCCAGACCTTGACCATTAGATTTTTTTAAACCACCACTAGAACCCAGAACCCCAAAGATTTTGAAACCAAACCCTAAAAAATATTTTGTTTTTCCTTTTTCACCACTGTTTCTCCCTGTTGTGTATTCCCACCGATTTTCTAATGATCTTCGTTATTGAATCTGAGAGTTCCTTAAATAGGGAAAATCACCATAGAGTTTTAGTTCACTTAGGTTTTAATTTCTATTCTGATGAGGAGAGTTGTTTGTTGTTTCAAAGACTAAATCTGATCCAAGGAGGAGACCAAGTTCAATCCAAATTGGTTTTTTCATTTTTTTCCCATTTTTTTCAATTATCCGAATCTTTTTTTTCCTAATTTTCATTTTTTTTTTGTTTTTTGGTTAATTTGAAAATAACTAAATAAATAAATTAAAAATAGGGAAAATCACCATAGAGTTTTAGTTCACTTAGGTTTTAATTTCTAATCTGATGAGGAGAGTTGTTTGTTGTTTCAAAAACTAAATCTGATCCAAAGAGGAGACCAAGTTCAATCCAAATTGTTTTTTTCATTTTTCATTTTTCATTTTTTTGTTTTTTGGTTAATTTGAAAATAACTAAATAAATAAATTAAAATAAAAAATTAATTAATTAATTAAAATTATTAACAAATAAACCCGAATAAAATTCGGTGTTTACAATTGCCCATCTTTGTGCTTCCCTAAGAAATAAGGGATGTGCAAAGACGTAGACACTTTACAAGTTCTCAAGCATTAAAAAGACACTAAATACTTAAAGAAAATCCCATCGTGGAAATGCTCCTCTAAACGAGGCATAAACTTTAAATAAACCCATTGTGAAAATATACTCCTCCACCGAGGCTTCAACTTTAAATAACCCAATGAAGAAAAACTTCTCCCAACGAGGCATTAACTTTAAATACCAAACGAAGAAAAACTCCTCCCTACAAGGCATCAACTTTAAATACCAAACGAAAAAAGAAAAAAACACTCCTCCCTACAAGGCATCAACGTTAAATACCAAACGAAAAAACTCCTCCCAATGAGGCATCAACTTTAAATACCAAACGATCAAAAACTCCTCCCAACGAGGCATCAACTTTAAATACCAAACGAATATGGTAAATTCACCAAATGTAAAAGCTTTCTTAAAAAAAAAACCTTACCTCGAATCCCAAAAGAAATTGCTAACCTTGCCAATTGAAATTCCAAATCGAAATTCCTATCCGAATCATACTGAATATCTAAAATAATCTTCCTTGAATGCAATGCATAGCAGTGCAATACATGACTGTCATGAATGAAACGCAAATGCATATCATGCAATGGATGTCGTGAATGCACCATATGAATTATATCAACTCCCTGAATCTATAATCAAGATAGAAGGTTCTCAAGCTCATTATTCATTCTCCTCTGTACTTGACTTCAAGCTGATGGAGTGAATCTTACTGTCTCTTTTTTTTTTCTTTCAAAATTTGTTGAATGTGAAAAATCTCCTTTCTCAAAGGTTTCAAACACCAATCATTCCATGTCTCATCTTATGCTAGTTTAACTGGGCTTAACATCTCATCATAGAAATGCTCATCTAAACGAGGCGTAAATTTTAAATAAATCAAACATGAAAATATACTCCTCCACCGAGGCTTCAACTTTAAATACCAAATTGGAAAAAGCTCCTAAGAGTTTTGATTTTTTTTACCTAAAAGTTCGAAATTGATACCCAAAGGTTCTTATAGATGTACCTGGAGGTTTGGAAAATGATACCCTAAGGTTTTTTAAATGATACCTTGAGAGTTTTTGTAACAACCGAGGTTACGTATAATCATGTAAAGTCAAATCCCGAAAAATTTTAAGGACAAACTTGGAAATTTGTAAGAAGTTATAAGTGAAGGAAATAAAAGAAGAAAGGATCAAAATGAACATATTAAAAAGTTTAGGGGCTTAATGGTTATTTATAAAAAGTTGAGGGACTAATATGCAATTATCCCAAAAACAAGAAAAATATCTCTTATCTTCCTTTTATCTCCCGAAAACACAAAACAATTTTCATGCTTTCTTCAAGTGGCAGCCGGCAGCCTCCCCTCTCAAATTTCTTCATCTCCTCCAACATTTCTCTTCAAGAACTCAACCAAAAATCTCAACAACAATTACATCCAAGGTTAGTTTCTTGATAAATTCTTCATTTTCTTTAGATATTCTACTTGGGCATGCTAAGATCTTAGCTCCATAAACATGTTAAGGTCTGAAATCCATCTATTAAGTATGAATTTTACTCATTTTTGGTAAGAATTAAAAGGATTTGAAAGCATGAACAAGAAAATGGGAAGAAAAAGCAAAGCATGGGAAACTGAGCATGCTTGCTGTTCGGATTTTCTGGGTTCGGCACATTAGGGTTTGTATTTTTTTGATATTTTTCCTAGAAACTAGACTTCAATACGAGAATTTTGGTCTTTGAATCACCCAAAACCGATAAGCGGTTAAAAAGATAAAATTCGGTGAAGTTTACTGTTCTGTGTTGATCTCTGTTTCAGCATGGTTTCGGGATTTATCAAATTTGATCAAAATTTTGTTCTAGTTGTATAAGTTAGTTATTTTATTCATAAATTAGATATATTGGTTGAAATAAAACAATTGGGATCACTTCCAAATTCCTTACCAAACTCAAGTTATGATTTTCTAATCTAACTTGATATTAAGGAATTTATTGCCTAAGAGAAATATAGTATCAAAGGATGGTTATGGATTATGAAAATCTCTAAGGCATGGAATACTAGAAACGAATTTGATAAGGACATGATTATGGAGTTGAATTA
Source organism: Fremontodendron californicum (assembly GCA_030761205.1). Classification (NCBI taxonomy): domain Eukaryota; kingdom Viridiplantae; phylum Streptophyta; class Magnoliopsida; order Malvales; family Malvaceae; genus Fremontodendron; species Fremontodendron californicum. Next base: position 5,494,842 of record JAULJL010000026.1, read on the forward strand.
TGGAGAAAATGATTATGGAAATGATATTAACAATTAAGGATATGTTGTTTTGAGTATGAGAAATTAGTATATGGGGTAGATTTATGGGACTTAAGTTACATTCAAAATTGTGTAATGCTTTGAGCATGTATAGATACTAATTATTGTTAATCTCTAGGCCACGTAGATCCGACGTCACCTGTGGATCCCGAAGTTTCAGGTCGAGGTGTACAGTGAGATCATCCAAAGGATTGTGAGTAGACAACAACTATAGTTATTTGAAATATTTTTAATTATAATTATATTTTTTTTTTACATAATATTTATTTTACGTATTAAAGGTATATACAATATTTAATCATATGAATTGATTTGTTATTAAAGTATTTTTATTTCAAGAAATATTATATCGAGTAAGTTGGTTGATTTATGAAATATGATTTTACATAGAATTTGACGTACATGGTTTTGGCTCCACCTGACTTAATGTATGAGATTATTTCCTTGACCGGAATACGGGAGCTGCGTGCTACGCCTCTGTGGCGGGAGCCACCTCCAGAGTCCCCATTCCGTGATATTAGACCGGAATACGGAGCTGCGTGCTACGCCTTTGTTGCGGGAGCCACCTCCAGAGTCCCTATTCCGTGATATTAGACTGGGGTTTGGGAGCTGCGTGCTACGCCTTTGTGGTGGGAGCCACCTCCAGAGTCCCTATCCCGTTATATTTGCCTTTTGGGGGCACATCATAGCGACAGATATGCCTTTGGGGCGTCCTATGGTGGTATTGGCCTTTGGGGCCGGCTACTAGTATGCCTACATGGATATTGCCTGGTTATTTCATGGATGTATTCTTGTGCATGACAGAAAGTTGGAGCCCAATTATACGAAACTTGATTTACTTTACGGATTTTATTCATTGATTTAATATTATAATATTGTTATACATTTGAAAAGCTTGCTACGTCTTTGAATTACTCATTATGGTTTTATTATTATTTATTTTGAAAATGTCAATTATACTTTACAGATTTCCATTATGGTTTTCACACGCTTTAAATGTTGTCTACTCATTGAGATATTCATATATCTCACCTCCTCTTATTTCTCATTTTCAGGACACACTTAGGTGTCGGGATTGCTGCCTTCCTCTACTCTCCGCTTCAAGAGTATATTGACGTGGTGGGCATCATATCTAAATTTCTAGAAGATTTGGTCTTTTGATGTTTTTATCTAGTAAACCTTGCTGAGATAGGTTTATTTCTGGATATATTGTAGATATTTGAAGATATGAGACAATAGATCAATATGTTTTGATTTGAGCATAAATTGATCATGAATAATTTTTGGATATGCATGGATATATGTGGTAATAGTATTGAGTAATATTGCTGGTTGAGGATATGAATTGAGTGTTATTTGCAGGAGGGTTATAGTTGATATAGAAAGGAAACTCTGCCGGATTTTAGGTAGATTATCCGGATAGGGTGTTACAATTTGGTATCAGAGCAAGGTTATAGGTCCTGTAGACTTAGGAACTGTTTGTTGAAGTATTAAAATATTGTCACCTGTGCAGAAAATCAGACACGATGCCACCACGTCGAAGAGGAAGGCCTAGAATCAATCCCCTACCCCAAAATAGGGATAGGAATAGAAATGTGAATGTTGATGAGCAAATTGGAGAACAAGCTTCAGCTGCTGGTTCATCTTCTGTTGCTGCACCCTCAGCAGCACCTCCAGCAGCTGATCGTAATTTAGCTGAGGCAGTTGCGGCCTTGGCAAGAGTAATTCCCGCTTTGACTGCCCCTACTGAAAAGGGGATAGTTGATTACTGTAAAGATTTGAAGAATATGGGTTGCAAGATTTTCACAGGGTCTTTGGAATCAGATTTAGCCTGGTCATGGCTACAAAAATTTGAGACTACTTCCATAACTCTTCAGATTCCCGAGCCTATGAGATTACCATGTGCGGTGCAATTTTTGGAGGATCATGCACACACATGGTGGAAAACTACAGTGCAAAGGTATGTTGGACGTCCTGCCATAACCTGGGTAGATTTTCGAAGAGAGTTTGAAGAAAAATACTATTCTCGGGCCTTGCGGGAAAAGAAATGGACTGAGTTTATGAATTTAAAACAGGGTGGTATGTCAGTAGCAGAGTACGAGCAAAAATTCAGTGAACTATCAGAATTTGCTCCATCGATAGTAGCCAACGATGCTGATAGATGCAAGAAATTCCAAGATGGGCTACATGTTAGTATTCGAGATAGGTTGACGACCCTAGATACAGATGACTTTAATAAATGGGTCAACATGGCAATTAAAGCTGAACAGAATCTGAAAGAAATGAAAGATAGAGAAGAGATGTTCAGAAAAAGAAAATGGTAATCCTCCAGTGAGGACATGAGGCCTAAGAAAAGTTATGTAGAAAGCAGTGTCAGTGGTTCCAAACCCTTGAGATTTCAGGAGGGATTAGACATAAAACCTATTAGTGGTTCTTCTAGTAGATTTATCATTGGACCTCAACAGCAGACTAGATTGCCACCTGGGAGGTCAGGAGGATCTCGTACATTGACTTATCCTCAGTGTCCCCATTGTGGGAAGAATCACCCTGGTGAATGTTGGAGACTACAGGGTGTGTGTTTTTACTGCAAAGAACCGGGACACATGAAACGGGATTGTCCCAAGCTGGAGAACAAGGGAGTTACTAGTCAGTTGTCAGTGGGACAAAGAGAAAGGACCCAACCTACTGCTGCACATCAGCCGACAGCAGTTAGAGATAGAATTGGGGTACAATCTCAAGTTGGTTCATCTACTGGCCCTCGACAGAGTGGACAGCCTGGTAGACCTCGAACTACAGCCAGAATTTATGCTATGACCCAACAACAGGCTCAGGCTACTCCTGAAGTGGTTACAGGTACTCTCCCAATTTCTAAGGCAAATGCTAGGATCTTAATAGATCCAGGTGCAACTCATTCTTTTGTTGCTAATTCATATGTCATGCATTTGGGTAGAGAGTCTAGGAGATTAGATATCCCTATGGTCGTTAGTACCCCAGTGGGAGAAACTTTAAAAATTGATGTGGTTTATCCGGATTGTACCGTTATGGTTCAGGAGCATGAATTACCAGTTAATTTGTTTCCACTAGGAATGTATGATTTCGATGTGATTTTGGGAATGGATTGGTTGTCTAAACACAATGCAGTGATAGATTGTTTTTCCAAAACTGTGACTTTTAAGAAGTCAGGAGACTCGGAGTTTACTTTTCATGGAGAAAGGAAAGTTTTACCTTCTTGCCTTATCTCCAAGATGGCAGCCAATAGATACTTGCAAAAAGGGTATTCTGCTTACCTTGCTTATGTGATTAACAAGGACATACATGAGGCAAAGTTGGAAACTATACCTGTGGTCAAAGAGTTTCCTGAGATCTTTCCTGAAGAATTGGTCGGTTTACCTCCTGACAGGAAATTGGAGTTTACTATTGACTTAATCCCTGGCAGTGCTCCTATTTCTCAGGCACCCTATAGAATGGCACCTTCGGAGCTAAAGGAATTGAAAGTGCAGTTGCAAGACCAAGTTGACAGAGGTTTCATTCGGCCTAGTACTTCACCTTGGGGAGCACCGGTTTTATTTGTAAAGAAAAAGGATGGATCTTTACGATTGTGTATCGACTACCGGCAATTGAACAAGGTCACCATTAAGAATAAGTATCCTTTGCCAAGGATTGATGACTTGTTTGATCAGTTGCAAGGTGCAAGTATGTTCTCCAAAATAGACCTAAGATCGGGTTATCATCAATTGAAGATTAAAGAATCTGATATTCCAAAGACTGCTTTTAGAACTCGATATGGTCATTATGAATTCTTAGTTATGCCTTTTGGGCTAACTAATGCACCTGCAGTCTTTATGGATTTGATGAATAGGGTGTTTCGGCCCTACTTAGATAAGTTTGTTATTGTTTTCATCGATGACATCCTAGTTTATTCCAGGAATAAGAATGATCATGTAAGCCATTTGAGAACGGTGTTGCAGACTATGCGTGAAAAACAACTTTATGCTAAATTTTCCAAGTGTGAATTCTGGCTAGACAAAGTAGCATTCCTTGGTCATGTAGTATCTAAGGAAGGTATTTTTGTAGATCCACAAAAGATAGAAGCTGTAGTTGCTTGGGAAAGACCCACTAATGTCACAGAAGTTAGGAGCTTTCTCGGATTGGCAGGGTACTATCGAAGATTCGTCGAAGGATTTTCCATGATTGCCTCTCCTTTGTCAAAATTAACAAGGAAGCATGCTAAGTTTGAGTGGATTGATGAATGTGAGCAAGCTTTCCAAGAGCTCAAACGTAGATTGACCACAGCACCAGTTCTTACACTACCATCAGGGAATGGAAGCTTTGTGGTATACAGTGATGCCTCGAGGCGAGGTTTGGGTTGCGTTTTGATGCAACATGGGAAGGTGATAGCTTATGCTTCTCGACAACTGAAACAGCATGAGCAAAACTATCCCACTCATGATTTAGAGTTAGCGGCAGTGGTGTTTGCACTGAAAATTTGGAGGCATTATTTATTTGGAGAAAAATGTACAATCTACACTGATCATAAGAGTCTGAAATATCTGATGGATCAGAAAGAATTAAATTTGAGGCAAAGGAGATGGTTGGAATTGATAAAAGATTATGACTGTGTAATTGACTATCACCCAGGAAAGGCCAATGTAGTGGCCGATGCTCTTAGTAGAAAGTCTTCTAGTTCTCTTGCTCATATCCGAGCAATTCAGAAACCCTTACAAAATGAGTTGAAGTCTTTACCTTTAGAATTGATGGTTGATGAGAATAATCTTCTGATAGCCCACTTGAAGGTTAAACCGATTCATATTGATTGGATACGTGAAGCACAAAATAATGACCCTATGCTGGTAAAGTTAAAGCAAGAAGTAAGGGATGGTGTGAGGACTGACTATCAATTAAAGGATGATGATGTACTGATAATGAGAAATAGGCTTTGTGTGCCTCAGGATAAAGAACTCCGGAAGGTGATTTTGGAGGAAGCTCATAATGCACCATATGCGTTACATCCCGGTAGCGTGAAGATGTATCGAACCTTAAGAGAACATTATTGGTGGCAAGGTATGAAACGAGACATAGCTGAGTTTGTTTCTAGATGCTTGGTATGCCAACAAATTAAAGCCGAGCATCAAAAACCTTCTGGGAAATTGAACCCCCTACCTATTCCTCAATGGAAGTGGGAAGATATTGCTATGGATTTCGTTTCGGGATTGCCAAGAACACAGTCTGGTTATGACAGCATTTGGGTGATTGTTGATCGTCTGACAAAATCAGCTCACTTTTTGCCAGTCAAGAAGACTTTTTCCATGGAAAGATTGGCTAAACTTTATGTGAACGAAATTGTTAGGTTACATGGTGCCCCAGTATCGATTGTATCTGATCGAGACCCCCGATTCACATCTCGATTTTGGCCAAGTTTGCAGAATGCTATGGGCACTAAACTCAAGTTCAGTACTGCTTTTCATCCTCAGACAGATGGACAATCTGAATGGACAATTCAAATTTTGGAAGATATGCTCAGATCTTGTATTATGGAATTCAAAGGAAACTGGGATGAACACTTGCCTCTAGCAGAATTTGCGTATAACAATAGTTATCAGTCCAGCATCGACATGGCTCCGTTTGAAGCTTTGTATGGAAGAAAGTGCAGAACTCCAGTGTGTTGGGATGATACAGATAAAAGGAAATTACTAGGTCCAGAAATTGTTATGATGACTGCAGACAAAGTTAAGGTAATTCGGGAAAATATAAAAATAGCTCAAGATCGACAAAAGAGCTATGCAGATAATCGGAGAAAAGATTTAGAGTTTGAAGTTGGTGATATGGTGTTTTTAAAAGTGACTCCTTGGAAAGGAGTAATCCGGTTTGGAAGACGAGGAAAGTTGGGCCCTCGATATATAGGGCCGTATGAGATCATTGAACGAATTGGCCCAGTTGCTTATAGATTGTCCTTACCAGAAGAATTGTCACGAATTCATAATGTGTTCCATGTTTCTATGCTCCGAAAGTACATTTTCGATTCTTCACATATATTGAAGGACTTGCCTATGGAAATTGAGGAAAATTTAACTTATGAAGAGCAGCCGGTTGAGATTTTGGATAGAAGGGACCAAGTTCTAAGGACTAAGACTATTCCATTAGTGAAAGTTATTTGGAGGAATCATTCATATGAAGAAGCTACATGGGAAAGGGAGAAAGATATGCAGACTCAATATCCTCACTTGTTCAATCAAGTTGGTAAGTAAATTTCGAGGACGAAATTTTTCTAAGGGGGGTAAGTTGTAACAACCGAGGTTACGTATAATCATGTAAAGTCAAATCCCGAAAAATTTTAAGGACAAACTTGGAAATTTGTAAGAAGTTATAAGTGAAGGAAATAAAAGAAGAAAGGATCAAAATGAACATATTAAAAAGTTTAGGGGCTTAATGGTTATTTATAAAAAGTTGAGGGACTAATATGCAATTATCCCAAAAACAAGAAAAATATCTCTTATCTTCCTTTTATCTCCCGAAAACACAAAACAATTTTCATGCTTTCTTCAAGTGGCAGCCGGCAGCCTCCCCTCTCAAATTTCTTCATATCCTCCAACATTTCTCTTCAAGAACTCAACCAAAAATCTCAACAACAATTACATCCAAGGTTAGTTTCTTGATAAATTCTTCATTTTCTTTAGATATTCTACTTGGGCATGCTAAGATCTTAGCTCCATAAACATGTTAAGGTCTGAAATCCATCTATTAAGTATGAATTTTACTCATTTTTGGTAAGAATTAAAAGGATTTGAAAGCATGAACAAGAAAATGGGAAGAAAAAGCAAAGCATGGGAAACTGAGCATGCTTGCTGTTCGGATTTTCTGGGTTCGGCACATTAGGGTTTGTATTTTTTTGATATTTTTCCTAGAAACTAGACTTCAATACGAGAATTTTGGTCTTTGAATCACCCAAAACCGATAAGCGGTTAAAAAGATAAAATTCGGTGAAGTTTACTGTTCTGTGTTGATCTCTGTTTCAGCATGGTTTCGGGATTTATCAAATTTGATCAAAATTTTGTTCTAGTTGTATAAGTTAGTTATTTTATTCATAAATTAGATATATTGGTTGAAATAAAACAATTGGGATCACTTCCAAATTCCTTACCAAACTCAAGTTATGATTTTCTAATCTAACTTGATATTAAGGAATTTATTGCCTAAGAGAAATATAGTATCAAAGGATGGTTATGGATTATGAAAATCTCTAAGGCATGGAATACTAGAAACGAATTTGATAAGGACATGATTATGGAGTTGAATTATGGAGAAAATGATTATGGAAATGATATTAACAATTAAGGATATGTTGTTTTGAGTATGAGAAATTAGTATATGGGGTAGATTTATGGGACTTAAGTTACATTCAAAATTGTGTAATGCTTTGAGCATGTATAGATACTAATTATTGTTAATCTCTAGGCCACGTAGATCCGACGTCACCTGTGGATCCCGAAGTTTCAGGTCGAGGTGTACAGTGAGATCATCCAAAGGATTGTGAGTAGACAACAACTATAGTTATTTGAAATATTTTTAATTATAATTATATTTTTTTTTTACATAATATTTATTTTACGTATTAAAGGTATATACAATATTTAATCATATGAATTGATTTGTTATTAAAGTATTTTTATTTCAAGAAATATTATATCGAGTAAGTTGGTTGATTTATGAAATATGATTTTACATAGAATTTGACGTACATGGTTTTGGCTCCACCTGACTTAATGTATGAGATTATTTCCTTGACCGGAATACGGGAGCTGCGTGCTACGCCTCTGTGGCGGGAGCCACCTCCAGAGTCCCCATTCCGTGATATTAGACCGGAATACGGAGCTGCGTGCTACGCCTTTGTTGCGGGAGCCACCTCCAGAGTCCCTATTCCGTGATATTAGACTGGGGTTTGGGAGCTGCGTGCTACGCCTTTGTGGTGGGAGCCACCTCCAGAGTCCCTATCCCGTTATATTTGCCTTTTGGGGGCACATCATAGCGACAGATATGCCTTTGGGGCGTCCTATGGTGGTATTGGCCTTTGGGGCCGGCTACTAGTATGCCTACATGGATATTGCCTGGTTATTTCATGGATGTATTCTTGTGCATGACAGAAAGTTGGAGCCCAATTATACGAAACTTGATTTACTTTACGGATTTTATTCATTGATTTAATATTATAATATTGTTATACATTTGAAAAGCTTGCTACGTCTTTGAATTACTCATTATGGTTTTATTATTATTTATTTTGAAAATGTCAATTATACTTTACAGATTTCCATTATGGTTTTCACACGCTTTAAATGTTGTCTACTCATTGAGATATTCATATATCTCACCTCCTCTTATTTCTCATTTTCAGGACACACTTAGGTGTCGGGATTGCTGCCTTCCTCTACTCTCCGCTTCAAGAGTATATTGACGTGGTGGGCATCATATCTAAATTTCTAGAAGATTTGGTCTTTTGATGTTTTTATCTAGTAAACCTTGCTGAGATAGGTTTATTTCTGGATATATTGTAGATATTTGAAGATATGAGACAATAGATCAATATGTTTTGATTTGAGCATAAATTGATCATGAATAATTTTTGGATATGCATGGATATATGTGGTAATAGTATTGAGTAATATTGCTGGTTGAGGATATGAATTGAGTGTTATTTGCAGGAGGGTTATAGTTGATATAGAAAGGAAACTCTGCCGGATTTTAGGTAGATTATCCGGATAGGGTGTTACAGTTTTTAAAATGATATCCGGAGGCTTTGAAAATATACTTGGAGATTTTGAAAATGATACCTGGAGGTTTTGAAAATGATACCCGGAGGCTTTGAATTTTATACCTGGAGGTTTTGGAAATATACCTGGAGACTTTTGAAAATATACCTGGAGGTTTTGAAAATGATACCCGGAGGCTTTGAATTTTATACCCAGAGGTTTTGGAAATATACCCGGAGGCTTTTGTAAGGATACCCAGAGGCTTTGAAAGATAATAACATCTAAAAAAAATCACTTTTTATGCTTTTCTCAACTGAATGTTCAAAATTCTTACCTTGAAAATTTTCCTCAACCGAGGTTCAAAACTTCACCTTGAAAAAAATCATCCTCAATCGAGGTTTTGAAAAAGTTTGATTTCAGAATTCAAAGACTAAAATCTTTCTCATATGTTAAGTGGATGCAATGAATGACATGAATGCAATAAAATGCAATGCATGAAATGAATGTCATGTGATGGAATGCAAACTAATAACATGAATCTTTAATTGTGACAAAAGGATACTCAAGCTCATCATTTCGTCTTTTTCCAGCTTCCAAACGCTCAGACTTAGAACTGGATTGAGCTCCGCCAATTTTATTGGTCAATCGCCTCACATTCTCTTTCTAAAAAAGACATCTCTTTAATTCCAAGGCTTTGAACACATATTTTTGAACTTTTTCATTGTTCTTATCTCACTTTCCTTTCTTCCCATAATGTCATCTTTAAGCATATTCAAATTAAAAATCTTCAATGACAATGATGCAAAAGGGCCTACTCTGCCATTCACTGATTCAATAAATTCCATTCTTGAAAACTATTCCTCTCATCATGGTAGAAAGCCTTCTCATTCTTTGCCCCCGGAAATGTCACTCTTATTATACTGGTTCAAGACTCAAATATGCATCATTCCAAACTCGAATGTTCTTATGTTCTGTTTTTGAAAATTCTTTGAAAATAAATAATTTGTCCAAAAATCATTTTTCAATCATGCCCTCCAAATCAAGTGGCAACGGTAAATTGCCCCACATCACTATTTTTCGCGTTTAAAAATCAAGTTCCCTTTTTCTAAATAAAAACATGACTTTGGATCTTTTAGAAAACTAGTGGTTACTTCCAAGAACAGACAAGGTGAATCACAATTTGGCTCATTGAGTATTTCAATATGTCAAGATTTTGGTCATCAAGAGAGGTTTCATCACATAAGGGAAAAATCAATGTTTCTTCATCTAAACTCACAATGAATCTCTTTCAACAACCAGATTTTCGCAAAAAGTTTTATTTTGAAAACACAATCCATTTTGGCACTATTTCTTAATTTCTTGATATATAGCAATTCAACAAATGTCAAGACTATCTATAATGGGTTCAAAATTTGGACAAGAAAGGAAAAAGGATTTTCAATTTTAGGCCAAGTCATCCAAATGATGTTGACCTTCTTAAGTTTCTCTAGAGTGTTTGGTGCTCCCTTGTGGGTTTAAGACATCATTTCTCTTGTACTTCTTGTTGGGCCTTGGCACAGTCATGCAGAGTTGCTTTTATTTTTATTTTTTTGTGTGCTCTACACTGCCCGTTTTTGGGTTTTCACCCTAGAGCTTCATTGTTTTTTGGGATAATGTCATTAATAGCCTCTGAAGTTTATCAAATTTGTCAATGTGGTACATGTACTTTAAAAATGTTCAATGTGGTACCTGTACTATCAAATCGTGTATCAATGTGGTACCTTAACATAACACCGTTAAATATAGATGATGATGTGGCATTGACCAATCAGGTGATGACACATGGCAGCACCTGATTTTTTAGAAATTAATATATGAATTTTTTGTAAAAAAAATAATTAAAAAAAGAAAAAATATGTAAAAAAAATTAAAATATATAAAATTATATTTTTAAAATTAATATATATTTCTTAAAAAAATATATTAAAAAATTTAAAATTATATTTTTAAAAATTAAATATGTTTTATTTATTAAAATTTTTTTAAAATTTAAAAAAATTTATCCTAAAAATTTTTAAAAAATAAAATATTTAACAAAAATTATTTTTAAAATATAAAATATTTTAAAATTACTTGTTAAAAAATTTATAATATATGAAAATTTTTTAAAAATATTACAAAAATTATTTTTAAAAATTACAAAAATCAAAATCAAAATATAAATTAAATTAAATTATTTTATTTTATTGTTTGAATTTTTTAAAAAATATTTATTAAAAATTAAAAAAATTAAAACATTTTATTATTTTAATTTTTGTTAAAAATATTTATTAAAATTAAAAGGTGGAGAGAGAAAAAAATTTAATTAAAATAATAATTTTTATTATTATTACACGTGGCATCGTTATGTGGTGCCACGTGTAAAAGAAAAAATATAATTTTAATTTTTAAATTAAAATAATAAAATTGTTTGGTAATACACGTGGCATCAGTGTCAAGTGTCAAGTTTGTATTGGATACAAAAGCCACGTCATCAATATTTAACAGTGTTACTGACAGGTACTATAATAGCAAACGGAGTGAAAACGTTAAGTACCAAAATAGACAGTTTTAAAGTACAGTACCACATTAACAAATTTGATAAACTTCAGAGGCTATTCATGACATTATCCCATCTTTTTTTTTTTTTTTTTTGTTCTACCATGCATTTGAGAATTCAAACTTTTTCAAAAAACAAAATAACAATTCAAAGGGATGGAATGAAGCTTGAGGAAAACTCTTCAAGTTAAATATTCACACTCGATCTAAATGGACTTTAAAGCTTGTAATGTAGGCCAGGGGTTTGGGGTTATGAAATAACGGATAATCAGGCCCAAAATGTGTTTAAAGATGATTAAACCAAGAATCATTTCTTTTCCATGAGGATTTTCATCCTCTCTATTTCTCAAAACATTTTCATCTCCTTTTCATTTTCAAAGGTAACCAAACCCAATGATCATTCCTATTCATGATGATTTCATCCTTTTAACTTCTCAAAACATTTCACATCTTTCTCTCTATTTTCTCATCCTTCCTTCTTATTATCCCCTTTTTTTCTTCTCCCTTCTTTTTTTTTTCCTTATCTTTCTCCTTTCTCCTTTCTCCTTTTTTCTTTCTTTCTTTCTTTATTTCTTTCTTTCGTTTTTTTTTTTTTACAGACTTTTCTACCAAAAAACGAGTTCATAATTTTTGGAACTCAATTCACTTTAGCACTTGCCCCAATGACACAAGGCATTCTTTTCAAAGCTTAAAAAAAATAGGATTCAATCACTCACATGATCCTTCTTCATACTTGCCCTCCAGTGCGAAGGGTGATCTTTGGTTAGGGTTCATTTCAAGAAAAAATTTAATAGGCTCAACAGAGGTAGCAAAGGATAATTTATCATTTTGTGAAAGGAATGTGAAATGCGGCCATCTCTCATGTCAAGTATGGATACTTATATTGAAGAGCAAACCTCCAGCGAGGTAGATAATAAGAATTTAATTTTGCCTTTAAAATCATTTGAATATCTCATATGCATGATGTCACAATCTTTTTTTTTTACAACTCCTGTAAAATACATCATCTCTATGTACCACTTAGTGAAGGCCCAAACAACAATTCTTCTTTTTAATGGCTTTCTCAGGTAGTCCATTCAATTTCATTCAATTATAGAGGAAAGCAAAGTTTGCACAAGTCAGAGTGGTGTGCAAGGATATTAGAAACATCGGTAATTTGACTTCCTGGTAATCTTGCCCCAAGATGTGGGCAAAGGATAACTTTGGGTGAAAATATATGTTGCTCAAGTCAAGACATTCAAAGATGTTGGGAAAATATGGCCTTTAAGGTAATTTTGAACCAAGCTAGGAGTAAACACCATTCAGGAAAGGAAGAAAAAAGTTCAAACATGGTAAAGAACTTAGGGGTGATGTGTTTGAAGCTCTAAATAGCCTTGACACTTATCAAATTACCAAAATCTAGATTCTTTCAAGAGAGTGACTCATGAATTGGTTCTCAAAAATGTTTTGCAAATCAAATATTCGTTTCATTGCTCATTGCTTAGACAAAGATCATTGACCTTTGGAATTCATTTCATGGTCAAATAAAAAGGAAAGTTCATGAAATTTCAAACTTATACCATCAAAGGAATCAAGCTTTTGATTTGCAACTAACTGGTCATGGGAATAGTTTGCAAAGTTCATCTCTGAAAAATAATCACCAATTTTCTTTAAGATCCAAAACATTTTCCATTTAAAAATAAGTCATGCAAACATAAACAATTTCCAACAAAACTATCAAACACCTAATCAATGTTTAAAATGGCATGCCTAGGAAAAAAATGAAAACATCACAAATTTGGAATTATCCAGACTGAGTATTTGAAGTGACATTCCCCATATTCAAACTTCAGATCTCCATTGTTCCAAAACCTCCAAAATCAAGATACAGCTATGTGCACGGGCCACCACTGACGTTTCGTCACCCTACTTATCAAAATTTAATAGGCCAGCATTGATCAAGCTTTGCACCTTATGCTTAAGCCATGCAGGTTTCTAGAGAATGACCTGCATTCCCGAAATGATATCAACATCATGCATTGGCATCGTACCATTTCGAGTAAGGAGGGTTAAGTGGTTTCAGATAAACCGGTGCAACAAGATGAGCTTGTATGAGATGAGAAAATAACTCCGCGTAAGTCATCGGAATTGGGTCAATATGGGCTCTCTCTTGATTGTTTTGTGGTTTTCTTGGGGTAACAGGATTATAATATGGGTTTAGATGTGGAGCAACTTGTAGTGGTTGGGTGGAATCAGGAGATTCTTTAGACTTCGGGCTTCTCGGTTCAATCATAAGCCTATCCAATCTATCCATTGCTTCTTCGGCCTTGTCCAAATCTTGATCCTTACTTGGACCACCAAGTGTATTATTCTGTCTTTGGCAAGCATGAAAGGTTTGTTGATCTTGACATAATGATTTCTTGTTATGTGGTTGGATTGAAGATGATAGAGATTCCTGAGGATGAACCACTTTGGTTTGATCGAGGCCTTCAACCTCTTCATCAATTTGGAAAGTTGCCCCTTTATTTCTCGGATATCATGTCCAAATTCTTCTTGATTTTCCTCCAATGCATTGATCCGTGCTTCTAATTGGTCATCCATCTATCTCTCAAGAAGAAATCACCAACATTACACTCTCTTTCATGTGATGAATGCATGAGTATCATGAATGAATAAAGTATGTATGCACTATTTACACATAGATATATACATGATGAATGCATGAGAAATTATGAAAAATGTATACATGGTGAATGCATGAGTATTATGAAAAATATACATGGTGAATGCATGAGCATTATTAAAATGTACACGAAGAATGCATGAGCATTATTAAAAAAATGTACATGATAAATGCATGAGCATTATTAAAAATATACATGATAAATGCATGAGCATTATGAGAAAGTGCACATGATGAAAATATCTAAATGATGCAAATAATGAAGTTATGACATACTCAATGATTTTTACAAAGCTTGACACAAGAAAATTAAGTACAAATTACGTCGAAGAAAAACACAAGTAACAAAAAAAAATTAAAAGAAAAATACAAGGACATTTTTTCATGTGTCCTATTTTGGGTCATTCTCTATACAAGGTTGGCATGGCTCTATCCTCAGGTTGGTCACTTAAATGTTGTCTATATGCTGGGTTCAGGATACTCAATCAAGCTAAAAAGGTCTCGAATTGCTCCTTAACTTCATCCATGGAGGATAAGTAAGGCACCCCGTTCCTCGCCCATCACAGGCTCCAACCGGAAGGGTTCAATTCGGGTGAGAGTATTTTCCAAAGCCACTGCGGAGGTTATCACCTCACGAAAGCTTTGGTACTTTACACTCTGAGGGTGTTTCGCTAGCCGTTGCGGAGGTTATCACCTCACGAAGGCGTAGGTACTTTATCCCCTCCTAAAAGGGACGAGCTCGGGTATAGGGCTTTATGATATGCAACGTGTAGTGTGTGCGAAGGAACATTCAAACTTTTTTTTTACCACCAATGTACAAGAAACAAGAATTGTTAGCAGAAATAACAAAATCAGAATTAAAAAGAAGATAAGAATAAAAGATTAAACACTTTTTAAGACAATTATTAAAACCTAAGGTATCACAAGACTAATTTATGGCTCGACTCTCAAATGTTCCCAGTGGAGTCGCCAAACTGCCATAACGTGTCAAATACGAATTCAGCATGCTAGACACAAACATGGAGTCGCCACTGATCATCTTATCTAGGTGTGATTAGTCACCTATACGAATCTATTCATTTAAAGTAATCCTAAGCTTGACTAAGGCACCTTAAAAAGAATAGGTTCTGGTCTACTTATCAGAACTAGGTTCGGGAGTTCGGTTACGTGTGAGGAAGGATTAGCACCCCTACAACGCCTATCTAAGAGATAGTACCTAATTAGTCTTGTGATACTAAAAAGTCTTAATTAAATGGTCTTATCTATCCTATCTTCATTTTAAATTATTTAAGTTAAAAAAAATATATCGAAAATCATTTTTTAGGTCTTCGTTCCATCGATCTGGAGGAATTGCTAAAAAATATTTTCTCACCTTGAGAGTATTCAAAAGAAATCGATCTTTCCATTGAAGAGGCTCCGTCGTCGAAAAAGTTAAATTTTATGTAAGTCATTTAAACCTAAGTCTAATCTTCATAATTAAAAACTTATATTTTTATTTATGTTTGCTCAAAAATAAATCTCGACTTCAATATCGAAAATTATCTCTTAAAAACCCTTCCATCAATCTGAAAAATTTTTAAGAGATTTTTCTCACCTAGAAATTTCTTAGAAATAAACCAATTGCGATTTCCTTGAATTTCATCCTTGGAAGAAATCTTAATTTATTCTTGATTTTTGATTAAGCATCAATTATGAAAATTATGACTTAAAAATTCATTGAAAATTAACTATTTTAAAATAAATAAATTTTATACCTTTTTTGTATCGAAAATCATCCCTTAAAAACTTTTTCATCAATCTGGAGAACTTTTAAGAGACTTTCCTCACCTAAAAATTTCTCAAAAATCAACCAATCTCGATTCTTCGAATTTCATCATCGAAAAAGATCTTCATTTATTATTTTAATTTAATTAATTATCAATTATATAAAAAACTTTATTAGTAAAAAAAAATGATCACTATACAAACATTTACACATAACCCAAAGGTTAAAGAAAATTCAAAATAAAGTTAATCATAAAAAAATATTCACAATAATAAATATAATTATTCAAGAATTAAATAAATAAAAAACTTAAACCTGAAACAAACAAAAATATATATATTAGTAAATAAATAAATAAATAATAACACAAAATAAAATAAATAAATAATATAAAATAAAATAAATCATAAATCATAAATCATAAATCATAAATATATAAATATATAAAAACAAAGTCATCATCATAACATAATCATATAAAATAATAATAAATCATTATGCAATAATATCCTAATCATACAATCCTAAAACAATCTTTACATAATAAATAACAAATGATTAATAATAAAAAAGAAATCATTACGTAATCATATATGAAACAATAATTAACATATAATCATGAAACAATAATTACAAAATAAGATTATAAAACTAAAACAGGAAGCAAAGTTTTGCTTTACGTAAATGAACACAAGCTACATATGGTTCGGGTTGATGCGCGCGCCCCGCAAGTCCCACGGCCCGACCCGGATGTAAGCTATAAAACACAAAAAAAAAAAAAAAAATCTGATTCAGATTTTACCTTTTTTTTAACAAAAAAAAAAACTCTTCTTTCTCTGACCTCTCTCCTCCTCAAGAACACCAACCAGTGTTCTTCAAGAACCCAAAAACCATCGTGCCAGTCGCCGTGCCTGTCGTCGCCGATCGCCGCCGACCACTGCCACCTCCCATGTCCAGAAAATTCCCAAATCTTCCTCTCGGTCTCCTCTCCTCGAAATTTACCTTAGTTTTTTTAAAATCAACTCGAAATCACCTAGATCTAAAACACAAACCCGCGGTCTCTAACCCTACTCCCTCCTTCTCCTAGACCATAACCGTTGGATTTTTTGAAACCACCACTAGAACCCAGAACCCCAAAGATTTTGAAACCAAACCCTAATAAATATTTTGTTTTTCCTTTTTCACCATTTTTTCTCCCTGTTGTGTATTCCCACCGATTTTCTGATGATCTTCATCATTGAATCTGAGAGTTCCTTAAATAGGGAAAATCACCATAGAGTTTTAGTTCACTTTGGTTTTAATTTCTAATCTGATGAGGAGAGTTGTTTGTTGTTTCAAAGACTAAATCTGATCCAAGGAGGAGACCAAGTTCAATCCAAATTGGTTTTTTCATTTTTTTTCCATTTTTTTGAATTATCCGAATCTTTTTTTTTTCTTTCTGATTTCCACTTTTGTTTTTTGGTTAATTCAAAAATAACTAAATAAATAAATTAAAAATTAAAATTATTAACAAATAAACCCGAATAAAATTCGGTGTCTACACTTTCCATTGGTATGTTTGGTAGCAAAGATAAAAAAGTAGAAAGAAAAAATAATTTTCTTTTCACCCATTGCTTGGTATGATTGAAAAATGAGAGAAAAACAAATAAAAAGTATATTATTTTACCATTATATCTTTTGTAAGTTAAGTTGAAAAAAATAAAATTTTAAAAATGCTGGATAATCTTATAAATATACACACTCGACACACATCACTCTCATTTTCTTTCTCTTTTCCTTTCAATTTAGAGTGATTTGTTTTTGTTAATAGGTGCGAAAAATGATAATCTTTCTTCTTTTTTTTTCTGTCACTTTTTTTTACTTACCAAGCACAGACAATTTATTTTTTTTTTCATTTTTCCACTCTACTCTATCCATCTTTACACCTTTTCACTTTACCAAGCATACCCTTAATGCCTTTGGTCGCAAGTCATGCTGGGTCATTCATCCAAAAAATCTCAATTTCTATTTTCTTTACTTTCTTTTTTTCCTTGACTTCCTTACTTTCAATTTCAATAATTTAAAACTACTCAAGGATGGTACCTAACTACTATTTTCAAATGTTAATGGCACTTCGAGACATTAACTTTCACCAAGTCAGAGGATGGCACAACGACCAGCCTTGCTTGCGGAGCTTCTCGGTCTCTCTCTCTCTCTGCTCTTTCTAGGTTCTCTCTAGCTTGCGAATTTCATCATTTGATTTCATTTGAGCCAAGACCATGAATTTAAATAGCGATTGCAACTCGATGTTATGGTTGATTTTTTATGATTTTGGTATTTTTGTTATCGATATTTATCATTAATATTTATCACAAATTGACCGCGATAGTATTGTAGAAGGAGAAAATTTGAAACCAATTACAAATAGCCACATGTCAATTGAAATTTCTTTAATTAAGAAATTTTCAATTAAAATTATACATTACCATGTGAAATTGATAATATCATATTATAATTAATTATTTTATAATTAATTAAATATGTACACATGGTTTGACCAATCAAATTGCAAGGATTCATGGGTTATCCAATCAAATTTCACCCACGTGTCATAATTATTTTGCCTCTAATTAAATTAAATTAAATTAATTAAGAGATAAATAATAAATTTTTATCTCTAATTAAATTAAATTAATTAAGAGATAAATAATAAATTTTCATCTCTAATTAAATTAAATTAATTAAGAGATAAATAATAAAGTTTTATCTCTAATTAAATTAAATTAAATTAATTAAGTGATAAATAAATATTTTATCTCTAATTTAATTAATTAATTAACGGATAAAAAATAAATATTTTATCTCTAATTTAATTAATTAATTAAGGGATAAATAATGAAGTTTTATCTCTAATTTAATTAAATTAAATTAAATTAATTAAGAGATAAATAAGGAGAACAAGTTTTTTTAGAACTCTCTTTCACTTGGCTAGCTACCACTATAAATAGAGACCTCCCCTTAACACAAATTCACAATTCAAAAAGCCTGAAGAGAAGAAGATTTTGAAGAGCCAAATCCTCTCAAAAGTCTTAAGAAGAAATTAGAGAAATTCTAAGAACGCGGTGCTTGTTCTTGAGAATTCTCTAAGAACCTGCTCTCCGATCTTGTTCATCGAAGGAAATGAGATAATTTCTGTTTTTCAAGACCAAATCTAGAAGACCCTTGAAGCAGATCTCACCGATTCAAGATCAAGTCGTGAAGACCCTTGGATCAAAGTTTTACTGAAGAAAAGAATCAAAGGATTTCTTTATTTAAGAATATTCAGAGATTGTAACCTCAAAGTTTGATTAATAAAATTCTTATTTGACTCCAAATTTTCCTTGTCATATTTCTGACGCGAAATTTGTGTGTACAAATTTTGGCACGCCCAGTGGGACAATCTCTGCCTTTCCTGGCAAAATCTGTTGAAATTCTTTCAGCAAGTATCAAAGAGAATGATAACCATAACGCGGTGCTTGTTTTTGATAATTCTCTAAGAAGCTGCTCTCCGATCTTGTTCATCGAAGGAAAGGAGATAATTCCTGTTTTTCAAGACCAAGTCTAGAAGACCCTTGAAGCAGATCTCACCGATTCAAGATCAAGTCGTGAAGACCCTTGGATCAAAGTTTTACTGAAGAAAAGAATCAAAGGATTTCTTTCTTTAAGAATATTCAGAGATTGTAACCTCAAAGTTTGATTAATAAAATTCTTATTTGACTCCAAATTTTCCTTGTCATATTTTTGACGCGAAATTTGTGTGTACAAGTATTTATTTACGTCCGCAATCACAATAATAAACGCAACGCGATCGAAAATGTATTCACGGCTGCAATTTAAATACTTGATGCCAGCTCTTGTGCCTTCAGCCCCACTGCCTGCTCCTCTACTAACTGCTGCTCAAGCCTGGTGGTTGTCACCTTCAGCTTTGACTCAACCTATACAACCTCCATCATTCATTAAGCTGAATGACTATGAAACGATTAGCTATATGATGACTGAAAGGCATAAAAATTCTCTCAATAATTCGAAAAGCTAAATTGGTCAAAGAAAACTAATTTAGCGCTGGAAGCATCTTTCGAAACAAACACTACAAGAAAAGATTTCATTCTCGATGGAACTTTTTTTTGGAAAAGATATAAAATCTATCGAAAATGATTTTTCAATAAAAAATTTAGTTGAAAATGTGAAGGATAGTAAAAGTTGTCAAAAAAAAAAAAATTCCGTTGAAAAATGTATAAATATTTTCGATGAAAAATCTTAATAAAAAATACTCATAGATTCCGCTTAAAAAATAATTTATTGATTTATTAAAAACATGTTTTTTTAATTCCGTCAAATTGACATAATTTTTTTATGAAATTTTAATATCAACAAAAATTTTCGTTTATAAAGCATTAAAAATAAAAAATTTACTTTGAAATTTTCGACGGAGTTCCACTATAAGAGAAATGATTTTTTCTTATAAAAAAAAGCATTATTTTTGTCGAAAATATCTTTTCCCGATATAAATTTTGTCGAAAATACTAAAGTCACTCATAGTATTTCATTGGAAAAAAGATGATTCTGTCGAAAAGGCTAATATTTCTGACGAAAAATTATGCCAAAAAAGTATGTCGAAAATTTTTTTCCAACAGATTGTAATCCATTTCGGATGAAAATTTTCGTTGCAAATTTTTTTCTAAACTTTTTTTAAAAATAATATTTTTTCTCCAAATCTGTTGGTAATAATTTATTTCCAATAAAATTTCATCGAAAATGTTCTTTATTACTATGAAATTCTTTTGAAAATAAACTATTACCCACGAAATTCCGTTTAAAATAGATTACTTTTGAATAAAATTCCTTAAGAAATTAAATTTCTTACCAACGATATTTCATCCATAATTCATCTTAAATACATCGCAAATAATGTTTTGCTTTTTTCCAGTTTTTAATTTTATTATTTTTTAGACAATTAACTTAAAAATTACAATAATTTGTAATATAAAATTTTAATATGATATAAATTAATTAATTAAAATTATCATAATTAAATAAAATTTCATAAATGATTATAAAGTGTATTAATATTCGAATAACAAAATATTAAATTTGTTTTAAAACATATTTTGGCCAATAGAATCAAAATCTCGAATCCCCACCAGTTCCACCTCCATAACTTCGACCACTACCTCCTTCACCACCAGATGTTCCAGCCCCACCACGTGATTGCACCAAGTGTTCGAACATTTGCTTTAAGTTAAGCATGACATCATTATGTCCTTGACATCGTTTTGTATGTGTTCAAAATCTTGCTTCAAGCATTGCTCTGCCTTGAACTCAACTGCCACTTGCTGTGGTGCAGTGAAAGGACCATATGCAGAGTAGCTACTCGCTTCTAAACTAGAGCTAGTAGAGGAAAAAATATCCGAATACGTGGTCTTGTTCTAAACTCATAAATATAAGTCGGAGTAGTTTGAATGCCCCCATTAAAATATAATGAATTGAATAAATTATAATCGACATAAATTATTCAGTTATAGGAAATAGAAAGTATAGATAATTAAGTAATATAAAAGAAAATTATAAACATAAATTTATAGAGCTAAAGAGTTACAATAACAATTTTGAACTTATTGTCCACGTAATCATTGCACCTCCTTGTACGTTTATGGATGCGATCAAATACTTTTATGAAATTAGCTTGACAGTTCATCTCTTTTGACTACATTCAATTAAATTTCACAAAACATAATTATTCTTAAAAACAATTAATGAATTATAACTTAATATAAAAATATATCTACAAAAATAAGATGTGAACACAGATACACATGACAATCAAATTAATAAGAAAGATATTCAGATTACAATCTCAGTAATTCGCCTAAGCTGCTGTTTATTTGATCTTTCAATCTACTAAATGTCTTGAGTACATGGTCTTGTTCTAAACCCATAAATATAAGTCTGAATAGTCTGAATGCCCCCATTAAAATATTAATGAACTAAATAAATTATAATCGACATAAATTATTCAATTATAGGAAATAGAAAGTATAAATAATTAAATAATGTAAAAGAAAATTCAATACAAAAGGATGGATTTTTACCAACAAAATTTTCGTCTATAAAAGTCCATATTCCGTCGGTAAAGCTTTTTACCGACGAAAATATCAGTCGATAATACTTAAATTGGTGATACTGTATCCGTCGAGAATAAAAATTCCGTCGAGAATAAAAATTCTGATCGAATATTCCGTCGAAAAAGACAATACCGATTAAAAATTCCATCGGTAAATATATATTACCCGACGAAATATTCCATCGGTAAATGAATATTACCGATGAAAAATACCGTCGGTAAATATATATTACCGACAGAATAATCCAACGATAATAAAATTCATCGACAGAATATACCGTCGGTGATTAATGTTTTGGATAAAAATAAATAATTTTTTAAATAAAAATTATTAATTTAATTTTTTTAAATATACCAAAATATATTATTATTTGTCATAAAAATATATATATATATAATATAATATTATAAATAAACAAATATGTTAATAAATTACAATATTATTAAAAATTATAATAATATTCAAATGTCTAAGTCGACACTACAAAATATGCATCACTAGGTACTGCTGTCATCGGCGTCACTGTCTACGTCGCCACTGCCTCCGACAGCACTGACTCCAGCACCACTACCTCCGACAACACTGACTCCGACAGCACTGACTCTAGCACCACTGCCTTCGACAACACAGACTCCGGCAGTACTAACTCTAAAACCACTGCCTCCGACACCATCGACTCCGACAACAATGACTCCAGCAGCACTGGTTTCGACAGCACTGACTCCAGCACCACTGGTTCCGATCCCGCCTAATTCAGCTACCAATTGTGACTACAGCAAAGGTGCGAACATCGTAGTCCATGTAGTCATGAAATTCTCAATTCTCACTATTTGAGTAAAGAGTTGCTTAAGATCGGACCTCAATGCATTATACCCCTCCTCGGATTGCGCTGCTGGCGGCTACTATGCAGTACTAGGACCATATGGAGTGTAGCTGACTGTATCTGAACTTTGCTGACTGTCGAGTATATCGAAAATTTGTCGACTCTTCGATCTTGTACCAAACCCATAAACATGTATCCACGTAGTCAATGCCCCCAATAACATTAGACTAGGACTGAGGATCGAAATCTGGATATGAAGACGTATCGTCACCATATTTTTCCTGCAACGAGACAGTATAGTTTTCCTACAATCACAAATATTTAAATATAAACAATTAATATGTGACACTGTAATGAACACGTACATAAACAATTTAGTAATATAATCAATTAATGTAATATAAAAAGTATTGATATAGTTAAATACTTACACTAACAGTTTTAGACTTGTTGTCTATGTAAGCACCTTGACCCTTTACACATTTATGGGTTTTATTAAATAGAGAAGAGACATACCAGTCGCGACGGTCGAACTGCAAAGGTGGTGGTGCACTCGGATGACGGACGGCAAGGGGGAGTTGGTTAGGTCTCGGGCAGGGGAGGAGAGGAAAGAGAGAAAAGGGAAAGAAGAAAGAAATGAGGAGAAGAAGAAGTCTTGAGCATTTAATTATGCCCGAGACTATTACTGACGAAAATCCATCATTACAGCGAAAATTCCGTCAGTTATGTTTTTGGCGGTTTTTCAAATTCCTTCCATCGAAAATACTCTATTACCGACGAACATTCCGTCGATAATAGTGACATTCGTCGAAAAAAGATTACCAACGGAATGTCCGTCGGAACTATATTTCAGACGGAAGTTGCATATTGCCGACGGAATATCCGTCGTAAAAATTTATTACCATTAATTTTTTTTTATTTTTTTATTTCTTAATTATAAAAATCTGTGTTTTTTTTTTACCGACGGAATTTTTCGTCGGTAAAAAGCCTAATTCCGTCGGTAATACTCTGGCGGGAACTGATCTTGCTCCCGCCAAATTATTATCAACGGAAATTTTCAATCGTAAATATTTCGTCGGGTAATACAAAATTTCCGTTGGAAGTAGTTCAAAATTCCGTCGGTATTACTCAAAAACATTACCGACAAAATTTCGTCAGTGACGTTATAATTTCCGTCGGTATTATGGACTATTCCCGACGGAAAAAATCCGTCGGGAATAGTTCCGTCAATAAATCGTGATTCTCTTGTAGTGATTATAAACATAAATTTATAGAGTTAAAAGACTTGCACTAATAGTTTTAGACTTATTATCCACGTAATAACCGCACCCCTTTGCACGTTTATGGGTGCGATCAAATACTTCTCTAAAATTAGCTTGACAGCTCATCTCTTGTGACTACATTCAATTAAATTTCACAAAACATAGTTATTCTTAAAAACAATTAATGAAATATAACTTAATATAAAAATATATCTATAAAAATGAGATGTGAACACAGATACACATGACAATCAAATTAATAAGAAAGATATTCAGATTACCATCTCATAAATTCGCCTAAGCTGCTGTTCATTTGATCTTTCAATCTGCTGAATGCCCCAAGTACGTGGTCTTGTTCTAAACCCATAAATATAAGTCGGAGTAGTCTGAATGCCCCCATTAAAATATTAATGAATTGAATAAATTATAATCGACATAAATTATTCAGTTATAGGAAATAGAAAGTATAAATAATTAAGTAATGTAAAAGAAAATTATAAACATAAATTTATAGAGTTAAAGACTTACACTAATAGTTTTAGACTTATTGTCCACGTAATAACCGCACCTCCTTGCACGTTTATGGGTGCGATCAAATACTTCTCTAAAATTAGCTTGACAATTCATCTCTTGTGACTACATTAAATTAAATTTCACCAAACATAGTTATTCCTAAAAACAATTAAAGAAATATAACTTAATATAAACCTTTTCAATATAACTAAATATAAAAAAATATCTATAAAAATGAGATGTGAACACAGGTACACATAACAATCAAATTAATAAGAAAGATATTCAGATTACCATCTCAGTAATTCGCCTAAGCTGCTGTTCATTTGATTTTTCAATATGCTCCTTAAACTCAGATATTTCTCGATTGGAGTAGCCTTTGAGAATATGATTGCCCACCATTCTGTGCTATGACCATGTTCACAAGTGAGAGAAGATCCTGAACTTGTTTTACTCTCTTGGTTTCATCCTTCGTCTTGTTGTCGAAAAGCACGAGTTGGTTTTCACAAAGAACTAGAATGCCTGATCAATTTAAAGTATCAGAAAAGTATCTGTTGCTATATTGCACATCAATTATGCTTAATTGCACATCAATTATGCTTAAGTTCCAATATGCTCACTGACAAAGTACTAACAAATTTAAACTAAGACCAAAATTATTTGAATCAATATTTAAATTGATAAAGATTCTTTTGGCTGATCAATGCTATGTTACCCGGACTCTTCATTTTCTCTAAAGTATCCGTGTTCGACACTTGTGTTCAACACATATTCGGACATGGGTATAGGAGTATGATCCTCCAAATATATGAAAAAACTTAGAAAAAATTAAGCATACCCGTGTCGGACACATATCCGTATCCGACATCATCCACGAGTCCAGATAACATAGGATCAATGCATGAAGAGAGAAATGCTTCACCTAGAGCCTAACATTCTATTTTACCCAAGCATTCCCCCATTATCCTTCCAATTTCAGAGCATAGAAAAATACCGATCCTTGTTAAATTCATCTACAATTTAAGCATTATCTTGACGCCCAAGGAAACAGAGTACATTCGAGAGATAATCTTTTAAAAAAAAAAGGCAGAGAAGAAAATGAACAAAATCTATAATTTCTGAACAGAAAAAGGAACAACAAAGAGTCTGCCTATTCCCCTCCAACCAAGTACATTAAACAATACTTATAGAGAGATTACACCAAACTTGAAACTTTTTCATCAACCAATTTACCATTTTAATAAGATACACCTATGAACGGATTCCGGCAACAAAACATTCTAGATGCAATGAAAAGAAATACTGTAGAATCCAAGCAATGATTCACATTATATATGGAGATCAGTTGATTCCACATTATTTCTTTTACATATGATAGAAGCAGCGCTTGTTATGAGCATGTCATTAGCGAGAACCTCTCTGTCAGCTATGCAGATAAAGACAGCCACTTGGAGGCACCTAAGCAAATCCTATCTTCTTAAATCAAACACTCATGCATCTAGCAGCCCTTGAACTTAGATAAAAGACTGATCATAAATTTTATGCCATCCAACTCAAGCATGAATAACATGATCTCTAACTCTAATAGGCATACATAATATAAAATAATCCTCCAACCATATCCATTCACATTGATGAAAAGACCCAAAATGTTAGTTCCAACTAAAATTCACACAGAAACCAACCAAATCATTTTTACATTCTGTCAAATTCAATATGTTTAAAACGAACTATAACATTGACCAGTACGAGCAAGCTAATAAGATCCCCAGAACTGGAGAGAAACACTAAAATGTATTAAAACCCAACAAAATCAAAATTTTGAACTTTACATCGAAGCACGGCACTTTACCTTCATAATTAGAAAATGCAAAACATGATAGTAAGCCTATTATGACCCCCCAATCTTTTTTTATCCCATCACATCATCATGATTGTATTTTTCAAACCTCAACAAATAAGTGAACTGAAAATAATAAAGTCAGTCATAATTAAAAAAAAAATTAAGTTGCAAGAAGCAACCTTTAATGGCTGTGGACACTCACGAGACAAATAATCTTCCAATGTTTCCTCGTTTTCTTCAAGCTCATCCCCACCAGTAAATACTACAATCATGTAGTTAACAATTTTTCTTCCAAACAAAATCTGCAAACTATGCAATGCAGCTTCTCTTCTTGTGAAAAGCGGGTCCTAACCGAGAAAACCACAAGAACTGCATGGATCCCATCCTTGGCAAGATCAATACATTTGACAATTTCTTTTCCAATGAATTCAGATTCAGCTGAAAAATCAAACAACCCTGCAATGACATGTTGAATTAGTCCTTTATAGTAAATGCATTGATAACATTGGAAAGAATAGCCTTTCCATGACCAAGTTAATGATACTACTATCAAAAGTAGAAATGATACAAGTAAGACACCATACCAGGAGTATCAATGACATTAATAATTTGCCCATCTGTGAGCACTGTTCTCTGCAATTCACAAGTACTAGTAACCCCAGATAAGCTAGCCCTTGACTTGAAGGCCATTTGTCCAAGAATGCTATTCCCAGTCGCACTTTTCCCATTGCCCGTACGTCCAACTAAAACCACAGTCCTGACACCATTGGAATGTGAGGTAAACTCCAAATCATCATCTTTCGCACTTCCACCCATCATATAAGATTACCTGCTACATTGGAAAAACTTTTACCCTTGTGACGATAATCTCACCATTGAATTACAATAATGCATCTCATTATGCAATAATTAATGTTTTTTTTAATATTGAACTTAACAATAATATATGAACCAAAATTCCATGGAACCACTTCACAAACATGGAAAGCTGCTCAAAACAAATAGAAAAGAAATATTTATAATTCAAGAAAATGAATTCATTTAGTTCTATCAACCATAAAACTAACTTGATAATCCCACTCATATTTAAGCAAGTAATTTCAACTTTATCATCAATAGTTACAGTCTACCAGATTAAACTATTTTCCTAAATCTTGTTACTTGGCTCAAACCTCAGTAGAATGGCTAACTATCTTTAAATACTACAATAAAACTTAAATTCCACAAGAACCAAAAAAAAAATTAAAAAAGGAAAATCAGTACAAATCTGGGCTCAAACATCAAAGACTTAACTTCACTGCAGCTATAAAAATGCAATTTTATGAAGAAACAAATAACGTTTTTCTTTAATCAGTAAATAATCGAGTTCTAACAATTTTAAAAAATAACCCAAAAGATTTTGGAAAATGTTAGGGGTTTTTTTTAATTATTTCCGACTTTAATCCGGCAACCAAACAGCAAGAAAGAATAAAATCTCAACAAATATGGAAATAAAGGAGTAGAATAAGATTAGATTACTTACGAGAGAACGAAGAAAGTGAGAAAAGAACAGACAAGACTTCAATTTATAAAATAAAAAAAAAATTGTAAAATATAATAAAAGAGAGAGAAAGAGAGGAGTGAACTTCTTGCTAGAGAAAACCCGGACTGTTTGTTTAACTTAAAAGATAATACGATGAGTAATCCTTTGAAATTTATTAAATTTATTTATATTTTAAAAATATTTAATGTGATATTTGTACTATCAAATAGTATATTAATATGGTATTTTAATTTAACATCGTTAAATATAAATGATGATATGGTATTCACTAATCAGATGATAACACGTTGCAGCACTTGATTTTTTTTAAATTAATATATAAATTAAAAAATAAATAAATAATATTTTAAAAATTAATATCTACTTTTTTAGAAAACTTAAAAAATTATATTAAAATAATAATAAATTTTAAAATTATATTTTTTTAAATTAAATTATATTTTTTTAAATTCAAAATTTTAAAAAATAACAAAATTAAAATATTTAACTAAAATTATTTTTAAAATATATAATATTTTAAAATTAAACATTAAATCATTTATAATATCTAAAATTTAAAAAAAAATTAAAAAGTTATTTTTGAAAATTACAAAAATTAAATTATGAAATTATTTCTATTCTTTTAAAAAATATTTATTAAAAAATTAAAAAAATTAAATATGAAAATACTTTTTTAAAATTTTTGAAACTTTTAAAATTTTTTAAAATTTTTAATTTTTTTTTATTTTTTATTAATATCTTTTAAGTTAATACACGTGACATCATTATATGATGTCACGTGTCATCATTATATTTTAAAAATAATAATATTTTAATTTTTAAAATTAAATTAAATTAATAATTTTTTAGTTAGTACACGTGGCATCGTTATATGGTGCCACATGTCAAGTTTTCATTGGATACAAAAACCACGTCATCAATTTTTAACGCTGTTACTGACAGGTACTACAATAGCACACGGAGTGTAAACTTTAAGTACCAAAATAGACATTTTTATAGTACAGGTACTACATTGACAAATTTGATAAATTTCAGGGACCATTCATGACATTATCCCTAAAGATAATTATAATTTTAGTCCTAAAATATACACATTTTTTTTATATCAATTCTAAAATTTTTACTTGTAAATATTTAATTTTAAAAGTTATCAATACGTTAAAAAAAAAGTCTTTTAGTCGTTTTTCGAATAGAAATGCTAATTGAAAGTTTATATAAAAAACTTATGTGACATATAATGAATTACATGTGAAGCTTACGTAACATTTCATTAATTTGTAAAATATTAGAAAATTTATTTGTAAAAAAAAAAAAAAAAAAAAAAAAAAAAAAACAGTTTCAAATAAAAGATAAAAAAAAAATTTTACTTTATTTCATTAAAGATTGTTGGTTTAGTGAGAAAGAAAGAGAAAAACTGTTAGTTTAATGAGAGAAAAATAAAAGTAAAAAAATATAGTGATTTTTTAATCTTTATAAGGAGGTTGTTTTTTTTTTTAAAATAATTTTTTAATATTTTATAATTATTGAAATGACATCCACATGTGTTTATTATATACTATCTAAGCTTTGTGTTAGTGTTTTCTTTTGAATAATAATTGAAAGATTAATTTTTAACATATTAACAATTTTTAAGACTAAATATTTATATCTAAAAGTTTTAGGACTAAAATGAAAAACAAACTTATGTTTTAAGACTAAAATTTTAATTATCTTACTTGAATATATTGATAGATTAGATAGTAGATAGATACTACTTTCTGAATACACCGGGTAATTTGTGTGTTTATATTTTTATTTTTTATAATAATTATGTTTAAAGTAGTATATATTAATATAAAATTTGATAAATTAATAGCTTGTATTATATAAATTTTAATAAATTAATAGTTTGTATTATATAAATTTTGATATCTTAATGTATTTATAATATATTTATAGAAAAATATTAAACATCGATTAAAGTGATATATAAAAAAATAAAAATATAATTAATATATATATTTTTTAAGTTCAATAAAAATAATGTATAAAATATATAATTTTTTAAAAATAATAATTAAATAATTTTTAATTAGTGCATATCCAATATTTATAATTTTTTTTTTTGAATTCGCACTATACTTTATGAATGTTTTAACAATCAAATTTTTATTAAAAGGAATATTTTTTTTTTTCTTCTGATATACACATTTGATTCCAAACATGGTATTTAAGTAGCCTCCAAAAACTTTAATAGCAAAGGGAAAAAAGGAAAATGGAAAAAATAAAATAAACTCACATCAAAATCTAGTTCGTTAAGTAGATTATGGATATTGTTGTCGTTACCAAAAAAAAAAAAAATCAGAATTGAGCCCTACTATATTCTATAATAAAAGAATATATATATATTAGTTCTGGGCACACCTAGGTGAAATAATAATAATTCATTTTATTATTTAAATAAATTTAAAAAATAAATATTACATATTTAAAAATATAAAAGTAAAAAATTAAAAAAACCGAACGTACAAATTTCAGTTTGAGAAAAAATAGATAAACTTATCGGTTTAAAAAATTAATTTTGAAACATCTATTTTCAAAAATAAAAAACAAAAGAATATATTTCTATTGATTCATTTTTTGTTATTACATTAGTTTTTTTTTTTTTATTCTTTTGCAAACTTTTCAATTGAGTTGGTGTCACTTAACTCGTAACATCTAACTCAGTCAGAAGCTTTATTATTAAATAAAAATATGTATACTCACTATGTGGGTGAAAGAAAAAATTATGTGAAAAAATATTTATAAAAAAAAAAAACTTAAGTAGGTAGATATATGTATATATATATTTAATTTTGTCCAGACCCCTAAAGACCACGTTTTCCTTGAAAATTCAGATTGGCCTTTCAAAATGTGATTTTTCCCCCTATTTATTTTTCGGGTCTTTAAAATTTCCTCTAATCCCGTAATCCGATTTTGAAGCATGGATAGAAAAGTCAAAATTGGAGAAATCAAAGCTGACCAAGCCAAAGTCAAAGTCAAGCTTGAAAAAGTTAACTTTTGAAAATCAAGATTAAAAAGAAAAATTGGACGGTGGAGAGGCAATCTTGATTAAAAAGGTTAACTTTGAATATTGGAGGGCTGAGACTAAATAGAATTAAAGTTGAATAAAAATGGTGGAAAAGGCTTAGTGAAAGATGAAAGCCCATTAATTTTATCCAAGTAATTTTTTGTGGAAGATGGAAGCCCATTATTTTTATCCAAGTGTATGAGTGTTTTTGGTAAAATATGGAAGCCCATTATTTTTTATCCAAATGTTAGGAATTTTTGGAGGAAGAATGGAAGCCCAATTTTTAATACCCAAGTTGTAGGAATTTTTGGTTGAAGAGGGAGGTCTATTTTTCAAGACCAAATAGAAGGAAGATGGGTAAAAAATTAAGAGACGAACCTGCAAAAATTATGTAGAGAAGCCCAACTTCAATGATCCAAGAACAGGGAATTTTTGTTGGAAAGGCCCAAAGTTAAGGTCCATGTAGAAAAATGGATGGCAAATTTTTGTAATTAAAAAAGAAATGAATGGGTAGAAGAATAATTTACATGAGGTAAACTAGTAAATAAATGGAAGAGTGAATAATGCTCTTGGAATGCTAAATGGAAATTTAATAAATAATTGAATGAGTAACATGTAGAAGGACATGACTCATCAAGTTGGTACAGGAGTTGGCATTTCTAGCCAATGAGAATTATCTTGGGCACCAAGTTGGAAGAGGATTGGCTAGCCAATAAGAGGTTAACTTAATGAGGAAGGGGTAGATATCATTGGCTAAACAATAGAAGAATGTCATGTGGCTAAAAAAATGAATAGATGAAGGGAGACTATAGGGGTTTCGGCCAAGACCATTTGGGACCATAGAGAGCATTCAGCCATCCTTGAAAAAAAGAGGAGAGGAAGAAAAAAAAGAAAAAGGAAGGAAGAGAAGAAAAAAGAACAAAAAAGAAAGGAGAAAAAGAACAAAAAAAAAAGTGAAGAGAAGAGAAGAGAAAGGGTTTTCATTCTTGGAAAAGCTAGAGGAGGTAACTTTCTTTTCTTGTTCTCGATTTGTTTTTGAAGTTATTTTCTTCTCTTTTCAAGTTTTGAAGTTTTTCAAAAATGTTTTCTTAAAAAACTACTATTTTCTTCTCTTTGAAAACTTTTTTCAAGTTTTGAAAATGCTTCTAAATACTTTCTTGTTATTTCAAAATAAAAGATGTCATGACTTGATTTACTTTCATGAATATTGTTTTTGCTTGTTTTTGCTACTTGTTGTGCCTATGTTGCTTGCCTTTATATTGGTCCATTGTGGTGCATGCTTCTTGATATCTATGTTATCTTTTCTTGAAAACAAAGATGGTTATGAACTTGATGATCCTTGGCCGTTTTGATTTTAGGTGATAGTTGAGCCAGATTAACAATCCATGAGGCCAACTTTGAGCCAACCACTTTGTTGCAAAAAATAATTTTTTTGAAAAACGCTCCCGGTAAATCTTGATTCGGATTAATTAATGGTCCGTAACCAAGATCCTTTTGTGTTCTTATGATGTACTAGATATATTAAACTTACTATTGGAATGCGATTACGGGCTAAATTTTCCTCTTCGCCTTGTTGTCACCCAAAAACAGTTTTTGAAAAATGCTCCCGGTAATTCTTGGTTCGGATTAAACAATGGTCTATAACCAAGATTCTTTTGTATTCTTATGATATACCGGGTATATTGAACTTACTCCTAGGTCGGATGATGTAAGTACGGGCTAACTTTTCCTCTCTGTCCTGTTGTTACAAAAAACAATTTTTTTTCAAACTCCCACAGGGAGTTCTTGGTTCAGATTAAGTAATTGTCCGTAACCAAGTCAATTTTTGTTCTCTTGATATATCGGGGCATATCAAACTCTCTTAGGTCGGATTATGTGATTACGAATTAAAGTTTCCTAACCACCATTTGTTTTTCCAAAAACAACTTTTTAAGGCCTCTGGGCATCGTTTTTTTCAAGACCTTCGGGCACCGTTTTTAAAACTTTCGAGTTACCGTTTTTCAAGACCTCTTTGCACCATTTTTTTCAAGACCTCCAGGTACCATTTTTAAAACCTCCGGGTTACCATTTTTCAAGACCTTCGAGCACCTTTTTTTAAAGACCTCTGGGCACCATTTTTTAAGACCTTCGAGCACCATTTTAAAACCTCCAGGCATCGCTTTTAAAACCTCCACGTTACCAGTTTTCAAGATCTCCGGGCACCATTTTCAAAATCCTCGGGTACCTTTTTCTTAAACCTTCGGATCCGTTTTCAAGTCCGATCGAAGTTTTCTCTAAGATAGTCGGATATCCTCCCTATGGGTATTCGGATGTCCCTTGTGGAAAGGGGAAATACATTCTTCTGTTTGTTTGTCTTTCTATTGAGTTTTCATGTTTTTATTTCGTTTTCATGTTTTTGTTACATTATAGTTTTGCATATTTATATTCATAATTACCAATTTTTTTAATGCACGAAAACCGATTTTGATTTTTAAAATTTTGGAACAAGGCAGTGTTCCCAAGTTAAAATAATTCATGAGTTCTCTGTCGGATTTGCTGGAAAGAATTTCATCAATTATCATTAACAACGGAACATCCTTATTGAAAAAAAAAGAGAGAATGATACGGATGATTTAGAAATGAAGAAATTTTCTATATTCTGCCAGGTTTGCCAGGGAATATATAAAATTTTGTGGTAACAATTTCCAAATCTTTGTTTTTAATAATTTGACTATTTTTTTAAGGGAGTTATTTTAAAATACCGAAACTAAAACCAACTTTCATCAAGACCAAATATAACACATGATTAATAAGGTACCGTTTCATACGGGCGTTGTGGGGGTGCTAATACCTTCCCTGTGCGTAACCGACTCGCGAACCAGCTTTTTTTTTCTTTGATTTTAAACGCAGACTTTAAAATTTCTTTTACAAAAAAGATTTTAATTAATTTTAAATTTCTTTACAAAAACTGGTTTTAATAGGTGACTGATCGCACCTAGCCAAAAAGATCAGTGGCGAACTCCCGTTTTCCGAGATTTTTCAAAACCCACTATTATTATCGAGGACTTATTACCCTTTCAATCCCCCAATATCATTTAGCGGTCACGAGATCGTTATAACAATATATATAAGCTTATGTAGGTAGTTTTTTAAGGAGAAGTGGGTAGTTTTTTTAAAATATATGAGTAATTTTATATTAAAGTACGTAAGTGACTTTAATATTATTGTTTTAATTAGGTTTTTAAGTAATTTTTTTGATTGAGTTGATATCTTATTA
The DNA here is from genome assembly GCA_030761205.1 of Fremontodendron californicum. Taxonomy (NCBI): domain Eukaryota; kingdom Viridiplantae; phylum Streptophyta; class Magnoliopsida; order Malvales; family Malvaceae; genus Fremontodendron; species Fremontodendron californicum. Next base: position 5,529,058 of record JAULJL010000026.1, read on the forward strand.
ACTCGTGATACTAACTCAATAAGAGATTTTATTTAGTGTAGATACTAAAATTTGTACAGTCACGTTGCGGGTGGTTTTCTTAAGTTTTAAAAAAGTAATTATTACAATTTTTTTTTTTATGTAGATCAAGTGGGTAATTTTATAATTTTTAAATAAAAAACATGTTTATAAAAATAAAAAATCTAAAAAGACATAAATATATCTTATTCACATTTATTATAATATTTTTAGTCTTTTTTGATAATTTTTCTGAGTTGGTATCACTTAACTCATGATCATGACACCAAACTCGGTAATAAGCTTTGTTATTAATATAAATAATTAAATTTAACATAAATATAAAAAACTTGACAACGAAAAAGAATTAAACAGATCATGAAAATAAATATTGGATCGTAACTAGAGGTGGCAAAATGAACCCGAACCCGAAAATCCGCCCAGGAAAACCCGAACCCGAACCCGCCCAAACTCGATTTGACCAAAAAGTCAAAAACCCGAACCCGAATGGGCCCGAACCCGAATGGACTCAAACCCGAATGGGCCCGAACCCGAATAGACCCGAACTTGAATGGACCCGAACCCGAATGGACCCAAATGGGCCCGAACCCGAATGAGCCCGAACCCGAATGAGCCCGAACCCGAATGGACCCGAACCCGAGACCGACCCGAACCCGAACCCGAATTTAATACTAAAAATAAAAATAATCAAATTGCAATTAATTTTTTTTTATTTTTTTACAAAGCAATAACTTTAATTATTAATTTTATTCTAATTTTTTTAATAATTTAATTAAAATTTAAAATTTAATATATTATATATATATGATGATGAAATAATAATTTTATCAAAAAGTAAATTATATTTTGTACTTATAAGTTATAACTTTAACGTCTCATATCATGATTAATTTACAATCTAAATATTTTAAATTCTTGAAAATTTTAGAGATGTGAAAAAAAATTTGACAATAATTCAATTATTCTTTAAGGGTAAAAAAATTTGATAATAATTCAATTATTTTGGCCTTTTGGGTTATACTTATATGGTTAGGTTATGGTGGGTTTAATTGGATTATGGCTTTCATTTTAGCGGGTGGGTTTAATGGGGTTTTGGGTTTATGGCCTTTTGGTTTTGGGTATATTTATTATATATTAATAAATAATCATATTAATTATATATTTATTACGTATAATTTAAATATAAATTATATTTTTTTAGTACTACTTTATAATTTATACTTTATACTGATGAAAAAAATATAAGTACTCAATAGATATATATATATATATATCTTGATTATAAGCATAAATTTTTGCATTTTATAAGTATATAAACGAATAGATGAAGGCCAAAATTTATTTTTAAAAGTTTTTATTTTATAGTGAATATAAATTATAATGTATTTATATTTTGAAATTCGAGTTCATCAAATCAATTATTTTAAATATCAATATGATTAATTTATAATATATCATATTTTTTTTATAATAAATTATTTCAAAATTTGATTTTATATAACAAATTAATTTCTTATTCTTTTGGTGCTAACAAATATTAATTTTAAAAAATAAATATAATTAAAAATATCATATAATAGCAAAAGTATAAAAATAATAATAATAATAAATTAATAATTTGTTTTTAGATATAAATATTTAAATTACGTAAAAATAATTACATCTAATATAAAATAAAATTATGTAAAACATACCCGAACCCAGACCGAACCCGAATCCAGACCGAACCCGAATGGGCCCGAACCCGAATGGGCCCGAACCCGAATGGGCCCGAACCCGAATGGGCCCGAACCCGAATGGGCCCGAACCCGAATGGGCCCGAACCCGAATGAGCCCGAACCCGAATGAGCCTGAACCCGAATGGACCCGAACCCGAATGAGCCCGAACCCGGATGAACCCGAACCCAAATGAGCCCGAACCCGAATAAACCCAAACCCGAATAAACCCGAACCCGAATGAACCCGACCCGAACCCGCCCGAACCCGCCCGAACCCGCCCAATTGCCACCTCTAATCATAACGATCATGATTTTATATTTTGAAGCTCAAAATAAGTAAGACATTTCAAGTAAATAACTTTAAAGAGAAAAAAGTTTACATACGTTCATTGAAATTGAACTAATATTAATTCCTCTATGCTATGTTTGAAAATATAAATTTAAAAATTTGGATTTGGATTTTATTTGTTATATAAATTGTGATAATGAAATGCATACATTATGTATAAATTAGTTAAAATTCAATATGATTATATATTTGAAATGTATAAAAACATGAATTTCAAATTCTCAAATATCTAAAGGTACTTCAAATTCACCACTAAATAGACATCCAACAAATTCATAAATTTGAAAAATAATCATAAATGATATATTTTCTTGTATATTATTACAAATTTACACTATTTTTGAAATCCAAATTTTCAAGTGCAACCCTAACAAATTTAACATGTGTGTCCTTTTGGCTACCAGACTCAATATCCAAAATTTCAAAAAACATAATTTTTTTATATTAAGTGTCATTTAATATTCTCATATTGTTCCAATTGACAAGTAGTCAATTGTATTTATATTATATATACAAAAAACTTTTATATTGTAATAAAGCAATTTTTTAGATACCATCAACATTGTAAATATTCTCAATCACCATTCTTTAACTATATATTTGTACTTTATTATAGTTATATGATTGCACTAAACCAAATATAACAAATTAAAAGAATTCTAGTAACAAAAAGTTAAATTAATGCAAGGAAATTTGTCTTTGCAATTTATTTTCAAATGTTGTTTGGTGAATTGTTTTAATAGACATATTCATGATGTAGACACCTAATTTTGTCTGGGCCCTCTAAACAAGGTGTTTCTTCCTTTCATCGTCCCGGAATACAAAGAAACTTCCACCATTTCTTAGATGGGTCTCCAAGACTTTGATTCGGAGGTCAACACAAAAAGTCAACCCGAAAAAAGTCAACTCTAAAAAAGTCAAATCCAAAAAGTCAACTACTAAAAAAGTCAACTCTCAGTCAAATTCAAGATTCGAAGTTGAATTGAACAATGATGAAAGAATTTTGATAATCAGAGGTCTACAACGAAAGATAGAGAGTTTGAAAGACAGATTGCAAAAATTCAATATAGAAAAATGCCTAATTTTGTAAATTTGGAGAAAAGTACGTAAACAGTCAAATTGGACTAAATTGGAGGTTTCAAATGGAATAAGATCAATAAATATGGATATTGGAAGGTCCAATTTTAAAGTGGAGTTAAAGAAAAAATTGGTTTGAAGAGAAAAAGGAAAATAAGGATTTAATGAATAAATAAGAACATCACAAATTTGGGGAAAATTGCAGAGATGGCCCGATTCGGTGAAATTGAAGCCCCCAGTTGATAAAGGATAAATAAATAAAAATATCCAAAGTCCCAATTTGAAGTGGATCCCAAGGAAGAGCTGATTAGAGGAGAAACGGAAAAACGAGAAAATTTCCAATAATGAGGAAAAGGGGAAAACTAAATCGGAGAGGAATTTGATTGTAAAAATTGGGTATTTTTGGATCAACTCCAATTCAATATATGACCAAAAATTGGGCCAATTTCGAGTAAAACCGAGATTTTGGGGGTTAAAGGGCAATTTTGGAAAATCCAGGAAAAATAGAATCCGAGCTCAAAAAATTATGAAAACTTTCAAAACTGAATTTTATATTATATGGAAGGGATTGGAGAAGAAAAATCCGGAATCGGGGCTCAAATGGAAAATGACAAAGTTCGGGGGCACTAATCCAAAATTCTAAGAGAGAAATTTCGGGGAAAATAGAAAACGAGCTCAGAAAATTATGAAAACTTCCAGAACTGAGTTTTATATTTTATTGAAGGGATTGGAGAATAAAAATCTGGAATCAGAGTTCAAATGGAAAAAGACAACGTTCGGGTGCACTAATCCGAAATTCCAAGAGAAAAATCCGGGAAAATAGAAAACGAGCTCCAAAAATTATGAAAACTTCCATAACTGAATTTTATATTTATGGAAGGGATTGGAGAAAAAAATCCAGAATCAGAGCTCAAATGGAAAAAGACAAAGTTTGGGAGGCACTAAACCGATACTTTAAAGAAAAATCCTGGAAAAATAGAATCAGAGCTCGGAAAAATATAAAAACCTCCAGAACTGAGTTTTATATTGGATGGGATGGATTGGAAAAGAAAAAAAATTCGAAATTGGGGTCATTTGCAATTAAATTAAGTTTAGGGGCCAAAATGCAATTTTATCAAAAAAACCGTGAAGGGCCAGCCAGCCCATGGATGAAGGAAAGAGTGTGATCATCTAAAATCAAATGGACAAGATTGAATAGCAAGATGATATTTTTAAGAATGGACAAGATTCTTCACTACTTGCCTACATGGCATTTTTGGCCAATGGGAGACCTCCAAATTGCAAAGCCATGTGAAGGCCATGTGAAGAGCATGTGAAGGCTATGAGATGATGCCAAATAGGATTAAAAATGCCACCTAGAACATATTTTGGTAGTAACCATATGATCATGACAAGTGGCTTAGATATTTTGCAGAGATAGGAGACAAGAATAATCTAGGTGACATTATTCGCCAATGAGAGGCTAGGATACCCTTAATTTAAGGAAAGCATTATGCAAAAGGGGGACAAGAACCCTTAATTTAAGGAAATCATCATGCAAAGAGGGGACAAGAATTAGCCATGTGGCAAGGATGTTGGGAGAGCATGCAAAGCATGACAAAGGCAAAAAAAATAAAGTTCTATCTACACCATATAGAGGGGGTCAACCACACCAAAGAGAGGGGGATTCATTTTTTTTAAAGGCATTTCACTACACTCTTGAGAAGAAAGGGAGAAAAAGAAAAAAAGAGGGAGAAAGAAGGAGAAATTGGAGTGCTTGATTTGGAAAGCAATTGCTAGGTACTTATTTCCTCTCTTCTTCTTCAATTATTTTCTTTGATTTCATGTTCTTTTTCTCCTCTTTTTCCATGTGATTTGTTAAGTTTTCTTGTTGAATAAAAGGTTTTCAAATAATTTTTTAAAGGTTTTCTTCCTTTATTCTTTACAAAATAATAAAGTTGACAAAATTTTTCTACACTTTTCTTGCTTTAGCTTAAACTTGGAGGCCTCATTGTGCTTGTTTTTGCTTGATTTTCTTGCTTGCTTGTTGATTGTGGGCTTCACCATTGTGGTAGGATAGATTTTCCCCTTTGTTTTTTCTTTTTAAAATCAAATAAAAGGTTTGAGAAGCTTGAGGAACTTGATTTTAATCAAGTGATCTTGGTTAGGTGAGACTATGTCCAATGAACTAACCATTGAGCCAACCTTGTTTTCTTTTTCTTGCTTGTTTATTTTATAAAACTCATGATTGATTCATTTTCATATGTTTGTTGGCTGTAAAATCATGCATTTCACTATTTTCAACTTGGTTTTTTGGCTAAGACCAATCAATGGTCTCTAGCCAAAAATACCTTGTCTATACTAGTTGAAAGAGTGATAGTTTAAGTTGGATATTCTAACTTTGAGCTTTTTTTTTTACTAAGTCATATCTTCTCAAAATAAAATGATTTTTTAACCACATGTAGTATACCTTTAGAGGATGCCCTGATATTTTTTCCAAGATTTTTAGATTTTTTTATCAAGGTTGGAAAAATGGTTTTTGATAAAACAGTTTTTAGTTTACTGTTTTGACTTTAGTGAAAATTCGGTCAAGGCATCTCTAGTCCAAGAATTATATCGATTTTTTCCCATAAATTCCATCATGTTTCAAGTCTATAATGATTTTTCCAGAATTTTTTGATTTTCTTATAAAGGGTAAAAAAATAGTTTTTCAAAACTGGTTATGGGAGTCAGAAATGAGTTTTTCCCAAATTAATAATTTTTAATTTTTATTTGTAAAAAGGGAGGGGCTGACTGGAATCATTAGCTACTGTTTTAGGTTGATTTCCATGTCATCTCAAGGATAAAAATTGATTTTACAAAGACCGGATCATGGGTAGTCAACCCGGGTTTTAAAAAATATGAAAACTAGAGCTTTTTTTAGGGGTATTCGGCCAAGGCTTCTTTTCCATCCAAAAATTCAATTTTTTAAAAATCCGAGCCCAAATTTGTCGTAACGATCTCGCGACCGTCAGAGGACGTTTAAAATAAAATAATACTTCAGTTTCTCCTGTGGAGTCGCCAACCTGTCGCAACCCATTTAAAGAAGGACTCCAAGAAATTTTGCCCCGTCGCCGGGACAATCGGCCATTCATTAAAGTGTGACATTGGAAAAATAGAGGAAAAGACGACTTAATTCCTCTAAATTAAAGATTGAGAGCATGAAAATGACTTCAAAAAAGAAATGGAGTCGCCACCAATCTTTTTTGGTAAGGTGTGATCGACCACCTATTAAAACCAATTTTGAAATTAATTAAAACATTTTAAAACCAATTTCGAAGTCTGCGCTTTAAACCAGAGAAAAAAGTACGGGTTCGGGAGTCGGTTACGTGTGGGGAAGGTTTAGCACTCCCACAATGCCCGTATAAAACGGTACCTTATTAGTCATGTGTTATCTCTAGTCTCGGTGAAAAGTCGGTTTTAGATTTGGTATTTGAAAATAATTCCCATTTTAAAAAACAATCCTATTTTGGTTTGGAAATGATCCGGAATTTTGTTATTGCAAAAATTTTCTATATTTCTGGCAAACCGGCAAAAATATAGAATTTTTATTTACTGTGAAAATTCTTTGAATCATCGTCTTTTAGAAGGGTATTCCTTCGTTAATATAATTGATGAAGACTCTCCGGCAACCCGGAAGAGAATTTATGAATTAAACTAACTCGGGGATATTGCCTTATCTTATTAAAAAATCAATTTTCAAAAATTTAAATGATCATGAATGCATAAATTATCATTAAAACATGAATATATAACATGCATAATTAACATGGCATGGCAATCAATTTATATTACATGATACAATATAAATGACATAGCCAAAAGAATGAATGGCATGGAATATGAATCAAAGACATGGCATATGAATGATATGGCGCATGAATGAATGACATGGCATGTGAATGAATGATATGGCATGTGAATGACATGGCACATGAATGAATGACATGGCATGTGAATGAATGACATGGCATGTGAATGAATGACATGGCATATGAATGACATGGCACAATCTAGATGGCATGGCATGTGAATGGATGACATGGCATATGATTGTCATGACACATGAATGAATGACATGGCACAATCTAGATGATATGGTATGTGAATGGATGACATGGCATGCTTGACATGGCAAATGAATGAATGACATGGCGTAATCTAGATGACATGGCATGTGAATGGATGACATGGCATATGAATGACATGGCACATGAATGAATGACATGGCATGGCATATGAATGACATGGCACATGAATGACATCGCACAATCTAATTATGGCAACATGAATATAAAATAACATCAACATGGAATATTCATGGACATAGAATTTTCATGTGAGGAATCATACAAATAGCATATATCGAAAAATATTACCACACTTTCCGGCAAACCCGGCAAAGCTTGGAAAATAATTCTTTCTTATGACATTTATATGATCGAATAAAACAAAATCCAATATCTTTCGATTCCATAAACACGTGCGTTGAACAATTTCCTAACCTCTCCGGCAACTCGGCAAAGATTAGGAACTAATTCTCGCCAAATGTTTAGGAAACCGAAACATACGTTTTATGTCAAATTAAAATAAAAAAACATTTTAAAACGTGCAATGCATGAAAGTGTATTTCTCTCTTGAATTAAGGACATCCGTATACCTAAAAAGGTATCCGACTACCTTTGAAAGAAACTTAAATTGGATTTTCAAAACTGAAAAACTTTGGGCTCAGATTTAAAAAAAATGGAATTTTTGGGATGAAAAAGGCCTAATGGCCGAATACCCCTTAAAAAAGGCTCTAGTTTCCCTATATTTTTGAAACTCGGGTTGACCACCCTTGACCTGATTTTTGCAAAATCAATATGTATCCTTGAAATGACATGGAAATAAACCGAAGACAATACATAATGACCCAAATCAGCCCCTTTTTGTATACAAATAAAAACAGAAAATTATTAGTTTTAAAAAACAATTCTGACTCCTAAAACCACTTTCGAAAAATTATTTTTTTACCCTTCATAAAAAATTCAAAAAATTCTGGATCAATTATTGTAGACTTAGAACATAGTGGTCTTCATGGGAAAAAAAATCTTAATTTTTGGACCAAGGATGCCTTGACCGAATTTTCACCAAAGTCAGAACAGTGAGTTAAAAATTGTTTTATCGAAAACCATTTTTCCAACCTTGATAAAAAAATCTAAAAATCTTGGAAAAAATACCAGGGTATCCTCCAAAAGTCTACTACATGTGGTAAAACAATCATTTTATTTTAGCAAAATATGGGTAATGGAAAAAAAATCCCAAAGTCAGAATATCCAACTTAAACTATCACTCTTTCAACAAGTATAGACAAAGGATTTTTGGCTAGAGATCATTGGTTGATCTTAGCCAAAAACATAGTTGAAGATGGCATGAAATGCATGATTTTACAGCCAACAAACATATGACAATGAATCAACCATGAGCTAAAAATATGAACAAACAAACAAACAAGAATAATCAAGCAAGAACAAGCACAAACTTCCCCTAGGTTTTGGCTAAAACAAGGAGTATGTAAATTTTTTTTGTCAACTTGGTTATTTTGTAAAGAATAAAGAATAAAGGAGAGAAAACCTTTAAAATTTATTTTTTAAAACCTTTTATTCAACAAAAAGTTAACAAATCATATGAAAAAAAAAGAGAAGGAAAAGAACATGATATCAAAGAAAATAATTGAAGAAAAAGAGATGGAATAGCTACCTAGCAATTGTTTTCCAAATCAAGCTCTCTAAATTTTTCTTCCTTCTCCCTCTTACCCTCTTTTTTCTTTTTCTCCTCCAATAGTGTAGTGAAAAATGCCTTGAAGAAAAAAAAATCAATTCCCCCTTTGTCTTGGCCGGTCACCCTATATTGAGAGTGTGTGTGTTTAATTTTTTTACCCTTGTCATGCTTTATATGCTCTCCCAACATCTTTGCCACATGGCTAAAAAATTTCCCCTCCTTGCATGATACTTTCCTTAAATTAAGGGTGCTTGTCCCCTATTTTCATGATGCTTCCCTTAAATTAAGGGTTTTCTAGCCTTTCGTTGGCCAACAATGCGACCTAGATTATTCTTGTCTCCTATCTCTACAAAATATTTAAGCCACTTGTCATGATCATATGGATTACTTTTAAAATATCTTCCTAGGTGGCATTTTTAATCCTACTTGGCATCATCTCAAAGCCTTCACATGGCTTTGCAATTTGGAGACCTCCCATTGCCCTAAAATGCCATGTAGGCAAGTAGTGGAGAATCTTGTCCTTTTAAAAATGTCATCTTACTATTCAATCTTGACCATTTGATTCAAGATGATCACACCCTCCTCTAATCAGTAGGCTGGCCGAAAATGGCCTGGACATTTCTAGGCCATTCATTTTTTTATTTGCAAAATGGCCCTTTTCGATTTTTTTGGTAAAACTGTATTTTGGCCCCCAAACTTAATTTATTTGCAAATGAACCCCAATTTATGATTTTTCTTTTCCAATTCATCCCATCCAATATAAAAATCAGTTCTAGAGATTTTATATTTTTCCGAGCTCGAATTCTATTTTTCCCTGATTTTTCTCTAAAGTTTCGGTTTAGTTCTCCCAAACTTTGTCTTTTTCCATTTGAACTTCGATTCTGGATTTTTCTTCTCCAATCCCTTCCATAAAATACAAAACTCATATTTGAAAGTTTTCATAATTTTTCGAGCTCGTTTTCTCTTCTTTTTTTTTCGAAATTTTCTTTTGGAATTTCGGATTAGTGCACCCAAACTTTGTCTTTTTTCATTTGAGCTCCGATTCTGGATTTTTCTTCTCCAATCCCTTCCATAAAATATAAAACTCTGATTTGAAAGTTTTCATAATTTTTCGAGCTCGGATTCTATTTTTCTCAAAATTTTCTCTTGGAATTTCAAATTAGTGGACCCGAACTTTGTCTTTTTTCATTTGAACTCCGATTTTGGATTTTTCTTCTCCAATCCCTTCCATAGAATATAAAACTCAGATCTGGAAGTTTTCATAATTTTTCGAGCTCGTTTTCTTTTTTTCTTGGAATTTTCTCTTGGAATTTCAAATTAGTGCACCCGAACTTTGTCTTTTTTCATTTGAGCACCGATTTCAGATTTTTCTTCTCCAAGCCCTTCCATATAATATAAAACTCAGATCTGAAAGTTTTCATAATTTTCTAAGCTCGTATTCTATTTTTCCCGGATTTTCCAAAATTGCCTTTTAAACCTCGAAACCTTGGTTTTACTCAAAACGGGCCCAATTTCCGAATTTTCTTTTTCCAATGCCTTTGTTATATATTGAATTGGAGTTGGTCCAAAAACGCCCAATTTTTACATTCGAATTTCTCTTCGATTTAGTTTTCTCCTTTTCTCAATATTAGGAATTTTCTCGTTTTACCGTTTTTCCTCCAACCGGCTCTTTCTTGGGATCCACTTCAAATTGGAACTTGGGATATTTTTATTTATTTCTCCTTTATCAACTGGGGGCTTCAATTTCACCAAATCGGGTCATCTCTGTAATTTTTCCCAAATTTTGTTAATTTGCTATTTATTGATTAAATCCTTATTTTCTTTTTTTTTTCTCTTCAAACCAATTCTTCCTTCAACTCCGTTTCAAAATTGGACCTTCCAATATCCATATTTGTTGGTCTTATTCCATTTAGAAACTCCAATTTCGTCCAATTTGATTGTTTACGCACTTTTCCCCAAATTTGCAAAATTAGGTATTTCTCTACACTGAATTTTTGCAACCTCTCTTTCAAACTCTCTATGTTTCATTGTAGACCTCCGATTATCAAAATTCCTTCACCATTTTTCAATTCAACTTTGAATCTTGATTTCGGCTGAGAGTTGACTTTTTCAATGGTTGACCTTTTGAGGTTGACTTTTTTGAGTTGACTTTTTTTGAGTTGACTTTTTGTGTGGACCTCCAAAACAAAATCTTGGAGACCCATCTATGCCATGGTGGAAGTCTCTTTGCGTTTCGGGGAGTTGAAAGGAGAATTTGCCTTGTTTAGGGGGCCTGGACAAAATTAGGTGTCTATAGGTGCCCCTCTTTGACTATTACTGAGAATCAGGAATCATGCAAAGATAAAATAGACAATAATTTTGTCCGGTTAGTGAAATCACATGTGCAGGATAAGAGGAAGAATTCTCATCATTTTTATTTATTTTATTTATTTTTATTTTGTAAAATGTAAACAAAAGGACTTGTCCTTAAATTGAGTTTCTTGACTAATCAAGGCTCGACCTGTCTTAAGGAAACAAGTTCGATTTGCAAGACAAGAAAATACCTCGGTAGAAATCCCGGGGCCTTACCTTACCTTGGTGAAGCTTTGTTTGATTAATAAGATTTGTTCTTAAATTGAGTTCCCTGACTAATCAAGGCTCGACCTGTCTTAAGGAAACGAGTTCGTTTTGCTAGACAAGAAAATACCTCGGCAAAAATCCCGGGGCCTTACCTTACCTTGGTGAAGCTTTGTTTGATCAATAAGGTTTGTCCTTAAATTGAGTTCCCTAACTAATCAAGGCTTGACCCGTCTTAAGAAAACAAGATCGATTTGCAAGAGAAGAAAATACCTCGGCGGAGATCCCGGGGCCTTACCTTATCTTGATGAAGCTTTGTTTAAAACATAAGATTTTTCCTTAAATTGAGTTCCCTAATTAATCAAGGCTCGACCCATTTTAAGGAAACGAGTTTGATTTGCAAAAAATTTGGATGTCTTGTCCAGAAAAATATTGGATGTCTTGTCCAGAATGATTTTGTGAAATTATATAAATGGCATGGTATCAAGATATTTCACCGACCTCCCGGCAACCTGGCAGAGCTTTAGAAAAATATCTTTTCACATGACATGTATACAATTTTGGATTGAACGAAAACCATATTTTTGAATAATTTTGTAAGAAAAGAAAATACCTCAGTGGTGATCCTAGGGCCTTATCTTATCTTGGTGTGAAATAATATAAATGGCATGCATTAAGATATTGAACTCCTCGACAACTCGGCAGAGTTTTAGAACAATATCTTTTCACATGGCCTATATATAATTTTGGGGATAATATTATAATTTGGATGTCCTGTCCGAAAAAATTTTGGATGTCTTGTCCAAAAAGAAGTTTTGATGTCTTGTCCAAGAAAAATCTTGGATGTCTTGTCCAGAGAATTTTGGATGTCTTGTCTAGAAAATGTTGGATGTCTTGTCCAGAATGCTCATTTAAAGGGTTTTTCTTCCTTTTATGCTAGCTACATTGGATTTAAAAAGGAAAACTTTCTACAGTTCCTGCAATGTTAGTCAAATACAATGATGTTGATGATAGGTTTTGCAAAATGCTTGTAAGATGCATGTTCCCTAGGGATGGAATTGAATTACATGATTATCATGAGTTTTAAATCCACGATTTCATTGAGGTTCACGGACTTCTTGACTCCACTGCTTGCTCTTCTGGATAAGCTTTTCAGCATTATGGTCTCACTGAGATTCACCAATTTCCTGATTCTGTGACAGTGTCTTCAACCTAGCCACGATTTGCCCTACTTGATGATTTTTCAGCATTATGGATTGTCGCGAGTTTCTCCAAATTTTAATGGTTTCCAAACCTCTTCTAAAATTTAAATCTACTCCAACCTAATGCAAAGAAAACCTTATATTTAAAGATTTTTATGTTTACTAATCATTATTCAATTGCATCACAACATATATGAAAGATGGTATGAAATAGCCAAATGCCATGAAAGGGCCAACAAGAGTTCATTGCAAAAAGGTTTAGATAAAAAGGATGAATATCAAGGATTAGAAAGGGAAATGTAAAGAAAAAGGTATAGATGCCTCAGATGCGGAATATTCCGGACCCTTCCTGCTTTAGTTCCTCTGAAATATCTTTAGAGTGAGCTATTTGCTTGGGTGATTCCTCGGCTTTCGCTATTGCTTCAGACTGAGCTTTACCCCTTTCTCTGAATTCCTGATACTTTCTCCCCATTTACATGGAGCATTGATTCAATCTTTGATCAGTAGTTGGGCCGCCCTTTGCGGGTTTTCAACCCAAGTGTCCCTCGTTCAATTTTAAGTCACCTTTTTTGGGTTTTCTGCTTAAACCTCTCTTTTTACATTTTTTTTTTGTGTTCCACCATGCATCTAAGAATTCTAAATGCTTCCATCGTAAAAAATGACAATTCAAAAGATGGGATGAAATCTGAGAAAGACCCTTCAAGTTAAATACCCATGCTTGATCAAAATGGACTTTAAAAGCACGTAATATAGGCCAAGGTTCGGGTTTTGAAAGAAAGGATAAATAGGCCCAAAATGTGTTTAAGGGTGATTAGATCAAAGATCATTTTATGAGGAGGATTTCATTTTTTTTGAAACATTTGTCATTTTTGGATTTTTCAATCCTTTTTTTTGAACTTTGTTTCTTTTCATTCTCAACTTTCATTTGCCATTCTTTTTTCACACATTTTTTGTGTGTGTGTCTTTTCCTTTTTTTCTTTTTTTTTTTGATGGCTCATTTTGCCATGATTTTTTAGAAGGAGATTTTTTTTCCCATTTGCCCCCTAGTGTGGAGGGAGATCCTTGATCAAGGTTCAAAGAAAGAAATTCCTAAGGCTTAAAGGGTTGACTAGGGATAATTTCTTCTTAGTGAGAAGAATATGAAAAATGGCCATTTCTCATATCAAGCATGAATATTCTCATTGAAAAGCAATCCTCAGAGGAAATAGATAAATAGAAATTTCATTTTTCCACTTGGAATCATTCGAATTCTTAATTGCACAGTATTAAACTCTTTTTTTTTGTTGTTTTTTTCTTCTTCTTCAAGCATAGTATTTCTTCAATTTGTCGGCATTCAAGGGATTTCTCAAGTCATGATCGTCCATCCTATTTAAAATCAATGCTGCTCCAGAAAAAAACTCTTTTCACCATATACGGTCCTTCCTAATTCGGAACCCATTTGTTTAAGCACATCATATGTACTTCGCCTAACTTTGCCTCTAACACTATGCGGTCAAGTTTGAAAGCATCCGGACAACATAGCATTAGTTGAGTAAGACCCAACTTCATAACTCAAACATATTCGTACAGTAGTTTGACCTTGAGTGACTCAACAAGCCTCCTACTGGAAGAACTCTGGTTATCTTGTTATGATGATGGAAGGCAACTTTATCATGCGAAACATGTGACTCAATATTGTAAAGAGAGATTTCCTTTTCTTTAAGTCTCATCATAATAAACATTCATAGCATTTATAATATCGCATAAAATAAATCTATAACATGTTTTCTACTTGGATGATTATGGACTTTTCTAATCTAATTTCCTTGAGGAAATTAGTTGGTTAAATTCCTAGGTGATTAAATACATAGTCTTCAAAGCTTGCTTGTAATCTCCTTGTAACAACCGAGGTTACGTATAATCATGTAAAGTTAAATCCCGAAAATTTTAAGGACGAACTTGAAAATTGGTAAGAAGTTATAAGTGAAGGAAATAAAAGAAGAAAGGATCAAAATGAACATATTAAAAAAGTTTAGGGGCTTAATGGTTATTTATAAAAAGTTGAGGGACTAATATGCAATTATCCCAAAAACAAGAAAAATATCACTTATTCATCTTTCTCTCCCGAAATCCCTAGACATTTTCATTCCCTTCTTCAAGTGGCAGCAGCTCCCAACATCCCTCTCTCTCAAAATTCTCTTCAAACAACTCAACCAAAAATCTCAACAATAATTACATCCAAGGTTAGTTTCTTGATAAATTCTTCATTTTCTTTAGATATTCTACTAGGGCATGCTAATATCTTAGCTCCATAAACATGTTAAGGTCTGAAATCCATCTATTAAGTATGAATTTTACTCATTCTTGGTAAGAATTAAAAGGATTTGAAAGCATGAACAAGAAAATGGGAAGAAAAAGCAAAACAGGGGAAACTGAGCATGCTTGCTGTTCGGATTTTCTGGGTTCGGTAAATTAGGGTTTGTATTTTTTTGATATTTTTCCTAGAAACTAGACTTCAATATGAGAATTTTGGTTTTTGAATCACCCAAAACCGATAAGCGGTTAAAAAGATAAAATTCGGTGAAGTTTACTGTTCTGTGTTGATCTCTGTTTCAGCATGGTTTCGGGATTTATCAAATTTGATCAAAATTTTGTTCTAGTTGTATAAGTTAGTTATTTTATTCATAAATTAGATATATTGGTTGAAATAAAACAATTGGGATCACTTCCAAATTCCTTACCAAACTCAAGTTATGATTTTCTAATCTAACTTGATATTAAGGAATTTATTGCCTAAGAGAAATATAGTATCAAAGGATGGTTATGGATTATGAAAATCTCTAAGGCATGGAATACTAGAAACGAATTTGATAAGGACATGATTATGGAGTTGAATTATGGAGAAAATGATTATGGAAATGATATTAAAAATTAAGGATATGTTGTTTTGAGTATGAGAAATTAGTATATGGGGTAGATTTATGGGACTTAAGTTACATTCAAAATTGTGTAATGCTTTGAGCATGTATAGATACTAATTATTGTTAATCTCTAGGCCACGTAGATCCGACGTCACCTGTGGATCCCGAAGTTTCAGGTCGAGGTGTACAGTGAGATCATCCAAAGGATAGTGAGTAGACAACAACTATAGTTATTTGAAATATTTTTAATTATAATTATATATTTTTTTACATAATATTTATTTTACGTATTAAAAGTATATACAATATTTAATCATATGAATTGATTTGTTATTAAAGTATTTTTATTTCAAGAAATATTATATCGAGTAAGTTGGTTGATTTATGAAATATGATTTTACATAGAATTTGACGTACATGGTTTTGGCTCCACCTGACTTAATGTATGAGATTATTTCCTTGACCGGAATACGGGAGCTGCGTGCTACGCCTCTGTGGCGGGAGCCACCTCCAGAGTCCCCATTCCGTGATATTAGACCGGAATACGGAGCTGCGTGCTACGCCTTTGTGGCGGGAGCCACCTCCAGAGTCCCTATTCCGTGATATTATACTGGGGTATGGGAGCTGCGTGCTACGCCTTTGTGGTGGGAGCCACCTCCAGAGTCCCTATCCCATTATATTTGCCTTTTGGGGGCACATCATAGTGACACATATGCCTTTGGGGCGTCCTATGGTGGTATTGGCCTTTGGGGCCGGCTACTAGTATGCCTACATGGATATTGCTTGGTTATTTCATGGATGTACTCTTATGCAGGACAGAAAGTTGGAGCCCAATTATACGGAACTTGATTTACTTTACAGATTTTATTCATTGATTTAATATTATAATATTGTTATACATTTGAAAACTTTGCTACGTCTTTGAATTACTCATTATGATTTTATTATTATTTATTTTGAAAATGTCTATTATGTTTTAAAGGATTATAATCATAGTTTTCAAATGTTTTAAAAGTTGTTTACTCACTGAGATATTCATATATCTCACCATTTCATATTCTCATTTTCAGGTGATAGTTAGGTGTTGGGATTGCAACCTTCCTCTATTCTCTGCTTCAAATAGTATTGTGACGTGGTGGGCATCATAGTAAAAATTTATTGAAGTCTTGATCTTTTGATGTTTTTATCTAGTAAACCTTGCTGAGATAGGTTTACTTTTGGATATATTGTATATATTTGAAGATATGAGACAATAGATCAATATGTTTTGATTTGAGCATAAATTGATCATGGAAATTTTTTTGAATATATATGGATATATGTGATAATAGTATTGAGGAATATTGCTGGTTGAGGATTTGAATTGAGTGTTATTTGCAGGAGGATTATCGTTGAGATAGAAAGGAAACTCTGCCGGATTTTAGGTAGATTATCCGGACAGGGTGTTACAATTTGGTATCAGAGCAAGGTTATAGGTCCTGTAGACTTAGGAACTGTTTGTTGAAGTATTAAAATATTGTCACCTGTGCAGAAAATCAGACACGATGCCACCACGTCGAAGAGGAAGGCCTAGAATCAATCCCCTACCTCAAAATAGGGATAGGAATAGAAATGTGAATATTGATGAGCAAATGGGAGAACAAGCTTCAGTTGCTGGTTCATCTTCAGTTGCTGCACCCTCAGCAGCACCTCCAGCAGCTGATCGTAATTTAGCTGAGGCAGTTGCGGCCTTGGCAAGAGTAATTCCCGTTTTGACTGCCCCTACTGAAAAGGGGATAGTTGATTACTGTAAAGATTTGAAGAATATGGGTTGCAAGATTTTCACAGGGTCTTTGGAATCAAATTTAGCCTGGTCATGGCTACAAAAATTTGAGACTACTTCCATAACTCTTCAGATTCCCGAGCCTTTGAGATTACCATGTGCGGTGCAATTTTTGGAGGATCATGCACACACATGGTGGAAAACTACAGTGCAAAGGTATGTTGGACGTCCTGCCATAACCTGGGCAGATTTTCGAAGAGAGTTTGAAGAAAAATACTATTCTCGGGCCTTGCGGAAAAAGAAATGGACTGAGTTTATGAATTTAAAATAGGGTGGTATGTCAGTAGCAGAGTACGAGCAAAAATTCAGTGAACTATCAGAATTTGCTCCATCGATAGTAGCCAACGATGCTGATAGATGCAAGAAATTCCAAGATGGGCTACATGTTAGTATTCGAGATAGGTTGACGACCCTAGATACAGATGACTTTAATAAATGGGTCAACATGGCAATTAAAGCTGAACAGAATCTGAAAGAAATGAAAGATAGAGAAGAGATGTTCAGAAAAAAAAAGGGCAATTCTCCAGTGAGGACTAAGAAAAGTTATGTAGAAAGTAGTGTGAGTGGTTCCAAACCCTTGAGATTTCAGGAGGGATTAGACAGAAAACCTATTAGTGGTTCTTCTAGTAGATTTATCATTGGACCTCAACAGCAGACTAGATTGCCACCTGGGAGGTCAGGAGGATCTCGTACATTGACTTATCCTCAGTGTCCCCATTGTGGGAAGAATCACCCTGGTGAATGTTGGAGACTACAGGGTGTGTGTTTTTACTGCAAAGAACCGGGACACATGAAACGGGATTGTCCCAAGCTGGAGAACAAGGGAGTTACTAGTCAGTTGTCAGTGGGACAAAGAGAAAGGACCCAACCTACTGCTGCACATCAGCCGACAGCAGTTAGAGATAGAATTGGGGTACAATCTCAAGTTGGTTCATCTACTGGCCCTCGACAGAGTGGACAACCTGGTAGACCTCGAACTACAGCCAGAATTTATGCTATGACCCAACAACAGGCTCAGGCTACTCCTGAAGTGGTTACAGGTACTCTCCCAATTTCTAAGGCAAATGCTAGGATCTTAATAGATCCAGGTGCAACTCATTCTTTTGTTGCTAATTCATATGTCATGCATTTGGGTAGAGAGTCTAGGAGATTAGATATCCCTATGGTCGTTAGTACCCCAGTGGGAGAAACTTTAAAAATTGATGTGGTTTATCCGGATTGTACCGTTATGGTTCAGGAGCATGAATTACCAGTTAATTTGTTTCTATTAGGAATGTATGATTTCGATGTGATTTTGGGAATGGATTGGTTGTCTAAAAACAATGCAGTGATAGATTGTTTTTCCAAAACTGTGACTTTTAAGAAGTCAGGAGATTTGGAGTTTACTTTTCATGGAGAAAGGAAAGTTTTACCTTCTTGCCTTATCTCCAAGATGGCAGCCAATAGATACTTGCAGAAAGGGTATTCAGATACCTTGCTTATGTGATTAACCAGGATATACATGAGGCAAAGTTGGAAACTATATCTGTGGTCAAAGAGTTTCCTGAGATCTTTCCTGAAGAATTGGTCGGTTTACCTCCTGACAGGGAATTGGAGTTTACTATTGACTTAATCCCTGGCAGTGCTCCTATTTCTCAGGCACCCTATAGAATGGCACCTTCGGAGCTAAAGGAATTGAAAGTGCAGTTGCAAGACCTAGTTGACAAAGGTTTCATTCGGCCTAGTACTTCACCTTGGGGAGCACCGGTTTTATTTGTAAAGAAAAAGGATGGATCTTTACGATTGTGTATCGACTACCGGCAACTGAACAAGGTCACCATTAAGAATAAGTATCCTTTGCCAAGGATTGATGACTTGTTTGATCAGTTACAAGGTGCAAGTGTGTTCTCCAAAATAGACCTAAGATCGGGTTATCATCAATTGAAGATTAAAGAATCTGATATTCCAAAGACTGCTTTTAGAACTCGATATGGTCATTATGAATTCTTAGTTATGCCTTTTGGGCTAACTAATGCACCTGCAGTCTTTATGGATTTGATGAATAGGGTGTTTCGGCCCTACTTAGATAAGTTTGTTATTGTTTTCATCGATGACATCCTAGTTTATTCCAGGAATAAGGATGATCATGTAAGCCATTTGAAAACGGTGTTGCAGACCATGCGTGAAAAGCAACTTTATGCTAAATTTTCCAAGTGTGAATTCTGGCTAGACAAAGTAGCATTCCTTGGTCATGTAGTATCTAAGGAAGGGATTTTTGTGGATCCACAAAAGATAGAAGCTGTAGTTGCTTGGGAAAGACCCACTAATGTCACAGAAGTTAGGAGCTTTCTCGGATTGGCAGGGTACTATCGAAGATTCGTGGAAGGATTTTCCATGATTGCCTCTCCTTTGTCAAAATTAACAAGGAAGCATGCTAAGTTTGAGTGGACTGATGAATGTGAGCAAGCTTTCCAAGAGCTCAAGCGTAGATTGACCACAGCACCAGTTCTTACACTACCATCAGGGAATGGAAGCTTTGTGGTATACAGTGATGCCTCGAGGCGAGGTTTGGGTTGCGTTTTGATGCAACATGGGAAGGTGATAGCTTATGCTTCTCGACAACTGAAACAGCATGAGCAAAACTATCCCACTCATGATTTAGAGTTAGCGGCAGTGGTGTTTGCACTGAAAATTTGGAGGCATTATTTATTTGGAGAAAAATGTACAATCTACACTGATCATAAGAGTCTGAAATATCTGATGGATCAGAAAGAATTAAATTTGAGGCAAAGGAGATGGTTGGAATTGATAAAAGATTATGACTGTGTAATTGACTATCACCCAGGAAAGGCCAATGTAGTGGCCGATGCTCTTAGTAGAAAGTCTTCTAGTTCTCTTGCTCATATCCGAGCAATTCAGAAACCCTTACAAAATGAGTTGAAGTCTTTACCTTTAGAATTGATGATTGATGAGAATAATCTTCTGATAGCCCACTTGAAGGTTAAACCGATTCATATTGATTGGATACGTGAAGCACAAAATAATGACCCTATGCTGGTAAAGTTAAAACAAGAAGTAAGGGATGGTGTGAGGACTGACTATCAATTAAAGGATGATGATGTACTGATAATGAGAAATAGGCTTTGTGTGCCTCAGGATAAAGAACTCCGAAAGGTGATTTTGGAGGAAGCTCATAATGCACCATATGCGTTACATCCCGGTAGCGTGAAGATGTATCGAACCTTAAGAGAACATTATTGGTGGCAAGGTATGAAACGAGACATAGCTGAGTTTGTTTCTAGATGCTTGGTATGCCAACAAATTAAAGCCGAGCATCAAAAACCTTCTGGGAAATTGAACCCTCTACCTATTCCTCAATGGAAATGGGAAGATATTGCTATGGATTTCGTTTCGGGATTACCAAGAACACAGTCTGGTTATGATAGTATTTGGGTGATTGTTGATCGTCTGACAAAATCAGCTCACTTTTTGCCAGTTAAGAAGACTTTTCCATGGAAAGATTGGCTAAACTTTATGTGAATGAAATTGTTAGGTTACATGGTGCCCCAGTATCGATTGTATCTGATCGAGACCCCCGATTCACATCTCGATTTTGGCCAAGTTTGCAGAATGCTATGGGCACTAAACTCAAGTTCAGTACTGCTTTTCATCCTCAGACAGATGGACAATCTGAACGGACAATTCAAATTTTGGAAGATATGCTCAGATCTTGTATTATGGAATTCAAAGGAAACTGGGATGAACACTTGCCCATAGCAGAGTTTGCGTATAACAATAGTTATCAGTCCAGTATCGACATGGCTCCGTTTGAAGCTTTGTATGGAAGAAAGTGTAGAACTCCAGTGTGTTGGGATGATACAGATGAAAGGAAATTACTAGGTCCAGAAATTGTTATGATGACTGCAGACAAAGTTAAGGTAATTCGGGAAAAGATAAAAATAGCTCAAGATCGACAAAAGAGCTATGCAGATAATCGGAGAAAAGATTTAGAGTTTGAAATTGGTGATATGGTGTTTTTAAAAGTGACTCCTTGGAAAGGAGTAATCCGGTTTGGAAGAAGAGGAAAGTTGGGTCTTCGATATATAGGGTCGTATGAGATCATTGAACGGATTAGCCCAGTTGCTTATAGATTGGCCTTACCAGAAGAATTGTCATGAATTCATAATGTGTTCCATGTTTCTATGCTCCGAAAGTACATTTTCGATTCTTCACATATATTGAAGGACTTACCTATGGAAATTGAGGAAAATTTAACTTATGAAGAGCAGCCGGTTGAGATTTTGATAGAAAGGACCAAGTTCTAAGGACTAAGACTATTCCATTAGTGAAAGTTCTTTGGAGGAATCATTCATATGAAGAAGCTATATGGGAAAGGGACGAAGATATGCGGACTCAATATTCTCACTTATTCAATCAAGTTGGTAAGTAAATTTCGAGGACGAAATTTTTCTATGGGGGGTAAGTTGTAACAACCGAGGTTACGTATAATCATGTAAAGTTAAATCCCGAAAATTTTAAGGACGAACTTGAAAATTGGTAAGAAGTTATAAGTGAAGGAAATAAAAGAAGAAAGGATCAAAATGAACATATTAAAAAAGTTTAGGGGCTTAATGGTTATTTATAAAAAGTTGAGGGACTAATATGCAATTATCCCAAAAACAAGAAAAATATCACTTATTCATCTTTCTCTCCCGAAATCCCTAGACATTTTCATTCCCTTCTTCAAGTGGCAGCAGCTCCCAACATCCCTCTCTCTCAAAATTCTCTTCAAACAACTCAACCAAAAATCTCAACAATAATTACATCCAAGGTTAGTTTCTTGATAAATTCTTCATTTTCTTTAGATATTCTACTAGGGCATGCTAATATCTTAGCTCCATAAACATGTTAAGGTCTGAAATCCATCTATTAAGTATGAATTTTACTCATTCTTGGTAAGAATTAAAAGGATTTGAAAGCATGAACAAGAAAATGGGAAGAAAAAGCAAAACAGGGGAAACTGAGCATGCTTGCTGTTCGGATTTTCTGGGTTCGGTAAATTAGGGTTTGTATTTTTTTGATATTTTTCCTAGAAACTAGACTTCAATATGAGAATTTTGGTTTTTGAATCACCCAAAACCGATAAGCGGTTAAAAAGATAAAATTCGGTGAAGTTTACTGTTCTGTGTTGATCTCTGTTTCAGCATGGTTTCGGGATTTATCAAATTTGATCAAAATTTTGTTCTAGTTGTATAAGTTAGTTATTTTATTCATAAATTAGATATATTGGTTGAAATAAAACAATTGGGATCACTTCCAAATTCCTTACCAAACTCAAGTTATGATTTTCTAATCTAACTTGATATTAAGGAATTTATTGCCTAAGAGAAATATAGTATCAAAGGATGGTTATGGATTATGAAAATCTCTAAGGCATGGAATACTAGAAACGAATTTGATAAGGACATGATTATGGAGTTGAATTATGGAGAAAATGATTATGGAAATGATATTAAAAATTAAGGATATGTTGTTTTGAGTATGAGAAATTAGTATATGGGGTAGATTTATGGGACTTAAGTTACATTCAAAATTGTGTAATGCTTTGAGCATGTATAGATACTAATTATTGTTAATCTCTAGGCCACGTAGATCCGACGTCACCTGTGGATCCCGAAGTTTCAGGTCGAGGTGTACAGTGAGATCATCCAAAGGATAGTGAGTAGACAACAACTATAGTTATTTGAAATATTTTTAATTATAATTATATATTTTTTTACATAATATTTATTTTACGTATTAAAAGTATATACAATATTTAATCATATGAATTGATTTGTTATTAAAGTATTTTTATTTCAAGAAATATTATATCGAGTAAGTTGGTTGATTTATGAAATATGATTTTACATAGAATTTGACGTACATGGTTTTGGCTCCACCTGACTTAATGTATGAGATTATTTCCTTGACCGGAATACGGGAGCTGCGTGCTACGCCTCTGTGGCGGGAGCCACCTCCAGAGTCCCCATTCCGTGATATTAGACCGGAATACGGAGCTGCGTGCTATGCCTTTGTGGCGGGAGCCACCTCCAGAGTCCCTATTCCGTGATATTATACTGGGGTATGGGAGCTGCGTGCTACGCCTTTGTGGTGGGAGCCACCTCCAGAGTCCCTATCCCATTATATTTGCCTTTTGGGGGCACATCATAGTGACACATATGCCTTTGGGGCGTCCTATGGTGGTATTGGCCTTTGGGGCCGGCTACTAGTATGCCTACATGGATATTGCTTGGTTATTTCATGGATGTACTCTTATGCAGGACAGAAAGTTGGAGCCCAATTATACGGAACTTGATTTACTTTACAGATTTTATTCATTGATTTAATATTATAATATTGTTATACATTTGAAAACTTTGCTACGTCTTTGAATTACTCATTATGATTTTATTATTATTTATTTTGAAAATGTCTATTATGTTTTAAAGGATTATAATCATAGTTTTCAAATGTTTTAAAAGTTGTTTACTCACTGAGATATTCATATATCTCACCATTTCATATTCTCATTTTCAGGTGATAGTTAGGTGTTGGGATTGCAACCTTCCTCTATTCTCTGCTTCAAATAGTATTGTGACGTGGTGGGCATCATAGTAAAAATTTATTGAAGTCTTGATCTTTTGATGTTTTTATCTAGTAAACCTTGCTGAGATAGGTTTACTTTTGGATATATTGTATATATTTGAAGATATGAGACAATAGATCAATATGTTTTGATTTGAGCATAAATTGATCATGGAATTTTTTTTGAATATATATGGATATATGTGATAATAGTATTGAGGAATATTGCTGGTTGAGGATATGAATTGAGTGTTATTTGCAGGAGGATTATCGTTGAGATAGAAAGGAAACTCTGCCGGATTTTAGGTAGATTATCCGGACAGGGTGTTACACTCCTTATCTTCATGGCGCCTTTCTGCATCTTCAAGTTACAAAAATTATTCTTAACTAATCCTAATTTTACACTTTGATGTAACTAATTACATTTGTAATAAAGAAACCTCAAGTTACATTTGAGGGGAGTTAGTTGAGGAAAGAAATTTTACAACTCCAAAAAATGAGAGATAAGGCAGGGCACGCAGTCCCTATTTAATTTAATAAAAACCATAAAATCAAATTCAACCATCTTCAATAATATTGGGTCTAAGTCCATAATCATTCCATACATTCACAAATAATTTATGAACATATAAATCATGCTTTAATCTCTAATTACCATAATTGATTATATTAATCCATAATTTAATTCGAAGAAAATAATAAACATTTATTCTAATCTCATTAGAATAAATCCTAATCCAATTAGGATTATTTCCTTTAATTAAATTATTATCCAATTAAATAATTTAATTGAATATTCATGTAAATTCTTATTTTGGTGATTTAATTAATTTAACAATACTACTTTGATTACTAATTTTTAGTGTTGTATCTCAACTAGGATACTACAAGATTAGTAACTTAATATTGCTAAAATTCATAAGCTGTGAGAATCTGATAGAACCAAAAAACCTTAGCCAGGGAGGCGCAGCCCATGGATAATGTGAGTAGCCGCTGACCTTACCTCCCTAAGGCTGTTTATCCGCTTTTCACAGCTTCCAACTTTTCAATGCTAAATCAATTTTATGATTTTTCAGGCTTGCCAAGAATAATTCTAAGCAATTTTAAATCCTAAAAATCATTAAAACATGCATTAAAAATCAGCCAAGAAAAATCTACAAGTTTTTCTCACTAAAATCACCAAATTTGCACAAAGCAGGCAAAACAGTTTTGAATCGCTGCCAAACTTTTGCCAGTTGCATTAATCAGTTTAAAACAATTTTAAACCAATTAATCAACAAGAATTCACCATGATTAACTGTTGCCTTCACCGAAACACTACAAGTGCAAATTCTCACAAATTCGGTTAGTGACAATTGGATCAAAATAACTCAAAGAACAAAACTATTTTTTTAAAGGTAACAACCAAAGCATAGATCGTATAGGAATAACATAAACTGGCTTTGATACCACTGTTGGCATTCGTCTCATGCTCAAACAGAGATAATGTATAATTTAATCAACAGTTAAACATACAATGCAGTGGAATAAAATAAAACATAGAGAATACCGAATCCCTCCAAGGATCTGCCTATGAATTCAAAAACAATTAGCTGTCAAGAACAGATAACAATCAAAATCACATACCTCTGTAATGGAGATTCTCGAAACCACATCACAGATTCTTGATGTTCTTGTTCTTATACACAAAGCTCGCTTGTCGAAAACCAAAGTCGTCCAATTGTCCGACCTCTAACAGTAATCCACATAGGTGATCTGAAAGCCTTCACAAGGTTGAGATTATGTTTTGCCAAGATGATGCTAGTAGTCTAGGTTATGAGAAACCTTCCTCCTCTACCTTAATTATCCTAAAGAAACAAGAAGAATTGAATTCTCTTTAATCTCAAGGTGTTCGGTAGATTCTCTCTTCTTAGGGAGAGAGACGCCGATTTCAGGTAAGCACTTACATAGGGAGGCGGCAACAACATAAGAGGTGTATATATATTACTAGGTTTAGTGTATGCCAACTCATTGGACTTATTGCACTAAAGCCCTTATACATATATTATTAAATATTCACATTCAGCCCACAACACTTAATGAATATTTAATCTAACCCAATCTCATTTTAATTTCATTAATCACCATTTGTGTGTGACCTATTAGGCCCTTAACATGTTGGCAATAAATATAATAAATTCAATTAAGAATTTCTTCTTCATATTTATAGATCATGAGCGACATCTAGCAATGCATCATGACCACCCAAATGCCAAGAGAGTCATCAAGCTTCGACTAGCATTTCGTGTACAATATATCTGTGTAATTTGATCCCTTCATCAAATATCCCGGGATAGCAAAGAGCATGGTTCAGTGTCTACTCTTAACCCATTCCATATTAGATCTGTAGCTTTAATATTAACTCCTTAAGTATTGCCTTGGCCAAGGACTTTAATAAGTTAATATAAGCCAAATACATGTGAGATATGTCCCCTTAATCACTTGGGGTGATGAATCCTCTCTGGACCACTCATTCGTCTTCATATGCTTCATGTCATACCCAATAACACCCTACTTTAAGCATCCTCGTTATTGGGACCCGTTCGTGATAAAATCTAAGTATGACAGTTCACATACAACATGACCTAGTGTCATAAGTCAAAGGATTATTTACACTATTGACACATGAGACTATTTACCATAGACACTTGAGTGAAATACTAAATGGAACTCTCATAGCGGGTCATGTTCAGTGAACTTGTTCAACTAACAAGCACCCATATGTTATCCCCAAGTATCTCTATACTTTCAACCTATGAGATCAGGTGCATGCATCAAGTGCATGAAGGCTTAACATACGCCAGTCTTTGAGCATTGTCAATGCCCTGTCGTGACAATACAATGACCAGGAACAGTTTAGAAACATGACATTGATGCATAAGGATCCTCATAATTGTAACACCTTATAATTCTTTGCAATGCCATTGTGTCTCATGGGCTTTATCTTCACAAGTCATTTATAACAATTATAACAATACTTATGGATAAAGAAATACCTCAATTATAATTAATAAACTATAATGTGCAATACATGAATATATAAATAGTGTTTTACAAGCCTAACTAGATTGGCTTGTAAGGCTTACACTAACAAGCACTGCCTCCATCCCGTATACCAGAGAAAATGATGTGGCACTCGTAGATGTGCTAACTGAGGTACGGTATGCGTGGAGAGGAAAAGGCAAGATCTCATGCCAATCTTTGTACAAATCAGTCATCTTTTCAACAATTTTCTTGATGTTCATATTGGCTGCTTCTACTGCCCTTCATTTTCGGACGATAAGACGCCGAATTATGATGCTTGATCTTGAACTGGGTACATATTTCCCTCATCATCTTATTGTTTTGGTTGAGAGCATTTTCCAAAATTATTCTTTACGAAAGTCCATATCGGCACACAATCTCTTTCTTGACGAATCTGCACACCACTAACTTTGTTACATTGGCATAAGAAGCTGCTTCTACCCATTTTGTAAAGTAGTCTATGGCCACCAGGATATAACGGTGTCCAGTCAAAGCTTTTCGGGGTAATGGTCCCGATCATATCCATTGCCCACATTGAAAATGGCCATGGAGTTATCATGACATGCAGTGGCGATGGCGGCACATGAATCTTGTCTGCATATATCTAGCATTTATGGCACTTCCGAGAATAATTAATGCAATCCCCTTCCATGGTTAGCCAATAGTATCCTGCCCTCATAATCTGTTTAGACAGCATGTGGCCATTGGCGTGAGTGCCACATATATTTTCGTGGACCTCTTCAAGGATTCTCTGAGCTTCAGCAGAAATGACACATCTCAACAGAACCTGATCATTCCTTTTCTTGTAAAGGATTTCACCATCTAAGACAAAATCCATCGCCATTCTTCTTAGGGTTATCTTATCATTTTTCGTTGCTTGCTTCGAGTACTATTGACTCTTGATGTATTGCAAGATGTCGTAATACCAAGAGTGACCATCCGCCTCTTCTCTGATACTCAAGCAGTGAGCAGGAGACTCGTATATGCTCATCTTTATTGGCACGACTTCGGCCCCTCCAATCACTTTAAACATTGATGATAAAGTGGATAAAGCATCAGCCATTCGGTTTTCTTCTTGGGGGAGGTAATTAAAAACCACTTCTTCGAACTCCTCAATCAAGCTCATTATAAGCTCTCGATATTAGATTAGCTTTGCATCCCGGGTTTCCCATTCTCCGCACAATTGGTATATCACTAGGGTCGAATCTCTGAAGACCTCTAGTGTTTTGATATTTATTTCTATGGTGGCGCGAGATCCATAGTACAAGCCTTATACTCAGTGGTATTGTTTGTACAATCAAAATCCAATATGGCAGTGAAAGGATAATAATCTTCCTCAGGAGATATGAGTACTGCACCGATTTCGTGCCCCATGGCATTAGATGCGCCATCAAAATACATTTTCCAGGTTTTCTTCTCAGAGGAAATCCCTTCTACTTGCAAAACACACATTAGGTCTTCATCAGGGAAAGCAAAGTCCAAAGGCTCATAATCCTCCACCGCTCGACTTGCTAGGAATTCGGCTACTGCGCTACCCTTTATAGCCTTTTGGCTCACATATACAATATCATATTCGAAAAGCAACACTTGCCATCTCGTCGTTCTTCCTGACAACGAAGGTGCCTCAAATATGTATTTGAGGGGATCTAACTTTGCAATCAGCCATGTCGTGTGATACAACATGTATTGTCTAAGCTTTCGAGCAGTCCATGCTAGGGCACAACAAAGCCATTCTACCAATGAATATTGCAACTCGTACTCAATTAACTTTTTGCTGAGATAGTACATGACTTGTTCTTTCTTTCTGATTTCATCATGTTGCCCCAACACGCATCCCATAGACTTTTCAAATACTGACAAATACAATATCAGCGGCTTTCCTAGGACTGGTGGCATTAGTATCGGTGAGTTTGACAGATAATGCTTGACCTTATCAAAGGCTATCTGACATCCTTCATCCCATTCCCCCGGATCACATTTTTGGAGTAGCTTAAATATCGGGTTGCACTTATTGGTCAGTTGAGAGATGAACCAAGCAATATAATTCAGTCTACCCAAAAAGCTTCTTACTTTTTTTTTGAGTACGAGGTGGAGGCAAGCTCTAAATAGCTTTCACTTTATCCGAATCAATTTCAATCCCTTTATGGCTAACAACGAAACTCAGTAGCTTTCCTGAAGTGACTCCGAAAGTACACTTTGCCGGATTGAGTTCAAGTTGGAATTTTCTCAACCTTTCAAAAAGCTTTTTAAGATTCGCAATATGTTCGTCCTCTCCTTGCGACTTTGCGATCATATCATCGACATAGACTTCTATTCCTTTATGCATCATGTCATGGAACAAAGTCACCATGGCTCTTTCGTATGTTGCCCCGGCGTTCTTCAATCCGAAAGGCATCACCTTATAGGAAAAGGTTCCCCACATCGTTACGAATGTGGTTTTCTCCATATCCTTATAGACATCTAATTTTGTCCAGGTCCTCTAAACGAGGCAAATTCTCCTTTCAACTTCTTGAAACTCAAAGAGACCTTCGTCATTCCATAGATGGGTCCCCAAGACTTTATTTCGGAGGTCAGCACAAAAAGTCAACTAAAAAAAAGTCAACCCTAAAAAGTCAACCACTAAAAAAGTCAACTCTCAGTCAAAATAAAGATTCAAAGTTGAATTGAACAATGGCGAAAGAATTTTGATAATCCGAGTTCTACAATGAAAGATATAGAGTTCGGAAGATAGGTTGCAGAAATTCAATGCAGAGGAAGACCTAATCCGGTAAATTTGGGGAAAACTAAATCGAAGGGGAATTTGATTGTAAAAATTGGGCGTTTTCGGACCAACTCAAATTAAATATAGGACAAAGGAAGTAGAAAATGAAAATCCAAAAATCAGACCCGTTTTGAGTAAAACCGAGGTTTTGGAGGTTGAAGGGTAACCTCGAAAAATCCCAAAGATAATTTCGGGAAAATTTGGAAACGAGCTCAAAAAATTATGAAAACTTCCAGATCTGAGTTTTATAATTTTTGGAAGAGATTGGTGAAGAAAAATCCAGAGTCGGAGCTCATTTGAAAAATGGCAAAGTTTGCGTGCAATAACTTGAAATTCCAAAAAGTAATTCATGGAAAAATAGCAAATGAGCTCAGAAAATTATGAAAACTTCTAGATTTGAGTTTTATAATTTTTAGAAGAGATTGGTGAAGAAAAATCCGGAATCGGAGCTCATTTGAAAAAGGCTAAATTTGGGAGGCACTAAACCGAAAATTTAGAGAAAAATCCGAGAAAAATAGTAAATGGGCTCGAAAAAATGAAAAAACCTCTAGAACTAAGTTTTATATTGGATGGGATGAGTTGGAAAAGAAAAATCCAAAATTGGGGTCCATTTACAATTAAATTAAGTTTGAGGGGCTAAAAGGTAATTTTATTGAAGAAATCGAAAAGGGCCAATTTTGCAATATTAAAAAAGGTGAAGAAATGAAGAGATTCTGTAATATTCAGGCCCTTGGCCGGCCATGTATAGGAGAAGGATGGAGGTGTGATCAATTTAATCCAATGGTCACTATCAAGCTCCAAGATGCTATTTTTATTGCCTTGCAAGTGGTCCTCCCTCATCCAATGGCCTAGGTGCTTTGTAGAAAAGATGACTACTCCCTTCAATGGCCAAGATCAAATTCCAAATGGCATTGTTTTTTTTCATGAAAATATCATCATCCAATGGCCAAGATTATTGAAGAAAAGATGAGCACAATTCATCCAATAGTGAGGAGAAGGGTTCGGCCAAGGGAGAGCATGAAGGAGTGGTCCTTGTTTCATCCAATGGCCTAGGTGCTTTGTAAAGGATGAGTACACCTTTCAAGGGCCAAGATCAAATGGCAAGATGACATTTTTACTTGTCATGAAAATATCCTAATCCAATGGCCTAGATTGTTGGAGAAAAATGAGTACATTTCATCCTATGGTGGAGAGGCCAACTGGCGAAGGGAGAAAGAGAGGGGATAATTTTTTTTCCCTTAACTGGGCTGGTTATTTGAAGGGGGACGGTAGTAGCTAATTTGGGAAGAAAAAGGTTTTTGAAAGAAAGGAAGAGAGAGTTGTCTAAGAAAGCTAGGAAGGTAGTCATTCCTACCTTACTCTTGCATTGTTTCTTCTTCATTTTCATGCTTTGCTCTTTGTATTCCATATAATTTCTACCTCTTTTCATGAGAGAATAAAAGTTCTGAAAATTTTTTAAGCTTTCATCTTTTCCTTTTCATTAAAAAAAAAGAAGAAGAAAACAATCTTTACAAATTTTTTGTCATGGCCGAACCATGCTTGCTTGCTTGCCTTGATTTTTTGTTTTGCATGTTTGATGTGGGAAACATGATTGTGGAAGGTTTATATTTCTTTTAGGATCTATTTTTTAACAAATAAATGAAACAAAAGAGGTTGAAAGGCTTCATGATCTTGATAAAATCAAGTGACCATGGTTAGGGGAGGGCTTTGCCTATTGTACCAACCATGGAGCTCACCTCCATTTTTTATTTTTATTTTTATAGTTAGCTTGGTTTTTCACTGATTTTGAGTTGGAAAGGCTTCATGATCTTGATAGAATCAAGTGATTATGGTTAGGGGAGGGCTATGCCCATTTGTACCAACCATGGAGCTCACTTTCCTTGTTCTTTGTTTACTTTCTTTTTTATTACTTCCATGCATGTCTATGCATCTTTGGTCATCTTCTTTGTACCATTTTAATGCTATATTAGTTTTTGCATCATTTTCATGTTGTGATAAGTTCTCTACACATTCGGCCACCTTATGCATTTTGTGTTAATGCCATGCCTTGCATCATATTTGGTTGAGCCATGCATCCTAGGTCATGTAGCTATGTCATTTAGCACTTTGTGTTCATGAAATATCTTGCATCACATTCGGCCTTTCCATGTATTTTAGGTCTAGGTCATGCTTTGCATTATATTTGGTTATGTCATGCATCTTAGGTCATGTAGCTATGTCATGCATCTTAGGTCACTTTCCATGACATTTAGAGAATAAGTCATTTTCGGTTTTTCCATGTCACCTATGCCATGTCATCATTTTATGCCATGTCACCAATGCCATGTCATCATTTATGCCATTTCACCTATGCCATGTCATCATTTTATGCCATGTCACCTATGCCATGCCATCATTCTATGTTATGTCACCTATGCCATGTCATCCAAATAATATGTCATGCCATATCATCTTTCAAGCCATTTGGCCATGCCACACCATTTAGGGTCTAGGTCCTTTTCATGCCATGTCATCCATATAATATGTCATGCCATGTCACATGCCATGTCCTTTTATGCCTTGCCATATCATCTATATAACATGTCATGCCATGTCATTTGCCATGTCATTTATAGTTTATGCGTCTTTTCATGCCATGTCATTCATGCCATTTGGTCATCCACATGCCATCATCATGCATTCGGCCATTCACATGCCATCACCATGTCATTCGGCCATCATGACATTTTGTTTATGATATATGTCATTCATGCCATATCATTCATATAGCATGTCATTTTCCATGCCATTTAGTGTTTGAGCCCATTTCACAGCATGATTAAGCATGTCATGCCATTAATGTCGTTATCATGACCATTCGGTCACTATGACCTTTCATTCATGTCATTCTATTTTCATGACACAATATTCTCATGCCATGTCATTGTGTTTATGTCATTATGTTTGCCATGTCGATTTCATTTACATGACATTCATTACCATGCCATATCATTTTATTGCCATGTCATTCTCATTCTCATGCCATGTAATTGTTTCATCTTCCATATTACAATGAAAATGCTTATCATGTATGCATGCCTTAATGTCAATTTGCATATTCATAACATTTTGATAAATATGGCAATATTCCTGAGTTTAAATAATTCATGGTTTTCTCTGCTGGGACTGCCGGAGAGGATATCATTAATTATTATTAACAAAGGAATACCCTTTTCCAAAACAAAAATGATTCTGAAAATTTTGAAATGAATAAAATTTTCATGTTTTGCCAGGTTTGCCGGGGAACATGGAACGATTTTTGGTATTAATAAATTTTGAGTCATTCTCAAATAAATTCATTTTTATGCCATGTCACCTATGCCATGTCATCATCGTATGCCATATCGATTCATTCACATGACATTCGTTCTTATGCCATGTAATTTTGTATGCCATGTCGATTTCATTCACATGACATTCATTCTTATGCTATGTCATCCATATGCCATGTTATCATGTATGCCATGTCGATTTCATTCACATGACATTCGTTCTTATGCCATGTCATCCATATGCCATGTCATTTTGTATGCCATGTTGATTTCATTCACATGACATTCATTCTCATGACATTCATCCATATGCCATGCCATTTTGTATGCCATGTCGATTTCATTCACATGACATTGATTCTTATGCCATGTCATCTATATGCCATGTTATCATGTATGCCATATCGATTTCAGTCACATGACATTCATTCTTATGCCATGTCATCCGTATGCCATGTCAATTTCATTCACATGACATTCATTCTTATGCTATATCATCCATATGCCATGTTATCATGTATGCCATGTCGAATTCATTCACATGACATTCATTCTTATGCCATATCCTCTATATGCCATGCCATCCATATGCCATATCGATTTCATTCACATGTCATTTTGTATGCCATGTCAATCATTTGCCATGTCATTATTTCTTTTACTATGTCAAAATAAAATGTTTCTCATACCATGAGAAATAAGCATGTTTATTTCATTTTTATCTTAGTAACATGTTGGCATATTCATGGTCATTTTTAATGATTTTCAAAATACACGAAAAGCAAATAATATTTTTTTATTATAAATCAAGATTATTCTCAAATTAAAATAATTCATGAGTTCTCTGCTGGGTCTGCCAGAGAAGGTATCATCAATTATCATTAATGACAGAATATCTTTTTCAAAGAATGATCTAGGGAATTTCAAAATCAAAGAAAAATTCCATGTTTTGCCGAGTCTGTCAAAAAATATGGGAAATTTTATGCCAGTAAATTCCGGATCATTTTCAATTAAAATATGATTTTTTAAGGGAATTATTTACAAACACCAATTTTAAAACTGACTTTTTATCGAGACTCGAGATAACACACGACTAATAAGGTACCGTTTTATACGGGCGTTGTGGGGGTGCTAATCCTTCCCCGTACGTAACCATTCCCTAACCCGAACTTGTTTTCTCTGGTTCAAAGCGTAGACTTCAAAATTGGCTTTAAAAAATGTTTTAATCAATTTTAAAATATATGTTTTTTATAAAAACCGGTTTTAATAGGAGGCCGATCACATCTAGCCAAAAAAGATTGGTAGCGACTCTATTTCTTTTTCGAGGTTATTTTCATACCCTCAACCCTTTGATCTAGAGGAATTAAGTCATCTTTTCCTCTGTTTCCCTCTCACTCGAGCGGGTCCCTGTGACGGGATCACGTATCGGCAGCTTGGCGACTTCGCTGGGGAACTTTAGAGAGTCAGGCCTAGAATTAGTCGTGTTATCGAAAGTCTCGGTTTGTCAATTTTTGTGTGTGTTTATTTTTAATTCCCATTTCCTAGTAAAAGAGATTTGTTTTAAATGTGTTCATTCTCATATGCATGCATATTTTACTATTCTCTAGTTATTTAAATTTTATATGTCATTATTATTCTTTGTTTAATTAATGCTTTACATTTTAATTTTGTCTTTATTAAATTGCTCGGGTTTTAGAATAAGGGTATAGAATAGGTGGTGAAAGGTTTGTTTGTTCCTCCTCACACACTATATTCGCATTTTCATAACATGAGCCCTCTACCCAGGTTCCGTCCTTTAGGTGGAAGTAAAGTAACTACGCTCTCGTGAGGTGTTAACCTCCGCATGGGCTAGCGAAACACTTTCAGAGTAGTAAACTACCTACGCTTTCGTAAGTTGATAACCTCTGAATAGGCCTGGGAAATACACTCTAACAAATTGACCCCGCTTTTATCGGGGTGCCTTACTAGCCTTCACCGACGACAGTGAGGAACAATTTGGAGCTTTTTAGAACCTAATGCAACCTCATATAGTGGACCTAGGCGAAACCATGCCAAAGTTTCGTTAGAGATACCGAAGCTAGGAACACTAGGAGGAACCTTTCTCATCTTCAACTATTTATTTCAATATCGCATTGATTTGATTATTATACCCTTGTACTGACTCGTTTCCCTTTGTTTTTCTTTGTTTTCTTTGCATGCATCATGGTCACTTAGGAGTGTTTGCCTTAAGCCAAATTCCAGTCAGAGGAGTTTTCGTTACGATCGTGGAACACCGAGATCTTGCACCAATGTCAGTTACTTCCAAGACATACCGAGAGGTCCGAACAGAGTCAGTGAAGCATCAGGTTGACAAGGGAGACTTCTTGAATAGAAGCTTCGTGTTTTTTTCTTCTCGAGTAGGTTCATTTAGTTCTGAGTCAGAATAATTTAACAGAATTAGAAGAGATTTGGGGGCGATGGGGAATTGACGAGTTCACCAAGAAGTATGGCGACATAACATTACTTCTCCTGATCCAAATAGATGAGCAGTTGATCAGAGCAGTCGTACAATTTTGGGATCCCTCTTACCGATGCTTCATATTCAATCGGGAAGATATGACACCCACCATCAAGGAGTACTCAATCTTGCTCTGTATCGTGTCATCCACCCCTAATAAGATATATTGCAAGCAGCAAAAGACAATTAGCTTTTGGAGAAAGCTATCCGACATATTGGGTATGGAGATTTCGATCGACTCCCCTAATATTAAGAAGAAGGGTTCGAGTGCTTGTATCCCATGGGTATTCTTGCAAGACTATATCATGAACAATCCGAAGAGTGATCGTGTGGTGGATGTTTTTGCCTTGGCGATCTATGGTTTGGTGATATTTCCAAAGATCTTGGGGCACATTGAGAAAGCCGTAGTGGATTTATTTAAGTGCCTGGGCAAACAAATTGATCCTGCTCCTGCTATCCTTGCCAAGACATTTAGGTCACTCAATTTGTGTCGAAGAAAAGGTGAGGGACATTTCGAGGGATGTGCACAGCTTCTGCATGTTTGGACCCAAAGTCATTTCTGGGGAAATGATAATGAAAATCTTCGTCCTTACATAAGGACTTTCATTCCTCTTAAGGAATTCTGCAAGAAATAGTGGCCGAGAAAGAGAGATAAGAAATAATGGATAATGACTCTTCGTCGCTTAGCCCGAGAAGACGTCACTTGGAGAGCTCCGTGGATGCCGATGGGATCCATTCTATATAGCTGTGGAGATAAACCATGGGTTTCCTTAATTGGAATTTGGGAGGCTATCAGCTACGCGCCACTCTTGGTACGAAGACAGTATGGGTCTGAGCATTTCATCCCGATGACTCATGGGCTCACTTTGGTAGATTTCGCATATAATAGGCCCGGGTACATAAAGGAAACACTTGAGCTCATCAAAGCATGGAGGAAGTTGCATAGATCAGAATTGGGTAGATAGACTGATAACGCTACTCCCAAATACTTGGTTTGGAGGGCCAAGAGGACCCACGACATAGTGCTCCCTGCCAAAGATGCCTCTGTCTATCCGATAATCCTTCAGCCAGAGCCTGTACTACCAACAGAGATTGAGCTTGTCAGGCATGAATTAGAAAAAGACAAAGGGAAATTGAAGTGGGAAAATGATAAGCTTTAGGAGGATGTCGAGGACTTGAAGACTAGGCTTGAGATCCAAGAGGTCAAGATACAGAAAGTGGCCAGGGAGCGAGACACGACACAATCCGATATGTAGGACTTGCATCAGAAAAACAAGAGGCTAAGAACCAAGGGAAAGTTCGCTGGAACTAGCAGGTCTCTGAATGCCCATGAGAAAGAGATAGAAAAGCTTCAGAAAGAACTAGACTTCTAGAAGGGTAAGGCTAAGGAAAACAAGGAAAAAGAGTCCCGATTTTCTCATGAGGGAAAAAAATGGGGAAATGCACGGTCACTGATTTCGACCAAGTTGGAAAGATGCCTACAAGAGAATGAGCTGTTGAAAGCCAAATTGGGAAATGAAAGAGAAAGGACATCCATGCTACGCAAGGAGAATGAGACACTCCATGAGACCATTCAGTCCTTAGAGCATCAGTTGCAAGTTCAGAAGACTGACATTGATGCCATCATCCGAGAATATAGAGAGAGGAGGGCCGAATAGAGCCGGGCAAATGACTTAGCTTTGGATGCCAGCACCAGGTGGAAGACTGAGACCTTGGGAAGGCAGCAATATATAGACCACCTGACTAGGCAGATCCGCAAGGCTGTGGTCAAGGCTAGAGAGATGTCGGAGAAAGTGAAGACTCTGAGGTGTGATGTCAACCCGACAGGGGAGCATGGGTAGCGCCTGTTGAACTTCTTAGAGGAGGCTCAAGACTAGTATGAGCAGATCCGATTTTTTTATGTAACCCGAGAGTGAGAAAGGATTTTTAAAATGTTTCTATGAATTACTGAAAAAACTTTGCATGGGAATTTGATCTTAAGGCAACTAC
Source organism: Fremontodendron californicum (assembly GCA_030761205.1). Lineage (NCBI taxonomy): Eukaryota > Viridiplantae > Streptophyta > Magnoliopsida > Malvales > Malvaceae > Fremontodendron > Fremontodendron californicum. The sequence goes on from JAULJL010000026.1 coordinate 5,566,705, forward strand.
TATTATTTGCACCATCTCATTTCATAAAATTATAGAAGCATACATTCATTCATTTGCTTGATCAGTCATATATTGATTTATTCATTCATCATTTCACATATTTAATAAATTAATAATAATAATGTGCCATTCTAAGGCTTAAAATTGGGCGCCCACCGAAACTCCCAGAGAGAAGCACTCCGCATTGGTATAATACTCGATCATAAGTCAGGATCATGGAAAATGAGCAGCTTGCCCGAATGGAGAGAATGGAAAGGGCACAGGATGAGTTAAGGGAACAATTGGCCAAATCTCAGGCCGAATCCAGAGATCAGATGATTAAGCTGATGGAACTGGTGTCCACCGCAGTTAAGGGAAAGGGACACATGGAAAACTCAGCCCTAGGATTAGAACCAAGAAGTCAGAGAGGCAAAGAGGGTTAACAAGAAGCCGTACTGACAAACGGCCAACCTGCGCAGAATATGGAAACTCCACCATCGGCAGCTGAAACGCCTTTCGTGTATATTCCACCCAACATAGGGGCATAAAAACAGATGCCAGTTGGGATAAATCTTGGGGCAATCCCGACAGATCCTATCGATATCCCAAACCTGGATGAGCTTTTCAAATAAGAAAAGAGGAAAGCGGCGAAACTGAAAAGGGTCAAAACAGCTGAATCACAAAGGAAGTATTAGCTATTGGAAGAAAGGTTGAGGGCCGTTGAAGAGGAAGAATTGTTTGGAAGCCTCGATGCTAAAGAGATGAGTTTGGTCTCCGGTTTAGTGATCCCACCAAGTTCAAGACGTCGAACTTTGAGAAGTATAACGAGACCATCAATCCTTTAGAACATTTGACGATGTATTGCCGGAAAATTACCGGACATGATAGTGATGAGAAGTTGCTTATCCATAATTTCAAAGATAGCCTCACTGGGTCTGCCACTCGATGGTACAATCAACTCACCCGCAGCAAGATCCGATCATGGACGAATTTAGCTAGGGCCTTCTTGGAACACTACAAGCACGTCTCTGACATGGTACCGGATAGACTATCCCTGCAAAACATGGAGAAGCAAGCTACTAAAAGTTTCAAATAGTATGCCCAAAAATAGAGCGACATGGCTACCCAGGTGCAGCCACCGTTGACTGATAAAGAAACTACGATTTTCTTCATTAATACTTTGAAGGCACCGTGCTATGAGAAGTTAGTGGAGAATGCAACTAAAAATTTTGCAGATATGGTCATATCTGGAGAGATGATTGAAACTGCCATCAAAAGCGAGAAGATGGATAGTGGAGAACTAGCCGTCCACAAGAAAATAACTCCTGGCAAGAAAAAGGAAGGGGAGGCTCACATAGTCAATTTCAATAACCGACGTTTTTCACCTCCAGCACCCTATACACCTTACCTGACCTACAATCCTTACTATCCGGCTATAAACAGCCTCACTCAAAATCCTTTTCCCTACATAGCCATACCACAGCAACCATATCCAACTGGCATATCTCCTCAGATAGCCATTCCACCAAACCCTACTCCAAACATGTAAAACATTCCCCGAAATGATCAAAGGCCTGTGAAGAATACCTAAAAGCGTCAATATGACCCTATCCCCACTACTTACAGTGAGTTATACCTGAAGCTTCTACTGGTCAACTTGTTGCACCTGTCTATCTTCATCCTTTAAAACCTACCTATCCCAAGTGGTACGATTCCAACACTCATTGCGCGTACCATGCAGGGATCCAAGGACACTCAACTGAGAACTATACTGCTTTCAAGCGCAAGGTTCAGAGCCTTATTGTTGTTGAAAATTTGAAATTTGGGCCAAAAAATGGGCTTAATATCGCAGGTAACCCGTTGCCTAATCACACAGAGGCCAAGGTCAATGCAATCATGTCAGGGGAGGTTGAAAGAGTAAAAAGGGATGTCAGGAGAGTAAAAACGCCTATGATTAGATTCTGGTTTGAGATGATCAAGGCAGGGTTGGTTAAGCCGAAATCAGATGAGGGAAGATAGTCAGCCAGGTGGAGGAATTTTTCCAATATCATGAGCGCAAGGGGCATGCCATTTAGGGCTGCGAAGAGTTCTTAGCAAAAGTTCAGAAGATGATGGACATGGGTGAGGCCTAGTTTTCTGAAAAAGTAGAGGATCCCGAAATCAGTATGAATGAAATCGGTTATGGGGTAAATAGACCCTTGGTCATATACTAGATGAGCCTGAGGTAAAAGCTATTATAGTAGTCGGGGGACCCACTCCAAAAATGATCATAGAATTGCCATCACCTTTTCCTTACAAAGGGGATAAGACGATTCAATGGGGCTATGAGTGCAATACGGAAATGCCAGGATCTTCGAACCATCAGGTAGCTGCCGTGGATATAACCGGAGTGGGGCACCTAACTCGAAGTGGTAGATATTATGCCTCAGGGATAGTTGAACTTGGAAAGACAGAGGGACCTGACAAAGGAAAAAGGGCAGTGGAACCAGACCCTAGGTAGAACAATCTGTTGAAGTTGAAAAAGATCCAGCCCCAGCCAGTAAAGTAAAAGAGTCGGTGAATGAGAAGAAAGCCTACGAGTTCCTAAAATTCATCAAGCACAATGAGTACAGTGTAGTAAAACAGTTGCACCACCAACCGACGAGGATTTCAGTTCTTTCATTGTTGTTAAACTCAGAACCACACCGAAACGCTCTACTGAGAATTTTGAACCAGGCTTATGTAGCCAACAACATATGGGTGGAGAAGTTAGATCGGTTGGTAGGGAACATTATAGCAGATGATTATATCTCTTTCAGCTATGATGAGGTACTGCCAAATGGAATAGGATCCACCAAGGCCCTTCACATCACCACTACTTACAAGGGGTACATTCTACCCCGAGTACTCCTTGACAATGGATTTTTCTGAATGTGATGACATTGGCTACTTTGTCAAAACTGCCAATGGATATGTCCTACATGCTGTCGAGTCATACCGTTGTCAGAGCCTTTGATGGAACTCCTCGAGAGGTGATGGAAAGCATTAAAATCTCACTTTAGATAGGTCCCTATACCTATAAGGTGGATGTTCAAGTGATGGACATCACCCCATCCTAAAATTGCTTGTTGGGAAGATCGTGAATTCACTCTGCCGGGGCCATGCCATCATCTCTCCATCAAAAATTGAAATTTGTAATAGAAGAATGCTTGATTAGCGTGTCAAGAGAAAAGGATATCATTGCTTCCGCGTCTACAAATACCCTCTACATAGAAATAAATGAAGATGCTGTAGAATGCTCATTCAGGTCATGGAATTCAAAGGATATAGAATTTTGGAGCCAAGGCTATCCAAGAATACCAGGTTGGGGGTGAGAATGATAGTTGGAAAAGGCTGCAGAGCAAGAAAAAGACTAGAAAAATATCTTCAGGGATGGCCAGAGCAATAGAAGTGGTCGAGAAAAAAGATCGATTCGGTCTTGAGTATCTCCTTAAAGCTCATGAGAAAAGAAAACAAATCGAGAAGAACCAAAAAAAGAGGATGGCCCATCTTTCAGGTATGGATATGTAGTTGGAGCCCATGACTTTCCCGCCAATCCTTCACATCTTCATCTCGATCGATTTTGAGTTTGGGAGTAAGAATTTCGAGGATGTGATGGTCCTGCTGGAGCAGGCTTTTGAGAAGCTTTATGGAGTTGAAGACAAACAAATGAAATGATGGTTGGTATGGCTGAAACAGAGGAACAGAGAGAGGAGAGCACTGGTTGGATGGTACACCTTTGCCCTCTGGGTTATGAGCTAACCAATTGGAGCGTGACTGAACTTCCCATAATTTTTAGGTCTACTCTAGTGTAATGCTCGATTCAATCTTAATTGCCTATGCCGGAAGGCATTAAGAGTCCTTTAGACGGACTTTTGTTTAAAACTTATCATTTCATAAATAACAACTATGATGCATTTTTTTCATACTGATGTGTCCACATTCTTTCATTATTATTGCCTATATGCCCTCCTATATTGTTTCCTCCCCACCTATTTATAGGTGCCCAGATACGGAATATGAAGACCGCCCTTTCAATAATTCTGAAATTGTTTTGAAAAACCCATTTGTACGGGTGATTTCGATGCTAACGAAGATGTCGAGGATTGGGATTTGCCTCCGAACTTGTTGAGAATAATAGAACTAGAGGAGAAGCAAGTATTGCCTCACAAAGAGCCGTTGGAAGTGATAAATTTGGGGGATAGGAAGAAATAAGAGAAGTCAAGATTGGGACTGCCATTTCACCCTCGATAAGACAAGATTTGATAAGTCTACTCCGGGAATACACAGAGCCATGGTAACTTTGTTCCATGACGTGATGCATAAAGGAATCGAAGTCTATGTTGATTATATGATCACAAAGTCGCAAGGAGATGACGAACACATTGCGAATCTTAAAAGGCTCTTTGAAAGGTTGAGAAAATTTCAACTTAAGCTCAAACCGGCAAAGTGTACTTTCGAAATCACTTCGGGAAAGCTACTGGGCTTCGTTGTTAGCCTGAAAGGGATTGAGATTGATCCTGATAAAGTGAAAGCTATTCAAAGCTTGCCTCCACCTTGTACTTAGAAAGAAGTAAGAAGCTTTTTGGGTAGGCTGAATTATATCGCTCGGTTCATTTCTCAACTAACCGATAAATGTGACCCGATCTTCAAGTTACTCAGAAAGCGTGATCCAGGGGAATAGGATGAAGGATGCCAGATAGCCTTCGATAAGGTCAAGCATTATCTGTCAAACCCATCAATACTAATGCCACCAGTCCTAGGGAAGCCACTGATTCTGTATTTGTCAGTATTCGAAAGGTCCACGGAATACGTGTTGGGGCAACATGATGAAAAAGGAAAGAAAGAACAAGCATCTACAATCTCAGCAAAAAGTTCACTGCGTACGAGTTGAAGTATTCATTAGTAGAAAGGCTTTGTCGTGCCCTAGCCTGGACCACTCGGAGGCTCATGCAGTACATTTTGTATCACACGACGTTATTGATTGCAAAGCTAGATCCCTTCAAATACGTATTCGAGGCGTCTTCGTTGTCAGGAAGAACGGCGAGGTGGCAAGTGTTGCTTTCCGAATATGATATTGTATATGTGAGCCAAAAGGCTATAAAGGGTAGCGCGGTAGTCGAGTTCCTAGCAAGTCGAGTAGTAGAGGGTTACGAGCCTTTGGAATTTGATTTCTCTGATGAAGGCCTAATGTGTGTCTCACAAGATAAAGGTACTTCCTCTGAGAAGAAAACCTGGAAAATGTATTTGATGGCGCATCTAACGCCATGGGGCACGAAATAGGTGCAGTGCTCATATCCCCTGAAGAAGATTATTATCCTTTCACTGCCAGATTAGATTTTGATTATACGAACAATACCGTTGAGTATGAAGCATGAACTATGGGTCTTCGTTTCGCTATAGAAAGAAAGATCAAAACACTAGAGGTCTTCGGAGTTTTAGCCCTGGTGATATACCAACAGCGCGAAGAGTGGGAAACCTAGGATGCAAAGCTAATATGATATCGTGAGCTTATTCTGAGATTGATTGAGGAATTCGAAGAGGTGGTTTTCAATTGCTTGCCTAAAAAAAAATCGAATGGCAGATGCTTTAGCCACTTTGTCATCAATGTTTAAAGTGAATGAAGGGGCCGAAGTTGTGCCGATCAAGATGAGCATATACGAGTCTCCTGCCCATTAGCATTGAAGAATAAGCAGATGGTCACCCTTGGTATTACGACATCTTGCAATACATCAAGAGTCAATAGTACCCTGAGCAAGCGACGAAAAATGATAAGAGAACCCTGAGAAGAATGGCTGTGGGTTTTGTCTTGGATGGTGAAATCCTTTACAAGAAAGGGAAAGACCAGGTTCTGTTGAGGTGTGTTGTTTCTACGGAAGCTCAGAGAATCCTCAAAGAGGTCCATGAAGGGATATGTGGAGCCACCCACACCAATGGCCACATGCTGGCTAAGCAGATTATGAGGGCCAGTAACTATTGGCTAACCATGGAAGGGGATTGCATCATCTATTCCCGAAAGTGCCGTAAATGCCAGATATACGCCAACAATATTCATGTGCCACCATCGCCGCTGCATGTCATGATAGCTCCATGCCCATTTTCAATATGGGGAATGGATATGATCGGGCCTATTATCCTGAAAGCTTCGAATGGACACCGTTTTATCCTTGTAGCCATAGACTACTTCACAAAATGGGTAGAAAGTTAGTGGTGTGTAGATTCGTCAAAAAAGAGATTATATGTCGATATGGACTCCCGAAGAGAATAATCACAGACAATGCTCTCAATTTGAATAATAAGAAGATAAGGGAAATATGTACCCAGTTCAAGATCAACCATCATAATTCGGCACCCTGCAGTCCGAAAATGAATGAGGCAGTAGAAGCAGCCAATAAAAACATCAAGAAGATTGTTGAAAAGATGACTGATGTGTACAAAGATTGGCATGAGATCTTGCCTTTTTCTCTCCATGCATATCGTACTTCGGTTCGCACATCTACGGGGGCCACTCCATTTTCTCTGGTATACGGGATGGAAGCAGTGTTGCCTATTGAGATTGAAATCCCTTAACTTCGTTTTTTGATGGAATTTGGCCTAGAAGAGGTAGAGTGGGTCAGAGCTCACTATGAACAGTTGAATCTGATAGAGGAGAAAAGGTTGAAAGCAATTTGCCATGGGCAGATGTATCAGAAAAGAATAATCCGAGCCCACAACAAGAAGGTTCACCCTAGGCAGTTTCAAGAAAGAGAGATGGTATTACGGAAAGTTCTTCCTATCGTAAAAAATCCGTGCGAAAAGTGGGCTCCTAATTGGAAGGACCGTAAGTGGTGAAAAGAGTTTTTTTCTGGAGGAGCATTAATCTTAACTCGGATGGACGGTGATGACTTGAGGAATCGTGTGAACACCGACGAATTGAAGAAATACTATGCTTGAAGAATGAAAAAAGAAGAAAAGAGAAAAAGAAGGGAAAAAAAGTGCGATACTGTGCATAAGAGGATTCGAGTGATTCCAAATGTAACAATGAGAATTCTATATATCTATTTCCCTTGGGGATTGCTTTTCAATGAGAATATTCATGTTTGATATGATAAATGACCATTTTTCATATTCCTTTCACTAAGAAGAAATTATCCCTACTCACCCCTTTGAGCCTTAAGAATCCTTTTTCTCTTTGAACCTTGATCAAGGATCACCCTCTACACTAGAGGGCAAATGCGAGGAAAATCCTCCTAAAAATCATGGCAAAAAAAGCCACCAAAAACAAAAAATCATCATGGCGAAAAGCCATCAGAAACAAAAAAAAAAAAAACACACACAAAAAAAGGTGTGATATTAAAGATCGGTAAATGAAAGCCAAGAATGAAAAGAAGCAAGAATCAAAATTCAAAGGAGAAAAATCCAAAAAGGACGAATGTTTCGAAAATGAAACCTCCTCATGAAATGATCCTTGATCCGGTCACCCTTAAACACATTTTGGGCCCATTTATCCTTTATTTCTAAACCTGAACCTTGGCTTTCATTACGTGCTTTTAAAGTCCATTTTGATCAAGCTTGGACATTTAATTTGAAGGGTTTTTCTCAAATTTCATCCCATCTTTTGAATTGTCATTTTACCTTGGAAGCATTTAGAGTTCTCAGATGCATGGTAGAACACACAAAAAAAAAGTGAAAAAAATAGAATGTAAAAGGAGAGGTTTAAGCCGAAAACCTGAAAAGGGCGACTTAAAACCGAATGGGGACGCTTGGGTTGAAAACCCGCAAATGGTGGCCCAAGTACTGATAAAAATCAATGTTCCGTGTAAAGAAGAGAAAATATCAAAAAATCAGAGAAAAAGGGTAAAGTACAGTCTGAAGCAACATCCAAAGACGAGAAGTCACCCAAGCAAATGGCAAGCTTAAAAGATATTTTAGAGGAATTAAAACAGGAAGGGGTCCAGGATATTCCGTGTCTGGGCATATATACCTTTTCCTTTGAATTTTCCTTCTAATCCTTGATATTCGTCTTTGTTATCTAAACCTTTTGCAATGAACTTATGTTGATCCTTTCGAGGCATATAGTTGTTTCATACCATCTTTCATATATGTTGTGATGCATTTTTGAGTGTTATCAAATTGAATGCTGATTAGTAAACATAAAAATATTTAAATGAAAGGATTTTTTTGCATTACTATGGAGTAGATTTATATTTTAGAAAAGGTTTGGAAACCACTAAACTTTGGAGAAAATCGAGACAACCCATAATCCTGAGATACTCATCGAGTGGGGCAAACATTGGATGCGCTAAACATGTCAACCCAAGATACAGGGAAAATCTCATCAAGTAGGGCAAATCAAAGATAGATTGAAGACACCGTCACAAAGTCAAAACTTGTAGATCACTGTGAAGACATAGAGAAGAGCTCATCAAGTAGAACAAACACTGGAGTTGAACAGATTCATGAACCTCAATGAAATCATGGATTAAAACTCATAACAATCATGTGATTGCATTCATCCCTAGGGAACATGCATCTTACAAACAATTGCAAAACCTGTCATTAGCATCACTGCATTTGACTAACATCGCATGAATCATGGAAAGTTTTCTTTCTTAAGTCCAACACAGCTGGCATAAAAGGAAGTAAGACATCCACAATTTTCCTAGACAAGACAATCAGATTTTTCGGACAAGACATCCAATTTTCCTGGACAAGACAACCAAATTTTTAGGATAAGACATCCAATTTTCCTAGACAAGACAACCAACTTTTTCAGACAAAACATCCAAATTTTCCTGGATATAACAACTAGATTTCACGGACAAGACATCCAAATTTTCCCTGGACAAGACAACCAGCTTTTTCAGACAAGACAACCAAATTTTCCTGGACAAGGCAACCAGATTTCTCGGACAAGACATCTAATTTTTCCTAGACAAGACAACCAGACTTTTCGGGCAGGACATCCAAGTTTTGCAAATCGAACTCGTTCCCTTAAGACGGGTCGAGCCTTGATTAGTCAGGGAACTCAAGTTAAGGACAAATTTTTTATTTAAGTCAAAGCTGCACCAAGATGAGGTAAGGCCCCGGGACTTCTGTCGAGGTATTTCCTTTCTCTTGCAAATTCGAACTCATTTCCTTAAGGCGATTAGAGCCTTGATTAGTCAGAGAACTCAATTTAAGGACAAATTTTTTTCTTTTTATTTTTTACAGTTTGCACAAAAAAAAATCAATAAATGAAAAAAAATGGAAATTCCCTTACTTATCCTGCACATATGATTTCACTGATTGGACAAAATTATTGTCTAGTTTATCTTTGCCTGATTCCTGATTCTCAGCAATAGTCAAAGAGGGGCAGCTGTAGACACCTAATTTTGTTCGGACCCTCTAAACGAGGCAAATTCTCCTTTCAACTTCCCGAAGTGCAAAGAGACCTTCGCCATTCCATAGATGGGTCCCGAAGACTTTATTTTGGAGGTCAGCAGAAAAAGTCAACTAAAAAAAAGTCAACCCCAAAAAAGTCAACCTTGAAAGGTCAACACTGAAAAGTCAACTCTTAGTCAAAATCAAGATTCGATGTTGAATTGAACAATGGTGAAAGAATTTTGATAATCCTCGAGGTCTACAACGAAAGATATAGAGTTCGAAAGAGGGGTTGCGGAAATTCAGTGCAGAGGAAGACCTAATCCGACAAATTTGGGAAAACTAATCGATGGGGAATTTGATCGTAAAAATTAGGCATTTTCAGACCAACTCAACAATATAGGACAAAGGAAGTGGAAAAATAAAACCGAAAATCAGACCCGTTTTGTGTAAATTCGAGGTTTCGGAGGTTGAAGGGCAATCTCGAAAAATCCTAAAGATAATTCTGCAAAAATTAGGAAACGAGCTCAAAAAATTATGAAAACTTCCAGATCTGAGTTTTATAATTTTTGGAAGAGATTGGTGAAGAAAAATCCAAAATCGAAGCTCATTTGAACAATGACAAAGTTCGAGTGCACTAACCCCAAATCGCAAAAGATAATTCTGGAAAAAATAGCAAACGAGCTTAGAAAATTATGAAACCTTCCAGATATGAGTTTTATAATTTTTGGAAGAGATTGGTGAAGAAAAATCCAAAATCGGAGCTCATTTGAAAAAGACTAAATTTTGGAGGCACTAAACCGAAATTTTAGAGAAAAATCTGGAAAAATAGCAAATGAGCTCGAAAAAATGCGAAAACCTCAAGAACCAAGTTTTATATTGGATGGGATGAGTTGGAAAGGACAAATCCAAAATTGGGGTCCATTTGCAATTAAATTAAATTCGAGGGGCTAAAAGGTAATTTTATCGAAGAAACCGAAAATGGCCAATTTTGCAAAATTAAAAAGGTGAAAAAATGAAGAGATTCTGGAATAATCAGGCTCTTGGCCGGCCATGCATAGGAGAAGGATGGAGGTTTGATCAATTTAATCCAATGGTGATAACTGCGTAATTGCATACATTTTCATGTATTATTTCCTTATACTTTGTGCTTTAATTCTTAAGTTCCTTGACAAATTATTAAATTTTTATGAATTATAGGTATTTTGAATGAGATGAAGTCAAAACATGTCAATTATGATGATAAAGAGCTTATAAAGTCACAATCATAAGATGGAAGAAGACTTGGGAGTTAAAAAGATCAAATTCTCAGTGCTAGATGATCAGGCAGATTTGAAATCCGGAGCTTGCTGCAATGAAATCATTATATTAAACACATTATTTGAAGAAAATTCCCTCTTGACTTTTGAAGCTAACTTCAATACCTTTCCAATGATAGTTTAGAAACATAAATCGGACAATGGATGGTCATCCAAATCAGCCGACGAAGTGTGAGATAGTGCATCAGTCGCGAAAGCAAAGTCAGCAAGCAAAAATGCCCCAAGGCAGCGCCGCGGCGCCGAGTTATTGATCCCAAATCTGCTAAAACCGCAAAAAACTGCAAATTGTCCAAATTTTCCTTATTTTGACTCCTAGCTTTCTTGAAGAGCAAGAAAGGGTTTCCAAGGCTTTAAGGCTCTATAAATATCATCTTTTGAGCCACCAAAGAGGATATGTTTTATTTTATTTTTGTTCTTATTTTCTTTTGAATATTCATGTTTATGTTAATAATGCCTATGCAAGACTAAACTTATTTTTGGTTAAGGGTGATTTCAAAGCCCTAGACATGTTATGTAATTAATTTTCAAATTCTATCATATATTAGTTTTCTATCAAAGTTGTTTATGTTCTTCTACAAGAATTGTTCATGATATTGTCTTGATTTGTTTAGGTGGCCAACTAGATAAATCTTGATAATTATCTAATGCTAGTTTAGGAACTTTGATCCGTGTAATTGTCTTGATTTCTTTTCAATAGTAGCAATTTGTAAGTCATGATTATGTTGGGTTTTCAGGAATTATGAAGTGGAACATAACATAAGTTGAATGAATCCATGTTTATGTATTTGTTGCTTAGATCAACCTATCTTTCTCATCATAAAGCTACTATCACTTTGAATCTAATGATGTTTATCTTAGGTTATTTGATAGTTAGAGATTAAGTAGTGGCGTTCGCCCTGCTTAACGACGAACTAAGGAAAGATTGGGGTAACACAGGATGTTGTTATCTACGGTTGTTAACTTTGATAGCTGATTGATGTTGATAGATATGAATTTGATTTTTAACATTGTCTAGTGGTGGAGAATGAAACCTTAACCATAATTTTCTCACATCTGATCATTTCTTACTTATTTGCTTTCTTACTTTTTATTGATTGCTTTATTTTTAAATTGATTTCAAAAACTCCCCTTTTATTTTGTTTTCATTGAATTTAAGTTTAAACTAATAATTCTTAAACTAAACACCAATCCCTGTGGACTCGACCCATGCTAATCATTATACTTTACAACTGATCTTTTTAGTGCAAGGTTAAATAAGATATACTCTTTTGAGTGCATCAAGTTTTTGGCGCCGTTGCTGGGGATTGATTTCTTTAGTTTATTAGTTATTTGATTTATTCTTATTTTCTGTTTTAATTAGTTTATTTTCTTGTTATCTTTTTTAGTGAATGTCCCAATCTCCCAAAGAAGAAGAACATCACTTAGGACTTCAGAGAATTCGAGAATTCATAATCGCCCACTAAAGAACAAACGAAGAGTTGATCCAAACTATCCAAGAGGAGCAAGGAGAGATGGCAGCAAACAATCGAACTCTTAAGGAGCTAGCCACTCCAGACTTGGATCAACAACCATTGTGCAAAAAGTATCCTACTCTTGAGGTAGCATTTGAATTAAACTCTGGCCTGATTCATCTTTTTCCAATTTTTCATGGTTTTGCAGGGGTGGATCCAAATAAGCACCTCAAGGAGGTCTATATAGTATGTTCTAGCATGAGACCAACCGGAATCACGGAAGAGCAAATAAAGTTAAGAGCAATCCTATTCTCCCTAGCTGATTCGACAAAGGAATGGCTCTACTACCTACCATCCGGGACTATCACTACATGGAATGGGATGAAGAAAGCTTTCTTGGAAAGATATATTCCCAGCATCTAAGGATGCCAACATTAGAAAGGAAATTTGTGGGATTCGGCAATACAATGGAGAATCCTTATATGAATATTGGGAGAGGTTCAAGAAACTTTGTGCATCATGTCCACATCATCAAATAAGTGAACAACTGCCCATCCAATATTTTTATGAAGGTCTCTTGCCCATGGAGAGACGCATGATAGATGCAGCAAGTGGGGGAGCACTAGTTGATAAAATTCTCGAAGCTACTAGATTTTTCATCTCCAACATGGCAGCCAACTCAGAACAATTCAACATGAGAGATGAACCACCACCACAACCTAAGAAAGTCAATGAGGTAAGTATATCAACCCTTGACCAAAAATTTGATAAACTGACTTCTCTTGTGGAACAAATAGCTGTAGGTCTAATACAGCAAGTGAAGGCTTATGGTATATGTTCAAACATGGGACACCAAACTGAGATGTGCCCAACACTTCAAGATAATCCAAATGAACATGTTAATGCTATGGGTGGATTCCTGGGTCAACCAAGAAAGTATGATCCTTACTCTAACACTTACAATCCAGGATGGAGGGATCATCCAAACTTCAATTATGGAGGAAACCAATCACAAGCTACCCCTCCACCATTTGACAATAGGCAATCGGGTTATCAACAAAGGGTTCAACAACCATATCAAACCCTACAACAAGTGCCACCACTACAAAATTCAGTTGAGTCTCTAGCAGATCTTGTTAAATCCCTTACTACTAATCAATTGCAAATGCAACAAGATGTAAATGATACAAACAGATAAATGGCAACAAGGATAAGGCACATAGAGACTCCAATTGGACAAATGGCAACAGTAATCAGTCAAAACCAAGCAAGGGATTCCGGAAAATTACCTTCCCAAACCATAGTGAATCCCAGAGAAAATGCTAATGACATAACTTTAAAAAGTGGGAAACAGCTTGAGACACCACAAAAGGATAGTGCTCAAAGGGAGGACAACACCATGGCATCATCTTCACATCCCAAAGAGCCACTACAAAAGGTAATTCCTAAACCATCTTTTCCTTCTTATATAACTCCTCCACCTTTTCCTAGCAGGTTAGCAAAATCCAAGAAGGAGGAGCAAGATAAGGAAATTTTGAAAACCTTTCGAAAAGTAGAGGTGAACATTCCTTTACTAGATGCTATCAAGCAAGTGCCAAGATATGCCAAGATTCTAAAAGAGTTGTGCAGTTTTAAAAGGAAGTTGAAAGGGAATGAAAAGGTAAGTGTGGGGGAGAATGTGTCAGTTGTTCTTCAAAAGAAACTCCCACCTAAATGCAAGGATCCAGGTATGTTTACCATTCCTTGTAAGATAGGAAACACTAGGTTTGAGCGTGCTATGCTAGATCTAGGAGCATCCATTAATGTAATGCCATATTCAATTTATGCTTCATTGAATCTAGGACCATTAGAGGAAACTGGTGTTATAATACAACTTGCTGACCGTTCTAACACTTATCCTAGAGGAGTTATAGAAGATGTCCTAGTGCAAGTTAATGAGTTGGTTTTTCCTGCTGATTTCTATGTTCTTGAGATGGAAGATGAGATGTATTCTAATCCAACACCCATTCTTTTAGGGAGGCCATTCTTAAAAACAGCTAAGACTAAAATAGATGTGCATGATGGAACTTTAACCATGGAATTTGATGGCGAGATAATTCGTTTTAATATTTTCGAGGCCATGAGATACCCTAGTGATGTGCACTCTATTTTTACTATTGATATAGTGAACTCTTTGATATAGAAAGCTTTTGAATTAAAGGGTGAAGGTAGTTTGGAAGTAGCCATTAACAGGTACCTTGGCTTGGAAAATTTTAAAGGAGAAGAGAAACTCGCCTTGAGTGAACAAGTGGAAGAAGCAATAGCATCGTTACAAACATTACAACCTAAAGATGCAAGGTATGATGTTTCTTATATTGACTTACCTATATTTGAAATATGTGTTCTTGGGTGAAAAGAACATATTACCGATCATTATTGCAAAAGATCTCACAACATTGCAAGAGGAACGACTTATCCGGGTGCTTAGAGAGCATAAAACAGCAATTGGTTGGACAATTACCGATATTAAGGGAATAACCCCTTCCATGTGCATGCACCAAATCTTGTTAGAGGAAGGGTCAAAACCAACAAGAGATGCACAATGAAGATTGAACCTGCATATGATGGAGGTTGTAAAAAAGGAGATACTGAAGCTCCTAGATGTTGGAGTGATCTATCCTATATCGGATAGCAAATGGGTGAGCCCGGTCCAAGTAGTTCCTAAAAAGTCTGGTGTAACTGTTGTTAAAAATAATGAGAATGAACTTGTTCGTACTATAATTCAAACAGGGTGGCGAGTTTGTATTGACTATCGCAAACTAAATTCAACAACTCACAAAGACCACTTTCCTTTACCTTTTATTGATCAAATGCTAGAAAGGTTAGCTGGCCATTCTCATTATTGTTTTCTTGATGAATTTTCAGGTTACAATCAGATTGCAATTGCTTCGAAGAACCAAGATAAAACCACTTTCACATGTCCCTTTGGTACCTTTGCTTATAGGCGTATGCCGTTTGGTCTTTGCAATGCACCAGCTACATTCCAAAGGTGTATGGTTAGCATCTTTTCAGATTATGTAGAAAACATCATAGAGGTCTTTATGGATGATTTTAATGTCTATGGTGATTCTTTTGATAGATGTCTAGAGAACCTAACCCTTGTACTTAAAAGATGCATGGAAACTAACCTTGTATTGAATTGGGAAAATGTCACTTTTTGGTAGAACAAGGAATAGTTTTAGGCCATGTTATTTCTTCTAAGGGAATAGAAGTAGATAAATCTAAAATAGATATTATGCATTCTTTACCACCTCCCATAAATGTGAGAGAGGTTTGTTCTTTTCTTTGACATGCAGGTTTCTATGGATGATTTATCAAAGACTTCTCAAAGATAACAGTACCTCTTTGCAAGCTGTTACAAAAAGATATGGATTTCCACTTTGATGATAAATGCAAAGAGACGTTCGATACTTTGAAGGGACTCTTGACATTAGCTCCTATCATGCAACTACCAGATTGGAATATATCATTTGAAATTATGTGTGATGCTAGTGACTATACCATTGGAGCTGTTTTGGGCCAACGGGTTGGCAAAGCCTCACATGTCATATATTATGCCTCCTGAACTCTAAATGATGCTCAATTAAAATTTTCCACTACTGAAAAAGAACTTTTGGCTGTTGTATTTGCTTTAGAGAAATTTTGTTGTTATTTAATTGGTATTAAAGTAATTGTATTTTCTGACCATGCAGCCCTTAGGTATTTGCTCACTAAGAAGGAGGCCAAACCAAGGTTGATTAGATGGATACTTCTCTTACAAGAGTTTGATTTAGAAATAAGAGATAAGTGAGGTAAGGACAACCTGGTTGCGGACCATCTTAGCCGATTAGGTCATGAAGAGGATGCACTACCCTTGCATGAGAACTTTTCGGATGAGCAACTCTTTTCCATAAGCACAACAACCTCTTGGTATGCTGATATTGTTAATTACTTAGTCACCAAGCAGTTGCCACAAGAGTTGACAATAGCCCAAAGAAATAAGATCAAGAGTGATGCCAAATACTATATTTGGGATGAACCTTACCTTTGGAAGCATTGCTCTGATCAGATTATAAGAAAATGCATACTTGAATCTGAATTTCATTCTATTCTAACATCCTGTCACTCTTATGCATGTGGAAAGCATTTTGGACCCAAAAGAATAGCCATGAAAGTGCTTGATAGTGGATTTTATTGGCCTACCTTATTCAAATATGCATACCTCTTTTGCAAGTCATGTGATAGGTGCCAAAGAACAGGTAACTTAGGTGCTAGAAATCAAATGCCTCAAACTCCCATACTAATTGTTGAAATTTTTGATGTATGGGGCATGGATTTTATGGGACCTTTTCCCTCTTCTTATGGCAATTTTTATATATTACTTGCTATTGATTATGTCTCGAAATGGGTGAAAGCAAAAGCCACTCGGACTAATGATTCTAAAGTTGTTTCAGATTTTGTGAAGATTAACATTTTTGCAAGGTTTGGAACACCAAAGGCCATAATCAGCGATCGAGGTACTACTTTTGTAATAGGTCTATGGAAGCACTTTTAAGAAGATATAACATCACACATAAGGTTTCCACATCCTATCATCCTCAAACTAGGGGCAAGCTGAAGTGTCAATTCGAGAGGTAAAATCCATCCTTGAAAAGACTGTCAGTCAAAGCCGGAAGGATTGGAGTTTACGTCTAGATGATGCACTTTGGGATTATAGGACAGCATACAAGACACCCATTGGTATCTCTCCTTATCGTCTTGTTTATGGTAAGCCTTTTCATCTTCTAGTTGAATTAGAACACAAAGCATATTGGGCTATCAAACAATGCAACATGGAAAATGTATGAGGCAGGTAAGCAACGAAAACTTAACCTACAAGAATTAGAGGAGATAAGGAATGATTCTTATAAGAATTCTAGAATTTACAAGGAAAGACTAAGGATTTTCATGATAAGATGATTTTAAGAAAGAATTTTGTTGTTGGACAAAAAGTTCTTCTTTTCTATTCTTGCCTTAAGTTATTTCCTAGTAAGTTGCATTCTAGATGGACGGGACCTTTTGTTATTACTAATGTTTTTACTCATGGTGCAGTTGAAATTCAGAATCTAAAAACAGGTAATGCTTTCAAAGTGAATGGACACAGGCTTAAACCTTACTATGAGAACTCTCCAATACAAGATGTAGAGGAGTTACCACTTTATGAGCCTAATTATGTTGAATAATGAAGGGATGGGTCTAAGTCAGGTTGAGGACAATAAACCAAGCGTTTCTTGGGAGGCAACTCAAAAGGATGGAGAGCACATATTATAATCAGATTTGCTATTCCTTACTCTCCATCATTCTATCTTTAATTGTTTCTTTTTCTTTAGTTTGTTCTAATTAGTAATTCTTTTCTTTTACACATGATTCTTATATTTGGGGATAATAGAATTACATTGAGGATAATGTAAGAATTAAGTGTTGGGGGAAGAATTTAGGATTTCCTTTAGTTTAGTTTAGTTTTTAGTGTGTTCTATTTACTTTCCATACTATGATGAGATATGAATTGGATAGGTCTAAAACTGATCATTAGTGAGAAGATTTTTCATGAGAATTGAGCATGAATACTATTTTTTATGAGCCAATATTAATATGATATGTTGATTGAGAAAGAAACATATTTAGATTAATATTGACTTGTATAATCATCCTTGTGAGTTTTGAGCCTATATGATTGATGCATTATACATATCAATCTAATTTCTTTCTTGAGTGCTCTTATGATTACATGTTTCTTTAGAACTTGCTCTAAACCTTTTTGAGACTATATTGATGCACGTGACAACATGAATATGATTGAGGCATTAGGATTATACCCAGGGCCAAACAACCATCCCTATTAATGTTCCAAGAGAACATCCCCCAGTGAACTAATTTGAGCCTACATTGAATAAGCTATTTCTTTGGTAACCATATCTTACACCTAGCCTAAACACATTTATATCTTTGCCCTTGTTCTAAAAATGGACTAATATGTTTGAGTCATATTGCAAAAACAAGGGTTACTTTTTGTAAATTTGGGTTAGAACAAAATATAAGTGTGTGGGAGGAGAAAGGCAAAAGTCAAGAGAAAAAGAAAAGGGAACATTATAAAAATACATTCCCATAAAAGAAAATTTGAATTATCTTTTGAACTTTTGGTTGTAGACACCTAATTTTGTACGGACCACTAAAAAAAGTATGTTTTCTTCCTAAATTGATGTTTCAGACTGCAAAAAGGCTTTTCTTATCCTACAGGTGGTACTCTGAGACTTAGTCTAAGAAGACAAGCATAAAAAGTCAAACTTGAAAAAGTAAACCTCAAAAAGTCAACTACTAAAAAAGTCAACCCACTTTCAAAATCAAGATTTGAAGTTCAATTGAAAAATGGTGAAAGAATTTTGATAATCCGAGGTCTACATTGAAAGATATGGAGTTCGGAAGTTGGGTTACGGAGATTCAGTAGAAAGGAAATCCTAGTTCAAAAAATTTGGGGAAAATTGCTTAAACGATCAAATTGGTCGAAATTGAAAGTTTCAAATGAAAGATAAGAACTGACTACTGGTAATGGAGAGGCTACTTGGAAGAAAAATTAAAGGAAAAGTCAATTCGGAAGAAAATCGAGAATGACGGTTTTTAGTAGATTTTGGTGAAATTGGGGAAAATTATAGAAATGGCCCGATTCGGTAAAACTAAAGCCCCTAATTGATGAGGAGTGAGTAAACGAGGATAGCCCAAGGCTAAGTTTGAAGAAATTCCAAGAAAAGAGCCGACTGGAGGAAAAACGAGAAAATTCTCGATAGTGAAAAAAAGGAAAAATCAAATCGGAAGGGAATTTGATCATAAAAAATGGGCATTTTTGGACCAACTCCAATTCAATATATGAAAAAGGCCTAGGGAAAGAAAAACTGAAAATCAGACTTGTTTTGAGCAAAATCGGTCTTCGGAGGCAAAAAGGCAAAATTGGAAAATTTGGAAAAAATAACTTCAAAAATTCTAAAAATTTGCAGGTCTTATTCTTAAAACATTTTGAAGAGATTTGAGAAAGAAAATATGGATTCGGAGTTCGTTTGCAAAATGGCCAAATCCCGAGCCCACTATGCAAAAATTCAAGCAAATAAATCTCGAAAAAATAGCAAATGAGTACCAAAATTTATGAAAACTTTTAGATCATACTTTTAAATTATTTGGAAGATATTTGTGAAGAAAAACCTGGATTCGGAGCTCATTTAAAAATGGTGAAAGTTTGGGTGCATAAAAGAACAATTTTGGAAGGAAAAAAAAAATAGCAAATGGCCTCAGAAAATTTTGAAAACTTTCAGAATTCAATTTTTTATTATTTTGGAAGTATTAAAAAAAGAAATTTTGGATTTGGAGTTCGTGTGCTATTTATTTAGGTTCGGGGGTCAAAAAGGTTATTTTATCGAAGAAACCGAAAAGGGCCTTTTCTTGTTTTTTAAAAATTGAAGCATGGGCTAAAAGAGGAAGGGTCAGTTGGCCAAGGCCAATGGTGGGTAGATATTTTCTGATTTTTTAATCAGAGGGCCAAAAGTGAAGAGGAAGATAGTTATTTTTGTGATAAAGCCTTTGAATTTGCAACAAATGGACCAATGGATGGAGGGGGATGATGTCATATTTATCATCATATTTATGACATCATCTTCATGACATCATAATTCAAAGGGCTGATTATTCTAATCTAATGGTGAAAATTTTATATAGAAAGCATCTTGAAGTGATAGCCATTGGATGAGAAAAAAATAACCACCTTGCTTCTAGAGGGAATGCCAACCGGCCAAGGCATAATAGAAGGCTTTCTTCTTCATTTTTTTACTCTTGTTTGGCTGATTTCTCTCCATTTTTAAAAAGCAAAAAGAAAAGTTTAGAAAGGCA
The DNA here is from genome assembly GCA_030761205.1 of Fremontodendron californicum. NCBI lineage: Eukaryota > Viridiplantae > Streptophyta > Magnoliopsida > Malvales > Malvaceae > Fremontodendron > Fremontodendron californicum. Next base: position 5,586,743 of record JAULJL010000026.1, read on the forward strand.
AAGAAAGTAAGAAGAGGAAAAGCTTGCAATATAGCTTTTAGAGGTAGCTAAAAGCACCACACTCTTGCACTTTCCTTGCATTTCTATTCTTGATTTGCTATTTTCATTGATATTTTGGTGAGTTCCTTTTGGTTTTGATTTTAAAATAATTGTTTTTAAGCTTCTTATTTAAGTCTCCTTTGATTCTTTGTTGAAAAAGCTTTGAAAAAATAAATTTTCCCTTGTTTGGGAGGTGGCTGAATCGCCTATTTTTTAAAATGGTTGTTGTTTTGTTGCTTTTTCTAGTGATTAGTGGTGTTCAACATGTTTTTGATGTATTATTTCTTCTTCAAATAATAAAAATATGAAGTTTGTTTTGATTTTGTTGCTTATTTACCTCCATTGTTTGAGTTTATTATCTTGTATTCATGTTTAATTTCTTTGTTTCCATCTTTTAATTTTCTGTTTTCAATATTTTTTGAGTTGTTCATGATTTTCCTTTTACTATGCTAAGTGTTTGTGAAAATGCCTAGTTGTTTTCATGCTTTTACTTTATGTTTGCATGGTTTGCATTGTTTCTTTTTAATTTTGTATGTTAGTATGTCATGTATTTTTGAAAATGCCATGCCCATTTTGAAGTTTAGGACCATTCGGCTACCCCTTTTTCTATGCTTTATGTGTGCATTTTCATTATGCTAGTTGATAGGTTTGCATTTCCATGATATGTTTTTGTGTATTTTGTTTTAGAGCTATGTGTTTGTGTTATTGCCATGCATTCTTTAGGTTTAGGTTTTTCTTGTATTATCATGCATTTCATGCATTTTAGACCTAGGTTGCATTAAATGCCATGCAAGTTCATGTTAGGTCTAGGTCATATTCTTTATGCCATGCATTTTCCATGTCATTTAAGTTTTAAATCATGCATTTCATACATCATATTTTCTGTATTCTCTTGCATATCATATCATATCATATCATGCCACATGATTTATGACTTAGGCCAATCAATGGCTCAAAGTGATGCTCATTTGAGCATACTTGTGGAAAATTAAAGATTTGTCAAATTGATTATTCTACCTTTGTATTTTTTTTACTTTAGACAATTTTTGTCTAACTCTTTAAAAGTGTTAGTTACTGTTTGTGGGTCTTTAGGAGAGTCTCCAACATTTTTACTTTGATTTTTAAATGATTTTACCAAAGGCAAATAAATATGTTTTGGCAAAACAGTTTTTCACCCAGTACTCGAACTTTTTTGATTATTCTAGGAAGCCATCTTTAATCCAACAATTAAGCCAATTTTTTCCCGTGTAGTTTTACATGTTATGAGTCTCCAAAATTTTGTTTTAGATTTTTTTGAAAATTTAAAAATAGGTTAAGAATTCGTGCTTTAAAACTGGACAGTGGAGCCAGATTTGAATTTGAGGGAAAATCATTTTTCTGTTTTGGCTAAGTTACTTAGAGGGGGCTGATTAGGAAATTTAGCTTATGTTTTAGGGTGGTTTCTAGGCCATTTTAAAGTTAAAAAAATGATTTTTATAGAGTTCGAGTAAAGGGTGGTCAAGTCCGGGATTTTAAACTTAGAAAATTAGAGCCATTTTAAAAGGGTTTGGCTAGGGTTTAATCTTCATTCAAGCTTTTCAAAATTGTTTTCAAACAATCACAAAGTATTTTGGTTTTAGAATATTTAATTTGATATATTTTTCTAAGGTAGCCGGATATCTTTTTAGATATATGGATTTCCTTAATTAAAGGAAAAAATTCATTCTCATATATTGCATTTTCCATGTTCATGCATACTATATAATATGTGAATTTTGCTATGATAACTTCTATGGTGTTGTTATTATTTTTGATTTATATTTTTGGTGTTATGTTGTTTGTTATATGGTTTTGAATATTTCATGATATCGTATGATTTTATTTAGTTATTTATTTTTGTCACATTATTTAGCATATACTATGTTAATGCATTATTATTTTTATTTTTAATTTCATGCATATTACATGATAGCATTATTGTATGTTTCATGTCATTTCATGTCATTTAGATTATATTCCATGTCATTTAGATTATATTATTTAGAATATGCCATGTCATTTAAAATATGCCATATCATTTAAACATGCCATGTCATTTAAAATATGCTATCTTATTTAGAATATCATATCATTTAAATCATTTCATTTCATATAGAATATATTATGTTACTAAGGACATTTCATTCTATTTAGGATATTTCATTTAGAATATCATATCATTTAAATCATTTCATTTCATATAGAATATATTATGTTACTTAGGACATTTCATTTTATTTAGGATATTTCACTTAGAATATCATGTCATTTAAGTCATTTCATTTCATTTAGAACACATCATTATACTTAGGATATTGTATTCCATTTTTAATATATCATGTCACTTAGGTTATATTCATTTCACTTAGAATATATTATGACACTTAGGTTATATAATTTCATTTAGATTATTTCATGTCATCTTTATTATGTCATACATTTTCATATTCATATTCATATATATATATATATTCATATATATATATATATATATTTTAAAAATATGTTTTAAAATAAGATAATGATTTTCAATAAAATAAAGATATTCCCGAGTTAAAATAATTCATGAGTTCTCTGTCAGGTTTGCTGGAAATGATATCATCAATTATCATTAATAACGGAATACCTTCTTTAAAACGAGAATGATTCGGAAAATTTTCCAAATTAATAAAAATTTCTATATCTTGTCATGTTTGTTGGGGAATATAGAAAAATTTTGTAATAATAAATTTAAGATCATTTTCAATTAAAAATGGAATTATTTTTCTTTAAATTGTGAATTAACTTGAAATACATAATTAAAAACTGACTTTTTACCGAGACTTGAGATAACACATGATTAATAAGGTACCGATTTATACGGGCGTTGTGGGGGTGCTAATCCTTCCCATCTCTCAACTGAATCCCAAATCCGATTCTTCGATTTTCTCTGGTTTATAACGCAGACTTGAAATTGGTTTTAAAAAATGTTTTAATTAATTTTAAAATGTTTTATAAAAACAGTTTTAATAGGTGGCCGATCACACCTAGCTAAAAAAGATTGGTGGTGACTCCATGTCTTTTTCAAGGTCATTTTCAAAACCTTCATTTTTTAAGAGGAATTAAGTCGACTTTTCCTCGATTTTTTAATGTCACGCTTAACGAATAATAAAGTATTGCGATGAGACTTTTTTTTTAGGTTGCGACAGCTTGGCTACTCCGTTGGGAACATTTAAAGAGTCAGTCGTGTGTTATCAAAGTCTCAATTTTGTTGGTTTAATTTGTATTTAATTTTAATTCCCACATTTAAAAAAAAAATAAGGAGAATTTTGAAAATAATAAAATATTTTAAATATGTCCATACTCATGTGCATACATATTATTATTGTTCTCTGGTTATTTTGGTGCATATATTTATTTATTGATTAATTGATGATTTATGTTGTTTAGTCTTATCAGGGTATTTAGAATTAGGGTTGTAGAATAGGTGGTGAAAGGTTTGTTGTTCCTCCTCACATACTACACTTGCATTTGCATAACTTGAGCTCTATACCCGAGTTTTGTCCTTTAAGTGGAAGTAAAGTAGCTATACTCTCGTGATTAACAATCCGCATGGGTTAGAAAAATACTTTCGGAGTATAAATTACCTAAGCTCCTGTGATTAACAATCCGCATGGGCTAGGAAAATATACTCTAACGAATTGAACCCGCTTTTATCGGGGTGCCTTACTAACCTTTACAGGCGATAGTAAGGAACAATTCGAGGCCTTTTAGAACTTCGTTCACCCACATATAGTGAACCATAGAGCCAACATAGGCGAAGCCCTGCTGAATTTTTGATAGAGTTACCAAAGTTAGGAACACATGGAGGAACAGTTCTAACCTTTTATTACCTGTTTTACATCCCGAATAAATTTTGCAAATCGGACAGTGATGAACGTACATCGTTTTGCCCACCATAGATTCAAAATTCCATCCCCAAAGGTGTCATAATGCTAAATTTTCATTGGGACATTTGTTATACTATGTTGTTATTATTTGATTTCTTCACCTTTACTGACTTGTTTCTTTTTCATGCATTTTTTTTTGTTTCATCATAATGCATAGGGAAAATTATTGGCCTCGGGATAATCTTCAACCAAAAGGGCTTTCATGGAAGGTCAGGCTAGTTCGATAGTGGAAAAGCATGTAGGGGTGCGACAGTGTTCGGAGTTAGATCAGCAAAGAAATGGGGATTGTTTAAATGAGGGATATATATCAGTATTGCCAGAACGGGTAGATTTAGTTTACCGGCAAAATGATCTCCGAGGTTGATGGATATTTGGAGTCAATGGGATATGTCAGAAAAGAGGATTTTCACTTAGATATATGGAGACATAGCATTGTTGATTTCAGTTAGGATTAATAGTGAGTTGATTCGGGCTATGGTACATTTCTGGAATCTTGCTTACCGATGCTTCACCTTCAACAAGGAAGACATGATACCGACCATAGAGGAATATTCGTCTTTGTTACTTATTGAGGATGCTAAACCTGATCGGATTTATTTAAAGGATTCGAAGACATTAGGGTTTAAGAAGAAATTAGCTAGGATCGTGGGAATGGATAGCAAATGGGTCGATGCTCATGTGGTTAAGAAAGGGAAAAGTGAGTGTATTCCTTGGGATGCTCTCCAATCTTTGATCCGAAGTCACCCAAATAGAGAGATTGCTAGGGATATTTTTGCTTTAGCCATATATGGTTTGGTTATCTTCCCAAGATCACTAGGACATGTTGAGTTGGCCATAATTGACCTTTTTGAGAAGGTATGACATAAGTTAGATCCGTCTCCAGCCATTCTAGTAGAAACTATTCGATCTTTGAACTTTTGCAAAAGGGAAGGAAAATGAAGATTCATGGGATGTATGCAGCTCCTCTATGTTTGGATTCAGAGTCATTTTTGGAAGAGGGAGGATGTTTCTTTCAAACCATATTTGAAAACCCTAGTACCGATCAATGAGTTCCTCAAGATAGATTGGCTCGAAGACAAAAATGAAGAGCAGTGGATCAACCTGTTCCGAAATCTTAAGATTGAATTGATAACTTGGAGAGCTCCATGGATGATTCCTATGCCGATATTATACAAATGTGAAGACAAGTCAGGGGTTCCACTACTCGGGATTTGGGGAGCCGTGAGCTACACACCTCTATTGGTGCAAAGACAGGTTGAATCTCGACAATTCACACCCGTAACTCACGGACTGGGTCTATTAGATTTCACCTTTGGAGAGGAGGGTTACTCAGGAAAGGTGCGGGGAATAGTTGAAGCATGGAAAAAGACTCGTCGGATAAAGGTAGCCATATATGCCGACATCGTCACACCCGACTACCTAGCATGGAGAGAAAGGAGGATTAATGACAGGTTGTTGACATCTAATGGGGAGGAAGTCCAATTTATGAGTTCACCACCAAAGGAAGTGCCATCGGAGACAGAAATTGCAAAGTTGGAATTTGGAAAAGATAAGGCCCAAATGAGCAAAGAGATTGTCCGACTTCAAGAGGAGATTGAGGACATGAAAAATAAAGAAATAGCTTGTGAAAGAGAAATGGAAAGGATTAAGAGGGAAATGAATACTATCAAGGGTGACCTTCAGGAATTACATTTGGAAAACAAAAGGTACCGTTTCGAGCTCAGATTTGAAGGGACTCTCAAAACTTTCGGGGAATGGGAGCAAGAAGTCAAAAACCTCAAAAAGGAGAGTAACTACTGGAAAGAGAGGGCGGAGAATAAAGAAATATGAGCCAATCAGCTTGAGAAAGAAGCTAAGGAAAGCCTACACAGTGATGTTTCTGCTAGTATGTCAAAGAGCCATGAACAAGTAAGGATCAGATTGAAGAGCAAGGCAATCAAAAGGGGATAGTGAAAGAAAGTCCAAGATTCGAGGGAGTTACTATAGGACCAGTGTTTTGTAATAGCATTTTGAATTAGAATAGACAAATTATCAGATTGTCTTAAGCAGTGATCTTTTTATTCTATCTTTGATGTATTTAGTTCCAGGAAATCAATGAAAGACCGTTTGGTTGGAATTATCTTGGGGCCAATACTTTCAAATGCATTCATCATTCATTTGTTCTTTCCTTTATATATTTTGTTTGTTTGTTTGTTTGTTCATTCATTTATTTATATTTATAATCATTCATTCATTTATTCTTTATAATTATTCATACACTTAGTCATTTATTTATTCTTTATAATTATTCATTTACTTATTTGATCATTCATTAACATTTATTCATTTTTTATAAAACAAAAAAATGTATCAATAAATTCTAATTCATGGTTTTCAAAACTAAAGGTACAATTGGTCGCACTCAGAAAGAATCGGATTTTCGACACCCTTACAATACTCGTTCTCAAGCCAGAGCTATGGAGAATGATCAGCTGGCTAGAATTGAAAGAATGGAAAGAACTCAAAGGGAACTACATGAACAGTTGGCTAAGTCTCAAGAGAAGTCACGGGAACAAATGGCCAAACTCATGGAAATGATGAATACCATGATGAGGCAGAAATGGCCAGGGGAAAATTCAGTTACAGGAATGGGGGCAGTGAACCAGGAAGGCCAACCTGAGGTGGTGCAGCTGAACGGCCAGGTATCCCAGCATGTGGGAAATGAACTTCCAACTGGCGCAGCATCCTATGTTTTCATTCAACCAGTAGGTGAAGAACAGAATTTTGGTCTTGCAAAGGTTAACATTGGGGTTGACCCAATGGATTTTAATGTTCCAGACTTTGTGGAACTGGCTGAAAAAGAAAAGGCAAAGATGATTGAGCTGAAAAAGGTTGAAACGGTAGAATCTCAGAAAAATATCAGCTGCTGGAGGAGAGGCTGAAGCTAGTTGAAGGGGCAGAGTTATTTGGCAGTCTGGAGGCCAAAGAGATGAGTTTAGTACATGATCTGGTAATTCCTCCAAAGTTCAAAGTACTAGACTTTGAGAAATATAATGGGATTACCAACCCGTCGACACATCTGACCATGTACTGCAGAAAAATGACAGGGTAGGATGATGATGATAAACTGCTTATCCATTATTTCCAAGATAGCTTGACAGGGTTTGCAACCCAATGGTATAATCAACTGACTCGTACTAAGATTCGTTCGTGGACGGATTTAGCCAGAGCTTTCATGGAGCATTATAAGCATGTATCTGATATGGTTCCTGATAGGCTGTCACTACAAAACATGGAAAAGAAAACTACTGAGAGTTTCAAGGAATACTCGCAAAGGTGGAGGGATCTGGCTACACAAGTGCAACCCTCTTTAACTAGCAAAGAAACTACTCTACTTTTCATCAATACCTTGAAGCACCTTATTATGATAAATTAGTAGGGAGTGCCACCAAGGACTTTGCAGATATGGTAATATCCAGGGAGATGATAGACTCTGCCATTAAGAAGGGTAAAATGGAAGAGGGTGAGTCTGCTACTCCGAAGAAGGTATTCCCGGCTAAGAGGAAAGATGATACCCACACAGTTAACTTCAGCCAATGTCCCTATGCACCTCCTACACCATATACAGCTCTCAGGCCCTATACTTTTCCTACATCTTATGCACCTTCTACACCCTACACACCTTACTCGGGGTATAATCCTTACTACCCCAATGTGAACCACCTTACTCAAAACCCATTCCCTTATACCAATATACCATAACAGCCATTTCCAACTGGTGTGTCCCCACAGATAAACCTTTCCCGAAACACTGTCCCAAACACCCAGAATATCATGCATAATGACCAACGTTCACCAAGGAATGATAAAAAACCTTCATTTGACCCGATCCCTACCACCTATGGTGAGCTATATCCTAAACTGTTGCAGGGTCAACTTGTTGAGCCTGTAAACCTCAAACCTCTGACACCGCCATACCCAAGATGGTACAACACAAATGCTAACTACTCGTATCACGCGGGGATTCAAGGACATTCGGCTGAGGATTACCTTGCCTTTAAAAAGAAAGTCCAAAGTTTGATCAACTCCAGGGTTATGAAGTTTGGGATGAGGAATAGGTCGAATGTAGCAGGAAATCCATTGCTCGATCATGCTGAGAACCGGGTAAATGCAGCATTGACAGGGGAAGGGAGAAGGTTGAAAAGGTATGTCAGTGAAGTCAAGACTCCAATGATAAAAGTGTGGGTCAAAATGGTGGAAGTAGGAATGGTTGAGGACAGAGACAGTTTAAAAATGGTTGCAAACAAGGTGGAGAATTGGTACCCGTTACATGGATGTAAAGGTCATATCATATAGGAATGTGGGGACTTTCTGGCTAAAGTCCAAAGGATGATGGATGAGGGGGAAGCCCAGTTTTATGAAGAAAGAAAGGAAGAAGTAGAGGTTATTGAAAATGCAGCTAGCTATGGGATAGGAAGACCTTTGATCATCTATTACGATGAAATAGATGAAAAAGTTATGCCAATTGTTGAGGAAATTGTGCCTAAGCTAATCACAGATTTGCCTTCCTCCTTTTCATACAAGGAAAACAAAGCTGCACCGTGGAAGTATGACTGCAGTATGGTTATGCCAGGGTCTTCAAGTCAGCAAGATATCATAGGTGTTGGGCACTTAACACGAAGTGGAAGATGTTATGCCCCTGAGGTTGTTGAACAGGGATCAACAAAAAAAGATGGATGAATGGATAAAGGGAAGAAGGCAGTTGAACCAATCCATATTGAGATGGGTTCATCAAAAGAAATAGAAAGGAGATCAGCCCCGGTAAACAGGATAAAAGAGTCGGTGAAGGAAAAGAAGGCTTGCTAGTTTTTAAAATTCATAAAGCATAGTGAGTATAGTGTGGTTGAGGAATTGCAACGTCAACCAGCAAGAATTTCCATCTTATCTTTGCTATTGAACTCGGAGCTACACCCTGTTGAGAGTTTTGAATCAGGCATATATGGCTAACAACATATCGATAGAAAAATTAGGCAGACTGGTAGGAAACATTGTGGCAGACGACTACATATATTTTAGTTATGATGAAATACCATCCAATGGTATTGGATCAACAAAGGCTCTACATATAACAACCACTTGCAAAGGGCACATACTACCAAGGGTGCTTTTGGATAACGGATCTTCGCTAAATGTGATGCCCTTGGCAACCTTGTCTAAATTTCCAGTTGATATTTCTTATATGCTGCCAAGTTGCATGGTGATTAGAGCTTTTGATGGAACTAAACGGGAGGTAATGGGAACTATCGAGGTCCCGATGGAGATAGGTCCTTGTACCTATAAGGTAAACTTCCAAGTCATGGATATTTCCCCGTCCTACAATTGCTTGTTGGGAAGGCCTTGGATATATTCAGCAGGGGTTGTACCTTCATCTCTCCACCAAAAGCTGAAATTTGTGATAGAGGGACGTTTGGTCACTGTATCAGGAGAAGAGGATATAATAGCTTCTGCGGCCACTAAATATCCTTACATTGAACCCAATGAAGATGTTGTGGAATGCTCTTTCCTGTCTTTGGAGTTTGTAAATGCAATATTTGTCACTGAAGGACGAAGAATTCCAAAACCGAAGTTGTCCAAGAATACAAGGTTGGGAGTAAGAACTACCATGGGAAAGGGCTGCAGGGCTGGAAAAGGTCTTGGAAAATATCTTCAAGGAATGGCCCGAGCAATAGAAGTAGTGGGGAAGAAGGACCGGTTTGGCCTAGGATATCTTCCGAAGGCCCATGAGAAGAGGAAATAAGTTGAAAAGAATCGACAAAAGAGGATGGCCCGTCTCACGGGTATGGAAATTGAGTGGGAGCCTATGACTTTCCCACCAATCCTTCACAGCTTCTACTCAACCGGTTTTCTATTTGGAGAAAAGAATTCTAATGATGTACTTATAATGATTGAGCAAGCTTTCGGGAGGTTCCATGTGGATAAGGGTGAGTAGATACAGGATATGATGATCTGCATGATTGGGGACGAAGGAATGGAAAGTGAGAATGTAAACTGGATGGTGCGACCTTGTCCACCAGGATATAGACTGACCAATTGGAGTACGACTGAGCTGCCTATAGTCTTTAAGTCTATTCCAAAGTAATACTTTAAAGAACAATCTTAATTATCTTTGCACAGAGATATTAAGAATTTTTCTATAATGGGCTTTTGTTTAAACATTTTCATTCAATAAATAACAAGCACGATACATTTTATTCATATTGATGTGTCCATATTCTTTCATTTATGCTATTTTGCTTTCATTATATATATTTTCCTATATTGTTTCTTCCCCACCTATTTACAGGTGTATGGATGTGGAATATGAGGACCTTCTTGTCTGTAATTCTGAAATTGATTTTGAAAGACCTATTTGCATGGGTGATTTTGAGGCCAACGAAGATACTGAGGATTATAGTCTACCTCCAGTTTTATTAAGGAAAATAGAACAAGGGGAGAAACAAGTACTTCCTGATAAGGAGTTATTGGAAATGATAAATGTGGGAAATGGTGAGGAGACAAGAGAGGTTAAAATTGGGACTTCATTGTCATCGTCAATAAAAGGTGAATTGATAGCCTTGCTCCGGGAATATGTAGATGTATTTGCTTGGTCATACCAAGACATGCTGAGTTTGGATCCAGATATTGTGGTTCATAAGCTCCCTTTAAGGCTAGAGCACAAGCCTATTCAGCAAAAGTTGAGAAGAATGAGGCTGGACATGTTGTTAAAGATAAAATAGGAGCTGAAGAAGCAATTTGATGCTGGATTTTTAGAGGTGGCAAAATAACTGGAATGGGTGGCAAATATTGTTCCAGTACCAAAGAAGGATGGCAAAGTGCGAATGTACGTTGATTACCGAGATTTGAACAAAACCAGTCCCAAAGATAATTTTCCTTTGCCCCACATTGATACTCTGGTGGATAATACGATGAAGAGTTCTTTGTTTTCTTTCATGGACGGATTCTCGAGATACAATCAGATTAAGAAGGCACCGGAAGATATGGAGAAAACCACATTTGTTACAATGTGGGGAACATTCTGCTACAAGGTAATGTCGTTTGGCTTGAAGAACGCTGGGGCAACATATCAAAGAGCCATGGTGACCTTGTTTCATGATATGATGCATAAAGGAATTGAGGTCTATGTTGATGATATGGTTGCAAAGTCACAAGGAGAAGAGAAGCATATTGCAAATCTTAATGAAGCTTTTTTAACGACTAAGAAAGTTTCGACTCAAGCTAAACCCGGCAAAATGCACTTTTGGAGTCACCTCAGGAAAATTGTTAGGTTTTGTTGTTAGCAAAAGGGGAATTGAGATTGATCCGGATAAAGTGAAGGCTATCCAGAATTTGCCACCTCCACGTACTCAAAAAGAAGTGAGAAGCTTTCTGGGGAGATTGAATTACATTGCTCGGTTTATTTCTCAGTTAACCGATAAATGTGATCTAATATTTAAGCTACTTCAAAAACATGATCCAGGAGAATGGGATGAAGGTTTTCATATCGCGTTTGAAAAGGTTAAACATTATCTATCCAACCCACCAGTATTAATGCCACCTGTTCTGGATAAACCAATGATATTATATCTATCAGTATTTGAGAGATCCGTGGGTTGTGTTTTGGGGTAGCTTGATAAGACTGGAAAAAAAGAATAGGCGGTTTACTACCTCTGCAAGAAGTTCATAGATTACGAGCTAAAGTATTCATCAGTAGAAAAGCTGTGCTGTGCCTTAGCTTGGACTGCTCGAAGAGACAGTTCATGTTGTACCATACGACTTGGTTGATTGCTAAGCTCAATCCAATCAAGTACATGTTGGAAGCACCTTCTTTGTCAGGGAGGACGGCAAGACGGCAGGTTTTGTTGTCAGAGTACAACACTGTATATGTAAATCAAAAAGCTATAAAGGGCAGTGCAGTGGCTGAATTCTTAGCAAGTCGGGTAGTGGAAGATTATGAGCCATTGAACTTTGATTTCCCAGATGAAGATTTGATATATGTTTCGCAAGCGAATGAGGTTCCCCTGAAGAAGAAATTATGGAAAATGTCCTTTGATGGTGCATCTAATGCCATGGGGCATGGAATCTGTACAGTGCTCATATCTCCAGAAGAAGATTATTATCCTTTCACAGCCATATTGGATTTTGATTGTACAAACAATAGTGCTGAGTATGAGGCGTGTACTATGGGTCTTCGTGCTGCAGTGGACAGAAAAATCAAAATATTAGAAGTTTTTGGAGATTCAGCCCAAGTGATATCCTAGTTACGGGGAGAATGGGAAACCAGAGATACAAAATTGATCCGATACCGAGAACTCATACTGAGTTTATTGAAGAAGTGACTTTCAATTACTTCCCTCGAGAAGAAAATCGAATGGCGGATGTTCTTGCTACTTTGTCATCAATGTTCAAAGTGAATGAAAGGGCTGAAGTTGTGCCGATAAAGATGAGTATATATGAGTCTCCTGCCCACTGCCTGAGTATTGAAGAAGAAACAGATGGTCTCCATTGGTATAACGAAATATTGCAGTACATCAAGAGTCAACAGTATCCAAAACAGGCAACAAAAAATAACAAGAGGACTCTGAGAATGTTAGCGATGGGTTTTGTTCGAGATGGTGAGATTCTTTACAAGAAAGGGAAAGACCAAGTTTTATTGAGATGAGTCGAATCTTTCAAAACTCAGAGAATCATAGAAGAGGTCCATGAAGGGATATGTGGTACCCATGCTAATGGTCACATGCTTGCTAAATAGATTATGAGGGCAGGATATTGTTTGGTGACGATGGAGGGAGATTGTATCAGTTATTCTCGAAAGTGCCATAAATGCCAGATCTATGCAAATAAGATTCATGTGCTGCCATCGCTATTGCATGTCATGACTGCACCATGGCCATTTTCAATGTGTGGAATGGATATGATTAGGCCTATTACCTCGAAAGCTTCAAATAGACATCGTTTCATCTTGGAGGCCATAGATTATTTTACAAAATGGGTAGAAGCTGTTTCCTATGCAAATGTAACAAAGTCGGTGGTATGCAGATTTGTTAAGAAGGAAATCATATGCCGTTATGGATTGCCAGCAAGAATTATTTTAGATAATGCTCTCAATCTGAACAATAGGATGATGAGGGAAATCTGTACTCAGTTCAAGATCACACATCATAATTCAGCACCTTACCATCCGAAGATGAATGGGGCAGTAGAAGCAGCCAACAAAAACATCAAGAAGATTGTTGAGAAGATGACTGATGTATACAAGGATTGGCATGAGATCTTGCCTTTTGCTCTTCATGCGTATTATACCTCGGTTAGCTCATCTACAGGGGCAACTCCATTTTCTTTGGTATACGGGACGGAAGCAGTGCTACCTATTGAAGTTGAGATCTCTTCACTTCGGGTTTTGATGGAGGTTGGCCTGGAAGAGGTAAAATGGGTTAGAGCTCGTTATGAACAAATGAATCTCATCGAGGAGAAAAGATTGAAAGCAATTTATCATGGACAGTTGCATCAGAAAAGGATGATTCGAGCCCACAACAAGAAGGTTCGTCCTAGACAATTTCGAGAGAGGGAGTTGGTACTGAGGAAAATTCTCCCTATAGTGAAGGATCCGCGAGGAAAATGGGCCCCAAATTGGGAAGGACCCTATGTAGTAAAAAGAGTTTTTTTTCTGGAAGAGCATTGATTCTAACTCGGATGGATGGGGATGATTTCAGAAATCCCGTGAACGCTGATGAATTGAAGAAATATTATGCTTAAAAAAAAGTGTGATGCTGTGCACATGGAAATTCGAATGATTCCAAGTGTAGAAATGCGAATTCTATACATCTATCTCCCCTGAGAATTGCTTTTCAATGAGATATTCATGCTTGATATGATGAGTGGCCATCTTTCATATTTCTTTCACTAAGAAGAAATTATCATTAGTCACCCCTTTGAGCCTTAGGAACAATTTCTTTCTTTAAACCTTGATCAAGGATCAACCTCTACACTAAAGGGCAAATGCGAAAAAAAAGGCAAAAAAGAGAGCCATCGAAAAATGTGAAATCAAAGAATGGGAAATGAAAGCCAGCAATGAAAACAAAAGATTGAAAAAAAAAGAAGAAAAAAGTCCAAAAAAAATGAGGGGGACAAATGTTTCAAGAATGAATTCTCCTCAGGAAATGATCCTTAATCCAATCACCATTAAACACATTTTGGCCTATTTTATCCTTTCTTTCGAAACCCGAACCTTGGCCTACATTACGTGTTTTAAAAGTCCATTTTGATCAAGCATAGGTATTTAATTTGAAAGGTTGTTCTCAAAATTTATCCCATCTTTTGAATTGACATTTTTACCTTGGAAGCATTTAGAATTCTCAGATGCATGGTAGAATACAAGAAAAAAATGAAAAAAAAATGAAAACAAAAAAAGAATATAAAAGAAGAGGTTTAAGCCGAAAACTCGCAAAGGGCGACTTAATACCGAATGGGGACACTTCAGTTGAAAACCCGCAAAGGGCAGCTCAAGTACTTGTTAAGTTTTGAATCAATGCTCCGTGTAAAAGGGGAGAAAATATTTGAAAATCAGAGGAAAGGGGAACAACTTAGTCTGACGTAACTACGAAAGTCGAGGGGTTACCCAAGTAAAATGCTCATTCAAGAGAAATTTCAGATGGATTGAAAAAGGAGGGGTCCAAGATATTCCGCATCCAGGGCATCTACAACATGTATCTTTACATTTGTTTCTTATATCCTTGATATTCACTTTTACCATTTTAAAACATTTGTTGCAATAAATTCTTGTTATCCTTTTCATGACATTTTGCTTGTTTCATATTTTCTTTCATCCATTTTTGAGATGCATCTCAATTGTTATTAATTTGAATGATGATTAGTAAACATAAAAATCTTTAAATAAAAGGATTTCAGAGTATTATAAGGAGTAGATTTAAAACTTAGGAAAGGCTTGGAAAGTTCACCAAGTAAAGGAAAAACAGTGAATGTGTTGGAGACTCTATCATGAAGTCAAAAAATTTGTGAATTTCAGTGAAAGTCAGAAACTAGGACTGTTTGACAAGTTATCTTGAGTGAAAGGTTCCTTAAGTGGGGCATCAATGAATAATTGAAGACTCCGTCATGAAGTTGGATAATCTATGAACCTCAAAGAAACCATGGATTAGAAATCATGACACAATCATTTGATTGCGTTCATTCTTAGGAAACATACAAGCATTTGCAAAGCATGCCATTCTCATCATTGCATTTAGCTAACATTGCAGAAATCAGGAAAACTTTAGCTTCCCCAAATCGAACTCGTTCTGCTTCTCAAATGAGTCGAGCGCCGAGACCATCGTCGAGGTATGTTCCTTTCCAAATCGAACTTGTTCTGCTTCTCAAATGAGTCAAGCCCCGAGATCACCATCGAGGCATGTTTCTTTCATTTTCAAGTTAAATTATTTTTTCCAAATGAATCAAACCCAGGATCATTCTTAGTATTTCCTTTTGTTTTAAATCGAATTCATTCTCTTTATCAAATGAGTCGAGCCTCGAGACCATCATCGAGGTATTTCTTTTTGTTTTAAATCGAATTCATTCTGTTTATCAAATGAGTCGAGCCTCGAGACCATCGTCGAGGTATTTCCTTTTGTTTTAAATCGAATTCATTTTGTTTATCAAATGAGTCGAGCCTCGAGACCATCGTCGAGGTATTTCCTTTTGTTTTAAATCGAATTCGTTTTGTTTATCAAATGAGTCGAGCCTCGAGAACATCGTCGAGGTATTTCCTTTTGTTTAAAATCGAATTCGTTTTGTTTATCAAATGAGTCGAGCCTTGAGACCATCGTCAAGGTATTTTTCATCATGGATAAGACCTCCGGGCACCATTCTTAAGATCTCCGGGCATAATTATTTTCATCATGGATAAGACCTCTAGGCACCATTCTTAAGACTTCCGGGCATAATTTTTCCAAATCATGGGTAAGGCCTCCGGGCATCATTTTTAAAGTCGCATACAGCGCATTTTTCAAATCACGGGTAAGGCTTCCGGGCACCATTCTTAAGACCTCCGGGCATCATTTTTAAAGTCGCATATAGCGCATCTTTCCAAATCATGGATAAGGCCTCCGGGCATTATTTTTAAGACCTCCGGGCACAATTTTCTTCTTTTGCAAATCAAACTCGTTTTCTTAAGACGGGTCGAGCCTTGATTAGTTAGGGAACTCAATGTTAGGACAAAATCTTCAATTTATAGCTTTATTAAAAAAAATGTAAAAAAATGAAAAAAGATGAATGAAAAAATGGAAATAAATGAAAACCCTTTTCCCTTTTCTTCACATGTGGTTTCACTAATCGAATAAAATTAGTGTTTGTTTATCTTTGCATGATTCCTAATTCTCAGCAATAGCCAAAGAAGGGTAGCTATAGACCGGACCACTAAAATAGGTATGTTTTCTTTCTAAATTGATGTTTCAGACTGCAAAAAGCCTTTTCCCATCATGCAGGTGGTACTCCGAGACTTAGTCTAAAAAGGCAAGCATAAAAAGTCAAACTTTAAAAAGTCAACCCCAAAAAAGTCAACCTTGAAAAGTCAACTACTAAAAAAGTCAACCCACTTTCAAAATCAAGATTTGAAGTTCAATTGAAAAATGGTGAAAGAATTTTGATAATCCGAGGTCTACATTGAAAGATATGGAGTTCGAAAGTTGGGTTACGTAGATTCAATAGAAAGGAAATCCTAGTTCGGAAAATTTGGGGAAAAGTGTTTAAACGATCAAATTGGTCAAAATTGAAGGTTCCAAATGAAAGATAAGCACTAACTACGTGTAATGTCTCGCTACTTGGAAGAAAAACTGAAGGAAAAGTCAATTCGGAAGGAAATCGAGAATTAGGGTTTTTAGTAGATTTTGGTAAAATTGAGGAAAGTTGTAGAAATGGCCCGATTCGGTAAAATTAAAGCCTCTAATTGATGAGGAGTGATTAAACAAGGATATCCCAAGGCTCAGTTTGAAGAAATTCCGAGAAAAGAGCCGATTGGAGGAAAAACGGAAAAACGAGGAAATTCCAGACAGTGAAAAAAAGGAAAAATCAAATCGAAAGGGAATTTGATCGTAAAAATTGGGCGATTTTGGACCAACTCCAATTCAATATATGAAAAAGGCCCATGAAAAGAAAATCTGAAAATCGAACTTGTTTTGAGCAAAACCGGGCTTCGGAGGCAAAAGGGCAAAATTGGAAAATTTGAGAAAAATAGCAAATGAACTCCAAAAATTATAAAAATTTGTAGATCCCATTCTTAAATCATTTCATAGAGATTGGTGAAAGAAAAATCTGGATTCGAAGTTCGTTTGCAAAATGGCCAAATCCCGGGCCCACTATGTAGAAATTTAAGCAAATAAATCCCGAAAAAATAGCAAATGAGTTCCAAAAATTATGAAAACTTCCAGATCATACTTTTAAATTATTTGGAAGATATTGGTGAAGAAAAATCTGGATTCAGAGCTTATTTAGAAATGGTGAAAGTCCTGGTGCATAAAAGGGCAATTTTGGAAAAAAATCCAAAAAAAAATTGCAAATGGGCTCGATAAATTTTGAAAACTTCCAGAATTCAATTTTTATTATTTTGGAAGTATTAAAAAAAGAAATTTTGAATTTGAAGTCCGTTTGCTATTTATTTAGGTTCGGGGGTCAAAAAGATCATTTTATCGAAGAAACCGAAAAATGGTCGTTTCTTGTTTTTTTAAAATTGAAGCATGGACTGGAAGAGGAAGGGTCAGCCGGCCAAGGCATAATGGTGGGCAGATATTTTCTGATTTTTTAATCAGAGGGCCAAAAGTGAAGAGGAAGGTAGTTATTTTTGTGATAAAGCCTTTGAATTTGCAACAAATGGACCAATAGATGGAGGGGGATGATGTCATATTTATCATCCTATTTATGACATCATCTTCATGAAATTATAATTCAAAGGGCTGATTGTTCTAATCTAATGGTGAAAATTTTACATAGAAAGCGTCTTGAAGTGATAGCCATTGGATGAGAAAAAAATAACCACCTTGCTTCTAGAGGGAATGCCAACCGGCCAAGGCATAATAGCAGGCTCTCTTCTTCATTTTTTTCACTCTTGTTTCGCTGATTTCTCTCCATTTTTAAAAAGCAAAAAGAAAAGTTTAGAAAGACAAAGAAAGTAAGAAGAGGAAAAGCTTGCAATATAGCTTTTAGAGGTAGCTAAAAGCACCATACTCTTGCACTTTCCCTGCATTTCCGTTCTTGATTTGCTGTTTTCATTGATATTTTGGTGAGTTTCTTTTGATTTTGATTTTAAAATAATTGTTTTTAAGCTTCGTATTCAAGTCTCCTTTGATTCTTTGTTGAAAAAGCTTTGAAAAAATAATTTTTTCCCTTGCTTTGGAGGTGGCCAAATGGCCTATTTTTTAAAATGGTTGTTGTTTTGTTGTTTTTTCATGTGATTAGTGGTGTTCAACATGTTTTTGATGTCTTATATCTTCTTCAAATAATAAAAATATGAAGTTTGTTTTGATTGTGTTGCTTATTTACCTCCATTGTTTGAGTTTATTATCTTGTATTCATGTTTAATTTCTTTGTTTCCATCTTTTAATTTTCTGTTTTCAACATTTTTTGAGTTGTTCAAGATTTGCCTTTTACTATGCTAAGTGTTTGTGAAAATGCCTAGTTGTTTTCATGCCTTTACTTTATGTTTGCATGTGTTTGTGAAAATGCCATTCCCATTTTGAAGTTTAGGACCATTCGGCTACCCTTTTTTCTATTGCTTTATGTGTGCATTTTCATTATGCTACATAATAGGTTTGCATTTCCATGATATGATTTTGTGTATTTTTTTTTTTAGAATGCTATGTGTTTGTGTGTTTGTCATGCATTCTTTAGGTTTAGGTTTTGCTTGTATTATCATGCATTTCATGCATTTTAGACCTAGGTTGAATTAAATGCCATGCAAGTTCATGTTAGGTCTAGGTCATATTCTTTATGCCATGCCTTTTCCATGTCATTTAGGTTTTAAATCATGCATTTCATACATCATATTTTCTGTATTCTCATGCATATCATATCATGCCACATGATTTATGACTTAGGCTAATCAATGGCTCAAAGTCATGCTTATTTGAGCATACTTGTGGAAAATTAAAGATTTGTCAAATTGATTATTCTACCTTTGTGATTTTTTTTTTTAAAAGTGTTAGATACTGTTTGTGGGTCTTTAGGAGAGTCTCCAACATTTTTACTTTGATTTTTAAATGATTTTACCAAAGGCAAAAAAACATGTTTTGGCAAATCAGCTTTTCACCCAGTACTCGAACTTCTTTGATTTTTCTGGGAAGTCATCTTTAATTAGAAAATTAAGCCAATTTTTTCTCATGTAGTTTTACATGTTCTGAGTCTCTAAGATTTTGTTTTAGATTTTTTTGAAAATTTAAAAATAGGTTATAAATTCGTGCTTTAAAACTGGACAGTGGAGTCAGATTTGAATTTGTGGGAAAATCATTTTTTTTGTTTTGGCTAAGTTACTTAGAGGAGGCTGATTAGGAAATTTAGCTTCTACTTTAGGGTGGTTTCTAGGCCATTTTAAACTTAAAAAATGATTTTTATAGAGTTCGTGTCAAGGTTGGTCAAGTCCGGGATTTTAAACTTAGGAAATTAGAACCATTTTTAAAAGGGTTTGGCTAGGGTTTTAATCTTCATTCAAGCTTTTCAAAATTGTTTTCAAACAATCACAAAGTATTTTGGTTTTATAATATTTACTTTGATATATTTTTCTAAGGTAGCCGGATATCTTTTTAGATATACGGATTTCCTTAATTAAAGGAAAAAAATACATTCTCATACATTGCATTTTCCATGTTCATGCATACTATATATTATGTGATTTTTGCTATGATAATTTCTATGGTGTTGTTATTATTTTTGATTTATATTTTTGGTGTTATGTTGTTTTTTATATGGTTTTGAATATTTCATGATATCGTATGCTTTTTATCTAGTTATTTATTTTTGTCACATTATTTAACATATACTATGTTCATGCATTATTATTTTTATTTTTATTTTCATGCATATTACATGATAGCATTATTTTATGTTTCATGTCATTTAGATTATATTCCATGTCATTTATATTATATTATTTAGAATATGTCATATCATTTAAACATGCCATGCCATTTAAAATATGCTATGTTATTTTGAATATCATATCATTTAAATCATTTCATTTCATATAGAATATATTATATTACTTAAGACATTTCATTTTATTTAGGATATTTCATTTAGAATATCATATCATTTAAAGCATTTCATTTCATATAGAATATATTATGTTACTTAGGACATTTATTTTTATTTAGGATATTTCACTTAGAATATCATATCATTTAAGTCATTTCATTTCATTTAGAACATATCATGATACTTAGGATATTGTATTCCATTTTTAATAAATCATGTCACTTAGGTTATATTCGTTTCACTTAGAATATATTATGACACTTAGGTTATATCATTTCATTTAGATTTATATCATTTCATTTAGATTATTTCATGTCATCTTTATTATGTCATACCATTTCATATTCATATATATATATATATATATATTTAAAATATGTTTTAAATTATGACAATGATTTTCAATAAAGTAATGATATTCTCGAGTTAAAATAATTCATGAGTTCTTTGCCGGGATTGCTGGGGAGGATATCATCAATTATCATTAATAACGGAATATCTTCTTTAAAACGAGAATGATTCGGAAAGTTTTCCAAATTAATAAAAATTTATATATTTTGCCACGTTTGTTGGGGAATATAGGAAAATTTTGAATTAATAAATTCCGGATTATTTTCAATTAAAAATGGAATTATTTTTCTTTAAATTGGGAATTAACTTGAAGTACTAAATTAAAAACTGACTTTTTACTGAGACTTGAGATAACACATGATTAATAAGGTACCATTTTACACGGGTGTTGTGGGAGTGCTAATCATTCCCCGCACGTAATCGAATCCCGAACCCGATTCTTCGATTTTCTCTGGTTTATAACGCAGACATAAAATTGTATTTAAAAATGTTTTAATTAATTTTAAAATATTTTATAAAACCGGTTTTAATAGGTGGCCGATCACACCTAGATAAAAAATATTGATGGTGACTCCATGTCTTTTTCAAGGTCATTTTCAAAACCTTCATTTTTTTAAAAGGAATTAAGTCGACTTTTCCTCGATTTTTTAATGTCACGCTTAACGAATAATAAAGTCTTGCGTTGAGACTTGTTATTTTTTAGGTTGCGACATTGGTTAAAGAAAAAGATGTTACAAAGTTGGCTAGAATGAAGCAAAGGCTCAACATCAATATCTAGCCTATGTTATTTTGTGAGTTTTGAGAAGTTTTATTTGTATGATCTTATTATGTCTCTAAACTCTATGAAATCTTTGAAACCTTTGTGATATCTATATCCTTTTATTCTTTAACCACATTACAACCCCTTGGCCTCATTGCAACCTTGAATAAAGACCTATTGATTCTTGAAGTTGCATGATCTAAGTAGTGGAGAATAGGTGGACAAGCAAGCATATGGTAGAACTGTTTTCATGAGATTGATTGAGTGTAAACACTTTAGCACTACTTTAAAGAGTGAAAATCATGAGAGTATTCCATGTGAGAAGTTGAAATTTAGTTTGAACATGCACTATTTTGATTGAGATATATTATGTTAATGTTAGCTTAACTCAAAACCTTTACTATCAAGCATGGTTCTTTATGAAACTCTTTAAGTTAGTGATTAGTTATAAGACTTGTTTAATGATTATCTCTCATTTTTATTAAAAGTGGATTATATTAGGTTTTCTTATTTTGTTTTTATATGATTTTTCTCGAGGACTAGCAAAAGACTAAGTGTGGGGAAATTTGATAAGTGTGTAATTGCATACATTTTCATGTATTATTTCCTTATACTTTGTGCTTTAATTCTTAAGTTCCTTGACAAATTGTTAAATTTTTATGATTTATAGGTATTTTGGATGAAATGAAGTTAAAACATGTCAATTATGATGATAAAGAGCTTATAAAGTCATAATCATAAGATGGAAGAAGACTTGGGAGTCAAAAAGATCAAATTCTTAGTGCTAGATGATCAGGCAGATTTGACCTCTGGAGCTTGTTTCAAGGAAATCATTATGTTAAAAACATTATTTGAAGAAACTTCCTTCATTACTTTTGAAGCTGACTTAAATACATTTCCAACGATAGTTTACACGCCTAAATCGGACAACGGATGGTCATCCAAATCAGCCGACAAATTTCAAGACAATGCATAAGTCGCAAAGCGAAGTCAGCAAGCAAAAACGCCCCAAGGCAGAAAGTTGGCACTGCGGCGCTGGGCCGCAGCATTGAGTTACTGATCCCAAATCCTCTAAAACAGCAAAAAATAGCAAATTGTCCAAATTTTCCTTGTTTTTACTCCTAGCTTCCTTGAAGAGCAAGAAAGGGTTTGCAAAGCTTTAAGGCTCTATAAATATCATCTTTTGAGCCACCAAAGAAGACATGCTTTTGATTATTTATCAATCTTCTTCTTCTTCTCTTATTTTTATTTTATTGTTGTTCTTAGTTTCTTTTGAATATTCATGTTTATGTTAATAATGCCTATGCAAGGCTAAATTTCTCTTTGGTTAAGGGTGATTTCAAAGCCCTAGACATGTTATGTAATTAATTTTCAAATTCTATCATATATTAGTTTTCTATCAAAGTTGTTTATGTTCTTCTACAAGAATTATTCCTGATATTGTCTTGATTTGTTTAGGTGGCCAACTAAATAGATCTTGATAATTATCTAATGCTATTTTTGGAATCTTGATCCGTGTAATTGTCTTGATTTCTATTCAATAGTGGCAATTTATAATTCATGATTATGTTGGGTTTTCAGGAATTATGAAGTGGAACATAACATAAGTTGAATGAATCCATGTTTATGTATTTGTTGCTTAGATCAACCTATCTTTCCCATCATAAAGCTGCTATCACTTTGAATCTAATGATGTTTATCTTAGGTTATTTGATAGTTAGAGATTAAGTAGTGGCGTTCGTCCTGCTTAACGACGAACTAGGGAAGGATTGGGGTAACACAGGATGTTGTTATCTACGGTTGTTAACTTTGATAGCTAATTGATGTTGATAGATATGAATTTGATTTTTAACATTTTCTAGTGGTGGAGAATGAAACCTTAACCATACTTTTCTCACATCTGATCACTTTTTACTTATTTGCTTTCTTACTTTTTATTGATTGCTTTATTTTTAAACTGATTTCAAAAACTCCCTTTTATTTTGTTTTTGTTGAATTTAAGTTTAAACTAATAATTCTTAAACTAAACCCCAATCCCTGTGGACTCGACCGTTGCTAATCATTATACTTTACAACTGATGTTTTTTGTTCAAGGTTAAATAAGATATACTCTTTTGAGTGCATCAAATGGTCACTATCAAGCTACAAGATGCTATTTTTATTTCCTTGCAAGTGGTCCTCCCTCATCTAATGGCCTAGGTGCTTTGTAGAAAAGATGAGTACACCCTTTAATGGCCAAGATCAAATTGCAAGATGACATTTTTATTGTCATGAAAATATCTTCAACCAATGGCCAAGATTATTGGAGAAAAGATGAGCACAATTCATCCAAGGGAGAGCATGAAGGAGTGGTCCTTGTTTCATCCAATGGCCTAGGTGCTTTGTAATGGATGAGTACACCTTTCAAGGGACAAGATCAAATGGCAAGATGACATTTTTACTTGTCATGAAAATAACCTAATCCAATGGTCTAGATTGTTCGAGAAAAATGAGTACATTTCATCCTATGGTGGAGAGGCCAACTGGCCAAGGGATAAAGAGAGGGGAGAAATTTTTTCTTTTCTTTAAGTGGGCTGGTCATTTGAAGGGGGAAGGCAGTAGCTAATTTGGGAAGAAAAAGGTTTTTGAAAGAAAGGAAGAGAGAGTTGTCTAAGAAAGCTTGGAAGGTAGCCATTCCTATCTTGCTCTTGCATTGTTTCTTCTTCATTTTTCATGCTTTGTTCTTTGTTTTCCATATGATTTTTACCTCTTTTCATGTGAAAATAAAAGTTTTGAAAAGTTTTTAAGCTTTCATATTTTCCTTTTCGTAAAAAAAAAAAGAAAGAGAAGAAAACAATCTTTACAAATTTTTTATCATGGCCGAACCATGCTTGCTTGCTTGCCTTGATTTTTTTGTTTTGCATGTTTGATGTGGGAAACATGATTGTGGAAGGTTTATATTTCTTTTACGTTCTGTTTTTTAACAAATAAATGAAACAAAAGAGGTTGAAAGGCTTCATGATCTTGATAAAATCAAGTGACCATGGTTAGGGGAAGGCCATGCCCATTGTACCAACCATGGAGCTCACCTCCAATTTTTTTTTTAGTTAGCTTGGTTTATTTACTGACTTTTGAGTTGGAAAGGCTTCATGATCTTGATAAAATCAAGTGATTATGGTTAGGAGAGGGCTATGCCCATTTGTACCAGCCATGGAGCTCACTTTCCTTGTTCTTTGTTTACTTTTTTTTTTACTACTTCCATGCATGTCTATGCATTTTTGGTCATCATCTTTGCACTATTTTCATGCTATATTAGTTTTTTCATCATTTTCATGTTGTGATAAGTTCTCTACACATTCGGCCACCTTATGCATTTTGTGTTAATGTCATGCGTTGCATTATATTTGGTTGAGCCATGCATCTTAGGTCATGTAGCTATGTCATTTGGCATTTTGTGTTCATGAAATGTCTTGCATCACAGTCAGCCTTCCTGTTGGTGTAAGCGCAACAACCCAATCTAGTTAGGCTTGTAAAACACTATTTATATATTCATATATTGCACAATAAAGTTTATTAATTATAATTGAGGTATTTCTTTATCCATAAGTATTATTACAATTGTTGGAAATGACTTGTGAAGATAAATCCCATGAGACACAATGGCATTGCAAAGGAATTGTAAGGTGTTACAATTATGAGGATCCTTATGCATCAATGCCGGGTTTCTAAAACTATTCCTGGTCATTGTATTGTCAAGACAGGGTATTGACAATGCTCAAAGACTGGCATATGTTAAGCCTTCATGCACTTGATGCATGCAACTGATCTCATACATAGAAAGTATAGAGATACTTAGGGATAACATATGGGTGCTTGTTAGTTGAACAAGTTCACTGAACATGACCCGCTGTGAGAGTTCCATTTGGTATTTCACTCAAGTGTCTATGGTAAATACTCTCATGTGTCAATAGTGTAAGTAATCCTTTGACTTGTGACACCATGTCATCTTGTATGTGAACTGTCATACTTAGATTTCATCACGAATGGGTCCCAATCACGAGGATGCTTATAGTAGGGTGTTATTGGGTATGACATGAAGCATACGAAGATGAATGAGTGGTCCAGAGAGGATTCATAACCCAAAGTGATTAAGGGGACATATCTCACATGCATCTGGCTTATATTAACTTATGGAAGTCCTTGGCCAAGGCAATACTTTAGGAGTTAATATAAAGCTGCAGATCTAATATGGAATGAGATTAAGAGTAGACACTAAACCATGCTCTTTCCTATCCCAGGATATTTGATGAAGGGATCAAATTACACAGACATATTGTACGCGAAAGGCTAGTCGAAGCTTGATGACTCTCTTGGCATTTGGGTGATCATGATGTATAGCTAGATGCCGCTCATGATCTATAAATATAAATAATAAATTCTTAATTGAATTAAATATATTTATTGCCAACATGTTAAGGGCCGAATGGATCACAAACAAAAGGTGATTAATGAAATTAAAATGAGATTGGGCCAGATTAAATATTGATTAAGTGTTGTGGGCTTATTGTGAATATTTAATAATATGTATAAGGGCTTTAGTGCAGTTAGTCCAATATTTGGAATACACTAAACCTACTTATATATATGCTTTATGTTGTTGCCGCCTCCCCTAATGAAAAATACTTGAACGCGCCTCACTCCCTTACGTGTGTGGTTCGACCGAATAGCAAGAAAATAGAGAATATGATTCTTCTTGTTTTCTTTTGGCTAACTAAGGTAGAGGAGGAAGGTTTCTCACAACCTAGACTACTAGCATCGTCTTGGCAAAACATAATCTCAACCTTGTGAAGGCTTTCAGATCACCTGTGTGGATTACTTTAGAGGTCGGACAATTGGACGACTTTGGTTTTCGACAAGCGAGCTTTATGTACAAGAAAAAGAACATCAAGAATCTATCTTGAGGATTTGACAATCTTCATAACAGAGGTGTGAGATTTTGATTGTTATCTGTTCTTGACAGCCTGATCGTTTTGAATTCATAGGCAGATCCTTGGAGGGATTCAGTATTCTCTATGTTTTATTTTATTCCGCTGCGTTGTATGTTTAACTTGATGATTAAATTATACATTATGTCTGTTTGAGCATGAGCTGAATCCCAACACTTCCCATGTATTTTAGGTCTAGGTCATGCTTTGCATTATATTTGGTTATGTCATGCATCTTAGGTCATATATCAATGTCATGCATCTTAGGTCACTTTTCATGACATTTAGAGAATAGGTCATTTTCGGTTTTTCCATGTCACCTATTCCAAGTCATTATTTAATGCCATGTCACCTATGCCATGTCATCGTTTTATGCCATATCACCTATGCCATGCCATCATTCTATGTTATGTCACCTATGCCATGTTATCCAAATAACATGTCATGCCATATCATCTTTCAAGCCATTCTGCCATGAAATACCATTTAAGGTCTAGGTCCTTTTCATGCCATGTCATCCATATAATATGTCATGCCATGTCACATGCCATATCACCTATATAACATGTCATGTCATGCCATGTCATTTATAGTTTATGCGCCTTTTCATGCCATGTCATTAATGCCATTCGGTCATCCACATCCACATCCATCATCATGAATTCGGCCATTCACATGCCATCACCATGTCATTCGACCATCATGACATTTTGTTTATGATCTATGTCATTCATGCCATATCATTCATATAGCATGTCATTTGCCATGCCATTTAGTGTTTGAGCCCATTTCATAGCATGATTAAGCATGTTATGCCATTAATGTCATTAGCATGACTATTCGGTCACCATGACCTTTCATTCATGTAATTCTATTTTCAAGACACAATATTTTCATGCCATGTCATTTAGTTTGCCATGTCATTTGTTTATGTCATTATGTTTGCCATGTCGATTTCATTCACATGACATTCATTACCATGCCATTATTGCCATGTCATTCCCATGCCATGCCATGTCATTGTTTCTTCTTCCATATTACAATGAAAATGCTTATCATGTTTTGGTAATCATGCATGTCTTAATGTCAATTTGCATATTCATAACATTTTGATAAATATGACAATATTCTCGAGTTTAAATAATTCATGGTTTTCTCTGCTGGCTCTACCGGAGAGGATATAATTAATTGTTATAAACAAAGGAATACCCTTTTCTAAAACAAAAATGATTCATAAAATTTCGAAACGAATAAAACTTTATATGTTTTACCGGGTTTGTCGGGGAACATGGAAAGTTTTTTTGTATTAATAAATTATGAGTCATTCCCAAATAAATTCATTTTTATGCCATGTCACCTATGCCATGTCATCGTTGTATGCCATATCGATTTCATTCACATGATATTCGTTCTTATGCCATGTCATCCATATGCCATGTCATTTTTTTATGTTATGTTGATTTCATTTACATGACATTCATTCTTATGCTATATCATCCATATGGCATGTTATCAT
The DNA here is from genome assembly GCA_030761205.1 of Fremontodendron californicum. Taxonomy (NCBI): domain Eukaryota; kingdom Viridiplantae; phylum Streptophyta; class Magnoliopsida; order Malvales; family Malvaceae; genus Fremontodendron; species Fremontodendron californicum. The sequence continues at coordinate 5,614,571 of JAULJL010000026.1, forward strand.
GTATGCCATGTCGATTTCATTCACATGACATTCGTTCCTATGCCATGTCATTTTGTATGCCATGTTGATTTCATTCACATGACATTCATTCTCATGAAATTCATCCATATGCCATGTCATTTCGTATGCCATGTCGATTTCATTCACATTACATTCATTCTTATGCCATGTCATCCATATGCCATGTTATCATGTATGCTATATCGATTTCATTCACATGACATTCATTCTTATATCATGTCATCCATATGCCATCTCATTTTGTATGCCATGTCGATTTCATTCACATGACATTCATTCTTACGCTATGTCATCCATATGCCACATTATCATGTATGCCATGTCGATTTCATTCACATGACATTTGTGTCAAAATTCACTATGCAAGTGCACGTATCGCAAACAAGTAATAAAGTGGAAGTAAAGTGTCGAATCCACGAGGAATTGCTATTAAATTCGTTAAGTACTGAAATTAACACAGTTTAATCTTATCTAAACAACTAATAAAGATAATAATTAAAAACTAAATTAAAAGAAACTAATACTGAAAGCAAGTAAATTAAAAATGATGAATTCAATTAATTATAAAAGCCTAGGATTACAACTTCCCTCAACACTTCACTTGAATCTCTTTTAACCTCTTCACTTGATTAATGGTCTTGAGTTGTTAACCTAGAGTTCTATCTTATTTATAAGTATTTGTCGATGGTCTTATAAAAATATCCCTCATAACCAATTAATTATATGTCTACGATAATTGAATTAAAGAAGAATTCATTAAGCTTAGGCTCTAAGAATGGTTACACATGACAAGTAAGTATATTTCTATCGTACCTGCAGATCAACTCATCCTAATAAATGAATATGAAACATGTGTCATTCAATCCATGTCTAATACTAAACTCCCTATGTCTAGTTGTATTTAGGTTATCAAATCAATTTAATTGGTGATCAAGCAATTAAAAGCATTAAGCACAAGAATGAACAAACAACTCAACAAACCATTAAATCAAGCTAGAGAGAAAAGTAAATTCAAAATATGTGTTGAGTTCCATTGAAATCCTAGTAAAGGAATTTAGTTCATGATAATTAATCAAAACAAATAATCCCATAGTGGGTGATGGAGTGGGATTCAAGAATCCCATAGTGGTCATCCCAATAGACGATTGGACCATGGCAGGGTGGGAATATTGGTTTGGACCTAGAATAGTTTGTAGGTATGGTACTGGATCCGAGGTTTCTATCTTTGGTATCAGGCTCTCAGGTTTAATCATTTTCACGATTTTGTCCATAATTTCATCAGGATTGCAACCTTTGTGGCATTGACAAGTGCAGCATCCAGCAAGGATTGTATGTTCTGGACCTAATGGTTTTGGTTGATCCAAAGGCGATGTAGAGCCCTGAGAAAGTTCCCCTTTACTCTTACCCATATCCTCAAACATTTTCAGCAATTTGGCAAGCTGTTCTTTCACTTCCCGGATTTCATGTTTACATTCCTCTTGGTTGCGTTCCAAAGCACCCAATCGTTCCTCCGATTCATTCCTCATATCTTGAACCCTTTCATGCAAATGAAAATGTCATGAGATTAAGAATACAATTGTGAATGTACATGCTATATTCCTATGTGCATGAATATACTGATGATTAATGCATGAACATATACATAGAAATTATGATGACTATGTATGCTATGGATGCAATCTAATGCCAACATGATGCATTAAAAAATGAATAAATTGATGCACAAGTATATACCAATAATGACCATGTATGTATTCTACAATGAATGACCATGCATGCTATGATATCAAAATGATACATGCTAAGAATAAATGAATTAATACAAAGGTAGGTACAAAGAATGACCATGTATATCACAAATGTATTCTACAATGAATAACCATGCATGTTAGGACTGTGACATGATGTCAACATGATACAAATAAATTAACCAATGATTACACGAAATTGGTGGGACCTAAATCTTGATTATTCAAAAATTTCATTATGCAAGATTTGCCTCTAAATTTATGATTTTTTGAAACATGTTTTTTTCTATGAAAAACCAATCATATTATTTTCAAAAGAATTTTGGGGTAGTGGATCCTACTATGGTACAATATCCAAATGTTCATGTAACACTACCGGTTTATGAAATCAGCAAATGAGATTTTTATCACCATCCATTTATTGCAAAAACGGGATCAATAATACAATAAAAAATGTATATGCTCTATTCATACATGTATGAAATGTGCAAAATGCAAAAATGCTTGAAAAGGATTTTTATTTTTTTATTTCAAACAGTTAATGAATATTTGCCCCGACAAATATCTACTTATATAGGTATCACAGTGCCTTTGGGACAGATTAACACATTTATTACGGGCGATGTACGTACATCGTTGCCCAATCTACAAAACTTCTTCAGAGTGTAAAATAGGTAACAAAAGGTTTAGAAATGTCCCTCCATGTGTTCTTATTTTCGGTATATCTAACGGAAATCCGGCATGGCTTTGCCTAGGTTTATTATCTGAAGGTGAATCGGTTCTAAGGCCCCGAATTGTTCCTCACTGTCGCTGGTGAAGGCTAGTAAGGCACCCCGATAAAAGCGGGTTCAATTCATTAGAGTATATTTTCCTATGCCCATACGGAGCATTATCACGAAGGCATTAGGTACTTTATACTCCGAAAGTGTTTCACTAGCCCATACGGAGGAACATCACGAAGGCGTAGTTACTTTACTCCCACTTAAAAGGACGGAACCCGGGTAGAGGATTCATGTTATGCAAATGCAAATACAGTGTGTGCGGAGGAACAAAACAAACCTGTCACCACCTATTCTACACCCTTTATTCTAGATACCCCACTAAAATCAAACAATGTAAAGCATCAATCAAGCAAACATATAAATATACGCAACAAAATAACCAGAGAACAAATAATAATATGAATGCACATGAATATGGACATATAAAAACATTTTTTTATTTTCAAAATTCTCTTTTATTTTAAAAAATGGGAATTAAAATTAAATACAAATTAAACCAACAAAATCGAGACTTTGATAACACACGAATAATTCTAGGCCTGGCTCTCTAAAAAAGTCCCCAGCGGAGTTGCCAAGCTGTCGCAACCTAAAAAATAACGAGTCTCATCGCAAGACTTTATTATTCATTATGCGTGACATTAAAACAAATCGAGGAAAAGTCGACTTAATTCCTCTAGAAAAGTGAAGGTTTTGAAAATGGCCTTAAAAAAGACCTGGAGTCGCCACCAATCTTTTTTAGCTAGGTGTGATCGGCCACCTATTAAAACCGGTTTTATAAAATATTTTAAAAATTAATTGAAACATTTTAAAAACCAATTTCAAGTCTGCGTTTTAAACCAGAGAAATCAAAGAAACAGGTTCGGGACTCGATTACATATGGGGAAGGATTACCACCCCCAAAACGCCCATATAAAATGGTACCTTATTAATCGTGTGTTATCTCAAATATCGGTGTAAAGTTGGTTTTAAATTTCGTATTTAAAGTTAATTCCCAAAAAAATAATTCCATTTTTAATTGAAAATGATCCGGAATTTATAAATTCAAAATTTTCCTATATTCCCCAACAAACGTGGCAAAATATAGAAATTTTTATTAATTTGGAAAACTTTCCAAATCATTCTCGTTTTTTGAAAGAAAGATATTCCTTTATTAATGAGAATTGATGATATTCCCTCCAGCAAACCCGGTAGAGAACTCATGAATTATTTTAACTCGGGAATATCTTTTTTTTTATTGAAAAATCATTATCCTTTTGAAAACATCTTAAAAGATATGAATATGTATATGCATGACATAAATAAAATGACATAGCAAAATCTAAATAATATAATGCTTCCTAAATTATATGCATATTCTAAATGAAATGAAATGTCCTAAGTTATATGACAAATTATAAATGAAATGACCTAGGTAGCATAATATGTTTTATATGAGATGAATATCCTAAGTCATATGATATATTCTAAATGAAATGAAATGACCTAGGTAACATAATATATTCTATATGAAATTTAATATCCTAAGTCATATGATATATTCTAAATGAAATGAAATGACCTAGGTGACATAATATATTCTATATGAAATAAAATAACCTAGGTAACATAATATATTCTATATGAAATGACATAATTTAAATGACATGGCAAATATGGATGATATGGCATATAATTTAAATGACATGGAATATAAAATAATGCTATCATATAATATGCATGGAAATAAAAATGAAAATAATAATGCATGAACATAGTATATGCTAAATAATATAACAAAAAAAAAAATAATTAAACAAAAAGCATAGGATATCACGAAATATTCCAAATCATATAATAAACAATATAACATAACTCAAAATCATAACAATATTATAGAAATTATCATAGCAAAAATCACATAATATATAAAATGCATGAATATGGAAAATGCAATGCATGAAAATGTATTTTTTCCTTTAATTAAGGAAATCCGTATATCTAAAAAGATATCCGACTACCTTAGGAAAATATGTCAAATTAAATAATCTAAAACCAAAATACTTTGTGATTGTTTGAAAACAATTTTGAAAAGCTTGAATTAAAAATAAAAACTGGGCTAATTTTTTTTAAAATAGCTCTAATTTCCTAAGTTTAAAAATCCGGACTTGACTACCCTTAACCCGAGACTTAAAAAGTCATTTTTAGAGTTAAAAAAAGCTTAGAAACTACCCTAGGTCAGTAGCTAACCTTCCTAATCAGCCCCCTCTAAGTAACTTAACCAAAACAGAAAAATGATTTTTCTTTAAATTCAATTCTGACTCCACTGTCCAGTTTTAAGCCACGATTTTTTACCCTATTTTTAAAAATTCCAAAAATTCTGAAAAAAAATACTGGAGACTCAGGACATGCAAACCGACGCGGGAACAAAATCCGCTTAATTTTCTGATTAAAGATGAATGCCCAGAAAAATCGAGAAAGTACGAGTACTGGGTGAAAAAACTGCTTTGCCAAAATACATTTTTTGCCTTTGATAAAATCATTTAAAAATCAAAGTAAAATATTTAAAACTCACAAAATGACTTACAAAAAGTAGCTAGGACTTTTTGAAAGTTAGATAAAAATTGGCTAAGTAAAAAAAATCACAAAGGTTGAATAATCAATTTGACAAAACTTAATTTTCCACAAGTGTGCTCAGGAGAGCATGACTTTGAACCATTAATAGGCCTAAGTCATTATTCAAGTGGCATGGACATGAAATGCATGAAAAATACAGCAAATGTGATGCATGAAATGCATGGTTTTAAACCTAAATGTCATAAAAAAATGCATGGCATCAATATAGTGACCTAGACCTAAATAAACTTGCATGGCATTTAATGCAACCTAGGTCTAAAATGCATGACATGCATGGAAAATAAACCAAACCTAATAACTAAAATATGCATGGCATTTTCACAAACACAAAGCATGCTTAAACCAAAACTCAACCAAATATCATGCAAATGCTAACCTATCAACTAACATGGCAAGAATGCACATACAATGCTATAATTCAAGGAGTGGCCGAATGGCTATGGATCCTAACAAACATGGCATTTTCACAAACACTTGGTATACTAACATGCAAAACTAAATCAAATGTCATGCAAATGCAAAACCTACCAACTAACATGGCAAAAATGCAACACACAATGCGAAACACATGGAGTAGCCGAATGGCCTCAAGCTCCAACAAGCATGGCATTTTCACAAACACTTGATATACTAACATGCTCAACTAAAATATAACACTCAAAACATGCAAACACAAAGTAGAAATACTAAAACCAAACAAGCATTTTCACAAACACTTAATATACTAACATGTTCAACTAAAATATAAAACTCAAATCATGCAAAAACCACACAAGCATTTTCACAAACACTTGATATACTAAATATAAAACATCAACAAATTTAAACATTATGAAAACATAAAATTAAAAATTCAAGAACATGATATTTAAATCATAAATGGCAACAAACAAAGCAACCAAATTAAAATATGACTCAAGTATGAAGTAGAATAACACTTAAAACATCAAGATCAAAGAAAATAACATAAACAACATGATAAAATAAACAAAACAACAACTTAAATAAAGAATGTAGGCCATTCGGCCATGGTGAGAAATTGTAAAAAAAAATTGTAAAAAATATATTTAAGAAAGAGATGAAGAAAGAACATAAGAAAAACAATAAAAAAAAACATTTATTTAAAAAGGAAACTCACCAAATAGTAATCAGAATAGCAAAAACAAGAATGGAAAATCAAGAAAGTGCAAGAGTTGGTGCTCAAGAGCAACCTCAAGAAGCTACATTTCAAGCTTTATCTCTTCAAACTTTCCTTTCTTTTCTAAACTTTTCTTTTTTGCTCTCAACCAGGAGAGAAAAACTAAGAAAAACTCAGAGCAATCAGCAAAATGAAAGTGTAAAAAATAAATTCTGCTTCCCCCAAAATAGAGCTAGCCGAACCCATCTTAAATCATGCAAGGATGTTGTCTTTTTTTCCAACTAATTTTCCATCAAATGGCTAATAATTTAAGGTGAAAAAATCATGAAATTATCACCTTTAGATTAGCATATCAGCTGTCCCAAATTACAGCTGTTCAAGAATAATGTTGACACTCTCTCTTGGCCTATGTGGCTTAATCACCATGGCTTGATCAAAGAGAATCTCTAACTAACTCTTAATTCTTGGCCATTTGATTGAAAAATCAGAAGCTTCCTCCTTCCTTTGGGCCTTGGCAGGCCAGCACTTCTCTTTTACAGCCCAAGTCTGGTTTTTTTTTTAAAGGCCCAAAGAAACACTTTTCGGTTGCTTGGGTGAAATGACCGTTTTGCCCCCCGGATGCAAATAAATATCAAACGGACTCCAAATTTAATTTTTATTTTTTTAATACTTCCAAAATAATAAAACATTGAGTTCTAAAAGTTTTCAAAATTATCCGAGTCCGTTTTCTATTTATTTGGATTTTTTTTCCAAAAATACCCTTTTATGCCTCTACATTTTACCATTTTTTAAACGAGCTCCAAATCAAGATTTTTCTTCACCAATATTTTCCAAATAATTTAAAAGTGTGATCTGAAAGTTTTCATATTTTTTGGAGCTCATTTGGTATTTTTTTGGGATTTATCGGCTTGAATTACTACATGGGAGCTCGGGATTTGGCCATTTTGCAAACGAACTCCTAATCAAGATTTTATTTCACCAATCTCTTCCAAATAATTTTAAAATGAGATTTGCAAAATTTCAAAATTTTTGGAGTCTATTTGCTATTTTTCGGGATTTATCTTCTTGAAATATTGCATAGAAGGCCCGGGATTTGGCCATTTTGCAAACGAACTCCAAATCAAGATTTTTTTTTGCCAATATATTCCAAATAATTTAAAAATGATATTTGCAAAATTTCAGAAGATTTGGAGCTCATTTGCTATTTTTTCGGGATTTTCCTTTTTGAATTACTACATAAGAGACACGGGATTTGGCCATTTTGCAAACGAACTCCGAATCAAGATTTTCTTTCGCCAATATCTTCCAATTGATTTAAGAATGAGATTTGCAAATTTTCAGAATTTTCGGAGTTCATTTGCTATTTTTCCCAAATTTTCCAATTTTGCCCTTTTGCCTCCGAAACCCAATTTCGCTCAAAACAAGTCCGATTTTCAGATTTTTTTCAAGATGAGCCTTGGGCTATCCCTTTTTAATCATTCCTCATACATTGGGGGCTTTTGTTTTACCAAGTCGGGCCATTTCTGTGATTCTTCCCGATTTCACTGAAATCAACCAAAAACCCTAATTCTTGATTTTCTCCCGGATTGACTTTTCTTTCGGTTTTGCTTTCAGGTGGCTTCTCCATTACCCGTAGTCAGTGCTTTTCTTTCATTTGGAACCATCAATTTCTACCAATTCGATCGTTTAAGCATTTTTCCCCAAATTTCTCGGATTAGGGTTTCCTTTCTACTGAATCTCTAAATCCCATCTTCCGAACTCAATATCTTTCAATGTAGACCTCGGATTATCAAAATTCTTTTGCCATTTTTCAATTGAACTTCAAATCTTGATTTTGAGAGTGGGTTGACTTTTTTAGTAGTTGACTTTCTGGGGTTGACTTTTTATGATTTGACCTTTTTTCGAGGTTGACTTTTTTCAAGTTTGACTTTTTATGCTTGCCCACTTAAACTAAGTCTCGTAGTAACACCTGCAGGATGAAAAAGATCTTTTTACATTCTGAAACCTCAATTTAGGAAGAAAACATACCTGTTTTAGTGGTTCGGACAAAATTAGGTGTCTACAATCATATTTTTAAAATAAGGATATTATCGAATTAAAATAATTCATGAGTTCTCTACCGGGTTTGCTGGGGAGGATATCATCAATTATCATTAACAACGGAATATCTTTCTTTCCAAAAAAATGAGAGGGATTCGGAGATTTTCTAAATATATAAAAATTTCTATGTTTTGTCAGGTTTGTCAGGGAATATGGGAAAATTTTAAGTTAATAAATTCTGGATCATTTTTGACTAAAAATGGGATTATTTTTCTTTAATATGGGAATTATTTTAAAATGCTAATTTCAAAACCGACTTTTACCGAGACTCAAGATAACACACGATTAATAAAGTGCCATTTTATATGGGCGTTGTGGGGGTGCTAATCCTTCCCCGCACGTAACCGACTTTCGAACCCGCTTCTTTGATTTCTCTGGTTTAAAAGTGCAGACTTTGAAATTGGTTTCCAAAAAATATATATTTTAATTAATTTTAAAATGTTTTACAAAACCGGTTTTAATAGGTGGTCAATCACACCTAACCAAAAAAGATTGGTGTCGACTCCATTTCTTTTTTGAGGTTGTTTTCAGACCCTAATTTTATTTCAAGAGGAATTAAGTCGTCTTTTCTCTATTTCTCCCAATGTCAAACTTAAAGATTAATGTCTCGTTATGAGACTTGTTATTTTTTAGGTTGCGACAGCTTCGCGATTCCGCTAGGGACATTTATAGAGTCAAGCCTAAAATTAGTCGTGTGTTATCGAAAGTCTCGATTTTATCAATTTTTACTTAGTATTTAATTATAATTCCCATATTTTTTTTAAAAAAAATAAGGAGAATTTTTGAAAATAATATAATGTTTTTAGTATGTTCATTTTTATGCATATTATTATTCTTCTCTGGTTATCTTGTTGAATATTATTTTGTTTTCTTTTTTTAATTAATACTTTGCATTGTTTAATCTTGTCTTTAATAAATTGTTGGGGTATTTAGAATAAGGGGTATAGAATAGGTGGTGAAAGGTTTGTTGTTTCTCCTCACACACTACACGTGCATTTTCATATCATGAGCCTTATACCCGAGTTTCGTCCTTTTAGGTGGAAGCAAAGTAACTAAGCCTTCGTGATTAACAATCCGCATGGGCTAGTGAAACACTTTCGGAATACTAAAATATCTACGCCTTCGTGATTAACAATCCGCATGGGCTAGGGAAATATACTCTAACGAATTGAACCCGCTTTTATCGGGGTGCCTTACTAGCCTTCACCGACGACAGTGAGGAACAATTCGAGGCTTTTAGAACTGATTCACCTTCATATAGTGAACCTAGGGAAAGCCATGCGAATTTCTATTAGATATCCTAAAGCTAAGAACACATGGAGGAATATTTCCAATCCTTTTACCCTATATTCTATATTCCTAATAAGTTTACTTTTACAAATCAGGCGATGATGAACGCACATCACACTGCCCATAGTCAGTTTTGATGTTCTGTCCCAGGGGTGTTATAATGTCGAAATTTTGTTGGCATCCTCAGGGATAATTATTGGTTTGAATACCATGCTCATGCGCTATTCGAGATATATGGTGAAAGGACCGTATTACATTGACAGGCTGGTTGCTGAAAGGTTTCTAAAAAGGTCACGATGACTTCAAAATATTTGCGTGGTCATGATGGGTTGCTTGATCCCGCTCATGATCCATGAAAACAAGTTAATGAGATTAACTTATGTTCATTGCCAACATATTGGGAACCTAGAGGGTCACACACATAAGAACATATATGTATGGATTAAACATGGTATTCTATTAAGGTAAAACTTAATGGAATAAAAGATCTATATTGAGAACTTAATTGAAGAAGTTCAATTAAGAAAGATTAAGACATAATTGAGAAATCCAAAGACAATGTCTTAATGAGATAAGAGGAATCAAGAAGTCTTATATAAACTAGTATAGTCGACTTTGGCATAGTGTTGTGCAAGGTGTATTTCGAATGACTATGCTATGTTGGATTAATGTCATGAGATGATATTAATAGATTAATGACATGAATTGTTCATGAGGATAAAAAAATTTAATTGAGAATTAAATTACTTTCGTTTAGAAATTAATCTATCTAACAAATAAGCATGATAAATCAGAATGGGTCTAGAGTGACTATTCTAATTTAAGACTGTCCACTAAGGATGGTTGGCCCAACTTAAGGCATTAAGATTGTTGGACCATTATTGTTATTAGATAATATAATAGGCCTATTGATCCATCTTAGAATTAAATAGTTTAAGTCCAAATGGATTAATGGAAATCTTGTGCAATAAGCTACAGGGGCGGCCAAGCTTAGGGAAAAGGGGGTCCGGGTTTGCGTCTGCTTATAGATAAGATATAGAGGCTGTAGCCGTAATCCAAGCTTGTAATTATACTTGAGATATTCTGATTTTTTCTCGAGAGAAAGTTGGTTTCAAGAAGAGAACACTAGCCTTGCAAAAATAGTATATCGCCACCTCCCTACAAAAATAGTGCTTGCCGTAATTCCTCTTGTTCTTGGTGTTTTCTTGCCGCCTCTTCACCATGTTGAGTGAGATTGGTTTAGTGAGATAAATACAAGAAGTATATCTTTTGGTTGTAATCTCAAGATCAACTTGCTAGCACAAGTGAATCACCATACCTTAGGACTGTTCGTATGGACTAGCTCTAGAGGAAAGGCAATTGTGCTTCTTGTGACCTTGTTTGAATTGGAACTTGGACTTAAGAGCAATTTGTGATTTGGATCTGTAACTTAAGGTTACAATATCTTAAGTAGGTAACTTCTAAATCATATGGGTGATTTAATTTGTTTTGACTGCTATAAACCTATGCTAAACACAAGCCTAAGATCCTGTTGTACTTTGGGTGCTTCTTTGTTTACTTCCACTGCGCTTTGATTATTTTGTTTAAGCATGAGCCCGAGGTAGAGTAAACCCAACACTGGTATCAGAGCCAAGGTTATGTTGTTTACATGATGTTTGTGCATGTCAATTCTTGGTGATATACAAGTTATTGTATTGTGTATTGATTTTGGCATGATTTCGATTCCTAAGGATTTAAAAGAAAAATTGTTTTCTTTAATTTTGTTAAATATGGACAGCAGCTATATAATGACTTTAATCATGTTTAAAGTTGTTTAAATTGTAGATTAAAATTGTTTTAATCAATAAGGATTAAAGCCATGACATGTCTTAGTAAACATGACAAGTTTTGATGTCAAAACATAGTTTTGAGTCAAGTTTTGTAAGCGGAACTGGGGATGATATAAAATTGGATTTTTAGGTGTTTCAGATTTGGAAATTTTATATTACATGCTGCCATTGAAGTTACAAAATTGATTTGAGCTTAAAACGTTTAAGCAAAGTTGTTTTTAGGCATGAAACGTTGTTACTACAATGCTGAAATTTTCTGGACTATTTTGTAGGTGTTTGCGTGCCATAAAATTCGAGCATGAGTGTGGAAACTTTCCACATGTTTTCTAGGAATTTTGGACAACATCTAAGGTGAATATGATTCATCTATGATGGCTTGTTTGGGCATGGAAAATGACTAGATTAAGCGGCAACTGTTTCTGCATGCTAGTAGGTCGAACCGCGGCACTAAGGAAGCAATTGTTGCTGAATTGAGTGCAGCTATAAGGGGCGGCCAGCAAGCTCTTTTTAGGGCACCCAATAGCTACAGTATATGGCATACAATAGTCTTGTCACTGGCTGGTAGCGGCCATTCGATGGCCAAAGAGTTTGCCTGCGTCTAGGACACTAAGAGTTAGAGTCCTACTTCAACAAGGAAACTGTTTCCTAGTGGAAGTGTGAATCCTAAATGTTAGGAGAGACTTGTAGTATGATTAGGTAAGAGTTACCTAATGAAATTTTAAGTTCCTAAAGAGTTAGGATGGATTGCAAACTTACTGACTCGGTATAAGACAATGAGATGTCCTAAAATGTTTAGGATGTTTGAGCTTGCTAGAATGTTTTGTCCTAATTAAGACAAGCAACTTAAAAGTTAGCTCAAGTCTGATTTCAAGATAGCTTTCTTAATTGTTAAGATTTTATTAAAACTGTTTTAATAAGTTGGAACGAAATTGCTAGAATGATTTGATAAATTGTCTCAAATTTATTTGGTGACATTTATGCAAATAGTACACAAGATCACCAGGTGATATTGACTGTGCATGTTTTTAATTCATGCTTATAATATGATTATGTATGCATGAAGGATGGTTATGGACTATACCTTAGTATGACTAGGGAATGTGTGGTTGAATTTTCTTATTGTTATTTTTATAAATAGGGTCTGCGCACCCTGCCTTTCCTTTTTTATTTCGGATTTGTAAATTCTCTTCTCATCTAACTCCCCTCGAATATAACTCGAGGTTTTTGATAAAGCAATGTAATTGTTATATTCTTTATAGATTTAGATTTAGGACAGGAAGTAGAATTTATGTAAATTCCAAGTTTGTAAGGAGATATGGCGCCAAGAAGAAGTAACCAAGGAGATCACCAACAAAGCTTTTGAAGACTATGAATGGTATTACCTAGGAATTTGACCAACTAGTTTCCTAATGGCTCAAGAAAACTAGATTAGAATTAAGTCCATAATCATTCTAGTAGATTGCATGTGATAGATTTATTTTGGATTATATATATGAGATGTATGTAATTAAGTGAACTCTATGCATGCCAATCGATTATGAAATCAATGAGACCTATATAAGAGTTAAATGAAATCCCTCATTAATTTATATTGAGTACATGTTACGCATGATAGGTTGCCTTCCACCATCATAACAAGATAACCAGAGTTTTTCCATTCGGAGGCTTGTTGAGTCACTCAAGGTCAAACTTATGTACGAACATGTTTGAGTTATTGAAGGTGGGTGTTACTCAACTAAGTGTTATGTAATCCGGATGCGTCAAACTTGATCACATGACATTTAGAGCCAAAGTTAGGTGAAATGCATATGATGTATTCAGGCAAAGAGTTGTCACCTAACTAGATCTAGGAGTTGCATAGAGATGTAATTGGTAAACTAAGTTACCTACTCAATTAGTTTCAACATAGCTTGTTGAGTCACTCAAGGTTATGCTGGAATGAAAGGAGTCCTAGCTCATTAAGAAGTTTAAGAGTTAAATTTCTTGAGATAGTAGTTGAGGGCTATTATTTTGTTAAAATAATAAGAATAGTCATTTAAGTATTAAAGCCTGACATAAATGATTACTACTTGCTATTTATTGACTATCAAATGTTTTGATTTATATAGGATATAAACGCTAAAATGGCAAATGCATTATAAAACTGAGAAGCATACTTGATGCTAATAAATTAACTAGGCCAAAGTTCATTGACTGGTTTCGCAATGTCAAGATTATCTTGACACGGGAAAAAAAGTCTTATGTTCTTGATGAGCCCATTCCAGATGAGCCTACTCCTGATGCAACTGAGAAGGAGAGGGTGGCCTATAGAGTTGATAGAGATGACCTCGTAGAAGCAACATGTGTGATGTTGGCTAGTATGGCACCCGATCTCCAAAAGCAGCATGAGGCCATGAATGCTCAGGATATCATCCTTAACCTTGGAGAACTATTAGCTAAGGAGAATCGCACTGAGAGATTTGACATCTCAAAGGAATTGTTCCAAACAAAGATGTCAGAGGGAAGCGCAGTGAGGCCTCATGTGCTTAAGATGATAGGGTATATTACCCGTTTGGAGCAGATTGGATGGGTTATGGATCATAATCTAAGCATTGATCTAATCCTTAGTTCACTACCTGAGAGCTATTTGCAGTTTGTGTTGAACTTCAACATGAACCACTTGGAGGCTACCCTTTCCGGGTTGCTGAATATGCTCACACAGGCCGAACAAACCATTGTTAAGGACAAGTCATCTGTCCATTTATTCTCTTCCTCTAAACTAAAAGGTAAGAAGAAAAGAAAGACTAGATGGAATGTACCTCCTGCTTCAAAGAGTTTGAAGCCCGATGATGGTGTTGTGAAGGAAGCAAAGGATAAGGATAATGCTAACAAAGCTTGCTTTCATTGTGGGAAAACTAGTCAGAGGCGCAATTGCAATGAGTACCTTGAGTCTAACAAGGGAAAGAAGCTGAAAGGAGTTTCAACTTCAGGTATAATATGATTCACTCCTCTTGGTATATGATACCGATCGTGTGGTACTAAATATGTATGACATATTGTAGGGACCAAAGGAAATGAGCAGTAAAGCAGGACCATGAAGATGGCAACCGAGTTTGATGTTACATCAGAGCTTGCCGATCTTATGGATTTAATAAGACATTTATTTATGATTTATTTAGAAAATTTTGATGTTTTATTGGCATTGTGGGCCAATGCTGAGGATATTAAATTTATGTTTCCGAAACATATTGCTTTGTTGGCATAGGATGCCATGCTTATTTAATTTCCTCTTAAATAAATCAGTTATAGAATTGTTCTATAACATAGTCTTATATTATACAACTTGAAAAGTATTCTGAATACTATTTAGCTTAGTGACATGGAATTCGAATTGTTATTGGATTAATCCTTTAATATCCTGATATGTAGGATTTAGTGGGAGCTATTAATAACTTTTTGAATGATAAAAGGTTGTGATAAATTGCCATTTTGAAAAATGCAATTGGTTGGAAACATTCCAAGCTTAAAAGGATTGCACGTTTATATTAAAGGTTTTTAAGATTAACTCTTTTGTTTTGGCTTGCAAAAAGAGTTATATTTGGATCATTAGCTACTTGCTAATAAGTAGATTCCAATTGTTGTTATAGAAACAATTGAGCCATTTGAATGAAATCTAGGTCTCATTGTGATCTGAATTATTAACCTTGATAATGAGATTATCATGAATATGACAAAGCATATTCTCAATGCACTTAAGCTATGTCCTTATAGAGACACAACTGCTAATCGAAAGAGTTCGGCATTGGATGCGTTAGTGATTGGCTTAGTGCAAGTGGGAGATTGTTGGTGTATGCCCTAGAGCCAATCAGATTGAGCATGGGATACATAGTCAATAAAGCATACCCTTCACTATGAAGATAGTGATACAAGGTTTTCCTTCATGTTAGTACAATAATAAGGAGTTATTAAGTACTAATCGGATGAAGCCCATGGAACATAATGGCCTTGCAAAGGAATTATAAAGAGTTATAATTATGAGATCCTTATGCATCAAAGCCTTGTTCCTTAAACTGTTCGTGGTCATCGTATAGCCAAGACGGGGCATTGGCAATGCTCAAAGACTAGTATATGTTCAGCCTTCTTACTTATGAAGTAAGCAACCGATCTCATACAGGTTGAAGTATGGGATACATTATAGGTGCTTGTCTATTGAACAACTTCACTGAACATGGCCTGCCAAGAGAACTTCATTTGGTAATATCACTCTAGTGTCTAAGATAATGTTCTCTTAGTACCAGTCATGTAAATTAGTCTGCAGACTTGTGATACCAGGTCATCTTGTATGGAGATTGTCATACTTAGATTCCATCACGAACGGCTCCCAAACAAGAGGATGCTTATGGTAAGGTGTTATTGGGTATGACATGAACCATACGAAAATGAATGAGTGATCCAGAGAGGATTCACCACTCCCTGTGATAATGGAGACATATCTCGTTTGTTCTTGACTACGACTAACTTGATTAAGTCTTTGGGCAAAGCATGATGGATTTAGGAGAAAGTAGTTTCTTTAAATTCATAAGGTTAATCATAAGTTGCGAAGAACTAATATGGATTGATCATGAGTAGACACTGCACCATGCTCATGCGCTATCCGGGATATGGTGAAAGGACTGTATTACACTGACAGGCTAGTTGCTGAAAGGTTTCTAAAAAGATCACGATGACTTCACAACTTGGGTGGTCATGATGGGTTGCTAGATCCCTCTCATGATCTATGAAAACAAGTTAATGAGATTAACTTATGTTCATTGCCAACATATTGAGTACCTAGAGGGTCACACACATAAGAACAGATATGTATGGATTAAACATGCTATTCTATTAAGGTAAAACTTAATGGAATAAAATATCTATATTGAAGACTTAATTGAAGAAGTTCAATTAAGAATGATTAAGACATAATATAGATTTGAGAAATCCAAAGACAATGTCTTAATGAGATAAGATTAATCAAGAAGTCTTATATAAACTAGTCTAGTCGACTTTGGCATAGTGATGTGCAAGGTGTATTTTGAATGACTATGCTATATGGATTAATGTCATGACATGATACTAATAGATTAATGACATGAATTGTTCATGAGGAGAAAGAAATTTAATTGAGAATTATTACTTTCATTTAGAAATTAATCTATCCAATAAATAAGCATGATAAATTAGAATGGATCCAAAGTGACTATTCTAATTTAGGACTGTCCACTAAGGATGGTTGGCCCAACTTAAGGCATTAAGATTGTTGGACCATTATTATTATTAGATGATATAATGGGCCTATTGATCTATCTTAGAATTAAATAGTTTAAGTCCAAGTGGATTAATGAAAATCTTGTGCAACAAGCTACAGGGGCCGGCCAAGCTTAGGGAGAGGGCGGTCAAGGTTTGCGCCTGCTTATATATCAGATATAGAGGCTATAGCCGCAACCCAAGCTTGTAATTCTACTTGAGATATTCTGATTTTTGCTTGAGAGAAATTTGGTTTCAAGAAGAGAAACCTAGCCTTGGAAAATAAGTATATCGCCACCTCCATGCAGAAATAGTGCTTGCCGCAATTTCTCTTGTTCTTGGTGTTTTCTTGCCACCTCTTCACCTTGTTGAGTGAGATTGGTTTAGTGAGATAAATACAAGAAGTAGATCTTTTGATTTTGATCTTAGGATCAACTTGCTGCCACAAGTGAATCACCATACCTCAGAGAAGGATCCGTCAGCTGTTCGTGTGGACTAGCTCTAGAGGAAGGACAATTGTGCTTCGTGTGATCTTCTTTGAGTTGGAACTTGGACTTAAGAGCAATTTGCGATTTGGATCTGCAACTTAAGGTTACAATATCTTAATTAGGTAACTTCTAAATCATATGGGTGGTTTAATTTATTTTGAATGCTATAAACCTATGAGAAACACAAGCCTAAGATCCTGTTGTACTTCGAGTGCTTCTTTGTTTACTTCCGCTGCGCTTCGATTATTTTGTTTAAGCATGAGCCCAAGGTAGAGTAAACCCAACATGCTTGACAAGGAAAGATCAAAATGGCATGACACATGAATGGACGACATGACGTGCTTGACATGGAAAAATCTAAATGACATGGCCAAAAGAATTTATGACATGGCATATAAATTAATGACATGGCATATCCTATTATGACATGGTAAAAGAATGAATGACATGGAAAAATCACAAAATGACATCATCATAAAATATCCACAATCACATCATGATCACATGCACACATCATTATTTTGAAATGGATATTTCATGGTAGGAATCAAATAAATGGCATATGTCGAAAAGTATAACCGTACTCCCCGGCAAACTCGACAAAGCTTTGAAAATAATTCTTTCATATGACATTTATATGATTCCTAATAAAACAAAATCCATGCCTTGCAATTTCATAACCACGTACGTTGAATAATTTCCTAACCTCCACGGCAAACCCGGCAAAGATTAAAAACTAATTCTCGCAAAATCATTAGGAAACCGAGAAGCACGTTTTTTATGTCAAATTAAGTAAAAACATTTTTAAATATGCAATGCATGAAGATGTATTTCTTCCTTGAAGTAAGGACATTCGTATACCTAAAAAGATATCCAACTACCTTTGGAAGAATTTTAAATTGGATTTTCAAAATCGAATGACTTTGGACTCGGATTTAAAAAAAAAAATGAATTTTTGGATGGAAAAGAAGGCCTTGGCCGAATACCCCTAAAAAAACTCTAGTTTTCCTATTTTTTAAAACCCGAGTTGACTACCCTTGATCCGATATTTGTAGAATCAATTTTTATCCTTGAAATGACATGGAAACCAACCTAAAACAGTAGCTAATGACTCCAATCAGCCCCTCCCTTTTTACAAATAAAAATAAAAAAATTATTAATTTAGGAAAAATTCATTTTTGACTTCCATAACCAGTTTTGAAAAACTATTTTTTTACCCTTTATAAAAAAATTAAAAAAATTATGGAAAATCATTATAGACTTGAAACATGATGGTATTTATTGAAAAAAATTAGTTTAATTTTTGGACTACAGATGCGTTGACCGAATTTTCACGAAAGTCAAAATAGTAAACTAAAAACTGTTTTATCGAAAAACCAATTTTCCAACCTTGATAAAAAAATCTAAAAATCTTGGAAAAAATACCAGGGCATCCTATAAAGGTCTACTACATGTGGATAAAAAATCATTTTACTTTGACAAGAGATGACTTAGTAAAAAAATACTCCAAGTCAGAATATCCAACTTAAACTATCACTCTTTCAACTAGTATAGATAAGGGATTTTTGGCTAGAGACCATTGATTGGTCTTAGCCAAAAAACCAAGTTGAAAATGGTGTGAAATGCATGATTTTACAACCAAAAAACATATGAAAATGAATCAATCATGAGTTTTATAAAATAAACAAGCAAGAAAAAGAAAACAAGGTTGGCTCAATGGTTGGTTCCTTGGACATAGTCTCACCTAACCAAAATCACTCGATTAAAATCAAGATCCTCAAGCTTCTCAAACCTTTTATTTGATTTTTTTAAAAGAAAAACCAAAGGGGAAAATATATCCTACCACAATGGTGAAGCCCACAATCAACAAGCAAGCAAGAAAATCAAGCAAAAACAAGCACAATGAGGCCTCCAAGTTTCGGCTAAAGCAAGAAAAATGTAGAATTGTTTTTTCAACTTTATTATTTTGTAAAGAATAAAGGAAAGAAAACCTTTAAAAATTTATTTTGAAAACCTTTTATTCAACAAGGAAAGTTAACAAATCACATGGAAAAAGAGGAGAAAAGGAACATGAAATCAAAGAAAATAATTGAAGAAGAAAAGAGGAATTAGCTACCTAGCAATTGCTTTCCAAATCAAGCACTCCAATTTCTCCATCTTTCTCCCTTTTTTCTTTTTTTTTTTTCTTTTTCTCCCTTTCTCCTCAAGAGTGTAGTGAAATAACTTTTAAAAAAAATGAATCTCCCTCTCTTTGGTGCGGCTGGCCCCCTCTATATGGTGTAGAGAGAATTTTATTTTTTTGCCTTTGTCATACTTTGCATGCTCTCCCAACATCCTTTTCACATGGCTAATTCTTGTTCCCTCCTTGCATGATGCTTTCCTTAAATTAAGGGTTCTTATCCCCCTTTTGAATGATGCTTTCCTTAAATTAAGGGTATCCTAGCCTCTCATTGGCCAACAATGCCACCTAGATTATTCTTGTCTCATATCTCTACAAAATATCTAAGTCAATTGTCATGATCATATGGCTTACTACCAAAATATTTTCCTAGGTGGTATTTTTAATCCTATTTGGCATCATCTCATAGTCTTCATATGCTCTTCACATGGCTTTGCAATTTGGAGGTCTCCCATTGCCCAAAAATGCCATTTAGGCAAGTAGTGGAGAATCTTGTCCTTTCTTAAAAATGAAATCTTGCTATTCAATCTGGGCCATTTGATGTAAGATGATCACACTCTCTCCTTCATCCATGGGCTAACCAAAAATGGCTTGGAAATTTCCAGGCAATTCCTCTTATTTTTTTTTTTATTTGCAAAATGATCCTTCTCGATTTTTTGATAAAATTGCATTTTGGCTCCCAAACTTAATTTAATTGCAAATGGATCCCAATTTTGAATTTTTCTCATTCAATCCATCCCATCCAATATAAAACTAAGTTCTGAAGGTTTTCATATTTTTTCGAGCTTGGATTCTATTTTTCCCGGATTTTTCTTTAAAGTTTCGGTTTTGTGACTCCCAAACTTTGTCTTTTTTCCATTTGAGCTCCGATTCTAGATTTTTCTTCTCCAATCCCTTCCATTAAATATAAAACTCAGTTCTGGAAGTTTTCATAATTTTCTGAGATTGTTTTCTATTTTTCCCGGATTTTTCTCTTGGAATTTCAAATTTGTGCACCCGAACGTTGTCTTTTTCCATTTGAGCTCTGATTCTAGATTTTTCTTCTCCAATCCCTTCCATAAAATATAAAACTCAGTTCTGGAAGTTTTCATATTTTTTTGAGCTTGTTTTCTATTTTTCTCGAAATTTCTCTCTTGGAATTTCGGATTAGTACCCCCGAATTGTCTTTTTTCATTTGAGCCCCGATTCTGGATTTTTTTCTCTAATCCCTTCCATCTAATATAAAACTCAGTTCTATAAGTTTTAATAATTTCTCGAGCTCGGATTTTATTTTTCTCAGATTTTCCAAAATTACCCTTTAACCCCCGAAATCTCGGTTTTACTCGAAACGAGCCCAATTTACAGATTTTATTTTTTCACTACCTTTTTCATATATTGAATTGGAGTTGGTCCGAAAATGCCCAATTTTTACTTCCAAATTCGTCTCCGATTTAGTTTTCCCCTTTTTCTCAATATTGGGAATTTTCTCGTTTTCTCGTTTCTCCTCCAATCAGCTCTTCCTTGGGATCGTCTTCAAATTGGGACTTGAGATATTTTTATTTATTTTCCTTTATCAACTGGGGGCTTCAATTTTACCGAATCGAGTCATCTCTGCAATGTTCCCCAAATTTATGGTTTTCTTATTTATTCATTAAATCCTTATTTTCCTTTTTCTCTTCAAACCAATTCTTCCTTCAACTCTGCTTCAAAATTGGACCTTCCAATATCCATATTATTGAACTTATTCCATTTGGAACCTCTAATTTTGTCCAATTTGATCGTTTACACACTTTTCCCCAAATTTGCAAAATTAGGCATTTTCCTACACTGAATTTTTGCAATCTGTCTTTCAAACTCTCTATCTTTCGCTGTAGACCTCCGATTATCAAAATTCTTTCACCATTGTTCAATTCAACTTCGAATCTTGATTTTGACTTAGAGTTGACTTTTTCAATTATTGACTTTTTGGGGTTGACTTTTTGGGGTTGACTTTTTTTTAGTTGACTTTTTGTGTTGAACGTCGAATCAAAGTCTTGGAGACCCATATGGGGAATGGTGGAAGTTTCTTTGCATTCCGGGAAGTTAAAAGAAAGAAACACCTTGTTTAGGGGGCTTGGACAAAATTAGGTGTCAACAGCAGCCCCTCTTTTGCTATTTCTGAGAATCAAGAATCAGGAAAAGGTAAAGCAGACAATAATTTTGTACGGTTAGTGAAATCACAAGTAAAGGATAGAAAGAAGAATTTTTCATCATTTTTTATTCATCATTTTTCATTGGTTTTTCAGTTTTGCAAACTATAAATAAAAAGATTTGTCCTTAAATTGAGTTCCTTGACTAATCAAGGCTCGACCTATCTTAAGGAAACGAGTTCAATTTCTTTAAAACTTGGATGTCTTGTCTGAGAAATCTAGTTGTCTTATCTAGGAAGATTTGGATGTCTTATCCGAGAAATCTAGTTGTCTTGTCCAGGAAAATATTGGATGTCTTGTTTGAGAAATTTGGTTGTCTTGTCTAGGAAAATTGGATGTCTTGTTCTAGAAATCTGGTTATCTTGTCTAGAAAATTTTGGATATCTTGTCCTAGAAATCTGGTTGTCTTGTCCAGGAAATTTTGGATGTCTTGTCCGAGAAATCTAGTTGTCTTGTCTAGGAAAATTCGAATGTCTTTTTGGAGAATCTGGTTGTCTTGTCCAGGAAAATTTGGATGTCTTGTCCGAAAAATCATGGATAAAGTGCTTACTTCCTTTTGTGCCAGCTATGTTGGAGTTAAGAAAGAAAACTTTCCAATGTTAGTCAAATTTGGTGATGTTGATGATAGGTTTTGCAAATATTTGTAAGATACATGTTCCATAGGGAAGGATGCAATTACATGATTGGGTCATGAGTTTTAATCCATGATTTCATTGAGGTTCACGAATCTTTTTAACTCCATTGTTTGCTCTACTTGATGAGCTTTTCATCACTATGGATTCGCTGAGACTCATAAATTTCCTGACTCTATGATGGTGTCTTCAACCTATCCATGATTTGCCCTTCTTGATGGGCTCTTCTCTACAGTTTCACCATGATCCTCAAGTTTTCTGACTCTATGATAGTGTCTCAAACCTATTCATAGTTTGCTTTACTTGATGAGCTTTTCTCTACGGTTTCATCGTGATTCACATGTTTTCTGACTCTGTGACGGTGCCTCCAACCTATTCATGGTTTGCTCTACTTAATGAGCTTTTCTCTATGGATTGTAGTGAGTTTCTCCAAATTTTAGTGGTTTCCAAACATCTTCTAAAATTTAAATCTACTCCACAGTATTGCAAACAAATCCTTTAAAGATTTTTATGCTTATCTATCATCATTCAATTTGATAACATTCAAAATGCACGACACCATATATGAAAAGTGGTATGAAACAGCCATAAGCCATGAAACGGCCAACAAGAGTTCATTGCAAAAAGGTTTAGATAACAAAGATGAATATCAAGGATTTAAAAGAAAAATGTAAAGGAGAAGGTATAGATGCCCCAGATGTGAAATATCCTAGACCCTTCCTGCTTCAGTTCCTATGAAATATCTTTTGAAGCGAGCCATTCGCTTGGGTGACTTCTCAGCTTTCGTTGTTGCTTCAACCTAAGCTTTACCCTTTTCTCTGAATTTTGATACTTTCTCCCCCTTTACACAGAGCATTGATTCAAATCTTTGATCAGTACTTGGGCCGCCCTTTGCGGGTTTTCAAGCAAAGTGTCTCTCTTTCGGTTTTAAGTCGCCCTTTTTGGGCTTTCGGTTTAAACCTCCCATTTTACATTCTTTTTTCATTTTTCTCTTTTTTTTTTCTTTTTTGTGTTCCACCATGCATTTGAGAATTCTAAACGGTTCCATGGTAAAATGACAATTCAAAAGATGGGATGAAATCTGAGAAATACCCTTCAAGTTAAATACCCATGCTTGATCAAAATGGAGTTTAAAAGCACGAAATATAGGCCAAGCTTCGAGTTTAGAAAGAAATGATAAATAGGCCTAAAATGTGTTTAAGGGTAATTAGATCAAGGATCGTTTCATGAGGAAGATTCATTTTGAAACATTCGTCATTTTTGGATATTTTTCTCCCTTTTTTGTTTGTTTTCATTCTTGGCTTTCATTTGCCATTCCTTTTCACACGTTTTTTTGGTGTATTTTTTTGCTTTCTTCTTTTCTTCTCTTTTTTGATGCCTCATTTTGCAATGATTTTTTTGAAGGAGGTCTTTCCTCGCATTTGCCCCATAGTGTGGAGGGTGATCCTTGATCAAGGTTCGAAAAAAGAAAGAATTCCTAAGGCTCAAAGAGGTGACTATGGATAATTTCTTCTTAGTGAAAGGAATATGAAAAATGGACATTTATCATATCAAGCATGAATATACTCATTGAAAAGCAATCCTCAGGGGAAATAGATAAATAGAATTTTCATTTTTGCACTTGGAATCATTCGAAGTCTCATATGCATAGTATCACACTTTTTCTTTTCTTTTCTCCAATCATAGTATTTCTTCAATTCGTTGGCATTCACAGGATTTCTCAAGTCATCACCGTCCATCCGAGTTAAGATCAATGCTCCTCCAGAAAAAGCTCTTTTCACTATATAGAGTTCTTCCCAATTCAGAGCCCATTTTCCACGAGGATATTTCACAATAGGGAGAATCTTCCTTAGTACCAACTCTCCCTCTCGAAATTGCCTGGGGCAGACCTTTTTGTTATGGGCTCGAATCATCTTTTTCTGATATATCTATCCATGGAAAATTGCCTTCAGCCTTTTCTCCTAAATGAGATTCAACTGTTCATAGCGAGCTCTAACAATTCTACCTCATCTAGGCCAACTTCCATCAAAACACGAAGTGAAGGGATTTCAACCTCAATAGGCAGCACTGCCTCCATCACGATACGCATGAAGAGCAGAAGGCAAGATTTCATGCCAATCTTTGTACACATCAGTCATCTTTTCAACAATCTTCTTGATGTTCTTATTTGCTTCTTCTACTACCCCATTCATTTTCGGACGATAAGGCACCAAATTATGATGCTTGATCTTGAATTAAGTATATACTTCCCTCATCATATTATTATTCAGATTGAGAGCATTGTTCGAAATTATTCTTTTCGGGAGCCCATATAGCCCATATAGGTACATACTTCATCACGTTGGTATAAGAAGAAGCTTCTACCCATTTTGTGAAGTAATCTATAGCCACCAGGATGAAACGGTGTTCGTTTAAAGCTTTTGGGGTAATGGGCCCGATCATATCCATCCCCACATCGAGAATGGCCATGGAGCCATCATGACATGTAGCGGTGATGGAGGCACACGAATCTTGTTTGCATATATCTGACATTTTATGGCCCTTCCGAGGATAATTGATACAATCCCCTTCCATTGTTAGCCAATAGTACCCTGCCCTCTTCGAGGATTCTCTGAGCTTCAGCAGAAACAACACATCTTGACAAAACCTGGTCCTTCCCTTTCTTGTAGAGGATTTCACTATCTAAAATAAAATCTATTGTTATTCTCCTCAGGGTTATCTTATCGTTTTTCGTTGCTTGCTCAGGGTACTGTTGACTCTTGATGTATTGCAAGATGTCGTAATACCAAGGGTGACCATTGCTTCTTCTTCGATACTCAAGCAGTGGGCAAGAGACTCATATGTGCTCATCTTGATTGGCACAACTTCGGCCCCTTCATTCACTTTAAACATTGATGATAAAGTGGCTAAGGCATCCGTCATTCAGTTTTCTTCTCGGGGCAAGTAATTAAAACCCATTTCTTCGAACTCCTCAATCAAGCTCAGTATAAGCTCTCAATATCGAATTAGCTTGGCATCCCGGGTTTCCCATTTTCCGCGCAGTTGGTATATCACCAGGGCTGAATCTCCGAAGACCTCTAGTATCTTGATCTTTCTTTCTATGGCGGCACGAATGCCCATAGTACATGCCTCATACTCAGCAGTATTTTTTGTACAATCAAAATCCAATCTAGTAGTGAAAGGCTTCCTGAAGGTATATAAGCACTGCGTCGATTCCGTGCCCCATGGCATTAGATGTGCCATCAAAATACAATTTCCAACTTTATTCTCAGAGGAAGTCCCATTTTCTTGCAAGAACACATTAGGTCTTATTCAGGGAAATCAAAATCTAGAGGCTCATAATCCTCCACCGCTCGACTTGCTAGGAATTCGACTACTGCGCTACCATTTATAGCTTTTTGGCTCACATACACAATATCATATTTGGAAAGCAACACTTCCCATCTCGCCGTTCTTCCTGAAAATGAAGGCGCCTCAAATACGTATTTGAGGGGATCTAACTTTGCAATCAGCCATTTCATGTGATACAACATGTACTGCCTGCGCCTTCGGGCAGTCCAGCTAGGGCATAACAAAGCCTTTCTACCAATGAATACTTCAACTCGTACTCAGTGAACTTCTTGCTGATATAGTAGATGGCTTGTTCTTTCTTTCCAGTTTCATCGTGTTGCCCCAACACGCATCCCATGGACTTTTTGAACACTGGCAAATACAATATCAGTGGCTTTTCTGGAACAGGTGGCATTAGAATTGACGGTTTTGACAGATAATGCTTGACCTTATCAAAGGCTATCTAGCATCCTTCATCCCATTTCCTCAGATCCCGCTTTCGGAGTAGCTTGAATATCGGGTCACACTTGTCGGTCAGTTGAGAGTTGAATTGAGCAATATAATTCAGTCTACCCAAAAAGCTTTTACTTCCTTCTGAGTACGAGGTGGAGGTAATTTTTGAATTGCTTTCACTTTATTCGGGTCAATTTTAATCCCGTTCTCGCTGACAACGAAGCCCAATAACTTTCCTGAAGTGACCCCAAAAGTACACTTTGTCGGGTTGAGTTTAAGTTGGAATTTCCTCAACCTTTGAAAAAGATTTTTAAGATTCGCAATATGTTTGTCCTCTCCTTGCAACTTTGTGATCATATCATCGACATAAAATTTGATTCCTTTATGCATCATGTCATGGAATAAAGTTACCCTGGCTCTTTGATATGTTGCCCCGGCATTGTTTAATTCGAAAGGCATCACCTTATAGCAGAAGGTTCCCCACATCATCACAAATATGATTTTCTCCATATCCTCCTGTGCCATCTTAATCTGATTATACCCCTGAGAACCCATCCATGAAGGAAAACATGAAATTCTTTGTGGTATTGTCGACTAGAGTATCAATGTCAGGCAACGAGAAATTATCTTTAGGGCTTGCCTTATTTAGATCCCGGTAATTGACATACATCCGTACTTTGCCGTCTTTCTTCAGAACTGGGACAATGTTTGCTACCCACTCCGGGTATTTTGCCACTTCCGAGAATCCGATATCGAATTGCTTTTTCACTTCTTCCTTTACTTTTAACAGTATTTCAGGCCTCATTCTTCTCAATTTCTACTGAGTCGGCTTGCAATTTGGTTTCAACGGGAGTTTGTGAACCATGATATTAGGGTCTAACCCAAGCATGTCTTGGTATGACCATGCAAATGCATCTGCATAATCCCGCAGTAGAATTATCAATTCTTGCTTTATCGATGGTGAAATGGTAGTCCCAATCTTGACCTCTTTTATTTTTTTCCCATTCCCCAAATTTATCACCTCTAACTGCTCTTTATGAGGCAATACTTGTTCCTCCTCTTGTTCTATTATTCTTAACAGATCTGGAGGCAAATCACAGTCCTCAACATCTTCGTTGGCTTTGAAATCACCCGCACAAATGGGTCTTTCAAAATCAATTTCAAAATTATTGATAAGATAATCCTCATATTTCGTATCCAGACACCTATAAATTGGTGGGGGAAGAATCAATATAGGAAGGCATATATGCAATAATAATGAAAGAATGAAAAAGTGAAGAATGAAAGAATATGGACACATCAATATGAAGAAAATGCATCGTGATTGTTATTTATTGAATGAAAAAGTCTTAAATATAAGCCCATACAAAAGGATTCTTAATGCCCTTGGGCAGAGGCAATTAAGATTGATTCAGAGCATTACTCTAGAGTAGACCTAAAAACTATAGGAAGTTCAGTGACACTCCAATTCGTCAACTCGTAACCTGGGGGACATGGGCGCACCATCCAGTTTGTGCTTTCATTTCCCAGCTCATCTATTTCGGCCATGCCGATCATCATTTCCTGTGGCTGTTTATCTTCAACCCCGTAGAATTTCTCGAATGCTTGTTTTAACATAACCATCACATCATCATAATTCTTTTCACCAAACTCGAAATCTGCTGAGCAAAAAATGTGAAAGATTAGAGGGAAAGTCATAGGCTTCCATTCCATATCCACACCTGAAAGTCGGGGCCATCCTCCTCTTTTTGTTATTCTCAACTTGTTTTCTTTTCTCATGGGTTTTAGAGAGGTACCCAAGACCGAATTGTTCCTTCTTCCGGCCATTTTTATTGCTCTGGCTATTCTTTGGAGAAATTTTCCTAGTCCTTTTCCTGCTCGACAGCCTTCTCCAATTGTCGTCTTTAACCCTAATCTGGTACTCTTGGGTAACCTCGGCTCTAGAATTTTATATCCCTAGCTGATGAATACAGCATTGACAAACTCCAACGACCTGAACGAGCACTTTACGACATCCTCATCCACTTCTATATAAGGGGAGTCGGTGGATGCGAAAGCTATAATATCTTCTTCTCCTGACACACTGACTAGGCATCCTTCCATCACAAATGTCATTTTTTGATGGAGAGATCCCGACAGAGTGAATCCACGGCCTTCCCAGCAAACAATTGTAAGATGGGTTATATCCATCACTTGGAATTTGACCTCATAGGTATAGGGACCTATCTGAAGAGGGATTTCAATACTCCCCATCACTTCTCAGCGAGTGTCGTCAAAGGCTTTGACAACGA
Organism: Fremontodendron californicum; assembly: GCA_030761205.1. Lineage (NCBI taxonomy): Eukaryota > Viridiplantae > Streptophyta > Magnoliopsida > Malvales > Malvaceae > Fremontodendron > Fremontodendron californicum. The sequence continues at coordinate 5,642,898 of JAULJL010000026.1, forward strand.
TATGACTCGGTAGCATGTAGGACATATCAATTGGCAGTTTTGACAAGGTTGCCAATGGCATCACATTTAGAGAAGATCCATTGTCGAGGAGTACTCATGGTAGAATGTGCCCCTTACAGGGTGGTGGTGATATGAAGAGCTTCGGTAGATCCTATTCTACTTGGTGATATCTCATAATAACTGAAAGAGATATAATCATCTGTTGTGATGTTCCCCACCAATCGGTCTAATTTCTCTACCAATATGTTGTTAGCCATATAAGCCTGGTTCAGAATTCTCAGCAGAGCGTTTCAATGTGGCTCTGAGTTTAATAGCAGTGAAAGAACTGAAATCCTTGTCGATTGGTGGTGCAATTGTTCTACTACACTGTATTCATTGTGTTTGATGAACTTTAAGAATTCACAGGCTTTCTTCTCATTCATCGACTATTTTACTTTTTTAACCGAGAACGAATTCTTCTCCATTTCCCCAGACTGTTCCACCTTCATATGGTCTGGTTTCACTGTCCTTTTTCTTTTATCAGGTCCTCCTGTCTTTCTCATTTGGCCATGTTCAACTGTTCCTAGGGCATAGCATCTACCACTTTGGGTTAGGTGACCTACTCCAGTTATATCCACGGCAGTTGTCTGATGGTTCGAGGATCTCGGTATCGCCATACTGCATTCCTAGTTCCACGGAATCGTCTTGTCCCCTTTTTAAGAAAAAGGTGATGGCAATTCTATGATCAATTTCGGAGCGGGTTCTTCAACCACTAGAGTAGCCTTTACCTCTGGCTCATCATAATATATGATTTGAGGTTTACCACCCCATAATTGGCTTTATTCATACTGATTTTAGGCTCTTCTATCTTTTCAAAAAACTGGGCCTCACCCATATCAATCATACTTTGAATCTTTGCCAAAAAACTCTTCACAGTCCTGAATAGCATGCCCCTTACACTCATGAGATTGGAAAAAATCCTTCAATTGGTTGGCTATCTTTGTCACATCCAATTTTGGTTGAATCAACCCTGCCTTGACCATTTCTACCCAGACTCTAATCATTGGCGTCTTTACCTTCCTGACATCCCCTTTTACCTTTTCAACCTCTCTTGACGTTATCGCGTTAACCTTAGCCTCCGTGTGATTAGGCAACGGGTTACCCGCAATATTAGGCCCTTTTTTCGGTTCGAGTTTCAAAATTCTCGCATCAATAAGGCTCTAGACCTTGCTCTTGAAAGCAGTGCAAGTCTCAATTGAGTGTCCTTGAATCCCCGCTTGCTCAATAAGCGTGGAATCGTACCACTTGGGATATGGATGTTTTAAAGGCTAGAGATAGATAGATGCGACGAGTTGCCCCTGTAGAAGCTTAGGGTACAGCTCGCTGTAAGTGGTAGGGATAGGGTCATATTGAGGCTTTGGATTATTTCTCACAGGCCTTTGATCATTCCTGGTGATGTTTTGAGTGTTTGGTGTACTTTTTGGTGGAATGCCTATTTGATGGGACATGTCAGTCGGGTATGGTTGTTGTGGTATGGCTGCATAAGGAAAAGGGTTTTGAATGAGGCTGTTTATAGCCGGGTAATATGGATTATAGGTTAGGTAAGGTGAATAGGGTGCTGAAGGTGCAAAAGTGTCATTATTGAAACTGACTGCATGAGCCTGCCCTTCTTTTTTCTTGGCAGGAGTTATTTTCTTGTGGGTGACTTGTTCCCTACTTTCCATCTTTCCGCTCTTAATAGTGGTTTCAATTATCTCCCCGGGTATGACCATATCTGCGAAAATTTTGGTGGCATTACCTACCAATTTTTCATAGTACGACACCTTCAGAGTATTGGTAAAGAGAATCGTAGTTTCTTTATCGGTCAAAAGTGGCTGCACCTGTGTAGCCATATCTTTCCATTTCTGCGCATACTGTTTGAAGCTTTCATTAGCTTTCTTCTCTATATTTTGCAAAGATAATCTGTTAGGTACCATGTCAGACACGTGTTTATAATGTTCCAGAAAAGCCCTAGCCAAGTCCGTCCAAGAGAGGATCTTACTTCGGGTAAGCTGATTGTACCATCGAGTTGCGGACCCAGTAAGGTTGTCTTGGAAACAGTGGATAAGTAATTTCTCATCACTGTCATGTCCAGTCATCTTCCGGTAATACATTGTCAAGTGCGTGGAAGGATTAGTGATCCCATTGTATTTCTCAAAATCTGGAGTTTTGAACATGGGTGGGATGACTAGACCAAAAACGAGACTCATCTCCTTAGTATCGAGGCTGCCAAACAATTCAGCCCTTTCCACGGTCCGTAGCATTTCTTCAAATAGCTGATACTTCTTTTGTGATTCAGCAATTTCAACATTTTTTATCTCCTCGTTTTCATCTTTTCTTGCTCGGTGAGCTCATCCAGATCTGGGACCACGATAGGAGTTGCCGGGATTACCCCAAGATTTACCCCAATCTGCATTTGTTTTGTGCCTCTGTGTTGGGTTGAACATACACGAAACGTAATGTAGCTGCCGGTTGTAGAGTTTCTGTATTCTGTGAGGATTGGTCATTTGTCAGCACGGCTTCTTGCTGACCCTCTTTGTCCCCTGACTTCCTGATTCTACTCCTAAAGTCGAATTTTCCGTGTGTAATTGTCCCTTAACCGAGACGGACACCAGTTCCATTAACTTATTTATCTGATCTCTTGATTCAGCCTGAGATTCGGCCAACTGTTCCTTTAACTCAACCTGTGCTTTTTCCATTCGCTCTATTCGGGCAGCCTGTTCATTTTCCATTATCTTGACTTGTGATCGAGTATTATACTGATGCAGGGTACTTCTCTCTGGGTGTTTTGGTGGACACCTAATTTTTACACCTTGATGTAAATACCACGGATTAGAATTTCATGGTACATTATTCCTTTTTATTTATTAAATGTGTGCAAGAATGAATGAATAAATGAATCACTGAACAAATATTTTAGATGAATGAATGAATAAATGTATGTTTCCATAATTATGTCATATGAAATGATGCAAATAACAGTTTCTGCCTTAAGATCAAATTCCAACACAAAGGTTTTTGATTAATTCATAGAAATTTTTTTACAAGTCATCTCTCACTCTCGAATTACATCAAAATATTTGATCTGCTCAAACTGGTCTTGATCCTCCTCTAAGAAGTTCAACAGACGCTGTCAATGCTCCCCTATCAGGTTGACATCACACCTCAGAGTCTTCACTTTCTCCAACATCTCACTGGCCTTAACCACAGCCTTGCAGATCTGCCTAGTCAGGTGGTCTATATACTATTGCCTCCCCAAGGTTTCTGTCTTCCACCTCATACTGGCATCTATGGCTAAGTCATTTGCCTAACTCCAGTCTGTCTTCTTCTCTCTATACTTCTGAATGATGGCGACAATGTCGGTTTTCTGGACTTGCAACTACTGCTCTAGGGTATGAATAGTCGCATGGAGCGTCTCATTTTCCTTGTGCAGCATGGATGTCTTTTCCCTCTCATTCCCCAAATTGGCTTTCAATACCTCATTCTCTTGCAGGAACCTTACCAACTTGGCCGAAATCAATGACCGTGCATCTCCACACTTCTGTCGCTCATGAGAAAATCTGGACTCCTTTTCTTTGTTTTTTTAGCCTTACCCTTCCAGAAATCCAATTCTTTCTAAAACTTTTCTATCTCTTTCTCATGTGCACCAAGAGACGTGCTATTCTAGTAAATTTTCCTTTGGCCCTTAGCTTATTTTTCACTTGATGCAAATCTTTTTATATCGAATTATGTCATGTCTCGCTCTCTGGCCACCTTCCGTGTCTTGACCTCTTGGATCTCAAGCTTGGTTTTCAAATCCTTGACTTTCTCTTGAAGCTTATCACATTCTAGCTTCAATTTCCCTTTTTCCTTTTCTAATTCTTGTCTGACAAGCTCAACCTCTGATGGTACTACTAGCTCCGGCTGAAGGATTATCGGATGAATAAAGGCATCTTCGGCAGGGAGCACCATTCCTGGATTCTCTTGGCTCTCCAAACCAAATATCTGGGAGTAGCGTTGTCGATATATCTACCCAGTTCTGATCGGTGCAACTTCCTCAATGTTTTGATGAGCTCACGTGTTTCCTTCATGTATCCGGGCCCATTATATGTAAAATCAAGAAAAGTGAGCTCATGAGTCATCGGGCTGAACTGCTTAGACCCGTATTGTCTTCGTACTAGGAGTGGTGCATAGCTGATAGCTCCCCAAATTCCTGTTAATGGAACCCATGGTTTGTCCCCACAACTATACAAAAGAGCTCTCCAAGTAATGTCCTCTCGGGCGAAGTGACGAAGAGTCATGATCCATTGTTTCTTATCCCCTTTTTTCGGCCACTCTTTCTTGCAGAATTCTTTAACTGGAATGAAAGTCTTTATGTAGGGGTGAAGCTTTTCATTATCATTTCCCCAAAAATGACTTTGGATCCAAACATGCAGAAGCTGTTCAAATCCCTCGAAACGTCCCTTGCCTTTTCTTCGACAAAAATTGAGTGACCTGTTCGTCTCGGCAAGGATAGCAGGAGAATGATCAATTTGTTTGTCCAGACACTCAAAGAAATCCATTACGGCCATCTCAATATGTCCTAATATTTTCGAAAATATCACTAAACCATAAATTGCCAAGGCAAATACATCCACCACACGATTACTCTTTGGGTTGCTCGTGATATAGTCTCGTAAGAATACCCACAGAATACAAACACTCGAACCCTTCTTTTTAATGTTCGGGGAGTCGATCGGAACCTCTATACCCAATATCTCGGATAACTTCTTTCGAAAACTAACTGTCTTTTGCTACTTGCAATAGATCTTATCTGGGCTGGATGACTCAATACGGAGCAAGGTCGATTATTCCTCGATGGTGGGTGTCATATCCTCATGATTGAACATGAAGCACCGGTAAGAGGGATCCCAAAACTATACCATCGCCCTAATCAGCTGCTCATCAATCTGGATAGGGAGAAGTAGTGCTATGTCACCATATTTCTTAGTGAACTCATTTTTCTTTGCTACTCCCCATCGTTCCCAATTCTCTTCTAATTCTGTCAAATCATTCTGGCCCAGATCTAAATGAACCGACTCGGGAAGGACAGGCATGAAGTCTCTAGCCAAGCAATCTCCCCTATCAATTTGATTCTTCTCTGATTCTATTCTGATCTCTCGGTATGTCTTGGAAGCAACTGACACTGATGCAAGATCTCGGTGTTCCATGACCATAATGAAAACTCATCTGATTGGAATTAGGCTTAAGGCAAACACTCCTAAATGATCATGATGCATGCGATGGAAGCAAAGCAAAACAAACAAAACAAAAAGAACTAGTCAGTACAACAGTGTAATAATTTAATCAATGCGATATTGAAATAATTTGCAAAAGTAAGAAAGGTTCCTCCGAGTGTTCCTAACTTCGGTACCTCTAACGAAAATTTAGCATGGCTTCACCTAGGTTCACTATATGAGGTTGCATTAGGTTCTAAAAGGCTCCAAATTGCTCCTCACTGTCTTCGGTGAAGGCTAATAAGGCACCCTAATAAAAGCGGGTTCAGTTTGTTATAGTGTATTTCCCAGGCCTATATGGAGGTTATCACCTCATGAAAGCGTAGGTAGTCTACTACTCCAAAAGTGTTTCACTAGCCCTTGTGAAGGTTATCACCTCACGATAGCGTAGTTACTTTACTTCCACCTAAAGGGACGGAACCCGGGTAGAGGGCTCATGTTATGCAAATGCAAGTGTAGTCTGTGAGGATAAACAAACAAACCTTTCACCATCTATTCTATACCCCTTATCCTACACAGCTTAACAATTTAATAAAAACAAGATTAAACAATGTAAAACATTAGTTAAACAAAGAATAATAATGACATATAAGGCTAAATAACCAGAGAACAGTAAAAATATGCATGTACATGAGAAATGAACATATTTAAAAACATTTGGTTATTTTCAAAAAAAACCTTTATTAAAAGTGGGAATTAAAAGTAAACCACGACCAAAATCGATAAAACCAAGACTTTTGATAACACGTGACTAATTCTAGGTCTGACTCTTTAAGTAAGTCCCTAGAGGAGTCGCCAAGTTGTCGCAACCTCCCCTTTAAAACGTGTCCGAAAACAAATATGCCTCTATTTGCGGGGATAATAGGCCATTTCGTTAAGGAGTGTGACATTACAAACATAGAGGAAAAGACGACTTAATTCCACTAAATTAAAGGTTGAGGGTATGAAAACGTCCTCGGAAAAAAGAAATGGAATCGCCACCAATCCTTTTTGGCTAGGTGTGATTTACCACTTATTAAAACCAGTTTTTATAAAAACATTTTAAAATTAATTAAAACATTTTTTAAAACCAATTTTGAAGTCTGCGCTTTGAACCAGAGAAAACAAGTGCAGGTTCAGGAGTCGGTTACGTGTGAGGAAGGATTATCACCCCGACGACGCCCGTATAAAATGATACCTTATTAATTGTGTGTTATCTCGAGTCTTGGTAAAAGTCGATTTTAAATTTGGAGTTTGAAAATAATTCCCTTAAAAAATTTCATATTTTATTTGAAAATGATCCGAAATTTATTAACATAAAATTTCCCATGTTTTCCGACAAACTCGGCGAAACATGGAATTTTTCCTTCATTTTGAAATTCTCCAAATCACCTTCATTTTTGGAAAAAAGATATTATGTTGTTAATGATAATTGATGATATCCTTCTCGATAGACCCAGTAGAGAACTCATGAATTATTTTAACTCGGGAATAATCTTGATTTATAAAAAATATTATTTGTTTTTCATGTGTTTTAAAAATCATAAAAAATGATCATGAATATGCAAAAATGTTACTAAGATAAAAATTAAACAAACATGCATATTTATCATGGCATGGCAAACATTTTATTATGATATGGTAAAAGAATTAATGACATGGCAAAAATCTAAATGACATGGCATAAAGAATGAATGATATGACATGCTTGACATGGCAAAATCCAAATGACATGGCACATGAATGAATGACATGGTATATGAATGGATCACATGGCATGCTTGACATGGCAAGATCTAAATGGCATGGCATATGAATGGACGACATGGCGCGCTTGACATGGAAAATCTAAATGACATGGCCAAAAGAATTTATGACATGGCATATGAATTAATGACATGGCAAATCCTGATATGACATGGTAAAAGAATGAATGACATGGCATGCTTGACATGGCAAAAATCACAAAATGACATCATCATAAAATATCCACAATCACATCATGATCACATGCACACATTATTATTTTGAATTGAATCTTTCATGTGAGGAATCAAATAAATGGCATATGTCGGAAAGTATTACAGTACTCCCCGGCAAACCCGGTAAAGCTTGGAAAATAATTCTTTCGTATGACATTTATATGATTTTGAATAAAATAAAATCTGTGCCTTGCAATTTCATACCCACGTGCATTGAATAATTTCCTAACCTCCCCGACAAACTTGGCAAAGATTAAGAACTAATTCTCACCAAATGATTAGGAAACCGAGAAGCACGATTTTTATGCCAAATTAAGTAAAAGCATTTTTAAATATGTAATGCATGAAGATGTATTTCTTCCTCGAAGTAAGGACATCCTTATACCTAAAAAGATATCCGACTACCTTTGGAAGAAACTTAAATTGGATTTTGAAAATCGTATGACTTTTGTAGACACCTAATTTTGTCCGGGCCCCTTAAACAAGGCAAATTCTCCTTTCAACTTCTCGGAACGCAAAGAGACTTCCACCATTCCACAGATGGGTCTCAAAGACTTTGTTTCGGAGGTCCACACAAAAAGTCAACTCTAAAAAAGTCAACCCCAAAAAGTCAACCACTAAAAAAGTCAACTCTCAGCTGAAATCAAGATTCGAAGTTGAATTGAATAATGGTGAAGTAATTTTGATAATCAGAGGTCTACAACGAAAGATAAAGAGTTTGAAAGACAGGTTGCAGAAATTCAGTGTAGAGAAATACCTAATTTTGCAAATTTGGGGAAAAGTGCGTAAATGATCAAATTGGACGAAATTGGAGGTTCCAAATGGAATAAGACCAATAAATATGGATATTGGAAGGTCCAATTTTGAAGCGAAGTTGTGGGAAGAATTGGTTTGAAGAGAAAAAGGAAAATAAAGATTTAATCAATAAATAGGAAATTCACAATATTTGGGGAAAACTGCAGAGATTATCCGATTTGGTAAAATTAAAGCCCCGAGTTGATAAAGGATAAATAAATAAAAATATCCCAAGTTCCAATTTGAAGTGGATCCCAAGGAAAAGCCGGTTGGAGGAAAAACGAAAAAACGATAAAATTCCCAATATCGAGGAAAGGGAAAAACTAAATCGGAGAGGAATTCGGATGTAAAAAGTTAGACATTTTCGGACCAATTCCAATTCAATATATAACAAAGGCATTGGAAAAAGAAAATCCGAAAATTGGGCCCGTTTTGAGTAAAACCAAGTTTTTGAGGTTTAAAGGGCAATTTTTAAAAATCCGTGAAAAATAGAATCTGAGCTCGAAAAATTATGAAAACTTCCAGATCTGAGTTTTATATTATATGGAAGGGATTGGAGAGGAAAAATCCAGAACCGTAGCTCAAATGAAAAACGACTAAGTTTGGGTGCTCTAATCCGAAATTCCAAGAGAAAATTTTGGGAAAAATAGAAAACGAGCTCGAAAAATTATGAAAACTTCCATATCTGAGTTTTATATTTTATGGAAGGGATTGGAGAAGAAAAATCTGGAATCGAGCTCAAATGAAAAAAGACAAAGTTCGGGTCCACTAATCCGAAATTCCAAGAGAAAATTCTGGGAAAAATAGAAACCTAGCTTGGAAAATTATGAAAACTTGCAGATCAAAGTTTTATATTTTATGGAAGGTATTGGAGAAGAAAAATCCAGAATCGGAGCTCAAATGAAGAAAAAAAACAAAGTTTGGGTGCACTAATCTGAAATTCCAAGAGAAAATTCTGGGAAAAATAGAAAACAAGCTCGAAAAATTATGAAAACTTCCAGATATGAGTTTTATATTTTATGGAAGGGATTGGAGAAGAAAAATCTAGAAGCGGAGCTCAAATGGAAAAAGACAAAGTTTGAGAGCCACTAAACCGAAACTTTAAAGAAAAATCCGGGAAAAATAGAATCCGAGCTCGGAAAAATATGAAAACCTCCAGAACTGAGTTTTATATGTGATGGGATGAATTGGAAAAGAAAATTCCAAAATTGGGGTCCATTTGCAAATAAATTAAGTTGGGGGCCAAAATGCAATTTTATCGAACAAATCTAAAAAGGCCATTTTGCAAATGAAAAAAAGGAATGGCCTGAAAATTTCCAGGCCAATTTCGTCCAGTCTGCTGATTAGAGGAGGGGGTGTGATCATCTTGAGTCAAATGGCCAAGATTGAATAGCAAGATGACATTTTTAAGAAGACAAGATTCTCCACTACTTGCCTACATGGCATTTTAGGCCAATGGGAGGTCTCCAAATTGCAAAGCCATGTGAAGAGCATGTAAAGGCTATGAGATGAAACCAAGTAGGATTAAAAATGCCACCTAGGAAGATACTTTAATAGTAAGCCATATGATCATGACAAGTGGCTTAGATATTTTGTAGAGATAGGAGACAAGAATAATCTAGGTGGCATTGTTGGCCAATGAGAGGCTAGAAAACTCTTAATTTAAGGGAAGCATCATGCAAATAGGGGACAAGCACCCTTAATTTAAGGAAAACATCATGCAAGGAGGGGACATTTTTTAGCCATGTGGCAAATATTTTGGGAGAGCATGTAAAGCATGACAAGGGTAAAAAAATAAAACACACACACTCTCAATATAGGGTGGCCGGCCAAGACAAAGGGGGAATTTATTTTTTTCTTCAAGAGATTTTTCACTACACTCTTGGGGTGTAAAAGAAAGAGAGAGAAAGAGGGACAAGGAAAAGGAAGAAAAATTTAGAGAGCTTGATTTGGAAAGCAATTGTTAGGTAGCTATTCTCTCTCTTCTTCTTCAATTATTTTCTTTAATATCATGTTCTTTTCCTTCTTTTTTTTTTCATATGATTTGTTAACTTTTTGTTGATAAAAGGTTTTCAAAAATAAATTTTAAAGGTTTTCTCTCCTTTATTCTTTACAATTAACCAAGTTGACAACTTTTTTTTTTACATACTCCTTGCTTTAGCCGAAACCTAGGGGAATTTTTGTGCTTGTTCTTGCTTGATTATTCTTGCTTGTTTGTTTGTTCATATTTTTAGCTCATGGTTGATTCATTGTCATATGTTTGTTGGCTGTAAAATCATGCATTTCATGCCATCTTCAACTATGTTTTTGGCTAAGATCAACCAATGATCTCTAGCCAAAAATCCCTTCTCTATACTAGTTGAAAGAATGATAGTTTAAGTTGGATATTCTAACTTTGGGATTTTTTTCACTACTCATTTTTTGTCAAAATAAAATTATTTTTGTACCAAATGTAGTAGACTTTTGGAGGATGCCATGGTATTTTTTCCAAGATTTTTAGATTTTTTTATCAAGGATGGAAAAATGATTTTTGATAAAACAGTTTTTAGCTCACTGTTCTGACTTTGGTGAAAATTTGGTCAAGGCATCCTTGGTCCAAAAATTAAGCTGATTTTTTCCCATGGATACCATTATGTTTTAAGTCTACACTAATTTTTCCAGAATTTTTTGAATTTTTTATGAAGGGTAAAAATATAGTTTTTTAAAACTGGTTTTGGGAGTCAGAATTGTTTTTTAAAACTAATACATTTTTGTTTTTATTTGTTTACAAAGAGGGGCTGATTTGGGTCATTAGCTACTGTATTGGGTTGATTTTCATGTCATTTCAAGGATAAAATTTGATTTTGCAAAAATCGGGTCAAGGGTGGTCAACCCGGCTTTCAAAAATATATGGAAACTAGAGCTTTTTTTAAGGGGTATTCGGCCATGAGGCCTTTTTCATGCCAAAAATTCCAATTTTTTTAAATTCGAGCCCAAAGTCTTTCGGTTTTGAAAATCCAATTTAAGTTTTTTTCAAAGGTGGTTCAATACCTTTTTAGGTATACGGATGTCCTTACTTCAAGAGAGAAATACACCTTCATGCATTGCATGTTTTAAAATGTTTTTTTTTTTTTAATTTTAATTTGACATAAAACGTATGTTTCGGTTTCCTAAACATTTGGCGAAAATTAGTTCCTAATCTTTGTCGGGTTGCCAGAGAGGTTAGAAAATTGTTCAACGCACATGTTTATGGCATTGAAAGATATTGGATTTTGTTTTATTCAGAATTATATAAATGTCATAAGAAAGAATTATTTTCCAAGCTTTGCCAGGTTTGCCGAAGAGTGGGGTAATATTTTTGGATATATGTTATTTGTATTATTCCTCACATGAATGTTCTATGTCCATGAATATTCCATGTTGATGTCATTTTATATTCATGTTGCCATAATTAGATTGTGCCATGTCATCCATTCACATGCCATATCATGTCATTCATGTGCCATGTCATTCATGTGCCATATCATTCATATGCCATGTCATTGATTCATGTCTCATGACATTCATATGCCATGTCATCCATTCACATGCCATGCCATATAGATTGTGCCATGTCATTCATACATGCCATGTCATCTAGATTATGCCATATCATTCATTCATGTGCCATGTCATTCACTTGCCATATCATTCATTCACATGCCATGTCATTTAGATTATGTCATGTCATTCATTCATGTGCCATATCATTCATATGCCATGTCTTTGATTCATATTCCATGCCATTAATTCTTTTGGCTATGTGATTTAAATTTTGTCATGTTATAATAAATTGCTTGCCATGCCATGTTAATTATGCATGTTATACATTCATGTTTTAATGATAATTTATGCATTCATGATCATTTAACTTTTTGAAAATTGTTATTTTTTAATAAGATAAGGCAAGGTTACCAGGGAGTCTTCATCAATTATATTAACGAAGGAATACCCTTCTAAAAGAGGATGATTCAGAGAATTTTCAAAGCAAATAAAAATTCAATATTTTTGCCGGTTTGCCTGGAAATATAGAAAATTTTTGCAATAACAAGTTCCAGATCATTTTCAAACAAAAATAGGATACTTTTTTAAAATGGGAATTATTTTCAAATACCAAATCTAAAATTGACTTTTCACCAAGACTCGAGATAACACATGACTAATAAGGTACCGTTTTATACGGGCATTGTGGGGGTGCTTATCCTTCCCCACACGTAACCGACTCCCAAACCCGCACTTTTTTCTCTAGTTTAAAGCGCAGACTTTGAAATTGGTTTTTAAATGTTTTAATTAATTTTAAAATATTTTTCAAAATCGATTTTAATAGGTGGCCGATCACACCTAGCCAAAAAAGATTGGTGGAGACTCCGTTTCTTTTCGAGGTTGTTTTCATACCCTTAATCTTTAACTTAGAGGAATTAAGTCATCTTTTTCTCTATTTTCCCAATGTCACACTTTAACGAATGGTCGATTGTCCTAGCAACGGGGCAAAATTTCTCGGAACCCTTCTTCAAATGGGTTACGATAGCTTGGCGACTCTACTAGGGAAACTGAAGTATTATTTTCTTTTAAACGTCCTCTGACGGTCACGAGATCGTTACGACAGCTTGGAGGCTCCGCTGGGGACCTTAGCGAGTTAGGCTTAAAGTTAGTCTCTCGGTTTTGTCGGTTTTAATTGGTATTTAATTATAATGCCCATTTTTTGTAAAATAAAGAGAATTTTCAAAATAACAAAAATTTTCTTTTTATGTTCATCTTCATGAGCATACATATTATTATTGTGCTCCGTTTATTCAAGTGTTGTGTATTATCATTATTCATTGATCGACTAATGTTTTCTCTTATTTGATTCAGCTTTTTTTTTAATAATTAATTGTTGGGGTTTTTAAATTATGGGTTGTAAAATAAGTGGTGAAAGGTTTGTTGTTCCTCCTCACACCTTATATTTGCATTTGCATAACATGAGCCCTCCTCACACACTATTATTGATATGCCATGCCATTCATTTACATGCCAAGTCATCTAGATTATGCCATGTCATTCATTCATGTGCCATGTCATCTAGATTATGCCATGTCATTTATTCCATGCCATTCATTCTTTTGTCTATGTCATTTAAATTTTGTTATGTTATAATAAATTGCTCGCCATGCCATGTTAATTATGCATGTTATATATTCATGTTTTAATGATAATTTGTACATTCATGATCATTTAAATTTTTTGATATTTGATATTTTTAATAAGATAAGGCAATATCCCCGAGTTAGTATAATTCATGAATTCTCCTCCGGGTTACAGGTAAGTCTTCATCAACTATATTAAAAAAGGAATACCCTTCTAAAAGAGGACGATGTGGAGATTTTTAAAAACAATAAAAATTCTATATTTTTGCCGTTTGCCGGGGAACATAGAAAATTTTTGTAATAAAAAAAATAGGATTGTTTTAAAATGGGAATTATTTTCAAATACAAAATCTAAAATGGACTTTTCATCGAGACTCGAGATAACACATGACTAATAAGATACCGTTTTGTACGGGCATTGTGGGGGTGCTAATCCTTCCCCACACGTAACCGACTCCCGAATCCGCACTTGTTTTCTCTGGTTCAAAGCGCAGACTTCAAAATGGGTTTTAAAATGTTTTAATTAATTTTAAAATATTTTTCAAAAACCGGTTTTAATAGGTGGCCGATCACACCTAGCCAAAAAAGATTGGTGGCGACTCTATTTCTTTTTTGAGGTCATTTTCATACCCTCAACCTTTATTCAAGAAGAATTAAGTCGTCTTCTCCTTTATTTTTCCAATGTCACACTCTTAACGAATGGGTCGGTTGTCCCGCGATGGGGCAAGAATTTTTCAGACTTCGTTTAAAAGAGGTTGCAACAGCTTGGCGACTCCACTGTAGACTTTAGAGAGTCAGGCCCAAAATTAGTCACATGTTATCAAAAGTCTCAGTTTGGTCAATTTTAATTAGTATTTAATTATAATTCCCATTTTTGTAAAATAAAGAGAATTTTGAAAAAGACAAAAAATTTTCTTTTTATGTTCATTTTCATGAGCATACATATTATTATTGTGCTCTGTTTATTCAAGTGTTGTGTATTATCATTATTCTTTGATTGACTAATACTTTCTCTTATTTGATTCCGTTTTTTTTTTTAAATTAATTGTTGGGGTTTTTAAATTATAGGTTGTAAAATAAGTGGTGAAATGTTTGTTGTTCCTCCATACACACTATACTTGCATTTGCATAACATGAGCCCTCAACCCGGGTTTCGTCCTTTTAGGTAGAGTGAAGTACCTACGCTTCGTGAGGTGATAACCTCCGCATAAGCTAGCAAAACACTTTTGGGGTACAAATTACCTACGCTTCGTGAGGTGTTAACCTCCGCATAAGCCTGAGAAATGTATTCTAACAAATTGAACCCATTTTGATCTGGGTGCCTTACTAGCCTTCACCGGCAATAGTGAGGAGCAATTTGGAGCCTTTTTTAGAACCTAATGCAAATCCATATAGTAAACCTAGGCAAAGCAATGCCCATTTTCTGTTAAATATCCCGGAGTTAAAAAACACTTGGAGGAACATCTCTCACCTTTTAATATTTATTTTGTCAATGTTATGATTGTTTTTATCACCATACTGACTCATGTTCTGTTTTGGTTTGGTTTCTATCCCATGCTTCATGATCATTTAGTGGTATTTGCCTTAAGCCTAGTGCCAACCGAAGAGGTTTCATTATAATCATGGAACGTCAAGACGTTCTACCAGTATTAGTGGTTAGCAAGACATATCAAGAGGTCAGAATTGAGTCTAAGGAAAATCAGGGTGATAAAGGAGACTGTTTGGCCATTGGTTTTGTGTCTGCACTTCCCGAGTCAGTTTATTTGGATTTTGTTCAGAATGACTTAGCAGAGTTAGAGGAGATTTAGAGACAGTGGGGAGTTGCGAGGAAAGATGAGTTCATCGAAAAAGATGGTGACATAGCACCACTCTTTTTGATCAAGATAGACGAGCAGTTCGTCAGGGCAATAGTGTAGTTTTAGGATCCTTTGTACCGATGTTTCACTTGTAATCAGGAAGATATGGTGCCTACCATTGAATAATATTCTATCTTGCTCTGTGTTGAGTCAACATGTCCGGATAAAATCTATTCGAAAGAGTAAAAAACTCGAGCTGTCGCAAGAAGATTTCCAAAGTGATGGGTATAGAGTTCTCAGTTGATTCTCCATACATAAACAGGAAGGGTTCGAATGACTGCATTCCTTAGGTATTCTTGCGAAATTATATCAAGAATAACCCGGATGATGACCATGTTGTGGATGTCTTTACCTTGGAAATCTATGGCTTAGTTCTATTTCTGAAGGTGGAAGGTCACATCGAAGCAGCCGTGGTAGACCTCTTTGCTCATTTGGACAAACATATTGACCCTTCCCCTGCCATTCTTGCTGAAACGATCAGGTCACTCAGTTATTGTCGAAGAAAATGTAAGGGAAATTTTGAGTGTTGTGTACAGCTTCTGTATTTCTGGATTCAGAACCACTTTTGGCGTGATGATGGTGGAAGGTTTCGCCCTTACATAAAGACTTTTAGTCCCCTTCGAGAATTCAATAAGGAAAAATGGTCGAAGAAAGGGGATAAGAAGTAAAGGATCAGGACTCTCTGTCACTTAGGTAGAGAAGATATAACTTGGAGGGCTCCGTGGATGCCACTTAGGTCGATCTTATACTGTTGGGAATCTAGGGGGCCGTTAGCTATGCGCCATTATAGTATGGAGGCAATATGGATCCAAACAGTTTATCCCAATGACTCATGAGCTTATTTCAAAGGAGTTCTCATATGGTGAGTCCGGATACATGGGAAAGATATGTGAAGTTATCAACGCATGAAAGAAGTTACACCGGTCACAAATGGGTAGGTACACTAACAATGCTACCCCGACATATCAGGTATTGAGAGCCAGGAGGGTCCGTGACATTGTGCTTCCTGCCGAGGACACCTCTGTTTATCCGGTAACACTTCAGCTAGAACCAGTAGTGCCGTCAGAAGTTGAGATTGTCAGGCAAGAGTTGGAAAAGGACAAAGAGAAATTGAAGCGTGAGTATGATAAGCTTAAAGAGGAAATCAAAGATTTGAAGACCGATCTTGAGATCCAAAAGGCCAAGACGTGGAGAGTGGCTAAAGAGCGAGACACGGCACAATCCGACATAAAGGATTTGCAACAAGAGAACAAGAAGCTAAGGGCCAAAGGAAAATTTATTGGAACTAGCACGCCTCTTGGTGCACATGAGAACGAAACAGAAAAACTTCAGAAAGAATTGGATTTCTAGAAAGGCAAGGTTAAGGAAAGCAAAGAAAAAAAGTCCAGATTTTCTCATGAGTAGCAGAAGTGGTGTGATGGATGCTCATTGATTTCGGCCAAGTTGGAAAGGTGCCTGCAAGAGAATGATCTGTTGAAAGCCAGATTGGGAAATGATAGAGAAAAGACATCCATGCTACGCAAGGAAAATGAGACGCTCTATGCAACCATTCAGACCCTAAAGCATCAGTTGCAAGTCCAGAGGGCTGACATCACTGCCATCATTCGAGAATACTGAGAGAGGGAGACCGAGTGCAACCAAGCAAATGATTTAGCCATAGATGCTAGTATGAGGTGGAAGACAAAAACTTTGGGGAGACAACAGTATATAGACCACTTGACTAGGCAGATCCACAAGGCTGTGGTTAAGGCAAGAGAGATGGTGAAGAAAGTGACGACATTGAGACAAGAAGTCAACCTTACCGGGAAACATGGACAACGTCTGTTGAATTTCCTAGAGGAAGCGAAAGACTAGTATGAGCAGATCAAATATTTCTATGTAACCCGAGATTGAGAGATGATATGTAACAAGTTTCTATGAATTAGTGAAAAACCTTTGTGTTGGAATTTGATCTTAAGGCAAATACCGTTAGTTTCATCATTTCATACCAAATAATCATAGAAACATTCATTCATTCAATTGTTTAGTGATTCACTAAATCATTTATTCATTCATTCATTCATTCTTCCATGCATTCAATTAATAAAAAGGAATAATGTGTCATGAAATTCTAATCCGTGGTATTTACACTAAGGTATAAAAATTGGATGTCCACTGAAACACCTAGAAAGAAGTACCCCGCATCAGTATAATACTCGATCGCAAGTCAGGATAATGGAAAATGAACAGGTTGCCCGGATAGAAAGAATGGAAAAGGGCATAGGATGAGTTAAAGGAACAGTTGGCCAAATCTCTGGTCGAATCATGAGATCTGATGAATAAGTTATTTGAACTGGTGTCTTCTGTAGTTAAGGGAAAGGGACACACGAAAAAATTGACTTTAGGAGTAGAATCAGGAAGTCGAGGGGACAAAAAGGGCTAGCAAGAAGCCGTACTGACAAACGGGCAATCCTCACAAAGTACGAAAACTTTACCGTCGACAACTGCAATGCCTTTCGTGTATGTTCAACCCAACACAGGGGCACAAAAATAGATGCCGATGGGGGTCAATCTTGGGGCAATCCCGGCCAACCCAATCGATGTCCTAGATCTGGATTGTCACAACCTAAAAAATAACAAGTCTCATCGTGAGACATTACTCGTTAAGTGTGACGTTGGGGAAAACAAAGGAAAAGACGACTTAATTCCTCTTGAAATAAAATGAGGGTTTGAAAACAACCTCGAAAAAAGAAATGGAGTCGCCACCAATCTTTTTTGGCTAGGTGTGATCGGCCACCTATTAAATTCGGTTTTGTAAAATATTTTAAAATTAATTAAAATATTTTTTTTAAAAATCAATTTCGAAGTCTGCGCTTTTAAACCAAAGAAATCAAAGAAGGGGTTCGGGAGTTGGTTATGTGCGGGGAAGAATTAGCACCCCCACAATGCCCATATAAAACGGTACCTTTTAATAGTGAGTTATCTCGAGTCTCGATAAAAGTCGATTTTGAAATTAGCATTTTAAAATAATTCCCATATTAAAGAAAAATAATCCCATTTTTAGTCGAAAATGATCCGAAATTTATTAACTTAAAATTTTCCTATATTCCCCGGCAAACCCAGCAAAACATAGAAATTTTATTTATTTATAAAATCTTCGAATCACTCTCATTTTTTGGAAAGAAAGATATTCCGTTATGAATGATAATTGGTGATATCCTCCCCAGCAAACCCGGCAGAGAACTCATGAATTATTTTAATTCGGAAATATCTTTATTTTAAAAAAAAAAATGATCTTTTAGAAAACATTTAAAAAGATAGTTACGAATATACAGATCATTACTAATGACATGGCAAAAGAGTGAATGACATAGCATATGGATTGATGACATGACATGCTTGACATGGCAAAATCTAGATGACATGGCATAATCGAAATGTCATAGCAAAAGAATTAATGACATGATAAGAAACATAAAATAACATTATCATAAAATATACATGAAAATGAAAAAAAAAAATAATGCATGAACATAACAAAACGTAGATGATATGGCAAAATAATTAATGACATGGCAAGAAGCATCAAATATCATAGAATATCCACAATCACATAATAAACATGATAACCCCATGAAATCTAAATCAAAGCAATTACATTACTATGGAATATTCATATTATAATTTAAATGACTAAGATAGCAAAATTAAATATCATGGAATATGCATGAACATGGAAAATGCAATGCATGAAAGTGTACTTATTCCTTTAAATAAGGACATACGTATACCTAAAAAGATATCTGACTACCTTAGGAAGAAACTTAAATCAAATTTTCTAAATCAAAATACTTTGTGATTGGATTAAAAACAATTTAAAAATTTCTGGATCAAAATGGCACCATAGCCAAAACCCCCTCTTAAAAGGCTCTATTTTCCTAACTTTGAAACCCGAGTTAACCACCCTCGACCCGACTTTTATAAAATCAAAATTTATGATTGAAATAGCATGGAAATTAACCAAAGTCAATATCCAAAGTCCTAAGTCAGCCACCTCTAATTATTCTAACCAAAACAGAAAAATATATTTTCTTTAAAAACAAATCTGACTCTCACAGGCAGTTTTGAAAACTGATTTTTTTACTCTTCTCGAAAATTTCAAAAAAAAAATCTGAAAAAAATATGGCAGACCTATAACATGTTGATCTACATGGGAAAAAATCATCTTAATTTTTGGAGCATGGATACTATGACCGAATTAACCAAAACAGAAAGTTACCAATTCTAAAAAAAAAACTCTCACTCTCATAGGCAGTCTTGAAAACCTATTTGTTTGCCCTTCTAAAAAAATTCAAAACATTCTGAAAAAATTAGGGGAAATCTAAGACATGTCAACCTTTATGAGAAAAAAAGCATCTTAATTTTTGGAGCAAGGATACTATGACCGAACTTTACCAAAATCAAAATAGAAAGTTAAAAACTGCTTTGCCAAAATCTATATTTTCAATCATGATAAGTAAATCTAAAAATCATGAAAAAAATATCATGGTATTCCTTAAAATGACTACTGGATGTAGTTAAAAAATTAACTTATTTTGACCAAGGATGAGTAATGAAAAAAAATCACAAAGTCAGAATACGCAATTTAAGCTATTAATTTTCCACAAGCATGCTCAAGAGAGGTTGCTTTGAGCCATTGATTGGCTTAAGTCAAAAATCAAGTGGAGAATGTATAAATGCATGAAATGATCATCAAGATGAATGCATGGCACATGTATGACCTAATGCCTAAATTTCATGGAAAATATCATGGAAAATAAGATGACCTAATGCCTAAATGACATGGAAAATATCATGGCATAATGAAATGACCTAATGCCTAAGTGACATGGAAAATATCATGGCATAATGAAATTACCTAATGCCTAAATGACATGGAGAATATCATGACATAATGAGATGACCTAATGCCTAAATGACATGGAAAATTTCATGGCATAATAAAATGACCTAATGCCTAAATGACATGGAAAATGTCATGGCATAATGAAATGACCTAATGCCTAAATGACATGGAAAATGTCATAGCATAATAAGATGACCTAAAGTCTAAATGACATGGAAAATGTCACGGCATAATGAAATAATCTAATGCCTAAATGACATGGAAAATGTCATGGCATAATACGATGACCTAAAGTCTAAATGACATGGTTAATGTCATGGAATGATAAGAAGACCTAATGTTTGAATGACATGAAAAAATGAGCATGGAAACACTTATGAAAGTTTGATAGCCGAATGAAACATGATGAAAATGCAAAAATATGGCAAAGCAAAAACACAAACACATGGCATAGCAATAATGCAAAGCATGAATGACTTGATATGAACAATATAGTATGGCAAGAATACACATGAAAATAAATAACATAAAATTAAAGTAAGCAAATAAAGAAAATAGACATGAAAATAATAAAAACAGAAAATTAAAGTAAGTAAATAAAAAAAGTAGACATAAAAATAAATAATAAAAATAGAAAATTAAAGTAGATAAATAAAAGAAATAGCTATGAAAGTAAATAATAAAAACAGAAAATTAAAGTATGTAAATAAAAGAAATAGACATGAAAGTAAATAATAAAAACAGAAAATTAAAGTAAGTAAATAAAAGAAATAGTTATGAAAGTAAATAATAAAAACAAAAAATTAAAGTAAGCAAGTAAAGAAAATAGAGATGAGCTCCATGGTTGGTACTTTTGGACATAGCCCTCCCTAACCATAATCTCTTGATTTGAATCAAGGTCATGAAGCCTTTCCACCTCTTTATTTTTGTTATTTTTGAAAACAAAACCATCAAAAAAAACTATCCTACCACAACCAATGTAAGAATAAAATCAAACACAAGATGAGCATAAGAATAGATAGTATTCAGCCATGGTACAAGAAATAGTAGAAAAATGCTTTTGATTTTTTTTTTATTTTATGAAAATCAAAGATGAGAGCCTTAAAAGAAAACATTCAAAACCTTTATTTACATAAGAAAAGAATAAGAATGAACATAAAGAAATGAGAATGAACATGGAAAGGAGAGAAAAATGCAAGAAAATGGTGTCAATGGCTACCTTCAAAGCTATCTTTCAAGCTTGCATTCTCTTCAAAATTTTTCTTTCTTTTCTCTAAATTAGCTACTGCCCATGCACTAAAGAAAGACCAAAAACCTCCTAAAAATGAAAACCCCCTCCCTTTTATAGGCTGGCCAAACCCCCTTGGTGTTGAGAGGATGTGCTCATCCTTTTTCCTATCTAGCATGATCAAAGGGCTATTAACCAAAGATAATAAAAATGTGATCTTGCAACCTTATTCTAACCATTAGATGAAATGATCAGCCTCTAACCATAATGAGTGAGCTGAAATTCCCTTAACAAAGATGTTCTCATCTTTTTTCATCACCTTGGACACTTGGCATGATCATAAGGCATTAACCAAGCATTAAAAATGTCTTCTTGCAACTTAATCTTAGCCATTAAATAATACTGATCAAACCTCAGCTTTATTCCATCATGATGGCTAAATAGCCTGGTATAGTCCAGCAACTTCCTTATTTTTAATTTGCAAAATGGCCCTTTTCGGTTTCTTCGATAAAATTACATTTTAGCCCCCCAAACTTACTTTAATAGCAAACAGACCCCAAATCCAGATTTTATTTCTCCAATCTCTTCAAGTAAATATAAAATTCAGTTCTGGAGATTTTCATAATTTTTGGAGCTCGTTTTCCATTTTTCTCGGATTTTTCATTAAAATTGCGGATTAGGCCTCCTCGAACTTTGCTTTTTTCAAATCAGCTCCAATTTGAGATTTTTCTTTTCCAATACCTCCAAATCAATATAAAATTCAGATCTGAAGGTTTTCGTAATATTTCGAGCTCAGATTCTATTTTTCTCAAAATTTCCAAGATTACCCTTTAACCCTCGAAACCTCGATTTTACTCAAAACGAGTCCGATTTTTGATTTTTTTTCACTACCTTTTTTATACATTGAATTGGAGTTGGTCCGAAAATGCCCAATTTTTACGACCGGATTCCTTTTCAATTTGGTTTTTCCCCTTTTTTCAATATCGAAAATTTCCTATTTTTTCCTTTAAACGACTCTTCCTTGGGATCCACTTCAAACCGAGCCTTGGGCTATCTTTGTTTATTCATTCTTTATCAATTGGGGGCTTCAATTTTACCGAATTGGGCCATCTCTGCAGTTTTCCCCAAATATGCCGAATTAGGTCTTCCCTTACACTGAATTTTCATAACCCATCTTCCGAACTCTATATCTTTTGTTGTAGACCTCGGATTATCAAAATTCTTTCACCACTATTCAATTAAACCTTGAATCTTGACTTTGACTGAGAGTTGACTTTTTCATTAGTTGACTTTTTAGGGTTGACTTTTTCAGGGTTGACTCTTTCAAGTTGACTTTTTTGTGCTGACCTCCGAAACAAAGTCTTGAAGACCCATCCATGGAAAGGTGGAAGACTTTTTGCAATCTGAGAAATTAGAAAAGAATAAATTGCCTGGTTTAGGGGGGCCTGGACAAAATTAGGTGTCTACAGCTACCCATCTTTGACTATTGCCGAGAATCAGGAATCAGGCAAAGACCAATAGACAACCATTTTGTTCGGGTATGGAGATTGCTCACAAAGAAAGAAAGATTTTCTTTTAACAAAATTCTAAAGAATAAAGACAGATAAAAGATTTAGGTTTCGAATTGGAAATACCTTGACATCATTCTCGGGGCTCAACTCGTTTGGAAAACAAGTTCGATTTTAAAGAAAAGAAAATAAGTCGACATCATTCTCGAGGCTCGACTCATTTGAAAAACAAGTTTGATTTAAAAAAAAAAATACATCGACATCATTCTCGGGGCTCGACTCATTTAAAAAACAAGTTCAATTTAAAAGAAAATACCTCGACATCATTCTCGGGTCTCGACTCATTTGAAAAACAAGTTCGATTTAAAAGAAAAGAAAATACCTCGACATCATTCTCGAGGCTCTTTTCATTTGAAAAACAAGTTCGATTTAAAAGAAAAGAAAATACCTCGACATTATTCTCGGGACTCTACTCATTTGAAAAACAAGTTCGATTTAAAATAAAAGAAAATACCTCGACATCATTTTCGGGCTCGACTCATTTTTTAAAAAACAAGTTCGATTTAACAGAAAGAAAATACCTCAACATCATTCTCGGGGCTCGACTCATGTGAAAAACAAGTTCGATTTAAAAGCAAATTCTCTGCGATTCCTGCAAGGTTAGTCAAATGCAATGATGTTGATGACATGTTTTGCAAATGCTTGTACAATGCATGTTTCCTAGATGAATGCAATTATATGTTCAGGTCATAAAGTCTTAATCCATGATTTCACTGGGATTCATGAATTTTTCCAAATTTATGCATAACGTCCTTGATTTTTTTTCTATCTGCTCTGCCTGACAAGTCTTCTGTCCTTACAAACTATCATAATTTCTAACTTATGATTTCACGAAAATCTTCAAAAATTCCAACTTCATGATGGTGTCTTTAATCCATCCACCATTTATCCTTCATGACTAGTCTTTTAGAAACGGGGATCAAAGTATTCTCATATTTTAGTGGTTTCACAAACTTTCTCTGAAATTTTAACCCTACTCCATAGTAATACAAAGAAATCCTTATGTTTAAAAATTTTTATGTTTACTAATCATCATTCAATTCAATAACACTCAAAATGCATCATATAAATGTATCAGAGATGGTGTGAAACTGCCAAATGTCATAAAAGAGATAACAAAAGTTCATTGCAAAAATGTTTCAGATAACAGAGATGAATATCAAGGATACAAGAAGCAGATGTAGAGTTGCAGGCTGTAGATGCCCCAGGTGCGGAATATCTTGGACCCTTGCTTCTTCAATTCGTTTGAAAAAAAAATTGAATGAACAATTTGCTTGGGTAATTTCTCGACTTCAGTAGTTGCATTAGATTGAGCTTTATCCCTTTTCTGTGAATTTCTGATATTTTCTCCCCCTTTCATAAAGCATTGATTCAATCTTTGATCAGTACTTGGGCCACCCTTTGCGGGTTTTCAACCCAAATGTCCCTCATTCGATTTTAAGTCGACCTTTTTGGCTTTTTTCTCTCCTTTTTTCTTTATTTCTTTATTTATTTATTTTTTGCATCTTAGTATTCTAAACTTTTCCATAGTAAAAATGATAATTCAAAGATGGGATAAAATATGAGAAAAACTCTTCAAGTTAAATACCCATGCTTGATCAAAATGGACTTTAAAAGTACGTAATATAGGCCAGGATTCGAGTTTAGAAAGAAAGGATAAGTAGGCCCAAAATATGTATTTAAGGGTAATCAGATCAAAGATCATTTCTTGAGGAGAATTTATTTTCGAAACATTCATCCTTATTTGGACTTTGACTTCTGTTTCTTTTTCCTTCTTGGCTTTCATTTTCCATACTTTTTCACACGTTTTTTGTGTATTTTTTTTTTTGTTTTGATGGCTCGTTTCGCCATGACTTCTGAAGGAAATTTTCCTCACTTTTACCCCTAGTGCAGGGTGATCCTTGATCAAGGTTCAAAGAAAGAAAGAATTCCCAAGGCTCAAAAGGGGTGACTAAGGATAATTTCTTCTTAGTGAAAGGAATATGAAAAATGGCTATTTCTCATATCAAGCATGAATATTCTTATTAAAAAGCAATCCTCAGGGGAAATAGATAAATAGAATTTTCATTTTTACACTTGGAATCATTTGAATTCTCATATGCACATTATCACACTTTTCTTTTTTCTTCAGGCATAGTATTTTTTTCAATTCATCGGCGTTCACGGGATTTCTCAAGTCATCACCGTCCGTCCGAGTTAAAATCAATGCTCCTCCAGAAAAAGCTCTTTTCACCATATAGGGTCCACGAGAATCTTTCACAATAGGGAGAATCTTCCTTAGTACCAACTCTCCTTCTCGGAATTGCCTGAGGCGAACTTTCTTATTGTGGGCTCGGATCATCCTTTTCTGATACATCTGCCCATGGTAAATTACTTTCAGCCTTTTCTTCTCAATGAGATTCAACTGTTCATAGCGAGCTCTAACCCATTCTGCCTCTTCTAGGCCAACTTCCATCAAAACACGGAGAGAAGGGATCTCCACTTCAATAGGAAGCATTGGCTCCATCCCGTATACCAGTGAAAACGATGTGGCACCCATAGATGTGCGAACCGAAGTTCGATATGCGTGGAGCAAAAGGCAAGATCTCATGCCAATCTTTGTATACATCGGTCATTTTTTTCAACAATCTTCTTGATATTCTTATTGGCTGCTTCTACTACCCCATTCATTTTCAGACGATAAGGTGCTGAATTATGATGGTTAATCTTGAACTGAGTACATATTTCCCTCATCATCTTGTTGTTCAGATTGAGAGCATTGTTCAAAATAATTCTCTCTGGCAATCCATACCGGCATATAATCTCCTTCTTAACGAATTTGCACACCACTGACTTTGTTACATTGGCATAAGAAGCTGCTTCTACCCACTTTATAAAGTAATCTATGGCCACTAGAATGGAATGGTGTCTGTTTGAAGCTTTCGGGGTGATGGACCCAATAATATCCATTCCCCACATCGAAAATGGCCATGGAGCTGTCATGACGTGCAACAGCGATGGCGGCACATGAATCTTGTCTACATATATCTGGAATTTATGGCACTTTCGAGAATAATTAATGCAATCCCCTTCCATTGTTAACCAATAGTATCCTGCCCTCATAATCTGTTTAGCCAGCATGTGGCCATTGGCGTGAGTGCTGCATATCCCTTCGTGGACCTTTTCGAGGATTCTCTGAGCTTCATCAGAAATAATACATCTCAACAAAACCTAGTCTTTCCTTTTCTTGTAAAGGATTTCACCATCCAAGATAATACCCATCGCCATTCCTCTCAAGGTTCTCTTATCATTTTCCGTTTCTTGATCAGGGTACTTTTGACTCTTGATGTATTGCAAGATGTCAATACCAAGGATGACCATCTGCTTCTTCTTCAATACTCAAACAATGGGCCAGAGACTCATATATGCTCATTTTGATTGGCACAACTTCGGTCCCTTTATTCATTTTAAACATTGATGATAACGTGGCTAAAGCATCTACCATTCGGTTTTCTTCTCGGGGAAGGTAATTAAAAACCACTTCTTCGAACTCCTCAATCAAGCTCAGTATAAGCTCTCTATATCGGATCAGCTTTGCATCTAGGGTTTCCCATTCTCCCCGTAATTGGTATATCACCATAGCTGAATCTCCAAAAACTTCTAACGTATTTATCTTTCTTTCGATTGCAGCACGAAGACCCATGGTACATGCTTCATACTTAGCAGTATTGTTTGTACAATCAAAATCCAGTCTAGCAGTGAAAGGATAATAATCTTCCTTAGGTGATATGAATACCGCACCAATCCCGTGCCCCATGGCATTAGAGGCGCCATCAAAATACATTTTCCATAGTTTTCCTTTCAAAGGAAATCCCATTTTCTTGTGAGACACATGTCACAACCTAAAATATAACAAGTCTTATCGCGAGACTTTATATTCGTTAAGCGTGACATTGGAAAATAGAGAAAAATTTGACTTAATTTCTCTTGAAATAAAATGGGAGTTTGAAAACGACCTCGTTTTTTGAAAGAAAGATATTCCTTTATTAATAATAATTAATGATGTCCTCCCCAGCAGACCCGGCAGAGAACTCAAGAATTATTTTAACTTGGGAATAACTTTATTTTATTTGAAACCATTATCTTTTCAGAACATTTCAGAAAAATATGAATATGAATATGTGACATAGTATAATCTAAATGACATGATGTAATTTAAATGACATAGTATATTCTAAATGAAATGATATAACCTAAGTGACATAATATATTCTAAATGAAGTGATATAACCTAGGTGACATAATATATTCTAAATGAAATGATATAACCTAAGTGTCATAATATATTCTAAATGAAATGAATAACCTAAGTAACATAATATATTCTAAATGAAATGAATAACCTATGTGTCATAATATATTCTAAATGAAATGAATAACCTATTTGACATAATATATTATAAATGAAATGAATAACCTATATGACATAATATATTCTAAATGAAGTGGCAATATAATCTAAGTGACATGAAATGAATATGAAAGATAAAATAATATTATCATGAAATATGCATGAAAATAAAAATAATAATGCATGAACATGGCAAATGCAAAATGATGTGACAAAAATAAATGACTAAATAAAAAGCATAGGATAACATGGAATATTCAAAACCATATAACAAACAATATAACACCATAAAATATAAATCAAAATAGTAACATTTCCATAGAAATATTCATAGCAAAAATCATATATCATAAAATATGCATGAACATGGAAAATGCAATGCAAGAAAGTGTATTTTTTTCCTATAAATAAGGAAATTTGTACACTTAAAAAGATATCTGACTACCTTAGGAAAAGACATCAAATTAAACTTTCTAAAAAATACTTTGTGATTAGTTTAAAAACAATTTTGAAAATCTTGGATAAAAAATGACCATGGCCGAACCCCCTTTTCAAATGGCTCTAGTTTTCTAACTTTGAAAACTCGGACTTGACCACCCTTGACACGAGCTTTATAAAATCATTTTTTAAGATTAAAATGGCTTAGAAATCAACCTAGGACAGTAGCTAAGGTTCCTAATCAGCCTTCTCTTAATGCCTTAGACAAAACAGAAAATTAATTTACCCTCAAATTCAAATCTGACTCTACTGTCCAATTTTAAAACGTGATTTTTTAACCTATTTTAAAAAAATTATAAAAAATATAAAAATATATATATATAGGAGACTCAAAACATGTCTAAATCTATGGGAAAAATTGACTTAATTTTTAGACTAAGGATAACCTACCAAAAAAATCAAGAAAGTTAGAACACTGGGTGAAAAACTATTTTGCCAGAAATCATTTTTAAGCCTTTAATAAAATCATTCAAAAATCAAAGTAAAAATATTGGAGACTCTTATAAGGACCTACAAACAGTAGCTAAAATTTCTAAAAATCTGGACAATAATTACCTAAGTAAAAAATCACAAAGGTAGATTTTCCAACTTGACAATTTCTTAATTTTCCACAAGCATGCTCATGTGAGCTTGACTTTAAGCCATTGATTGGCTTAAGTCAAAAATCAAGTGGTATAATATGAGATGCATGAACAAACAACAAGTTTAATGTATGAAATGCATGACCTAATGCCTAAATGGCATAGAAATATGCATGGTAATCAATGTAACCCTAGACCTAATATGCCATATAAATATGCATGGAAGTAACATAAACATATGGTAACCGAATGGACATGCTGAAAATGTAAGAATATGGCAAAGCAAATATACAAAATATGGAATGGAAAATATGCAAAGTATGAATGAAAGCATGAAACGAGTGGCATGGCATATGCATGACCTAGGTTCTAAGTGACATAACAAAATAACCTAGAATGCTAAATGACATGGAAAATAATATAGTGCATGAAAATAACCTAATGTCTAAATGATGTAGAATATAGTATAGCAAGGATGCTAAATGACATAACCAAGGCAAGCAACATAAGACTTATAAGAGAAAAATCAACAAACACAAACCATATTTAAAGAAAAGATCAGTCAACCAGTTTAATAGACAATAATTAAAGAACTTGTCAACTTGTTTAATAGTAATAAAATATAGCTAGAAGAAGCAGAAAAAACATTGAATATCAACATTAATTAGGAGCATTTTAGTCAAACAATTTAATATACAATAGTTTTAAAAGTACTTACATAAAGTTGTTGGATAAAATGCAGGTGGGCATAATAAGTTGCTGGATCAAATGGTTGTTGAACAACAAAGCTAGAAAGGCGAGAAATTTCACGTGCTTGAGATTTGGGGTTTTCAAATGGTGCTAACATAGGAGGCACAATTCCAAAACTGTAGTTAGGAGGTGTATGCACCATAGAGTATTGATGACCTCCAGAGAACAATGCATTCTCCTGCTTTTTTTCATTATACTATGGAATGGAACTAGAGACATCACCAACACCGTACAAATTTTCATGTGCATGTGCAGGTGATTGTGGATAATCAGTGTAATCTCCTTCCTCAGCAGTTGCCAATGCAATTTGATTTCTTGAAGCCTGTTCCTCTTCAGTTTTATCAACATCCTGAGAAGTTTCAAGCAAAGGTGTAGAACTCTTATCACTCTCCTGACTGCCAATAGAGCTCAATATTACTCCAAAACTAGCACAAAACTTTCAAAAGTCAGTTCTTTCAGATTCAGGGACATGGATATGGTTTGGAATTATAACATGTTGACGTTGTGGGACATGTAACTCCTCCAGCTTCTTCTGCAATTTTATAGTTGCTTCTTCTGAATTAAGAACACTTGAAACAAGCTGTGACTGAGCATTGACTTCAAGTGAAGTACTAGGAACTTCAGATGCACCAGATGTTCCAGAACCTTGCCTAACATTAGAGTTGATTGGCTTTGGTTTCCACTCCTTATTAGAACCAACTTTCTGAGGGCCAATTATTTGTTTTGAGCGGCCACTATAATTGGATGAAGGCCGACTCATAGAGGAACCATGGGTTGCTATAGATGAAGGTTGGGCAGACTCACCTAGCAGATTTTTCACTACTTCAGAGGACTTCCTTGGCAACTTTCCTTGCAAGAAAAAGCTACTAATCTTAGTCACCGCAGAAGCTAATTTATTTTCAGTAGGAATAACTGCATTTGGTTCTGTAGGAGCCCGGTTGCTTCCCACTTCGCATTTGATTGTGCCCAAAGTGCCAAAGAGTCGAGAATCACTGGATGGAAATAGTACAAGGTCTGAAGACGAGAAGCAGATTGCTGGTGAAAAAGCTGGACCAGTCGACATGGAGCAATCACTAGAGCTTGCTGCAGGCTGCCCACTCATATCCCCACTTCCAAATGCAATAGTGGGTTTGTCTATTGCACCAACAGGGGATGGTGCACTCCCAAACTCATTGTTAACAACAGATGAATTTTCTTGAGGTTGAATGGCAACATTTCTTGAAGGAGGAGGTTTCAGCCAATACACCAGTACGACCATTGGCCATGATAGATACAAGGCTGGCTACAAGAGTAGATTCTTTTATTTTTATCTCCTGTGAGGTTGATGAGGATTGACCACTGCTTTCTTTGCAACTTGTTTCATTCCATTATCTCTTTCAAGACCAGAACTCTTGGAAGCACCGGCCTCATGTGCTGTAGGATAAAAATTCCCCCCGCCACCCCTACTCCCCTTTCCCTGTGGACTAGATCTCCACCAAGACTCTGCAGACTCTTTGTTATTCAAACTCTTTTTTTCCTGTCACGCTTTCTTTTCACTTCAAGAAAAGGATCTTGAAGGAGGAGCCTCTGAGCGGTTTCATTGGGATCCATAGAACATTCTTTAAGCAATATATAAATCTCATCTTCGCTGTGATTACCCGTGATCTCTTTTATGTTTTGGACCGTTTTCCTCACACTGTTTGGGATTGATGAAACCCTATACCCCCCTTTAAACAAAGCTCTCTCTCTTTCCCCTTTCCTTCGTATTCCACTAGTAACTATATTTCTATATTATTAGTATTGTTATGATAATAATAATAATTGTTTTGTGTTATTTTTACAAAGAGTAGAGAAATGGAGAGTTGGAGATGGAAGAAAGCTCATTTCCTTTTATCACTTTTTCTTTTCCTTCTTAAAACCCTTCGTAGCTCCCCCGTACATAGCCGCTAGCTCTACCCCCAGAAATAACTGCCCTCCCCCTTTTTCCCAAAAAACCAAAGCTTTTTCTTTTTCTTTCTTTTAGCCGCCAGCCTTTTTTCCAAAAAATAATCGGTCCCCCTCTTTTAACTTGTAATAAGTGGTCTATTTAAAACCCCTCTTTTAACCTAATTGTGGACCATTGGATCATTTGATCCAAAGGTCCTTTTTTATTCCCATAAATACCCTTTTAATTTTTTTTATGTTTTTTTTCCTTTTTAATGGACCTTTAGATTTAAGAAAATAAATGGCCAAGATTAAACTAAAGAAAAGAAGGAAGGGTAATGTCTAAATTACCTTTCCATCCTATTTTGTTATTTTTTTTTAATTTTCAAACGTTTTGAGATTTTTATTTTAAAAATCTAAATGGGGTCAACTTTAATGCTCAAGATGAAACATTTCCACCTCGGGTTTAAATTGAATTTTAAAATTGGTAATTTTACGGTCCGATTTTTATTTGAATAATTAAAGCTAAAAAATGATATATAATTTAAAACATTTTAAAAATCTAAAATCACGACCGTGACTTCTACAAAATATCAAACCTGAGTAGGGGACAAATAAAAGTTGGTTTTAAAAGGCCCGGACAAAATTAGGTGTCTACAGCTGCCCCTCTTTGGCTATTGCTGAGAATCAGGAATCAGGCAAAGTAAAATAGGCAACAATTTTGTCCGATCATTCTTTTTGTTTTTGTTTTTTTTTTTGTAAACTGTAAATAAAAGGATTTGTCCTTAAATTGAGTTCCCTAACTAATCAAGGCTCGACCCATCTTAAGGAAACGAGTTCGATTTGCAAGAGAAGAAAATACCTCGACAGTGGTCTCGGGGCTCGACTCATTTGAGAAGCAGAACGAGTTCGATTTAAAAACAAAAGGAATGCCTTAACGTCAATCCTAGGTTCGACTCATTTAGAAAACAAGTTCAATTTGAAAAGAAAAATACCTCGACGGTAGTCTCGGGGCTCGACTCATTTGAGAAGCAGAACGAGTTCGATTTAAAAACAAAATACCTCAATGTGGTCTCGAGGCTCGACTCATTGGAGAAGTAGAACGAGTTCGATTTAAAAACAAAAAACCTCGACAGTAATTTCGGGGTTCGACTCATTTAGAAAACAAGTTCGATTTGAAAAGGAAAATACCTTGACAGTGGTCTTGGGGCTCGACTCATTTGAGAAGCAGAATGAGTTTGATTTAAAAACCAAATACCTCGACGGTGGTCTTGGGGCTCGACTCATTTGAGAAGAAGAACGAGTTCGATTTAAAAACAAAATAGCTCAACGGTGGTCTCAGGGTTCGACTCATTTAGAAAACAAGTTCGATTGGAAAAAGAAAATACCTCGACGGTGGTCTCGGGGCTTGACTCATTTGAGAAGCAGAACGAGTTCCATTTAAAAACAAAAATACCTCGACGGTGGTCTCGAGGCTCGACTCATTTGAGAAGCAAAATGAGTTCGATTTAAAAATAAAATACCTCGACGGTGGTCTCGGGGCTTTATCTTATCCTGGTGTGAAATTTGTTTAAAATTCTGGGTATCTCCTCTAGAAGCTTCGGCTATCACTACCAAAGCTTGGTTTCTAAAACTGTAAAACTCTAGATATCTCCACCAGAGGCTTCGGCTATCACCACCAAAGACTTGTTCATTTTTAAAATTGTAAACTCTAGATATCTCCACCATAGGCTTCGGCTATCACCGCCAAATACTTGTACATTTTTAAAACTATGGTATTGGTTCTTGAAAACGTGTTGAAAATTATACCCAAAAGCTTTGAGAGAGGATGTAAATGCTTCATGATGTAGATGCAATTGTCATTAACAAGATGCACATGCTTCATGGTGCAAATGTAAATGGCTTGGATTGATGTAAATGCTTATTGATACAGATGCAGATATTGAATGAGATGCCAATGTTTCATGGTGCAAATGCAAATGGCTTAGACTAATACACATGCTTCTTGATGCAGATGCGGATATTGAATAAGATACAAATGCTTCAGGGTGCAAAATGCAAATGTCTTGGACTAATCAAAATGCTTCTTGATGCAGATGCAGATACTGAATGAGATGCAAATGCTTCATGGTGCAAATGCAAAGATTAACATTGACACAACTACTTCATGTGGCGATGCAGATGCAAAGATCAATATTGTGCAAATACTTCAGAATGATGCAAATGCAAAGATTAACATTGACGTAACTACTTCATAGAATGATGCAGATGCAAAGGTTGGCATTGTGCAAATGCTTCTGAATGATGCAAATGCAAAGATTAGTAGTGTGCAAGAGGCTTCTAAATGATGCAAACGCAAAGATTAACATTGACGCAACTACTTAATAGAATAATGCAGATGCAAAGGTTGACATTGTGCAAATGCTTCTGAATGATGCAAATGCAAAGATTAGTGGTGTGCAAGATGCTTCTAAATGATGCAAATGCGAAGATCAATAATGATACAAATGCTTCATGAAAAGATGCAGATGCCCCTATGAATCGTGTTCATGTAAGTGGTCCATAAAATGGTGTAATTGCAGCTACAATAATGAAGATGCAATGATCCTAGAAATGATGCAATTGCTTGAGACGACACAAATACAAATAACCATGAATGATGTAAATGTAAAGGTAGAATGCATATGCTCATGGAATAGTGCAAATGCAAATACCCATGAATGATGCAAATGCTTGCTGTCACGGTGCAGATGCAAAGCTCAATAAAGAGGTAAGTGCTCATGAATGATGAAAATGTCCCCGATCACTTTTCTAGACTTTGGCTTGGCCTTTCCTTTTCAAATTAGAGCGTATCTTGAACACTCGTGCCCCATAAGAGATCATTCCCTTTTCGGTCCTTGGCTATCTTCTTGCCCAAACATTTTTCAAACTCTTACCAACAGAAGCCTGTTTGTCAAGTTCTATTTCTTCTTCTCATATCTGCAAGTTTAACCCTAGTAGTTCCATGGCTTTGGTTAAAAAAACCCTTGTCTCATTTCAATATCAAAAATGGTTATTTCAAAAATATTTTTACTTGTTTTCCCATTATGAAAAAAAAAATTGCTCATTTAATGAAAACTTCTGAGCCAAAAATATTAACCCCACAATGTGTGATGTATGAATCTCTTGAAGACTGATGATCACTGTTAGGAATTTTTCTGAATGTCAATTTGGGTTTTTCAACTTGAATTAAAGGCTTGATACAACAGGATTTTGGTTGATCCAAGAAAACTTAACAACAAAAATGTATGTCCTTTCTAGGCTCACAAATGGAACAAGTTTTATAAAACATGAATTCTTTGATAAGCAAACCAATTCAGCATTCTTTTAGTTTCCAAATCATGGAGTTTTG
Source organism: Fremontodendron californicum (assembly GCA_030761205.1). Lineage (NCBI taxonomy): Eukaryota > Viridiplantae > Streptophyta > Magnoliopsida > Malvales > Malvaceae > Fremontodendron > Fremontodendron californicum. The sequence goes on from JAULJL010000026.1 coordinate 5,677,120, forward strand.
ACAAGCGTCAAGATTAGCCGGGATATTTAGGGTTAGAAAGTTAATTTTGGAGGGAACAAGTTTCAGTTTTTGAAGTCAATTCTCCAAATGAGAGCTGACAATTTAGGAGGTTCAGGAAATTCCTAGATGTTCCTTGATTTCTTCAAGATGACCTCTTCTTTTGTTGTGGCATCGACACTGACATATAAGGCATCAAAAATTCCCTTTTTACTCTAGACCGCCCATTTTTGGGTTTAGGCCCTAGAGTCCCATTCTTTCCATTTTTTTCTCTCTTTTTTTAATTGTTCTACCATAAACTTGAGAATTCTAAATTCTTCCATAGTGAAATGATAATTCGATGAGATGGGATAAAATATGAGGAAAAACCCTTCAAGTTAAATATTCATGCTTGATCAAAATAGACTTTTAAAGCACATAATGTAGGCCAAGGTTCGGGTTCAGAAAGAAAGAAAGGAAAAATAGGCCCAAAATATGTGTTTGAGGGTAATCAGATCAATGATTATTTCTTGAGGAGGATTCCCTTTGAAGCATTTGTCCCTTTTGGACTTTTCTTTCCTTATTTTGACTTTTGCTCCTTTTCTTCCTTGTTCCTGGCTTTCATTTGCCATACTTTTTTCACACATTTTTGTGTGTTTTGTTTTCTTTTTCTTTTGTTCTTGGCCTTCATTTCGCCATTTTCCTTTTCTATATCTTTCTTTCGACAAAGTGAGCCCGTATTTATTTTGGCGCCCAATTTGCTTTATATCTGCCTTTGAGTTAGGACTTATTTCTCCATGATCTTCGGGAAGATCTCTCCTCGCATTTGCTCCCTAGTGTAGGGGGTGATCCTTGATCAGGGTTCAAAGAAAAAAGAATTCTTTCGGCCCAAAAGGGGTGACTATGGATAATTTATTTTTGTGAAAAGGATATGGAAAATGGCCATTTCTCATATCAAGCACAAATATTCTCATTGAAAAGCAATCCCCAGGGGGAATAGATAATCAGAATTTCATTTTGCACTTGGAATCATCTGAATTCTCATATGCATGATCTCACAATTTTACTTTTCTTTTCTCTTTTTTTTTTTGTGTCACATGTCCCAATTCATGCGTTAATTCTCCCTTATCCACCATGTATCCATCATTTCCACATATGATGCCCCAATTTGATTAACCATGAGAATTTGTATCATTGCGAGGAACATCGCAAGTCTAGGTTTACATTGAAAAGGCCAAGTTTTCAATCTTGGGTTTGTTTGAAATAACAAGGAAACTATGAATCAAAAATAGGTTTTCTCTGGGACATGGGATAATCTACTTTGGTCATAGTGCCTCGAGGTGTCAACCATGAAGTGATGTTTCGGCAATTGGTGTTTTCTGGTCATCGAAAAGGCTGTGAATGGTTTTGTAACAACCTTGACACACACCAAATTACCATGATCTAGATTCTTGAAAGAATGTCTCGTTTGTTTGAGTTTTCTAAGAGCTAAAAAAAATTTAAAAAAATTCGTTCCTTTACTCATAGCCTAGACTAGGATCTACATCTTTGCTTATTCTACAATGACAATGGTCTATGAAGTTTAATCATTCATATTCCTTGAAGCATTAGGTCTTTCAAGTGGTCTTGGTTCAAGGGATTTAGGTATAGAGAAGCCCAAAAGAGAGGGAGGGTATTGGGTCATTTCTAACAATGATCATCAATATCCTCGAGACTGCCCATTACTTCATTTAAAAAGCCCTTATTATTGTTTACCACAAATTTTCTCAAAGTTTCATTTGTTTTTGCAAATTCAAATTATTGCTAAAATATAATGAACACAAAACATTTAAATTCAAAATTTATTTATTTCATGTAGATGTCAACATGAGACAAGCGCTTTCATCATCAAAGTGTATAAAACTATATGCATCAGAATGCTCCTATTGACATGCTTTCAAAGATAGTAATTCTCTCCTCAAAATTCTTCAAAGAGGAAATCGATCTATGGCAAAGAAGATTTCCATTGTTCAATAAGCTCTAGAGTCAAAATGCCATCGTGGACAAGACCTTCAATTCTTTCCTTTAGTTGTCTGTATTTTTCAGTCGAATGCCCAATTACCCCCACGTGATACTCGCACTTGCTATTTGGGGTCATAGCTTTTAACTGATGAAGAAAGCTCTTTAAAGCCAAGCCAATTTTTGTTTCATCTCATTAATGTGTTTCATGATGAATGAGCTATGAATATCATGAATGCAATTTCACGCATGTGAAGAATAAACAAAGTGATGTATGGTCATATACAGTGGAAACACGCTGACCGTGTATGTTATAAATGCAACACGATGCCAACATGATACATTTAAAGAATAAGAAAAATCAATGCATGGATATATGCAATGAATGACCATGTATGTTCTAGATGCATTTTCCAATGAATGCAACACGATGTCAATATGATATATGTAATGAATAAATGATTGACACAGAGTATATACAAAGAAATTATGCTGAACATGTGTGTCATGAATGCAACCTGATGCCAATATGACAAATTAATGCATGAGCATATACAGAGAACTCATGATGACTATGTATGCCATGAATGCAACCTAATGTCAACATGATGTATGGAAAGAATAAACAAATTAATGCCTGAACATATATAGAGAAAATCATGCTGACTGAGTTTGTTATGAATACAACCTGATACCATCATGATGCATGTGAAGGATAAACAAATCAATGCATGAACATATACAAAGGAATCATGATGACTATGTATGCCATGAATGCAACATAATTCATGTAAAGAATAAACAAATCAATGCATGAATATATACAAAGAAATCATGCTGACTATGTTTGTCATGAATGTGGCATGATGCTAACATGATGCATGTAAAGAATAAACAAATCAAGGCATGAATATGTACAGAGAAATCACGCTGACTATGTTTGTCATGAATGAGACCTGATGCTAACGTGATGCATGTAAAGAATAAACAAATCAAGGCATGAACATGTACAGAGAAATCAAGCTGACTATGTTTGTCATGAACGACCTGATGCTAATCATGATGCATGTAAAGAATAAACAAATCAAGGGAAGAACATGTATAGAGAAATCACGTTGACTATGTTTGTCATGAATGCGACCTGATACTAATCATGATGGATGTAAATAATAAACAAATCAATGCATGGACATATATAGAGAAATCATGCTGACTATTTTTGTCATGATTGTGGCCTGATGCCAACATGATGCATATAAAGAATAACTGAATTAAAATAAGGATATATACAAAGAATGACCATGTATGTCACAAACGTATTCTATAATGAATGACCTATGTATGGTAAGACCGTAACATGATGTCAACATGATACATGTAAAGAATAAATGAATTAATCACAAAGGTATATGCAAAGAGGTTAATCAATGATTAAACAAAATTGGTGGAACCAATCTTAATTATTCAAAAATCTCTTTATGCAAGGTTTGCCCCCAAATTTAATCTGCGATTTTTTTGAAACATGTTTTCCTCACAAAAATCAAAATATTAGTTTCCAAAACTAAAATTTTTAAAAAAACTTTTGGTGTTATGGGTTTTATTATGGCACGGGTGTCCAAATGTTCATTCAACATTATTGGTCTACAAATTTTATTCAATCAATGAATGTTTATGAAATCATCAAATGAGATTATTGTCATCATCCATTTATTTAAAAGAATGAGATAAAAAATACAACTATAAATATACATGTTTTATTCACATATGCATGAAATGTGCAAAAAGAAAAAACTGTTTGAAAAAGAATTTTTATATTTTCAATTTCAAAAAGTTAATGAACTTTTGCCCCAAAAATATCGACTCACTTAGGCATCACGATGCCTTCGGGATGGATTATCATACTTATTACGGGCAATGCACGTACATCGTTGCCCGATCTACAATACTTATTCAGAATGTAAAATAGGTAACAAAAGGTTAGAAATGTCCCTCCATGTGTTCCTAACTTCGGTATATCTATCAAAAATTCGGCACGGCTTCACCTGCATTGGCTTTATAGTTCACTATATGTGGGTGAAAGAAGTTCTAAAATACCCCAAATTGTTCCTCATTGTCGCCTGTGAAGACTAGTAAGGCACCCCGATAAAAGCGGGTTCAATTCGTTAGAGTATATTTCCCTAGCCCATGCGGAGGATCATCACGAGAGCTTAGGTAATTTATACTCCGAAAGTATTTTGCTAGCCCATGCGGAGGATCATCACGAGAGCGTAGCTACTTTACTTCCACTTAAAGGGACAGAACTCGGGTATAGAGCTCATGCTATGCAAATGCAACTGCAATGTGTGTGGAGGAACAAAACAAACCTTTCATCACCTATTCTATAACCCTTATCCTAAATACCCCAACAATTTATTAAAACAAAGATCAAGAATAGTGTAACGCATTAACCAACCAGAGAGCAATAATAATATGCATGCAAAAAACATTTTGTTATTTTCAAAACTTATTATGGGCGGTGTGATGTGCGTTCATCATTGCCCGATTTGCAAAGGCAAACTTATTCGGAATGTAGAATAAAAAGTAAAAGGATTGAAATATTCCTCCATGTGTTTTTAGCTTCAAGATATCTAATATAAATTTGGCATGGCTTCGCCTAGGTTCACTATATGAAGGTGAATCACTTCTAAAAGTCCCGAATTGTTCCTCACTGTCGTCGGTGAAGGCTAGTAAGACACCCTGATAAAAGCGGGTTCAATTCGTTAAAGTCTATTTCCCTAGCCCATGCGGATTGTTAATCACGAAGGCTTAGGTAATTTAGTACTCCTGAATTGTTTCACTAGCCCATGCGGATTGTTAATCATGAAGGCTTAGTTACATTGCTCCCACCTAAAAGGACGGAACCCGGGTATAGGGCTCATGATATGCAAATGCACGTGTAGTGTATGAGGAGAAATAACAAACCTTTCACCACCTATTCTACACACCTTATTCTAAATGCCTCAACAATTTATTAAAAGAACATTTAAGAATAGTGTAACGCATTAACCAACAAGCAATTATAATATATAACATTAAATAACTAGAGAACAATAATAAAATGCATGCACATATGTATGGACATATTTAAAAATATTTTATTATTAAAATTCTCCTTATTATTGAAAAATGTTGGAATTAAAATTAAATACCAAATAAAAACCGACAAAACCGAGACTTTGATAACACACGACTAATTCTAGGTCTGACTCTTTAAATGTCCCCAGTGGATTCGCCAAACTGTCGTAACCTAAAAAATAACAAGACTTATCGCGAGACTTTATATTCGTTAAGCGTGGCATTGGAAAACAAAGGAAAAGTCAACTTAATTCCTCTTAAAATAAAATGAGAGTTTGAAAACGACCTCGGAGAAAGACATGGAGTCGCCACCAATCTTTTTTGGCTAGGTGTGATCGGCTACTATTAAAATCGAATTTGTAAAATATTTTAAAATTAATTAAAATATTTTTAAAACCAATTTCAAGTCTACTTTTTAAACCAAAGAAAATCAAAGAAGCGGGTTCGAGACTTGGTTACGTGCGGGGAAAGATTAGCACCCCCACAACGCCCGTATAAAACGGTACCTTATTAATCGTGTGTTATCTCAAGTCTCGATGAAAATTCGATTTTAAATTTGGCATTTTAATTAATTCCCAATTTTAAGAAAAATAATTCCATTTTTAATTGAAATTCATCTGGAATTTATTAATTCAAAATTTTTCTATATTCCCCGACAAACGTGAAAAAATGTAGAATTTTGTATTAATATGCAAAAATTTTCGAATCATTCTCATTTTTTGAAAGAAAGATATTCCTTTATTAATAATAATTGATGATGTCCTCCCCAGCAGACCCGGCAGAGAACTCATGAATTATTTTAACTTAGGAAGAACTTTATTTTATTTGAAACCATTATCTTTTCAAAACATTTAAGAAAAATATGAAAATGTGTGACATAGTATAATCTAAATGACATGACGTAATTTAAATGATATAGTATATTCTAAATGAAATGATATAACCTAAGTGACATAATATATTCTAAATGAAATGAATAACCTATATGACATAATATATTCTAAATGAAATGAATAACCTAGGTGTCATAATATATTCTAAATAAAATGAATAACCTATATGACATAATATATTCTAAATGAAATGGCAATATAATCTAAGTGACATGAAATGAACATGAAACATAAAATAATATTATCATGAAATATGCATGAAAATAAAAATAATAATGCATGAACATGGCAAATGCTAAATGATGTGACGAAAATAAATGACTAAATAAAAAGAATAGGATAACATGGAATATTCTAAACCATATAACAAACAATATAACACCATAAAATATAAATCAAAATAATAACATTACCATAGAAATATTATAGCAAAAATCATATATCATATAATATGCATGAACATTTAAAATGCAATGCATGAAAGTGTTTTTTTTTCTTTAAATAAGGAAATCCGTATACCTAAAAAGATATCCGACTACCTTAGGAAAAGACATCAAATTAAATTTTCTAAAATAAAAAATACTTTGTGGTTAGTTTAAAAACAACTTTGAAAATCTAGGATAAAAAATTGACCATGGCCGAACCCCCTTTTCAAATGGCTCTATTTTCCTAGCTTTGAAAACCCGGACTTGACCACCCTTGACTCGAGCTTTATAAAATCATTTTTTAAGATTAAAATGGCTCAGAAATCAACCTAGGACAGTATATAAGGTTCCTAATCAGCCTTCTCTTAATGCCTTAGACAAAACTAAAAATTAATTTTCCCTCAAATTCAAATCTGACTCTACTGTCCAGTTTTAAAACGTGATTTTTAACCTATTTTAAAATAAATCTAAAAAAAATATAGGAGACTCATAACATGTCTAAATCTATGGCATAAAATTGGTTTAATTTTTAGACTAATGATAACCTACCAGAAAAATCACGAAAATCAGAACGCTAGGTAAAAAGCTGTATTGCAAAAAGTCATTTTTAAGCCTTTGATAAAATCATTGAAAAATCAAAGTAAAAATATTGGAGACTCTTCTAAGGACCTACAAAAAGTAGATAAAATTTCTTAAAATTTGGACAAGAATTTCCTAAGTAAAAAAATCACAAAGTTAGAATTTCCAACTTGACAATTTCTTAATTTTCCACAAGCATGCTCATGTGAGCTTGACTTTAAGCCATTGATTGGCTTAAGTCAAAAATCAAGTGGTATGATATGAGATGCATGAACAAACAGCAAGTTTAATGTATGAAATGCATGACCTAATGCCTAAATGACATAGAAATATGCATGGTAATCAATGTAACCCTAGACCTAATATGCCATATAAAAATGCATGGAAGTAACATAAACATATGGTAACTGAATGGACATGCTGAAAATGTAAGAATATGGAAAAGCAAATACACAAACATATGGCATAGAAAATATGCAAAGTATAAATGAAAGCATGAAACAAGTGGCATGGCATATGCATGACCTAGGTTTTAAGTGACATAACAAAATAACCTAGAATGCTAAATGACATGGAAAATAATATGGTGCATGAAAATAACCTAATGTCTAAATGATGTAGAATATAGTATAGCAAGGATGCTAAATGACATAACCAAGGCAAGCAACATTAGACTTATAAGAGAAAAATCATCAAAGACAAACCATATTTAAAGACAAGTGTAGACACCTAATTTTGTCCGGCCACTAAACAGGTATGTTTTCTTCCTATATTGATGTTTCCGAGTGTAAAAAGACTGTTTTCATCCTGCAGGTGGAACTCCGAGACTTATTTTAAGAGGGCGAGCATAAAAAGTCAAACTTGAAAAAGTCAACCCCGAAAAAAGTCAACCTCGAAAAAGTCAACCCCAGAAAGTCAACTACTGAAAAAGTCAACCCACTTACAAAATCAAGATTTTAAGTTCAATTGAAAAATGGCGAAATAATTTTGATAATCCGAGGTCTACATTGAAAGATATGGAGTTCGGAAGTTGGAATTTGGAGATTTAGTAGAAAGAAAACCCTAATCCGAGAAATTTGGGGAAAAGTGCTTAAACGATCAAATTGGTCGAAATTGAAGGTTCCAAATGAAAGATAAGCACTGACTACGGGTAATGGAGAAGCCACTTGCAAGAAAAATCGAAAGAAAAGTCAATCCGGGAGCAAATCGAGAATTAGGGTTTTTAGTGGATTTCGGTGAAATCGGGAAGAATCACAGAAATGACCTGATTGGGTAAGACCAAAGCCCCCAATGGATGAGTAATGATTAAAAAGGGATAGCTCAAGGCTCAGCTTGAAGAAAATCTGAAAATGGGACTTGTTTTGAGCAAAATCGGGTTTCGGAGGCAAAAGGGCAAAATTGGAAAATTTGGGAAAATAGCAAATGGACTCCGAAAATTCTGAAAATTTGTCAATATCATTCTTAAATCATTTTAAAGAGATTGGTAAAAGAAAATCTTGATTCGGAGTTCGTTTGCAAAATGGCCAAATCCCGGGCTTCTTATGTTGTAATTCAAAAAGGAAAATCCCGAAAAAATAGCAAATGAGCTCCAAATCTTCTGAAATTTTTCAAATCTCATTTTTAAATTATTTTAAAGAGATTTTCAAAAGAAAATCTTGATTCGGAGTTCGTTTGCAAAATGGCCAAATCTCGGGCTTCTTATGCAGTAATTCAAAAAGGAAAATCCCGAAAAAATAGCAAATGAGCTCCAAATCTTTTAAAATTTTGTAAATCTCATTTTTAAATTATTTGGAAGAGATTTGCGAAATAATATCTTGATTCGGAGTTCGTTTGCAAAATGGCCAAATCCCGGGCCTCTCCTATGCAATAATTCAAGAAGATAAATCCCGGAAAAAAAGCAAATGAGCTCCAAAAATTCTGAAATTTTGAAAATCTTATTTTTAAATTATTTTGAAGATATTGGCGAAATAAAATCTTGATTCGGAGTTCTTTTGCAAAATGGCCAAATCCCGGGCCTCCTATGTAGTAATTCAAGCCGATAAATCCCGAAAAAATACCAAATGAGCTCCAAAAATTATGAAAACTTCCAGATCACACTTTTTTAATTATTTTGAAGAGATTGGTGAATAAAAATCTTGAATTGGAGCTCGTTTAAAAAATGGTAAAATGTAGGGGCATAAAAGGGCATTTTTGGAAGAAAAATCCAAATAAATAGAAAACGGACTCGGATAATTTTGAAAACTTCCAGAACTCAATATTTTATTATTTTGGAAGTATAAAAAAAATAAAAATTGAATTTGGAGTCCGTTTGATATATATTTGCATCCAGAGGGGGCAAAACGGTCATTTCACCCAAGTAACCGAAAAGGGCTTCTTTGGGCCTTTCAAAAAATCAGAGTTGGGCTGGAAACGAGAAGTGCTGGCCTACTCAGGCCCAAAGGAAGGAGGAAGTTTCTGATTTTTCAATCAAATGGCTAAAAATCAAGAGTTAGTTAGAGATTCTCTTTGATCAAGCCATGGTGATTAAGCCACATAGGCCAAGAGAGATGTCATCATTATTCTTGAACAGCTGTAATTTGAGAGAGCTGAGATGCTAATCTAAAGGTGGTAATTCATGATTTTTCACCTTGAATTATTAGCCATTTGATGGAAAATTGGTTAAAAAAAATGACAACATCCTTGTGCCATTTAGAGGGGGTTTCGACCAACACTTAGGGAGAGGCAGAAAATTCATTTTTTCATTTCATTTTTCTGAGTTCTTTTGGTATTTACTTAGTTTTTCCTCTCCTTGGATGAAAGCAAAGAAGAAAAGTTTAGAAAAAAAAAAGGAAAGTTTGAAAAGCTTGAAAGATAGCTTCTTGAGGTTGCTTTTAAGCACCAACTCTTGCACTTTCTTGATTTTCCATTCTTATTTTTGCTATTTTGATTTCTATTTGGTGAGTTTCCATTTTAAATAAATGTTTTTTTATTGTTCTTCTTAAGTTCTTCCTTCATCTCTTTCGTAAATATGTTTTTTACAATTTTTTTTATATTATACTCACCATGGCCAAATGGCCTACATTATTTAGTTAAGTTGCTGTTTTCATTTATTTTATCATATTGTTCATGTTATTTTCTTTGATTTTGATGTTTTAAATGTTATGTTACTTCATATTCTTGAGTTATATTTTAATTTGGTTGCTTTGTTTGTTGCCATTTATGTTTTAAATATCATGTTTTTGCATTTTTAATTTTCTATTTTCATAATGTTTAAATTTGAACATGTTTTAGATTTAGCATATCAAGTGTTTGCGAAAATGCTTGTGTGGTCTTTGCATGATTGGAGTTTTATATCTTAGTTGAGCATGTTTTAGATTTATTATATTAAGTGTTTGTGAAAATGCTTGTGTGGTTTTTGCATGATTTGAGTGTTATATTTTAGTTGAGCATGTTAGTATACCAAGTGTTTGTGAAAATGCCTTGCTTGTTGGAGCTTGAGGCCATTTGGCTACTCCATGTGTTTTGCATTGTGTGTTGCATTTTTGTCATGTTAGTTGGTATGTTTTTGCATTTGCATGACATTTAATTTAGTTTTGCATGCTAGTATACCAAGTGTTTGTGAAAATGCCATGTTTGCTAGTTACATTATGCTATTCGGCCACCCTTGGAATTCTTGCATTTTATGTGCATTCTTGCCATGTTAGTTGATAGGTTAGCATTTGCATGATATTTGGTTGAGTTTTTGGTTTAAGCATGCTTTGTGTTTGTGAAAATGCCATGCATATTTTAGTTATTAAGTTAGGTTTATTTGCCTTGCGTGTTCATGCATTTTAGGTTTAGGTTGCATTAAATGCCATGCAAGTTCATTTAGGTCTAGGTCACTTTATGAATGCCATGCATTTTTTTCATGACATTTAGGTTTAAATCCATGCATTTCATGCATTATGTTTGCTGTACTGTTTCATGCATTTCATGTTCATACCACTTGAATAATGACTTGAGCCAATTAATGGTTCAAAGTCATGCTCTCTTGAGCACACTTGTGGAAAATTAAGTTTGTCAAGTTGATTATTCTACCTTTGTGATTTTTTTTACTTAGCCAATTTTTATCTAACTTTCAAAAAGTCCTAGCTACTGTTTGTAAGTCATTTTAGGAGTTTAAAATATTTTTACTTTGATTTTTAAATGATTTTATCAAAGGCAAAAATGTGTTTTGGCAAAGCAGTTTTTTTCACCCAAAACTCGTACATCTCTAATTTTTCTAGGAATTCATCTTTAATCAAAAAATTAAGCCGATTGTTTCCCATGTATTTTTACATATCCTGAGTCTCCAGTATTTGTTTCAGAATTTTTTGAATTTTTAAAAATAGGGTAAAAATTCGTGGCTTAAAACTGGACAGTGGAGTCAGAATTGAATTTAAAGAAAAATCATTTTTCTGTTTTGGTTATGTTACTTAGAGTGGGCTGATTAGGAGGGTTAGCTACTGACTTAGGGTAGTTTCTAAGCCTTTTTAAACTCTAAAAATGGTTTTTCAAGTCTCGGGTTAAGGGTAGTCAAGTCCGGATTTTTAAACGTAGGAAATTGGAGCCATTTAAAAAAGGATTTAGCCCAGTTTTTACTTTTAATTCAAGCTTTTCAAAGTTGTTTTCAAACAATCACAAAGTATTTTGGTTTTAGAATATTTAATTTGACATATTTTCCTAAGGTAGCTGGATATCTTTTTAGATATGCGGATTTCCTTAATTAAAGGAAAAAAATACATTTCATGCATTACATTTTTCATATTCATGCATTTTATATAATATGAGATTCTTGCTATAATAATTTCTATGATATTGTTATTATTTTGATTTATATTTTTTGATGTTATATGGTTTATTATATGGTTTTGAATATTTCATGATATCCTATGCTTTTATTTAGTTATTGTTATTTAGCATATACTATGTTCATGCATTATTATTTTTATATTCATGCATATTATATGATAGCATTATTTTATTCCATGTCATTTAAATTATTTCATTTCATTTAGGATATATTATGTCATCTAGAATATTTTATTTCATTTAGATTATATCATATGACTTAGGATATTGCATTTCATGTAGAATATATTATATTACCTAGGTCATTTCATTTCATTTAGGATATATTATGTCATCTAGAATATTTTATTTCATTTAGATTATATCATATGACTTAGGATATTGCATTTCATATAGAATGTGTTATGTTACATAGGTCATTTAATTTCATTTAAAATATATCATATAACTTAGGATATTTCATTTCATTTAGAATATGCTAAGGCATTCAAATCATATCATGTCATTTAGGTTGCATTATATTATTTAGATTTTACTATGTTATTTTATTTATGTCATGCATATACATATTCATTTCTTTCAAATGTTTTCAAAAAAAGATAACGGTTTTCAATAAAATAAAGATATTCCCGAGTTAAAATAATTCATGAGTTCTCTGCCGGGTTTGCTGGGGAGGATATCATCAATTATTATTAATAACGGAATATCTTCTTTAAAAAGAGAATGATTCGGAAAATTTTCCAAATTTTTCCAAAATTTCTATATTTTGCCACGTTTGTTGGGGAATATAGGAAAATTTTGAATTTATAAATTTCGGATCATTTTCAATTAAAAATGGAATTATTTTTCTTTAAATTGGGAATTAACTTGAAATACTAAATTTAAAACCAATTTTTACCGAGTCTTGAGATAACACACGATTAATAAGGTACCAATTTATACGGGCGTTGTGGGGGTGCTAATCCTTCCCCACACGTAACCGACTCCCGAACCCGCTTCTTTGATTTCTCTGGTTTAAAACGCAGACTTGAAATTGGTTTTTAAAATGTTTTAATTAATTTTTAAAATATTTAATAATACCGATTTTAATAGGTGGCCAATCACACCTAGCTAAAAAAGATTGGTGGCGAATCCATGTCTTTTTTAAGGTCATTTTCAAAATCTTCATTTTTTTAGAGGAATTAAGTCGACTTTTCCTCGGTTTTTTTTAATGTCACGCTTAACAAATAATAAAGTCTTGCGATGAGACTCGTTATTTTTTAGGTTGCGACAGCTTGGCGACTCCACTAGGGACATATTAGAGAGTTAGGCCTAGAATTAGTTGTGTGTTATCAAAGTCTCGGTTTTGTTGGTTTAATTGATATTTAATTTTAATTCCCACATTTTAAAAAATAATATTAATTTCAAAAAATAATAAAATGTTTTTAAATATGATAATATTCATGTGCATACATATTATAATTGTTCTCTGGTTATTTTGGTGCATATATCTATTTATTGATTAATTGATGATTTATGTTGTTTAATTTTGCTGGGGCATTTAGAATAAGGGATATAGAATAGGTGGTGAAAGGTTTGTCATTTCTCCTCACACACTACACGTGCATTTGCATATCATGAATCCTATACCCGGGTTTCGTCCTTTTAGGTGGGAGCAAAGTAACTAAGCCATCGTGATTAACAATCTGCATGGGCTAGTGAAACACTTCCGGAGTACTAAATTACCTAAGCCTTCGTGATTAACAATCCGCATGGGCTAGGGAAATAGACTCTAACGAATTGAACCCGCTTTTATCGGGGTGCCTTACTAGCCTTCACCGACGACAGTGAGGAACAATTCGGGGCCTTTAGAATCGATTCACCCTCATATAGTGAACCTAGGCGAAGCCATGATGGATTTCTAATTAGATATCCCGAAGTTAAGAACACATGGAGAAATATTTCCAATCCTTTTACCTTCTATTCTACTTTCCGAATAAGTTTATTTTTTCGGACAATGATGAACGTACATCACAATGTCCGTAATAAATGTTGATATTTCATCCCCGGGGGGGGTTATAATGCTGAAATTTTGTTGGCATCCTCAGGGATAATTATTGCTTTGAATTATATGTTTTTGTATTATTCATATTTATTCCCGTTACTAATTCATTTTCTTTTTGTTGTTGTTTTTAATTTTTGTGTTTCTTTTGCATTTTTGCCATCATTTTTGCACATTTGAAGGTTAATGGTCTCGGGATATTATTCAACCAAAAGGGCTTTCATGGAGGGTCAGAGTGTCTCAGTGGTCGAGAAACATTCAGAGGTTAGGAAACAGTCCAAGAAAGTTCAACGGGATAATGGGGATTGTTTGAAGATGGGATATGTGTCAGCATTACCAGCCGAGGTTGATCTTATTATCAAGCAAAATGATCTTCGAGATTTGATTGATATATGGAATCAGTGGAATATATCGGAAAAAGAAGCCTTCACTCAGACATATGGGGACATAGCTCTGTTAGCTCAGGTTAAGGTCAGTGAGGAGGTGATCCGGGCTGTGGTACAATTCTGGAATCCCGCTTATCGGTGTTTTACTTTCAACCGAGAGGATATGACTCCAACCATAGAGGAGTATTCGACTTTGCTGCATATTGAGGATGTTATTCCCGATCGTATTTATTTGAAGGATACAAAGATGCCGGGTTTCAAGAAAAAGATGTCAAAGATTTTGGGAATGGAAAGAAATTGGGTAGAAAGCGATGTTGTCCGAAAAGGAGTAAGCTACTGCATATCATGGGACATTTTACGGGCTTTAATCCATAGCCATTCAAGCAAGGAGACAGTTAGGAATATTTTTGCTTTGGCAATCTATGGTTTAGTTATCTTCCCGAAAAAATTAGGGTATGTGGATGTGGCGATATTTGATGTTTTCGAGAGGCTTGAGCAAAGAATAAACCCAGCCCCGGCAATCATAGCAGAAACAATCCGATCCCTGAATTTCTGTAGACGGGAAGGCAAAGGTCATTTTCTAGGATGTATACAGCTCCTCTACATATGGGTTCAGAGCCATTTTTGTAAACAGGAGAATTTCCCTCTTTGTTCATATTGGAAATCTTTTGCACCAATTGGCGAATTTCTTAAAAGGGATTGGCTTGAGAATAGGACTGAGGAGCAATGGATCAATATATTTCGGAATATCAAGGCTGAGATGATAGTTTGGAGAGCTCCATGGATAGCTCCTATACCGACATTGTATAAATACGGAGATAAAGCCTCTGTTCCATTATTGGGACTATGGGGAGGAGTGAGCTATGCACCACTGCTAGTACTGAGGCAATCAGAATCTCGTCAGTTTACTCCAATGACCCATGACCTTGGTAATTTGGAATTTGCTTACGGAGAAGATGGATATTCGGGTAAGGTCCGTGAGATTGTGGTGGCATGGAAGGAAACTCATCGGGTTGAGGTAGCTAGATATGCTGATATCGTCACACCTGACTACTTGACATGGAGGGAATCAAGGTTTAATGATAAGTTGTTGACATCAGATGGGGAAGAAGTTAGGCATTTGAGCTCATATCCAAAGGAAGCGCCATCAGAGTTAGAAATTGCAAGGGCGGAATTTGAAAAAGAAAAGGCTCGGATGAACAAGGAGATTGCCCGACTGCAAGAAGAGCTTGAGGACATGAAAGATCGGGAGGTAGCCCGAGAAAAAGAAAAGGAAAAGATCAAGAGAGAGCGGGACACGGTTCAAAGTGATCTTCAGGAATTACACTTGGAGAACAAGAGGTACCATTTCAAGCTCAAATTCGAGGGGACTCTCAAGACTTCCGGGGAATGGGAACAAGAAGTCAGAAACCTCAAAAAGGAGAAGAACTATTGGGAAGAAAAGGCAAAACACGAGGAAGCCCGAGCAAATCAACTTGAGAAACAAGCTAGGGAGAGCTTACAGGGCGATGCTTCTGCTGACACGTCAAAGGGCCATGAACAAGTAGGGATCAGATGGAAGAGCAAGGCAGTTAAAAGAGGATATTGAAGAAGGTCCAGGATCCGAGGGAGTTATTATAGGACTAGTATCTTGTAATAGTTTTTAGGAGAGACAGATTATCATGTTGTCTTAAACAGGGATCTTTTCTTTGATGTATTTAGTTCCAGGAAATCAATGAAAGACCGTTTGATTGGAATTATCCCGGGGCCAATACTTTAAATACATTCATCATTCACTAGTTTTTTTTCTTTTATATATTTTATTTGTTCATATTCATAATCATTCATTCATTTATTCTTTATAAATTGTTCATACACTTAGCCATTTATTTATTTGTTCATTCATTTATAATTAGTCATCTAAGTTCATACATTTAGTCATTTACTTAGTTGTTCATTCATTAACACTGATTCATTCATTTATTCATTTTTTATAAAATAAAATAAGAAAAGTTTCAATAATTTCTAATCCATGGTTTTTAAAAAATAAAGGTACAATTGGTCGCACTCAGAAAGAACCAGATTTCCAACACTCTTACAATACTCGGTCTCGAACAAAAGCCATGGAAAACGATCAGCTTGCCAGAATTGAGAGAATGAAAAGAATCCAGAAAGAATTACAAGAATAGTTCACTAAGTCTCAAGAGGAGACACGAGAACAGATGAAAAAGCTCATGGAGATGATGAGCACTATGATGAAGCAGAAGTGGCCCGGAGAGAATTCAGTTGCTGGAATGGGGGCAGTAAATCAGGAGGATAGACCAGAAGTGGTATAGAGAAATGGCCAGACATCCCAACCTATGGGAAATGAAATCCCAACTGGGGCTGCATCCCACATCTGCATCCAGTCGGCGATCGAAGCACAGAATTTTGGTCCAAAAAGGGGTAACATCGGAGTTGATCCAATTGAGGTTGAGGTTCCAGACTTCGAAGAAATGGCAGAGAAGGAAATGGCCAAAATGACTGAACTGAAAAGGGTCGAAACTGCTGAATCTGAGAAGAAATATCAGTTGTTGGAAGAAAGGCTAAGAGCAGTGGAAGGAGCAGAGTTGTTTGGCAGTCTAGATGCCAAAGAGATGAGCCTGGTACATGATCTAATAATTCCACCGAAGTTCAAAGTACCTGACTTTGAAAAGTATAATGGGACCACTAACCCATCAGCTCATCTGACTATGTACTGTAGAAGGATGACATGGCATGAAGATAATGAGAAGTTGCTTATTCATTGCTTCCAGGACAGCTTAACAGGGCAGCCACCCGATGGTACAACCAACTCAGTCGTACCAAGATTCGTTCATGGACGGATTTGGCCAGGGCTTTTATGGAATACTATAAGCACGTTTCTGACATGGTACCAGATAGGCTATCATTACAGAACATGGAAAAGAGGTCCAATGAGACCTTCAAGGAGCATTCACAGAGGTGGAGGGATCTGGCCACACAAGTGCAACCCCCCTTTAACCAACAAAGAAACCACGGTGCTTTTCATCAACACATTGAAAGTCCCTTATTATGACAGATTGGTGGGAAACGCTACCAAAGATTTTGCGGATATGGTAATATCTAGAGAAATGATTGAGTCAGCTATTAAAAGTGGAAAGATGGAAGGGGGTGAGTCTGCTACCTCGAAGAGAGCTTTTCCTACAAAGAAAAAGGAGGAAACCCATGCAATAAGCTTCAACCAATACCCTTATACACCTCCTACACCATACACACCACCGAGGCCTTATACCCTACCACACCTTATGCACCTCCGACACCTTACACACCATACCCGAGGTATAATCCTTATTACCCTAATATCAACCACCTTACCCAAAACCTGTTCCTCTACACCAATATACCACAACAGCCATTCCCAACTGGCATATCCCCTCAAATCACCCTTCCTAGAAATGTTGTTCCAAACACACGAGGGCCTGTGCGTAATGACCAACGTTCACCAAGGAACGATCAAAAAGCCCCATTTGATCTGATTCCCACTACCTACGGTGATCTATATCCAGAACTGTTGCAGGGTCAACTTGTTGCACCCGTGTACCTAAAACCTTTGACACCTCCATATCCAAGATGGTACAATGCAAATACCAACGGTGCATACCATGCGGGAATCCAAGAACATTCAATTGAAGATTGTCTGGCCTTCAAAAAGAAAGTCCAAAGCCTGATTAATACTGGGGTTGTGAAGTTTGGATCAAAAAATGGGTCGAACGTAGCTGGAAATCCATTGCCCAATCATGTTGGGAATCAGGTGAATGCAATATTAACCGGAGGGGACAGAAGATTAAAAAGGGATATTAGGGAGGTTAAGACTCCGATGATGACAATATGGGCTGAAATGGTCAAGGCAGGATTGGTGGAAGGTACAAAAGGTTTGAAAATGGTTGCAAGAAGGGTGCATAATTGGTGCCCGTTCCATAAAGTTGAAGGCCATGATATACAGAACTGTGGGGACTTTCGGGTTAAAGTCCAAAAGATGATAGATAGTGGGGTAGCCCAGTTCTATGAGGAGATAGAAGGGGAAATAGAAGTCATTGAAAATACAGGAACCTATGGGATAAGAAGACCCCTAATCATCTACTATGATGAATCGGAGGAAAACGTTATGCCAGCCATGGAAGAAAATGCGCCCAAATTAATCATTGATTTACCTGTTTCCTTTCCATACAAGGAAAACAAGGCTACACCATGGAAATATGACTGCAGCATGGTTATGCTCGGGTCTTCAGGCCAGCAGGATATTACAGGTGTGGGGCATTTAACCCGAAGTGGAAGGTGTTATGCTTCGGAGGCCGTTGAACAAGGGGTAGCAGGGAAAGGCAGAGGAGTTGATAAAGGGAAGAACGTCGTCGAGCCAATCCATATTGAGATGGATTTGCCAAAGGAAACAGAGAGGGGATAAGCCCCGGTTAACAGAATCAAAGAGCCAGTATGTGAGAAGGAAGCTTGTGAGTTCTTGAAATTTATAAAGCATAGTGAATATAGTGTGGTTGAACAACTGCAACGTCAACCAGCTAGGATCTCAATCTATCCTTGCTTTTAAATTCAGAATCACACATAAATTCTTTATTAAGAGTATTAAATCAAGCATACGTGGCAAATAATATATCAGTGGAAAAGCTGGATAGGTTGGTGGGAAACATCGCAGCTGATGACTACATATTTTTCAGCTATGAGGAAATACCACCCAATGGTATTGGATCAACAAAAGCTCTCCATATAACCACCACTTGTAAGGGGCACATATTACCGAGGGTCTTTTTGGATAATGGTTCTTCACTAAATGTGATGCCTTTAGCAACCTTATCCAAGTTACCAGTGGATTTATCCTATATGATACCAAGTTGCACGGTGGTCAGAGCTTTTGACGGAACAAGGAAGGAGGTTATGGGAGCCATTGAAGTTCCTCTGGAAATAGGCCCGTGCACATATACAGTGAATTTCCAGGTTATGGATATCAATCCATCTTATAACTGCTTGTTGGGAAGGCCATGGATACATTCAGCTGGGGCTGTACCCTCGTCTCTTCACCAAAAACTAAAATTTGTGATGGAGGGTCGGTTGATCACAGTATCAAGGGAGGAAGACATAATAGCCTCCGCATCCACTGAATCTCCTTATGTGGAGCCGAATGAAGAAGCCGTGGAGTGTTCTTTCCGGTCTTTGGAATTTGTAAATGCAGTTTTTGTCGCTGAAGGACAGAAAATTCCAAAACCGAAGCTGTCCAAGAACACAAGGCTGGGGGTAAAAACCACCGTAGGAAAAGGCTGTAAGGCTGGAAAGGGTCTCGAGAAATATCTTCAGGGGATGGCTCGAGCCATAGAGGTAAAAGGAAAGAAGGACCGATTTGGCCTAGGATATCTTTCGAAGGCCCATGAGAAAAGAAGACAATTTGAAAATAACCGACAAAGGAGGATGGCCCGTCTTACGGGTATGGATATTGAGTGGGAGCCTATGACATTCCCACCTATCCTTCACAACTTCCGCTCAGCCGGTTCTCTGTTCGGAGAAAAAAATTATGATGATGTGCTTGTAATGATAGAGAAAGCCTTCAAGAGATTCCAGGTGAATAGTGATGAGCAGATGTATGATGTGGAGATCTGCACGTTCGAGAAAGACAGAATTGAAAGAGAGAGTACTCGCTGGATGGTGCGACCTTGTCCACCAAGATATAGACTAACCAACTGGAGTGCGACTGAGTTTCCCATAGTTTTTAAGTCTATTCCAAAGTAATACTTTTTAAAAAGCAATCTTAATTATCTTTACCCAGAGATATTAAGAGTTTTTTTTTTCTGCAATGGGCTTTTTTTTAACTATTTTCATTCAATAAATAACAAGCACAATGCATTTTCCATATTGATGTGTCCATATTCTTTCATTTTTGTTATTTATTTTGCTTTCTATATATATTTTCCTATATTGTTTCTTCTCTACCCATTTACAGGTATGCGGATGCGGAATATGAGGACCTTCTTGTCAGTAATTTTGAAATTGATTTTGAAAGACCCATTTGTACGGGTGATTTTGAGGCTAATGAATATAGAGAGGATTATGGTCTACCTCCGGATCTATTGAGGAAAATAGAACAAGAGGAGAAGCAAGTACTTCCTCATAAGGAATTATTGGAAACAATAAATTTGGGAAATGGTGAAGAGATAAAAGAAGTCAAAATTGGAACTTCATTGTCACCATCAATAAAAGGTGAGTTGATGGCTTTGCTCCAGGAGTATGTGGATGTATTTGCATGGTCTTACCAAGATATGTCAGGGTTAGATCCATATATTGTGGTTCATAAGCTCCCTTTGAGGCCAGAATGCAAGCCAATTCAGTAAAAGCTGAGAAGAATGAGGCCTGATATGCTGTTAAAGATAAAAGAGGAGGTGAAGAAACAATTTGATGCTGGATTCCTAGAGGTGGCAAAATATCCAGAATGGGTGGCAAATATTGTTCCAGTGCCGAAGAAGGATGGCAAGGTGCGGATGTCCGTTGATTATCGAGATTTTAACAAGGCCAGCCCTAAAGATAATTTCCCTTTACCCCATATTGATACTCTGGTGGATAATACAGCGAAAAGTTCTTTATTTTCTTTCATGGACGGATTCTCAGGATACAATCAGATCAAGATAGCACCGGAAGATATGGAGAAAACCACATTTGTTACAATGTGGGGAACCTTCTACTACAAAGTAATGCCATTTGGATTGAAGAATGCTGGGGCAACATACCAGAGAGCCATGGTGACCTTGTTTCATGATATGATGCATAAGGGAATTGAGGTCTACGTTGATGATATGATCGCAAAGTCACAAGGAGAAGAGGAGCATATTGCGAATCTTAAGAAGCTCTTTGAACGATTAAGGAAATTTAGACTCAAGCTAAATCCGGCAAAATGCACTTTTGGAGTCACCTCGGGGAAGTTGTTGGGTTTTGTCGTCAGCAAAAGAGGAATTGAGATTGACCCAGATCAAGTGAAGGCCATTCAGAATCTGCCACCACCTCGCATTCAAAAGGAAGTAAGAGGCTTTCTGGGGAGATTGAATTATATTGCTCAGTTTATTTCACAATTGACCGACAAATGTGATCCAATATTTAAGTTACTTCGAAAACGTGATCCAGGAGAATGGGATGAAAGGTGTCAGATTGCTTTCGAAAAGGTTAAGCATTATCTATCAAACCCACCAGTATTAATGCCACCTATTCCGGATAAACCAATGATACTGTATTTATCAGTATTTGAAAGATCCATGGGTTGTGTTTTAGGGCAGCTTGATGAAACTGGAAAGAAGGAACAGGCAGTTTACTACCTCAGCAAGAAGTTCACAGATTATGAGTTGAAATATTCGTCGGTAGAAAAGTTGTGCTGCGCCTTAGCTTGGACTGCTCGAAGACTTAGACAGTATATGTTGTATCACACGACGTGGCTGATTGCCAAGCTGGATCCAGTCAAGTACATGTTGGAAGCACCTTCTCTGTCAGGGAGGACGGTAAGATGGCAGGTTTTATTGTCAGAGTACGACATTGTATATGTAAGTCAAAAAGCTATCAAGGGCAGTGCAGTGGCGGAATTTTTAGCAAGACGGGCAGTGGAAGATTATGAGCCGTTGAACTTTGACTTCCTAGATGAGGATTTGATGTATGTGTCACAAGCAGATGAGATTCCCCTAAAAAAGAAAGTATGGAAAATGTACTTTGATGGCGCATCTAATGCCATGGGGCATGGAATCGGTGCAGTGCTTATATCCCCAGAAGAAGACTATTATCCTTTCACTGCTAGATTGGATTTTGATTGTACAAACAATACTGCCGAGTATGAAGCATGTACTATTGGCCTTCGTGCTGCAGTGGACAGAAAGATCAAAATATTGGAAGTTTTCGGAGACTCAGCCCTAGTGATTTACCAGCTACGAGGTGAATGGGAAACCCGAGATACAAAGCTAATCTGATACTGAGAACTCATACTTAGTTTATTAGAGGAGTTCGAAGAAGTGAATTTAATTACTTTCCTCGAGAAGAAAACCGAATGGCGGATGCTCTGGCTACTTTGTCATCAATGTTTAAAGTGAATGAAGGGACGGAAGTTGTGCCGATCAAGATGAGCATATATGAGTCTCCTGCCCACTGTTTGAGTATCGAAGAAGAAGCAGATGGTCTCCCTTGGTATAATGACATCTGGCAGTACATCAAGAGTCAACAGTATCCAGAACAAGCAACAAAGAATGACAAGAGGACTCTGAGAAGGTTAGCAATGGGTTTTGTTCTAGATGGTGAGATTCTCTACAAGAAAGGGAAAGATCAAGTCCTATTGAGATGTTTCGGGTCTGCCGAAGCTCGAAGAATCATAGAAGAGGTCCATGAAGGGATATGTGGCACCCATGCTAATGGTCACATGCTTGCTTAACAGATTATGAGGGCAGGGTACTATTGGTTGACGATGGAATGAGATTGTATCAGTTATTCCCCGAAGTGCCATAAATGCCAGATTTATGCAGATAAGATTCATGTGTCACCATCGCTATTACATTTCATGACTGCACCATGGCCGTTTTCAATGTGGGGAATGGATATGGTCTGGGCTATTACCCCGAAAGCTTCAAATGGACATCGTTTCATCTTGGTAGCCATAGATTATTTCACAAAGTAGGTAGAAGCTGCGTCTTATGCAAATGTAACAAAGTCGGTGGTATGCAGATTCGTCAAGAAAGAGATCATATGTCGTTATGGGTTGCCAGCAAGAATTATTTCGGATAATGCTCTCAATTTGAACAATAAGATGATGAGAGAAGTGTGTACTCAATTCAAGATCACACATCATAATTCGGCACCTTACCATCCGAAGATGAATGGCGCAGTAGGAGCAGCTAATAAGAACATCAAGAGGATTGTTGAGAAGATGACCAATGTGTACAAAGATTGGCATGAGATCCTGCCTTTCGCTCTTCATGCATATCGTACTTTGGTCCGCACATCTACAGGGGCAACACCATTTTCTTTGGTATACAGGATGGAAGCAGTGCTACCTATTGAAGTTGAGATCCTTTCACTTCGGGTTTTGATGGAAGTTGGCCTAGAGGAAGCAGAATGGGTTAGAGCTCGTTATGAACAGTTGAATCTCATCGAGGAGAAAATATTGAAAGCAATTTGTCACGGGCAGTTGTATCAGAAAAGGATGATTCGAGCCCACAACAAGAAAGTTCGTCCCAGACAGTTCCGAGAGGGGGAGTTGGTATTGAGGAAAATTCTCCCTATAGTGAAGGACCCGAAAGGAAAATGGGCTCCAAATTGGGAAGGACCCTATGTGGTAAAGAGAGCTTTTTCTGGAGGAGCATTGATTCTAACTCAGATGGACGAAGATGATTTTAGACATCCCGTGAATGCTGATGAATTGAAGAAGTATTATGCTTAAAAAAAATGTGTGTGATGCTGTGCACATGAAAATTCGAATGGTTCCAAGTGTAAAAATAGAAATTCCATATATCTATTTCCCCCAAGAATTGCTTTTCAAAGAGAATATTTATGCTTGATATGATGAAAGGCCGTTTTTCATAGTCCTTCCACTAAGAAGAAATTATCCTTAGTCACCCCTTTGAGCCTTAAGAATTATTTCTTTCTTTAAAACCTTGATCAAGGATCACCCTCTACACTGGAGGGCAAATAAGAGGAAAGATAATAAAAAATCATGGCAAAAAAAGAAAGCCATCAGAAAATGTGGCAAATGAAAGCCAACAAAGCAAAAAAGAAAAGAAAGTCCAAAAAAGGGACAAATGTTTCAAGAATGAGTTCTCCTCAGGAAGTGATCCTTGATCCAATCACCCTTAAACACATTTTGGGCCTATTTATCCTTTCTTTCTAAACCTAAACCTTGGCCTACATTACATGCTTTAAAAGCCCATTTTGATCAAGCATGGATATTTAATTTGAAAGGTTATTCTCATAATTCATCCCATCTTTTGAATTGATATTTTTACCTTGAAAGCATTTAGAATTCTCAGATGTTGGGTAGAATACAAAAAAAAATGGAAAAAGGAGAGGTTTAAGCCAAAAACCCGCAAAGGGTGACTTAATACCGAATGGAGGACACTTGAGTAGAAAACCTGTAAAAGGCGGCTCAAGTACTAATCAAAGTTTGAATCAATGCTCCGTGTAAAGGGGGAGAAAATATTTGACAATTAGAGGAAAGGGGAACAACTCAGTCTGATGTAACTACAGAAGCTAAGAGATTACCCAAGTGAATTGCTCGTTGAAGAGAAATTTTAGATGGTTTGGAAAAGGAGGGGTCCAAGATATTCCGCATCTGGGGCATCTACAGCCTATAACCTTATATTTGTTTCTTATATTTTTGATATTTATTTTTATCATTTTAAAACATTTCTTGCAATAAATTCTTGTTTTCCTTTTCATGACAATTTTTGCCTGATTCATACTTTCTTTCATATATTTTTGAGATGCATTATGTTTGTTATTAAATTGAATGATAATTAGTAATAAAAAAATCTTTAGATAAAAAGATTTCAAAGTATTACTAAGGAATAGATTTAAATCTTGGGAAAGGTTTGGAAAGATCATCAAAGAAAAGGGAACAGCTAACGTGTTGGAAACTCCATCACGAAGTCAGAAAATCTGTGAATTTCAGCGAAAGACAGAAACTGAGACTATTTGACAAGATATCTGGAGTGAAGAATTCCTTAAGTGGGGCATCAATGAACAATTGAAGACTCTGTCTTAAAGTCATATAATCTGTGAACCTCAAAGAAACCATGGATTAGAAATTGGCACAATCATTTGATTGCATTTATTTTAGGAAACACACAAGCATTTGCAAAGCATGACATTCTCATCATTGCATTTAGCTAACATTGCAGAAGTCAGGGAAACTTGGACTTCCCCAAAGAGAAATCGTGTTGCTTCTCAAAAGATTCAGACTCCGAGATCACCATCAAGGTATTTCTTTCTATGTTAAATCAAATTCATTTTGTTTATCAGACGAGTTGAGCCTTGAGACCGTCGTCAAGGTATTTTCAAACCAATTTTTAAGAGCTCCGGGCATAACTTTTTTCACGAGTAAGGCCTACGGGCACCATTTTAAGACCTCCGGGCATAACTTTTTTTTCACGGGTAAGGCCTACGGGCACCATTTTAAGACCTCCGGGCACCATTTTAAAGACCTCCAGGCACCATTCTTAAGACCTCCGGACACCATTTTTAAGACCTTCGGGCACCATTTTTAAGACCTCCGGGCATATTTTTTCAAATCACGGGTAAGACCTCCGGGCACCATTCTTAAGACCTCCGGGCATAACTTTTTTTTTAGGGGTAAGGCCTATGGGCACCATTTTTAAGACCTCCGGGCATATTTTTTCAAATCACGGGTAAGACCTCCGGGCACCATTCTTAAGACCTCCGGGCATAACTTTTTTTTCAGGGGTAAGGCCTACGGGCACCATTTTTAAGACCTTCGGGCATAATTTTTCAAATCACGGGTAAGACCTCTAGGCAACATTCTTAAGACCTCCGGGCATAACTTTTTTTAGGGGTAAGACCTACGGGCACCATTTTTAAGACCTTCGGGCATAATTTTTCAAATCACGGGTAAGACCTCCGGGCAACATTCTTAAGACCTCCGGGTATAACTTTTTTTTCAGGGGTAAGGCCTACGGGCACCATTTTTAAGACCTCCGGGCATAATTTTTCAAATCACGGGTAAGACCTCCGGGCAACATTCTTAAGACCTCCGGGCATAACTTTTTTCAGGGGTAAGGCCTACGGGCACCATTTTTAAGACCTCCGGGCATAATTTTTCAAATCACGGGTAAGACCTCCGGGCAACATTCTTAAGACCGTCGGGCTTAACTTTTTTTCAGGGGTAAGGCCTACGGGCACCATTTTTAAGACCTCCGGGCATAATTTTTCAAATCACGGGTAAGACCTCCGGGCACCATTTTAAAGACCTCCGGGCACCATTTTAAAGACCTCCGGGCACCATTTTCAAAGACCTCCGGGCACCATTTTAAGACCTCCGGGCACCATTTTTAAAGACCTAATTTTTTTTTGAAAATCGAATTCGTTTCCTTAAGATGGATCGATCCTTGATTAGTCAGGGAATTCAATTTAAGGACAAATCTTCAATTTACAATTTAAAAAAAAAATAAAAGGAAAATGAAAAAAATGAAAAGAAAAAAGGAAAAAAGGAAAAATGAAAAAATGATGAAAAAATAGAAAATGAAAAAAGAAAAACGAATGAAGAAATGAAAAAGAAAAACCCTTACCCTTTCCTTCAAATGTGATTTCACTGATCGTACAAAATTAGTGTCGGTTTATCTTTGCCTGATTCCTGATTCTCAGCAATAGCCAAAGAGGGGCAGCTGTAGACACCTAATTTTGTCCGGACCACTAAACAAGTATGTTTTCTTCCTATATTGATGTTTTCGAGTGTAAAAAGACTGTTTTTATCCTGCAGGTGGTAGTCCGAGACTTAGTTTAAGAGGGCGAGCATAGAAAGTCAAACTTGAAAATGTCAACCCCAGAAAAAGTCAACCCAAAAAAGTCAACCCCAGAAAGTCAACTACTAAAAAAGTCAACCACTTCCAAAATCAAGATTTTAAGTTCAATTGAAAAATGGCGAAAGAATTTTGATAATCCGAGGTCTACATTAAAAGATATGGAGTTCGGAAGTTGGGATTTGGAGATTCAGTAGAAAGGAAACCCTAATACGAGAAATTTGGGGAAAAATGCTTAAACGATCAAATTGGTCAAAATTGAAGGTTCCAAATGAAAGATAAGCACTGACTACGGGTAATGGAGAAGCCACTTTCAAGAAAAATCAAAAGAAAAGTCAATCCGGGAGAAAACCGAGAATTAGGGTTTTTAGTGGATTTCGGTGAAATCGGGAAGAATCACAGAAATGGCCTGACTGGGTAAGACCAAAGCCTCCAATGGATGAGGAATGATTAAAAAAGGATAGCCCAAGGCTCAGCTTGAAGAAAATCTGAAAATCGGACTTGTTTTGAGCAAAACCGGGTTTCGGAGGCAAAAGGGAAAAATTGGAAAATTTGGGAAAAATAGCAAATGGAATCCGAAAATTCTGAAATTTTTTCAATCTCATTCTTAAATAATTTGAAAGAGATTGGTAAAATAAAATCTTGATTCGGAGTTTGTTTGCAAAATGGCCAAATCTCGAGCTTCTTATGTAGTAATTCAAAAAGGAAAATCCCAAAAAATAGCAAATGAGCTCCAAATATTCTGAAATTTTGTAAATCTCTTTTTTAAATTATTTTAAAGAGATTAGAGAAAGAAAATCTTGATTCGGAGATCATTTGCAAAATGGCCAAATCCGGACTTCTTATGTAGTAATTCAAAAAAGAAAATCCCGGAAAAATAGCAAATGAGCTCCAAATCTTTTGAAATTTTGTAAATATAATTTTTAAATTATTTGGAAGAGATTGGCGAAAGAAGATCTTGATTCGGAGTTCGTTTGCAAAATGGCCAAATCCCGGGCCTCCTATGCAATAATTCAATAAGATAAATCCCGAAAAAATAGCAAATGAGCTCCAAAAATTTTGAAATTTTGCAAATATCATTTTGAAATTATTTGGAAGAGATTGGCAAAATAAAATCTTGATTCAGAGTTCATTTGCAAAATGGCCAAATCCCGGGTCTCTTATGTAGTAATTCAAGCCGATAAATCCCGAAAAAATACCAAATGAGCTCCAAAAATTATGAAAACTTCCAGATCACACTTTTCAATTATTTTGAAGAGATTGGTGAATAAAAATCTTTATTTGGAGCTCGTTTCAAAAATGGTAAAATGTAGGGGCATAAAAGGGCATTTTTGGAAGAAAAAATCCAAATAAATATCAAACGGACTCGGATAATTTTGAAAACTTCCAGAACTCAATATTTTATTATTTTGGAAGTATTAAAAAAATAAAAATTGAATTTGGAGTCCGTTTGATATATATTTGCATCCGGGGGACAAAACGGTCATTTCACCCAAGTAACCGAAAAGGGCTTCTTTGGGCCTTTCAAAAAAATCAGAGTTGGGCTGGAAAAGAGAAGTGCTGGCCTTCCCAGGCCCAAAGGAAGGAGGAAGTTTCTGATTTTTCAATCAAATGGCTAAAAATCAAGAGTTAGTTAGAGATTCTCTTTGAGCAAGCCATGGTGATTAAGCCATATAGGCTAAGAGACATGTCAACATTATTCTTGAACAGCTGTAATTTGAGAGAGCTGAAATGCTAATCTAAAGGTGGTAATTTCATGATTTTTCACCTTGAATTATTAGCCATTTGATGGAAAATTGGTTACAAAAAAATGACAACATCCTTGTGCCATTTAGAGGGGGTTTCGGCCAGCACTTAGGGAGAGGCAGAAAATTCATTTTTTTCATTTCATTTTGCTGAGTTCTTTTGGTATTTACTTAGTTTTTTCTCTCCTTGGTTGAAAGCAAAAAAGAAAAGTTTAGAAAAGAAAGGAAAGTTTGAAGAGATAAAGCTTGAAAGATAGCTTCTTGAGGTTGCTCTTGAGCACCAACTCTTGCACTTTCTTGATTTTCCATTCTTATTTTTGCTATTTTGATTTTTATTTGGTGAGTTTCCATTTTAAATAAATTTTTTTTACAAATTTTTTTTATATTATACTCACCATGGCCAAATGGCCTACATTATTTAGTTAAATTGCTGTTTTGATTTATTTTATCATATTGTTTATGTTATTTTCTTTGATTTTGATGTTTTAAATGTTATGTTACTTCATATTCTTGAGTTATATTTTAATTTGGTTGCTTTTTTTGTTGCCATTTATGTTTTAAATATCATGTTTTTGCATTTTTAATTTTCTGTTTTCATAATGTTTAAATTTGAGCATGTTTTAGATTTAGCATATCAAGTGTTTGTGAAAATGCTTGTGTGGTCTTTGCATGATTTGAGTTTTATATCTTAGTTGAGCATGTTTTAGATTTGGTATATTAAGTGTTTGTGAAAATGCTTGTGTGGTTTTTGCATGATTTGAGTGTTATATTTTAGTTGAGCATGTTAGTATACCAAGTGTTTGTGAAAATGCCATGCTTGTTGGAGCTTGAGGCCATTTGGCTACTCCATGTGTTTTGCATTGTGTGTTGCATTTTTGCCATGTTAGTTGGTAGGTTTTTGCATTTGCATGACATTTAATTTAGTTTTGCATGCTAGTATACCAAGTGTTTGTGAAAATGCCATGTTTGCTAGTTACATTATGCTATTCGGCCACCCTTGGAATTCTTGCATTTTATGTGCATTCTTGCCACGCTAGTTGATAGGTTAGCATTTTCATGATATTTGGTTGAGTTTTTGGTTTAAGCATGCTTTGTGTTTGTGAAAATGCCATGCATATTTTATTTATTAAGTTAGGTTTATTTTCCATGCATGTTCATGCATTTTAGGTCTAGGTTGCATTAAATGCCATGCAAGTTCATTTAGGTCTAGGTCACTTTATGAATGCCATGCATTTTTTCATGACATTTAGGTTTAAATCCATGCATTTCATGCATTATGTTTGCTGTATTGTTTCATGCATTTCATGTTCATACCACTTGAATAATGACTTGAGCCAATTAATGGTTCAAAGTCATGCTCTCTTGAGCACACTTGTAGAAAATTAAGTTTGTCAAGTTCATTATTCTACCTTTGTGATTGTTTTTACTTAGCCAACTTTTATCTAACTTTCAAAAAGTCCTAGCTACTGTTTTTAAGTTATTTTAGGAGTTTAAAATATTTTTACTTTGATTTTTCACCCAAAGCAGTTTTTTTCACCCAAAACTCGTAAATCTCTGATTTTTCTGGGAATTCATATTTAATCAAAAAATTAATCCGATTTTTTTCCCTGTATTTTTACATATCCTGAGTCTCCAGTATTTTTTTCAGAACTTTTTAAATTTTTAAAAATAGGGTAAAAAATCGTGGCTTAAAACTGGACAGTGGAGTCAGAATTGAATTTAAAGAAAAATCATTTTTCTGTTTTGGTTAAGTTACTTAGAGTGGGCTGATTAGGAGGGTTAGCTACTGACTTAAGGTAGTTTCTAAGCCTTTTTATACTCTAAAAATGGTTTTTCAAGTCTCGGGTTAAGGGTAGTCAAGTCCGGATTTTTAAACGTAGGAAATTAGAGCCATTTAAAAAAGGATTTATCCCAGTTTTTACTTTTAATTCAAGCTTTTCAAAGTTGTTTTCAAACAATCACAAAGTATTTTGGTTTTAGAATATTTAATTTGACATATTTTCCTAAGGTAGCCGGATATCTTTTTAGATATACGGATTTCCTTAATTAAAGGAAAAAATACATTTCATGCATTGCATTTTTCATATTCATGCATTTTATATAATATGAGATTCTTGCTATAATAATTTCTATGATATTGTTATTATTTTGATTTATATTTTTTGATGTTATATGGTTTATTATATGGTTTTGAATATTTCATGATATCCTATGCTTTTATTTAGTTATTGTTATTTAGCATATACTATGTTCATGCATTATTATTTTTATATTCATGCATATTATATGATAGCATTATTTTATTCCATGTCATTTAAATTATTTCATTTCATTTAGGATATATTATGTCATCTAGAATATTTTATTTCATATAGATTATATCATATGACTTAGGATATTGCATTTCATGTAGAATATATTATATTACCTAGGTCATTTCATTTCATTTAGGATATATTATGTCATCTAGAATATTTTATTTCATTTAGATTATATCATATGACTTAGGATATTGTATTTCATATAGAATGTGTTATGTTACATAGGTCATTTAATTTCATTTAGAATATATCATATAACTTAGGATATTTCATTTCATTTAGAATATGCTAAGGCATTCAAATCATATCATGTCATTTAGGTTGCATTATATTATTTAGATTTTACTATGTCATTTTATTTATGTCATGCATATACATATTCATTTCTTTCAAATGTTTTCAAAAAAAGATAACGGTTTTCAATAAAATAAAGATATTCCCGAATTAAAATAATTCATGAGTTCTCTGTCGGGTTTGCTGGGGAGGATATCATCAATTAATATTAATAACGGAATATCTTCTTTAAAAAGAGAATGATTCGAAAATTTTCCAAAATTAATAAAAATTTCTATATTTTACCACGTTTGTTGGGGAATATAGGAAAATTTTGAATTTATAAATTCCGGATCATTTTCAATTAAAAATGGAATTATTTTTCTTTAAATTGGGAATTAACTTGAAATACTAAATTTAAAACCAATTTTTACCGAGACTTGAGATAACACACGATTAATAAGGTACCAATTTATACGGGCGTTGTAGGGGTGCTAATCCTTCCCCACACGTAACCGACTCCCGAACCCGCTTCTTTGATTTCTCTGGTTTAAAACGCAGACTTGAAATTGGTTTTTAAAATGTTTTAATTAATTTTTAAAATATTTTATAAAACCGGTTTTAATAGGTGGCCGATCACACCTAGCTAAAAAAGATTGGTGGCGACTCCATGTCTTTTTTAAGGTCATTTTCAAAACCTTCATTTTTTTAGAAGAATTAAGTCGACTTTTCCTCGGTTTTTTTTAATGTCACGCTTAACGAATAATAAAGTCTTGCGATGAGACTCGTTATTTTTTAGGTTGCGATAACAAGATCAGTCAAACAGTTTAATGGACAATAATTAAAGAACTTTTCAACTTGTTTAATAGTAATAAAATATAGCCAGAAGAAGCAGAAAAAACATTGAATGTCAACATTAATTATGAGCATTTTAGTTAAACAATTCAATATACAATAATTTTCAAAGTACTTATAGAAAGTTGTTGGATAAAATGCAGGTGGGCATAATAAGTTGCTGGATCAAATCGCTGTTGAACGACAAAGCTAGAAAGGCGAGAAATTTCACGTGCTTGAGATTCGGGGTTTTCAAATGGGTGCTAACATAGGACGCACAATTCCAAAACTGTAGTTAAGAGGTGTATACACCACAGAGTATTGATGACCTCCAGAAAACAATGCATTCTCCTCCTTGTTTTCATTATACTCTGGAATGGAACTAGAGACATCACCAACACCGTACAAATTTTCAGGTGCATGTGCAGGTAATTGTGGATGATCAGTGTAATCTCCTTCCTCAACAGTTGCCAATATAGTTTGATTGCTTGAAGCCTGTTCCTCTTCAGTTTCATCAACATCCTGAGAAGTCTCAGGAAAAGGTGTAGAACTCTTATCACTCTCCTGACTGCCAACAGAGCTCAATATTACTCCAAAACTAGCATCAAAACTTCCAAAAGTCAGCTTGGTTCTTTCAGATTCAAAGACATGGATATGGTATGGAATTATAACATGTTGACGTTGTTGGACATGTAACTCCTCCAGCTTCTTCTGCAATTTTGAAGTTGCTTCTTCTGAATTAAGAACACCTGAAACAGGCTGCGACTGAGCATTGGCTTCAAGTGAAGTAGTAGGAACTTCGGATGCACCAGATGTTCCAGAACCTTGCCCAACATTAGAACTGATTGGCTTTGGTTTCCGCTCCTTATTAGAACCAACTTTCTGAGGGCCAATTATTTGTTGTGAGCGGCCACTATAATTGGATGAAGGCCGACTCATAGAGGAACCATGGGTTGCTATAGATGAAGGTTGGGCAGACTCACTCAGCGGATTTTTCACTGCTTCAGAGGACTTGCTTGGCAACTTTCCTTGCATGAAAGAACTACTAATCTAAGTAGCTGCAGAAGCTAATTTATTTTAAGTAGGAATAACTACATTTGGTTCTGTAGGAGCCCGGTTGCTTCCCACTTCAAGTTTGATTGTGCCCAAAGTGCCAAGGAGTCGAGAATCACTGGATGGAAATAGTACAGGGTCTAAAAACGAGAAGCAGATTGCTGATGAAGAAGCTGGACCAGTCGATTTGGAGCAGTCACTAGAGCTTGCTGCAGGCTGCCCACTCATATCCCCACTTCTAAATGCAATAGTGGGTTTGTCTATTGCATCAACAGGGGGTGGTGCACTCCCAAACTTATTGTTAACAATAGATGAATTTTCTTGAGGTTGAATGGTAGCATTTCTTGGAATTGCATAGGAGGTTTCAGCCACTACAAAAGTAAGACCATTGGCCATGACAGATACAGGGCTGGCTACAAAAGTAGATTCTCTTGTTTTTGTCTCCTGCGAGGTTGATGAGGATTGACCACTACCTTTCTCTGCAACTTTTTTCGTTCCATTATCTCTTTCAGGACTAGAACTCTTGGAACCACCGGCCTCATGTGTTGCAGGAGAAAAATTCCCCTGACCCTTCCCTGTGGACTAGATCTCCACCGAGACTCTGCAGACTCTTTGTTGTTCAAACTCTCTTTTTTCCTGTCACACTTTCTTTTCACTTCAAGAAAAGGATCCTGAAGGAGGAGCCTCTGAGCGGTTTCATTGGGATCCATAGAACATTCTTTAAGCATGCATAAATCTCATCTTCACTATGATTACCCGTGATCTCTTTTATGTTTTGGACCATTTTCCTCATACTGTTTGGGATTGATGAAACCCTAAACCCCCCTTTAAACAAAGCTCTCTCTCCTTCCCCTTTCCTTCGTATTCCACTAGTAACTATATTTCTATATTATTAGTATTGTTATAATAATAATAATAATTGTTTTGTATTATTTTTACAAAGAGTAGAGAAATGGAGAGTTGGAGACAGAAGAGAGCTCATTTCCTTTTATCACTTTTTCTTTTCCTTCTTAAAACCCTTTGTAACTCCCTTGTACATAGCCGCTAGCTCTGCCCCCAAAAATAACTGGCCTCCCCCTTTTTCCCAAAAAACCAAAGCCTTTTCTTTTTCTTTCTTTTAGCCGCCAGCCTTTTTTCCAAAAAATAATCGGCTCCCCTCCTTTAACTTGTAATAAGTAGTCTATTTAAAACCCCTCTTTTTACCTAATTATGGACCATTGGATCATTTGATCCAAAGGTCCTCTTTTATTCCCATAAATACCCTTTTAATTTTTATTTTATTTTTTTCTTTTTTAATAGACCCTTAGATTTAAGAAAATAAATGGCCAAGATTAAACTAAAGAAAATAAGGAAGGGTAATGTCGAAATTACCCTTCCATCTTATTTTGTTCATTTTTTTAATTTTTCAAACATTTTGAGATTTTTATTTTAAAAATCTAAATGGGGTCAACTTTAAAGCTCAAGATTAAACTTTTTCACCTCGGGTTTAAATTGAATTTTAAAATTGGTAATTTTGCAGTCCAATTTTATTTGAATAATTAAAACTAAAAAATGATATATAATTTAAAACATTTTAAAAATCTATAATCACGATCGTGACTTCTACAAAATATCAAACCCGAGTAGGGGACAAATCAAAATTGGTTTTAAAAGGCCCGGACAAAAATTAAGTGTCTATAACACACATCAGATCTTCATCGAGGAAATCAAAATTCAAAGGCATATAATCTTCTACTGCCCAGCTTGCTAGGAATTCGGCTACCGCGCTGCCTTTTATAGCCTTTTGACTCACATACACGATATCATATTCAAAAAGCAGAACCTGCCATCTTGTCATTCTTCCTAACAGGGAGGGCACTTCCAACATATATTTGACGGGATCTAGCTTCGCAATCAACCATGTCGTGTGATACAACATGTATTGTCTGAGTCTTCGGGCGGTCCAAGCTAAGGCGCAACAAAGCCTTTCTACCGATGAGTACTTCAGCTCATACTCTGTGAACTTTTTGCTGAGGTAATAAATTACCTGTTCTTTCTTTCTCGTCTCATCATGCTGCCCTAATACACAACCCATTGATCTTTCAAATACTGATAAATACAGTATCATCGATTTTTCTGGTACAGGTGGCATCAACACTAGTGGATTTGATAGATAATGCTTAACCTTATCAAAGGCTATCTGACATCCTTCAACCCATTCTCCCGGATCCCGCTTTCGGAGTAGCTTAAATATTAGGTCACACTTATCAGTTAATTGAGAAATGAAACAAGCAATGTAATTCAATCTTCCCAGACAGCTTCTCACTTCCTTTTGAGTACGAGGCGGTGGAAAATTTTGAATGGCCTTCACTTTATTTGGATGAATCTCGATTCCCTTCCTACTAACAACAAAGCCTAACAACTTTCCCGAAATGACCCCGAAAGTGCATTTTGCCGGATTGAGTTTGAGTCGAAACTTTTTTAATCTTTCAAAAAGCTTCTTAAGACTCGCAACATGCTCTTCTTCTCCTTGCAACTTCGCGATCATATCATCAACATAGACCCCGATCTCCTTATGCATCATATCATGAAACAAAGTTACCATGGCTCTTTGATATGTTGCCCCAATATTTTTCAATCCAAATGGCATCACTCTATAACAAAATGTTCCCCACATTGTACAAACGTTGTTTTCTCCATATCCTCTGGTGCCATCTTAATTTGATTATAGCCTGAGAATCCATCCATGAAGGAAAACACATAACTATTTACAGTATTGTCCACCAAGGTATCGATGTGAGGTAACAGGAAATTATCTTTAAGGCTGGCCCTATTCAAATCTCGATAATCAACACACATCCGTACTTTGCCATCCTTCTTTGGAACTAGAACAATATTTGCTACCCATTCTGGATATTTTGCCATTTCCAAGAATCCGGCATCAAACTGTTTTTCACTTCGTCTTTTATCTTTAATAGCATTTCAGGCCTCATCCTTCTTAATTTCTACTGAATTGGCTTGCAATCTGGTTTTAGACGGAGTCTGTGAACCACAATATCAGAATCCAACCCTGGCATGTCTTGGTACAACCATGCAAATACATCAACATACTCCCGAAGTAAGTCCTCCAGCTTATGCCTTGTTGATGATGAAACTGAGGTCCCAATCTTGACCTCTTTTATCTCCTCTCTACTCCCCAAATTTATCACTTCCAACGATTCCTTATGAGGTATTACTTGCTTCTCCTCTTGTTTTATTATTCTCAACAGATCCGGAGGCAAACCATAATCCTCGACATCTTCGTTGACATCAAAATCACCCATACAAATGGGTCTTTCAAAATTAATTTTAGAACTATTGACAGGACAGTCCTCATATTTCGCATTCGGATACCTGTAAATAAGTGAGGGGGAAAATAATATAAGAAGACATATAGGCAATAATCAAGAAAGAATAAAATGAAATGATGAAAGAACATGAACAAATCAATATGAAGAAAATGCAGCGTGATTGTTATTTATTGAATGAAAAAGTCTTAAACATAAGCCCGTACATAAGGATTCTTAATGCCTTTGGGCAGAGGCAATTAAGAGTGTTTCAGAGTATTACTCTGGAGTAGACCTAAATGTAAGACCCTCATAAAACATAGATAGACTCGGGTCTCTTTAAACGATTTATATATGGTGGATCAAGTTTATATATGCTTGTAGACAAAGCACACTATCATATGGTCTTATTGTTATATTAATAATTTTTAGAGTAAAGGGGTTTAATCGGCTATTTGAGAGATTTAGCCTTAAATTGACCACGAGTCAGGAATCGAAATCGGGACTATGTAAAGTCCATAAAATTTTGTAATTTAACTTCACAGAGTGTTAAAATATGGTTTAATGCTGATCAGGATTATTGGAAAACTTAATCAGCATAAAAATCGGTAAAATATGAACCAGGGGTATTTTGGTCATTTTACCCAAAATTTTATTTTTGGTTTGTATACGGTACCAATAGACTTCGTGATCATATAGGATCACAATATGATATTTAGATTAAAAATTTGACTTTTAAAATCTAAAACTAAGTGAAAACTGGATACGTCCTTAATTAGCTTAAAGGATTGAAAATCAGGAACTGGCCGCGGGAAGGTCTGAAAAAGGTTTTAAATGAATAAGTGGATTCCTATAGACATAAAAGGATGTTAGAAAGCTACTGGTGAAATCAGAATGAAAATCGGAGCTAAAACAAAAAAAGTCAAAATATTGACCCGTGGGCGACCGAGGACCGGATTTAGAGCTCGGAATACTAAAAAATAACTCGAACCTCTAGATTTTCATATTTTGATATTTGGAACATGTTCATGAAGAAAAAATCGAAAAAGAAACAAAAGAATGGATAAGACTCGATAATGGACCGTAAATGGCCTGGGGCCCGGGTTTGATGTTCGGGATATAAAAAAATTATGAAAACTTGCGCACTAGTGTAAAATAATATCTTAAACATATCCGTGTCGAGAAAAGTGAAAAATAAGCTTCTGGGCGTAAAAATTTCATGTGGGCCTACTTAGGCACTAAAAGACAAAAGTGGGCTATAGTCTCCTTGGTTGACATTTTGCATGAGATAAATGGCCATAAAATGCATGCCATAAACCCATGTTCAGTCATGAGACCATTCTCCTTAGGCATTAAGGGATGTTTCATCTTCTTCCTTAAGAGAAAACCTAACCAAGTGAACACTCCATAACCGAAAGTTTGTAAGCTTGATCTCTTGAATTTTACTCATCACCAAGCCAACAAAATACATATTTTTACAATTTAGAAGGTGAGGATCACTTGTTTGGTGTTAGTTTTTCAAGAAACCAAGAGAAACTATGTGTCTCTCTTTATGGCCATTTTTTCCTTAGGTGGTTTTCAACATAGTCACCACCTTGAACCACACCATGGGTGGTCCTAAATCAACATCTACATCCATTATTTGGGGTTGGTTGATTTAAAAAGTGGCTTGGAGGTGGAAATCCAAGCTTGGCCAATGCATCATGGTGGCCAACCACCTTGTGCCGCCACTTCCACCACCATCCGAGGCCATTATTGGCTTTGCTAGGCTCGGGGGAGCAACTTTCTAGTTGATCGTTGCTCTGGATTTCCACCTGAGCTAGGTGTAAAAATTATAAAGCTTAAATAGCTAAGTTGTAAAATTTTGAATAGTAGCTAATTAGCTACAATTTGGACGACGTGAATGTTTCATAATTATAAAATATTTATGAAATGATTGTTTATGTGCTAGGAGCGCGAACTAGTTGAGTTTGTTTTTAGTAGAGCTTCAGAGCACGAGGATCTAGTTTCTCTCGCTAAGAGCACTATGAGTAAACGTGTAGCGATAGACGTAGGAACGTAGATTATGTTATATCATACTGACTGTGATTGTATGAATGTATCGGTGATGAATTATAATGCACTTGAGTTGGCAAATGTAGCGTGTATGACGTAGAATTACCTTATGGTATCGAATTCTTGTAAAGATGCGAGAAAAAGGTCTAAGGAATGGACAAGTGATGATTAGGGAATAATCCAGAATTGATGTATGAGTGGTCGACTGTATGGCGCCACATTGTTTCCTTACTTGTGTGCTTATTTAAATGCTATGTGCTGCATGTTTACTGTAATGTTAAGCTATGTTTGAATTTGTAGGCTGCCATTGTGCCCTACCGGATTTGTAGGCTGCCATTGTACCCTACCGGATTTGTAGGCTGCATTGTGCCCTACCAATTTTGTAGGAGCTTTTGAGCCCTACCAGTTTGTAGGAGTCTACGGACCCTACTGGATGTTATAATTGTTTGTGATGTTGGATAGGAACATCAAGGTGATATTAGTTAATAAGACTTGCGAGTCTTTTCCATAGACTTTACTAATTCTACGTTTGCTCACTGGGTCCCTATGACTCACCCATTAGTTATTTTTCTTTTCCAGATACTGATCGACCCGATCCCTCATCCGCCCTATCAGCTTAGCTCGTGACCGATAGTCGGTGAGCATGGCATACCGTTTTGATGAGGTGATCCAATTGCTTGATGGAGGAGCCGTGCACAGTCACCTAGGGATGTCATATGTTATTTTGTCTAAGTATGTTGTATTATGTGTCATGCAGTTACCCGGTCAGAGACCGAGATTATTGTTTACATTTTTGGCATTGTATATATGTATATATGTATATTATGGTCCACTTTGCGAGTCTACTGCGGGGCATCTCGGTTACTCCCTTGTTGAAGGTGTCCTAACCGGCATGTCATGTGTTATTATTATAATTATTATTATAATTATGCATGTTTTACAGGTTTGGTAATCCCCCATATTGGGCGGGATCATGCCTAAATTTCGTTAGGTAGATGAATGGTTAAGGCTTCGGAGACAAGGGCATATACTTGTCTCTGGCCGGTCACACTCCCGGACTTGGGATGTGACAAAGTTGGTATCAGAGCATTGTCTAGAGGTCAGTGACTGTACGCATGTGCATCATGTAAAGGATCACTTGTCGGTTATAGTTGATAGTACGAGGTTGGATAAATGAGGGTACCTAACGATTAAGTTTCTTTCTCAGGTTACTTTGCCCCCGGTGCTAAGAGTACGAGGTAAGCAGAGGAAACAACCACCTGGGGTTCCCAATTTGGTCTCCACGAGATGTCCGAATCTCATACCTAGAGAACGAGACCAGACCGTTGGATTTGCTAGGGGATCAACAGCAGATGATAGGGTAGAACAGTTAGCTGCTGAGATTGGTGAGATACGTAAGGAGGTTAGAACCCTGATAGATCTATTAACAGATGAGAGGTAGCAAAGACAGGACCAGGCTCCTCCAGGTCCTCCACAGCCACAGAATCCCCCTGAGGGGCAGCAGCCTACCCAACAGAGGCAGTATCTCCCAGTGACATTATATGAGTTTCGACGGAATAAGCCATCTGTATTTTCTGGGATTGAGCTTGATTCGGATCCACAAGACTTTTTGGATGTATGTGATCGGTTATGTGTGGCTCTCGGATGCTCACCAGTTAGGGCCGTGGAGTTGACTAGTTATCAGTTGATGGGGGTGGCCTATGATTGGTATAAGACCCTATTGAGGAGCCGACCAGGAGGTAGCACTCCATTAGAATGGTCTGAGTTTTATAATGCTTTTATTGAGCGATTTATGCCTAAGAGTCTACGAAATGCTAAGGCTTGAAAGATTGAGTTACTGAAACAAACTGAGGACATGTCAGTGTTGGATTATGATACTAAGTTTAATCAGTTGGCAAAGTATGCGCCACATATGGTGATGACTGATACTATGAAGGCCAAGTCATTTGCTAATGGCCTCAGAGAGTACTTATTTAGGGTGGTACCAATGACGAGGACCTCTACATTCCAATGTTCTTGATGCAGCCTTGCGATTTGAAGCACGGGACAAAGAGAGACAAGTTAACTGTGAGCCTCGGAAGAAGGCCAGAACTGGGAGACAGGGTTTTAGGCAGTCTGGTGTAAGCGGATCAGGAGCACCTAGTGGTGCTGGTACAGTGGTCTGGGGATAGAGTAGTCAGACTAGATTGTTTACCCAGTCATCAGGTAACACTGGGATATCAGGAGCTCCCCATTTTCAGAGTTGTGGTTATCCTAATTTTGGACAATGCGGAAGGCCTAGTACTTGTTTCAGATGCGGTCAGCCGGGGCATATGAAGAAGGACTATTCGTTGAATTTTTCTCGACCCACGTACACTATAGTTGCACCGCCCCCAGTTGTTACTCCAGCCGTTACTACTGGATCAGTGGCCTAGTCAATAGGCAGAGGCACAACAGGAAGAGGTACATAGTCCGGAGGTAGGGGTCAGACTATGGGGGGTAGAGGACAGACTATAGAGGGTCGAGGACAAGCCAGGGCATTTGTGCTAAATCCTCAGGATGCGCAGGAGTCGAATGCCGTCGTGACAGGTACGTTAGATATTTGTTCCAAGCAGGCTATAGTATTATTTGATTCGAGTGCTACGCCCTTCTTTATATCCTCTTCCTTTGCTTTGTGTTTGAACATGAGTTATGATATGTTAAATGATCCGTTGATAGTGCTTACTCTGGTAGGGAAGGTTTACCATGTGAATAGAATATTGAAAGGATGTGAAATACGGATCTAGGGTGAGATATTTTTGGTAGATATAATTAGCTAGATATACTTGAGTTTGATATATTTTGGGCATGGACTGGTTGTCTGCCCACTATACGGTATTGGATTGCCACGATAAGGTGGTAGTGTTGAAAATACCGGATAAACATGTGTTGAGGTATCAAGGAGATCGTAGAATGACTTCGCCTCACTTGATCTCGGTAATTAGTGTCAGGAAATTGTTAGCGAAGGGTTGCCAAGGATTTTTGGCGTATGTATATGATGCTGAGATGAAGTCTCATGATTTGAGAGGGATTCCCGTGGTAGAGGATTTCCCCGATGTTTTTTCGAGGAGCTGCTAGGACTTCCATCGGATAGGGAGATTGAGTTTTGCATAGATGTACCCCCAGGAACACAGCCGATATCCATTCCTCCTTACCATATGGCTCCGTTGGAGCTAAGGGGACTAAAGGTTTAGTTCCAGGATCTTCTTGATAAGGGCTTTATACGCCCGAGTACTTCTCCTTGGGGTGTTGCGGTTTTATTTGTTAAGAAGAAAGATGGATCGTTACGGTTGTGTATTGATTATAGGCAGCTGAATAAGGTGACGACAAAGAATAAGTATCTGTTGCCTAGGATCGATGATTCTTTCGATCAGCTACAGGGAGCTCAGTGCTTTTCTAAGATAGATCTTAGATCGGGGTACCATCAGCTTCACATCAGGAGGGAAGATATTCCCAAAACGGCCTTTCGCACTCGATATGGACACTATGAGTTTGTGATCATGTCGTTTGAACTGACGAATGTATCGGCAGCGTTCATGGATTTGATGAACAGGGTGTTCAAACCCTTCCTTGACCAGTTTGTGATTGTGTTCATAGATGATATCTTGGTGTATTCGCGAGGCGAGGAGGAACATAGGGATCCCCTCTGCACAGTCCTCGAGACTCTTCGAGCACACAAACTGTTTTCCAAGTTCTCCAAGTGTGAGTTGTGGCTATCGAGTGTGAGCTTTCTTGGCCATATAGTTTCGAGGGAAGGTATTTTTGTGGACCCTAGGAAGATTGAGGCAGTGTGAGACTGGGAGAGGCCGACTATAGTAACAGAGATCAAGAGTTTCTTAGGGTTGGCTGGATATTATAAGAGGTTCATGGAGAACTTCTTGAGGATAGCGGATCCACTAACCAGGTTAACACAGAAGAATGTTAAGTTGGTTTGGTCAAATGCGTGCGAGAAGAGCTTCACTTAAGGAGCTTTTGACTTCAGCACTGGTGTTAGCATTACCAAATGAGACGGATGGCTTTGTAGTGTATTGTGATGCTTTTAGCATAGATTTGGCTGCGTATTGATGCAGAAGAACAGGGTTATTGCTTATGCATCGAGAAAGTTAAAAAGGCATGAGCAGAATTACCCCATGCACGACTTGGAACTGGCAGCCATTATCTTCTCATTGAAGATATGGCGACATTATTTGTATGGCCGATCATGTGAGATTTATACAGACCACAAGAGTCTCAAGTATATATTTGATCAGCGGGAGCTGAATTTGAGACAGAGGAGATGGTTGGAATTGCTCAAGGATTATGATTATACCATCTTTTA
The DNA here is from genome assembly GCA_030761205.1 of Fremontodendron californicum. Taxonomy (NCBI): domain Eukaryota; kingdom Viridiplantae; phylum Streptophyta; class Magnoliopsida; order Malvales; family Malvaceae; genus Fremontodendron; species Fremontodendron californicum. Next base: position 5,719,796 of record JAULJL010000026.1, read on the forward strand.
TCATCCCGGCAAGGCCAATGTTGTCACGGGTGCCTTGAGTAGGAAGTCCATGGGTAGCTTAGCCCATATAGCAGTACAGAGGAGACATGTAGTCCAGAAAGTGAGGAATTGCCTCAATGATGATGTTGTACTTAGTGTTACCGACACGAGAGAGATGTTAGCCCATGTACAAGTACGGTCATCATTAGTGGAGGAGGTAAAACGGTTGCAACATGATGATGATTTTTGTATAGGAAGGAAAGCCCAGGTTGGACAAGGATTTTGCGAGGAGTTTCGTATAGATGATGATGGAACTTTATGTACATGACCGCCTCGTGGTACCGTTGGCAGGAGATATACAACATAGACTCCTCGAGGCAGCTCATAGCTCATCCTACACTATGCACCCTGGTTCCACCAAGATGTATCATGATCTACGAGCACATTATTGGTGGGAAGGCATGAAGAAGGATGTAGCCAACTTTGTGGCTAGATGCTTGGTGTGCCAACAGGTTAAGGCCAAACATCAGAAACCGCCAGGTACACTTCAGAGCTTGGATGTCCCTAAATAGAAATAGGACAAGATTACGATGGATTTAGTCACGGGGTTGCCTAGGTCAACCAAAAGATTCGAATCGATATGGGTGATTGTCGATAGATTGACCAAGTCCGCACGTTTCTTGCCAGTGCACACAACATATACCGCAACCCAGTATGCTAGATTATATTTGGACCGGAAAGTGCCTTTGCATGGTGTGCCTATTTCTATTGTGTCAAATAGAGGCACACAATTCACATCGAGGTTTTGGGAATCATTCCAAAGGGCACTGGGTACTCAGTTGAGATTCAATACCGTGCTCCATCCCTAAACCAATGGTCAGTCTGAGAGGACCATCCAGACTTTAGAGGATATGCTACGGGCATGTGTTTTAGATTTTGAGGGTAGCTGGGATCAACACTTGTCTTTGATTGAGTTTGCATATAATAACAGTTATCAGAGTACCATACAGATGGCACCATATGAAGCATTGTATGGCCGAAAATGTAGATCTCCAGTGGGATGGTTCGAGGTGGGTGGTCGTCCATTATTAGGTCCAGATGTGGTTCGGGAAGCATTGAGAAATGTGGAGTTGATCCGTGACAAAATGTGAGCGGCATAGAGTCGGCAAAAATCTTTTACCGATAATAGACGTCGGGAACTAGAGTTTGATGTGAGGGATCATGTGTTCTTGAAAGTATCTCTGTTTAAGGGTGTCATGAGATTCGGCAAGAGAGGAAAGCTGAGTCCATGGTACATTGGACCGTTTGAGATACTTCAATGACATGGGGCAGTAGCATATGAGTTGGCCCTTCCTCCTGAGTTAGACGTTGTACACCCGGTATTTCATGTGTCGATACTTCGAAAATACCTCCCCGATGAGTCCCATGTGTTGCAACCGCAGGCGGTAGAGGTAAATCCATGCATGTCATATGTAGAAGAACCCATAGCCATAGTACAAAGGCAGGTTCGGAAGCTCCAATCGAAGGAGATTCCTTCGGTGAAGGTTGTATGGAATCATCACGGGGAGGAGGAAGCTACTTGGGAACTTGAAAGAGACACGAGGAGACAGTACCCCCAGTTATTCTGAGAGTAGGTACGTAACTCTTTAAATGAATTATTCAATAAGTTCACAATTAGGAAAATTCGAGGACGAATTTTCTTAAGGGGGAAGAATTGTAAGACCCTCGTAAGACAGAGATCGACTCGGGTCTCTTTAAACGATTTATAGACAGTGGATCAAGTTTATATATGCTTGTAGACAAAGCACACTATCATGTGGTCTTATTGTTATATTAATAATTTTTAGAGTAAAGGGGTTTAATCGGCTATTTGAGATATTTAGCCTTAAATTGACCACGAGTCCAGAATCGAAATCGGGACAACGTAAAGTCCATAAAATTTGGTAATTTAACTTCACATAGTGTTAGAATGTGGTTTAATGCTGATCAGGATTATTGGAAAATGTGGTTTAATGCTGATAAGGATTATTGGAAAATCTAATCAGCATAAAAATCGGTAAAATATGACTAGGGGTATTTTGGTCATTTTACCCAAAAAATTTATTTTTGGTTCGTATACGATACCAATAGGCTTCGTGATCATGGAGGATCACAATATGATGTTTAGATTGAAAATTTGACTTTTAAAATAAAAAACTAAGTGGAAATCGGATATGTCCTTAATTAGCTTAAAGGAGTGAAAATCGAGAACTGGCCGCGGGAAGGTCCAAAAAAGGTTTTAAATGAATAAATGGATTCATATGGACATAAAATGATGTTAGAAAGCTACTGGTGTAATCAGAATGAAAATCATAGCTAAAATCAAAAAAGTCAAAATATTGACCCATAGGCTATCCGAGGCCTGGATTTAGAGTTCGGAATGCTGAAAAATTACCCGAAACCAGATCTTCATATTTTGATATTTGGAACATGTTCATGAAGAAAAAAAAAACAAAAACGAAACAAAAGAATGGATAAGGCTCGATAATGAACTGTAAATGGCCCGGGGCCCGGATTTGATGTTCGAGATATCGAAAAATTATGAAAACTTGCGTACTAGTGTAAAATAATATTTTAAACATATCCGTTTCGAGAAAAGTGAAAAACAAGCTTTCGAACGTAAAAATTTCATGTGGGCCCGCTTAGGCAATAAAAGACAAAAGTGGGCTATAGTCTCCTTGGTTGACATTTGGCATAGGATAAAAGGCCATAAAATGTATGCCATAAACGCATGTTCAGCCGTGACACCATTCTCCTTAGGCGTTAAGGGTCATTTCATCTTCTTCCTTAAGAGAAACCCTAACCAAGTAAAAACTCTATAACCGAAAGCTTGTAAGCTTGATCTCTTGAATTCTACTCATTACCAAGCCAACAAAATTCATATTTTTACAATTTAAAAGGTAAGGATCACTTGTTTGGTGTTAATTTTTCAAGAAACCAAGAGAAACTATGTGTCTCTCTTTATGGCCATTTTGCCTTAGGTGGTTTTCAACATAGTCACCACCTTAAACCACCACCATGGGTGGTCCTAAATCAATCTCTACATCCATTATTTGGGGCTGGTTGATTGAAAAGTGGCTTGGAGATGGAAATCCAAGCTTGGCCGAATGCATCATGGTGGCCAACCACCTTGTGCCGCCACTTTCACCACCATCCGAGGCTACTATTGGCTTTGCAATGCTCGGGGGAGCAACTCTCTAGTTCATCGTTGCTCCGGATTTCCACCCGAGCTAGTTGTAAAAATTATAAAGCTTAAATAGCTAAGCTATAAAATTTCGGATAGTAGCTAATTAGCTACAATTTGGACGACGTGAATGTTTCATAATTATAAAATATTTATGAAATGACTGCTTATGAGCTAGGAGCGCGGATTAGCTGAATTCGTGGTTAGTAGAGCTCCGGAGCACGAGGATCTAGTTTCTCTCGGTAAGAGCACTGTGTGTAAACATGTAGCGATAGACGTAGAATCGTTAGATTATGTTATGACATACTGACTGTGATTGTATGAATGTATCGGTGATGAATTATAATGCACTTGAGTTGGAAAATGGTAGCGTGCATGACGTAGAATTACCTTATGGTATCCAATTCTCGTAAAAACGCGAGAAAAAGGTCCAAGGAATGGACAAGTAATGATTAGGTAATAATCCGAGATTGATGTATGAGTGGTCGACTGTATGGCGCCACATTTTTTCCTTACTTGTGTGCTTATTTAAATGTTATGTACTGCATGTTTACTGTAATGTTAAGCTATGTTTGAATTTATAGGTTGCCATTGTGCCCTACCGGATTTGTAGGCTGCCATTGTGCCCTACCGGATTTGTAGGCTGCCATTGTACCCTACCGGATTTGTGACGCACTCAAAAAAGATATCTTATTTAATTCCTTGCACTAAAAATATCAATTGTAAAATATAGCAATAAGCAAGTGTCGAGTCCACAGAGATTGGGTTTTAGTTTATAAATTACTAGTTTAAAAATTAAATTCAAGAATAATAAAAGAAAAGAGGGTTTTTAAAAGAGTTTTAAAAACTAATAAAACCAGAAAAGTAAGAAGCAATAAAATAAGATGAATAAAAATATGAGAGAAATATGGCTAAAGGCTCATTCTTCACCACTAGACATCATTAAAAATCAAATTCAGATCTATCAACATCAATTAGCTATCAAAGTTAACAACCGTAGATAACAACTTCCTTTGTTATCCTAATCCTTCCTTAGTTCGTCGTTAAGCAGGACGAACGCCACTACTTAATCTCTAACTATCAAATAACCTAAGATAAACATCATTAGATTCAAAGTAATAGCAGCTTTATGATAGGAAAGATAGGTTGATCTAAGCAACAAACATAAACATGGATTCATTCAACTTATGTTATGTTCAACTTCATAATTCTCGAAAACCCAAAATAATCATGAATTACAAATTGCCACTACTGAATAGAAATCAAGACAATTACACGGATCAAGATTCATAAACTATAATTAGATAATTATCAAGATCTATCTAGTTGGCCACCTAAACAAATCAAGACAATATCATGACCAATTCTTGTAGAAGAACATAAACAACTTTGATAGAAAACTAATGATAGATAAATCTGAAAATCAATTACAAAACTTGTCTAGGGCTTTAAAATCACCCTTAACCAAATAAAAGTTTAGCCTTGCATAGGCATTGTTAACATAAACATGAATATTCAAAAGAAACTAAGAAATAAAATAAAATAAAACTAAGAGAAGAATAATAATACGAAGAAGATTGATAAATAATCAAAAGTATCTCATAGTTGGTGGCTCAAAAGATGGTATTTATAGAGCTTTCAAGTCTTGGAAACCCTTTCTTGTTGTTCAAGAAAGCTAGGAGTCAAAGGAGTGCAAGATAGGTAAGTTTTTTTTACTTTTCTGGTTTTTTCTGGATTTGAAGACAGTAGGGTCGGTGATGCGGCGTCGAGTGGGCTGACTTCATTGTTTTTGCTCACTGACTTTGCTTTCGTGACTGCTGCACTGTCTCACACTTCGTCGGCTGATTTGGGGGATCATCCATTGTCTGATTTAGGTGTGTAAACTATCGTTGGAAAGGTATTCAAGTCAGCTTCAAAAGTGAAGAAAAAAGTTTCTTCAAATAATGATTTTAACATAATTATTTCTTAGAAACAAGCTCCGGAGGTCAAATTTGCCTGATCATCTTGTACTAAGATTTGATCTTTTTGACTCCCAAATCTTCTTTCATCTTGTGATTATGATTTTATATGCTCTTTAACATCGTAATTGACATGTTTGACTTCATATCTTCCAAAATATCTATAATTCATAAAAAATATAATAATTTGTCAAGGAACTTAAGAATTAAAGCATAAAGTATAAAGAAATAATACATGAAAATGTATGCAATTACACACTTATCAAATTCCCCCACACTTAGTCTTTTGCTAGTCCTCGAGAAAAATCAAATAAAAACAAAATAAGAAAACCTAATCTAGTCCACTTTCAATAAAAAGAGAGATAATCATTAAACAAGTCTTATAACTAATCACTAACTTAAAGAGTTTCCCAAAGAATCATGCTTGATAGTAAAGGTTTTGAGTTAAGCCAACATTAACATAATATATGTCAATCAAAATAGTGCATGTTCAAACTTAATTTCAACTTCTCACATGGAATACTCTCATGATTTTCACTCTTTAAAGTAGTTGTAAAGTGTTTACACTCAATCAATCTCATGAAAACAGTTCTACCATATGCTTGCTTGTCCACCTATTCTCCACTATTTAGATCATGCAACTTCATAAATCAAGAGGTCTTTATTCAAGGTTATAATGGGGCCAAGGGGTTGTAATATGGTTAAAGAATAAAAGGATAAAGATATCACAAAGGTTCCAAAAACTTCTTAGAGTTTAGAGACAAAATAAAATCATACAAATAAAACTTCTCAAAATCACAAAATAACATAGGTTAAATATTCATGTTGAGCCTTTGCATCATTCTAACCAACTTTGTAACTTTTTTTTCTTTAATCAAAAGTTCAAGAGATGATTCAAATTTTTTTTTTAGATATTTTATGGGAATGTATTTTTATAATGTTTCCTTTTCTTTTTCTCTTGACTTTTACCTTTTCCTCCCCTACAGTTATCTTTTGTTCTAACCCAATTTTTCAAAAAGTATCCCTTGTTTTTGCAATATGTCTCAAACATTCTAGTCTATCTTTAGAACAAGGGTAAAGATATAAATATGTTTAGGCTAGACGCAAGATGTGGTTACCAAAGAAATAGCTTATTCAAAGTAGGCTCAAATTGGTTCACTATTATGGAACATCAATAGGGGATTGGTTTATTTGGCCTTGGTAAAAATCCTAATGCCTCTATCATATCCATGTAGATACATGCATCAATATAGTCTTAAATGGTTCAAAGAAAGTTCTAGAGAATCATGTAATCATAAGAGCACACAAGAAAGAAACTAGATTGATATGTATAATGCATCAATCATATAGGCTCAAAACTCACAAGGATGATTATACAGTCAATATTAATCTAAACATGCTCCTTTCTCAATCAATATATCATATCAATATTGGCTCATGAAAAATAGTGATAACAATCTTAATTCTCATGGAAATCTTATCACTAATGATCAGTTTTAGACCTATTCAATTCATATCTCATAATAGTATTGAAAGTAACTAGAACACACTAAAAACAAACTAAAAACTAAACTAAAGGAAATCCTAAATTCTTCCCCCCACACTTAATTCTTACATTGTCCTCAATGTAATTCTATTATCCCCAAATATAAAAATCATGTGTAAAAGAAAAGAATTACTAATCAAAACAAACTAAAGAAAAACAATAAAAGATAGAATGATGGAGAGTCAAGAATAGCAAATCTGATTATAATATGTGATCTCCATCCTTTTTGGTTCCCTCCCAAGAAGCGCTTAGTTTATTGCCCTCGGCCTGGCTTAGACCTATGCCATCATTATTCAACATAATTAGCTCATAAAGTTGTAACTCCTCTACATCTTGTATTAGAAAGTTCTCATAGTAAGGTTTCAGCCTATGTCCATTCACTTTGAAAGCATTACCTGTTTTTAGATTCTGAATTTCAACTGCACCATGAGTAAAAATATTAGTAATAACAAAAGGTCCCATCCATCTAGAACGCAACTTACTAGGAAATAACTTAAGGCGAGAATAGAAAAGAAGAACTTTTTGTCCAACAACAAAATTCTTTCTTAAAATCATCTTATCCTGAGAAGCCTTAGTCTTTTCCTTGTAAATTCTAGAATTCTCATAAGCATTATTCCTTATCTCCTCTAATTCTTGTAGGTCAAGTTTTCGTTGCTTACCTGCCTTATCCATTTTCATGTTGTATTGTTTGACAGCCCAATATGCTTTATGTTCTAATTAAACTAGAATGTGACAAGGCTTACCATAAACAAGATATATAAGGAGACATACCAATGGGTGTTTTGTATGTTGTTCTATAAGCCCAAAGTGCATCATCTAGACGTAAACTCCAATCCTTCCTATTTGGATTGACAGGTTTTTCAAGGATAGATTTTACCTCTCGATTTGACACTTCAGCTTGCCCACTAGTTTGAGGATGATAGGATGTGGAAACCTTATGTGTGATGTTATACCTTCTTAAAAGTCTTCCATGGACCTATTACAAAAATGCGTACCTCAATCGCTGATTATGGCCTTTGGTGTTCCAAACCTTGCAAAAATATTAGTCTTCACAAAATCTGAATCAACTTTAGAATCATTAGTCCTAGTGGCTTTTGCTTCCACCCATTTTGAAACTTAATCAACAGCAAGTAATATATAAAGATTACCAAAAGAAGAAGGAAAATGTCCCATAAAATCCATGCCCCATACATCAAAACTTTCAACAATTAGTATGGGAGTTTGAGGCATTTGATTTCTAGCACCTAAGTTACCTGTTCTTTGGCACCTATCACATGACTTGCAAAAGAGGTATGCATCTTTGAATAAGGTAGGCCAATAAAATCCACTATCAAGCACTTTCATGGCTGTTCTGTTGGGTCCAAAGTGCCCTCCACATGCATAAGACTGACAAAAGGTCAGAATAGAATGAAATTCAGATTCAAGTACGCACCTTCTTATAATCTGATCAGAGCAATGCTTCCAAAGGTAAGGCTCATCCCAAATGTAGTATTTGGCATCACTCTTGATCTTATTTCTTTGGGCTATTGTCAACTCTTGTGGCAACTGCTTGGTGACTAAGTAATTAACAATATCAGCATACCAAGGGGTTGTTGTGCTTATGGAAAAGAGTTGCTCATCCGGAAAGTTCTCATGCAATGGTAGTGCATCCTCTTCATGAACTAATCAGCTAAGATGGTCCGCAACTAGGTTGTCTTTACCTTTCTTATCTCTTATTTCTAAATCAAACTCTTGTATGAGAAGTATCCATCTAATCAACCTTGGTTTGGCCTCCTTCTTAGTGAGCAAATACCTAAGAGCTGCATGGTCAGAAAATACAATTACTTTAGTACCAATTAAATAATAACGAAATTTCTCTAAAGCAAATACAACAGCCAAAAGTTCTTTTTCAGTAGTGGAATAGTTTAATTGAGCATCGTTAAGAGTTTGGGAGGCAGAATATGTGGAATGTGAGGCTTTGCCAACCCATTGGCCCAAAATAGCTCCAGTGGCATAGTCACTAGCATCCACATAATTTCAAAAGGTATATTCCAGTCTGGTGGTTGCATGATAGGAGCTGATGTCAAGAGTCCCTTCAAAGTTTCAAATGCCTCTTTGCATTTATCATCAAAGTGGAAATCCACATCTTTTTGTAATAGCTTGCAAAAAGGTAGTGTTATCTTTGAGAAGTCTTTGATAAATCTTCTATAGAAACCTGCATGTCCAAGAAAAGAACGAACCTCTCTCACATTTGTGGAAGATGGTAACGAATTCATAATATCTATTTTAGATTTATCTACTTTTATTCCCTTAGAAGAAATAACATGGCCTAAAACTATAACTTGTTCTACCATAAACTGACATTTTTCCCAATTCAATACAAGGTTAGTTTCCATACATCTTTTAAGTACAAGGGTAAGGTTCTCTAGACATCTATCAAAAGAATCACCAGACACTAAAATCATCCATGAAAACTTCTATGATGTTCTCTACATAATCTAAAAATATACTAACCATACACCTTTGGAATGTAGCTGGTGCATTACAAAGACCAAACGGCATATGTCGGTATGCAAAAGTACCAAATAGACATGTGAATGTTGTTTTCTCTTGGTCCTCCGGAGCAATGGCAATCTGATTATAACCTGAAAAACCATCAAGAAAACAATAATGAGAATGGCCAGCTAACATTTCAAGCATTTGATCAATAAAAGGTAAAGGAAAGTGATCTTTGCGAGTTGTTGAATTAAGTTTGCGATAGTCAATACAAACTCGCCACCCTATTTAAATTCTAGTAGGAACAAGTTCATTCTCATTTTTTTTACAACAGTTACACTGGACTTTTTAGGAACTACTTGGACCGGGCTTACCCATTTGCTATCCGAAATAGGATAGATCACTCCAACATCTAAGAGCTTCAGTATCTCCTTTTTCACCACCTCCATCATAGGAGGATTTAATCTACGTTGTGCTTCTCTTGTTGATTTGGACCCTTCCTCTAACAAAATCTGGTGCATGCACATGGATGGGCTTATTCCCTTGATATCGGCAATTGTCCAACCAATTGCTGTCTTATGCTCTCTAAGCACCCGGATAAGTCTCTATTCTTGCAAAGTGTGAGCTCTTTGGCAATTATGATCGGTAGTATGTCCTTTTCACCTAAGAACACATATTTCAAGTGGTCCGATAATGGTTTCAACTCCAAAGTTGGTGCCTGCAAAATGGAAGGTAGAAGTTTCTCATTAGATAAAGGCAATTCAATAAATGAAACATCAAACCTTGCATCTTTAGGTGGTAATGCTTGTAACGATGCTAATGCTTCTTCCACTTGTTCACTCAAGGCGAGTTTCTCTTCTCTTTTAGAATTTTCCAAGCCAAGGTACCTGTTAATGGCTACTTCCAAACTATCTTCACCATTTAATTCAAAAACTTTCTGTACCAAAGGGTTGATTATATCAATAGTAAAAACATAGTGCACATCACTAGGGTATCTCATGGCCTAAAAAATATTAAAATGAATCATCTCGCCATCAAATTCCATAATTAAAGTTCCATCATGCACATCTATTTTAGTCCCAGCTGAATGGCCTCCCTAAAAGAATGGGTATTGGACTATAAGACATCTCATCTTCCATCTCAAGAACATAGAAATCAGCGGGAAAAACCAACTCATTAACTTGCAATAGGACATCTTTTATAACTCTTCTAGGATAAGTGTTAGAACGGTCAGCAAGTTGTATTATAACACCGATTTCCTCTAATGGTCCTAGATTCAATGAAGCATAAATTGAATATGGCATTACATTAATGGATTCTCCTAGATCTAGCATAGTATGCTCAAACCTGGTGTTGCCTATCTTACAAGGAATGGTAAACATACCTGGATCCTTGCATTTAGGTGGAAGTTTCTTTTAAAGAACAACAGCTGACATATTCTCCCTCATACTTACCTTTTCATTCTCTTTCAACTTCCGTTTAGAAGTGCACAACTCTTTCAGAAACTTGGCATATCTCGGCACTTGCTTTATAGCATCTAGTAAAGAAATGTTCACCTCTACTTTCCAGAAGGTTTCCAAAATTTCCTTTTCTTGCTCCTCCTTCTTGGATTTTGCTAACATGCTAGGAAAAGGTGGAGGAGTTATATAAGAAGGAAAAGATGGTTTAGGAATTACCTTTTGTAGTGGCTCATTGGGATGTGAAGATGATGCCATGGTGTTGTCCTCTATTTGAGCACTATCCTTTCGTGGTGTCTTAAGTTGTTTCCCACTTCTTAAGGTTACGGCATTGGCATTTTCTCTGGGATTCACTATGGTTTGGGAAGGTAATTTCCCGAAATCCCTTGCTTGTGATTGACTCATTATTGTTGCCATTTGATTCTCTATATTACGGATACTTGCCTGAAAACTTGTCCTTGTTTCCTGAATATTTGCCTCCATTTTTTGTTGAAATTGCAAATTATTAGTAACAAGAGAACTAACAAGGTCTTCAAGAGACTTACCTAAATTTTGAGATGGAGGCACTTGCTCTCGGGTTTGGTATGGTTGTTGCGTTCTTTTTTGAAAACCCGATTGTCTATCATTAAAGGGTGGAGGAGCAACTTGTGATTGGTTTCCTCCATAATTAAAGTTTGGATGATCCCTTCATCCTGGATTGTAAGTTTGAGTAGGGATCATACTTTCTTGGTTGGCCCGAAAATCCACCCAGAGCATTATCATGTTCATTTGGATCATCTTGAAGTGTTGGACACATATCAGTTTGGTGCCCCATGTTTGAACATATACCACAAGCCTTGCTTTGCTGCATTTGACCTACAGCCATTTGTTGCACAAGAGAAGTAAGTTGAGAAATTTGTTGTGCAAGAGATGATGTACTTATCTCATTTACTTTCTATGGCTATGGTGGTGGTTTATCTGTAATGTTGAATTGTTGTAAGTTGGCTGCCATGATGGAGATGAGAAGTCTAGCAGCTTCGAGAGTTTTATCAACTAGCACTCCCCACTTGCTACATCTATCATGCGTCTCTCCATGGGCAAGAGACCTTCATAGAAGTATTGGATAAGAAGTTGTTCACTTATCTGATGGTGTAGGCAACTTGCACAAAGTTTCTTGAACCTCTCCAAATACTCATACAAGGACTCTCCACTGTATTTTCGAATCCCACATATCTCTTTTCTAATGTTGGTAGCCTTAGATGCTGGGAAATATCTTTCCAAGAATGCTCTTTTCATTGCATTCCATGTAGTGATGGTCCAGGATGGTAGATAGTAGAGCCATTCCTTTGCCGAGTCAGCTAGAGATAATGGAAAGGCTCTCATCTTAATTTGCTCTTCCAAGATCCCTGTTGGTCTCATGCTTGAGCATACTATATGGAATTCCTTAAGGTGCTTATTTGGATCCTCTCCTGCAAAACCATGAAACGTTTGGAGAAGATGAATTAAACCAGATTTGACTTCAAAAGCTACCTCAAGTTTAGAATATTCTAAGCATAAAGGTTGTTGATCCAAGTCCGGAGCGGCTAACTCCTTAAGAGTTTGGTTGTTTATTGTCATCTCTTCTTGCTCCAGTTGGATAGTTTAGATCAACTCTTCGTTTGCTCTTTGGTGGGAAGCTATGAATTCCCGAATTCTCCTAAGTCCTAAGTGAGATTCTTCTTCTTTGGGAGATTGGGACATTCACTGAAAAAGAAAACAAGAAAATAAACTAATTAAAACAGAAAATAAGATTAAACCAAATAACTAATAAACTAAAGAAAGCAATTCCCGGCAACAACGCCAAAAACTTGATGCATCAAAATAGTATATCTTTTTAATTCCTTGCACTAAAAATATCAATTGTAAAATATAGCAATAAGTAAGGGTCGTGTCCATAGAGATTGGATTTTAGTTTACAAATTACTAGTTTAAAAATTAAATTCAAGAATAATAAAAGAAAATGGGGGTTTTAAAAGAGTTTTAAAAACTAATAAAATAAGAAAAGTAAGTAGCAATAAAATAAGATGAAATCAAATATGAGAGAAATATGGCTAAAGGTTCATTCTCCACCACTAGACATCATTATGAATCAAATTCAGATCTATCAACATCAATTAGCTATCAAAGTTAACAACCATAGATAACAACATCCTGTGTTACCCCAATCCTTTCTTTGTTCGTCGTTAAGTAGAACGAACACCACTACTTAATCTCTAACTATCAAATAACCTAAGATAAACATCATTAGATTCAAAGTGATAGCAGCTTTATGATAAGAAAGATAGGTTGATCTAAGCAACAAACACATAAACATGGATTCATTCAACTTATGTTATGTTCCACTTCATAATTCCCGAAAACCCAACATAACCATGAATTACAAATTGCCATTATTGAATAGAAATCAAGACAATTACACGGATCAAGATTCTTAAACTAGCATTAGATAATTATCAAGATCTATCTAGTTGGCCACCTAAACAAATCAAGACAATATCATGAACAATTCTTGTAGAAGAACATAAACAACTTTGATAGAAAACTAATGATAGATAAATCTGAAAATCAATTACAAAACTTGTCTAGGGCTTTGAAATCACCCTTAACCCAATAAAAGTTTAGCCTTGCATAGGCATTGTTAACATAAACATGAATATTCAAAAGAAACTAAGAACTAAAATAAAATAAAACTAAGATAATAATTATAAGAAGAAGAAGATTGATAAATAATCAAAAGCATCTCATAGTTGGTGGCTCAAAAGATGGTATTTATAGAGCTTTAAAGTCTCGAAAACCCTTTCTTGTTGTTCAAGGAAGCTAGGAGTCAAAGGAGTGCAAGATAGATAAGTTTTTTTTACTTTTCCTATTTTTCAAGATTGGAAGACAGTAGGGTCGGCGCCGCGGCGCCGAGTGGGCTGACATCATTGTTTTTGCTCACTGACTTTGCTTTCGTGACTGCTGCACTGTCTCTCACTTCATCAGCTGATTTGGGGGACCATCCCTTGTCCGATTTAGGCGTCTAAACTATTGTTGGAAAGGTATTCAAGTCAGCTTCAAAAGTCAAGGGGACATTTCTTCAAATAATGACTTTAACATAATGATTTCTGAGCAACAAGCTCCGGAGCTCAAATCTGCCTGATCATCTAGCACTAAGAATTTGATCTTTTTGACTCCCAAGTCTTCTTCCATCTTGTGATTATGATTTTATAAGCTCTTTAACATCATAATTGACATGTTTTGGCTTCATGTCTTCCAAAATATCTATAATTCATAAAAATATATTATTTTGTCAAGGAACTTAAGAATTTATAAGGAAATAATACATGAAAATGTATGCAATTACGCACTTATCAATTTGTGTGCTGCCATTGTGCCTTACCGAATTTGTAGGATGCCATTGTGTCCTACCGGTTTTGTTGGAGCTTTCGAGCCCTATCGGTTTGTAGGAGTCTACGGACCCTATCGGATGTTATAGTTGTTTGTGATGTTGGATAGGAACATCAAGATAATATTAGTTAATAAGACTTGCGAGTCTTTTCCATAGACTTTACCAAATCTGCGTTTGCTCACTGGGTCCTTATGACTCAGCCTTTAGTTATTTTTCTTTTTCAGATACTGATTGACTCAGTCCCTCATCCGCCCCGTTAGCTTAACTCGTGACCGATAGTCGGTGAGCATGGCATACCGTTTTGACAAGGTGATCCATTGCTTGATGGAGGAGCCGTGCACAGTCACCTAGGTATCTCACATGTTATTTTGTCTAAGTATGTTGTATTATGTGTCATGCAGATATCCGGTCGGAGACCGAGATTATTGTTTACATTTTTGGCATTGTATATATGTATATATGTACATTATGGTCCACTTTGCGTGTCTACTGTTGGGCATCTCGGTTACTCCCTAGTTGGAGGTGTCCTAACCGGGATGTCATGTGTTATTATTATTATTATTATTATTATTATTATTATGCATGTTTTGCAAGTTTGGTAACCCCCCATATTGGGATGGATCATGCCTAAATTTCGTTAGGTAGATGAATTGTTAAGGCTTCAGAGACAAAGGCATATACTTGTCTCTGACCGGTCACACTTTCGGACTTGGAATGTGACATAAAAACTAAAGGCAATTCAGTCACACTCCAGTTCATCAATTTATACCCCGGAGGACATGGGCGCACCATCCAGCTTGCATTTTCATTCCCCATTCCTTCTGTTTCAGTCATGCCGATTACCATTTCTTGCAACTGTTCATTCTCATTCACATAGAACCTCTCAAAGCCTTATTATATCATTACCAGTACATCATCAGAATTCTTTCTTCCATATTCGAATCCACCAGAGCAAAAAGTGGAATGATCGGAGGAAAGGTCACGGGTTCCCAATCCATATCCATATCCTTACCCAAAAGTCGAGCCAACCTTCTCTTCCTGTTCTTCTCAACCTGTCTTCTTTTCTCATAGGCTTTAGGGAGGTACCCAAGACCGAGTCGATCTTTCTTTCCGGTCACTTCTATTGCTCTGGTCATTCCTTGCAAATATTTTCCTAATCTTTTTCCCGCACGGCAGCCTTTTCCTACTATCGATTTTACCCCCAACCTGGTGTTCATGGATAGCTTGGGCTTAGGGATTCTGTGTCCTTCGGTGATGAATACCGCGTTGACAAATTCCAAAGACCTGAACAAGCATTTTACAGATCCTCATTTACTTCTATATAAGTGGAATCAATGGATGCAGACGCTATGATGTCCTCTTCTCCTGATACACTAATCCACCAGCCTTCCTGCATAAATTTTAGTTTTTGATGGAGAGAAGACTACACAGCTCCAGCAGAGTGAATCCACGGCCTCCCCAATAAACAGTTATAAGATGGGGTGATGCCTATTACTTGGAATTTGACTTCATAAGTACATGGACCTATCTGAAGTGGGATTTCAATACTCTCCATCATTTCTCGATGGGTGCCATCAAAGGCTCTAACAATAGTATGGCTTGGTAGCATGTAAGACATGTCGATTGGCAATTTGGACAAAGTTGCCAAAGGCATCACATTTAAGGAAGAACCATTATCTAGGAGCACTCGTAGAAGAATATGCCCCTTGCAGGTAGTTGTGATATGAAGAGTCTTGATGGATCCTATTACATTTGGCGGTATCTCATCGTAATTGAAAGAGATGTAATCATTAGCTGTAATGTTTTCCACCAATCGATCTAATTTTTCCACCGATATATTATTAGCCACATAAGCCTGGTTCAAGATTCTTAGCAGAGCGTTTCGGTGTGGCTCTGAGTTTAACAGAAGTGAAAGGACTGAAATTCTCGTCGGTTGGCGGTGCAATTATTCCACTACACTGTATTCACTGTGTTTGATAAACTTTAAAAATTCGCAGGCTTCCGTCTCATTCACAAGCTCTTTTACTTTATTAACTGGGGATGATCTCTTCTCTACTTCCTCTGACGGTTCTACCTCTACATAGATCGGTTCTGCTATTCCTTTCTCTTTGTCAAGTCTTTCAGTCTTTCTCGTTTGATTATGCTCAACTATTCTCGGGGCATAACATCTACCACTTCAGGTTAAATGCCCTACTCCAGTTACATCTACAGCAGATGTCTGATGGTTTGAGGATCCTGGCATTGTCATACTGCATTCATATTTCCATGGAATCGTCTGATCCCCTTTGTAAGGAAAAGGTGACGGTAATTCGATGATCACTTTCGGAACAGGTCCCTCGTCTACTAGAGTAGCCTTTACTTCTGGTTCATCATAATATATGATTAGAGGTCTACCCACCCCATAACCAGCTTCATTCATGCTAACCTCAGGATCTTCTATCTTTTCAGAAAACCAAGCTTTCCCCGTATCCATTATTCTTTGAATCCTTGCCAAAAACTCTTCACAGTCTTGAATGGCATGCCCTTCACACTCGTGAAACGGACAAAAGTTCTCTGACTTGCTTACGATCTCTTTCAAACCTGCTTCAGCCTAAACCAACCCAGCCTTAACCATTTCAAACCAGACTTTTAGCATCGGTGTCTTCACCTCACTGATATCCCTATTAACCCTTCCATCTTCTTCTGACAAAACTGCATTCACCTTAGCATCCGTATGATTGGGCAATGGGTTGCCTGCAACATTAGGTCCATTCCTAGGTCCAAATTTCAATACCCCAACATTAATGAGATTCTAGACCTTATGTTTAAACGCAGTGCAGTTTTAAATAGAGTGCCCCTGAATTCCTGCGTGATACGCGCAGTGGGCATCAATATCATACCATTTGGGATAGGGTGGCTTCAAAGGTTGAAGGTGTACCAGTACAACGAGCTGACCCTGTAGGGGTTTAGGATATAGCTCCCTGTAAGTGGTGGGGATTGGATCAAATTGTCGTCTTTGGTTATTTCGAGGTAATCTTGAATTATTTCTTGGGGCAACATTTGGGAACTTGAGGATCGTGTTTGAGGGTGTAGCGATTTGTGGTGAAATACCAGTTGGATAGGGTTGTTGGGGTATAGCTGTGTATGGGAAGGGATTTTGGATGAGGTTGTTGATGGCTGGGTAGTATGGATTATAGGTTGGATAAGGTGTATATGGGTTCAGGTTTGTGAACGGTTGGTTGCCAAAACTTACCGTATGTGTTTCACCTTCTTTCTTCTTAACAGGGGTTGTTTTCTTGGGAATGCTTGATTCACTACCTTCCGTCTTCCCATTCTTAATGGTTGTTTCAATCAGTTCCCCGGAGATGACCATATCGGCGAAATTATTGGTGGCATTACCCACCAACTTGCCATAAAATGGGGCTTTCAGATTGTTGACGAATAAAATCGTGGTCTCCTTTTTGGTAAGAGGGGGCTGGACCTGAGTAGCCAGATCTCTCCACCTTTGGGCATTCTGCTTGAAACTTTCTATTGACTTTTTCTTCATATTTTGTAGAGACAACCGGTCCGAGACCATATCTGATACATGTTTGTATTGTTCCATAAAAGCCCTAGCCAAGTCCATCCATGTCTTGATCTTGTTCCGACTGAGTTGGTTATACCAGGGAGTTGCTGATCCGGTCAAACTGTCTTGGAAACAATGGATCAATAACTTATCATTTTCATCATATCTAGTCACCCGTCAGCAGTACATTGTCAGATGTGCCGAGGGGTTACTAGATCCATCATACTTCTCAAAATCCGGCATCTTGAACTTAGGTAGGATTATAAGACTTGGGACTAGGCTTAATTCCTTGGCATCCAGACTACCGAATAGATCAGCTCCTTCCACTAATCATAGCCTATCCTCCAATAAACGAAATTTACCTGTGTGGCTGTCAATTCGGCCCTTTTCATCTCAGCCAATTTCAGTTTTTCTTGTTCAGCCAATTCATCCAAGTCAGAAACGTCAATGGGATCGGCCAGGATATTTCCAGTATTTGTGCCAATAGGCACCTGATTTTGTACTCCCACATGGGGTTGGACATAAATAAATGGCATGGCAGCTGCCGGGGGTGGATTCTCAGTATTTTGTGAAGATTGATCGCTTAACAGTACGATCTCTGGCTGAACCCCTGCCCCTCTTCTAATAGCTAGATTCTCTGTAGGCCCTTTTTCTCGTAACACAGCAGACATCATATCCATCATCTTTTTCATTTGTTCCCTGGATTCCTCCTGGGACTTTGCTAATTGCTCATGTGACCTAGCCAAATGTTCCTGTAGTTCTCTTAAAACCCTTTCTATTCTTTCAATACGAGATGTATGTTCACTCTCCATGGCTCTGGTTCAGGATCTGGTGCTGTATTGGTGCAGGAGTTCTGAGTCTCTCGTAGGATGCCCAATCTTTACACCTTAAGTTTAAAAACCATGGATCAGAACTTATTGACAATATTCTTTATGTTTCATTATGAATGAATGAATGAATCTATAATTGAATGAATAAATGAATGACTAAGTACATGAATATGTATAATAAATGTATGAATGAATATATAATGGAATAAATAAATGAATGACTAAGTACATGAATATGTATAATAAATAAATGTATGAATGCATTTGAGAGTAATGGCCCCGGGATAATTTCAACCAAACGGTCTTCCATTGATTTCTAAAATTAAATACATCAAGGATAAAATAACAAGATCTGTCCTAAGGCAATACAATAGTTCTCCTATCTATTTCAAAGTGTCATTACAAAGTGATGGTTCTAAAGTAACCTCCTCGGATCTCGGACTTTCCTTTACAATCCCCCTTTGGATTGCCTTGCCTTTCAATCTGGCCCGTAATCTTTCATTTTCCAACTGACATCTTAATAGTTCAATAGAAACAGCAGTGTGTGAGCTTTCTTTGACTTGCTTCTCTTTCTAGCCAAATTCAACCATTATTCCTCTTTTGATTTCAAATCTGCCTCTACTGTCCGATTTTTCCACACGATTTTTAGCCTATTTTTAAAAATTAAAAAAAAATCTAAAACAAATACTGGAGACTTAGAACATGTAAAACTACACGAGAACAAATTGGGTTAATTTTTTTATTCAAGATGACTGCCTAGAAAAATCAGAGAAGTTCGAGTACTGGGTGAAAAAAAACTGTTTTGTCAAAACACATTTTTTGCCTTTGATAAATTCATTCAAAAATCAAAGTAGAAATTGTTGGAGGTCATCCTAAATACCTAAGGACAATAGCTAAACATTTGAAAACCTTGGAAAAAAATTGGCTAAGTAAAAAAAAAATCACAATGGTAGAATAATCAATTTGACAATTCCTTAATTTTCCACAAGTATGCTCAAGAGAGCATGACTTTGAGCCATTAATTGGCCTAAGTCACAAATCAAGTGTCAATGACATGGAATGCATGAACATACAACAAATGAAATATATGAAATGCATGGTCTAAAGGTCTAAATGGTAAAGGAAATGCATGACAATTCAAGACAACCTAAATGCCTAGCATGAATTTGCATGGCAATAAATGCTATCCTAACTTAATATGCATGCAATGCTTGATAATGCAAATATGACTTGGACCTAATATTTTATGAATATGCATGAAAATCTAATGTGACCTAAGACCTAAATAGCATATTAATGCATGACAATACCATTGTGATTTAAGACTCAATATGCATGGCACTACCAACATGGCCTAGACCTAAAATGTAATGAACATGCATAGCAATACTATGAACATACAATGACCCATGAAACTAATGTCAATGCTGGAACAAACAGCAACTAATACAAAATTTCAAGATATGATAATGCAAAGCATATTACCTAAACAAAATGCAAATGCATGACAAGGCAAGGGATGCATGAAGAGGCCAAATGGTCACATGAGACACTAATGCAATCCTATTTAGTAAATGACACAAGTACATGACAAATCATATTAAGATGCATAATGTCATGAGATTTTCATATGCATATGACATACTAAAATCAAAATGCACAAGCTCATGGCATGGAGATGCAAACAAGTCAAGCAGCAAAGTGAAAATGCACATGCAAGGCATACAAAAATGGAGTTGCCGTATGGTCATGGAACAAAATAATGGCATTTTATCATAGCATTTTCATAAGCACATGGCATACTAAAATCAAAATGTACAAGTTCATGGCAAGGAGATGCAAAAAAGTTATGAAGCAAAAGGAAAATGCACATGCAAGGCATACAAAAATGGAGTTGCCGAATGGTCATGAAACAAAATCAAGAAAATGCAAGCATGTTTATAATGTAAGACATGATACATGAAAAAAAAATGCACAACATGACATATGAACAACAATGGCCGAATATGCAAGGATATAATATCAAGCATGGATATGAAATATATGAGTAAATATAGCATAGAAAATAATGTAAAGAACATATAAAAAAAATTTAACATAGACATGCAAAACAAATAACAAGCAAAATTAGTAAGTAAAACAAGGAAAGTTAAGCTTCATGGTTGGTATCAAATGGGCATAGCCTCTCACCTAACCATAATCACTTGGTCTTGCCAAGATCATGAAGCCTTTCCATCTCAATAAAACAGAAAATAAACCATGTTAAACAAAAAAATCAAGGTGAGCTTCTTGGTAGGTAAAAATGGGCATAGCCTTTCTCCTAACCATGGTCACTTGGTCTAGCCAAGATCATGTAGCCATTTCAACCTTTTTGCTTCATATTTTGTAAAAAATCAGAAACTTAGAATACTCTAAAAAACTTTCTAAAAATCATTTTTCACAACAACATGCAAGGGGAAAAAAAAAAAGAAAACCAAGGCAATGAACATGCCATATTCGGCCATAGCATGAAACAATAAAAAAAAAATGTTTTCCACCATTTTAATGAAGAAGAAGAGATGAAAACATAAGTAAACATTAAAAAAACTTTATTTCTATGAAAAATGTAGTAGGAAAACAAGATAGAAAATCAAGAAAACACCATGGAAAACAAGAAGAAAGC
This sequence comes from Fremontodendron californicum, assembly GCA_030761205.1. Classification (NCBI taxonomy): domain Eukaryota; kingdom Viridiplantae; phylum Streptophyta; class Magnoliopsida; order Malvales; family Malvaceae; genus Fremontodendron; species Fremontodendron californicum. Next base: position 5,740,876 of record JAULJL010000026.1, read on the forward strand.
TATGCTAGAACTTGGTAGAGATGTATACCTTCAAGCTCTCTATTGAAAACCTTTTTTTTTCTTTCTTTCAAAACCTTTTTCTTTCCCAAATTAGCTACTGTTTCCAGCCAAAAAAATATGAAAAAATGAAACCAACCCCCCCTCTAATGGCTTGGCCGAATGGCCCCTAACCCTTGGATGGGAATTGCACTTTTTCTCCTCCAATCTTGGCCTTTAGATTAAGATATTTTGATGAAAACATAAAAATGTCATCTTGCCAATTGATAGCAGCCCCTAATATGTGTACTCAGCCCTTGTAGTAACCTTAGCCCTTAGATGCAAAAGAGGACCAATCCCATGCACTCCCTTGCTTGCCCCCCTTGAGTGCCTACCCTTGGATGAGTTGTGCTCTTCCATTCTTGGTCATTGGATGAGGACAACATAAAAATGATATCTTGTAGATTAAATCCAGCCCTCAACATGAGTACTCAGCCCTTGTACATGGCCTAAGCCATTGGATGAAAAGAGATAATCCCATGCACTCCCTTGCTTAACCGAATGGATACTCACCCTTGGATGAATTGCGCTTATCTTTTTTCTTCCATTCTTGGCCATTAGATGAGGTTTCTTTCATGAAAAATAAAAATGTCATCTTGGCATTTAAACTTGGCCATTGGATGGTGCATTAAGCTTTCCTACAAGGCACCTAAGCCATTGGATGAAAGGGAGACCATTTGCAAAGTGTTAGTGGTAGCATGTGGCTTGATAGTGACTAGGAAATTAAATTGTTCAAGCTTCCTCCTTCTCCTCTATGCTGGTTGACCAAGGGAAGAAAAATCCCAGCAATTCCTTCTTCTTTCATATTTTCCTCAATTACCAATTTGCCCTTTTTGATTTCTTTGGTGAAAAAACCTTTTTGCCCCCCGAACCTAAATAAATAGCAAACGGACTCAAAATTCGAATTTTCCTTTTTCAATACTTCTGAAATAATAAAAAATTAAATTCTAGAAGTTTTTAAATTTTTCGAGTCCATTTGCTATTTATTTCGAATTTATTTCTGAAATTGCCCCTTTTATGCACCCGAACTTTACCATTTCTTAAACGAGCTCCGAATCCAGATTTTATTCACCAATATTTTCCAAATAATTTAAAAATATGATCTGAAAGTTTTCATAATTTTTGGAGCTCATTTGCTATTTTTTCGGGATTTATCTGCTTGAATTACTACATATGGGGCCCGGGATTTGGCCATTTTGCAAACGAACTCCGAATCAACATTTTATTTCACCAATATCTTCCAAATAATTTAAAAATGAGATTTGAAAATTTTCAAAATTTTTGGAGTTCATTTGCTATTTTTTTGGGATTTATCCTGTTGAATTACTACATAAGAGACCCGGTATTTGGCCATTTTGCAAACGAACTCCGAATCAAGATTTTATTTTTCCAATCTATTCAAAATGGTTTAAGAATGAGATTTGCAAATTTTCAAAATTTTTGGAGTTCATTTGCTATTTTTCCCTCATTTTCCAATTTTGCCCTTTTGTCTCCGAAACCCGGTTTTGCTCAAAACAAGTATGATTTTCAGATTTTCTTCAAACTGAGCCTTGGGCTATCCTTGTTTAATCATTTCTCATCAGCTAAGGGCTTTAGATCTACCGAATCGGGCCATTTCTGTAATTCTTCCAAATTTCACCGAAATCCACCAAAAACCCTAATTCTCGGTTTTCTTCTGAATTGACTTTTCTATCAGTTTTTCTTCCAAGTGGCTTCTCCATTACCCGTAGTCAGTGCTTATCTTTCATTTGAGACCTTCAATTCTGACCAATTTGATCGTTTAAGCACTTTTCCCCAAATTTCTCGAATTAGGGTTTTCTTTCTACTGAATCTCGTAACCCAACTTTCGAACTCCATATCTTTCAATGTAGACCTCAGATTATCAAAATTCTTTCATCGTTTTTCAATTGAACCTCAAATCTTGATTTTGAAAATGGGTTGACTTTTTCAGTAGTTGACTTTTTGGGGTTGACTTTTTCGAGGTTGACTTTTTTTGAGTTTGACTTTTTCTGTCTAAGCCTCGGAGTACCACCTGCAGGGTGAGAAAAACCTTTTAGCATTCTTAAACATAAATTTAGGAAGAAAATGTACCTGATTTAGGGGTCCGGACAAGATTAGGTGTCTACAAACCTCTTTCAATCTGGGCATTTCAGTAAGAAACAAAGGAAACCCAATCCCATAAGTTCCATTACCAGTCAAAACCACCATTCTCAAAGTTGTGAAATTTCGAATGACAAAAAAACCAAGCATTTTATACAGCCATATATGTTCTAATACAACATTATAATATGGAAGCTACAAAATGATGGTCATATCTTTGATATTATACAAAAGAAGCTACAAAATGATGGCCATTGTCAAATCTAACAGGGAAGACCTAATAATTCATTCATATTCACATCATTACTGTCATGACCTAATACCAAATACAACAATAGAAACCAAGTGACTATCAAAGCTAATTTGTAAAGCTTCTTTGATTGTGCTTTATTTCTTGCATCTACCATTACATTGTTCAGTTTTTCTTGTACCACCTCAATTTCAGCTTTTAATATAGAAATTTCATCACGTAACTCATCATTACTAGATGTAGAAGTCATCTTTCTTAGACATTCTTCTTCACTCTTCATCTCATGTATCATTCTTGTCAATTTTCTATTCTCTTCCATCACCTATAAATCTCTTGTCTTAAACCTCTATTACCATTTCTTAACTCAATGATCATTGCTTTTGCACATTCATTGATTGGGCTATCATGCCAAATAAAAAATTTACAACGTTTCACCTGCACTCAAAACAAGCGGTGAACAGTAAGTCATGCGCTCAAAACACATTGAAAGGTAGTAATGAAACTTAGCTATATATGCAGTATTGCATGCGTATCTAGTCTCTTTCCCTACCCTTGAGCCTAAAGATTAATTTGTAATGTAATGTTGAAGATATTAACAAAGTAACATTGATATGCTTAGTGCTAATATAATATTAATTCTCTCATATCAAACCCTAATTAATTAATTAGTTTCTGATCATTACTCACACCAAAATCGAATATCACACTCAGTTTCATAGCATTCAAACTTGCGCCCGTTTTGCAAATTGCTCATATATGTACTACTAGAGGTGGCAATTGGGCGGGTTCGGGCAGGTTCGGGTCGGGTTCATTCGGGTTCGGGTTTATTCGGGTTCGGGCTCATTCGGGTTCGGGTCCATCCGGGTTCGGGTTCATTCGGGTTCTGGTCCATTCGGGTTCGGGCTCATTCGGGTTCGGGCTCATTCGGGTTCGGGCCCATTCGGGTTCGGGCCCATTCGGGTTCGGGCTCATTCGGGTTCGGGCCCATTCGGGTTCGGGCCCATTCGGGTTAGGGCCCATTCGGGTTCGGGTTCGGGTTCGGTCTGGGTTCGGGTTCGATCTGGGTTCGGGTATGTTTTACATTATTTTATTTTATATTAGATGTAATCATTTTTACGTAATTTAAATATTTATATCTAAAAACAAATTATTAATTTATTATTATTATTATTTTTATACTTTTGCTATTATATGATATTTTTAATTATATTTATTTTTTAAAATTAATATTTGTTAGCACCAAAAGAATAAGAAATTAATTTGTTATATAAAATCAAATTTTGAAATAATTTATTATAAAAAATATGATATATTATAAATTAATATATTGATATTTAAAATAATTGATTTGATGAACTCGAATTTCAAAATATAAATACATTATAATTTATATTCACTATAAAATAAAAAACTTTTAAAAATAAATCCTGGCCTTCATCTATTCGTTTATATACTTATAAAATGCAAAAAAATTATGCTTATAGTCAAGATATATATATATATATATATATATATCGAGTACTTATATTTTTTTCATCAGTCTAAAGTATAAATTATAAAGTAGTACTAAAAAATATAATTTATATTTAAATTATACGTAATAAATATATAATTAATATGATTATTTATTAATATATAATAAATATACCCAAAACCAAAAGGCCATAAAACCCAAAACCCCATTAAACCTACCCGCTAAAATAAAATCACATGAAAGCCATAATCCAATTAAACCCACCCTAACCTAACCGTATAAGTATAACTAGAGCTGCTCATGGGCCGGGCTGGGCCGCGGCCCGGTTTTATTTTTTATGTTCTCTGCCCAGGCCCAGCCCTGGGTCGGCCCGGCCCACCCGTTTAGGCCCGAAACACTGTTCATTGGAATAAAAAAATAAATTTTTTATTTTTTTTAAATTTTTTTATAATTAAAATTAAATAAAATAATAATATTATAATAAAAATTACTGTTCCGGGCCGGACCGGCCCGGAACATAAAATATCCTGCCCAGGCCCGGCCCGATACGGGCTGGGCCTGCAGGGCTGCCCGGCCAGTGAGCAGGTCTAAGTATAACCCAAAATGCCAAAATAATTGAATTATTGTCAATTTTTTTTACCCTTATAGATTAATTGAATTATTGTCAAATTTTTTTTCACATCTCTAAAATTTTCAAGAATTTAAAATATTTAGATTGTAAATTCATCATGATATGAGACGTTAAAGTTATAACTTATAAGTACACAATATAATTTACTTTTTGATAAAATTATTATTTCATCATCATATATATATATATATAATATATAATATATTAAATTTTAAATTTTAATTAAATTATTAAAAAAAATTAGAATAAAATTAATAATTAAAGTTATTGCTTTGTAAAAAAAAAAAAAAATTAATTGCAATTTGATTATTTTTATTTTTAGTATTAAATTCGGGTTCGGGTTCGGGCCGGTCTCGGGTTCGGGTCCATTCGGGTTCGGGCTCATTCGGGTTCGAGCTCATTCGGGTTCGGGCCCATTCGGGTTCGGGTCCATTCGGGTTCGGGTCCATTCGAGTTCGGGCCCATTCGGGTTCGGGTCCATTCGGGTTCGGGCCCATTCGGGTTCGGGCTTTTTCGGGTTCGGGTTTTTGACTTTTTGGTCAAATCGGGTTTGGGCGGGTTCGGGTTCGGGTTTTCCTGGACGGGTTTTCGGGTTCGGGTTCATTTTGCCACCTCTATGTACTACTAAAAATATAAGTGAAAAAAGAATAAAGCATGATCAAGCCATGATTATGCTTCAAGTCTACATATACAAAAAAAAAAAAAATTAACTTTTTGAACCTTCAATCCTTCATTAGCAGCAAAAATAAACGAACTTTCTTGAACTTTTTTCTTCTACTGAGCCACAATATACCCATTGAACTCAGTTTTGGTTATTTTTCATTATGCAAGCAAAAGATAAAGAAGACTTACAACCTCCAATATTGTGTTCAAAAAAGAAACAGAACCAATATAACATGTTAATAAACTCATTATACCTGATAGTTGCTGAAGCCAAAGAATCGCCTACCAAGATTGTCATCACTTGTTGATGTAACTAAAGGAGCTTTAACTCCACAATAGCAATATACAGGATTACCTTCATACTCATACTGATTGTAGGCATGTTCTGTACGTAAAAGAAATAAGATTTTTTTTTTTAGCAAATCATCAACAAAACCCAACATTCAGTCATCTGCAGGCATAAAAAATTACATACCCAGCAAAAACTCAACATTCCATTCAGTGCAAAATCATCAACAAAAACCCAAATTTCTAATCTACACACAAAATTATAAAACTTACCCATATTTCAAACAAAATAATTAAAACACTTACCCAGATCATTGCCTTTTTTCGAAGATTCCTTGCTCATCTTCAACATTTGAAATTCTTGCCCCTCAAATTCGAGATTCTTCTTCACACTACCTGAACAGTACCCGAACACCGATTACCTCCCATATATTTCCTAAAGAAATTGGAACAAGTGCATATATCCCATCCTCTTTTACATTTCTGTTAAATATTCTGAAATATTCAAATGGTTTCTTTCATTTCGGTGAAAGCTGAAATAGGTTTAGGGTAATATATTTTGTTTCTTACATTTCGGTGAAAGATGAAATATTCAAAGGTAAGCAATTTTATTTTTTTACTTTTTTTTTTTTTAAAAAAAAGGGAGTTTTTAAAGATAATGGGTCCAACGTAGAAAAAAATGCTAGGTAATGTAAAAAAAAAATCCACGTCATAAAGATAACCGGTGTTTTTAAACACTGTTAACGATTTGACTCAAATTTGACATTAATAAAAGTATAAGGATTCAATGTTGACAAAATATTGTATAGGGACTAAATTCAAATTTTGAATATGGTAGAGGGACCAAATGCACAATTTGATCAAGAATTTAATTTTTTTTGATAATCACAAACCAAAACAAAATATGTGAAAACCAACAAATTGAAAGCACAACCTACAAACGATTTTTTGTTCATTTTTTATGAAGTAGAAGAGATAAGAGAATCAAAGGAGAATGAAAGCCATCGTTTGACAATGGCACGATGCGAGGTGGAGGACGAACATTAAAAAGGAAAAGGGAGGGAGAATGGCTTGGTTTTTTAAGAGAGAGAGGAGAAGAAAAAAAAGGAAAAAAAAAAAAAAGAGAAAACGGGAAGCCACACATGTGAGTGAGAGAAAGAGAAAGAAAATTATAGTATTTTAAATAATGAGAATTGAAATTTAAAAAATTCTCAAAAAAATAAAAAATTAGATTTAGGTCTTCTTTATTTTAATATACTTATAATATTTCACTTTAAATTAAATATAATCATAAATATTTTAAATAATGATAAAAATTACAAATAGAGAACCTTTCGACTCAAAAGAGAAAACTCTAGTAGTTAAATATATATTATTTTTACTATTATAAATTTTTTGATTGAATTTGATCTCAAAAATCAAGTGACACTAATTCAATTAAAAAAATAAAAAACCAAATAAATAATAATATCAAATTATATAATAAAAATATTCATATCATTTAATTTTTTTATATTTTTTAAAAAAAAGTTACCTAATTTTTTTTTTATATATAACTACCGACTTCTTGAAACTAGAGGTGGTCATGGGCCAGGCCGGGCCGCGGCCCGATTTTTTTTTTCCCTCTGCCCAGGCCCGGCCCTGGGTAGCCCAAGCCCGCCCGTTTAGGCCCGAAACACTGTTCATTGGAATAAAAAAATAATTTTTTTAAATTTTTTTTATAATTAAAATTAAATAAAATAATATTATTATAATAAAAATCACTGTTCCGGGCCGGGCCGGAACATAAAATATCCTGCCCAGGCCCGGCCCGATACGGGCCGGGCGGGCTGCCCGACCCGTGAGCAGGTCTACTTGAAACAAACCATAAACAATTTTTTATATTTCAAAATACTTTTTTTTTTTCACACAATTATCAACGTTGGTGTACAAATTTCTAGTATATATTAAACAAGTTATTAAGCCTCATTTTGATCCAAACTAGAATACGACACACTCATTATGCGGGTGAAAAAATAATTTTGTTTAAAGAAAAATTTATAAGTAAAAAGTAAAAATAGTTTTATAAGTGGATAGTTTATTGAGGAAGTGGGTAGTTTATTGATTTAGTGGGTAGTTTTTTTAAAAATAAATATATTTAAAAAAAATAAATTTGTATATGAAATTTGTAAAGACTAAAATATCCCTATTTTAATTTTTATATTATAATTATATTTTGACTTTTTGTAATTTCACTAACTGAGTTGGCGTCTTTTGATTCAGTGACACCAACTCAGTCATTCCCTTTATAATAGTACTAAAATTCCACACACTCACCATGTGAGTGAAAATATTTTAAAAATAATAATAATAAATTGTGTTTTTAAAAAATAAATATAAAAAATGGTTAATTTTTATTAGTGGGTAATTTTTGTAAGTTGCTAGTATTTTAGAAAATGGGTATATTTTTGAAGTAAATAGATAACTTTTTTTTTAAAAGATAAATATATAAAATATTAAAATACATAATTATTATTTTTTATTTATTTATTTTTAATATTTAATATTTTTTTATATTTTCATCAATTAAGTTGGTGTGATTTGATTCAGTGACGTTAACTCAATCTTTTTATGATAGTATAGATATAGATTACAAAAGTACAAATCTTTTCTTGCGAAGAGGTATTGCAATTTGGTTAAATTTTTTGTTTGAAATGGAAAAAAAAGTATTAACCAGTGTTTTTTTTTTTTTAATTGAAAAAAAATGTGTTAACCATTAAAATATTTGAAATAGTGACGTTGAGTGGGCTCTATGGCCCAGATTTTGAAGCAGACTCCCTTATTTTTATACCAAACCCACGATTTGAGTGTTTGATGAGATTAAGAATTGAGATTTGAGGGAGACGATGGAGGGTCCTCCGGCGAACGACTGCTGCTCTATTTGCCATGGAAGCTTTAACGTTCCTTGCCAAGCCAATTGCTCTCATTGGTTCTGCGGTGCCTTTCTTTTCTCTTTTCTTATTTACTATCAAATTTTCATATGTTTCAATTGAAATTTATTTGATCTTACACCTGGTTTAGAGAAATGAAATAATGATTTTTTGTATTTTTTTTAATATGTGGATGGCCATTTATATGCTGCTGTTAGGAGACAAACAACAGCTAAATAAGATTTAAGAAAATCAAATTAAAATTAGGGTTCATAGGATTAGAGAGTTTCTTTATTTTAGATGGTATTGCTTAAATTATAGGGTAAAGCAGACAATTGCAATGAGATGAAAATAGTCAAAATTGTTCAAATTAGTAAGGAAGGCAACTTTAACATGAATGGGAGGCACATGATGTATGTCTCACACTGATGTTGATCATCCACAAGCAGGGATGGATTCAGCTGCCCCTACTCAGATCCTAAAATGACTTAAATATATGATAAAAATGTTTAAAATTTCAGTAAAATGCTTAATTTCCCCTCACTTAAAATACAAGTAGGTTGTTGATATTTCTTTGACACATACACTAATATCAATATTATATTGTATATAATGTTTATTCATGAAATCCAAAAATCGAATTTGTTTGATTCTTCATATATATATATATATATTGTTTCTGTACTATTTTTTTTTTTTTTTTTTAAAGTAGAGATTTGTCTAAGCTATTTTTTAATTTTACAAAAATTTTATCAGTTATTTCTTATAAAGTATGCCTCCACTGAGAAATTTTTTTGGATTCATCCCTGTTCACAAGGCTGTGTACTGTAGTATTTAATTGTAAAATAAAAGACCGGAATTCTCATCATAAGTATACAGGTTTTATGCCTTTTTCATTTTGCTATCTATTTTGATCTCATTGTTTAAATAAATGATCAGGTTTATGGAAATTAATTAAAAGAGATCATGATAGTTAGTTGAGTCATTAGTCTTGTACTTTACTGGTTTCGTTTTGTAATTTTCTGTTTTGTTGGAAACCATCTAAATTATGGTCAACTATGTCTTTTTTTGGAGTTGAGTTTTGGCTTTCCGTGGGTTTTTAAGTTTAATAAATCTTATGCTACCAGGAATTTTAGTCTTATTAGAATTATTGAGTTTAAGCCTACCATAAATGCGTGTCCACAAAGGCATACACATACTTGTATTTCTAGAATTGTTAGAGATTTAGTAAAAATAATGTTTTTCTTTGTGCCTTTGACAAATTTCTAGCCTTAGTTTCTCTTTTCTACTTACCTCCTTTTCTTGTTCTTTTCCTTATTTATCAGCACATGATGAGAAATTCCAGATTCTGCCACATCTAGCGAACCCTCCTTTGTAGCCCCAAAGCCCCATCTTCCTCACTTGGTTGTTTCCCTCTTAATATATGCTATGCCCTAGCCCTCTAATCACAGATCTCTTGTTCGAGTAAATTTTTTATTTTTGCAGCATAAATACAGTGAATTTGTCTCTTAATTTCTTTTTGATTTGTATCTATTACTTTAAATTCCATCGTCCTTTCAGAACCTCTAAAAGGACATAGTGCTAGCTTAATCAACCTATCACCCTACTGAACCAACCTTTGATACACTTCCGTATGCAAGTGTTATTTTTATTAAGAAATTTATTTCATTTATTGTTTACTTGCTTTGCTTTCCAACTTCTCTTTCAATCTCCAGTCACTGTGAAATCAATTCCACTACATACTAAATCTTTAATTCGAGTTACAAACTGTTAAGCCTTTATTTTCTGTAGCTGTGGCTTATTACTTAAGCTATGTTGGTAGGACAATAGGACCGCTTAAATTTGGACTTCGTGATAATCTCTTATAACCATTGATGATGAAATAATTATACTTTTTCCTTACTATTATTTAGGTAATTGTATTATGCTAGTTTGGCATCATGGATCCACATTTCACCCATGTAAATGCCCCCTGTGTCGACGTCAGATTACTTTGTTGGTTCCTGGTGAGGCCTCATTAAGGGAGCGTCATAATTCAGCAGTTGCTGAGATTCTGGAAAAGGTTGAAAAATACAACCGTCACTTTGGTGGACAATCCAATGGTCTCAATCAGGTATGTGCATGTTTGCTTCTACTGAATTTGCTATGCAACTTAACAACCTTTATTCTGTGACACAACCTTTTTCCAATTTGTGTATTTACATATCAACAGAAGGTTATTAACTTTTTTCTCTTTTCTTTCTTTCGTTCTTTCTTTTTTCCCCTCAAAATAATAATTCAAATTAATGCCTTACCAGTGTGTAAAATGGTTTACTCCTTATCTGCTCTGTAAATAGAGTAGTAGGTTGAATGTGTACATTGATCAAGAAAACTTTGACCATTTATTTTAATTTGATCTCATTTCCAAAATCCTTATTACGCAAGTGCACGTTATCGCAAACAAGTAATAAAGTGAAAGTAGAGTATCGTTTCCACGAGGAATTGCTACTAGATTCGTTAAATACTAAAATTAAAACAACTTACTCTCATCCAAACAATTAATTAAAGAGTGTAAAATAAGAACTAATAAAAAAAATTAATAATAAAAAAAAAAGCAAATAAAATTTGGGTTTTAAATTAATGGAGAAAAGCCTATGATTACAATTTCCCTCAACACTTCGTATGAACTTTTCCTACCCTCTTAACTTGATTAACGACCTTGAGTTGTTAACCTAGAGTCTTAATCTATTTATAAGGATTGTCCGATGGTCTTATAAAAATATCCCTTTTAACCAATTAACTATATTCTTATGATAATTGAATTAAAGAAGAACTCATTAAGCTTAGACTTTAAAATTGATTACACATCACACGTATGTGTATTCCTACCCTACATGCAAATCAATTCATCCTAATAAATGAATATGAAACATGTGTTATGCAATCCATATCTAATACTAAACTCCCTTTTCCAAGTTGTATTTAGGTTAACAAATCAGTTTAATTAGTGATCAAGCAATTAAAAGCTTTAAGCACAAGATTGAATAAACAACTCAAATATCATTAAATCAAACTAGAGAGTAAAATAATCCAAACTACATGTTGAGTTTCATTGCAATCCTAGAAAGAGGAATTTAGTTCATGCTCAACATTGAAAACAATAAACAAAGGAGTTTCACCATCATAAAATTACAGAAGAATAAAAGAAGATTAAGGAAAAAAAGAAAACTAAGGGTTGTCAGATCTTCAGTCTTCTAGTCTCCAAAACCACTCTTAGCTCTTTACAGAATTGTGGTGGCTGCTCTCCTCTTCATATAATTAAAGCTAAGAACTAAGAAGGGCTAAAAAAATAAAGTCCTAATGGTTCTTATTTTATAGAGCTCTTAAAAGCCTAAAGAAGGAAAACTTTGTGGCCAAGTAATTGCTTTCAGCTTGGACTTTCCATATATGATCTGATTCTCTCATTCTTGCTTTAGGACTCTATAAAACTACAAAAGACATTAAATTAATAACTAAATTAAACATAAAATAAATAAAACTAAATTATAAATAAATAAAATAACCAAAAATAATTAATAGTTTAAACTACAAGGACTTAGTTATTTTAAATACATAAAATATGGTAAAATAACTCTATTTCTTAGAGTTATCACCTATGCAAGGAATGTCATAAAAATGTCCGCTGTCGGATGGAGATCATAATTCTAAATTCTTTGATGTTTAATCTTGACTTTCCCAACGTATAAACTATCTGCATCACATACCAGATCTGGGTTTTAAACTTTTTAAGTTTCTTGTTCTTGTACATTGTCAGTAATCTTTATATCACCTAGCATCTTGAACATTCTTGGTACTTCTTCAACATTCTCTTGCACTTATAATAGATATGTACCATACTCATTCAATCCTAGGACTGACCTATTAGAACAAAACTCATAGACAATTGTTAGGATGTTCAATGTTTTGACTTTTTGCAGAGCTACTCTAATCTGACATCTGATTCCGGGTTTTCTTTTGTGCAGAGACTGCAAGACCTTCCTTTTCTGCTTCGTAGGTTGTTACGAGAAATGACAGATCCTCAAAGATCTCTTCCTCTTGTCATCAAAGCTCGTGTATATCTTGCAGTTAAGTCAGTTTATCTCATCTGCGATCATTTTTCACATTACATCTGCGTTCATTGAAGAACTACTTTTTTCATATAATAACCTTTTTATTGATTTCCATAGAGCCTTTGTTTTTAGTTTTTCTTCTCTTGAGTTCAAAGGAGTCTTTAGATTTATCGCAGAACCTGTGCTTAAATGCTTTTAAGTATGGCCATGGAGCACTTGTGCATGTTCAATACTGCTATTTTTATTATATTTATAATAAGACAAAGTGAAGAAGACCACTTTAACTTTTTAATATTATAATAATATGGCCATTGAAGACAAAGTGAAGAAGACATATTTACGTATCAATATCCTATTTTCAAATTCTTTTTAGCTGACTCCGCACGTCTGAAAACATTGGATGAGAGGGGATTCAGACTGTTTGATACACACCTGTATCATATACCCGTACTTGAGACCATGTAACATAGCTGTAGCCTCATATTCAAGCTTAATTTTTAAATGAGCCTAGATTTTAACTCAAGCTTGGCTGCCCTAATAAATGAGGTTGAGTTAAGCCAAGCTCTAGCACTTGAACGCCTTCGTTTATACCTAAATGCAATTGGCAAGCATCAAAAAGTTGTGATTGAATTTCTTATGACGTAAACATTATGTTGCAGTTATATTATATCTTTTAGAGTAAAATGAATAATTTGTTAGATTCTATGTTCCAGTTCATTGCCTCAGCTGTTTATGGAAAATAATTCTCTTTTATCAATTTTGTATAGACAGAGTCTTATTCTCTTCCTTGTGCACAGATGTTCTTAAGTGCCATCTACGTATTCAGCCCCATAGACATTATTCCTGAAGGTATATCATATTTTGTTGAATTATCTTGGGAAACCTTTCTGGTAGCCAACCGTTGCTTAATATCATAAATGCTTGGTGTCAAATCACAGCAATCTTGGGGATAGTTGGCCTCTTGGATGATCTTCTTATAGTTCTCGTCTGCTTTCTCCATGTTGCTGCCATCTATCGGTCTGTTCTCTACTATCGTCATGGAGGTTCTTGAAGTTTATTGGAGCATTGATACAGGTAAGCTCACTAGTTCTTAAGAGAAAGCTAAAGTGCTAAACACCGTATAATGAGTTGGAAATATATAGTTGTATGGATAGTGAATTAATTATAGATTAGTTTCAAGTAGTTGTAAAGTGTAGTATTGCACAGTTGTTTATGAACTATAGTTCTAATTGACAACTTGTGCATTTGACTGATGTTGGTAACTGTTACACAAATTTCTTTCTTTTCCCCCTTCAAAAGCATATCACTTGAAAGTTCTTGCACATGAAACTAGAGGCCTGAATCTATTCATTGGTTGTTTAACGTATGTGTCCCGGATAACTTCCTACCTTGAATGGTCAATTTATGTTGTTGAATAATTTAGCATAGATTCAATAATTTCTTGCAATTTCATCAGACAAACCCACATGTAAGCAATGGTTACAACAAAGGTTGACAGCCTCAGCGGCTCCTTCTCTTTCTCTTCCGCACACATTTATAAGTGATTAACCTTTTTCAATTTGTTGACATTGAATTGGCTGATCACATATGTGACTCGCTCCTTATCTGTTGGAATAATGCTACCCAATTCCTTCGGATTAGCTTTTTGCTTGAGAAAAATGGACCAATTGTCTTTTGGATCTTTGATTAAATCCCTGCAATAGTTAGGTGGGGAATTGTTAATAATAGAAACAGCCCCCTTGTGACTTGCAAATGGATGCCCATGATTTGGTGAAATGAGGTGTAGGATGATAAAATATAAAACTGTGGAAATAATTTTTTTCTTGATCAAACCTGTTTATCGGTCTCTTTTTTTTTTTTTTTCTCAAGTTTAATACAAAGCGATTCCAATTTTTTTTTTTGTTTGGGTGTTTTATGAACTTTTTGATCTTCGATCTAACTCGCGATGAGAAACTACTACAAATATTGTGCAGAATCTACATTGATCACAGTGCAAAAACCTTTCTCTTGGCGATTGAGGGAGAGAATTTTCTTTATGAAAAAAGAATAGAACCTTTTTCTCTGAAGGGGAGAATTTTTTCACATAACTATTTTTTTGGCTATCAGATGTCTCTCCTTTTCTGGTGAAAGATTCCAAGGCTTTTCATCCCACTTATTGGATATTAATTAGAATTTAATTCCCAATTAAATTATCGAATAATAATTGATTTAGTTAATAAATTAGATCACCAAAATAAAAAGGCTAAACCTTTATCCTTGAGAGATTTGGTAAAAGAATTGTGCGATTACCATGTTCATTTGAATTTTGGGAGTATTATACTAGGAAGTCGTTGAAGCCTGCACAAAGGCATCAAACGTTAAAATAAAGTGTCTCATGTGTCCTAGACCTATTTGATCGTATCAAATTAAGTATCTCCAATCCCTTCACAAGCATACTTCAACCTTTGCTCACATTGCAACTTATATTCACAATAATGCGATAGCTCTCAAAAGTGACATAATGAGTTGACTTCGAATATAGTGCATAGATGCGGTATCAGATAGTCTTCTTTTTCGCCATGATGCCACTTAGTTTAAAATAAATTGCTTTCCTAGTAATGTCCCTTATAACTGAATCATTCATGGTCTTAGGAACATACCAAAGTAGCGAACATTCATTACTCACTTTATGACATAGTCAAAAGTTTCAAAGGACGCCATAAAGGTTTTATTGACCCTCTTAGGAGTCATACGCTTGAAGAAGTTGGGATCCATTCTTCCAAATTCGATATCGGTCGTAAAGTACATGTATGAAATACATGCTACGGTGGAGTGTCTGTAAGAGTGTATGTCAAACTCCAAATGCCATACATATCTTAATTCGGTCACTCCCAAAGTGCGTAACTCGAGTTCTAATTTGCTCAAGATTTAGGCACTAAATTAGGTCTCACATTTGGCTTACTATATAGGCTATTTGAATTATGGACTAATCCATTGTCAGTCCCTTAGGTTTATCTATTTTGTGGACCACATCTTGACTCCAACCAAGGCGACTAATTCAAGCTTAATTTGGTACCTAAAAGCGCCTATAGCTTGGGTCTTTTCTTTGCTCGCCGTCACAGGTGCCAAAGGCAATTGCTCCTGTGAGTGAGTCAATTTTAAGCCTGTTGACATACTTTTTATATCATGTGTGCCAATTAATGAATAATCATAAATGCATCAATAATAGAAAAAATGCATGAATGTTATTAATATCTCAAACAGTTCAACATAAATGATCGCATAAAACAATCACCATTTAAAAAGCCCTAAAGACATGATACGAATCACATAGGCATCCCTAATAATAGGTTTGGTCAGGGGATTTGCCGCCATATGACTAGCTAAAAATGTTTCAAGATCATTTGATTTTTCTCAACCAAATTTCTAATGAAGATTTCGCATATCTATGTGTTTGGTTCTATCAAGATATTTTGGATCCTTCATGAAAGAAGTTGGTTTTACGTTTAGCATATTCATCCTGACTCAGATTTGACTGACACCCACCATTTACAAAGGAAAAACTAAAAGCTCCAAATAGCAATCTGATTTGGATATAGTGAAAATTGGTTCAGTTTGATCCTAACCTAGCTAGATAGGCCAGTTGAGCACTTGCAGAAATCCTCAAACTAGGCCGGACTTCTCCTCAAATTCCCACCCAGCAAGAATTGGAAGAAATTTTGATCTCCATGCACACAAATAAAAGCAAAAGCATGAACAATATCAGCTGTTATGGACAGGTATAGCTTTAAAACCATCTTTTTCTTCTTTTCTTTTCACTGAGTTATGTCTAACTTAAACATGAAAAGACATTCAATCTTGCTGCTAAGATAATAATGTTTGGATTGAAGGAAGAGAATGAATATTGGGAGAAAGGGAGGGAACATTTTTTGTTTGAGCTACATTTAAATAGAAAGGTGTGGTTTTTGGAGGGGTAATTGCATTCATCCACAACCCTCTAAAACTTACATTTTGAGGAAACTCTTCAAATTAAGGTAATTTGGAACTGGAAGGCCGACTTCTCTTCCTCTCTTCCCCCTCATAATTCACAAATATAAGCTAATCTAGATTCTATACAACGGCCCTTTGTATTGTACCAGGGTCAAAAATCTATTTTACTCCGTCTACCCAAAGTTTAGCCACGACTCATCATTCTGCATGTACTATGTTATCCGAAATTTTCATTTTTTCTAAAGTGTCTATGTTTTACATCTGTATCCGACACATATTTGAATATGGGTATCGAGGTATAATCCTCCAAATATATAGAAAGACTTTAAAATTTTGAGTATACCCGTTTCGAACACATACTCATGATAAAATTATTTTCATTGTCCCCTCCAAATTGTGTTTACTCAGGATAGAATTACAAAACAAAAGACTCAGGATTCATACCAATGTTTTGGTGCATCATGTTAATTGTTTACCCATCAACAACAATGTTTGTACTACAAATTCAAAAGACATTGCTGGGGAAAAGACTAATAATATCAACCTATGAAAATTCTGAACTAAAACCTGTAAACTTAGAGGAGAGTAACTTAAACAACATCAACTCACTCCTGTCCATCCTGGAAACAGAAAGAGAAGTAAATGAAAACTTTCTTATTGAGATTCTTGAAACATATATTAAATAGAGTAAATTACATAAATTAAATTTGAGCAATAGTCAAACTTAATAGACTGCTACATAAAGTGTTAGAAAATTTGACAACTTCATCTACTCGAGACATAAATAGTGCTTAAAACTGTCAAGGCTGTAATCATCATGCAAGAGACTGGGTGGCAAAGAACCAACTAGCCATTTGGCTATGCTTGGACACCATCAATAATTTTTTCCATTGGGTGCAGCAGATTGATAATGTAGAAAGCTTTTCCACTAAATGCTTTTCAGAAAAGTTTTAGGATTTTCTAAGCAAATTTCATTTACTAGTTCAGTTTTTAAATATTCTGGGAAATTTCATCTTTTTGGAGTACCATATCTGATTTCCCAGTGGTTTAATAATATATAATGGTTGTTTCAGTCCACAGCTGTTATAAAAGATGGATAAGACATAGACCAGAGAGATGGCTAAAGTAATTGTTGGACTGCAAGAAAAAGAGGCTAGGAAAGAGAGCACCCTAACCCTATACTTTTCAATGTTTCAATCAGTAGTATGGGATAATACTGGGTTGGTAATTGACTTTAAGATATTTTCCTGTTCCTTTCCTATATGCAAGTTGCAACAACCAAAAGAACTCTACTCAAACAGTTCACATGCAATGTAGGAGAAAAGTTCTTGTCACCAAATCAGACAGAGCTGACAGATTCCAACTTTTCAGTATTACCAAACAAAAAAACTCCTACTTCCAATATTGAAACATTATGTCCTTGCTATGTTACTCGTATACGGGATAAGTGTTGGATATGGTATGGATGTAAATGAGATGCATGTGTTCACAAGTTATTCGAGTTTGGTTTGAAAAAAAACTCGAATTTGATTCGATCATTGTCGAGCCGTATTCGAGCTCAAACAGTTCGAGTTATCGAACGAGTCGAGTTCGAGAATCTTAATACCTGACTCAAGTAGCTCGCGAGCCTAATCCAACTTTTTATTTTTAATATATATTTATTATTTTTAATTAGTAATAAAAAAAAATCTCAATTTGGACTCGAGCTTGAACATTAGTAATCGAGTTTGAAGTCGAGCATGAGAATCAAGCTTATTTTTTATTAAGTAAACGAGACTAATTGAGCGAGCTCAAGTAATTTGGTTTTTATCTCGAATTGAGCTCTAGCTCAAGCTTCTTACTGGTTGTGTTGAATACACCCCTAAGATACGAGTATATGTCCGACATAGATATACTTTTTTTTTTTATGCTTTTCCATTTATTTGAAGGATAATATTCCATACCCATATCTGAATATGTGTCAGACATAAATATTGGATGCGGATACTTTAAAAAAAATGAAAAGCTTAGATAACATAACATATTGTGTGCTTGCCCTAAGAGAGTCTTTCTCTCTTCCTATTATTGAATATAGGTTCAAATGCAAGTACTAGTAATAAAAACACATTGGCTTAGCAGTTTACAACAAGATCCAGCAAGAAGTAAGAGTACATGCTGAGATAGTGGTAAGCCAGATATCGTAATTATCCTGGTCAGCTAACCTTGAACTGCATGAATCTTAGGACAACCTAGTAGTAGTCCAATATTGGAATTAAAGTCAACCACTATTTAATAAACTGTTAAGACAAACTTTTGAATGGGCAGATTTTACAGAGGAGATTGAGTTTCGGAGGCCACCTAGCTGTCATCTTTCCAAGCCCATACAACAATTAGAAAGATCAAGACAAGAAAAAACAAGAAGAATATGATGGTATAGATCTTAAGCTCGCCCTTTAGCTAGCTTCAGCTTTTGTTGTTCAAAAGAAAGTTAATTACTAATCTAAAAGAAAAATTACTTATGGGGTTAAGAGTAAATTACTTATGATTCAACTTTAATTTTGAATAATTTGAAGACAAAATTTAATTAAAAACATATTTTTTCAAATATTTTATTTTAATAATTAACAATAATAAATTAATTAATAAAAAATATTAAAAACTAAAAAATTAACATAGAATTTTTATTTTATAAAAGACTAAACTTAATTTTTCTCTTTTTTTGGTTTTTCTTTCATTTTCCAAGTATTTCTTTTATAAAATAAAAATTTTATGTTAATTTTTAATATTTTTTATCAATTAATTTATTTTTGTTAATTATTAAAATAAAATATTTGAAGAAATATATATATTTTTTGTTATATTTTATCTTCAAATCATTCAAAATCAATGTTAAGTGGCAAAATTCAATCAAAAATCAAAATTGAGTGTCAAAATTCAATCAAAAATCAAATTTAGTAGCAAAATTCAATTAAATAAAAGTAGAGTGTCAAATTGCCCTTAATCTCAAAATACAATGGCAAATATCAATCAAAATAAAGTATAGTGACGAATTTCAAAATCTCCTATAGTACGATAGTAAATTTGCCTTTTAAACCAAATTTATACAATAGTAATTAAACCTGTAACTTTGCCGCAGCCCAATTTTTTTTTTTCTTCTTTACCTAGGCCCGACTCGGTTCACTGTTCAAGATAATAATAAAAAATTTAAAAAAATATTTTTATATTAATATTTATAATTAAATTTAAATAAAAAATTAATTTTTTAATAGGTGAATAGTGATTCGGGTCGGTCCGACCCAAATCACTAAAACTCCTACCTAGACCCAGTCTAATATGGGCCGGGCTTGTTGGGTCAGACGGGCTATCCGATTCATAAGCAGGTCTACTTTCAATATCTGAACATGAGGTAAAAAGAATGAGAAATTAGAGAATGAAAATAAGTAGAGAATGAAGCTAAAGGGAGGGAGAGAAAGTGTTAATTAGGGTAAGACTCAAATCCTTTCTTTTTATTTTAATTGCAAAGAAAATATGACTTGACAAAAAAAAAATTACTATGATTTGGGAAATAAGTTTAAAAGCACAACATATTGAGAAATAAGTTTTAAAACTATTATAGCTTAATAAAAAAGACTCTTACCTCCATAAACAATGGTGATCGGTAATAGTAATAGATTATTCAGTTTGGTGAGAACATGGTAATCTTGCGTGGTAATATCTTAGATCATCAAGAGACATAAGTTTATTGTCTTGAAAGGTGATGCAATTTTCATATAAAAAAGGAAATGGGAGCTTTTTTTAATTAAAAGATTTTATCAAGTTAATCTAAGTAAAGAATAAATGAGATATGTTTTTTAATGTCACTTGGAGTGATGAATTCTTTCTGGATCATTCATTAATTTCCGTGTGCTTCATGCCCAAAATCACCCTACTATAAGCGACTTTTCTTTATCCTTTCAGATGAAATAAAAGCATGATAATTCACATACAAGATGATATGGTATCACAAGTCTGAGGACTATTTACATGACTGGCACGTGAGAATATTTCCATAGACACTTGAGTGAATATATCAAATGAAGTTCTCATAGCGGGACATGTTCAGTGAACTTGTTCAACTAACAAGGCAGCAGTTAATCATGGTGAATTCTTGTTGATTAATTGGTTTGAAATTGTTTTAAACTGATTAATGCAACTGGCGAAAGTTTGGCAGTGATTGAAAACTGTTAAGCCTGCTTTGCGCAAATTTGGTGTTTTTAGTGAGAAAAACTTGTAAATTTTTCTTGGCTAATTTTTAATGCATGGAATTGTTCTTGGCAAGCCTGAAAAATCATAAAACTGATTTATCATTGAAAAGTTGGAAGCTGTGAAAAGCGAATAAACAACCTTAGGGAGGTAGTAGTCGGCGGCTACTCACATTATACATGGGCTGCGCCTCCTTTGCTAGGGTTTTTCGCTTCTATCAGATTCTCACAGCTTATGAATTTTAGCAATATTAAGTTACTAATGTTGTAGTATCCTGGTTGAGATACAACACTAAAATTAGTAATTATGGTAATATTTTTTAAATCAATTAAATCACCAAAATAAGAATTTACATGAATATTCAATTAAATTATTTAATTGGATAATAATTTAATTAAAGGAAATAATCCTAATTGGATTAGGATTTATTCTAATGAGATTAGAATAAATGTTTACTATTTTCTTTGAATTAAATTATGGATCAATATATTATTAATGATGATAATTAGAGATTAAAGCATGATTTATATTTTCATAAATTGTTTGTGAATGTATGGGATGATTATGGACTTAGACCCAATATGATTGTGGATGGTTGAATTTGATTTTATGGTTTTTATTAAATTAAATAAGGATTGAGTGCCCAGCCTTATCTCTCATTTTCTGGAGTTGTAAAAATTCTTTCCTCACCTAATTCCCCTCAAATGTAACTTGAGGTTTCTTTATTACAAATGTAATTAGTTACATCAAAGTGTAAAATTAGGATTAGTTAGGAATAATTTTTGTAACTTGAAGACGAAGAAAGGCGCCATGAAGAAAAGGAGATTACAAGCAAGCTTTGAAAACTATGTATGTAATCACCTAGGAATTTGACCAACTAATTTTCCATGATGGCTCAAGGAAATTAGATAAGAAAAGTCCATAATCATCCAAGTAGAAAGCATGTTATAGATTTATTTTATGCGATATTATAAATGCTATGAATGTTTATTATGATGAGACTATAAAGAATAAGGAAATCCCTCATTACAACATTGAGTCACATGTTTCACATGATAAAGTTACCTTCCATCATCATAACAAGATAACCAGAGTTCTTCCAGTAGGAGGCTTGTTAAGTCACTCAAGGTCAAACTACAGTACGAATATGTTTGAGTTATGAAGTTGGGTATTACTCAACTAATGCTATGTTGTCCGAATGCTTTCAAACTTGACCGCATAGTGTTAGAGGCAAAGTTAGGCGAAGTACATATGATGTGCTTAGACAAAGAGTTGTCACCTAACTGATCTGGGAGTTGCATAGAGATGCAATTGATAAGCTATGTTATCTACCCAACTAGGCTTGTTGTAATTTGTTGAGTCACTCAAGGTTGCAACATGTTGAAAGGGATCCCAGCCCACTAGAAATACTTTGAAGAGATTTTCGAATAATAATGAGGGCTATTATTTCGAAAAAATAGTAGGAGAACCAATAAGAGATTTAATACCTCATCTTGAATTGGTATAAATGCATGAATATAACTGATATATACTTTTTCCATATTAGGGTGTTGAAAATGGTTAATACTTTAACTGAACTGCGCGGTATTATGAATGCCATTAGTCCAAAATGTTTGGACTGGTACATGAGATTGAGAAGCGTTCTTAATGAAAGGAGGGTTGCTCACTTGACAAGTCAAGAAGAACTTATAGAAGTTTCTGGGTTGACTGTATTTGTCATTTAACTGAATCTTTCTACTGTTAAATCCAATTCTTAGATAATTGATTCAGGATGCGGTTCATATCTATGTAATGACATAATGATATTGAAAGGAAGTATAAAGTTGAGCAAAGATGAAGTAGTTCTTAGAGTAGGCAATGGTGCAAAAGTTGCAGCATTGGCCGTTGGAACATGTACTTTATCTTTGCCATCTGGCATGAAATTGGAACTGAAAGATTGTTACTTTGTTCCAGTATTGTCTAAAAATGTCATTTCGGTTTCATACCTCACTGTTAATGATGGTTTCGAGATAAGAATGAAGGGCAATAGTTGCTCCATCATTCTTAAAGACATTCACTATAGATCGGCAACATTACATAATGGATTATATGTTTTGGATCCAGAGATGCCTATGTTCAATATAAATATCAAGAAAGAAAGAAAGGATGATCCATGTAAGACTTACATCTGGCACTGTAGACTTGGTCATATCAATGAGACAAGGATTTCCAAATTGCATAAACATGGTTATTTGGAACCCTTTGATTATGAATCATATGGGACTTGTGAATGTTGTTTCCTTGGTAAGATGACCAAGACTCCCTTTACTGGAAAGGATGAAAGAGCTGGAGTTTTATTGGGCTTAATACATTCAGATGTATGTGGGCTACTAAACACAGCTGCTAGAGGTAATTTCTCATACTTCATAACCTTTATTGATGATCATTCTAGATATGGTTATGTGTATCTGATGAGATACAAGTCTGAAGCTTTTGAAAAGTTCAAAGAGTTCAGAGCTGAAGTAGAGAAACAGACTGGGAAAAATATTCTAGCTCTTAGATCGGATGGAGGAGGAGAATATTTAACCCATGATTTCTTGGATCATTTGATAGATAATGGAATTCTGTTGCAATGGACTGCATCTGGAACTCCTTAGCATAACGAAGTGTCCGAGAGGAGAAATTGAACCTTGTTGGACATGGTTCGGTCCATGATGTCTAAGGCTAACCTTCCGATATCCTTTTGGAGATATGCCTTAGAAACTGCATCTTACCTTCTAAATAGGGTTCCAAGAAAGTCGATAGATAAGGTACCGTATGAGATATGGAATGGCAAGAAGACATGTTTATCTTTTCTAAATATTTGGGGATGTACTGCTTTTGTGAAGCTAGTACCTTCTGATAAGCTGGGAGCTAGATCAGAAAAATGTAAGTTTATGGGATATCCTAAAGAGACTGCTGGATATTACTTTTACAGTCCTACTGATCAAAAGGTGTTTGTGTAAAAACAAGCTACTTTTCTAGAGAAAGAGTTTCTACTAGAAGGATTCAGTGGGAGTAAAATAGTTCTTGAAGAAGTTCAAGAACCACAACCTAACATTCCCTCAGAACCTGAGCCATTAGTCGAGGCATTGGATGCTCGGACTAATGCTCAAGAAACACAAGTACTCCGAAGGTCTAGTAGGGAGAGGCAAACTCCAATAAGATATGGATTTTTCTTTTGGAAAGAGATAGTTTGCCCATTGATAATGGACCTGCTGCCTATGAGGATGCGATGTCGGACATCAATTCCAAGAAATGGTTAGAAGCCATGAAATCCGAAATGGAAGCCATGGAAGTTAACCAAGTTTGGTCTTTAGTTGATCCACCTCAAGGGATAAAACCCATAGGGTGTAAATGGGTCTACAAGATAAAAACAGACATAGATGGCAACATACAAACGTATAAGGCCAGATTGGTTGCAAAAGGTTATAATCAAGTTGAAGGCACTGATTTTGAAGAAACCTTTTCACCAGTTGCCTTGGTAAAATCCATTAGGATTATGCTTGCTATTGCTGCATACCATGATTATGAGATATGGCAGATGGATGTAAAAACGACATTCCTTAACGGGAATTTGCAAGAGGAAGTGTATATGACACAGCCTTAAGGTTTTTCATCCAAGGCCACTTCTAATAAGTTATGCAAGCTGCAAAAGTCCATTTATGGACTAAAGCAAGCATCTCGGAGTTGGAACATCAGGTTTGATGAAACAATTAAAGAATTTGATTTCATTAAGAATCTTGATGAACCATGTGTTTAGAAGAAGGTAAACGGACATGCAATTGTTTTCTTGGTGCTATATGTCGACGACATATTGCTCATAGGAAACGATGTACCTATGCTTCAAACCATCAAGGTCTGGATATCCAAATAGTTCTCCATGAAGGATTTGGGAGAAGTAGCATATATTATGGGAATTAAGATCTATAGAGATAGATCGAAAAAGCTGCTTGGATTATCCCAATCCGTTTACATAGACAAGATGCTAAAGAGGTTTAGCATGGATATCTCCAAAAGAGGTAACTTGCCTATGGTACATGGTGTACAACTCTCGAAAGAAATGTGTCATAAAACTTATGAAGAAAGGAAACAGATGGATAAGATCCCTGATGGAAACTCAATTAAGAGTTGTAAACCCAAGTGCAGGTTATGTTCAAGTAATAAATTCTCGGGTGTCCGAGGTCGAACCACAGGGAAGCGTATTAGTAAGTATAAGTTTATAAATATATAAGAAAAAGAAAGTAAACAAGATATTAGGGAATCAACAACAAAACAAAATAAACAAGATATTAGAGAACAAAATAAATAAAATAACATAAAAGAAATTAAACAAAATATAAAAAACAATAAGAAAGGATGTTGAGGTTAGAGAATCCACTCTTGGTGTTATGCTAAGATTAATCTTGTTTTATTACACAATTGAAATCCACACATAAGGGAGGTTCCAATCGGAAGGTTTAGCAATTCAGTCCAAATTGTCCAACGTCCATAGCATATGATATTATGTTCATTTGGTGTCCTCAAAACTCATAAAAAGAGTCCAAGCATTCCTTATGCCAAAGTATATGTCTACAACAAATCAAGGTTATGAAACCAAGCATTTACTGTGCCATTTTCATTGTCAATAATGAATCAAGATCTCTACTTTGCAAGTATGATTTTAAACCAAAAGAAAATATTATCTATACTAGTGCTTATAAATGATGATTCATTTTAGCTCATGTTTAAGAGACTAACCTTAGCATTTACCCAGAGCTTCACCTCATCACCTCAACAATATGATTAGAAACACATACTAGATATGAATAAAATGAAAAGAAATGTAAGAAGAAAAAGAAAACTAGAGAAAGGAAAGAAAAAGAAAACTTAGAGAATTTTATTACAATGGCTATCCTACCAATGTATCAATGTATCCCAATACTCATCCAAGGCCCTCTATTTATACACATTTTGGAGGGCTAAATGACAAGAGACAAGCTTTACAAATTTCAAAGGTAGGTATAATAGGTGGGTGCATTTTTCTAACAATTTTCGTCATATTGTATGACAATTCTGATCAGCCAGCTTGATGGTCGATTTTGTCAATGTTGGAGGCTCGATCTGATAAAATGGTCTTCTAGAAAAATATACCCCTATCAGTTACGGATCCATAGCCGTTGGAATCAGATCATTTGCGCACGTGGATCGGGAGATATGGTCAAAATACCAAAACGGTGCAGAACAGACGTCATTGCACATCAGCCAACTTGATGGTCGATTTCGCTAGGGAAAACGACTCCGTTTCAAGAAGTGTAAAACATGAAAAAGATAGATATGCCTCTTAGCTTTGCAGGGATACAAAGTTCAGCCTTATTGCTTCAGTGAAACTCGAGATATAGCTGATATGGCAAAAGGTGTCGGAACTGGAACTGAACTGGATTTGCCCTTAATTCTAGTAATCTGAAATCACTCAAAGAAACTTGTGAAAAACACCAAATTACATAAAAATATAAAAGATCATAAACACAATTAGACTAAACAATAATAACTCGTATTTGACACAAAACAATAATAAAACATAACTAAAAACTATATAATTATACGAGTTATCACACCCCCATACTTAGATTGTTGCTAGTCCCTAGCAACGACTCAATAAAAATAAAATAAGAAAATCTAATCTAATCCATTTTCGTAGGAAATCACGGTGGCACTTAGCATGTGACACAAACCTTTAAACCCCTAGGTGTCCCTAGTGGACGAGTTTAGTCTCGTGAGGGTTTACTAGGACGATACCCACAAACATTGAAGACATAAGAAAAACAAAAAAAATAATTATAACTAATCCTTCCAATATAAATTAGAGATAATCATTGGACAAGTCTTAAAAACTAATCAATAGCTTAAAGAAATTCACAAAAAATCTTGCTTGAATGTAAATAGTTTGAGTTAAGCCAATAATAACATAACATATTTCAATCAAAATAGTGTATATTCAAACTTAATCTCAACTTCTCACATGGGATACTCTCTTGATTTTCACTCTTTAAAGTAGTGGTAAAGTGTTTACACTCAATCAATCTCATGAAAACACTTCTACCATATGCTTGCTTGTCCACCTATTCTCCACTATTTAGATCATACAACTTCATAAATCAAGAGGTCTTTATTCAAGGTTGTAATGGGGCCAAAGGGTTATAATGTGGTTAAAGAACAAAAGGATAAAGATATCACAAAGGTTCCAAAGAGTTCATAGATTTTAGAGACATAATAAGATCATACAAATAAAACTTCTCAAAACTCTTATAAAGCACATAATAACATAGGCTAAATATTCATGTTGAGCCTTTGCATCATTCTAACCAACTTTGTAACATCTTTTTCTAGAAGTTCAAGAGAAGATTTTTTTTTTTTTTTTTTTTTTTTTTTTTTTTTTTAATATGGGAATGTATTTGACAATGATCCCTTTCTTTTTCTCTTGACTTTTTCTTTTCTTTTCTTTCCCCCACACTTATCTTTTGTTTCTAACCCAAATTTTCAAATAAAAATATCCCTTGTTTTTTTGCAATATGTCTCAAAATATAAAATTCATCTTTAGAACAAGGGTAAGGATATAAGCATATTTAGGCTAGGTGTAAGTTGTGGTTACCAATAAAACATCATATTTAATGTAGGCTCAAATTGGCTCACTAGTGGGGATGTTCTCGTAGAACATTAATAATGGATGGCTGTTTGGCTCTGGTTATAATCCTAATGCCTCTATCATATTCATGTTGTCACATGTATCAATATAGTCTCAAACGGTTTAAAGCAAGTTCTAGAGAATCATGTAATCATAAGAGCACTCAAGAAAGAAATTAGATTGATTTGTATAATGCGTCAATCATTATAGGCTCAAAAACTCACAAAGATGATTATACAAGTCAGATTAAGTCTAAACATGCTTCTTTCTCAATCAACATATCATATTAACATTGGCTCATAAAAAGGTTGACATCAAGCTCAATTCTCATGAAAATCTTCTCACTAATAAATCTGTTTTAGACTTATGCAATTCATATCTCATCATTGTATTGAAAGTAACTAAAAAAAAACACACTAAGTCTAAACATGCTTTTTTTTTTTTTTTGTTTTTTTGTTTTTTTTTTTTTTTGTTTTTTTGAAGAAGAAGATTAAATCAAACTGACAAGGTATGTCTCAAGTCTCCCTTACTCAGACCTTGTTCAGAATGAATACTTCTAAATGTCTTAAAACACAACAAATTTTTTTTTTTTTTTTTTTTTTTTAGCAAAATATGTCCCTTACCCCCTACTAAAATATGACATTGTCCCCAATGTCAAATTTTAAAGGTAGAATTTAGGAGATATTACCTGCAGAGGTTGCTAACCACTTATTATAACTGAGACACAACAAGCAAAATGTTAGATAATGTCACAAAGACAAAGTGCAATCCACTCCTTGCTCGTCCATATCTCTTTTTCTTTTTCCGAGCGTTTGCGAAACAACCGTAGCAGATAAACACTCATAAGCTTGTAGCTTTTTGAGTAAATCTTCAATGGTTGTAGCAGACATTATGGTTCTCCTTGCCTCTGAAAACATGAATCCATTATCCACAGCATTATCTAAATATGAAAGTAAATTACTAAAATAACCATTAATATTAAGCAAACCAATGGGTTTCTTATTTGTGACCAAAGATGACCAAGAAGCCACGCAAGCTATTTCTTCCAATGTACCCAGACCTCCTGGTAAGGCAATGAATGCATCGGCAGAATGGTACATGATTGTTATCCGTTCAGGGATACTCCAGACTTGTATTTCCTTACCCACGGTAGGTCCACAAAAATCTGTGAATAGTTTTGGCACGATTCCTAGAACTGGACTTCCTCCGGCGTGTGCTGCTGTAGCGACTGCTCCCATTAAACCCGTACTACCGCCTCCATAAATCAAGTGGATCTTTTGTTGGGCAAGTATTACTCCAACTCTTATGGCTTCATCAGCGAATATGTTATTTTTCCCTGGATAAGCACCTCCAAAGACACAAATTTTTTTAATGCGCTGGGACGAAGTGCTTTCCATTTTTTTTTCTTTTTCGAGTGCCTGAAAGAGAATGAGTACATGGTGTAATATATAGAGGACTGAGTAGTGAATCAGACAAGAGTAATAATGTCGCCGAAAGTGTATTTGACCTGTCAGAAGAAAATGTTAACCTAACAAAAGATTTTTGCGTGATTTCAGGAAGAAAATCAAAAAGAGAAGAAAAATCAATCGTAAAAGACCAATGCAAAAAAAAAAAAACGAGAATAATTACACAAATCGAACAACACGTAAATTAAACTGAAATAAAGTTATTGCAAATCAAACCAAAAGCTGAGAAGTCATTTATTGTAGTTGTGATTGTGGCTCACATCTTCCTCTGGTTTTACGTCCAGAAACGGCTTAAACGCCTTCTATGAGTCGAGGATATGCTTCCCATCCAGTTTTCTTACAAGCTGGCAAACAGGGTCTTTTAACATCAGATTCCCAAGATGTTGCCATTCCCTTTGGAATTGCGGCCATAAATCAAGAATTTCTCTTTGTACGTCTCCACTAGGATGCGTCTCAAGAGAAAGTTGGATATTACCCAAATTCTCCTTACTCAGTCCATCCTTAATGAATTCAATTTTATCATCTCGATTAGAGGACGGAATCCCAATAGAACGACATTTACCGTTACACGTCCATCGTGCACACTTGTGGCAATTTGAACTCATGCGCTTTGCTCGTCGCTTCTTTGCATAAGTGCTTCTACCTGTACCTGGTAAATGCAAAACAGGAAGATATTCATCTTCACGTACCTTGGCTTCAATTATCCAACGTATGTCTTCAGGAATCCCTTTGTTCATAAGCATTCTTAATCTTTCTAATCGAACTTGGTAAAGCTTCAGTAAAATATTCCGAGGAAAAGGAGGAAATCGTTTCTGCAATCTTTTGAGAATATCATCCATCCCAAAAAGGAATATTTTAGCTCGGATGGCAATGGTTTTAAATCCAGCTTGGGTGGTTCAATAGTTGATGGTACAGTGACATTTGTGAGTGATGGAAGTTCCTCAAACTTTTGTTTCCAACAATGCTTAACCTGAAAAGAATTTAACAAAGAATCAGTGTGTGAAATTTCTGAAGCATTATCAAACTCACATTCAATTAAATAAGCTTCTAAAGGATCATGGAATATGGTAGTGGTGGGATGTTCATGAACAAGTTCTTCAATGAAATCCACTTCATGTACTTCTGAATCATCACCAGGTTGCTTGCAAGTGTTGAACACATTCAATTCTAAAGTCATATTTCCAAAAGAAATGTTCAACATACCATTCCTGCAATTTATCAGAGCATTAGAAGTTGCAAGAAATGGACGGCCTAATATAACAGGAATTTGAACATTTGGATTTGAAACAGGATGTGTGTCCAAAACAATAAAATCAACAGGGAAGTAAAAATTATCAATTTGAACCAAAACATCTTCAACTATCCCTCGAGGAGTTTTTACAGAACGATCAGCTAGTTGAAGTGTAACAGGTGTTTCCTTGAGTTCACCTAAACCTAACTGTTGATAAACAGAAAAAGGCAAAATATTAACACTAGCACCAAGATCAAGCAATGCACGTTCTATTCTAGTGTTTCCAATGATGCATGAGATTGTTGGACATCCAGGATCTTTGAATTTTGGTGGAGTAAGGTGCTGAATGATTGAGCTCACACTTTCCGTCAGAAATGCTTTCTTTTGTACATTATGTTTCCTTTTAAATGTGCACATGTCCTTCAAAAATTTAGCATAAGATGGAACTTGTTTGATTGCATCCAATAAAGGAATGTTAATCTTAACTTGTTTGAAAAGTTCATAAATTTCTGCATTTTGATTCAAATTCTTTATTGTTTGCAACCTTTGAGGAAAAGGAGCAGGATGCATACCTTTTTCTTTGTCCAAATTTTCAAAAAGTTCAGACTTACCATCATCCTTACCATTACTTTTCGGAGGGGAAAGAGGATCTTGGTCTTTTGATGGAATCTTTTTGTCAATTGCCTTTCCACTTCGAAGAGTTGTGATAGAACTGGCATTTTCCTGTTGAGTTTCATTGGAGCAAGAAACAAGACATTGAGTAGAAGGGTTAGGCTGAGGTTGAGCAGGAAACTTACCTTTTTCTTGAGTGCGTAATGAAGCTGTCAATGTGGACAAGGTGTTTTTGATCTCATTGATGTCCTGTGAAGTTCGGCTATTCACATTTGCTTGTGTTTGCATGAATGCTTGCAATGTTTCTTCCAAGGTTTGTACACGTGAAGGTTGATAGGAAAAAGTGTTGCCCGGCTTGTGAGATTGTGGTACCTGAACATGATTATTATTCCGCCAACTGAAGTTGGGATGATTTCTCCATTCAGGGTTATACGTTTCAGAGTAAGGAGAAGGAAAAGGCTTTTTAAATGTGTTTATGGAATTTACTTGATCATGCAACGCTTCTTTAAGAATGGGAATGTTTGGACATTCAGAAGTGGGGTGTCCCATGATTTCACAAATTCCACAACTTTCTTCATTTTTAACCGTTTTGACTTCTTTTACTTCTCTAAGTTCCATGGCTTCAATCTTTCTAGCCAAATTAGCTACTTTAGCTTTTATCTCATCTTCTTGACTAAAATGATATTTTCCTCTGTTAGAAACAACATTAGATCTATTGGAACTTTCAGAGGAATTATCTGTGTGCCAGGCTTGAGAGTTATCTGCCAAATGGTCTAAGTAGTCAAAGGCTTCTTCAGGTTCTTTTTCTAGAAACTCACCGTTACACATTGTTTCAACAAATTGTTTAGTTTCGGGAGTTAAACTTTCATAAAAGAAACTAATAAGACGCCATTTTTCAAAACCATGATGTGGACAAGAACTTAACAAATCTTTAAAACGTTCCCAGCACTGAAAAAATGCTTCATTTTGATTTTGATTGAAATTTTGAATCTGTCTTTTCAAAGCAGTAGTTTTATGCGCTGGGAAAAATTTCTTTAGAAACTCAGTTTGTAATTCTTGCCATGTGCCAATTGACCTTGGTTTTAAATTATGAAGCCAAATTTTTGCTTTATCTTTTAAAGAAAAAGGAAATAATTTTAGCTTGACAATTTCATTTGTACATTGTTGGTCATTAAAGGTGACACATACATCCTCGAAGTCTTTTAGAAACGAGTAAGCACTTTCCGATTCTAACCCATGGAAATTTGGAAGCAAAGCTATCATACCTGGTTTAAAACGAAAGTTGTTTGCATTGAGAGGAAAAATAAAACAAGAGGGTGATGAGCTTCGAGTTGGTTGCAAGTAGTCACGCATGGTGCGTACTTGTCTGTTCTCATCTTCAGCATGAACACTTTCATTGTCAGCCATGGTAGGAGTTATATTAGAAAGATTACCTGAAAAAGTTTCACAATAAAATCTAACTAAACGACGAGATCTAAAATCACGTCGCCAAACAAGCATAAAACAAAGTTAATATACAGATTAGGCGGTATAACCAGCCAATAAAAATAAAACAAAGTTAATATACAATATAAATATAAATATATAGAAAATTAGGCGGTATAACCAGCCAAAGAATATATATACTAAATTAGGCGGTATAACCAGCCAATAAAAATAAATATACTTATAAACTTATATACTTAGTATTGCTTCCCCGGCAACGGCGCCAAAAACTTGATGGAAACTCAATTAAGAGTTGTAAACCCAAGTGCAGGTTATGTTCAAGTAATAAATTCTCGGGTGTCCGAGGTCGAACCACAGGGAAGCGTATTAGTAAGTATAAGTTTATAAATATATAAGAAAAAGAAAGTAAACAAGATATTAGGGAATCAACAACAAAACAAAATAAACAAGATATTAGAGAACAAAATAAATAAAATAACATAAAAGAAATTAAACAAAATATAAAAAACAATAAGAAAGGATGTTGAGGTTAGAGAATCCACTCTTGGTGTTATGCTAAGATTAATCTTGTTTTATTACACAATTGAAATCCACACATAAGGGAGGTTCCAATCGGAAGGTTTAGCAATTCAGTCCAAATTGTCCAACGTCCATAGCATATGATATTATGTTCATTTGGTGTCCTCAAAACTCATAAAAAGAGTCCAAGCATTCCTTATGCCAAAGTATATGTCTACAACAAATCAAGGTTATGAAACCAAGCATTTACTGTGCCATTTTCATTGTCAATAATGAATCAAGATCTCTACTTTGCAAGTATGATTTTAAACCAAAAGAAAATATTATCTATACTAGTGCTTATAAATGATGATTCATTTTAGCTCATGTTTAAGAGACTAACCTTAGCATTTACCCAGAGCTTCACCTCATCACCTCAACAATATGATTAGAAACACATACTAGATATGAATAAAATGAAAAGAAATGTAAGAAGAAAAAGAAAACTAGAGAAAGGAAAGAAAAAGAAAACTTAGAGAATTTTATTACAATGGCTATCCTACCAATGTATCAATGTATCCCAATACTCATCCAAGGCCCTCTATTTATACACATTTTGGAGGGCTAAATGACAAGAGACAAGCTTTACAAATTTCAAAGGTAGGTATAATAGGTGGGTGCATTTTTCTAACAATTTTCGTCATATTGTATGACAATTCTGATCAGCCAGCTTGATGGTCGATTTTGTCAATGTTGGAGGCTCGATCTGATAAAATGGTCTTCTAGAAAAATATACCCCTATCAGTTACGGATCCATATCCGTTGGAATCAGATCATTTGCGCACGTGGATCGGGAGATATGGTCAAAATACCAAAACGGTGCAGAACAGACGTCATTGCACATCAGCCAACTTGATGGTCGATTTCGCTAGGGAAAACGACTCCGTTTCAAGAAGTGTAAAACATGAAAAAGATAGATATGCCTCTTAGCTTTGCAGGGATACAAAGTTCAGCCTTATTGCTTCAGTGAAACTCGAGATATAGCTGATATGGCAAAAGGTGTCGGAACTGGAACTGAACTGGATTTGCCCTTAATTCTAGTAATCTGAAATCACTCAAAGAAACTTGTGAAAAACACCAAATTACATAAAAATATAAAAGATCATAAACACAATTAGACTAAACAATAATAACTCGTATTTGACACAAAACAATAATAAAACATAACTAAAAACTATATAATTATACGAGTTATCAATCCCGTATGCTTCGACAATAGGATCTTTCATGTATGCCATGTTGTGCACAAGACCAGATGTATCGTACGATCTGAGTGTCACGAGCCAATATCAAAACAATCCTGGTGAAATTCACAAGACTGCTGTGAAGAATATCCTCAAGTACTTGAGAAGAACTAAAGATATTTTCTTGGTCTATGGAGGGGCTGAACTCCCAGTAAGGGGTTATACAGATGATAGATTCCAAACTGATAGGGATGACAGTAAATAGCAGGGCGGTTACGTATTTACCTTAAATGAAGCTGCAGTCAGTTGGAAAAGTTTCAAACAGACTACAACTGTAGATTCAACAACAGAGGCTGAATACATCTCCGCGTGTGAGGCAACGAAGGAGGCTGTTTGGATTAAGAAGTTCATAACTGAACTTGGTGTGGTTCCAAGCATTGGTTATCCAGTACCACTTTACTGTGATAACAATGGAGCCATAGCGCAAACTAAAGAACCACAGTCTCATCACAAATCCAAACATGTATTGCTGCAATATCACTTGATTAGAGATATAATTCAAAGAGGTGACATAAGTATGGAAAGGGTACCACAAAAGATAATATAGCTGATCCTTTCACTAAGGTTCTGTCCCAGCAGAAACACAATCGTCACATGGAAGGACATGGGCTTAAGTACATGGGCGATTGGCTTCAGTGGCGAGTGGGAGATTGTTGGTGTAAGCCCTACAAGACAATCTAGTTAGGCTTGTAAAACACTATTATATATTCATGTATTGCACATTATAGTTTATTAAATATAATTGAGGTATTTCTTTATCCAGAAGTATTATTATAATTGTTATAAATGACTTGTGAAGATAAAGCCCATGAGACACAATCGCATCGCAAAGGAATTGTAAGGTTTTACAATTATGAGGATCCTTATGCATCAATGCCGTGTTTCTAAACTGTTCCTAGTCATTGTATTGCCAAGACAGGGCATTGACAATGCTCAAATACTGGCATATGTTAAGCCTTCATGCGCTTAATGCATGCAACTGATCTCATTGGTTGAAAGTATACAGATACTTGGGGATAACAGATGGGTGCTTGTTAGTTGAACAAGTTCACTGAACATAACCCGCTATGAGAGTTCCATTTGGTATTTCACTCAAGTGTCTATGGTAAATACTCTTGATGGAGACTCAATTAAGAGTTGTAAACCCAAGTGCAGGTTATGTTCAAGTAATAAATTCTCGGTTGTCCGAGGTCGAACCACAGGGAAGCGTATTAGTAAGTATAAGTTTATAAATATATAAGAAAAAGAAAGTAAAAAAATATATTAGGGAATCAACAACAAAACAAGATAAACAAGATATTAGAGAACAAAATAAACAAAATAACATAAAAGAAATTAAACAAGATATAAAAACAATAAGAAAAGATGTTGAGGTTAGAGAATCCACTCTTGGTGTTATGCTAAGATTAATCTTGTTTTATTACACAATTGAAATTCACACATAAGGGAGATTCCAATCGGAAGGTTTAGCAATTCAGTCCAAATTGTCCAACGTCCATAGCATATGATATTATGTTCATTTGGTGTCCTCAAAACTCACAAAAAGAGTCCAAGCATTCCTTATGCCAAGGTATATGTCTACAACAAATCAAGGTTATGAAACCAAGCATTTACTGTGCCATTTTCATTGTCAATAATGAATCAAGATCCCTACTTTGCAAGTATGATTTTTAACCAAAAGAAAATATTATCTATACTAGTGTTTATAAATGATGATTCATTTTAGCTCATGTTTAAGAGACTAACCTTAGCATTTACCAAAAGCTTCACCTCATCACCTCAACAATATGATTAGCAACACATACTAGATATGAATAAAATGAAAAGAAATGTAAGAAGCATAAGTAAATAAAAAAAGAAAACTAGAGAAAGGAAAGAAGAAGAAAACTTAGAGAATTTTATTACAATGGCTAATATCCTACCAATCTATCTTTAATGCTCATCCAAGGCCCTCTATTTATACACATTTTGGAGAGCTAAATGACAAGAGACAAGCTTTATAAATTTCAAAGGTAGGTATAATAGGTGGGTGCATTTTTCTAACAATTTTCGTCATATTGTATGACAATTCTGATCAGCCAGCTTGATGGTCGATTTTGTCAATGTTGGATGCTCGATCTGATCAAATGGTCTTCTAGAAAAATATACCCCTATCAGTTACGGATCCATAGCCGTTGGAATCAGATCATTTGCTCATGTGGATCGGAAGATATGGTCAAAATACCAAAACAGGTCAGCACAGACGTCATTGCACATCAGCAAACTTGATGGTCGATTTCGCTAGGGAAAACGACTCCGTTTCAAGAAGTGTAAAACATGAAAAAGATAGATATGCCTCTTAAATTTGCACTGTAAACAATTCAGCCTTATTGCTTCAGTGAAACTCCAGATATAGCGGATATGGCAAAAGGTGTCGGAACTGGAACTGAACTGGATTTGCCCTTAATTGTTGATTTAACCTAGTAATCTGAAATCACTCAAAGAAACTCGTGAAAAACACCAAATTACATAAAAATATAAAATATCATAAACACAATTAGACTAAGCAATAATAACTCGTATTTGACACAAAACAATAATAAAACATAACTAAGAACTATATAATTATACGAGTTATTACACCCCCACACTTAGATTGTTGCTAGTCCCTAGCAACGACTCAATAAAAATAAAATAAGAAAATCTAATCTAATCCATTTTCGTTGGAAATCACGGTGGCACTTAGCATGTGACACAAGCCTTTAAACCCCTAGGTGTCCCTAGTGGACGAGTTTAGTCTCGTGAGGGTTTGCTAGAACGATACCCACAAACATTGAAAAACTAAAATATAAGTAAACTACATACACTAAAAATATTTACTCCTAATCCTTTCAATATAAATTAGAGACAATCTTTGAACAAGTCTTATAAACTAATCAATAGCTCAAAGAATTTCACAAAAATTCATGCTTGAATGTAAATAAATGAGTTAAGCCAATATTAACATAACATATTTCAATCAAAATAGTGCATATTCAACTTAATCTCAACTTCTCACTATACTCTCATGATTTTCACTCTTTAAAGTAGTGGTAAAGTGTTTACACTCAATCAATCTCATGAAAACAGTTCTACCATATGCTTGCTTGTCCACCTATTCTCCACTATTTAGATCATACAACTTCATAAATCAAGAGGTCTTTTTTCAAGGTTGTAATGGGGCCAAAGGGTTATAATGTAGTTAAAGAACAAAAGGATAAAGATATCACAAAGGTTCCAAAGAGTTCATAGAGTTTAGAGACATAATAAGATCATACAAATAAAACTTCTCAAAACTCTTATAAAGCACATAATAACATAGGCTAAATATTCATGTTGAGCCTTTGCTTCATTCTAACCAACTTTGTAACATCTTTTTCTTTACTTTAACTAGAAGTTCAAGAGAAGATTTTTTTTTTTTTTTTTAATATGGGAATGTATTTGATAATGATCCCTTTCTTTTTCTCTTGACTTTTGCCTCTCTCCTCCCCCACACTTATCTTTCGTTCTAACCCAAATTTTCAAAAAGTATCCCTTGTTTTTGCAATATGTCTCAAAATATATAATCCATCTTTAGAACAAGGGTAAGGATATAAGTATATTTAGGCTAGGTGTAAGTTCTGGTTACCAATAAAATAGCATATTTAATGTAGGCTCAAATTGGCTCACTAGTGGGGATGTTCTCTTAGAACATTAATAATGGATGGCTGTTTGGCTCTGGTTATAATCCTAATGCCTCTATCATATTCATGTTGTCACATGTATCAATATAGTCTCAAACGGTTTAAAGCAAGTTCTAGAGAATCATGTAATCATAAGAGCACTCAAGAAAGAAATTAGATTGATTTGTATAATGCATCAATCATTATAGGCTCAAAAACTCACAAGGATGATTATACAAGTCAGATTAAGTCTAAACATGCTTCTTTCTCAATCAACATATCATATTAACATTGGCTCATAAAAAGGTTGACATCAAGCTCAATTCTCATGAAAATCTTCTCACTAATAAATCTGTTTTAGACTTATGCAATTCATATCTCATCATTGTATTAAAAAGGAACTAGAACACATTAAAATAATAATAATAATAATAAAGACTCATAAAAAAAAATAGTAGACAAAAATAAAAGAAATCCTAAATCGTTCCCCCCACACTTAATTCTTACATTGTCCTCAATGTAAGTCTATTAACCCAAATGAAAGAATCATGTGTAAGAGAAAAGAACTAATAACATAAGAATAGGAATAACTAAGACTCAAAACAAAACAAACTCATGCAACCTAAATAATCCTAAAATACTTAACAAAAATTAACAAGTAAACATAAAAAGATTAAAATCAAACTGACAAGGTATGTCTCAAGTCTCCCTTACTCAGACCTTGTTCAGAATGAATACTTCTAAATTGCTTAAAACACAACAAACTTTTTTTTTTTTGAAAGAAGAAATCAAACTGACAAGGTATGTCTCAAGTCTCCCTTACTCAGACCTTGTTCAGAATGAATACTTCTAAATGGCTTAAAACACATCAAATTTTTTTTTTTTTTTAAATTAGCAAAATATGTCCCTTACCCCCTACTAAAGGTAGAATTTAGGAGATATTACCTGCAGAGGTTGATAACCACTTATTATAACTGAGACACAACAAACAAAATGTTAGATAATGTCACAAAGACAGAGTGCAATCCCCTCCTTGCTCGTCCATATCTCTTTTTCTTTTTCCGAGCGTTTGCGAAACAACCATAGCAGGTAAATACTCATAAGCTTGGAGCTTTTTGAGTAAATCTTCAATGGTTGTAGCAGAAATTATGGTTCTCCTTGCCTCTGAAAACATGAATCCATTTTCCACAGCATTATCTAAATATGAAAGCAAATTACTAAAATAACCATTAATATTAAGCAAACCAATGGGTTTCTTATTTGTGACCAAAGATGACCAAGAAGCCACGCAAGCTATTTCTTCCAATGTACCCAGACCTCCTGGTAAAGCAATGAATGCATCGGCAGAATGGTACATGATTGTTATCCGTTCATGGATACTCCAAACTTGTATTTCCGTACCCAAGGTAGGTCCACAAAAACCTGTGAATAGTTTTGGCACTATTCCTAGAACTGGACTTCCTCCGGCGTGTGCTGATGTAGCGACTGCTCCCATTAAACCCGTACTACCGCCTCCATAAATCAACTGGATCTTTTGTTGGGCAAGTATTACTCCAACTCTTATGGCTTCATCAGCGAATATGTTATTTTTCCCTGGATAAGCACCTCCAAAGACACAAATTTTTTTAATGCGCTGGGACGAAGTACTTTCCATTTTTTTTCAAGTGCCTGAAAGAGAATGAGTACATGGTGTAATATATAGAGGACTGAGTAATGAATCAGACAAGAGTAATAATGT
This sequence comes from Fremontodendron californicum, assembly GCA_030761205.1. Classification (NCBI taxonomy): domain Eukaryota; kingdom Viridiplantae; phylum Streptophyta; class Magnoliopsida; order Malvales; family Malvaceae; genus Fremontodendron; species Fremontodendron californicum. The sequence goes on from JAULJL010000026.1 coordinate 5,780,162, forward strand.
CGCCGAAAGTGTATTTGACCTGTCAGAAGAAAATGTTAACCTAACAAAAGATTTTTGCGTGATTTCAGGAAGAAAATCAAAAAGAGAAGAAAAATCAACCGTAAAAGACCAATGCAAAAAAAAAAACGAGAATAATTACACAAAGCTAACAACACGTAAATTAAACCGAAATGAAGTTATTGCAAATCAAACCAAAAGTTGAGAAGTCATTTATTGTAGTTGTGATTGTGGCTCACATCTTCCTCTGGTTTTACGTCCAGAAACGGCTTAAACGCCTTCTATGAGTCGAGGATATGCTTCCCATCCAGTTTTCTTACAAGCTGGCAAACAGGGTCTTTTAACATCAGATTCCCAAGATGTTGCCATTCCCTTTGGAATTGCAGCCATAAATCAAGAATTTCTCTTTGTACGTCTCCACTAGGATGCGTCTCAAGAGAAAGTTGGATATTACCCAAATTCTCCTTACTCAGTCCATCCTTAATGAATTCAATTTTATCATCTCGATTAGAAGACGGAATCCCAATAGAACGACATTTACCGTTACACGTCCATCGTGCACATTTGTGGCAATTTGAACTCATGCGCTTTGCTCGTCGCTTCTTTGCAAAAGTGCTTCTACCTGTACCTGGTAAATGCAAAACAGGAAGATATTCATCTTCACGTACCTTGGCTTCAATTATCCAACGTATGTCTTCAGGAATCCCTTTGTGCATAAGCATTCTTAATCTTTCAAATCGAACTTGGTAAAGCTTCAGTAAAATATTTCGAGGAAAAGGAGGAAATCGTTTCTGCAATCTTGTGAGAATATCATCCATCCTGGAAAAAAAATAAAATAAAATGAAAGAGAAATTGAAAGAGAAATTTATATACAATATCAGTTTTGTGGGTAGCTGATGGAACCGACTTAAATAATCACGGAGTACCGTTATCCGCCATTTAACCGGGGTTAAAAAAAATGTATTATTTTTTTTTTTGGAAATTAGTAAAAATTATATTTACATCTAGTTATTTTCAAAACAAGGATCAGAAAGAAAAACAACCTCTTCTTGAGTAACATGATTTTCCAAAAAGAGTTTGAGTCTTTGTCCATTTACCTTGAATACGTTACCATTTTGAGGATTCTCAATGTCAACTGCTCCATAATGATACACCTGCTTAACCACAAATGGGCCAGTCCATCTTGATCTCAACTTACCAGGAAATATGTGAAGTCTAGAATTATAAAGTATAACTTTTTGCCCAACATCAAATGTTTTTCTTGAAATTAATTTGTCATGAAAGGCTTTAGTTCTTTCTTTATGAATTTTAGAATTCTCATATGCATCATTTCTGAGTTCCTCAAGTTCATTTATTTGTAATTTCCGTAAATTAGAAGCGTCATCAAGGTTTGAGTTGAACATTTTAATGGCCCAATATGCTTTATGCTCAAGTTCCACAGGTAAATGACAAGGTTTTCCATAAACTAGCCTATAAGGAGACATGCCCAATGCTGTTTTAAAAGCTGTTCGATAGGCCCATAATGCATCGTTAAGTCTAAGAGACCAATCTTTGCGATTTGGATTAACCGTCTTTTCCAAAATTTGTTTAATCTCCCTATTTGCTAATTCTACCTGTCCATTTGTCTGCAGGTGATAAGGGGTTGCAACTTTGTGTGTAATGGCATATTTCTTCATTAATGTTTCAAAAACCTTGTTGCAAAAATGTGTTCCCCCATCACTTATGATAGATCGAGGAATTCCAAATCGACTCAAAATATTTTCTTTTAAAAATTTAATCACTGTTTTGTGATCATTATTTCGACATGGAATTGCCTCTATCCACTTTGAAACATAATCTATTGCAACTAAAATGTATAAGAAACCAAAAGATGGTGGAAATGGTCCCATGAAATCAATACCCCAACAGTCAAAAATTTCAATTACAAGAATTGGGTTCAAAGGCATCATGTTTCTTTTCGAAATGGAACCTAATTTTTGACAACTTTCACATGACTTGCAAAAATTATGTGCATCTTTGAATAAAGTTGGCCAGTAAAATCCACACTGTAAAATTTTTGCAGCAGTTTTCTTTGATGAAAAATGACCACCACATGCCTCGGAATGACAAAACTTAATTACACTACTTACCTCATTGTCGGGAATGCATCTTCGAAAAATCTGATCAGGACAATATTTGAACAAGTAAGGGTCATCCCAGTAGAACTTCTTTACCTCATTCAGAAACTTCCTTTTATCTTGGGGGCTCCATTGAGAAGGAATTTTTCCTGTAGCAAGAAAATTAGCAATGTCAGCAAACCAAGGTGTCGTGGAGACAATTAGAAGTTGTTCATCAGGAAAAGTATCATTTATTGGTGAGGTTCCAAAAGATTCATCACAAACAAGTCTTGATAAATGATCAGCCACCACATTTTCTACTCCTTTTTTATCTCGAATGGTGATGTCAAATTCTTGCAGCAAAAGGATCCACCTCAGCAACCTAGGTTTTGCATCCTTCTTAGAGAGAAGATATTTTAAAGCTGCATGATCACTAAAGACAACAATTGATGATCCAACAAGGTAAGATCTGAATTTATCCAATGCAAAAACAACTGCAAGTAATTCCTTTTCTGTAGTGGAATAATTCATTTGGGCTCTATTTAAAGTTTTACTTGCATAGTAAATTATATGTGGTTTCTTATCTTTCCTTTGTCCTAACACAGCACCAACAGCATAGTCACTAGCATCACACATTATTTCAAATGGTAAAGACCAATCAGGAGATCTCATAATAGGAGCAGTGATGAGCATATTTTTGAGTTTTTCAAAAGCATCTTCACAATCTTTAGTCCATTCAAATGCAGTGTCTTTCATTAAAAGATTACATAGAGGTTTAGATATCGTGCTAAAATCTTTTATGAATCTTCTATAAAAACCTGCATGTCCCAAGAATGACCTAATGTCCTTTACTGTCTTTGGTGTGGGTAGATTAGCAATCAATTCAATTTTTGACTTGTCTACCTCAATCCCTTTTGCAGAAACAATGTGACCTAGTACAATACCTTTAGTGACCATGAAATGACATTTTTCCCAATTAAGAACAAGATTTTTTTCTTCACACCTAATCAATACATTTTTCAAATTGGCTAAGCAATCATCAAATGAATCACCAGAAACAGAAAAATCATCCATGAAAATCTCAAGATTACGTTCAATCATGTCACTAAAAATACTAAGCATGCATATTTGAAATGTGGCAGGGGCGTTACATAATCCAAATGGCATTCTACGATATGCAAAAGTACCAAAAGGACATGTAAAAGTGGTTTTCTCTTGGTCCTCAAGTGCAATGGCAATTTGATTATACCCAGAATATCCATCTAGAAAACAATAAAACTCATGCCCTGCAACTCTTTCTAAGATTTGATACATGAAAGGCAAAGGGAAATGATCTTTCCTCGTCACTGAGTTAAGTTTCCTGTAGTCAATGCACATGCGCCAACCAGTAACAGTCCTAGTTGGAATTAATTCATTGTTTTCATTTTTAACTACAGTAACTCCAGATTTCTTAGGTACGACTTGAGTAGGACTTACCCATTTGCTATCAGAGATAGGATAAATGATTCCATTATCTAGAAGTTTAATGACTTCATTTCTCACTACTTCTTTCATATTAGGATTAAGCCTTCGTTGCATTTGTCTAGAGGGTTTAGCATTTTCCTCTAAATAAATATTATGTGTGCAGATTAATGGGCTTATTCCCTTTATGTCAGCTAAGGTCCATCCTAATGTATTTTTGTGCATTTTCAAAAGTTGTAACAACTTACCTTCTTGTAGTTCATCAAGATGTGAAGAAATTATGACTGGAAAAGTTTCATTCTCACCCAAAAAGGAATATTTTAGCTCGGATGGCAATGGTTTTAAATCCAGCTTGGGTAGTTCAATAGTTGATGGTACAGTGACATTTGTGAGTGATGGAAGTTCCTCAAACTTTTGTTTCCAAAAATGCTTATCCTGAAAAGAATTTAACAAAGAATCAGTGTGTGAAATTTCTGAAGCATTATCAAACTCACATTCAATTAAATAAGCTTCTAAAGGATCATGGAATGTGGTAGTGGTGAGATGTTCATGAACAAGTTCTTCAATGAAATCCACTTCATGTACTTCTGAATCATCACCAGGTTGCTTGCAAATGTTGAACACATTTAATTCTAAAGTCATATTTCCAAAAGAAATGTTCAAAATGCCATTCCTGCAATTTATCAGAGCATTAGAAGTTGCAAGAAATGGACGGCCTAATATAACAGGAATTTGAACATTTGGATTTGAAACAGGATGTGTGTCCAAAACAATAAAATCAACAGGGAAGTAAAAATTTTCAATTTGAACCAAAACATCTTCAACTATCCCTCGAGGAATTTTTACAGAACGATCAGCTAGTTGAAGTGTAACAGGTGTTTCGTTGAGTTCACCTAAACCTAACTGTTGATAAATAGAAAAAGGCAAAAGATTAACACTAGCACCAAGATCAAGCAATGCACGTTCTATTCTAGTGTTTCCAATGATGCATGAGATTGTTGGACATCCAGGATCTTTGAATTTTGGTGGAGTAAGGTGCTGAATGATTGAGCTCACACTTTCCGTCAGAAATGCTTTCTTTTGTACATTATGTTTCCTTTTAACTGTGCACATGTCCTTCAAAAATTTAGCATAAGATGGAACTTGTTTGATTGCATCCAATAAAGGAATGTTAATCTTAACTTGTTTGAAAAGTTCATAAATTTCTGCATTTTGATTCAAATTCTTTATTGTTTGCAACCTTTGAGGAAAAGGAGCAGGATGCATACCTTTTTCTTTGTCCAAATTTTCAAGAAGTTCAGACTTACCATCATCCTTACCATTATTTTTCGGAGGGGAAGGAGGATCTTGGTCTTTTGATGGAATGTTTTTGTCAATTGCCTTTCCACTTCGAAGAGTTGTGATAGAACTGGCATTTTCCTGTTGAGTTTCATTGGAGCAAGAAACAAGACATTGAGTAGAAGGATTAGGCTGAGGTTGAGCAGGAAACTTACCTTTTTCTTGAGTGCGTAATGAAGCTGTCAATGTGGACAAGGTGTTTTTGATCTCATTGATGTCCTGTGAAGTTTGGTTATTCACATTTGCTTGTGTTTGCATGAATGCTTGCAATGTCTCTTCCAAGGTTTGTACACGTGAAGGTTGATAGGAAAAAGTGTTGCCCGGCTTTTGAGATTGTGGTACCTGAACATGATTTTTATTCCGCCAACTGAAGTTGGGATGATTTCTCCATTCAGGGTTATACGTTTCAGAGTAAGGAGAAGGAAAAGGCTTTTTAAATGTGTTTATGGAATTTACTTGATCATGCAACGCTTCTTTAAGAATGGGAATGTTTGGGCATTCAGAAGTGGGTATGTCCCATGATTTCACAAATTCCACAACTTTCTTCATTTTTAACCGTTTTGACTTCTTTTACTTCTCTAAGTTCCATGGCTTCAATCTTTCTAGCCAAATTAGCTACTTTAGCTTTTATTTCATCTTCTTGACTAAAATGATATTTATCTCTGTTAGAAAAAAGATTAGATCTATTGGAACTTTCAGAGGAATTATCTGTGTGCCAGGCTTGAGAGTTATCTGCCAAATGGTCTAGGTAGTCAAAGGCTTCTTCAGGTTCTTTTTCTAGAAACTCACCGTTACACATTGTTTCAACAAATTGTTTAGTTTCGGGAGTTAAACTTTCATAAAAGAAACTAATAAGACGCCATTTTTCAAAACCATGATGTGGACAAGAACTTAACAAATCTTTAAAACGCTCACAGCACTGAAAAAATGCTTCATTTTGATTTTGATTGAAATTTTGAATCTGTCTTTTCAAAGCAGTAGTTTTATGTGCTGGGAAAAATTTCTTTAGAAACTCAGTTTGTAATTCTTGCCATGTGCCAATTGACCTTGGTTTTAAATTATGAAGCCAAATTTTTGCTTTATCTTTTAAAGAAAAAGGAAATAATTTTAGCTTGACAATTTCATTTGTACATTGTTGGTCATTAAAGGTGACACATACATCTTCGAAGTCTTTTAGAAACGAGTAAGCACTTTCCGATTCTAACCCATGGAAATTTGGAAGCAAAGCTATCATACCTGGTTTAAAACGAAAGTTGTTTGCATTGAGAGGAAAAATAAAACAAGAGGGTGATGAGCTTCGAGTTGGTTGCAAGTAGTCACGCATGGTGCGTACTTGTCTGTTCTCATCTTCAGCATGAACACTTTCATTGTCAGCCATGGTCGGAGTTGTATTAGAAAGATTACCTGAAAAAGTTTCACAATAAAATCTAACTAAACGACGAGATCTAAAATCACGTCGCCAAACAAGCATAAAACAAAGTTAATATACAATATAAATATAAATATATAGAAAATTAGGCGGTATAACCAGCCAGTAAAAATAAATATACTTATAAACTTATATACTTAGTATTGCCTCCCCGGCAACGGCGCCAAAAACTTGATGGAGACTCAATTAAGAGTTGTAAACCCAAGTGCAGGTTATGTTCAAGTAATAAATTCTCGGTTGTCCGAGGTCGAACCACAGGGAAGCGTATTAGTAAGTATAAGTTTATAAATATATAAGAAAAAGAAAGTAAAAAAATATATTAGGGAATCAATAACAAAACAAGATAAACAAGATATTAGAGAACAAAATAAACAAAATAACATAAAAGAAATTAAACAAGATATAAAAACAATAAGAAAAGATGTTGAGGTTAGAGAATCCACTCTTGGTGTTATGCTAAGATTAATCTTGTTTTATTACACAATTGAAATTCACACATAAGGGAGATTCCAATCGGAAGGTTTAGCAATTCAGTCCAAATTGTCCAACGTCCATAGCATATGATATTATGTTCATTTGGTGTCCTCAAAACTCACAAAAAGAGTCCAAGCATTCCTTATGCCAAGGTATATGTCTACAACAAATCAAGGTTATGAAACCAAGCATTTACTGTGCCATTTTCATTGTCAATAATGAATCAAGATCCCTACTTTGCAAGTATGATTTTTAACCAAAAGAAAATATTATCTATACTAGTGTTTATAAATGATGATTCATTTTAGCTCATGTTTAAGAGACTAACCTTAGCATTTACCAAAAGCTTCACCTCATCACCTCAACAATATGATTAGCAACACATACTAGATATGAATAAAATGAAAAGAAATGTAAGAAGCATAAGTAAATAAAAAAAGAAAACTAGAGAAAGGAAAGAAGAAGAAAACTTAGAGAATTTTATTACAATGGCTAATATCCTACCAATCTATCTTTAATGCTCATCCAAGGCCCTCTATTTATACACATTTTGGAGAGCTAAATGACAAGAGACAAGCTTTATAAATTTCAAAGGTAGGTATAATAGGTGGGTGCATTTTTCTAACAATTTTCGTCATATTGTATGACAATTCTGATCAGCCAGCTTGATGGTCGATTTTGTCAATGTTGGAGGCTCTATCTGATCAAATGGTCTTCTAGAAAAATATACCCCTATCAGTTACGGATCCATAGCCGTTGGAATCATATCATTTGCTCATGTGGATCGGAAGATATGGTCAAAATACCAAAACAGGTCAGCACAGACGTCATTGCACATCAGCCAACTTGATGGTCGATTTCGCTAGGGAAAACGACTCCGTTTCAAGAAGTGTAAAACATGAAAAAGATAGATATGCCTCTTAACGTTGCACTGTAAAAAATTCAGCCTTATTGCTTTAGTGAAACTCCAGATATAGCGGATATGGCAAAAGGTGTCGGAACTGGAACTGAACTGGATTTGCCCTTAATTGTTGATTTAACCTAGTAATCTGAAATCACTCAAAGAAACTCGTGAAAAACACCAAATTACATAAAAATATAAAATATCATAAACACAATTAGACTAAGCAATAATAACTCGTATTTGACACAAAACAATAATAAAACATAACTAAGAACTATATAATTATACGAGTTATCAACTCTCATGTGTCAATAGTGTAAATAATCCTTTCACTTGTGACACCAGGTCATCTTGTATATGAACTGTCATACTTAGATTTCATCACGAACGGGTCCCAATCGTGAGGATGCTTAAAGTAGGGTGTTATTGGGTATGACATGAATCATACGAAGATGAATGAGTGGTCTAGAGAGGATTCATCACCCCAAGTGATTAAGGGGACATATCTCACATGTATCTGGCTTATATTAACTTATGAAAGTCCTTGGCCAAGGCAATACTTAAGGAGTTAACATAAAGCTGCAGATCTAACATAGAATGGGTTAAGAGTAGACACTGAACCATGCTCTTTCCTATCCCGGGATATTTGATGAAGGGATCGAATTACACAGAAATATTGTACATGAAAGGTTAGTCGAAGCTTGATGACTCTCTTGGCATTTGGGTGGTCATGATGCATTGCTAGATGCCGCTCATGATTTATAAATATAAAAGGAAAAATTCTTTGTCAATGCTCTGTCTTGACAATACAATGACCAGGAATAATTTAGAAACACGGCATTGATGCATAAGGATCCTCATAATTATAACTCTTTACAATTCCTTTGCAATGCCATTGTGTTTCATGGGCTTTATCTTTGTAAGTGATTTATAACAATTATAACAAAACTTATGGATAATGAAATACCTCAATTATAATTAATAAACTATAATGTGCAATACATGAATATATAAATAATGTCTTACAAGCCCAACTAAATTGGCTTGTAGGGCTTACGCCAACAATCTCCCACTAGCACTAAAGCCAATCGCCCATGTACTTAAGCCCATGTCCTTCCATGTGACGATTATGTTTCCGCTGGGACAGAACCTTAGTGTGCTACCTTTTTCATATTAATGTCAACTCTTTCAATGATTACACTAATCAGGTGAAACTGTCGTAATATATGTATGGATCAACGATGAGACCTTGGTTCCTTAGCTTGCGCTATGGCTCCATTGTTATCATAGTAAAGTGGTACTAGATCAACAATGCTCAGAAACAACCAAGTTCTTTAATGAACTTCTTGATCCAAACAACCTCTTTCGTTGCCTTGAACGAGAAGATATACTCGGCTTGGTTGTTGAATCTACAATCATCTCTAGTTTGGAACCTTTCCAACTGACTGTTCCAAGATTCAAGGTAAATATATAATTACACTGCAATTTACTATCATCCTAATCAGATTAGAAGTCAGTATTGTATAACCCCTAACTTGGAGTTCAGCCCCTCTATAGACAAAGAAAATATCCTTAGTTCTTCTCAAATACTTGAGGATTTTTTTCATAGCAGTCTAGTGAGTTTCACCAGGATTGCTTTGGTATCGACTCGTGACACTCAGAGCGTACGATACATCTGGTCTAGGGCACAACATGGCGTACATGATAGATCCTATTGACGAAGCATACAAGATCCTATCCATCCGTGTCCTTTCTTCATAAGTTTTAGGACATATCTCTTTCGTGAGTTGTACACCATGTACCATAAGCAAGTTACCTCTTTTGGAGATATCCATGCTAAACCTCTTTAGCACCTTGTCTATGTAAACGGATTGGGATAATCCAAGCAGCCTTTTGGATCTATCTCTATAGATCTTAATTCCCAGAATATATGCTGCTTCTCCCAAATCCTTTATGGAGAACTGTTTGGATAGCCAGACCTTATGGTCTGAAGCATAGGTACATTGTTTCCTATGAGCAATATGTCGTCGACATATAGCACCAAGAAAACAATTACATGTCCGTTTACCTTCTTGTAAACACATGGTTCATCAGGATTGTTAATGAAACCAAATTCTTTAATTGTTTCATCAAACCTGATGTTCCAACTCCGAGATGCTTGCTGTAGACACCTAATTTTGTCCGGACCACTAAAACAGGTATGTTTTCTTCCTAAATTGAGGTTTCAGAATGTAAAAAAACCTTTCTCATCTTGCAGGTGGTACTCCGAGACTTAGTTTAAGAAGGTGAGCATAAAAAGTCAAAGTCAAAAAAAGTCAACCCCGGAAAGTGTCAACGCCAAAAAAGTCAACCTCAGAAAGTCAACTACTAAAAAGTCAACCTACTCTCAAAATCAAGATTTGAAGTTCAATTGAAAAATGGTGAAAGAATTTTGATAATCCGAGATCTACATTGAAAGATATGGAGTTCCAAAGAAAGGAAACCCTAATCCAAAAAATTTGGGGAAAAGTGCTTAAACGATCGAATTGGTCAAAATTGAAGGTTCCAAATGAAAGATAAGCACTGACTACGGGTAATGGAGAAGTCACTTGAAAGAAAAACTGAAAGAAAAGTCAATCCGGGAGAAAATCGAGAATTAGGATTTTTGGTGGATTTCGGTGAAATCGGGCAGAATTACAGAAATGGTCCAACTTGGTAAGACTAAAGCTCCAATGGATAAGGAATGATTAAAAAGGGATAGTCCAAGGCGCATCTTGAAGAAAATCTAAAAATCGGACTTGTTTTGAGCAAAACCAGGTTTTAGAGGCAAAAGGGCAAAATTGGAAAATTTGGAAAAAATAGCAAATGGTCTCCGAAAATTCTGAAAATTTGCAAATCTCATTCTTAAATCATTTAGAAGAGATTGGGGAAAGAAAATCTTGATTCGGAGTTCGTTTGCAAAATGGCCAAATCTCGGGTCTCTTATGTAATAATTCAAGAAGAAAAATCCCGAAAAAATAGAAAATGAGCTCCAAATCTTCTGAAAATTTGCAAATCTCATTTTTAAATTATTTGGAAGAGATTGGCGAAATAAAATCTTGATTCGGAGTTCGTTTGCAAAATGGCCAAATCCCGGGCCTCTTATGTAGTAATTCAAGAAGGAAAATCCCGAACACATAGCAAATGAGCTCCAAATCTTCTAAAAATTTGCAAATATCATTTTTAAATCGTTTTGAAGAGATTGGTGAAAGAAAATCTTGATTCTAAGTTCGTTTGCAAAATGGCCAAATCCCGGGCCTCCTATGCAATAATTCAAGAAGATAAATCCCGAAAAATAGCAAATGGACTCCAAAAATTATGAAATTTTGCAAATCTCATTTTTAAATTATTTGGAAGAGATTGGAGAAATAAAATCTTGATTCGGAGTCGTTTGCAAAATGGCTAAATCCCGGGCCTCCTATGTAGTAATTCAAGCAGATAAATCTTGAAAAAATACCAAATGAGTTCCAAAAATTATGAAAAATTCTAGATGACACTTTTAAATTATTTGGAAGATATTGGTGAAGAAAAATCTTTATTTGGAGCTCGTTTAAAAAATGGTAAAATGTAGGGGCATAAAAAGGCATTTTTGGAAGAAAAAATCCAAATAAATAGCAAACGGACTAGGAAAATTTTGAGAACTTCCAGAATTCAATATTTTATTATTTTGAAAGTGTTAAAAAAATAAAATTTGAATTTGGAGTCCGTTTGACTTTTATTTGCATCCGGGGGCAAAACGGTCATTTCACCCAAGCAACCAAAAACGGCTTCTTTGGGCCTTTAAAAAAATCAGACTTGGGCTGGAAAAGAGAAGTGCTGGCCTGCCAAGGCCCAAAGGAAATAGGAAGTTTTTGATTTTTCAAATCAAATGGCCAAGAATTAAAAGTTAGTTAGAGATTCCTTTTGATCAAGCCATTGTGATTAAGCCACATAGGCCAAGAGAGAGTGTCAACATTATTCTTGAATAGCTGTAATTTGGGACAGCTGATATGCTAATCTAAGGGTGGTAATTTCATGATTTTTCACCTTGAATTATTAGCCATTTGATGGAAATTAGTTGGAACCAAAATGACAACATTTCTTGCTCATTTTAGGGGGGTTCGGCCAACACTTGTAGAGGGGAGAAGATTTTAATTTTGAACACTTCATTTTTCTGATTTCTCTTGGTTTTCTCTTAGTTTTTCTCTCCTTGGTTGAAAGCAAAAAGAAAAAGTTTAGAAAAGAAAGGAAAGTTTGAAGAGATAAAGCTTGAAATATAGCTTCTTGAGGTTGCTATTGAGCACCAACTCTTGCACTTTCTTGATTTTCCATTCTTGTTTTTGCTATTTTAATTATTATTTGGTGAGTTTCCTTTTTAAATAAGTGTTTTTTTTTGTTCTTCTTAAGTTCTTTCTTCATCTCTTTCTTAAATATTTTCTTACAATTTTTTTTACATTTTCCTCACCATGGCTTAATGGCCTATATTATTTTTAATGTTGCTGTTTTGTTTATTTTATCATGTTATCTATGTTATTTTCTTTAATCTTGATGTTTTAAGTGTTATTCTACTTCATATACTTGAGTCATATTTTAATTTGGTTGCTTTGTTTGTTGCCAATTATGATTTAAATATCATGTTCTTGCATTTTTAATTTTCTGTTTTCATAATGTTTAAATTTGTTGATGTTTTATGTTTAGTATATCAAGTGTTTGTGAAAATGCTTGTGTTGTGTTTGCATGATTTGAGCTTTATATTTTAGTTGAGCATGTTAGTATGTCAAGTGTTTGTGAAAATGCTTGTTTGGTTTTAGTATTTCTATTTTGTGTTTGCATGTTTTGAGTGTTATATTTTAGTTGAGCATGTTACTGTCGCAACCTAAAAAATAACGAGTCTCATCGCAAGATTTTATTATTCGTTAAGCGTGACATTAAAAAAATCAAGAAAAAGTCGACTTAATTCCTCTAGAAAAATGAAGGTTTTGAAAATGACCTTAAAAAAAAACATGGAGTCGCCACCAATCTTTTTTAGCTAGGTGTGATCAGCCACCTATTAAACCGGTTTTATAAAATATTTTAAAAATTAATTAAAACATTTTAAAAACCAATTTCAAGTCTACGTTTTAAACCAGAGAAATCAAAGAAACGGGTTCGGGAGTCGGTTACGTGTGGGGAAGGATTAGCACCCCCACAACGCCCGTATAAATCGGTACCTTATTAATCGTGTGTTATCTCAAGTCTCGGTAAAAATTGGTTTTAAATTTAGTATTTCAAGTTAATTCCCAATTTAAAGAAAAATAATTCCATTTTTTTATTGAAAATGATCCGAAATTTATAAGTTCAAAATTTTCCTATATTCCCCAACAAACGTGGTAAAATATATAAATTTTTATTAATTTTGGAAAATTTTCCGAATCATTCTCTTTTTAAAGAAGATATTCCGTTATTAATAATAATTGATGATATCCTCCCCAGCAAACCCGGCAGAGAACTCATGAATTATTTTAACTCGGGAATATCTTTATTTTATTGAAAACCATTATCTTTTTTGAAAACATTTAAAATAAATGAATATGTATATGCATGACATAAATAAAATGACATGGCAAAGTCTAAATAATATAATGCAACCTAAATGACATGACATGATTTGAATGCCTTAGCATATTCTAAATGAAATGGAATATCCTAAGTTATATAATATATTCTAAATAAAATGAAATGACCTAGGTAACATAGTATATTCTATATGAGATGCAATATTCTAAGTCATATGATATAATCTAAATGAAATAGAATAACCTAAGTAACATAACATATTCTATATGAAATGAAATAACCTAAGTAACATGATATTTTCTAAATGAAATAAAATATTCTAGATGACATAATATATCTTAAATGAAATGAAATGACCTAGGTAATATAATATATTCTACATGAAATGCAATATTCTAAGTCATATGATATAATCTAAATGAAATAAATATTCTAGATGACATAATATATCCTAAATGAAATGATTTAAATGACATGACAAATATGAATGGTATGGCATATAATTTAAATGACATGGAATAGAATAATGCTATCATATAATATGCATGAAAATAAAAATAATAATGCATGAACATAGTATATGCTAAATAAAAATAACTAGATAAGAGCATAGGATCTCATGAAATATTCAAAACCATATAATAAACCATGTAACATCAAAAAATATAAATAAAAATAACAACAATATCATAGAAATTATTATAGCAAGAATCACATATTGCATGAATATAAAAATGCAATGCATGAAATGTATTTTTTCCTTTAATTAAGGAAATCCGTATATCTAAAAAGATATCCGGATACCTTAGGAAAATATGTCAAATTAAATATTCTAAAACCAAAAGAGTCTGTGATTGTTTGAAAACAATTTTGAGAAGCTTGAATTAAAAATAAAAACTGGGCTAAATTTTTTAAATGGCTCTAATTTCCTAAGTTTAAAAATCCGGACTTGACTACCCTTAACCCGAGACTTGAAAAACCATTTTTAGAGTTTAAAAAGGCTTAGAAACTACCCTAAGTCAGAAGCTAACCCTCCTAATCAGCTCACTCTAAGTAACTTAACCAAAACAGAAAAATGATTTTTCTTTAAATTCAATTCTGACTCCACTGTCCAGTTTTGAGCCACGATTTTTTGCCCTATTTTTAAAAATTTAAAAAATTCTGAGAAAAATACTGAAGACTCAGGACATGTAAAAATACACGGAGAAAATCTTCTTAATTTTCTGATCAAAGATGAATTCCCAGAAAAATCAGAGATGTACGAGTTTTGGAAGAAAAAAAAACTGCTTTGCCAACACATTTTTGCCTTTGATAAAATCATTTAAAAATCAAAGTAAAAATATTTGAAACTCATAAAATGACTTGCAAACAGTAGCTAGGACTTTTTGAAAGTTAGATAAAAATTGGTTAAGTAAAAAAAATCACAAAGGTAGAATAATCAACTTGACAAACTTAATTTTCCACAAGTGTGCTCAAGAGAGCATGACTTTGAACCATTAATTGGCTCAAGTCATTATTCAAGTGGCACGAACATGAAATGCATGAAATAATGCAGAAAACATAATGCATGAAATGCATGGATTTAAACCTAAATGTCATGAAAAAATGCATGGCATTCATAAAGTGACCTAGACCTAAATGAACTTGCATGGCATTTAATGTAAACTAGACCTAAAATGCATGAACATGCATGGCAAATAAACCTAGCTTAATATGCATGGCATTTTCACAAACACAAAGCATGCTTAATCCAAAAACTCAATCAAATATCATGCAAATGCTAACCTATAAACTAACATGGCAAGAATGCACATAAAATGTAAAACTTCCAAGGGTGGCCGAATGGATAGTGTAACAAGCAAACATGGCATTTTCACAAACACTTGGCATACTAGCATGAAAAACTAAGTCAAATGACATGCAAATGCAAAAACCTACCAACTAACATGACAAAAAATACAACACACAATGCAAAACACATGGAGTAGCCAAATGGCCTCAAGCTCCAACAAGCATGGCATTTTCACAAACACTTGGTATACTAACATGCTCAACTAAAATATAACACTTAAATCATGCAAAAATCACACAAGCATTTTCACAAACACTTAATATACTAAATCTAAACATGATCAACTAAGATATAAAACAAAAATCATGCAAATACCACACAAGCATTTTCACAAACACTTGATATACTAAATCTAAAACATGCTCAAATTTAAACAACATGAAAGCAGAAAATTAAAAATGCAAAAACATGATATTTAAAACATAAATGGCAACAAACAAAGCAACCAAATTAAAATATAACTCAAGAATATGAAGTAACATAATATTTAAAACATCAAAATAAAAAAAAAAATAGCATAAACAATATGGTAAAATGAACCCAAAACAACAACTTAAAGTAAATAATGTAGGCCATTTGGCCATGGTGAGTTTATTGTAAAAATAAAATGTAAAAAATATACTTAAGAAAGAGATGAAGTAAGAACTTAAAAGAACAATAAAAAAACATTATTTTAAAATGGAAACTCACCAAGTAGAAATCAAAATAGCAAAAACAAGAATAGAAAATGAAGAAAGTGCAAGAGTTGGTGCTCAAGAGCAACCTCAAGAAGCTAATATTTCAAGCTTTTCTCTTCTAACTTTCCTTTTTTTCTAAACTTTTCTTTTTTGCTCTCAACCAAGAAGAGAAAAACTAGTAAAAACTCAAAGAACTCAGCCAAAATGAGAATGAAAAAATGAAATTCTGACCTCCCCCCTAGGGCTGGCCGAATACCCCCTATATTGGCTCAAGGATGTTGTCATTTTTTTGTAACCAATTTTCCATCAAATGGCCAATAATTCAAGATGAAAAATCATGAAATTACCACCTTTAGATTAGCATCTCAGATCTCTCAAATTACAGCTGTCCAAGAATAATGTTGACATCTCTCTTGGCCTATGTGGCTTAATCACCATGGCTTGATCAAAGAGAATCTCTAACTAACTTTTGATTTCTAGCCATTTGATTGAAAAATCAGAAGCTTCCTCCTTTCTTTGGGCTTGGGCAGGCCAGCACTTCTCTTTTCCAGCCCAACTCTGATTTTTTGAAAGGCCCAAAGAAGCCCTTTTCGGTTGCTTGGGTGAAATGACCATTTTGCCCCCCGGATGCAAATAAACATCAAACGGACTCCAAATTCATTTTTTTAATACTTCCAAAATAATAAAATATTGAGTTCTGGAAGTTTTCAAAATTATCCGAGTCCATTTTCTATTTATTTGGATTTTTTCTTCCAAAAATGCCCTTTTATGCCCCTACATTTTACCATTTTTTAAACGAGCTCCAAATCAAGATTTTTCTTCACCAATCTCTTCAAAATAATTAAAAAGTGTGATCTGGAAGTTTTCATAATTTTTGAAGCTCATTTGGTATTTTTTCGGGATTTATCGACTTGAATTACTACATAGGAGGCCCGGGATTTGGCCATTTTGCAAACGAACTCCGAATGAAGATTTTATTTTGCCAATCTCTTCCAAATAATTTAAAAATGAGATTTGCAAAATTTTAGAATTTTTGGAGCTCATTTGCTATTTTTCCGGGATTTATCTTTTTGAATTACTACATAAGAAGCCCGGGATTTGGCCATTTTGCAAACGAACTCCGAATCAAGATTTTCTTTCTCAAATCTCTTTCAAATTATTTAAGAATGAGATTGATAAATTTTCAGAATTTTCGGAGTCCATTTGCTATTTTCCCAAATTTTCCAATTTTGCCTTTTTGCCTCCGAAACTCGGTTTTGCTCAAAACAAGTCCGATTTTCAGATTTTCTTCAATCTGAGCCTTGGGCTATCCTTTTTAATCATTCTTCATCCATTGGGGCTTTGTTCTTACCAAGTCGGGCCATTTCTGTGATTCTTTCCGATTTCACCGAAATTCACTAAAATCCCTAATTCTCGGTTTTCTCCCGGATTGACTTTTCTTTCGGTTTTTCTTGCAAGTGACTTCTCCATTACCCGTAGTCAGTGCTTATCTTTCATTTGGAACCTTCAATTTCGACAAATTTGATCGTTTAAGCACTTTTCCTCAAATTTCTCGGATTAGGGTTTTCTTTCTACTGAATCTCCAAATCCCAACTTCTGAACTCCATATCTTTCAATGTAGACCTCGGATTATCAAAAGTTTTTCGCCATTTTTCAATTGAACTTAAAATATTTATTTTGAAAAGGTTGACTTTTTTAGTAGTTGACTTTCTAGGGTTGACTTTTTCGAGGTTGACTTTTTTCGGGGTTGACTTTTTTCAAGTTTGACTTTTTATGCTCGCCCTCTTAAACTAAGTCTCAGAGTACCACCTGCAGGATGAAAACAGTCTTTTTACACTTGAAAACATCAATATAGGAAGAAAACATACCTGTTTAGTGGTCCGGACAAAATTAGGTGTCTACAGCTGCCCCTCTTTGGCTATTGCTGAGAATCAGGAATCAGGCAAAGATAAACCGACACTAATTTTGTACGGTCAGTGACATCACATGTGAAGGAAAAGGAAAGGGGTTTTCTTTTTCATTCTTTTATCATTTTTTTCATTTTTCATTTTTTTTCCATTTCATTTTTTTTCATTTTTCCTCTTTTTTCCTTTTTTCAAATTTTTTCTTTATTTTATTTTATTATTTATTATTATTATTTTTTTAAAAAAAACAGTAAATTGAAGATTTGTCCCCTACCTAATAAAGGCTCGATTCGTCTTAAGGAAACAAATTCAATTTTCAAAAGAAAAATTTATGCCCGAAGGTCTTTAAAAATGATGCCTGGAGGTCTTTAAAATTGTGCCAGAATGTCTTTTAAAATAGTGCCCGGAGGTCTTTAAAATGGTGCCCGGAGGTCTTAAAAATTGGTGCCCGGAGGTCTTTAAAATGGTGCCCGGAGGTCTAAAAAAACTATTGCCCAAAGGTCTTTAAAATGGTGCCCGAAGGTCTTTAAAATTGAAAATTGTACCCGGAGGTCTTTAAATAGTGCCCGGAGGTCTTTAAAATGGTGCCCAGAGGTCTTTAAAATGGTGTCCGGAGGTCTTAAAATTGGTGCCCGGAGGTCTTTAAAATGGTGCTCGGAGGTCATAAAAAAGCTGTTGCCCAAAGGTCTTTAAAATGGTGCCCGGAGGTCTTTAAAATTGACAATTATGCCCGGAGGTCTTTAAAATAGTGCCCGAAGGTCTTCAAAATGGTGCCCGGAGGTCTTTAAAATTGGTGCCCGGAGGTCTTTAAAATGGTGCCCGGAGGTCTTAAAATGGTGCCCGGAGGTCTTAAGAATGTCGCCCGGAGGTCATACTCGTGATTTGAAAAAATTATGCCCGGAGGTCTTAAAAATGGTGCCCATAGGTCTTACCCCTGAAAAAAAAGTTATGCCCGGGGGTCTTAAAAAATGTTGCCCAGAGGTCTTACCTGTGATTTGAAAAATTATGCCTGGAGGTCTTAAAAATGGTCTTTGAAGAATTGTTGAAAATTAACCTAAAGATTTTGAGAAGATGCGAATGCTTTTTGATGCAGATGCAGATGTTGAATAAGATACGAAATGACTTAAACTGGTGCAAATATCTTTGATGCAAATGTAAATAACTTAGATTGATGCAAATGCTTCTTGATATAGATGCACATGTTGAAAAAAAATTCTAGATAACTCCTCCAAAAGAAGATTTCTCATTTTTCAAAATTATAAAACCCAGGATATTTCCACCAGAGGCTTCAGCTATCACCACCGAAGACTTGTTCACTTTTAAAACTGTAAAATTCTGGATATCCCCACCAGAAGCTTTGGCTATCCCCACCAAAGACTTGCTCATTGTAAAATTCTGGGAACTCCTCCAGAAGAAGATTTCTCATTATAAAACCCTGGATATCTCCATCAGAGGCTTCAGCTATCACCACCGAAGACTTATTCACTTTTAAAACTGTAAAATTCTGGATATACCCACCAGAAGCTTTGAGAAATGATGCAGATGCACATGTATTTTTATCAAGGTGCTCATGCTTCATGGTGCAAATGTAAATGATTGGATTGATGTAAATGTTTCTTAGTGCAAATGCAAATGGTCTCGATTGATGCCCATGTTTCATGATGCAGATGCCCCTACTAATTGTATTCATGTAACTGGTTTATAAATGGTGTAACTACAATTACCATACAATAATGAAAATGCAATGATTCTAGAAATAATGGAATTGCTTGAGATGACACAAATGCGAATTCCATGAAGAATGTAAATGTAAATGTAAAATACAAATGCTTATGTAATAATGCCAATACAAATACCCATGAATGATGCAAATGCTTACCGACATTATGCAGATGCAAAAGCTCGATAAAGGGATGAGTGCTCATGAGTGATGCAAATGCCCCCGGTTGTTTTTCTAGACTTTGGCTTAGCCTTTCAAATTCATTTTTCCTCTTCAAATCAGAGTATATCTTCAATTCATTTTGGCTATTCTCTTTGCCCTAACAGTTTTCAAACTTTCATCAATAGAGATCTGAACCGGGTTCTATTTCTTCTCCTCATATCTGGAAGTTAGGACCTATTCTGGCAATTCTATACCTTTGAGTTAGAAAAATCCTTGTCTCATGTCAACATCAAAATGGGTATTTCAAAAATATATTTATTTGTTTTCTTATTTTGAAAACTTCTGAATAAAAAATATTAACCCCACAATGTGTGATGTACAAATCTTTTGAAGACTGATGATCATTGTTAGAAATTTCTCTAAGTGTCAATCTGGGTTTTTTTTAACTGGGATTGGCAAGGCTTGGTATAACAAGATTCTGTCTTTTCCAGGAAAACTTCATGACAAAAATGTATATCCTTTCTAGGCTCACAAATGGAACAGGTTTTATAAATCATGAATTCATTGAGAACCTAACAAATTCAACATTCTTTTAGTTTCCATATCAAGGCATTTTGACAAGCGTCAAGATTGGCCGGGATGTTTAAACCGGAAAGTTTAATCTTGGGAAAAAAAGTTTCAGTTTTTGAAGACAATCCTCTGAATGAGAATTGACAATTTGAGAGTTTCAGGCATTCCTAGATGTTCCTCGGTGACTACTTTTTTAGGATGACCTTCTCTTTTTGTGGTATCGGCACCTTCATAGATGGCATCAAAAATTTCCATTTTACTCTAGACCGCCCATTTTTGGGTTTTCGCCCTAGAGCCCCATTCTTTCCAATTTTTCTTTCTCTTTTTTTTTTTTTTTCATTCTACCATACACTTGAGAATTCTAAATTCTTCCTTAGTGAAATGATAATTCGATGAGATGGGATAAAATCTGAGAAAAAACCTTTCAAATTAAATATTTATGCTTGATCAAAATGGACTTTTAAAGCACGTAATGTAGGCCATGGCTCAGGGTTAAGAAAGAAAGGATAAATAGGCCAAAAATATGTTTTTGAGGGTAATCAGATCAAGGATCATTTCTTGAGGAGGATTCTCTTTGAAGCATTTGTCCCTTCTTGGATATTTATTTCCTTTTGACTTTGCTCTTTTTCTTCCTTGCTTTTGGCTTTCAATTTGCCATGTCTTTCACACATTTTTTTGCTTTCATTTGCCCCCTTCTTTTTCAACGTAGTGAGCCCGTCTTTATTCGGGGCTCCATTTGCTTTGCATCTATCTTTGAGTTAGGACTCATTTCTCAATGATCTTTAAAAAGGTCTTTCCTTGTATTTGCCCCCTAATGTAGAGGGTGATCCTTGATCAGGGTTCAAAGAAGAAAGAAATTTTTTGGCTCAAAAGGGGTGACTATGGATAATTTCTTTTTTATGCGAAAGGGATATGAAAGATGGCCATTTCTCATGTCAAGCACAAATATTCATATTGAAAAGCAATCCCAGGGGAAATAGATATTCAGAATTTCATTTTGCACTTTGGAATTGTTCGAATTCTCATATGCATAATATCATAAATTTTCTTTTTCTTTTTTTATCGCATGCCCCAATGATTCATGTGTTAGCCCATCCTTCTTCACCATGTATCCATCATTTTCACATATGATGCTCTAATTTGATTAACCAATGAGAATTTGTATCAACGAAGAACATAACAAGTCTAGGTCTATTTTGAAAAGGCTGAGTTTTCAATCTGAGTTCTTTGAAAAGACAAGGAAAATATGACCCAAAAATGGGTTTTCTCTGGGATATGGGATAATCTGGTTTAGTCATTGTGCCCCAGGGTGTCAATCATGAAGTGATGTTTGGGCAATTAGTGTTTTGTGGTTTGTTGAAAATGACATGAATGGTTTTGGCACAACCTTGACACAGATCAAATTACCAAAATCTAGATTCTTGAAAGAATGTCTCATTTGTTTGAATTTCAAGGAATTCGAAAATTTTCAAAAAGTTCGATCCTTTGTTCATAGCCTAGACTAGGATTTACATCCTTGCTTATTCTGCAATGACAATGCTTCTCTTTTTTTTTTTGAATTCATTTTTTCCTTGAAGCATTTGGTCTTTCAAGTGTTCTTGATTCAAGGTTTAGGTATAGAGAAGCCCAAAAAAGAGGGGGATGGTGTTGGGTCATTTCGAACACTGATCATCAATCTTCTTGAGACTATCCATTATTAAAACTTCCTTAATGCTTGTTTTTGCAAATTCACGTTATTGTTAAAACACAACAAACACAAAGCATCTAAAATTCAAAATTCATTTAATTCATGTAGATGTTAACATGAGACAAGTGCTTTCATCATCACAGTGTATAAAACTACATGCGTCGAAATGCTCCTATTGACATCCTTCAAAGGTAGTAATTCTCCCCCTAAAACCCTGAAAGAAAATGATTTAGGGCTAAGCGGCCTTCCATTGATCGATGAGCTCCGGTGTCAAAATACCATCACGGATAAGACTTTCAATCCTTTCCTTCAGTTGTCTGCATTTTTCAGTTGAATGCCCAACTACCCTTAGGTGATAATCACACTTGCTGTCAGGGTCATAACTCCTCGCTGATGGATTCGAAGCTATTTTCAAAGGTACCGGGGTAAGGTACTGATTCTTTAGTAGTAATGGCAGTAGGTCAGGGATGGGGATTGGAATTCTTTCTTGATTTTCCCGCGGTCGTTTTCTAGAAGTAGGCCTTGTTGCAAGGGCTGGTATAGGATTAGATGTTTGGGTAGGTAGGTAAGGATAAAGGCTTGGAGATACCTCAGTAGGGTAACATGATTGGTATGAGGGAAATTGGGAATATGGGACGAAATCTCCCATAGTTTGGACATCTTCCTCTTTCTTTCTAGGTGCCTTATTTCTCTCGGCATTGGATGTTCCTTCTCTTTCAAGTTTCCCATTCTTGATAGCATACTCAATCATCTCCCCTGAAATTACCATGTCCGTAAATTTTTTCGAAGCATTGCCGACGAGTCTGTCATAGTACAGGGCCTGCAGTGTATTCACAAAAAGGATAGTGATTTCCTTTTGTGTCAAGGGCGGTTGTACTTGGGCGGCTAGGCTCATCCACCGTTGTGCATATTCTTTGAAGCTCTCAGTAGCTCTTTTCTCCATATTTTGCAAAGTGAGACGATCAGGTGTCCTGTCGGTCATATGCTTGTACTGGTTTAGAAAAGCCCTAGCCAAATCATTCCAAGAGCGAATCTGATCCTTGCTCAACTGACTATACCACCTAATTACGGATCCGCTGAGGCTATCCTGAAAGCAGTGAATCAAAAGCTTATCATTATCTATATGACTTGTCATCTTCCGGCAGAACATAGTGATGTGGGCTGATGGATCGGTCCTCCCGTTATATTTCACAAAGTCAGGGATCTTGAACTTAGGAGGAATGACTAAATCGAGGACCAAGCATCGTTCTTTCGCCTCCACACTCCCGAATACATCTGTATTTTCTACTGCCCGGAGCCTTTCATCTAGCAACTGATATTTCCCTTGGGAATCTGCCAACTCAACCTCATTTACTACAACCCTTTTCAACTTTGCCTGTTCAGCTGGATCATCTGAGTTTAGGACATTGACTGTGTTCTGGGCATCAATCATTACGACCTCATTCTGACCTTTTTGTGCCTCTAACCCTTCTTCGGCGACAAAGTTTTCGGTGTATCCTTTTCCCTTGATTACGGCAGACATCAGCTCCATCAATTTAGTCATCTGATCCTTAGATTCCGCTTGAGACTTTGCAAGCTGTTCTCGCAATTATTTCTGTTCCCTTTCCATTTTTTCCATTCGGGCAACTTGTTCATCCTCCATGGCACTAGCTTGTATTAAAAGGGTACTCAGTACTTCTTATACCTCTGATTTGAAATGGAAATTCTTTCAAAGACTCTTAAAGCCAAGCCAACTTCTGTTTTATTTCCCCCAAATGTATGTCATGATGAATGAGCCATGATTGTCATTTGATGCATGTGAAGCCTAAACAATATGATGTATAGATATGTACAGTGGAAACATGCTGACCATATATGTAATAAATGCAATCACGATGCCAACATGTTGCAAGCAAAGAATAAACAAATCAACGCATGGATATATGCAATGAATGATTATGTACATTTTAGCATATTTCCCAATGAATGATCATATACCCTATGAATGCAACACGATGCAAACAATGAATGGTTGATATAGTATATACCAAGAAGATCATGCTAACCATGTGTGTCATGAATGCGACCTAATGCTAACATGATGTATGTAATAAGCAAATTAATGCATGAACATATATAAAGAAATCATGCTGACTATGTTTGTTATTAATGCAACCCAAAGTCAACATGATGCATGTAAAGAATAAGCAAATTAATGCATGGATATATACAGAAAAATCATGCTGATTATGAATGCATGAATGTATCCTGACAAATAATTGATCGGATGCAAAATGCAAAGGGGAAGATATCACGGAGGAAATAAGAATCGGAGGAACTTAATCATCAACATCTCATAAATTTGAAGCATAATCAATTCATTCCTATATCAATGTTCACAATGGTATAAACCATGTTTTACAAAATTTGAGCTGTAGTTAAAACTGTCTTTTACAAGCATTTTATTCTTCCTAGCATCCTAAGGCCATAAGAGCCGGCTACTGAAAAAGTGAAATCCTATTACATCATATAAGACCGAAGTCTTTCCACCTCAATGCTGTAAATCTCCCAATCCTAATGGCGTTTTCCCAGTCCTTTATCAATCAGTGTCGTTGGATCCAACCATTTGGCATCTATAAGAGTTTGCACCTTCCTTTTGAGTGCTATACAATCTTCGATGCTATGGCCAACAATTCCACAGTGATAATCACATCTTTCATTTGGATTATACCACCTTGGATATGGTGGTAACAGGGGTTTCAACGGGACACAGGCAACCATGTGATTTTGGATCAGTATAGGGAGGAGCTCTTGGTAGCTGATTGGAATGGGATCAAAATGCATTTGGGTCTTATTCTAGTGTCGTTTCTTAGTCACACATGGCCTAGGAGTTGGGGCATTTGGTGCTGGCACTAAGGTCCGAACCGGAGTGTTTACATGGAGATGTGGCGGAACAGCATGGTAAGGGTATGGATTTGGACACGGGGCCTTGGAAGTTGTACATAGCTCGAGGTTCCTATCCCAGGTGCTGGATAAGATGATTGATGAGGAAAATAGTATGAACTGGCAGTTGGTGATGATGGAGTGGGATTCAGGAATCCCGTAGTGGTCATCCCAATGGACGATTGGACCATAGTAGGATGGGATACTGGTTTGGACCTAGAACAGTTTGCAGGTATGGTACTGGATTCGAGGTTTCTATCTTTGGTATTAGGCTCCCAGGTTTAATCATTTTCACGATTTTGTCCACAATTTCATCAGGACTGCAACCTTTGTGGCATTGACAAGCGCAGGATCCAGCAAGGATTGTATGTTCAGGATCTAATGGTTTTGGTTGATCCGAAAGCGATGCAGAGGCCTGAGAAAGTTCTTTTTTACTCTTACCCATATCCTCAACCATTTTCAGCACTTTGGCCAGCTGTTCCTTCACCTCTCGGATTTCATGTCCAGATTCCTCTTGATTGCGTTCCAAAGCACCCAATCGTTCCTCCGATTCATTCCTCATATCTCGAACCCCTTTCATGCAAATGAAAATGTCATGAGATTAATAATACAATTGTGAATGTACATGCTTTATTCCTATGTGCATGAATATACTGATGATTAATGCATGAACATATATAGAGAAATTATGGTGACTATGTATGCTATGGATGCAATCTAATGCCAACATGATGGATTTAAAAAAATAAATAAATTGATGCATGGGTATATACAAATAATGACCATGTATGTATTCTACAATGAATGACCATGCATGCTATGATGTCAAAATGATACATGCTAAGACTAAATCAATTAACACAAAGGTATACACAAAGAATGACCAAGTATATCACAAATGTATTCTACAATGAATAACCATGCATGTTAGGACTGTGACATGATGTCAAAATGATACAAATAAAGAATAAATGAATTAACACCAAGGTATATAAATCAATGATTACACGAAATTGATAGGACCTAAATCTTGATTATTCAAAAAATCTCATTATGCAAGATTTGCCTCCAAATTCATGATTTTTTTGAAAAATGTTTTTCTTTGAAAAACCAATCATATTATTTCCAAAAGAAATTCGGGGTAGTGGATCTTACTATGGTACAATATGCAAATGTTCATGTAACACTACCGGTTTTATGAAATCACCAAGTGAGATTATTATTTCCAACTGTTTATTGCAAAGAATGAGGTCAATAATACAACCAAAAATGTACATGCTCTATTCACACATGCATGAAATGTGCAAAATGCAAAAATGCTTAAAAAAGGATTTTTTTTTTTTAAAATAGCAAATGAACATGTGCCCCAACAATATCTGCTTATTTAGGCATCACGATGCCTTCGAGGCGGAGTATCACATTTATTACGGGTGATGTACGTACATCGTTGCCCGATCTACCACACTTATTCGTAGTGTAAAATAGGTAACAAAAGGTTTAGAAATGTCCCTCCATGTGTTCCTATTTTCGGTATATCTAACGGAAATCCGGCATGGCTTCGCCTAGGTTCACTATATGAGGGTGAATCGGATCTAAAGGCCCCGAATTGCTCCTCACTGTCGCCGGTGAAGGCTAGTAAGGCACCTCGATAAAAGCGGGTTCAATTCATTAGAGTCTATTTCCCTAGCCCATGCGGATTGTTAATCACGAAGGCTTAGGTAATTTAGTACTCCGGAAGTGTTTCACTAGCCCATGCGGATTGTTAATCACGAAGGCTTAGTTACTTTGCTCCCACCTAAAAGGACGGAACCCGGGTATAGGATTCATGATATGCAAATGCACGTGTGGTGTGTGTGGAGGAACAACAAACCTTTCACCACCTATTCTACAAACCTTATTCTAAATGCCCTAGCAATTAAAACATTGAAGAATAGTGTAGCGCATTAACAAACAAGCAATTATAATATACAACCTTAAATAACTAGAGAACAATAATAAAATGCATGCACATGAGTATGAACATATTTAAAAATATTTTATTATTTTCAAAATTCTCCTTATTTAAAAAAATGCGGGAATTAAAATTAAATACCAATTAAACCAACAAGACCGAGACTTTGATAACACACGACTAATTCTAGGCCTGACTCTCTATATTTCCCCAGTGGAGTCGCCAAGCTGTCGCAATCTAAAAAATAACGAGTCTCATTGCAAGACTTTATTATTCGTTAAGCGTGACATTAAAAAAACCGAGGAAAAGTCGACTTAATTCCTCTAGAAAAATGAAGGTTTTGAAAATGACCTAAAAAAAAACATGGAGTCGCCACCAATCTTTTTTAGCTAGGTGTGATCGGCCACCTATTAAAACCGGTTTTATAAAATATTTTAAAAATTAATTAAAACATTTTAAAAACCAATTTCAAGTCTGCGTTTTAAACTAGAGAAATCAAAGAAGCGGGTTCGGGAGTCGGTTACGTGTGGGGAAGGATTAGCACCCCCACAACGCCCGTATAAATCGGTACCTTATTAATCGTGTGTTATCTCAAGTCTCGGTAAAAATTGGTTTTAAATTTAGTATTTCAAGTTAATTCCCAATTTAAAGAAAAATAATTCCATTTTTTTATTGAAAATGATCCGGAATTTATAAGTTCAAAATTTTCCTATATTCCCCAACAAACGTGGCAAAATATAGAAATTTTTATTAATTTTGGAAAATTTTCCGAATCATTCTCTTTTTAAAGAAGATATTCCGTTATTAATAATAATTGATGATATCCTCCCCAGCAAACCCGGCAGAGAACTCATGAATTATTTTAACTCGGGAATATCTTTATTTTATTGAATACCATTATCTTTTTTTAAAACATTTAAAATAAATGAATATGTATATGCATGACATAAATAAAATGACATAGCAAAGTCTAAATAATATAATGCAACCTAAATGACATGACATGATTTGAATGCCTTAGCATATTCTAAATGAAATGGAATATCCTAAGTTATATAATATATTCTAAATAAAATGAAATGACCTAGGTAACATAGTATATTCTATATGAGATGCAATATTCTAAGTCATATGATATAATCTAAATGAAATAGAATAACCTAAGTAACATAACATATTCTATATGAAATGAAATAACCTAAGTAACATGATATTTTCTAAATGAAATAAAATATTCTAGATGACATAATATATCTTAAATGAAATGAAATGACCTAGGTAATATAATATATTCTACATGAAATGCAATATTCTAAGTCATATGATATAATCTAAATGAAATAAAATATTCTAGATGACATAATATATCCTAAATGAAATGAAATGATTTAAATGACATGACAAATATGAATGATATGGCATATAATTTAAATGACATGGAATAGAATAATGCTATCATATAATATGCATGAAAATAAAAATAATAATGCATGAACATAGTATATGCTAAATAAAAATAACTAGATAAGAACATAGGATATCATGAAATATTCAAAACCATATAATAAACCATGTAACATCAAAAAATATAAATCAAAATAACAACAATATCATAGAAATTATTATAGCAAGAATCACATATTGCATGAATATAAAAATGCAATGCATGAAATGTATTTTTTCCTTTAATTAAGGAAATCCGTATATCTAAAAAGATATCCGGCTACCTTAGGAAAATATGTCAAATTAAATATTCTAAAACCAAAATACTTTGTGATTGTTTGAAAACAATTTTGAGAAGCTTGAATAAAAATAAAAACTGGGCTAAATTTTTTAAATGGCTCTAATTTCCTAGGTTTAAAAATCCGGACTTGACTACCCTTAACCCGAGACTTGAAAAACCATTTTTAGAGTTTAAAAAGGCTTAGAAACTACCCTAAGTCAGTAGCTAACCCTCCTAATCAGCCCACTCTAAGTAACTTAACCAAAACAGAAAAATGATTTTTCTTTAAATTCAATTCTGACTCCACTGTCCAGTTTTGAGCCACGATCTTTTTCCCTATTTTTAGAAATTCAAAAAATTCTGAAACAAATACTGGATACTCAAGACATGTAAAAATACACAATAAAAAATCGGCTTAATTTTCTGATCAAAGATGAATTCCCAGAAAAATCAGAGATGTATGAGTTTTGGAAGAAAAAAAAAAACTGCTTTGCCAACACATTTTTGCCTTTGATAAAATCATTTAAAAATCAAAGTAAAAATATTTGAAACTCATAAAATGACTTGCAAACAGTAGCTAGGATTTTTTGAAAGTTAGATAAAAATTGGTGAAGTAAAAAAAATCACAAAGGTAGAATAATCAACTTGACAAACTTAATTTTCCACAAGTGTGCTCAAGAGAGCATGACTTTGAACCATTAATTGGCTCAAGTCATTATTCAAGTGGCATGAACATGAAATGCATGAAATAATGCAGCAAACATAATGCATGAAATGCATGGATTTAAACCTAAATGTCATGAAAAAATGCATGGCATTCATAAAGTGACCTAGACCTAAATGAACTTGCATGGCATTTAATGTAACCTAGACCTAAAATGCATGAACATGCATGGCAAATAAACCTAGCTTAATATGCATGGCATCTTCACAAACACAAAGCATGCTTAATCCAAAAACTCAATCAAATATCATGCAAATGCATACCTATCAACTAACATGGCAAGAATGCACATAAAATGTAAAACCTCCAAGGGTGGCCGAATGGATAGTGTAACAAGCAAACATGGCAATTCACAAACACTTGGCATACTAGCATGAAAAACTAAGTCAAATGACATGCAAATGCAAAAACCTACCAACTAACATGACAAAAAATGCAACACACAATGCAAAACACATGGAGTATCCAAATGGCCTCAAGCTCCAACAAGCATGGCATTTTCACAAACACTTGGTATACTAACATGCTCAACTAAAATATAACACTTAAATCATGCAAAAATCACACAAGCATTTTCACAAACACTTAATATACTAAATCTAAACAAGCTCAACTAAGATATAAAACAAAAATCATGCAAATACCACACAAGTATTTTCACAAACACTTGATATACTAAATCTAAAACATGCTCAAATTTAAACAACATGAAAACAGAAAATTAAAAGTGCAAAAACATGATATTTAAAACATAAATGGCAACAAACAAAGCAACCAAATTAAAATATAACTCAAGAATATGAAGTAACATAACATTTAAAACATCAAAATCAAAGAAAATAGCATAAACAATATGGTAAAATGAACCCAAAACAGCAACTTAAAGTAAATAATGTAGGCCATTTGGCCATGGTGAGTTTATTGTAAAAATAAAATGTAAAAAATATACTTAAGAAAGAGATGAAGTAAGAACTTAAAAGAACAATAAAAAAACATTATTTTAAAATGGAAACTCACCAAGTAGAAATCAAAATAGCAAAAAAAAAGAATAGAAAATGAAGAAAGTGCAAGAGTTGGTGCTCAAGAGCAACCTCAAGAAGCTAATATTTCAAGCTTTTTTCTTCTAACTTTCCTTTTTTTTCTAAACTTTTCTTTTTTGCTCTCAACCAAGAAGAGAAAAACTAGTAAAAACTCAAAGAACTCAGCCAAAATGAGAATGAAAAAATGAAATTCTGACCTCCCCCCTAGGGCTGGCCAAATACCCCCTATATTGGCTCAAGGATGTTGTCATTTTTTTGTAACCAATTTTCCATCAAATGGACAATAATTCAAGATGAAAAATCATGAAATTACCACCTTTAGATTAGCATCTCAGCTCTCTCAAATTACAGCTGTCCAAGAATAATGTTGACATCTCTCTTGGCCTATGTGGCTTAATCACCATGGCTTGATCAAAGAGAATCTCTAACTAACTTTTGATTTCTAGCCATTTGATTGAAAAATCTGAAGCTTCCTCCTTCCTTTGGGCTTGGGCAGGCCAGAACTTCTCTTTTCCAGCCCAACTCTGATTTTTTGAAAGGCCCAAAGAAGCCCTTTTCGGTTGCTTGGGTGAAATGACCATTTTGCCCCCCGGATGCAAATAAATATCAAACAGACTCCAGATTCAATTTTTATTTTTTTAATACTTCCAAAATAATAAAATATTGAGTTCTGGAAGTTTTCAAAATTATCCGAGTCCGTTTGCTATTTATTTGGATTTTTTCTTCGAAAAATGCCCTTTTATGCCCCTACATTTTACCATTTTTTAAACGAGCTCCAAATCAAGATTTTTCTTCACCAATCCCTTCAAAATAATTAAAAAGTGTGATCTGGAATTTTTCATAATTTTTGGAGCTCATTTGGTATTTTTTCGGGATTTATCGACTTGAATTACTGCATAGGAGGCCCGGGATTTGGCCATTTTCCAAACGAACTCCGAATCAAGATTTTCTTTCTCCAATCTCTTCCAAATAATTTAAAAATGATATTTGCAAAATTTCAGAATTTTTGGAGCTCATTTGCTATTTTTTCGAGATTTATCTTTTTGAATTACTACATAAGAAGCCCGAGATTTGGCCATTTTGCAAACGAACTCCGAATCAAGATTTTTTTTCGCCAATCTCTTTCAAATTATTTCAGAATGAGACTGATAAATTTTCAGAATTTTCGAAGTTCGTTTGCTATTTTTCCCAAATTTTCCAATTTTGCCATTTTGCCTCCGAAACCCGGTTTTGCTCAAAACAAGTCCGATTTTCAGATTTTCTTCAATCTGAGCCTTGGGCTATCCTTTTTAATCATTCTTCATCCATTGGGGCTTTGGTATTACCAAGTCGGGCCATTTCTGTGATTCTTCCCGATTTCACAGAAATCCACTAAAAACCCTAATTTTCGGTTTTCTCCCGGATTGACTTTTCTTTCATTTTTTCTTGCAAGTTACTTCTCCATTATCCGTAGTCAGTGCTTATATTTCATTTGGAACCTTCAATTTCGACCAATTTGATCGTTTAAGCACTTTTCCCCAAATTTCTCGGATTAGGGTTTTCTTTCTACTGAATCTCCATATCCCAACTTCCGAACTCCATATCTTTCAATGTAGACCTCGGATTATCAAAATTTTTTCGCCATTTTTCAATTGAACTTAAAATCTTGATTTTGAACGTGGGTTGACTTTTTAAGTAGTTGACTTTCTGGGGTTGACTTTTTTGGGGTTGACTTTTTTCAAGTTTGACTTTTTGTGCTCGCCCTCTTAAACTAAGTCTCAGAGTACCACCTGCAGGATGAAAACAATCTATTTACACTCGGAAACATCAATATAGGAAGAAAACATACCTGTTTAGTGGTCCGGACAAAATTAGGTGTCTACAGTTAGTATATCAAGTGTTTGTGGAAATGCCATGCTTGTTGGAGCTTGAGGCCATTCGGCTACTCCATGTGTTTTACATCATGTGTGCATTTTTGCTATGTTAGTTGATAGGTTGACATTTGCATGATATTTGGTTGAGTTTTTGGTTTAAGCATCCTTGTGTTTGTGTTATTGCCATGCATATTTTAGTTGTTAGGCTAGGTTTATCTTGCCATGCATGTTCATGCATTTTAGACCTAGGTTGCATTAAATGCCATGCAAGTTCATTTAGGTCTAGGTCACTATATTGATGCCATGCATTTTTTCATGACATTTAGGTTTAAACTCATGCACTTCATGCACTATACTTGCTGTATTTTTTCATATATTTCATGTTCATGCCACTTGAGTAATGACTTAGGCCAATTAATGGTTCAAAGTCATGCTCTCTTGAGCACACTTGTGGAAAATTAAAGTTTGTCAAATTGATTATTCTACCTTTGTGATTTTTTTTTACTTTAGCCAATTTTTATCTAACTTTTAAAAAGTCCTAGCTACTGTTTGTGAGTCATTTTATGAGTCTTAAATATTTTTACTTTGATTTTTAAATGATTTTATCAAAGGCAAAAATGTATTTTGGCAAAACAGTTTTTTTTCACCTAGTACTCGTACTTTCCCGATTTTTCTGGGCATCCATATTTAATCAGAAAATTAAGCTGATTGTTTTTCGTGTATTTTTACATGTCCTGAGTCTCCAGTATTTTTTTTAGAATGTTTTTAATTTTTAAAAATAGGGTAAAAAATCGTGGCTTAAAACTGGACAGTGGAGTCAGAATTGAATTTAAAGAAAAATCATTTTTCTGTGTTGGTTATGTTACTTAGAGGGAGTTGATGAGGAAGTTTAGCTACTGAATTAGGGTAGCTTCTAAGCCTTTTTAAACTCTAAAAATGATTTTTTAAGTCTCGGGTTAAGGGTAGTCAAGTCCGAGATTTTAAACTTAGGAAATTAGAGCCATTTAAAAAAAGGTTTAACCCAGTTTTTTATTTTTAACCTAAGCTTTTCCAAATTGTTTTCAAACAATCACAAAGTATTTTGGTTTTAGAATATTTAATTTGACATATTTTCCTAAGGTAGCCGTATATCATTTTAGATATACGGATTTCCTTAATTAAAGGAAAAAAAAAACATTTTCATGCATTGCATTTTCCATATTCATGCATTTTATATAATATGTGATTTTTGCTATGATAATTTCTATGATATTGTTATGATTTTGAGTTATGTTATATTGTTTATTATATGATTTGGAATATTTCATGATATCCTATGCTTTTTATTTAATTATTTTTTATTTTGTTGTTGTTATATTATTTAGCATATACTATGTTCATGCATTATTATTTTCATTTTTATTTCCATGCATATTATATGATATTCCATGTCATTTAAATTATATGTCGTATCAATCATATTTTCCATGTCATTCAAATTATTTCATCTCATATAGAATATATTATGTTACCTAGATCATTTTATATAGAATATATTATGTTACCTAGGTCATTTCATTTAGGATATATTATGTCATTTGGGATATTTTATTTCATTTAAAATATATCATATGATTTAGGATATTACATTTCATATAGAATATATTATGTTACCTAGGTCATGTCATTTCATTTAGAATATGTCATATAACTTAGGACATTTCATTTCATTTAGAATATGCTAAGGCATTTAAATTATATCATATCATTTAGGATGCATTATATTATTTAGATTATGTCATGTTATTTTATTTATATCATGCATATACATATTCATATCTTTTAAAATGTTTTCAAAAGGATAATGATTTTTCAATAAAAAATAAAGATATTCCCGAGTTAAAATAATTCATGAGTTTTCTACCGGGTTTGCTGGAGGGAATATCATCAATTATCATTAATAAAGGAATATCTTTCTTTCAAAAAAGAGAATGATTCGAAAAGTTTTCAAAATTAATAAAAATTTCAATATTTTGCCACGTTTGTTCGGGAATATAGAAAAATTTTGAATTTATAAATTCCGGATCATTTTCAATTAAAAAATGGAATTATTTTTCTTTAAATTGGGAATTAATTTGAAATACTAAATTTAAAACCAAATTTTTACCGAGACTTGAGATAACACATGATTAATAAGGTACCGTTTTATACGAGCGTTGTGGGGGTGCTAATCCTTCCCTGCACGTAACCGAGTCCCGAACCCGTTTCTTTGATTTCTCTGGTTTAAAACGCAGACTTGAAATTGGTTTTAAAATTTTTTTAATTAATTGTTAAAATATTTTATAAAATCGATTTTAATAGGTGGCCGATCACACCTAGCTAAAAAAGATTGGTGGCGACTCCATGTATTTTTTAAGGTCATTTTCAAAATCTTCATTTTTTTAGAGGAATTAAGTCGACTTTTCCTCCTTTTTTTTTAATGTCACGCTTAACGAATAATAAAGTCTTGTGATGAGACTCTTTATTTTTTAGGTTGCAAAACTTGCTTTAGTCCATAAATGGACTTTTGTAGCTTCCATACCTTGTTAGATGTGGCCTTGGATGAAAAACCTTTAGGTTGTGTCATATACACTTCCTCTTGCAAATTCCCGTTAAGGAATGTCGTTTTTACATACATCTGCCATATCTCATAATCATGGTATGCAACAATAGCAAGCATAATCCTAATGGACTTTACCCTGGCAATTGGTGAAAAGGTTTCTTCAAAATCAATGCCTTCAACTTGATTATAACCTTTTGCAACCAATCTGGCCTTATACGTTTGTATATTCCCATCCATGTCTGTCTTTATCTTGTAGACCCATTTACACCCTATGGGTCCCTTGAAGTGGATCAACTAAAGACCAAACTTGGTTAACTTCCATGGCTTCCATTTTGGATTTCATGGCTTCTAGCCATTTCTTGGAATTGAAGTCCGACATCGCTTCCTCATAGGTAGAAGGTTCATTATCAATGGGCAAACTATCTCTTTCCAAAAGAAAAATCCATATCTTATTGGAGTTTGCCTCTCCCTACTAGACCTTCGGAGTACTTGTGTTTCTTGAGCATTAGTTCGAGCATCCAATGCCTCGACCAATGGCTCAGGATCCGAGGGAATGTTAGGTTGTGGTTCTTGAACTTCTTCAAGATCTATTTTACTCCCACTGAATCCTTCTAGTAGAAACTCTTTCTCTAGAAAAGCAGCTTGTTTTGACACAAACACCTTTTGATCAGTAGGACTGTAAAAGTAATATCCAGTAGTCTCTTTAGGATATCCCACAAACTTACATTTTTTTATCTAGCTCCCAGCTTATCAGAAGGTACTTGCTTCACAAAGGCAGTACATCCCCAAATCTTTACAAAAGATAAACATGGCATCTCGCCATTCCATATCTCATATGGTACCCTATCTATAGACTTGCTTGGAACCCTATTTAGAAGGTAAGCTGCAGTTTCTAAGGCATATCCCCAAAAGGATATCGGAAGGTTAGCGTTAGACATCATGGATCGAACCATGTCCAACAAGGTTCAATTTCTCCTCTCGGACACTCCGTTATGCTGAGGAGTTCCAGGTGGAGTCCATTGCGACAGAATTCCATTATCTGTCAAATGATCCAAGAAATATTGGGTTAAATATTCTCCTTCTCGATCCGATCTAAGAGCTAGAATATTTTTCACAGTTTGATTCTATACTTCAGCTCTGAACTCTTTGAACTATTCAAAAGGTTCAGACTTTTATCTCATCAGATACACACAACCATATCTAGAAGATCATCGATAAAGGTTATGAGGTATGAGAAATTACCTTTAGCAGTTGTGTTTAGTGGCCCACATACATCTGAATGTATTAAGCCCAATAAAACACTAGCTCTCTCACCCTTTCCAGTAAAGGGAGTCTTGGTCATCTTACCAAGGAGACAACATTCACAAGTCCCATATGATTCACAATCAAAGGGTTCTAAATAACCATGTTTATGCAATTTGGAAATCCTTGTCTCATTGATATGACCAAGTCTACAGTGCCAGATGTAAGTTTTACTTGGATCATCCTTTCTTGCTTTCTTGACATTTATATTGAACATAGGCATCTCTGGATCCAAAACATATAATCCATTATGTAATGTTTCCGATCCATAGTGAATGTCTTTAAGAATGATGGAGCAACTATTGCCATTCATTCTTATCTCGAAACCATCATTAACAGTGAGGTATGAAACCAAAATGATGTTTCTAGACAATACTGGAACAAAGTAACAATCTTTCTATTCCAATTTCATGCCAGATGGCAAAGATAAAGTACATGTTCCAACAGCCAATGCTGCAACTTTTGCACCATTGCCTACTCTAAAAACTACTTCATCTTTGCTCAACTTTCTACTTCCTTTCAACATCGCTATGTCATTACATAGATGTGAACCGCATCCTGAATCAATTATCCAAGAATTGTATTTAACAGTAGAAATATTCAGTTTAATCACAAACACAGTCAACCCATAAACTTCTATAAGTTCTTCTTGACTTGTCAAGTGAGCAACCTTTCTTTCATTGAGAACGCTTCTCAATCTCATGTACCAATCCAAACATTTTGGACTAATGGCATTCATAATGCCACAGAGTACAATTAATATATTAACCATTTTCAACAACCTAATATGAAAAAGTATATATATCTGTTATATTCATGCATTTATACCAATTCAAGATGAGGTATTAAATCTCTTATTGGTTTTCCCACTAATTTTTCGAGATAATAGCCCTCAATATTATTCGAAAATCTCATCAAGGTATTTCTAATGGGTTGGGATCCCTTTCAACATGTTGCAACCTTGAGTGACTCAACAAATTACAACAAGCCTAGTTGGGTAGATAACATAGTTTATCAATTGCATCTCTATGCAACTCCAGATCAGTTAGGTGACAACTCTTTGTCTAAGCACATTATATGTACTTCACCTAGCTTTGCCTCTAACACTATGCGGTCAAGTTTGAAAGCATCCGGACAACATATCATTAGTTGAGTAATACCCAACTTCATAACTCAAACATATTATTACAGTAGTTTGACCTTGAGTGACTCAACAAGCCTCATACTAGAAGAACTCTGGTTATCTTGTTACGATGATGGAAGGCAACTTTATCATGCGAAACATGTGACTCAATATTGTAATGAGGGATTTCCTTGTTCTTTATAAGTCTCATCATAATAAACATTCATAGCATTTATAATATCGCATAAAATAAATCTATAACATGCTTTCTACTTGGATGATTATAGACTTTTCTAATTTAATTTTCTTGAGCCATCAAAGGAAATTAGTTGGTCAAATTCCTAGATGATTACATACATAGTCTTCAAAGCTTGCTTGTAATCTCTTTTTCTTCATGGCGCCTTTCTTCATCTCCAAGTTACAAAAATTATTCCTAACTAATCCTAATTTTACACTTTGATGTAACTAATTACATTTGTAATAAAGAAACCTCAAGTTACATTTGAGGGGAGTTAGGTGAGGAATGAATTTTTACAACTCCAGAAAATGAGAGATAAGGCAGGGCATGCAGTCCCTATTTAATTTAATAAAAACCTTAAAATTAAATCCAGCCATCCACAATCATATTGGGTCTAAGTCCATAATCATCCCATACATTCACAAACTATTTATGAACATATAAATCATGCTTTAATCTCTAATTACCATCTTTAATTATATTGATCCATAATTTAATTCAAAGAAAATAATAAACATTTATTCTAATCTCATTAGAATAAATCATAATCCAATTAGGATTATTTCCTTTAATTTATTTATTATCCAATTAGATAATTTAATTGAATATTCATGTAAATTCTTATTTTGGTGATTTAATTAATTTAACAATATTACCATAATTACTAATTTTAGTGTTGTATCTCAACTAGGATTCTACAACATTGGTAACTTAATATTGCTAAAATTCATAAGCTATGAGAATCTGATAGAAGCGAAAAACCCTAGCAAGGGAGGCGCAGCCCATGTATAATGTGAGTAGCCGCCGACTACTACCTCCCTAAGGCTGTTTATTCGCTTTTCACAGCTTCCAGCTTTTCAATGCTAAATCAGTTTTATGATTTTTCAGGCTTGCCAAGAACAATTCTAAGTAATTTTAAATCCTAAAAATCATTCAAACATGCATTAAAAATTAGCCAAGAAACATTTACAAGTTTTTCTCACTAAAAACACCAAATTTGCGCAAAGCAGGCTTAACAGTTTTCAATCGCTGCCAAACTTTCGCTAGTTGCATTAATCAGTTTAAAACAATTTTAAACCAATTAATCAACAAGGATTCACCAAGATTAACTGCTGCCTTCACCGAAACACTACAAGTGCAAATTCTCACAAATTCGGTTCGTGACAATCGGATCAAAATAACTCAAAGAACAAAACAATTTTGTTAAAGCTAACAATCAAAGCATAGATCGTATAGGAATAACATAAGCGAGGCTCTGATACCACTGTTGGGATTCGGCTCATGCTCAAACAGAGATAATGTATAATTTAATCAACAGTTAAACATACAACGTAGAAGAATTAAATAAAACAAAGAGAATACCGAATCCCTCCAAGGATTTGCCTATGAATTCAAAACGACCAGGCTGTCAAGAACAGATAACAATCAAAATCTCATACCTCTGTAATGGAGATTGCCAAAACCACATCATAGATTCTTGATGTTCTAGTTCTTGTACACAGTGCTCGCTTTTCGAAAACCAAAGTCGTCCAATTGTCGGCCTCTAACAGTAATCCACACAGGTGATCTGAAAGCCTTCAAAGGGTTGAGATTATGTTTTGCCAAGACGATGCTAGTGGTCTAGGTTGTGAGAAACCTTCCTCCTCTTCTTGGTTAGCCAAAATTAATTAGAAGAATCGAATTCCTCTTGGTTATTTTGCTATTCGGCTGAAACACTCTAAAGTGGGAGTGAGGAGCCGATTCCAGGGTTTCCTTAGGGGGGAGGCGACAACAACATTAGGCTATTTATAAGTAGGTTTAGTGTAAGCCAACTATTGGACTAACTGCACTAAAGCCCTTATAAATATTATTAAATATTCACAATAAGCCCACAACACTTAAT
Source organism: Fremontodendron californicum (assembly GCA_030761205.1). NCBI lineage: Eukaryota > Viridiplantae > Streptophyta > Magnoliopsida > Malvales > Malvaceae > Fremontodendron > Fremontodendron californicum. The sequence goes on from JAULJL010000026.1 coordinate 5,819,325, forward strand.
GAATATTTAATCTGCCCCTATCTCATTTTAATTTCATTAATGACCTTCTATGTGTGACGCATTAAGCCCTTAACATGTTGGCAATAAATATAATTAATTTAATTAATAATTTTTCCTTTTATATTTATAGATCATGAGTGGCATCTAGCAATGCATCATGACCACCCAAATGCCAAGAGAGTCATCAAGCTTCGATTAGCCTTTCGTGTACAATATGTCTGTGTAATTCGATCCCTTCATCAAATATCTCGGGATAGGAAAGAGCATGGTTCAGTGTCTACTCTTAACCAATTCCATATTAGATCTGCAGCTTTATATTAACTCCTTAAGTATTGCCTTGGCCAAGGACTTGAATAAGTTAATATAAGCCAGATACATGTGAGATATGTCCCCTTAATCACTTGGGCTGATGAATCCTCTCTAGACCACTCAGTCATCTTCGTATGCTTCATGTCATAACCAATAACACCCTACTTTAAGCATCCTCATGATTGGGACCCGTTCGTGATGAAATCTAAGTTTGACAGTTCACATACAAGATGACATGGTATCACAAGTCAAAGGATTATTTACACTATTGACACATGAGAGTATTTATCATAGACACTTGAGTGAAATACCAAATGGAACTCTCATAGCGGGTCATTTCCAGTGAACTTGTTCAACTAACAAGAAAATGTTATCCCCAAGTATCTCTATACTTTCAACCTATCAGATCAGTTGCATGCATCAAGTGTATGAAGGCTTAACATATGCCAGTCTTTGAGCATTGTCAATGCCCTGTCTTGACAATACAATGACCAGGAACAATTTAGAAACACGGCATTGATGCATAAGGATCCTCATAATTGTAACTCCTTACAATTCCTTTGAATTGCCACTGTGTTTCATGAGCTTTATCTTTATAAGTGATTTATAACAATTATAACAAAACTTATGGATAAAGAAATACCTCAATTATAATTAATAAACTATAATGTGCAATACATGAATATATAAATAGTGTCTTACAAGCCCAACTAAATTGGCTTGTAGGGCTTACACCAACAATGTTCAGTGAACTTGTTCAGCTAACAAGCATCTATATGTTATCCCAAATATCCTTTATACTTCAATTTATGAGTAGAGGTGTAAATGAACAGAGCGTTCGATGAACGGTTCGTAAACAGTTTGATTTCTGTTCTTTTATCAAGTTAAATAAATGATTTTGAACATGATTTTAAGGTTCGTTTATTAAACGAACCGAACACGAACAAGGTATGTTCAGTTCACTTATGTTCACGAACAAGCTCGTTTATCACTCGTTTAAAATTCGTTTAATAGATTGTTTAAGACTCATTTAAAGTTCGTTTATTATGCGATTATAATTCAATAATATTATTATTTGTATTTTATTTTATTTACTTATAATATATATTTTTTGAAAGGAAGGATATATTATAATGAAGTCAGACCATACAGGAATTACCGAGTAAAACCAGTCTTACAGGCAGAAATAAAAAGTTAACAAAAACATGAATCAGGAATACATGATCAACAAATTGTGCAATCTATTTACACAGATTTAGCGAGCCTGTCAGCTACCTCATTTGCTTCTCTAGGCGTATAAACAATTTCCCAATTGACGAGACTAGCTTTGATATTTTCAATCGTTCGAACAATATACTTATGTTTCCATGGAGTTTTTTGCAGGGCCTTAATCCAGTTAACCACATTCTGGCTGTCACTTTCAACAATTAACCTATGAGAATTGACCTATTTAGATGCTGCATAAATGAAAAAAGCTTCTTTTACTGCCATAGGTTCTGCATGATTAGACTCTGCTTGACCAATAGACTTAGAAAACAATAGCAACACCGACCCATGTTCATCTCTTAGTACACCACCAATACTGGCTAGACCCGGTTTACCTAAGGCAGATCCATCTTTCAAAAATCCTGAAGAAGGCAATACCTATACAGCTAAACTTCTCTTTTCTTTTACCTTTGGGGGATGACTAGAGGATGAGAGGGAATTCATAATATCTGAGACCGTCTCCGTAGTAGTTGGCCATCTTGTTTTAAACTAAAAAGCAATCCTAAGTTTGATGGAGTCCAGCAATTGCCATAATCAAGGAATTTACCATTGAAAACCATGTCATTTCGGTAAAGCCAAATGGACCACATTGTTGCGAAAAAAGCCATCCTCCACAGTTTGCTACACATTTTATCTGATAAGGCTTGATGCCACGCAAGAAAAAAGGACAATGCGTCTTTTGGAATAAACCATGATAAACCCCATAAAGAACAAACATGAGACCATACCTTCCATGAAACACTATAGGAAAAGAATAGATGATCCACTGATTCAATCATTCTTTTGCATAATATGCAAGAAACAACCTTTTTATTAATCATTCTCCTCTTTACTAGTTCTTCTTTAGTAGCAATTCTCCCTCTGATTAACTGCCAAAAAAAATTTCCACTTTTGGGGGCGCTATTCCAACCCACAGTTGCTTCCAATGGTCCCATTTAGATGAGTGACTACTTAACACAAAGAAACAAAAAGATTTAGAGGAATAAGTCTCGCTGCTCGTACCTTTCCATATAACCAAGTCTTTTTCGTTCTTGCAAATGAGTTGCTTCTCAAGAGTATTCTTAAAAATCTTCCATTGATCATTTTCCCAGCCGAACAATCTTCTTTTTAGTTCCACATTCCAAATCCATTAATTGTTAACCTAGCAACCAAAATTTGTAATTTTCCAGTGTTTTTTTACAGCCAAGGCAAAAATTTGCGGGAACCAAACCTTTAAAGTTCTGCCTTCAATCCATTCGTCTGACCAAAAATTTGTTGATTCACCATTTCCTGGAAGTATGCGCAAACTTGTAGACACAACCTGGTAGAATTAGTTAGATGGTGAGAGAGGTCTAATAATATTTTTCTAGATAAATAAGTTTCTTCGATTCGGTTCGGGGAAAGGTAATATGTTATCATTCTGAGTCTCGTATCTAGCTGCGATAACTACTCTCTAAAGGCTCTGATGTTCATTTCCAAATCTCCATATCCATTTTTTCAATAACGCTATGTTTTTTAGCCTTAAATCAACAAAATGGAGCCCTCCAAACTCCTTGAAATTACAAACTGAGTTCCAATCGATCATATGCAGTTTTTTGAATGACGTCGAGCCCCCCCAAAAAAATCTTCGGATGATGTGATTCAGTGATTCTGATATAGAGCATGGCATTTGAAATAAAGACATTAAGTATATAGGTAGACTTGACAGTACATCTTTGATCAAATTAGTTATGCCCCTAATAGACAGAATTTGTGATTTCCAACCTGCGATATTCTTCTCGAACTTCTCAATAATTGGTCTCCATATTGTGGGTGAGTTTGATGCCACTCCTAGAGGCAATCCCAGATAATCCGAAGGAAAACCCCCAACACTACAGGCTATTTCTCTGGCCCATGAATCATTAACTTCCTGTGCCAACCCAATTCCAAAAAGCCTACTCTTCTTCATATTAATTTTTAAGCCTGAGATAATTTGAAAATATTTCAGCACCCTTCTCACATTCTTTATCTGTTATGCACCATGTTCACAAAAATTATCATATCATCCACATATTGAAGATGCGAAATGGTAACAAGCCCATTCCTAATTTCTATGCCTCCGAATAAACCTGTTGACCTGGCTTTGATCAACAACGCACTAAGTGCTTCACCCACAAGATTGAACAACAATGGGGATAAGGGACACCCCTGTCTTGGAGCACCATTTAGCAGGACAAAAATCGATGCCAACAAGATACAACCCTAAAATCAGATCAGTAATCTTGTTTGCTATCATAGAACAGTCTAAAATTTGTCAACCTGTGATAAAAGCAAATTGGTTCTCTCCAACAATCTCCCCCACCACCAACCTTAGACGTTTAGCAAGGACTTTTGCTAAAATTTTGTACACGCTCCCCACAAGGCTAATTGGACTGTAATCATTCAAAGTGTTGAGAGAGGAACATTTCGATATTAGTGTGATGAAGGAAGAATTGAGGCATTTGTCTATAGTGCTAGTATTGTAAAAATTTGCCATAAATTTCATGATCTCTTCTTTTAGAATGACCCAATACTTCTTTAAAAAGTTTAGGTTGAAATCGTCTGGGCCTAGTGCTTTATTCCCATCAAAACCTTGAATGACCATCCAAACTTCCTTCTCCGTAAAAGGATTTTCTAATCGAGATGCACTTTGCTCTTTGAGTGTATTAAATCGACAATCAAATCCCTTAAGCTTTGAAACACCTTTAGAATTAAAGAAAATGTTGAACTATTACCTTTTTGAGTTCACCTGGATCCTCGACCACTTCACCGTTGACCAACCGCTTGTTGATATAATTGGATCTTCTTCTAGCGGAAGCCATCATGTGGAAAAATCTAGTATGTCTATCCCCTTCTTGCGCCCACTTTAGTCTTGATTTTTGAAGCCATGATTGTTCATCCTTGCGATAAAGAGACCACAATTCAGCTATTTTCTGTAATATTTCCTCCCTTATCTTATCATCCGTATGACCTTTTTGAATGTAAAATTCTAATCTAGCTATCTCTTCCTCCAGTTTATGAATACTCGCAAACCCCTCTTTGCCCACCCTGCTTGACCATCGTCTGAGTATTGGTTTTAGACCTCTAAGCTTGCACCAAATGCCATGCCCATTAACCCTATTACTTCCCTCAGTGCTCCATGTCGATTTAATCATCAAGTCAAAAGAATTGTCTTCCAACCAGTGATTAAAAATACGAAATGGTTTTGAACCCCAGTTAACCAAGTGTTCGCTAAAAAAAATAGGATTGTGATCAGATAAAGATCTGGGTAATGCAATTTGCTTCAAAGATGGACACTGTGCTATAATTTTAGGCGATACTAGAAATCTATCCAACCTACAATAAGTGGCGGCAGCACGATTATTACACCAAGTAAATTTGTTACCTCTTAACGGGAGATCCATTAATTCTGCACTGTTGATAAAATCCGAGAATTGGGATATTGAATTATGATTAAAGGAAGAACTGATTTTCTCTTCGGAGCATTTAACCACATTGAAATCTCCAATGATACACCACTGTACATCATAACTGTACATAGCATGACCAGATCATAAATTACACATTTTATGCCCTTCATATTCTTAGTATTGTTATGTTTTCTACTTTATTCTAGTTACTTATATTATGTTTTTTAATTCCAAGTATATTTAGGAGAATGAAGTGAAAACATGTCAATTATGATATTAAAGAGCTTACAAAATCACAATCACAAGATGGAATAAGACTTGGGAGTCAAAAAGATCAAATTCTTGGTGCAAAGCAAGAAGGCAGATTTGACCTCTTGAGCCTGTTTCTAAGAAAACATGATGTTAAATTATTTATTCAAAGAAACTTCCTTCCTGACTTTTGAAGCGGACTTGAATACCTTTCCAACGGTATATCAAATGCCCAAATCAGATAAGAAATGGTCATCCAAATCAGCTGAAGAAGTGTGAGACGATGCAGTAGAAGAGAGACCGACGTCACAGTGCCCCGTTACCTACCAAAATCGCAAATGTTTCCCCTAAACTTACTTGTGCGGCAAGAAAGGGATCTCAGGGTTTAAAAGCTCTATAAATACCATCTTTTGAGCCACAAAGTAGTCATGTTTTGATTATTCTTGATCTACTTCTTCTTTTTCTTCTCCATTCTCTTATTTTGTTTTTAGTTGTATGTATATATTATCTATGCCTATGCTAGGTGATGCACTCAAAAGAGTATATCATATTTAATCCTTGCACTAAAAAGATCAATTGTTAGGTATAGTCGCTAGCAAGGGTCGAGTCCACAGGGATTGGGTTTTAATTTATAAGTTACTAGTTTATAACTTAAGTTCAAAGACAATAAAAGAAAGCGGGTTTTAAATTTGTTTAAAAAGTAAAGAAAACAAGAAAAGTAAAAAGCAAGTAAGTAAGAAGAAATCAAATATGAGAGAAGTATGATTAAAAGGTCATTCGCCACCACTAGACATCATTGAGAATTAATTTCAAATCTATCAACATTAGTAATCTATCAAAACTATCAACCATAGATAACAACAAGCTCTACTACCCCAATCTTTCCTTAGTTCGACGTTGTCGATACGTGATCCCAAATCGCGGGAGACCCGTTCGAGTGAGGGGCGAAACAGAAGCAGAGGAAAAGACGACTTAATTCCTCTTGAAATGAAATAAACGGTCGAGTGTATGAAAACGGCCTCGTAAAAAGACATGGAGTCGCCACCAATCTTTTTTAGCTAGGTGTGATCAGCCACCTATTAAAACCGGTTTTATAAAACATTTTAAAATTAATTAAAATATTTTTTTTAAAACCAATTTCAAGTCTGCGTTATAAACCAGAGAAATGAAAGAAGCAAGTTCGGGAATCGATTACGTGCAGGGAAGGATTAGCACCCCCACAATGCCCGTATAAAATGGTACCTTATTAATCTGTGTTATTTCAAGTCTCGGTAAAAAAAAAATCGATTTTAATTTAGTATTTCAAGTTAATTCCCAATTTAAAGAAAAATAATTCCATTTTTAATTGAAAATGATCCGAAATTTATTAATTCAAAATTTTCCTATATTCCCCGACAAAACTGGCAAAATATAGAAATTTTTATTCATTTGGAAAACTTTCCGAATCATTCTCCTTTTTTTGAAAGAAAGGTATTCCTTTATTAATGATAAATGATGATATTCCCTCCAGCAAACCCGGTAGAGAACTCATGAATTATTTTAACTCGGGAATATCTTTATTTTTATTGAAAATCATTATCTTTTTTCAAAACATTTAGAAAAATATGAACATGAACATGTGTGACATAAATAAAAAGAAATGGCAAAGTCTAGATAATATAATGCAACCTAAATGATATGACATAATTTAAATGACATAGTATTTTCTAGGTAAAATGAAAATTCCTAAGTATCATGGTATATTCTAAATGAGATAAAATGATTTAAATGACATGGCAATTTTAAATGATATGGCATATTTTAAATGACATGGCATGTTATAAATAAAATAACCTAAATGACATGGAATATGATCTAAATTACAAGAAATGACATGAAATTAAAATAATGCTAACATATAATATGCATCAAATGAAAATAAAAATAAAAATAAAAATGCATGAACATAGTATATGCTAAACAATATGAAAAAATTAACTAAATAAAAAGCATAGGATATCATGAAACATTCAAAACCATATAGCAAACAAATATAAGATCATAAAATGTGAATTAAAATAATAATAATTTCATGGAAAATATCATAGCAAAAATCACACATTTAAATAAAATGCATGAACATGGAAAATGCAATGCATGAAAATGTATTTTTTCCTCTAAATAAAGAAATCCGTATATCTAAAAAGATATCCGGCTACCTTAGGAAAATATGTAAAATTAGATTTTCTAAAAAAACAAAACTTTGTGATTGTTTGAAAACAATTTTGAGAAAAACTTGAATAAAAATTAAAACCCTTACCAAACCCTTTTAAAATGGCTTTAATTTCCTAAGTTTAAAATCCCGGACTTAACCACCCTCAACCCGAGATTTATAAAATCATTTTTAAAGTTTAAAAAGGCTTAGAAACTATCCTAAGACAGTCGCTAAATATTCTAACCAATCCCCTCTAAATGCCTTAGCCGAATTCAACCATTATTTCTCTTTTGATTTCAAATCTGCCTCTACTGTCCGGTTTTACCACACGATTTTTTAGCCTATTTTTAAAAATTCAAAAATTCTAAAAAAAGTTCTTGAGATTTAGAACATGTAAAACTACACGAGAAAACATTGGCTTAATTTTTTTATTAAAGATGACTTCCCAAAAAAATCAGAGATGTTCGAGTACAGGGTGAAAAAAACTATTTTATCAAAACACATTTTTTGCCTTTGATAAAGTCATTCATAAATCAAAGTAAAAATTGTTGGAGATCATTCTAAAGACCTAAGGACAGTAGTTAAACGTTTAAAAACCTTGGACAAAAATTGGCTAAGTAAAAAAAAATCACAAAGGTAGAATAATCAATTTGACAATTCCTTAATTTTCCACAAGTATGCTCAAGAGACCATGACTTTGAGCCATTGATTGGCCTAAGTCATAAATCATGTGGCATGACATGGAATGCATGAACATACAGCAAATGAAATGTATGAAATGCATGGTCTAAATGGTAAAGGAAATGCATGACAATTCAAGACAACCTAAATGCCTAGCATGAATTTGCATGGCAATAATTGCAATCCTAACTCAATATGCATGCAATGCTTGATAATGCAAATACGACTTGGACCTAATATATTATGAATATGCATGAAAATGCTAATATAACCTAAGACCTAAATAGCATAGTAATGTATGACAATACCAATGTGATTTAAGACTCAATATGTATGGCAATACCAATATGGCCTAGACCTAAAATGTAATGAACATGCATAGCAAGACTATGAACATACAATGACCAATGAAACTGATGTCAATGGTGGAACAAACAGAAACTAATACACAATTTCAAGGTATGATGATGCAAAGCATGTTACCTAAACAAAATGCAAATGCATGATAAGGCAATGGATGCATGAAGAGGCCACATATAGCTACATGATACTCTAATGCAATCCTATCTAGTAAATGACACAAGTACATGACAAATCATATTAAGATGCATAATGTCAATGAAATTTTCATAAGCATATGACATACTAAAGTCAAAATGCACAAGCTCATGGCATGGAGATGCAAACAAGTCAAGAAGCAAAGTGAAAATGCACATGCAAGGCATATCAATAATGGAGTAGCCGAATGGTCATGTAACAAAATAATGGCATTTTATCATAGCATTTTCATAAGCACATGGCAGACTAAAATCAAAATGTACAAGTTCATGGCATGGAGATGCAAACAAGTTAAGAAGCAAAAGGAAAATCCACATGCAAGGCATACAAAAATGGAGTTGCCGAATGGTCATGGAACAAAATAAAGAAAATGCAAACATGTTTATAATATAAGACATGATACATAAAAAAATGCACAACATGAGCATATGAACAACAATGGTCGAATATGCAAGGATACAATATCAAACATGGAAATGACATATAGAAACAAATATAGCATAGAAAATAATGTAAAGGACATAAAAAAAATTCACATAGACATGCAAAACAACTAACAAGCAAAACTAGTAAATAAAACATGGAAAGTTAAGCTCCATGGTTGGTATCAAATGGGCATAGCCTCTGACCTAACCATAATCACTTGGTCTTGCCAAGATCATGAAGCCTTTCCATCTCAATAAAACAGAAAATAAACCATGCAGAACAGCAAAATTAAGGTGAGCTTCATGGTAGGTAAAATGGGCATAGCCTCTCTCCTAACCATGGTCACTTGGTCTAGCCAAGATCATGTAGCCATTTCAACCTTTTTGCTTCATATTTTGTGAAAAATCAGAACCTTAGAATACTCTAAAAAAACCTTCTAAAAATCATTTTTCACAACAACATGCAAGGAAGAACAAAAAAAAAATCCAAGGCAAGTAAATATGCCATATTCGGCCATAGCATGAAACCATGTAAAAAAATTCTTTTCCACCATTTTAATGAAGAAGAAGAGATGAAAACATAAGTAAACATTGAAAAAATTTATTTCTATGAAAAATGTAGTAGGAAAACAAGATAGAAAATCAAGAAAACACCATGGAAAACAAGAAGAAAGCTATGCTAGAACTTGGTAGAGATGACTACCTTCAAGCTCTCTATTGAAAACCTTTTTCTTTCTTTTTCTCAAAACCTTTTTCTTTGCTAAATTAGCTACTGTTTCCAGCCAAAAAACTTGTGAAAAAAAATGCTCAGCCCTTGTCCCTTAGCCTTGGCCGAATGGCCCTCTCCACCATAGGATCAAATATGCACTTTTTCCTCCCCCAATTTTGGCCTTTAGATTAAGATATTTTGGTGACAACATAAAAATGCCATCTTGCCAATTGATAGCAGCCCTTAAGATGCGTACTCAGCCCTTGTAGTGACCCCAGCCCTTAGATGCAAAAGAGGACCAATCCCATGCACTCCCTTGCTTGCCCTCTCGAGTGCCTACCCTTGGATGAGTTGTGCTCTTCCATTCTTGGTCATTGGATGAGGACAATATAAAAATGACATCTTGTAGATTAAATCCAGCCCTCAACATGTGTATTCAGTCCTTGTAGATGGCCTAAGCCATTGGATGAAAAGAGACAATCCTATGCACTCCATTGCTTAACCGAATAGATGCTCACCCTTGGATTAATTGTGCTCATCTTTTTTCTTCCATTCTTGGCCATTAGATGAGGGTTTTTTCATGAAAAATAAAAATGTCATCTTGGCATTTAAACTTGGCTATTGGATGGTGCATTCAACTTTCCTACAAGCTATCTAAGCCATTGGATGAAAGGGGGACCATTTGCAAGGTGTTAGTGGTAGCATGTGGCTTGATAGTGACTAGGGAATTAAATTGTTCAAGCTTCCTTATTCTCATCTATGCTGGCTGACCAAGGGAAGAAAAATCCCAGCAATTCCTTCTTCTTTCATATTTTTCTCAATTACAAATTTGCCCTTTTTTGGTTCCTTCGGTGAAATGACTTTTTTGCCACTCGAACCTAAATAAATAGCAAACGGGCTCCAAATTTGAATTTTATTTTTTCAATACTTTCAAAATAATAAAAAATTGAATTCTAGAAGTTTTCAAAATTTTCTGAGTCCATTTGCTATTTATTTCGGATTTATTTCTGAAATTGCCACTTTTATGCACTCGAACTTTACCATTTTTTAAACGAGCTCCGAATCCAGCTGTTTATTCACCAATATTTTCCAAATAATTTAAAAATATGATCTGAAAGTTTTCATAATTTTTGGAGCTCATTTGCTATTTTTTCGGGATTTATCTGCTTGAATTACTATATAGGGGACCCGGGATTTGGCCATTTTGCAAACGAACTCCGTATCAAGATTTTCTTTTTCCAATCTCTTCGAAATGTTTTAAGAATGAGATTTGCAAATTTTCAGAATTTTTGGAGTTCATTTACTATTTTTCTCACATTTTCCAATTTTGCCCTTTTGCCTCCGAAACCCGGTTTTGCTCAAAACAAGTCTGATTTTTATATTTTCTTCAAACTAAGCCTTAGGCTATCCTTGTTTAATCATTCCTCATCAATTAGGGACCTTAGTCCTACTAAATCGGGTTATTTCTGTAATTCCTCCAAATTTCACCAAAATCAACCAAAAACCCCTAATTCTCGGTTTTCTTACGAATTGACTTTTCTATTAGTTTTTCTTCCAAGTGCCTTTTCCATTACCCATAGTCAGTACTTATCTTTCATTTGGAACCTTCAATTCTGACCAATTTGATCGTTTAAGCATTTTTCCCCAAATTTCCCGAACTAGGGTTTTCTATTGAATCTCTGTAACCCAACTTCCGAACTCCATATCTTTCAATGTAGACCTCGGATTATCAAAATTCTTTCACTGTTTTTCAATTGAACCTCAAATCTTGATTTTGAAAGTGGGTTGACTTTTTCAATAGATGACTTTTTAGGGGTTGACTTTTTTGGGGTTGACTTTTTCTAGGGTTGACTTTTTTGAGTTTGACTTTTTCTGTTTGTTTCGTAGACTAAGTCTGAGAGTACCACCTGCAGGATGAGAAAAGCCTTTTAGCATTTTGAAACATCAATTTAGGAAGAAAACGTACTTGATTTAGGGGTCCGGACAAAATTAGGTGTCTACAGCTGCCCCTCTTTGGCTATTGCTAAGAATCAAGAATCAGGCAAAGATAAACAAACACAAATTTTGTCTAGTTAGTGAAATCCATGTGAAGAGAAGGGAAAGGGAGTTTTCTTTTTTCATTTTTTTTCTTTTTCATCATTTTTTCATTATTTTTTTGAAAAAGCTATAAATTGAAGATTTTGTCCTTAAATTGAATTCCCTGACTAATCAAGGCTCGACCTGTCTTAAAGAAACGAGTTCGATTTGCAAAAGAAAAAATTATGCCCGAAGGTCTTAAAAATAGTGCCCAGAGGTCTTAAAATGGTGCCCGGAGGCCTTACCCGTGATTTGAAAAATTATGCCTGAAAGTCTTAAAAATGTTGCCCGAAGGCCTTACCCGTGATTTGAAGAAATATGCCTGAAGGTCTTAAAAATGGTGCCCGAAGGCCTTACCCGCATGGATGAAACCAAAAGTTGAAAAAGATCTGGATGAAACCAGAGATTAAAAGCATGGGTGAAACCAAAATTTTGAAAAAGATCTGGATGAAACCAGAGATTAAAGGCATGGGTGAAACCAGAAATTTGAAAATGATCTGGATGGAACCACAAATTCACAAGCATGGGTGAAACCAGAAATTTGAAAAAGATCTGGATAAAACTAGAGATTAAAGGCATGGCTGAAACCAGAAATTTGAAAATGATCTGGATGGAACCAGAAATTGAAAAACATGGGTGAAACCAAAATTTTAAAAAGCATGGGTGAAACCAGAAATTTGAAAAAGATCTGGATGAAACCAGAGATTAAAGGCATGGGTGAAACCAAAAATTTGAAAATGATCTGGATGGAACCAGAAATTTGAAAAACATGGGTGAAACCAGAATTTTGAAAAAGATTTGGTTGAAACCAGAAATTAAAAAGGCATGGGTGAAACCAGAAAATTGAAAAGATCTGGATGAACCAGAAATTGAAATGACCTAGAAATGAAGGATTTGAAAGAGGATGCAAATGCTTCATGGTTTAAATGCAAATATCTTGGATTGATGAAAATGCTTCTTGAAATGATACAGATGTCTTGGATCGATGCAAATGCTTCTAAACGCAGATGCAGATGTCCCTACGAATCATGTTCATGTAAGTGGTTCATGAATGGTGTAATTGCAGCTACAATGAAGATGCAATGATCCTAGGAATGATGCACTTGCTTGAGATGATGCGAATGCAAATATCTATGAAGGGTGTTCTTGTAAAGATAGAATGCAGATGCTCATGGAATAGTGCAAATACAAATACTCATGAATTATGCAAAGGCTTGCTGACACGGTGCAGATGCAAAGCTTAATAAATAGATGAATGCTCATGAGTGATGCAAATACCCCTGATCATTTTTCTAGATTTTTGCTTAGCCTTTCCAATTCATTTCTCCTCTTCAAATCAGAGTATATCTTCAACTCCTTTTTCAGTCTTTGGCTATTCTTTTTGCCCCAACAGTTTTCAAAATCTTACCAACAGAAATCTGCTTGCTGAGTTTTATTTCGTCTTCTTATATTTGGAAGTCAAGTTTATCCCTAGTAATTCCACACCTTTGGATTAGAAAAACTCTTATCTCATGTCAACATCAAAAATGAGTATTTGAAAAATATTTTTATTTTCCCTTTCTGAAAAACAATTTTGCTTATTTAATGAAAACTTTTGAGACAAAAATTTTAACCCCACAGTGTGTAATGTACAAATCTTTTGAAGACTGATGATCACTGTTAGAAATTTTCCTAAGTGTCAATTTGGGTTTTCCAACTTGAATTGACAAGGCTTGGTACAACATGATTTTGGTTTTTCCAGGAAAACTTCACAATAAAAAATGTATGTCCCTTCTAGGCTCACAAATGGAACAGATTTTATAAATCATGAATTCATTGAGAACCAAACAAATTCAACATTCTTTTAGTTTCTATATCAAGGTATTTTGACAAGGGTCAAGATTGGCTGGGATGTTTAAACTGGAAAGTTTAATCTTGAAGGAAAAAAAAAAGATCTCAGTTTTTGAAATCAATTATCCAAATGAGAGTTGACAATTTGGGAGGTTCAGGAATTCCTAGATGTTCCTCGATGCACTTCTTTAAGATGATCTTCTCTTTTGTGGTATCGGCACTATCATAGATGGCATCGAAAATTCTAATTTTACTCTAGACCGCCCGTTTTTGGGTTTTCGCCCTAGAGTCCCATTCTCTCCAATTTTTTCTTTTTCCTTTTTCCATTTTTTTTGTTTTACCATGCACTTGAGAATTCTAAATTCTTCCTTAGTGAAATGGTAATTCGATGAGATGGGATAAAATCTAAGGAAAAAACCCTTCAAGTTAAATATTCATGCTTGATCAAAATGGACTTTTAAAGCACGTAATGTAGGCCATGGCTCAAGGTTCAGAAAGAAAGGATAAATAGGCCCAAAATATGTGTTTGAGGGTAATCAGATCAAGGATCTTTCTTGAGAAGGATTCTCTTTGAAACGTTTATCCCTTTTGGACTTTTCATTCCTTTTGACTTTGCTCTTTTTTTTCTTTGCTTTTGGCTTTCATTTTCCATACTTCTTCATATTTTTTTCTTTTTTGTTTTTCTTGGCTTTCATTTCGCCATCTTTTCCTTTTCTTTTTTCTTTTTCTTTGACAGAGTGAGCCCGTATTTATTCGAGGCTCCATTTGCTTTGTATCTGTCTTTGAGCTAGGACTCATTTTTCCGTCATCTTTGAGAAGATCTTTCCTCGCATTTGCCCCCCAATGTAAAGGGTGATCCTTGATCAGGGTTTAAAGAAGAAAGAATTCTTTCGACTCAAAAGGGGTGACTAGATAATTTCTTTTTGTGACAGGGACATGAAAGATGGCCATTTCTCATGTCAAGCACGAATATTCACATTGAAAAGCAATCCCCAGGGGAAATAGATATTCAGAACTTCATTTTGCACTTTGGAATTATCCGAATTCTCATATGCATGATATCACAATTTTTTTGTTTTTTGTTTTTTTTTTTGTCGCATGCCCCAATGATTCATGCGTTAGTCCATCCCTTTTTCACCATATAACCATCATTTCCACATATGATGCCCCAATTTGATTAACTATGAGAATTTGTATCAATGAGGAACATAGCAAGTCTAGGTCTGTACTGAAAAGAATAAGTTTCAATCTTGGGTTTGTTTGAAGTGAATAAGGAAAATATGACCCAAAAACGGGTTTTCTTTGGGACATGGGATAATCTAGTTTAATCATTGTGCCCCACGGTGTCAATCATGAAGTGATGTTTGGGCAATTAATGTTTTGTGGTTATTGGTAAAGGTCATGTATGGTTTTAGCACAATCTTGACATAAATCAATTTACAAAAATCTAGATTCTTGAAAAAAATGTCTCATTTGTTTGAATTTCAAGGAATTCGAAAAAAATTTAAAAACGTCTGTTCTTTTGTTCATGGCCTAGACTAGGATTTACATCTTTGCTTATTCTGCAATGACAATGGTTTATGAAGTTTAATCAATCATACTCCTTGAAGTATTAGGTCTTTCAAGTGATCTTAGTTTCAGGGCTTTAGACATATGGAATCCCAAAAGAGGGAAGGTATTGGGTCATTTCTAACAATGATCATCAATATTCTCGAGACTATCCATTATTAGAACCTCCTTAATGCTTGTTTTTGCATATTCAAATTATTGTTAAAACACAGCAAACATAAAAACATTAAAAATTCATTTATTTCATAGGGATGTTAACATGAGACAAGTGTTTTCATCATGAGGTATGAAACTAAATGCATAAAAACTTCCCCTTGACATGTTCTCCCTAATTCAAACTGGCTATTCCTCGGTACTCTTTCTGACCTTTCCATCTTCTTCCCCTATTATGATATCCGCAACGGTCTCATCATTCCCATTCAGTAGATTCTCCCCGCTGTCTGACCCTTGTTTCTTCCCCACATCTAATTGTCCCTTATTAATGAGTGCTTGAACCTTCCGTTTCAGACATAGGCAATTTTCCGTGGAATGTCCCCGAATCCCAGAATGATAATCACAATATGCATTCTCGTCATACCCACTTGGGTATGAGGGTTGGATAGGCTCCACTGGAACTTTAGTGAGGAGTTGCTCTTTGACCAGCTGGGTAATAGTTCAGAGTAAGACATGGGGAGTGGCTCAAACTGATCTCTTTTTCAGATATTCTTCGGTTTCCTCTGGCTGACAAATGGTTGAAAATTTACTGGATTTTGAGAGGCCATCGGGTATAAGTATGAACCCTGGGATAAACAATTCGTAGAAGGACAGGGTGGTTGGTATGAAGTAACTGAAATATACGGGGCAAAGTCTCCCACAGCTTGGACATCTTCCTCTTTCTTTTTGGGCATCCTGTTTCTCTCTGCATTAAATGTTTTACCTCTTTCAAATTTCCCAGCCTTGATAGCATTTTCAATCATTTCCCCAGAGATTACCATATTCGAAAAATTCTTCGTGGTGTTGCCAACAAGTCTATCGTAGTATGGGGCCTATACTGTATTCACAAAAAGGACAGTGGTTTCCTTCTGAGTTAAGGGCGATTGTACTTGGGTGGCCATGTTCCTCCACCTCTGAGAATACTCTTTGAAGCTTTCAGTAACCTTTTTCTCCATATTTTGCATGGTGAGACGGTCAGGTGTCATGTCCGTCACATGCTTGTATTGGTTTAGAAAAGCCCTGGCCAAATCATTCCAAGAGTGAATCTGATCCTTGCTCAACTAACTATACCACCTAATTGCAGACCCGCTGAGGCTATCCTGAAAGCAGTGAATCAAAAGCTTATCATTATCTATGTGACTTGCCATCTTTCGACAGAACATGGTGATGTGGGTTGATGGATCGGTCGTCTCGTCATATTTCACAAAGTCAGGGACCTTGAATTTAGGAGGAATGACTAAATTGAGGACCAAAGCATTGTTCCTTTGCATCCACACTCCCGAATACATCTGTATTTTCTACTGCCCGGAGTCTTTCATCTAACAACTGATATTTCCCTCGGGAATCTGTCAACTCAGCCATATTTGACTCAACCATTTTCAATTTTTCCCGTTCAACTGGGCCGTCTAAGTTCATGGTGTTGCTGGGGTTAACTGTGTTCTGGCCATCCATCATTACGACCTCGTTCTGACCCTTTTGTGCCTCTAACCCTTCTCTGGCGGCAAAGTTTTCAGTGTATCCTTTTACCTTGATTACGGCAGACATCAGCTCCATCAATTTAGTCATCTCAACTATTCTCGCAATTCTTCTTGTACCCTTTCCATTCTTTCCATTCGGGCAACTTGTTTATTCTCCATAGCACTAGCTTGTATTAAAAAGGGTACTCAGTACTTTTTATACCTCTGATTTGAAATGGAATTCTTTCGAAGACTCTTAAATCCAAGCCAACTTCTGTTTTATTCCCCCCAAGTGCATGTCATGATGAAGGATTTATGAATGCAATTTGATGCACGTGAAGCCTAAACAATATGATGTATGGACATATACAATGGAAACATGCTGACTATAAATGCAATCACGATGCCAACATGATGCAATCAAAGAATAATCAAATCAATGCATGGATATATACAAAGAATGACCATGTACATTTCAGTGTATTTCCCAATGAATGATCGTATACATTATGAGTGCAATATGATGTCAATTATGATGCATGTAAACAATGAATGATTGACACAGAGTATATACAACAAAACTCATTCTGACCATGTGTGTTATGAATGTGACCTAATGCTAACATGATGTATGTAATAAGCAAATTAGTGCATGAACATATAGAAAAATCATGTTGACTATGTTTGTCATGAATACCACCTGATGCTACCAAGATGCATGTATGAATGTATGGTATGACAAATAATTGATCGGATGCAAAATGCAAAGGGGAAGATATCACGGAAGAAATAAGAATCGGAGGAACTTAATCATCTACATCTCATAAATTGAAGCACAACCAATTCATTCCCAAATCAACATTCACAATGGTATAAACCATGTTTACAAAATCATGAGCAGTGGTTAAAACTGTATTTACAAGCACTTTATTCTTCCTAGCATCCTAAGGCTATAAGAGCCGGCTACTGAAAATGTGAAATCCTATTACATCATATAAGATCGAAGTCCTTCGACATCATTACCGTAAATCTCCCAATCCTAATTACCCTTTCCTGATCCTCTATCAATCAGCATCATTGGATCCAACCACTTGGCATCTATAAGAGATTGTACTTTGTTCTTGAATGCATTGCAGTGCTCAATGCTATACCCAATAGTTCCATAGTGGTAATCACATCTTTCATTCGGGTTATACCACTTGGGGTATGTGGTGACAGGGGTTTCAACTACACATAGTCAACTAGGTGATTTCTTACCAATATTGGGAAAAGCTCTTGATAGCTTATTGGAATAGGATCAAAATGCCTTTGGGTTTTATCCCGGGGTTGTTTCTTAGTCACACAGGGCCTAGGAGTTGGGGCACTTGGTGGTGGCGCTAAGGCTTGCATCGGAGTGTTTGCATGGGGAGATGGTGGAATAACAAGGCAAGGGTATGGATTTGGACACGGGGTCCTTGGAGGTTGTATATAGCTCGAGGTTCTATCCCAGATGCTTGATAAGGTGATTGATGAGGGAAATAGTACGAACTGGCAGTTGGTGGTGATGGAGTGGGATTCAGGGGTCCCGTAGTGATTATCCCAGTCGACAATTGAGCCATAGCAGGGTAGGGATACTGGTTTTGACTTAGATCAGTTTGCAAGTATGGTACAGGACCTGTGATTTCTGTCTTTGGTATCAAGCACTCTGGTTTAACCATTTTCATGATTTCGTCCACAATTTCATCAGGGTTGCACCCTTTGTAACACTGGCAAGCGCAGGATCTAGCAAGGATTGTATGTTCTGGACCTGAAGGTTTTGGTTGATCGAAAAATGATGAAGGACTCTGAGAAAATTCCCCTTTACTCTTACACATATCCTCAAACATTTTCATACATTTGACAAGTTGTTCCTTCAACTCCCGGAGTTCATGTCCAAAGTCCTCTTGATTTCGTTCCAAAGCACCCACTCGTTCCTCCAATTCTTTCCTCATATCTCGCACCCCTTTCATGCAAATGAAAATGTCATGAGATTTAAGAATACAATTATGAATGTACATGCTCTATTCCTATATGCATGAATATACTAATGATTAATGCATGAAGCGTTCAAAGAAATTATAATGACTATTATGCCATGTGTGCAACCTGATGCCAACATGATGCATGTAAAGAATAAGCAAATACTGCATGGATATATACAGAAAAATTTTGCTAACTATGATTGTATTCTAAAATGAATGAGCATACATGCTTATGACTATAACATGATGTCAAAATGATGCATGCAAAGAATAAATGAATTAACACCATGGTATATACAAAGAAATCAATGGCTACACAAAAATGGTGGGACCAAATTTTGATTTTTCAAAAATCTCATTATGCAAGATTTGCCTCCACATTTAATCTACAATTTTTTGAAACATGTTTTCTCTATGAAAAACCACACATATTATTTTCAAAAGAATTTCGGAATAATGGATCCTACTATGGTACAATATGCAAATGTTCATGTAACACTACCAGTTTATAAAATCACCAAATGAGATTATTATCACCATCCGTTTATTACAAGAAATGAGATAAAAAATACAACCATGAATGTACATGCTCTACTCACACATGCATGAAATATGCATAATGCAAAAATGTTTGAAAAAGAATGTTTTGATATTTTCAATTTTAAAAAGCTAGTGAACACTTGCCCCAATATTATCGACTCATCTAGGCATCACGATGCCTTCAGGGCAGGATATTAAACTTATTACGGGCGATGTACGTATATCATTGCCCGATCTACAACCCTTATTCAAAGTGCAAAATAGGTAACAAAAGGTTTAGAAATGTCCCTCCATGTGTTCCTATCTTCGGTGTATCTAATGAAAATCCGGCATGGCTTCGCCTAGGTTCACTATATGATGGTGAATCGGTTCTCAAGGCCCCGAATTACTCCTCACTGTCGTCGGTGAAGGCTAGTAAGGCACCCGATAAAAGCGGGTTCAATTCATTAGAGTATATTTTCCTAAGCGCATACGGAGGATTATCACGAAGGCATTAGGTACTTTATACTCCGGAAGTGTTTCACTAGCCCATACAGAGGATCATCACGAAGGCGTTACTTTACTTCCACTTAAAAGGACGAAACCAGGGTAGAGGGTTCATGTCAAATGCAAATATAGTGTGTGTGGAGGAACAAAACAAACCTGTCACCACCTATTCTACACCCCTTATCCTAAATACCCCAACAATTTATTAAAATAAAGATCAAGAATAGTGTAACGCATTAACCAACAAGCAATTATAATATACAACATTAAATAACTAGAAAACAATAATAAAATGCATGTGAATGAAAATGAATATGTTTAAAACATTTTATTATTTTCAAAATTCTATTATCTTAAAAAAATGTGGGAATTAAAATTAAATACCAATTAAACCAACAAAACTGAGACTTTGATATCAAACGACTAATTTTAGGCCTGACTCTCTAAAATGTCCCCAGTGGAGTCGTCAAGCTGTCGATACGTGATCCCGAATCGCGGGAGACCCGTTTGAGTGAGGGGCGAAACAGAAGCCAAGGAAAAGATGACTTAATTCCTCTTGAAATGAAATAAACGGTCGAGGGTATGAAAACAACCTCGTAAAAAGACATGGAGTCGCCACCAATCTTTTTTAGCTAGGTGTGATCGGCCACCTATTAAAACCGATTTTATAAAATATTTTAAAATTAATTAAAATATTTTTTTAAAACCAATTTCAAGTATGCATTATAAACTAGAGAAATCAAAGAAGCGGGATCGGGAGTCGGTTACGTGCAGGGAAGGATTAGCACCCCCGCAATGCCCATATAAAACGGTACCTTATTAATCGTGTGTTATTTCAAGTCTCGATAAAAAAAAAAGTCGGTTTTAATTTAGTATTTCAAGTTAATTCCCAATTTAAAGAAGAATAATTCCATTTTTAATTGAAAATGATCCGGAATTTATTAATTCAAAATTTTCTTATATTCCCCGACAGAATCGGCAAAATATAGAAATTTTTATTCATTTGGAAAACTCTCCGAATCATTCTCGTTTTTTTTTTTTAAAGAAAGATATTCCTTTATTAATGATAATTGATTATATTCCCTCCAGCAAACCCGGTAGAGAACTCATGAATTATTTTAACTCGGGAACATCTTTATTTTTATTGAAAATCTTTATCTTTTTCAAAACATTTAAAAAAATATGAATATGAACATGTATGACATAAATAAAATGACATGGCAAAGTCTAGATAATATAATGCAACCTAAATGATATGACATAATTTAAATGACATAGTATATTCTAGGTAAAATGAAAAATCCTAAGTATAACAGTATATTCTAATTGAGATAAAATGATTTAAATGACATGACAATTTTAAATGATATGGCATATTTTAAATGCCATGGCATTGTATAAAAAGAATAACCTAAATGACATGGAATATGATCTAAATGACATGAAATTAAAATAATGCTAACATATAATAAGCATGTAAATGAAAATAAAAATAATAATGCATGAACATAGTATATGCTAAACAATATGACAAAAATAACTAAATAAAAAGCATAGGATATCATGAAACATTCAAAACCATATGGCAAACAAATATAAGATCATAAAATGTGAATTAAAATAATAATAATATCATGGAAAATATCATAGTAAAAATCACACATTTAAATAAAATGCATGAACATGGAAAATGCATGAAAATGTATTTTTTTTCCTCTAAATAAAGAAATCCGTATATCTAAAAGGATATCCGGCTACCTTAGGAAAATATGTCAAATTAGATTTTCTAAAAAAAACAAAACTTTGTGATTGTTTGAAAACAATTTTGAGGAAAACTTGAACAAAAATTAAAACCCTTACCAAACCCTTTTAATATGGCTCTAATTTCCTAAGTTTAAAATCCCGGACTTAACCACCCTTAACCCGAGATTTATAAAATCATTTTTAAAGTTTAAAAAGGATTAGAAACTACCCTAAGACAGTAGCTAAATATTCTAACCAACCCCCTCTAAATGCCTTAGCCAAATTCAGCCATTATTTCTCTTTTGATTTCAAATCTGCCTCTACTATCCGGTTTTACCACACGATTTTTTAGACAATTTTTAAAAATCTAAAAAAATCTAAAACAAATACTGGAGATTCGGAACATGTAAAAATACATGATAACAAATTGACTTAATTTTTTGATTAAAAATGACTTCCCATAAAAATCGGAGATATTTGAGTACTGGGTGAAAAAAAAACTGTTTTGTCAAAACACATTTTTTGCCTTTGATAAAGTCATTCAAAAATCAAAGTAAAAATTGTTGAAGGTCATTCTAAAGACATAAGGAGTGTACCTAAACATTTAAAAATCTTGGACAAAAAATGGCTAAGTAAAAAAAAAAATCACAAAGGTAGAATAATCAATTTTACAATTCCTTAATTTTCCACAAGTATGCTCAAGAGAGCATGACTTTGAGCCATTGATTGGCCTAAGTCATAAATCATGTGGCATGACATGGAATGCATGAACATACAGCAAATGAAATGTATGAAACGCATGGTCTAAAGGTTTAAATGGTAAAGGAAATGCATGACAATTCAAGACAACCTAAATGCCTAGCATGAATTTGCATGGCAATAAATGCTATCCTAACTCAATATGCATGCAATGCTTGATAATGCAAATATGACTTGGACCTAATATGTTATGAATATGCATGAAAATGCTAATGTAACCTAATAACTAAATAGCATAGTAATGTATGACAATACTAATGTGATTTAAGACTCAATATGCATGGCAATACCAATATGGCCTAGACCTAAAATGTAATGAACATGCATAGCAATACTATGAACATACAATGACCAATGAAACTAATGTCAATGCTGGAACAAACAGAAACTAATACACAATTTCAAGATATGATGATGCAAAGCATGTTACCTAAACAAAATGCAAATGCATGATAAGGCAAGGGATGCATGAAGAGGCCACATGTAGCTACATGATGCTCTAATGCAATCCTATCTAGTAAATGACACAAGTACATGACAAATCATATTAAGATGCATAATGTCATGACATTTTTATAAGCATATGACATACTAAAATCAAAATGCACAAGCTCATGGCATGGAGATGCAAACAAGTCAAGAAGCAAAGTGAAAATGCACATGCAAGGCATATCAATAATGGAGTTGCCGAATGGTCATGGAACAAAATAATGGCATTTTATCATAGCATTTTCAAAAGCACATGGCATACTAAAATCAAAATGTACAAGGTCATGGCATGGAGATGCAAACAAGTTAAGAAGCAAAAGGAAAATGCACATGCAAGGCATACAAAAATGGAGTTGCCGAATGGTCATGGAACAAAATAAAGAAAATGCAAACATGTTTATAATATAAGAAATGATACATAAAAAAAATGCACAACATGAGCATATGAACAACAATGGCCGAATATGCAAGGATACGATATCAAACATGGAAATGACGTATAGAAACAAATATAGCATAGAAAATAATGTAAAGGACATAAAAAAATTTAACATAGACATGCAAAACAACTAACAAGCAAAACTAGTAAATAAAACAAGGAAAGTTAAGCTCCATGGTTGGTATCAAATGGGCATAGCCTCTCACCTAACCATAATCACTTGGTCTTGCCAAGATCATGAAGCCTTTCCATCTCAATACAATAGAAAATAAACCATGCAAAACAGCAAAATTAAGGTGAGCTTCATGGTAGGTAAAAATGGGCATAGCCTCTCTCCTAACCATGGCCACTTGGTCTAGCCAAGATCATGTAGCCATTTCAACCTTTTTGCTTCATATTTTGTGAAAAATCAGAACCTTAGAATACTCTAAAAAACCTTCTAAAAATCATTTTTCACAACAACATGCAAGGAAGAAAAAAAAGAAATCCAAGGCAAGTAAATATGCCATATTCGGCCATAGCATGAAACCATGTAAAAAAAATTGTTTTCCACCATTTTAATGAAGAAGAAGAGATGAAAACATAAGTAAACATTGAAAAACTTTATTTCTATGAAAAATGTAGTAGGAAAACAAGATAGAAAATCAAGAAAACACCATGGAAAACAAGAAGAAAGCTATGCTAGAACTTGGTAGAGATGACTACCTTCAAGCTCTCTATTGAAAACATTTTTTTCTTTCTTTCAAAACCTTTTTCTTTGCTAAATTAGCTACTGTTTCCAGCCAAAAAACTTGTGAAAAAAAAAATGCTCAACCCTTGTCCATTAGCCTTGGCCGAATGGCCCTCTCCATCATAGGATCAAATGTGCACTTTTTCTCCCCCAATTTTGGCCTTAGGTTAAGATATTTTGATGAAAACATAAAAATGTCATCTTGCCAATTGATAGAAGCCCTTAAGATGTGTACTCAGCCCTTTTAGTAACCTCAGCCCTTAGATGCAAAAGAGGACCAATCCCATGCACTCCCTTGAGTGCCTACCTTTGGATGAGTTGTGCTCTTCCATTCTTGGTCATTGGATGAGGACAACATAAAAATGACATCTTGTAGATTAAATCCAGCCCTCAACATGTTTACTCAGTCCTTTTAGATGGCCTAAGCCATTGGATGAAAAGAGACAATCCTATGCACTTCATTGCTTAACCGAATGGATGCTCACCCTTGGATGAATTGTGCTCATCTTTTTTCTTCCATTTTTTGGCCATTAGATTAGGGTTATTTCATGTCAAATAAAAATATCATCTTGGCATTTAAACTTGGCCATTGGATGGTGTATTCAACTTTCCTACAAGGCTCCTAAGCCATTGGATGAAGGGGGGACCATTTGCAAGGTGTTAGTGGTAGCATGTGGCTTGATAGTGACTAGGGAATTAAATTGTTCAAGCTTCCTTCTTCTCCTCTATGCTGGCTGACCAAGGGAAGAAAAATCACAGCAATTCCTTCTTCTTTCATATTTTTCTCAATTACAAATTTGCCCTTTTCTGGTTTTTTCAATAAAATAACCTTTTTGCCCCCCGAACCTAAATAAATAGCAAACGGACTCCAAATTCGAATTTTCTTTTTTCAATACTTTTGAAATAATAAAAATTGAATTTTGGAAGTTTTCAAAATTTTCCGAGTCCATTTGCTATTTATTTCGGTTTTATTTCCGAAATTGCCCCTTTTATGCACTCGAACTTTACCATTTTTTAAACGAGCTTCGAATCCAGATTTTTATTCACCAATATTTTCCAAATAATTTAAAAATGTGATCTGGAATGTTTCATAATTTTTGGAGCTCATTTGCTATTTTTCGGGATTTATCTGCTTGAATTATTGCATAAGGGATCCGGGATTTGGCCATTTTGCAAGCGAACTCTGAATCAAGATTTTCTTTTGCCAATCTCTTTGAAATGATTTAAGAATGAGATTTGCAAATTTTCAGAATTTTTTGAGTTCATTTGCTATTTTTCCCATATTTTCCAATTTTGCCCTTTTGCCTCCAAAACCCGATTTTGGTCAAAACAAGTCCTATTTTCAGATTTTCTTCAAACTGAGCCTTGGGCTATCCTTGTTTAATCATTCCTCATCAATTAAGGGCCTTATTCCTACCGAATCGGGCCATTTTTGTAATTTCTCTAAATTTCACCAAAATCCACCAAAAAACCCTAATTCTCGATTTTCTTCCGAATTGACTTTTCTATTAGTTTTTCTTCCAAGTGGCTTCTCCATTACCCATAGTCAGTACTTATCTTTCATTTGGAACCTTTAATTCTGACCAATTTGATCGTTTAAGCACTTTTCCCCAAATTTCCCGAACTAGGGTTTCTTTTTTACTAAATCTATGTAACCCAACTTTCGAACTCCATATCTTTCAATGTAGACCTCAGATTATCAAAATTCTTTCACCGTTTTTCAATTGAACCTCAAATCTTGATTTTGAAAGTGGGTTGACTTTTTTAGTAGTTGACTTTTTAGGGGTTGACTTTTTCAGGGTTGACTCTTTTCGAGGTTGACTTTTTTGAGTTTGATTTTTTCTGTCTGCTTTCTTAGATAAGTCTCGGAGTACCACCTGCAGGATGAGAAAAGTCTTTTAGCATTTTGAAACATCAATTTAGGAAGAAAACGTACCTGATTTAGGGGTTGGGACAAAATTAGGTGTCTACAGTCGTTAAATAGAGCAAGCTCTCTATTTAATCTCTAACTATTAGACAACCTAGAATAAGCTCTCTAGATTTAATGTAATAGCAGCTTTATGATGAGAAAGATAGGTTGATCTAAGCAACAAAACATAAGCTCGGATTGTTTAACCTATGTTATGTTCTACTTTGCAATTAGCGAAAACTTGACCATAATCATTAATCACAAATTGCCACTTATGAATAGGAACTCAAAACAATTACGGATCAAGACTCCTAAACTAGCATTAGATAATTATCAAGATATATGCATCCTAAAAAAATCAAGACAATATCATGAACAATTTTTATGGAAAAACATAAGCAACTTTGACAGAAAACTAATGATAGATAGAATATCAAAATCAATTACACAACATGTTCTAGGGCTTTGAAATCACCCTTAGCCAAAAAGAAGTTTAGCCTTGCATAGGCATTGATAACATAAACATAGGATAAAAGAAAAACTAAGAAGAAAACTAGAAGAATGAAGAAGAAGAAGAAGATTAATGATGATCCTTGAGTCTCCTCAAAAGATATCTAGTTTGTGGCTCAAAAGATGGTATTTATAGAGCCTTAAAACCCTAGAAAAAAGTCCTTGCCGCACAAGTAAGTTAGGAGGTAGAAAATTGCAATTTTTTGAGGGTTTTCAGACTTTTCCCCGAATCTTGGGAGCTGCAGCGCCGAGCTTCTGCCAACACATTTTGCTGCTGCATCATCTTGCACTTTTTCGGCTGATTTGGATGACTATTGCTTGTCCGATTTAGGCATGTAAACTACCTTTGGAAAGGTACTCAAGTCAGCTTCAAACTTCAAGAAGGAAGTTTCTTCAAATAAGTATTTTAACATCATGTTTTCCTTGCAACAATATCCGGAGGTCAAATCTGCCTTCTTGCTTTGCAACCAGAAATTGATCTTTTTGACTCCCAAGTCTTCTTCCATCTTGTGATTATGATTTTGTAAGCTCTTTACCATCATTATTGACATTTTTTTCTCTTCATTCTCCTAAATATACCTAGAATTCAAAAACATAACATAAGTAATCAAGATAAATATCGAAAACATAACTAAAACTAAGAATAGAAATGGCATAAAATGTGTATTTTATGAGCTTATCAAATACACCCACACTTAGCTTTTAGCTAGTCCTCGAGCAAAACAAAATCAAAATAAAGTAAGAAAATCTAATCTAATCCACTTTCGTAGGAAATTACAGTGGTACTTAGCATGTGACACAAGCCTTTAAACCCCTAGGTGTCCATAGTGGACGAGTTTAATCCCGTGAGGGTTTACTTGGATGATACCCACAAACATTGGAGACATAAGAAAAACAAAAAATAATAATAATAATAATTAAAACTAATCCTTCCAATATAAATTAGAGAAAATCAATGGATAGGTCTTATAAACTAATCAATAGTTCAAAGAATTTCATAAAGAATCATGCTTGATTGTAAATTATTTGAGTTAAGCCAATATTAACATAACATATCTCAATCAAAATAATGCATATTCAAACTTAATCTCAACTTCTCACATGGGATACTCTCATGATTTTCACTCAATATACTAGTGGTAAGGTGTTTACACTCAATCAATCTCATGAAAACAGTCCTACCATATGCTTGCTTGTCCACCTATTCTCCACTATTTAGATCATATAACTTCATGAATCAAGAGGTCTTTATTCAAGGTTGTTATGGGGCCAAGGGTAGTAATGTGGTTAAAAAATAAAAGTTAAAAGATATTACAAAGATTCCAAAGATCTCATAGAGTTTAGAGACATAATAAGATCATGCAAAAAAAAATTCTCAAAACTACTAAAAAGCACATAATAACATAGGCTAAATAGTTATGTTGAGCCTTTGCTTCATTCTAATCAACCTTGTAACATTCTTTTCTTTAACCAAAATTTCAAGAGATGATTCTTTATTTCTTTTTTCTTTTTTTTTTTTAATATGGGAAAGTATTTTGAAAATGTTTCCTTTCTTTTGTCCCTTGACTTTTGCCTTTCTCCTCCCCCACACTTATTTCTTGTCTCTAACCCAATTTTCAATAGATATCCCTTGCTTATGCAATATGTCTCAAAACATGTAATTCATCTTTAGAATAAGGGTAAAGATACAAGTGTATTTAGGCTAGGTGTAGGATGTGGTTACCAATAAAATAGCTTATTCAATGTAGGCTCAAATTGGCTCACTAAGGGGATGTTCTCTTGGAACATCAATAGGGGATGACTGATTTGACTTTGGTAAAAATCCTAATGCCTCTATCATATTCATGTTGTCACATGTATCAATATAGTCTCAAATGGTTTAAAGCAAGTTCTAGAGAATCATGTAATCATAGGAGCACTCAAAAAGAAATTAGATTGATATGTATAATGCATCAATCATATAGGCTCAAAACTTACAATGATGATTATACAAGTTAATATTAAGTCTAAACATGCTTATTTCTCAATCAGCAGATCATATTAACATTGGCTCATAAAAAATAGTAACAAGCTCAATTCTCATGAAAATCTTTTCACTAATAAACTAGTTTCAAACCTATTCAATTCGTATCTCATCATAGTATTAAAAGTAACTAGAACACATTAAAAAAAATAAAGACTCAAAACAAAACAAACAAAATAACCTAAAAATAAAAGAAATCCTAAATTCTTCCTCCCACACTTAATTCTTATATTGTCCTCAATGTAATGCTATTACCCCAAAAAATTATGTGTAAGAGAGAAGAACTAAAAAAAAACAGAAATAAAAAATATATATATTAACAATTCAAAACAAGACAAACTAATAAAACATAAACAAACCTAAAACATTACATAAACAATAAAAATAATAAAAGAAAAAGAAAGCAAATCTGAAGATGGTAGGTTGGCTAATCTTTCATCAATTGGGCTGCCTCCCAATTAGCATTTGATTTAATGTCTTCAACCTAACCTATACCACTTCTTGACTTTTTAGGATTTTCTGGCTCAGGCGTGAAACTTTGAGTATCTTTACATTTTGGAGAAAGTTTTCTTTGCAAACCAACAGATGTATTCTCCCCCACACTTATTGTCTCATCATCCTTTAATTTGAGTTTGGTGGTGCATAGCTCTTGGAGGAATTTTGGTACTTGTTTCATGGCATCAAAAAGCAATATGTTTATTTGTACTTTGCTGAAGGTTTCCAGAATGTGTTGTTCATGTTCCTCCTTCTTGGACTTTGTAAATCTGCTAGGAAAAGGTGGAGAAGAAACATTAGTAGAAATAGGAACCTTAAAAGTTACCTGAGGTGTCGAAATACTCTCAATTTGAATGGTGGCTTCATTATCCTCAAGAAGTGAATCCATCTTTGATTTTGTCTGATCCTCATCTTGTTCCTCATTCCTCAAGGTCACGATAGTAGCATTCTCCTTTGTGTTAATCACTGTTTGGGCAGGGAGTTCTTCAGATTTTTGTGCTACCCATCCCACCATACTACTAGCCAATTGGCTCATTTGCATTTCCAATTTCTGGATACTTGCCATTGTTTCCTGTTGAAATTGAAAAGTATTAGTAACAAGGGAATAAACTAAATCCTCAAGATATGTACCTTGGCTTTGAGTCAGAGGTGGTGGCTGAAAAAGATCTGGCTGTTAAGGCCATGATTGATAGAAGCCGGATGGATGATTGTAACTGGCATAAAGATCAACAGCTTGATAAGTGCTCAAATAGCTATAATTAGTATGATCCCACCATCCTTCATTGTAAGTGTTTGAGAAAGCATCATACTGTTGTCCTTGGAACCCTTGGTGGCCTTGACATCCTCTTAAATCACTGGCTTGTTCAAAATTATCATCTCGGAAGTATGGGCACAAATTGGTTGGATGATCCATCATAAAGCATACTCCACACTTCTTCGGTTGTTGAACATTACCCATGGCCAGTTCTTGAACAATGGATGTGAGATTGTCTAGATGGTTTTGAATGTTTGATGTAGCCCATGCCATCTCTTCTTACTCTGAATTTGAAAAGAAAATTTATATATACAAAAATAAATAAATAAATAAAAAATGAAAACTAATTAGAAATGAAAATAAGAATAAACCAAGTAACAAATAAACTAAAAAAAATTCCCGGCAATGGCGCCAAAAACTTGATGCACTCAAAAGAGTATATCTTATTTAATCCTTGCACTAAAAAGATCAATTGTTAGGTATAGTAGCTAGCAAGGGTCGAGTCCACAGGGATTGAGTTTTAATTTATAAGTTACTAGTTTATAAATTAAGTTCAAAGACAATAAAAGAAGTAAAGAAAACAAGAAAAATAAAAAGCAAGTAAGTAAGAAGAAATCAAATATGAGAGAAGTATGGTTAAGAGGTCATTCGCCATCACTAGACATCATTGAGAATCAATTTCAGATCTATCAACATTGGTAATCTATCAAAACTATCAACCGTAGATAACAACAAGCTCTACTACCCCAATCTTTCCTTAGTTCGTCGTTAAATAGAACAAGCTCTCTATTTAATCTCTTTATATTAGAAAACCTAGAATAAGCTCTCTAGATTTAATGTAACACATCTTTATGATGAGAAAGATAGGTATTTCTAAGAAACAAACACATAAGCTCGGATTGTTTAACCTATGTTATGTTTCATTCTGCAATTAGCGAAAACTTGACCATAATCATTAATCACAAATTACCTCTTATGAATAGGAAATCAAGACAATTACGGATCAAGACTCCTAAACTAGCATTAGATAATTATCAAGATATATCTAGTATACATCCTAAACAAATCAAGAAAATATCATGAAAATTTTTTATGGAAGAACATAAACAACTTTGGTAGAAAACTAATGATAGATAGAATCTCAAAATCAATTACACGACATGTTCTAGAGCTTTGAAATCACCCTTAACCAAAAATAAGTTTAGTCTTGCATAGGCATTGATAACATAAACATAAGATAAAAGAAAAACTAAGAAGAAAACTAGAAGAATGAAGAAGAAGAAGAAGAAGAAGAAGAAGAAAAAGAAGAAGAAGAATAAGAAGATTAATGATGATCCTTGAGTCTCGTCAAAAGATGTCTAGTTTGTGGCTCAAAAGATGGTATTTATAGAGCTTTAAAACCCTGAGAAAAGTCCTTGCTGCACAAGTAAGTTAGGAGGCAGAAAATTGCATTTTTTGAGGGTTTTCGAATTTTTTCTCGAATCTTGGGCGCTGCGGCGCCGAGCTTCTGCCAACACATTTTGCTGCTGCATCATCTTGCACTTCTTCGACTGATTTGGATGACCATTTCTTGTCCAATTTGGGTGTGTAAACTACCTTTGGAAAGGTATTCAAGTCAAATTCAAAAGTCAAGTAGGAAGTTTATTCAAATAAGGACTTTAACATCATGTTTTCCTTGCAACAAGCTTCGAAGGTCAAATATGCCTTCTTGCTTTGCAATCAGAAATTGATCCTTTTGACTCCTAAGTCTTCTTCCATCTTGTGATTATAATTTTGTAAGCTCTTTACCATCATTATTGACATTTTTTCACTTTATTCTCCTAAATATACCTAGAATTAAAAACATAACATAAGTAATCAAGATAAATATCGAAAACATAACTAAAACTAAGAATAGATTGGGCATAAAATGTGTATTTTATGAGATTATCACTAGGCTAAATTCTTATTTGGTTAAGGGTGATTTCAAAGCCCTAGACATGTTGTGTAATTGATATTCAGATTTTATCTATTATTGATTTTCTATCAAAATTGCTTATGTTCTTCTATAAAAATTGTTCATGATATTTGTCTTGATTTGTTTGGATTGCAAACTAGATATATCTTGATAATTGTCTATTACTAGTTTAGGAGTCTTGATCCATAATTGTCTTGATTTTCTATTCATAAGTGGCAATTTGTGATTAATGATTATGTTAGAGTTTTCGCTAATTGCAAAGTGAAACATAACCTAAGTTAAATAATTCGAACTTATGTGTTTGTTGCTTAGATCAACTTATTTTTCTTATCGTAAAGCTGCTATTATAGCACCCTGAAGCTCGTCCCTAAATATGGCCCTTTCGACATCATCGTTTGGGGCATAAATATTTGCGAATCCGCATTTCACCCTAGTTGGTTTAACAATGCCTAGAATCTCTGAGAAATAATTTTGAAACTCCAGACTAAAATAGTCCTTGTTCCAAAGTGTAATCAAACCGCCAGAAGCCCCATCTGATCCAGAACACTCCATTTCACAAGGGTCCCTACCCCAGACCGATATAGTTGTTTTAAAGTCTATAGTTTGAAGCTTTGATTTTTAAATTAGCATCATGTCTGGCTTCCACTTATACACCAGATTTCTCACCGCCCGTTTCTTCTCTCTTCTTCCTAAACCTCTAACATTCCAGGACAAAATCTTCATAATAATGCTATACACACCCAGACCTTGAACTCAAAATAGGAAGAGATCAAGATAAACCCCCCCCCCCCCCCCCCCCGATCTGCCCTTTCTAATTGCGCAAATAAATATGTCATTTCTTGTTTGTCACCCACAAAAGAAAGTCCCAAAGTAGAATTCACCCGCCGTGTGTCTTCTGCCTCCTTTAGAATTTGAGCATTCCTCATCATGATATCGTTATCTAAAACTGAAATCTCCGAGTTTTTCAATTCGGTATCTCTGCCTCCCCTGAGGATTTCCCTAATATCCTTCCTGATTTGTCTCCGTTTTCTCACATCTGAATTAGTTTTTTTTGTCTCTATATAAAGTCTGTCTTTTCAGTCTGTATTTTGGTCCCTTCCTCTTTTTCGGGTCCTT
Organism: Fremontodendron californicum; assembly: GCA_030761205.1. Lineage (NCBI taxonomy): Eukaryota > Viridiplantae > Streptophyta > Magnoliopsida > Malvales > Malvaceae > Fremontodendron > Fremontodendron californicum. Next base: position 5,852,197 of record JAULJL010000026.1, read on the forward strand.
ATATCCGTCAAAACTTTTGCTGCATCCATCTCGTGCATCCTTGTTGGGCTGGAGACAAGCTCCAAAGTATTTGGGCTACGGCTACCATCGGGAGCACCCCTTATCGACCCAACCTTATCACAAATCAGAGGCCCATAAGCACTGATATCATTAACTTTCCAGGCCCAAGGTACCCAGATACTTCCTTTTGTCCCTTACTAGGCTCCACCTCTTCACGAGCCAACTCTGATTCTTCAACTCGGGTACCGTGCACAAACTCGTCTCTACTATCTGGACTTTTTAAAGACATAGTCCTTGCTTGTGAGACCATCAAGACAGCTGCGCCACCTTCAAGCTCATCTACCGAAGGAATAATATCAATCCCATCATTGCAATGTTGTGGGACAATTTGATTATGGCAGAGAATAGTCAAATCATTATTGAAATTTGTCTTCACACCTGGATTTGGTACGTCATCTTCACCCATGCATTCAGAAGCCGAAGAGTTGGACGGAACCTTCAATGGGGATACGACATCTTGCTCAAAATCACTATTAGAATCGACGTCCAGATCTTCTATGGAGATTAATATTTTTGAAGTAACACCCATTAACTGACACTAATGATGGAATGTTCATTTTACTTTCTACCATGATTAACATTTTTGCAACATCAAACCTTCTTCTCTTTGATGTATTTTCATTAGCCTAATGAAAGATCCTCAGCTATCCCCTAAAGATTTGAAAAAAACTTCATGCCATATTAATAACGGTACTTCCTCCATTGAAACTCATATAGCAATCTCTTGTTGAGTATCGAACTCGTTCCATGGCACTATTGACTCAAATCAGGGGAGAATGCATTCCCTACGATCATTAAGAATAAACTCCGTCTCTTCTTTGGCTTCAAAAGTCACAAGAACTGAACAACCCCCCATTGGACAAACCTAACATCGAATACCTTCAAGCCGTAAAGCTTCTTGTACCCTTTTGGGATTGATATTCATGCTGAAAACCCCTTTTGCACTTCTGTGAAGCCATTCCTTTTCATTTTTCGGGATTTCCGTCTTAAAGTTGCAATCTTTTGCACCTGTACCTTTATCTCTTGTAGCCTCTGGGGACTCTGGTTTTTCCCCTATTTTGTTTTCAACCAGTGCTGACCTAATCCAACAAGAACCTCTTTATAACTCCTGTCATCTCTACGAACGTCAACTGTGGGCTTGTTCGGATCTCTGACTTTGTGTTTACTTTCCAAAACTCCTGTGAGTGAAAAGCGTCTTCTCTTTTTCCACCCGTAGGAAGCTATTTTCACCTTGATAAATAACCCATCAATCTTTCTGTTATTTCCCATCATAATAGCTTTGCTCAACTCGTTTTCCCACTTGTATCTCACGAAAGCAAACGTAACTGAGCTAGGATTATGGTTTTGGATCCTGCTTTTGTATGGGATGTAGACATCAACCATTTTTCCGTAAGCGCTGAACGCTTACCACAAAGCTTTCCTAGACACTCTACGGCTCAGATTTCCCACAAAAACAGTTTGAAAACGATCTCTCCAAACTGACCCTATATGACTCTCCCTGCTGTTCTTTGTTTGAAACCGTGACTGATATCCATTGAATCTCTCCCCTTGTTACTTTCCTGACTTCGTCTATCAATCTGCCACTCCGGGACACTATTCCGATTCCGATAAAACCTAACATGTTTTCGCTGAAAATTCCTTTGCTTCTAACCCGATCCAACTCTCAGGGGACCTTTCGAATTCTCCATGTCCCCGAATCTTGTTTTAGTTGAGCGCTATGATTAGATTTAGTTAGCAATCAACCCTGAAACACGTTGGAGTTATTTACTTATAATATAATTAATATTATTTGTATTTTATTATTTTATATTTAATAATAACTTAAATTTAATAATATTTGTGTTTTATTGTTTATATTTAATAATAACTAAAATTTAATTACATTTGTATTTTATTATTTAATATTTAAAAATAATTTAAAATTGATTTTTTTTATTTGTTTGTTTGTTAAAATTGTTTAGGTTTTTTTGTTTATTGTTCATGAACATATTTTTAATTATTCGTGAATATGTTTGATTATATGTTCATGAACATGTTCATTTAATGTTCACGAACAAGTTCATTTAATTTAAATGAACGAACATGAACACGCTCAATTTTAAACGAATAGAGCTCGAACACAATTTTAAAATTTTTAACGAAAACGAGCCGAACACAAATAAGTTCAAAATAAATAAATGAACACGAACATAGGTCTGTTCGTTCAAGCTCGGTTGCTTATTTCACAAGTAAAAAGGCTTAACATATACTAGTATTTAAGCATTGACAATACCCTATCTTGAAAATACAATGACCAGAAACAGTTTTAGGAACATGTTTTGATGCATAATGATCTCAGAATTATGATATTTTATAATTCCTTTACAAGACCTTTATGTTTCATAGGTTTCATCCAATTAATACTTAATAATTGTTTATTATTATACTAACATAAAAGAAAATCTTGTATCACTAAATGTATACCGATAAATATGCACTATTAACTCTATAATTCTTATCCAATTTGATTAGTTCTATGACATATACAAACATTTACACGATAATATAATTTTAATAATAATTAATACATGCATGCATGCTATTAAAGTTGATGAACTTTCAAATTTGAGAGTTTCAAAAAAAATATACTATTAATTTTGAGTGTTAAATTTGCTATTTAATTATTAAAAAATATTTTTAAAGTTGTCTCCAAACAAAAACAACTCTTAAATAAAAAGCACCTCATCAATTCTTAATATGCCAAAGAGGTAGGGATGGCAATGGAGCGGGGCGGGGGCGGATTTTGCAGTATCCGCCCCCGCCCCGCCATAGCACTGCTCTGCCCCGCCCCCGCCCCGCTCCGCCATGGATGTTGAAATTTCAATACCACTACCGCCTCCATGGATGTCGATTACATCCATAACCGCCCCGCTCCGCCCCATTTGATATTTATTAATTATTTTTATTTTTTTCAAATAATAAAGCATTATAAAAAAAAATTTAATATAAATTCAATATAAACATGTTTCTAATCTAGGAAGAAAAAAAAAAGTATTAGGTTTAAGTTTTTAAAAAGAAAAAGAAAAATAATAAGTTTAATTATATTATTTTATTATTCTTTTAAAAGCTAAATATTTAAGGGTAAAATTGTAATTTCAGTATTCGGGGCGGTGCGGAGCAGGCAATTACCACAACTGCTCCATCCCCGCCTTTCAAACAAAAAAAACCGCACCGCCCCGCTCCGCCTCCATTGTTCAAAAAAAAAACCTCTCCATTCGGATCGGATCGGTTCGAAATCCATCGGTCGGATCGGGTTTTGCCATCCCTACAAAGAGGGAGCCCCAAATGAATTATGAACTAGAAAAAAACTTCGCTTCGTTGGAGTATTTTTAATTTTTTTAATTAATTTAAAATTATATTATATTTTATTAAATAATGATTATTTATTTATTTTTAAATTATAATAATTTTATTATAATTATATTTTGTTAGTTATAAAAATTAAATTTATAATAATTATTTATCTATAAATTACGTAATATAAATGTATTTTCAAATGTTGTTTATATATATATTTAAAAATATTTAGATTTTATTGTGTATTGTATATTTTTATTTATAGGATGTAATAAATAAGAAAATAAAATTGTATTTTATATTTTATTCTCTCGTAGGATCGATTTTCTCATATAGGTTAGCAGCAAGTTCGTTTTTTTCCTTTTTTTTAATTTTTTTCTCGAGTGGATCGAATACAGATCCTAAATCAATCTGCGACTCAACGTGCGGACCTACACCTTTAAATACATCATTTAAAATTAAAAAATTTAATATAAATATTAATAAAATAATTTTTTTAACTTTTCCCTCAAGCCGGTCGAATACGGATCCTAAATCGACCCGCGACTCAACGTGCGGACCAACCCCTTTAAATACATCATTTAAAATTAAAATAAAAATAATTAATAAAATATTTTTTTAACTTTTTTCCTGAGCCGATCGGGTACAGATTCTAAATCGACCCGTGAGTCAACATGCGGACTAACCCTTTTAAATACATTATTTTAAAAATAAAATATTTTTTTTAACTTTTTTTTCGTGTAGGTCGGGTACGAATCTTAAACCGACTCACGAGTCAATGTGCGGATCAACTCCTTTAAATACATTTAAAAAATAAAATAAAAAAACTAAAAATAATTAATAAAATAAAATTCTTTTTAGATTTTTAAAACGGATCGATTACGGATCCTAAATTAACTCGCGAGTGAACGTATGGGCCAATCCTTTAAATACATTATTTAAAATTAAAATAAAAGTAATTAATAAAATAAATTTAGTTTTTTAACTTTTTTCTCTAGCGGATCGGATACGGATCCTAAATCAACATGCAAGCCAACGTGCAGAGTGTAGATTAACTTCTTTAAATATATCATTTAAAAATAAAATAAAAACTTAAAACTAGAAAAAAAACAAAAAATAATTAATAAAATAAATTTCTTTATTATTTTTTTTTTCAAACGGGTCGAGTACGGATCCTAAATCGACCCGCGAGTCAACATTCGGACCAACCCCTTTAAATACATCATTTAAAAATAAATTAATCAAATAAAATTTTTTAAAACTTTTTTACTGTGCAAGTCGGGTACGGATCCTAAATCGACCTAGGAGTTAACGTACGGACCAACCCTTTTAAATATATCAGATAAAAATAAAATAATTAATAAAATTATTTTTTTCCCGAACAAGTTGGATATGGATTTTATATTGACCCATGAGTTATCGTGCAGATAAACTCTTTAAATATATCATTTAAAAATAAAATCAAAAACTAAAAAAATAAATAATAATATTATATAGTAGGACAATAATGTCCCTAGTACATTTAAAAAAATCTCTTGAGTCCTAGAACTCAAAAATAATTATTAGTAGATGCTCATATATATATATATATATATATATATCATTTAAGGAATAAGAGCATTTCATACTCATAATGGAAATATTGTTAGTTACTGAGGTTACTGTTGAAAAATAAAATCGGATTGATAGGTTGAATCAGTTGAATCGAGAATTGATGGTCTGTTCAATTCGAGTTACATCAAACCAATTCATTACTTGAATCAGCTTTGTTTGTTAGTTTTTTATTTAGTTATTAAAAATATATATTTTAAATGATGAGATTTGAACTTTTAATCTTTTATTTTTACATTAAAGATTATACCATTAGTTATTTTTACATCTGAATCACATTCCAAACTGGAAAATTTATTTGAATATAGTTATTTATTTTTTTAATTATCAAATTACTGATATTTTTTTTATTTACCAAAATACTCCATTCTCAGCACGGCTAAATTAACAAAAATTCTACAAGAGAAGTCGCCATCTCAGATGGCGACTTCCCTTGTATATTTTTAAAAAAGAATTGAAAACAATGAAGGGAAGTCACCATCTCATATGGCGACTTCCCTTCATCATTTTTAAAAAAAAAAATTAAATAAAACAACAATAGAAGTCGCTATCTGAGATGGCGACTTCCTTTGTTTATTTTTTTTTTTTAAAAAAAAATTGATTTTCATGTTTGGAAGTCACCATCTCAGATGGCGACTTCAAAATTTTTTTTAAATTTTAAAAATTATATCGTTGGAAAACAGTAAAAAAAATAAATAATAAAAAATTGAAGGCAATGGTCACTTGATTGTTGCCTTCAAACCTTCACCCACCCCACCCCAAAAAAACCCTATAAATACCCTCCTCTATTTCATTTTTTCATACAAAAAATCTTCATTAACTCAAATCTCTTCCTCTTATTTCATACAAAAAAAATCTCAAATCTTCTCTTACTATTGATTCTTCATTCTTCCATACAAAATCTCTTAGTGTTGATTTAAAAATGGCTTCATCATCATTACTGAGGTTGCAAGAGAATCACATATCCAAAGTTATATTTCAAGAGGTTAGTAAATTTTTGTAATATTATCTGTATTCATTATTAATTTTTTATAATTTTATAATTATTTAATTTAATTAATTAGCAACAGGATACTCTTCGCGTCTTACGTTTTAGAAAAATTTCTTTTGAAGACCCGCGTCCATATATTATTGACCACTTAAAAAGTGCCAGATTTTATTATGCAAGTCAAATTCGACAATTTCAGCTTCTGCCGGATTTAATTAGTGCGTTGATTAAACGATGGAGACCCGAGATGCACACTTTTCATTTTTCGTATGGTGAATGCACGATCACTCTAGAAGATGTTTCGCTTCAACTTGGACTACCAGTGGATGGCATGGCAGTTACAGGCGCAACCCTTCTAGATTGGAATGAAGAGTGTCAAAATTTATTGGGCGTTGTACCTCCAGAAGAGTGTTTCAGGGGTTCAATGGTGAAAAAAACTTGGTTGCAGTAAATTCAAAATCTCCCCGAACACGCAAGTGAAGAAGAGGTAAAATATGCTGCTAGAGCATATATTTTACGTTTGATTGGAGGAATGCTAATGCCCAAAAAATCGAGCAGTCGGGTACATTTAATGTATCTTTCATTACTTCGTGATTTAGAGCATATAGCAAATTATAGTTAGGGTTTTGCGTGTTTGGGGTTTTTGTATAGAGAACTGTGACGGGCTATAGTTCCAAAGAGACATGACATAGGTGGATGTTTAGTGGTTTTGTAGTCATGGGCTTGGCATCGACTATCATTTATTGCTCCGCGCGGGAATTTTCTGCTAGTATACCCATTTGTAAGCAGGTAATAATATTGGCTATTTTATTAATTTTGTATGAACTTGTATTTTTTTTATAAGTCTATTAAGATTTTATATGAATTTTAACAGGTGGAGTCATCGCAAAGATTATAGCGATATTTCAATTGACCTTGCAAGTATAAGATTACGACTAGATCGAGTAGGATATGATAAGGTAAATGTTTCGATTGTTACATTCAAGTATTTTTGTATTTAATCCATATGAAACTAATAATTTGTAATAATTATTCGCAGTTTGTGTGGATGCCATATTCTTCAAATGAAATTATGGCATGCCTCCCATCGGATGCCTACAATAATTGTCATATATGGAAAGCAAATACAGCATTGATATGTGTAGACACCTAATTTTGTCCGGACCACTAAAACAGGTATGTTTTCTTCCTAAATTGATGTTTCAGAATGTAAAAAGACTTTTTTCATCCTGCAAGTGGTACTCCGAGACTTAGTCAAAGAAGGCGAGCATAAAAAATCAAACTTGATAAAGTCAAACCCGAAAAGTCAACTACTAAAAAAGTCAACCCACTCTCAAAATCAAGATTTGAAGTTCAATTGAAAAATGGTGAAAAAATTTTGATAATCCGAGGTCTACATTTAAAGATATGAAGTTCGAAAGTTGGGTTACAGAGATTCAGTAGAAAGAAAACCCTAGTTCGGGAAATTTAGGGAAAAGTGCTTAAACGATCAAATTGGTCAACATTGAAGGTTCCAAATGAAATATAAGCACTGACTATGGGTAATGGAGAAGCCACTTGAAAGAAAAACTAAAAGAAAAGTCAATCTGGAAGAAACCGAGAATTAGGGTTTTTGGTGGATTTCGGTGAAATTGGGAAGAATTACAGAAATGGTCCGATTCGATAAGACTAAATCCACTAATGGATAATGAGTGATTAAAAAAGGATAGCCCAAGGCTCAGTTTGAAGAAAATCTGAAAATCGAACTTGTTTTGAGCAAAACCGAGTTTCGGAAGCAAAAGGGCAAAAATTGGAAAATTTGGGAAAAATAGCAAATGAACTCCAAAAATTCTGAAAAATTGCAGATCTCATTCTTAAGTCATTTTGAAGAAATTGATGAAATAAAATCTTGATTCGGAGTTCGTTTGCAAAATAGCCAAATCCAGGGTCCCCTATGTAGAAATTCAAGAAGATAAATCCCGAAAAAATTGCAAATGAACTCCAAAAAATTTGAAAATTTGCAAATATCATTTTTAAATTATTTGGAAGATATTGGCGAAATAAAATCCAGATTCGGAGTTCGTTTGCAAAATGGTCAAATCTCGGGCCCCTTATGTAGTAATTCAAGCAGATAAATTCAGAAAAAATACCAAATGAGTTCCAAAAAATATGAAAACTTACATATCACACTTTTAAATTATTTGGAAGAGATTGGTGAAGAAAAATCTGGATTTGGAGCTCGTTTAAAAAATGGTAAAGTTTGGGAGCACAAAAGGGCAAATTTTGGAAGAAAAAAATCCAAATAAATAGCAAATGGACTCGAAAAATTTTGAAAACCTCTAGAATTCAATTTTTTGTTATTTTTAAAGTATTAAAAAATAAATATTTGGAGTCCGTTTGCTATTTATTTATGTTCGGGGGGCAAAAAGGTCATTTTACCCAAGAGACCGAAAAGGGCTTTTCTTGCCTTTTAAAAAAATGAAGCATGGGCTGGAAGAAAAGGGGTTGGCCGGCCAAGGCCCAAGGATGGATAGATATTTTCTGATTTTTAATCAAAAGGCCAACAATGAAGAAGAAGTTAGTTATGTTTTGATCAAGCCTTTGCAAATAAGCCACATGGACTAATGCATGAAGAGGGAGAGTGTCAACATAATGGCTTAAGATTCTTGAACAACTGTAATTGTGGATAGCTAATGGCCTAATCTAAGGGTGATAATTTCATTTTTTTAAACATATTGGATCAATAGCCTTTGGATAAAAATTGGTTGAATGAAAAATGACAACATCCTAGCATTGGGGGGCATTTGGCCACTACAAGGGGAGCTCTCTCTCTTTTCATTTGGAGCTATTCACTCTCTATTCTCTCTTGGTTTTTTCTGATTTTTCTCTCCATTGTTGAAAGGAAAAAAGAAAAGTTTAGAAAAGAAAAGAAAGTTAGAAGAGAAAAGGCTTGAAAGATAGCTTCTAGAGGTTGCTTTAAGCACCATACTCTTGCACTTTCTTTGATTTTCCATTCTTGATTTGCTGTTTTCATTTAATATTTGGTGAGTTTCTTTTGATTTTTCTTTTTAAATAAGTGTTTTTAATATTCTTCTTTAAGTTCCTTCTTGATTCTTCCTTGTAAAAAGCTTTTGAAACCTTTTTTTTCTTTTCTTTTTTGAAGTGGCCGAATGGCCTAGTGTTTTTGTAGTTGCTGTTTTGCATTTTTATTTCATGTTATTCTTGATGTTTAACAAGTTTTAATGCTTTAAATCTTCTTCTAATACATAAACAAGAAGCTTGTTTTAATTTGGTTGCTTGCTTATTTCCATTTTTGAGTCTATTATCATGTTTCTTTTACTTATCTTGCATTTTTGATTTTCTATTTTCAAAATGTTTAAGTTTGTTTATGTTTTACATTTAGTAATCCATGTGTTTGTGAAAATGCCTATTTATTTTCATGCCTTTACTTTATCTTTGCATGATTTGAGTGTTATTCTTTAGCTATGCATGTTAGTATATCATGTGTTTGTGGAAATGTCATGTTCATTTTGAAGCATGAGGCCATTCGGTCACCCCTCTATTTTATGCTTTGCATGTACATTTTCATCATGCTAGTTGATAGGTTTACATTTTCATGATATTTGGTTGAGTATTTTGTTTAAGCATGCCATATGTTTGTGTTATTGCCATGCATTTTTTAGGTTTAGGATTGGTTTGCTTTGCCATGCATATTCATGCATTTTAGACCTAGGTTGCATTAAATGTCATGCAAGTTCATTTATGTCTAGGTCATTTTATTGATGCCATGCATTTTTCATGTCATTTAGATTTTAAATCATGCATTTCATGCATCATATTTGCTGTATTTTTCATGCATTTCATGTCCTTGCCACATGATTTATGACTTAGACCAATCAATGACTCAAAGTCATGCTCTCTTGAGTATACTTGTGGAAAATTAAAGAGTTGTCAAATTGATTATTCTACCTTTATGATTGTTTTTACTTAGCTAATTTTTGCCTAACTTTTCAAAAGTGTTAGCTACTATTTGTGAGTCTTTTAGAGAGTCTCTATTATTTTTACTTTAATTTTTAAATGATTTTATCAAAGGAAAAAAAATGTGTTTTGGCAAAACAGTTTTTCACCCAGTACTGGTACTTTCACAATTTTTCTGGGTAGTCATCTTTAATAAAAAAATTAAGCCGATTTTTTTCCATGTATTTTTACGTGTCCTGAGTCTCCAGTATTTTTTTTAGATTTTTTTGAATTTTTAAAAATAGGGTAAAAGTCGTGCTTTAAAACTAGACAGTGGAGTCAGAATTGAATTTGAAGGAAGATCATTTTTCTGTTTTGGTTAAGTTACTTAGAGAGGGTTGATTAGGAAGTTTAGCTACTGACTTAGGGTAGTTTCTAAGCCTTTTTAAACTCTAAAAATGATTTTTTAAGTCTCGGGTTAAGGGTGGTCAAGACTGGGATTTTAAACTTAGGAAATTAGAGCCAAAAAAAGGTTTAGCAAAGTTTTTATTAATTTTTGCTATGTTTAATTTTCATGATGGTGTTATTATCTTGGATTTAAATTTTTAATATTATATTATTTGTTATATGGTTTTGAATATTTCATGATATCCTATGCTTTTTATTTAGTTATTTTTGTTATATTATTTAGCATATACTATGTTCATGCATTATTATTTTTATTTTTATTTGAAGTGTGTACTCAGTTCAAGATCACACATCATAATTCGGCACCTTATCGTCCGAAGATGAATGGCGCAGTAGAAGCAGCTAACAAGAACATCAAGAAGATTGTTGAGAAGATGATTGATGTGTACAAGGATTGGCATGAGATCTTGCCTTTTTCTCTTCATGCTTATCGTACTTTGGTCGGTACATCTACAGGGGCAACGCCGTTTTCTTTGGTGTACGGGATGGAAGCAGTGCTACCTATTGAAGTTGAGATCCCTTCACTTTGGGTTTTGATGAAAGTTGGCCTAGAGGAAGCAGAATGGGTTAGAGCTCGTTATGAACAGTTGAATCCCATCGAGGAGAAAAGATTGAAAGCAATTTGTCACGGGCAGTTGTATCAGAAAAGGATGATTCGAGCCCACAACAAGAAAGTTCATCCCAGACAGTTACGAGAGGGGGAGTTGGTACTGAGGAAAATTCTCCCTATAGTGAAGGACCCGAGAGGAAAATGGGCTCCGAATTGGGAAGGATCCTATGTGGTAAAAAGAGATTTTTCTGGAGGAGCATTGATTTTAACTAGAATGGACGGGGAGGATTTTAGAAATCCCGTGAATGCTGTTGAATTGAAGAAGTATTATGCTTGAAAAGAAAATGTGATGCTGTGCACGTGGAAATTCGAATGATTCGAAGCGTAAAAATGGAAATTCTATATATCTATTTCCCCTCTGGATTGCTTTTTAATGAGAATATTCATGCTTGATATGTAAATGGCCATCTTTCATATTCCTTTCACTAAGAAGAAATTATCCTTAGTCACCTCTTTGAGCCTTAGGAATTATTTCTTTCTTTAAACCTTGATCAAGGATCACCCTCTACACTGGAGGGCAAATGCGAGGAAAAATAATCAAAAAATCATGGCAAAAAGAAAGCCATCGAAAAATGTGGCAAATGAAAGCCAACAAAGCAAAAAAGAAAAAAGAAGAAAAGAAAGTCCAAAAAAGGGACAAATGTTTCAAGAATGAGTTCTCCTCAGGAAATGATCCTTGATCCAATCATTCTTAAACACACTTTGGGCCTATTTTATCCTTTCTTTCTAAAACCGAACCTTGGCCTACATTACGTGCTTTAGAAAGTCCATTTTGATCAAGCATGGATATTTAATTTGAAAGGTTGTTCTCAGAATTTATCCCATCTTTTGAATTGATATTTTTACCTTGGAAGCATTTAGAATTCTCAGATGCATGGTAGACTACAAGAAAAAAGAGAAAACGAGAAATGATGAAAAAAATGTAAAAGGAGAGGTTTAAGCCGAAAACCCACAAAGGGAGACTTAATACCGAATGGAGGACACTTGCGTTGAAAACCCGCAAAGGGTGGCTCAGGTACTGATTAAAGTTCGAATCAATGCTCCGTATAAAGGAGGAGAAAGTATCTGACAATCAGAGGAGAGGGGAACAACTCAGTCTGATATAAATACAGAAGCTAAAAGGTTACCCAAGTAAATTGCTCGTTCAAGAGAAATTTCAGATGGTTTGAAAAGGGAGGGGTCCAAGATATTCCGCATTCGGGGCATCTACAGCTTTTAACTTTACATTTGTTTCTTATATCCTTGATATTTATTTTTACTATTTTAAAACATTTCTTGCAATAAATTCTTGTCATCGTTTTCATGACATTTTTGCTTGTTTCATATTTTCTTTCATACATTTTTGAGATGCATCATGATTGTTATTAAATTGAATGATGATTAGTAATAAAAAATATTTAAATAAAAGGATTTCAGAGTATTACTAAGGAATAGATTTAAATCTTGGGAAAAGTTTGGACAGTTCACCTAGGAAAAGAAAATAGTGAACGTGTTGGAGACTCCATCATGAAGTCAGAAAATTTGTGAATTTCAGCGAAATTCAAAAACTAAGACTGTTTGACAAGTTATATTGAGTGAAGGATTCCTTAAGTGGGGCATCAATGAACAATTGAAGACTCCGTCATGAAGTCGGATAATCTGTGAACCTCAAAGAAACCATGGATTAGAAATCATGAAACAATCATTTGATTGCATTCATTCTTAGGAAACATACATGCATTTGCAAAGCATGTCATTCTCATCATGGCATTTAGCTAACATTGCAGAAATCAGGAAAACTTGGACTTCCCCAAAGTAAACTCGTTCTGCTTTTCAAAAGAGTCGAGCCCCGAGATCATCGTCGAGGTACGTTCCTTTTCCAAATCGAACTCATTTTGCTTCTCAAATGAGTCTAGCCCTGAGACCGCCGTCGAGGTATGTTCCTTTCATTTTCAAGTTAAATATATTTTTTCCAAATGAACCAAACCCAGAATCATTCTTATTATTTCCTTTTGTTTTAAATCGAATTCATTATGTTTTATCAAATGAGTCGAGCCTTGAGACCACCGTCGAGGTATTTCTTTTTGTTTTAAATCGAATTCATTCTGTTTTATCAAATGAGTCGAGCCTTGAGACCACGTCGAGGTATTTCCTTTTGTTTTAAATCGAATTCATTTTGTTTTATCAAATGAGTCTAGACTTGAGACCACAGTCGAGGTATTTCCTTTTGTTTTAAATTGAATTCATTTTGTTTTATCAAATGAGTTGAGCCTTGAGACCACCGTCAAGGTATTTCCTTTTGTTTTAAATCGAATTCATTCAGTTTATCAAATGAGTCGAGCCTTGAGACCGTCGTCAAGGTATTTTAAAATCACGGGTAAGGCCTCCGGGCACCATTCTTAAGACCTCCAAGCATTATTTTTAAAGTCGCATACAGCGCAATTTTTTCACGAGTAAGGCCTCAAGGCACCATTCTTAAGACCTCCGGGCATTATTGTTGAAGTCGCATACAGCGCATTTTTTTTTCAAATCACAGGTAAGGCCTCCAGGCACCATTTTTTAAGACCTCCGGGCACCATTCTTAAGACCTCCGGCATCATTTTTAGAATCACATACAACGCATTTTTTTTCAAATCACGGGTAAGGCCTCCGGGCACCATTCTTAAGACCTCAGGGCATTATTGTTAAAGTCGCATACAACGCATTTTTTTCAAATCACGGGTAAGGCCTCCGGGCACCATTCTTAAGACCTCCGGCCATTACTGTTAAAGTCGCATACAGCGCCTTTTTTTTTAATCACGGGTAAGGCCTTCGGGCACCATTTTTAAGACCTCCAGGCATAAGTTAAAACATTTGTTTCAACAAGTCTTTGGTGGTGATAACCGAAGCTTATGGAGGAGATACCCAGAACTTTAAACACAGCTTAGCACAAGACAGGTTAAGCCCTCGAGACCATCGTCGAGGTCTTTTCTTCTCTTGCAAATCGAACTCATTTCCTTAAGACGGGTCGAGCCTTGATTAGTTAGGGAATTCAATTTAAGGACAATATCTTCTATTCACACTTTTTTTTTACAAAAAAAAAAAATGAAAGAATGAAAAAGGAAAAATGAAAAATGAAAAAAGAAAAAAGAAAAACACCCCTTTTCCTTCCTTCACATGTGATTTCACTAACCGGACAAAGTTAGTATTTGTTTATCTTTGCCTGATTCCTGATTCTCAGCAATAGCCAAAGAGGAGCAGTTATAGACACCTAATTTTGTCCGGACCATTAAAACATGTATGTTTTCTTCTTAAATTGGTGTTTCATAATGTAAAAAGACTTTTTTCATCCCGCAGGTGGTACTCCGAGACTTAGTCTAAAAAGGCGAGCATAAAAAGTCAAACTTGAAAAAGTCAACCCTGAAAAATCAACCTCAAAAAGTCAACTACTAAAAAACTCAACATACTTTCAAAACCAAGATATGAAGTTCAATTGAAAAATGGCGAAAGAATTTTGCTAATCCGAGGTCTACATTGAAAGATATGGAGTTCGGAAGTTGGGTTTTGGAGATTCAGTGGAAAAAAACCCTAATCCGGGAAATTTAGGGAAAAGTGCTTAAACGATCAAATTGGTTGAAATTGAAGGTTCCAAATGAAAGATAAGCACTGACTACAGGTAATGGAGAAGCCACTTGAAAGAAAAACTGAAAGAAAAGTCAATCCAGAAGAAAATTGAGAATTAGGGTTTTTAGTGGATTTCGGTAAAATTGGGAAGAATTACAGAAATGGTCTGATTCGGTAAGACTAAAGCCCCTAATGGATGAGGAGTGATTAAAAAAGGATAGCCTAAGGCTCAGTTTGAAGAAAATCTGAAAATCGGATTTGTTTTGAGCAAAACCGAGTTTCGGAGGCAAAAGGGCAAAATTGGAAAATTTGGGAAAAATAGCAAATGAACTCCAAAAATTCTGAAAAAATTCAGATCTCATTCTTAAATCATTTCGAAGAGATTGACGAAAGAAAATCTTGATTCGGAGTTCGTTTGCAAAATGGCCAAATCCTGGTCCCCTATGTAGAAATTCAAGAAGATAAATCCCGAAAAAATAGCAAATGAACTCCAAAAATTATGAAAATTTGCAAATATCATTTTTAAATTATTTGGAAGAGATTGGAAAAAGAAAATTCAGATTCGGAGTTCGTTTGCAAAATGGCCAAATCCCAAGCCCCTTATGTAGTAATTTAATCAGATAAATCCCGAAAAAATACCAAATGAGTTCCAAAAATTATGAAAACTTCCATATCACACTTTTAAATTATTTGGAAGATATTGGTGAAAAAAAAATTTGGATTTGAAACTCGTTTAAAAAATGGTAAAGTTTGGGAGCATAAAAAGGCAATTTTAGAAGAAAAAATCGAAATAAATAGCAAATGGACTCGAACATTTTTGAAAACCTCCAGAATTCAATTTTTTATTATTTTGAAAGTATTGAAAAAAGAAAATTTGAATTTGGAGTCCGTTTGCTATTTATTTATGTTCGAGGGGCAAAAAGGTTATTTTACCCAAGAAATCAAAAAGGGTTTTCTTGCCTTTTAAAAAAATGAAGCATGGCCTGGAAGAAAAGGGTTGGTCGGCCAAGGCCCAAGGATGGGTAGATATTTTATAATTTTTAATCAAAAGGCCAACAATGAAGAGGAAGTTAGTTATTTTTTTTTATCAAGCCTTTGCAAATAAGCTATATGGACCAATGCATGAAGAGGGAGAGTGTCAACATAATGGCTTAAGATTTTTGAACAGCTGTAATTGTGGATAGCTGATGGCCTAATCTAAGGGTGATAATTTCATTTTTTAAACATCTTGGATCAATAGCCTTTGGATGAAAATTGGTTGAATAAAAAATGACAACATCCTAGCATTGGGGGGGCATTCGGCCACTACAAGGGGAGCTCTCTCTCTTTTCATTTGGAGCTATTCACTCTCTATTCTCTCTTGGTTTTTGCTTATTTTTCTCTCCATTATTGAAAGGCAAAAAGAAAAGTTTAGAAAAGAAAAGAAAGTTAGAAGAGAAAAAGCTTGAAAGATAGCTTCTAGAGGTTGCTTTAAGCACCATACTTTTGCACTTTCTTTGATTTTCCATTCTTGATTTGCTGTTTTCATTTAATATTTGGCGAGTTTCTTTTGATTTTTCTTTTTAAATAAGTGTTTTTAATATTCTTCTTTAAGTTCCTTCTTGATTCTTCCTTGTAAAAAGCTTTTGAAACTTTTTTTTTCTTTCTTTTTTGAAGTGGCCGAATGGCCTAGTGTTTCTGTAGTTGCTTTTTTGCATTTGTATTTCATGTTATTCTTGATGATTAACAAGTTTGAATGCTTTAAATATTCTTCTAATACATAAACATGAAGCTTGTTTTAATTTGGTTGCTTGCTTATTTTCATTTTTGAGTCTATTGTCATGTTTATTTTACTTTACTTGCATTTTTGATTTTCTGTTTTCAAAATGTTTAAGTTTGTTTATGTTTTACATTTTGTAATCCATGTGTTTATGAAAATGCCTATTTATTTTCATGTTTTTACTTTATGTTTGCATGATTTGAGTTTTATTCTTTAGCCATCCATGTTAGTATATCATGTGTTTGTAGAAATGCGATGTTCATTTTGAAGCATGAGGCCATTCGATCACCCCTCTATTTTATGCTTTGCATGTACATTTTCTATCATGCTAGTTGATAGGTTTGCATTTTCATGATATTTGGTTGAGTATTTTGTTTAAGCATGCCATATATTTGTGTTATTGCCATGCATTTTTTAGGTTTACGATTGGTTTGCTTTGCCATGCACATTCATGCAGTTTAGACCTAGGTTGCATTAAATGTCATTTAAGTTCATTTAGGTCTAGGTTATTTTTTTGATGCCATGCATTTTTCATGTCATTTAGGTTTTAAATCATGCATTTCATGCATCATATTTGCTGTATTTTTCATGCATTTCATGTCCTTGCCACATGATTTATGACTTAGGCCAATCAATGGCTCAAAGTCATGCTCTCTTGAGAATACTTGTGGAAAATTAAAGAGTTGTCAAATTGATTATTCTACCTTTGTGATTTGTTTTTACTTAGTGAATTTTTGCCTAACTTTTCAAAAGTGTTAGCTACTGTTTGTGAGTCTTTTAGAGAGTCTCTAATATTTTTATTTTGATTTTATCAAATGCAAAAAAATATGTTTTGGCAAAACAGTTTTTTCACCCAGTACTCGTACTTTCACAATTTTTTTGGGCAGTCATCTTTAATCATAAAATTAAGCCAATTTTTTCCCGTGTAGTTTTACGTGTCTTGAGTCTCCAGTATTTTTTTTAGATTTTTTTGAATTTTTAAAAATAGGGAAAAATTCATGCTTTAAAACTGGACAGTGGAATCATAATTGAATTTGAATGAAGATCATTTTTCTGTTTTGGTTAAGTTACTTAGAGATGGCAGATTAGGAAGTTTAGCTACTAAGTTAGGGTAGTTTCTAAGCCTTTTTAAACTCTAAAAATGATTTTTTAACTCTCGGGTTAAGGGTGGTCAAGTTTGGAATTTAAACTTAGAAAATTAGAGCCATTTAAAAAAAGGTTTAGCTAAGTTTTTATTTTTAATCTAAGCTTTTCAAAATTGTTTTCAAACAATCACAAGGTATTTTGGTTTTAGAATATTTAATTTGATATATTTTCCTAAGGTAGTCGGATATCTTTTTAGATATACGGATTTCCTTAAGTAAAGGAAAAAAAATACATTCTCATGCATTGCATTTTCCATATTCATGCGTATTATATAATATGTTATTTTTGCTATGTTTAATTTTCATGATGGTGTTATTATCTTGGATTTAAATTTTTGATATTATATTATTTGTTATATGGTTTTGAATATTTCATGATATCCTATGCTTTTTATTTAGTTATTTTTGTCATATTATTTAGCATATACTATGTTCATGCATTATTATTTTTATTTTTATTTCCATGCATATTATATGATAGCATTATTTTATGTTTCATGTCATTTAGATTATAGGCCATATCATTTATATTTGCCATGTCATTTAAATTATTTCATTTCATATAGAATATATTATGTTACCTAGGTTATTACATTTCATATAGAATATATCATGTTACCTAGGTCATTTCATTTCATTTAGAATATATCATATAACTTAAGATATTTCATTTCATTAGAATATGCTAAGACATTTAAATTATGTAATACCATTTAGGTTGCATTATATTATTTAGACTTTGCTATGTCATTTTATTTATGTCACACATATTCATATTCGTATATTTTTTAAATATCTTGAAAAAGGTAATGATTTTCAATAAAATAAAGATATTCCCGAGTTAAAATAATTCATGAGTTCTCTGCCAGGTTTGCTGGGGAGGATATCATCAATTATCGTTAATAACGGAATATCTTCTTTAAATGAGAATGATTCGAAAAATTTCAAACTAATAAAATTTTTTATATTTTGCCACATTTGTTGGGGAATTGATAACTCGTATAATTATATAGTTTTTAGTTATGTTTTATTATTGTTTTGTGTCAAATACGAGTTATTATTGTTTAGTCTAATTGTGTTTATGATCTTTTATATTTTTATGTAATTTGGTGTTTTTCACAAGTTTCTTTGAGTGATTTCAGATTACTAGAATTAAGGGCAAATCCAGTTCAGTTCCAGTTCCGACACCTTTTGCCATATCAGCTATATCTCGAGTTTCACTGAAGCAATAAGGCTGAACTTTGTATCCCTGCAAAGCTAAGAGGCATATCTATCTTTTTCATGTTTTACACTTCTTGAAACGGAGTCGTTTTCCCTAGCGAAATCGACCATCAAGTTGGCTGATGTGCAATGACGTCTGTTCTGCACCGTTTTGGTATTTTGACCATATCTCCCGATCCACGTGCGCAAATGATCTGATTCCAACGGCTATGGATCCGTAACTGATAGGGGTATATTTTTCTAGAAGACCATTTTATCAGATCGAGCCTCCAACATTGACAAAATCGACCATCAAGCTGGCTGATCAGAATTGTCATACAATATGACGAAAATTGTTAGAAAAATGCACCCACCTATTATACCTACCTTTGAAATTTGTAAAGCTTGTCTCTTGTCATTTAGCCCTCCAAAATGTGTATAAATAGAGGGCCTTGGATGAGTATTGGGATACATTGATACATTGGTAGGATAGCCATTGTAATAAAATTCTCTAAGTTTTCTTTTTCTTTCCTTTCTCTAGTTTTCTTTTTCTTCTTACATTTCTTTTCATTTTATTCATATCTAGTATGTGTTTCTAATCATATTGTTGAGGTGATGAGGTGAAGCTCTTGGTAAATGCTAAGGTTAGTCTCTTAAACATGAGCTAAAATGAATCATCATTTATAAGCACTAGCATAGATAATATTTTCTTTTGGTTTAAAATCATACTTGCAAAGTAGAGATCTTGATTCATTATTGACAATGAAAATGGCACAGTAAATGCTTGGTTTCATAACCTTGATTTGTTGTAGACATATACCTTGGCATAAGGAATGCTTGGACTCTTTTTATGAGTTTTGAGGACACCAAATGAACATAATATCATATGCTATGGACGTTGGACAATTTGGACTGAATTGCTAAACCTTCCGATTGGAACCTCCCTTATGTGTGGATTTCAATTGTGTAATAAAACAAGATTAATCTTAGCATAACACCAAGAGTGGATTCTCTAACCTCAACATCCTTTCTTATTGTTTTTTATATTTTGTTTAATTTCTTTTATGTTATTTTATTTATTTTGTTCTCTAATATCTTGTTTATTTTGTTTTGTTGTTGATTCCCTAATATCTTGTTTACTTTCTTTTTCTTATATATTTATAAACTTATACTTACTAATACGCTTCCCTGTGGTTCGACCTCGGACACCCGAGAATTTATTACTTGAACATAACCTGCACTTGGGTTTACAACTCTTAATTGAGTCTCCATCAAGTTTTTGGCGCCGTTGCCGGGGAAGCAATACTAAGTATATAAGTTTATAAGTATATTTATTTTTATTGGCTGGTTATACCGCCTAATTTGTATATATTTATTTTTATTGGCTGGTTATACCGCCTAATTTTGTATATATTTATTTTTATTGGCTGGTTATACCGCCTAATTTTGTATATTAACTTTGTTTTATGCTTGTTTGGCGACGTGATTTTAGATCTCGTCGTTTAGTTAGATTTTATTGTGAAACTTTTTCAGGTAATCTTTCTAATACAACTCCTACCATGGCTGACAATGAAAGTGTTCATGCTGAAGATGAGAACAGACAAGTACGCACCATGCGTGACTACTTGCAACCAACTCGAAGCTCATCACCCTCTTGTTTTATTTTTCCTCTCAATGCAAACAACTTTCGTTTTAAACCAGGTATGATAGCTTTGCTTCCAAATTTCCATGGGTTAGAATCGGAAAGTGCTTACTCGTTTCTAAAAGACTTCGAAGATGTATGTGTCACCTTTAATGACCAACAATGTACAAATGAAATTGTCAAGCTAAAATTATTTCCCTTTTCTTTAAAAGATAAAGCAAAAATTTGGCTTCATAATTTAAAACCAAGGTCAATTGGCACATGGCAAGAATTACAAACTGAGTTTCTAAAGAAATTTTTCCCAGCACATAAAACTACTGCTTTGAAAAGACAGATTCAAAATTTCAATCAAAATCAAAATGAAGCATTTTTTCAGTGCTGGGAGCGTTTTAAAGATTTGTTAAGTTCTTGTCCACATCATGGTTTTGAAAAATGGCGTCTTATTAGTTTCTTTTATGAAAGTTTAACTCCCGAAACTAAACAATTTGTTGAAACAATGTGTAACGGTGAGTTTCTAGAAAAAGAACCTGAAGAAGCCTTTGACTACTTAGACCATTTGGCAGATAACTCTCAAGCCTGGCACACAGATAATTCCTCTGAAAGTTCCAATAGATCTAATGTTGTTTCTAACAGAGGAAAATATCATTTTAGTCAAGAAGATGAGATAAAAGCTAAAGTAGCTAATTTGGCTAGAAAGATTGAAGCCATGGAACTTAGAGAAGTAAAAGAAGTCAAAACGGTTAAAAATGAAGAAAGTTGTGGAATTTGTGAAATCATGGGACACCCCACTTCTGAATGTCCAAACATTCCCATTCTTAAAGAAGCGTTGCATGATCAAGTAAATTCCATAAACACATTTAAAAAACCTTTTCCTTCTCCTTACTCTGAAACGTATAACCCTGAATGGAGAAATCATCCCAACTTCAGTTGGCGGAATAATAATCATGTTCAGGTACCACAATCTCAAAAGCCGGGCAACACTTTTTCCTATCAACCTTCACGTGTACAAACCTTGGAAGAGACATTGCAAGCATTCATGCAAACACAAGCAAATGTGAATAGCCGGACTTCACAGGACATCAATGAGATCAAAAACACCTTGTCCACATTGACAGCTTCATTACGCACTCAAGAAAAAGGTAAGTTTCCTGCTCAACCTCAGCCTAACCCTTCTACTCAATGTCTTGTTTCTTGCTCCAATGAAACTCAACAGGAAAATGCCAGTTCTATCACAACTCTTCGAAGTGGAAAGGCAATTGACAAAAAGATTCCATCAAAAGACCAAGATCCTCTTTCCCCTCCGAAAAGTAATGGTAAGAATGATGGTAAGTCTGAACTTCTTGAAAATTTGGACAAAGAAAAAGGTATGCATCCTGCTCCTTTTCCTCAAAGGTTGCAAACAATAAAGAATTTGAATCAAAATGCAGAAATTTATGAACTTTTCAAACAAGTTAAGATTAACATTCCTTTATTGGATGCAATCAAACAAGTTCCATCTTATGCTAAATTTTTGAAGGACATGTGCACATTTAAAAGGAAACATAATGTACAAAAAAAAGCATTTCTGACGGAAAGTGTGAGCTCAATCATTCAGCACCTTACTCCACCAAAATTCAAAGATCCTGGATGTCCAACAATCTCATGCATCATTGGAAACACTAGAATAGAACGTGCATTGCTTGATCTTGGTGCTAGTGTTAATCTTTTGCCTTTTTCTGTTTATCAACAGTTAGGTTTAGGTGAACTCAAGGAAACACCTGTTACACTTCAACTAGCTGATCGTTCTGTAAAAATTCCTCGAGGGATAGTTGAAGATGTTTTGGTTCAAATTGATAATTTTTACTTCCCTGTTGATTTTATTGTTTTGGACACACATCCTGTTTCAAATCCAAATGTTCAAATTCCTGTTATATTAGGCCGTCCATTTCTTGCAACTTCTAATGCTCTGATAAATTGCAGGAATGGTATGTTGAACATTTCTTTTGGAAATATGACTTTAGAATTAAATGTGTTCAACACTTGCAAGCAACCTGGTGATGATTCAGAAGTACATGAAGTGGATTTCATTGAAGAACTTGTTCATGAACATCTCACCACTACCACATTCCATGATCCTTTAGAAGCTTATTTAATTGAATGTGAGTTTGATAATGCTTCAAAATTTTCACACACTGATTCTTTGTTAAATTCTTTTCAGGTTAAGCATTGTTGGAAACAAAAGTTTGAGGAACTTCCATCACTCACAAATGTCACAGTACCATCAACTATTGAACCACCCAAGCTGGATTTAAAACCATTGCCATCCGAGCTAAAATATTCCTTTTTGGGTGAGAATGAAACTTTTCCAGTCATAATTTCTTCACATCTTGATGAACTACAAGAAGGTACAGGTAGAAGCACTTTTGCAAAGAAGCGACGAGCAAAGCGCATGAGTTCAAATTGCCACAAATGTGCACGATGGACGTGTAACGGTAAATGTCGTTCTATTGAGATTCCGTCCTCTAATCGAGATGATAAAATTGAATTCATTAAGGATGGACTGAGTAAGGAGAATTTGGATAATATCCAACTTTCTCTTGAGACGCATCCTAGTGGAGACGTACAAAGAGAAATTCTTGATTTATGGTCGCAATTCCAAAGGGAATGGCAACATCTTGGGAATCTGATGTTAAAAGACCCTGTTTGCCAGCTTGTAAGAAAACTGGATGGGAAGCATATCCTCGACTCATAGAAGGCATTTAAGCCGTTTCTGGACGTAAAACCAGAGGAAGATGTGAGCCACAATCACAACTACAATAAATGACTTCTCAACTTTTGGTTTGATTTGCAATAACTTTATTTCGGTTTATTTTACGTGTTGTTAGATTTGTGTAATTATTCTCGTTTTTTTTTTTTTTGCATTGGTCTTTTACGATTGATTTTTCTTCTCTTTTTGATTTTCTTCCTGAAATCACGCAAAAATCTTTTGTTAGGTTAACATTTTCTTCTGACAGGTCAAATACACTTTCGGCGACATTATTACTCTTGTCTGATTCACTACTCAGTCCTCTATATATTACACCATGTACTCATTCTCTTTCAGGCACTCGAAAAAGAAAAAAAAATGGAAAGCACTTCGTCCCAGCGCATTAAAAAAATTTGTGTCTTTGGAGGTGCTTATCCAGGGAAAAATAACATATTCGCTGATGAAGCCATAAGAGTTGGAGTAATACTTGCCCAACAAAAGATCCACTTGATTTATGGAGGCGGTAGTACGGGTTTAATGGGAGCAGTCGCTACAGCAGCACACGCCGGAGGAAGTCCAGTTCTAGGAATCGTGCCAAAACTATTCACAGATTTTTGTGGACCTACCGTGGGTAAGGAAATACAAGTCTGGAGTATCCCTGAACGGATAACAATCATGTACCATTCTGCCGATGCATTCATTGCCTTACCAGGAGGTCTGGGTACATTGGAAGAAATAGCTTGCGTGGCTTCTTGGTCATCTTTGGTCACAAATAAGAAACCCATTGGTTTGCTTAATATTAATGGTTATTTTAGTAATTTACTTTCATATTTAGATAATGCTGTGGATAATGGATTCATGTTTTCAGAGGCAAGGAGAACCATAATTTCTGCTACAACCATTGAAGATTTACTCAAAAAGCTACAAGCTTATGAGTGTTTATCTGCTACGGTTGTTTCGCAAACGCTCGGAAAAAGAAAAAGAGATATGGACGAGCAAGGAGTGGATTGCACTTTGTCTTTGTGACATTATCTAACATTTTGCTTGTTGTGTCTCAGTTATAATAAGTGGTTAGCAACCTCTGCAGGTAATATCTCCTAAATTCTACCTTTAAAATTTGACATTGGGGACAATGTCATATTTTAGTAGGGGGTAAGGGACATATTTTGCTAAAAAAAAAAAAAAAAAAAAAAAAAAAAAAAATTGTTGTGTTTTAAGACATTTAGAAGTATTCATTCTGAACAAGGTCTGAGTAAAGGAGACTTGAGACATACCTTGTCAGTTTGATTTAATCTTCTTCAAAAAAAAAAAAAAAAAAAAAAAAAAAAAGCATGTTTAGACTTAGTGTGTTTTTTTTTTTTTTAGTTACTTTCAATACAATGATGAGATATGAATTGCATAAGTCTAAAACAGATTTATTAGTGAGAAGATTTTCATGAGAATTGAGCTTGATGTCAACCTTTTTATGAGCCAATGTTAATATGATATGTTGATTGAGAAAGAAGCATGTTTAGACTTAATCTGACTTGTATAATCATCTTTGTGAGTTTTTGAGCCTATAATGATTGATGCATTATACAAATCAATCTAATTTCTTTCTTGAGTGCTCTTATGATTACATGATTCTCTAGAACTTGCTTTAAACCGTTTGAGACTATATTGATACATGTGACAACATGAATATGATAGAGGCATTAGGATTATAACCAGAGCCAAACAGCCATCCATTATTAATGTTCTACGAGAACATCCCCACTAGTGAGCCAATTTGAGCCTACATTAAATATGATGTTTTATTGGTAACCACAACTTACACCTAGCCTAAATATGCTTATATCCTTACCCTTGTTCTAAAGATGAATTTTATATTTTGAGACATATTGCAAAAAAACAAGGGATATTTTTATTTGAAAATTTGGGTTAGAAACAAAAGATAAGTGTGGGGGAAGAAAAGAAAAGAAAAAGTCAAGAGAAAAAGAAAGGGATCATTGTCAAATACATTCCCATATTATTAAAAAAAAAAAAAAAAAAAAAATCTTCTCTTGAACTTCTAGAAAAAGATGTTACAAAGTTGGTTAGAATGATGCAAAGGCTCAACATGAATATTTAGCCTATGTTATTATGTGCTTTATAAGAGTTTTGAGAAGTTTTATTTGTATGATCTTATTATGTCTCTAAAATCTATGAACTCTTTGGAACCTTTGTGATATCTTTATCCTTTTGTTCTTTAACCACATTATAACCCTTTGGCCCCATTACAACCTTGAATAAAGACCTCTTGATTTATGAAGTTGTATGATCTAAATAGTGGAGAATAGGTGGACAAGCAAGCATATGGTAGAAGTGTTTTCATGAGATTGATTGAGTGTAAACACTTTACCACTACTTTAAAGAGTGAAAATCAAGAGAGTATCCCATGTGAGAAGTTGAGATTAAGTTTGAATATACACTATTTTGATTGAAATATGTTATGTTATTATTGGCTTAACTCAAACTATTTACATTCAAGCAAGATTTTTTGTGAATTTCTTTAAGCTATTGATTAGTTTTTAAGACTTGTCCAATGATTATCTCTAATTTATATTGGAAGGATTAGTTATAATTATTATTTTTAGTTTTTCTTATGTCTTCAATGTTTGTGGGTATCGTCCTAGTAAACCCTCACGAGACTAAACTCGTCCACTAGGGACATCTAGGGGTTTAAAGGCTTGTGTCACATGCTAAGTGCCACCGTGATTTCCTACGAAAATGGATTAGATTAGATTTTCTTATTTTATTTTTATTGAGTCGTTGCTAGGGACTAGCAACAATCTAAGTATGGGGGTGTGATAACTCGTATAATTATATAGTTTTTAGTTATGTTTTATTATTGTTTTGTGTCAAATACGAGTTATTATTGTTTAGTCTAATTGTGTTTATGATCTTTTATATTTTTATGTAATTTGGTGTTTTTCACAAGTTTCTTTGAGTGATTTCAGATTACTAGAATTAAGGGCAAATCCAGTTCAGTTCCAGTTCCGACACCTTTTGCCATATCAGCTATATCTCGAGTTTCACTGAAGCAATAAGGCTGAACTTTGTATCCCTGCAAAGCTAAGAGGCATATCTATCTTTTTCATGTTTTACACTTCTTGAAACGGAGTCGTTTTCCCTAGCGAAATCGACCATCAAGTTGGCTGATGTGCAATGACGTCTGTTCTGCACCGTTTTGGTATTTTGACCATATCTCCCGATCCACGTGCGCAAATGATCTGATTCCAACGGCTATGGATCCGTAACTGATAGGGGTATATTTTTCTAGAAGACCATTTTATCAGATCGAGCCTCCAACATTGACAAAATCGACCATCAAGCTGGCTGATCAGAATTGTCATACAATATGACGAAAATTGTTAGAAAAATGCACCCACCTATTATACCTACCTTTGAAATTTGTAAAGCTTGTCTCTTGTCATTTAGCCCTCCAAAATGTGTATAAATAGAGGGCCTTGGATGAGTATTGGGATACATTGATACATTGGTAGGATAGCCATTGTAATAAAATTCTCTAAGTTTTCTTTTTCTTTCCTTTCTCTAGTTTTCTTTTTCTTCTTACATTTCTTTTCATTTTATTCATATCTAGTATGTGTTTCTAATCATATTGTTGAGGTGATGAGGTGAAGCTCTTGGTAAATGCTAAGGTTAGTCTCTTAAACATGAGCTAAAATGAATCATCATTTATAAGCACTAGCATAGATAATATTTTCTTTTGGTTTAAAATCATACTTGCAAAGTAGAGATCTTGATTCATTATTGACAATGAAAATGGCACAGTAAATGCTTGGTTTCATAACCTTGATTTGTTGTAGACATATACCTTGGCATAAGGAATGCTTGGACTCTTTTTATGAGTTTTGAGGACACCAAATGAACATAATATCATATGCTATGGACGTTGGACAATTTGGACTGAATTGCTAAACCTTCCGATTGGAACCTCCCTTATGTGTGGATTTCAATTGTGTAATAAAACAAGATTAATCTTAGCATAACACCAAGAGTGGATTCTCTAACCTCAACATCCTTTCTTATTGTTTTTTATATTTTGTTTAATTTCTTTTATGTTATTTTATTTATTTTGTTCTCTAATATCTTGTTTATTTTGTTTTGTTGTTGATTCCCTAATATCTTGTTTACTTTCTTTTTCTTATATATTTATAAACTTATACTTACTAATACGCTTCCCTGTGGTTCGACCTCGGACACCCGAGAATTTATTACTTGAACATAACCTGCACTTGGGTTTACAACTCTTAATTGAGTCTCCATCAGGAATATAAGAAAATTTTGAATTAATAAATTTCGGATCATTTTGAATAAAAAATGGAATTATTTTTCTTTAAATTGGGAATTAACTTGAAATACCAAATTAAAAATCGACTTTTATTTTTTTACCGAGACTTGAGATAACACACGATTAATAAGGTACCGTTTTATACGGGCGTTGTGGGGGTGTTAATCCTTCCCCACACGTAATCGAGTCCCGAACTCGCTTCTTTGATTTCTCTAGTTTAGAACGCAGAATTTAAATTGGTTTTAAAAAATATTTTAATTAATTTTAAAATGTTTTATAAAATCGGTTTTAGTAGGTGGCCGATCACACCTAGCTAAAAAAGATTGGTGGCGACTCCATGTCTTTTTCAAGGTCATTTTCAAAACTTTCATTTTTCAAGAGGAATTAAGTCGACTTTTTTTTTTTTTAATATCACGCTTAACGAATAATAAAGTCTTACGATGAGACTTGTTATTTTTTAGGTTGCGACAATATGCTTTGCATATGTAGAGTGGCACCACACTAACAAGGTGATGCGACAATTTGGGATGCAACAACCAATTCTGCAACCATCGGTAAACCTTGATAAGGTTCGCAAGATTGACATGTGTGGGCATCATCAAGAATTTTGGCCTACAAAGCATCAACAATGGATCCAGTGGTGGGATAGTTATGAACGAATTCCTCTAAGTTATCCCATTGTTGGTAATAATTTCATACCATCTGATGATTACATAAGATGGTATAAGGATGAAAGCCGGCCTTTTATTTGTCCACCGTCGAAGTTTAAGGATGTTAGGAGTATGCCATTTCCCAGACGAACTTCAAATCCAGTCCCTCCTACACAGGAAATGGAAGTTCCTAGACCTAGCCGAATACATGGGCAAACGCGTCAACCAGCCTCATCACATGTGGAGGAGTTCACTGTACCGAGGATGTCATCTAGACATTCTGAACCTCAACCAGTACATGGCGTAGCATCCAATCATCGTTATTCTATTAGTCACCCCGGGGCTGATGTTGATGAGTGTTACCGACCATCACCGTCAATGACGAGGTTAGATGATTAGCTCCTCACCCTAAGTCCAGGTTCAGTGTATCTAAGTACATTGTATCAATTTGGGACCCCTCCATCAGCATTCGGTGGTACATCATTTGTGGGTTCATCTAGTAGTCAGGTTCCCTTTGTAGGTGGATTAGGTATTGGCTCTTCCAGCAGTGCGTTTTCATTTTTTGATACAGATATGGGTCCCTCTAGTAGTGAGTTTCTATCGACTGATATGGGTCATTACAGCACCGTCCATGAGCATGTAGATGACACACAACCAGAACCATTGACGGTTACAGCAAGAGGTCGAGGACGAGGTCGACCGCTAATACGTGCCACTGGCGAGGTTGAACGACGGGTGCAACCACCATGCAATAGGAGAGCTCCACACTGTTTCTTAACACCACACGATACGAGAGCTCCTCCGTAAATAATTAGAATAAACGTACTTTTGTATAATAATCATGTATTTTTTGTATAATAATGTATACGAGAATATTTTTGTATAATAATTTAGAAATTTACATGTTTCGTATTTCATGTTATAAAGTTTTTTCTATTTACCATTACATGTTATATAATTATATTTTTATATATAATTATAATTATTTATTTTTCTTTCATTAAATATAAAAATTAACCGTTATTTAAAATTATTATTTTTTATTTTTGTTACTTAAATTTTGTTATTAATTTTTAAATTAAAAAAAATAGTTTAAAAAATGGTATAATTTTTTAAAATTTTTTTAGTTTTGTAAAATTAGTTTTTTTAATTTCATTTTTTTAAATTTAGTTTTGTAAAATTTAGTTATAAATTTTATTTTTTTTACTCCAACAGTATAATTTCTAATTTTTTTATTTTTTAAAAATTAGTTTGAAAAACGATATAATTTTTTTTAAAATTTTTTAGTTTTGTAAAGTTATTTTTTTTTTAATTTTATTTTTGTAAAATTTAGTTATACAATTTAATTTTTTTTACCGTTTTCCAACGGTATAATTTTTAAAATTTTAAAAAATTTTAGTTTGAAAAACGGTATAATTTTTTTTTTTAAAGTTTTGTAAAATTAGTTTTTTTAATTTAATTTCTTTTTTAAATTTAGTTTTGTAAAATTTAGTTAAACAAAATTTTTTTTTTTTTACCGATTCAAACAATATGCTTTTTAAAATTTTAATAAAATTGAGTTTGGAAGTCGCCATCTCAGATGACGACTTCCAAACATGAAATTCATTTTTTTTAAAAAGAAAATACATAAGGGAAGTCGCCATCTTAATTTATTTTAAAATGATGAAGGGAAGTCGTCATATGAGATGGCCATTTCCCTTCATAGTTTTCAATTTTTAAAAAAAATATATATAAGGGAAATCGCCATCTCAGATGGCGACTTCCCTTGTGGCATTTTTGTTAATTTATCCGTACTGAGAACGAAGTATTTTGGTAAATAAATAAAAAATCGATAATTTAATTTTTTTAAACTATATTCAAATAAATTTGCCTTCCAAACTCTCTAAAATATCTCAAAAGTAGAATTAATCCAAAAAATTGTCATTCATTTTCGGGGTTACTTCCACTGTTTCATTATGTGAAATAAAAATGTCACTTGTTTCATAATTACTTTTATTGTTTCATGAGATAGTGTAATTTTTGAACAACTTTACAATGTTAATATTAATGTAGAGATAATATTTTAGTAATCAAAATTAATTATCTACGATATTAAAACTCAATTAATTTTAATAGTTTTTTATCTTTATCGAAATAAGTATTTCAATTAAAAATTATGACATTTTTTATTGTTCAAGATTAAATTTTATGTATAAACATTATTGTTAGTAATGTTTTTTGAACATTATTGATATATTTATTAATATTTTTAATTTTGATTATTTTTAAATTGACTTTAAAACAAATTCATGTTTTGAATTTTGAAAACAAATTACTACTCCCCTATATTTAGATCCGATAATATGTGAATGTGCATTGTGTTTTATATTTGGGTAAATATGAAAAACTTGCCCTTAATAAGTAAATAATTGTTAAATGGTCTAATGAATAACAATTATTTGAAAAAGAGAATTGAAAATTAGATTTTGTTATAAAGGATATTGTAAAGACAAAATTATCTTTGATAAAAAAACCTTCTCCTCCCTTTTTTTCTTATTTTTTAATTTACTTTTTAATTAAAAAATAAAATTTTCTGAGACTAATTTTTTTTTTTTAATTTTAAAACTAAATTTTAAAATTTTACTTTATTTACTTTTTTTAATTAAAAAATATTAAAAAATAAAAATAATTTTTCTAAAATTAATTTTCTTTATTTTTTAAATTTAAAAAAAATAAATATTTAAATATTTTATTTTTTAAATTTATTTTCAATTAAAATTTTTAAAAAAATAATATTTTCTTAATGAAAGAAAAAGAAAAAATAAGTTTTTTCATTAAGGGTAATTTTGTTTTTACAATATCCTTTATAACAATTTTTAATTGTTCATTTATCTTTTTCAAATAACTTTTATCTATTAGACCATTTAATAATTATTTTCTTATTGAGGGCATGTTTTTCATATTTACCCTTTATATTTTTTTATGTTAATCATGTAAATATAAAAAAAATAAAAATGATTAAATATATTAGAATTTTAAACAAAAAAATAATACGTATATTAAACATATCATCTTAATGGCATTTAAACATATAATATTTATATTTATTACATTATTTTTATATTTATTAAACGTGTTAAGTTCACTAGGAGTGTAATCGAGTCGAGTCGAGCCAAATTCAAGCTGTAAGAAGCTCGAACTTGAGATTGATTCGAAACTCGATTCAAGTTCGATCGAGTTTTACTTTTAAAACTCGAGCTCAATTAGAGATAAAAATTGAACTGTACGAGATCGCTCGATTAAGCTCGTTTACTTAGTAAAAAATGAGTTTAATTCTCATGCTCAACTCCAAACTCAATTATTTATGCTTGAGTTTTAGTTTGAATTAAGATTTTTCAATGTTAATTAAAAATAAAAATATATATATATATTAAAAATAAAAAATAAAAAACTCGATTAAGCTTGCGAGCTATTCTAGTCAATTATTAAGATATTCAAATTTAACTCACTCGATAATTCGAATTCGACTCGATAATAACCAAACTGAATTATTTTTTTTTTTTTTAGTCGAATTTTAGTTACTTAGGAACAAAGAAATCTCGTTTGTATGATAAAGTTGACCGAACATCGTAACACTTTTGTTACAACGTTATCATTTGAGGGAATAAGTCTACCTGTATTGTCCAAAGAAGGAACAAGTAGAGAAAAAGTAACACTTTGGTTAAAACGTTATCATTTGAAGGGAAAAAACATAGGTGGAATGAAAACCCAAACTTTTTTAAGAGCATAGGATTCCATCTCCATTGCAGATATTTCCATTTGTCCTTTTCAACCTCATCTCTTCTTCCCTTCACACTCTTCACTCTACTTCCTTTCTCTCTTTGCTCAGCCCTTTTTCCCCCCTTCATTTTTTCATACCATAAAGAAGCACATGGCCGATGAAACTCCATCCCAAGCTCCCCCTCATGCAGAAGCGCCGCCGCCACCACCAGTGCCGGCAGTAACCGAGTCTGATTCCCCAGCTGTTGTAGAAAAAGAAGACCCTTCCCCGACATCTCCTGTAGCAGCTGTGTCTGTTTCTGTTCCGGAATCTGTTTCAACAACTATAGCAGAAAAAGAAGAGCAGACGCCGCCGCCTCCACCGCCACCGGAATCCGAACCCGTGGAATTGGAACCTGATTCAACTGATAAAGGGGAAAAAGAAGAGCGGCCTCCACCGCCAACATCAGTGGAGTCAGAATCTGAATCACCTGCTGTAACAGAGAAACCAAAGGAAGAAGAACCACCAGCTGTAACAGAGAAACCAAACGAAGAAGAGCCACCAGCTCCAGCAGCAGCAGCTGTAGTGGTGTCGGAATCGGAGCTGCAGCAACCAGCTGCACCGCTGCCGCTAAAGGTGGTTACGGAGTCGAAATCACTGGCGGTGATGATGGGGAAAGAAGAGGCAGGAGCGCCAGAGCCTACTGTGTCTAGCACTACAACAACTAGTGCTCAAGAAGAGGTGGCTGCTGTTGTTGAAGAGAAAAAGATTCCTCAAAATTTGGGTTCTTTCAAAGAGGAAAGTAACAAAGTGGCTGATCTATCCGATTTTGGAAGAAAAGCTTTGGAAGAACTGAAGCAGTTTGTTCAAGAAGCTATAGACACTCACCTTTTCACTTCAGAAACCAAAAGGGAAGAAAACCCAGAAAAGGAAAAGAAAGAAGAAGCAAAAGAGGTTTCCATTTGGGGTATCCCTCTTTTACAAGATGATACGACTGATGTCACCCTTTTGAAGTTTTTAAGGGCAAGGGATTTCAAAGTGAAGGATGCGTTTGTAATGATCAAAAACACGATTCAATGGAGGAAAGAGTTTGGAATCGATGAGCTTTTGGATGAAGATCTTGGTGATGATATGGAGAAAGTTGTGTTCATGCATGGACAAGATAAGGAAGGGCATCCTGTTTGTTACAATGTTTATGGGGAGTTTCAGAATAAAGATCTGTACCAGAAAGCGTTTTCAGATGAGGAGAAGCGAATGAAGTTTCTGCGTTGGCGTATTCAGTTCTTGGAGAAGAGTATAAGAAAGCTTGATTTTAGTCCTGGCGGTGTTTCCACTATTTTCCAAGTTAGTGACCTCAAGAATTCTCCTGGACCTGGAAAACGGGAGCTTAGATTGGCAACAAAACAGGCTCTTCAGTTGCTTCAGGACAATTATCCCGAGTTTGTTGCAAAACAGGTTTGTTCTATTAACCTCCTTAATGTGGAATTTTTATTCTCCATCCGATTCTTTGGAGATGCATTAATTTTGGTTTTATGTTATGTTTAGGTGTTTATTAATGTTCCTTGGTGGTATCTCGCATTCTATACAATGATTAGTCCATTCATGACTCAAAGAACCAAGAGCAAGTTTGTTTTCGCAGGCCCGGCAAAATCTGCTGAAACCCTTTTCAAGTGAGTGAATGTTTTTGAACAAATTGAGTTATCTAATTGGGTGTTCTCAAGATCTTCTAGTATACCTTTTGTAATGGTTGATATCCTAAATTTTGATGTGTAAAACAGATACATACCACCTGAGCAAGTGCCAATTCAATATGGTGGCTTGAGTGTAGATTACTGTGATTGCAATCCAGAATTCAGCGATGCTGATCCTGCCACTGAGATGACTTTGAAACCAGGGACAAAGCAAACTGTTGAAATAACAATATATGAGGTGCAATTTCATTGTTTCTTCATGCTATGCATCTAATGTTATCTGGACTCGGGTGTAAGTGTCGGATACGGTATGTGTCCGACACGGGTATGTTCAGTTTTTTCTAAGTTTTTCTATGTATTTGGAGGGTCATATCCCCATACCAATGTCCGAATATGTGCCGGACATAGGTACTTCAAGAAAAATGAAGAACCAGAGCAACATAGCTATGTATGCATCTGATACATGCTTGTCCCATGACATCCTAGTCTCATTTACTAATTTTAACTAAAATATATTTGGCTAGTATGTGTTTGTGCCACTGATGACTGTAAGGTCTGATCCCTTATATTAATTGGAAATTTTTGCTTTGCAGAAATGTGTTCTTGTTTGGGAAATCAGGGTAGTTGGGTGGGAGGTGAGCTATGGAGCTGAATTTATGCCTAATGCGAAAGATAGCTATACAGTGATCATTCAGAAACCCACCAAGATGACAACTCCAAAAGATGAACCAGTTGTGTCTCAAAGCTTCAAAGTTGGTGAACTGGGTAAAATATTGCTTACTGTTGACAACCCAACTTCAAAAAAGAAGAAGCTTCTCTACAGGTTTAAGGTTAAACCCTTCTCCGACTGAGGGTGTCGTGTTACTCTCACTATGAAACTTGAATATGGAAATTTAATTTATTCTTCTCTAATTTTTGGGCAATTCACTTTTTCCATTTTTTGTTTTGCATCCTTGTGAGGAGCATGGCTGACAGCAAGTTGCTCATGGTTTGGGTTTTGCAAAGAAATAGATATGTTGCTCATTGAGCAAACACACAAACTTCAGACTGGGTGGACCGGAGAGAATGTGGCTATAAAATGACCCTTTTATTGTGTACCCAATTGTATTGTGGTGTTTTGCACTGTATATTTTCTTCTGTATCATGTCTATATTTCGGAACCTTTTATACTCTCTGTAGATTCGGAAGAACACATGTTATAGTTTGGTTTATGTAATCTTCAGACTCCATATTTCTATATGCTATTTATTTTCTTTGATGCAAGGACTTGCAATCTCATTAAACATTTTAAAGTTGAGGATATGGATATTTCAGCCTTCTTATGTGCTGTTTATTCACTGTATTTAGCTAGGCTTAGTAATGAATGTATTTATGTCGTATTCGTGTATTTTTTTGTGTTATAATCATATTTAAGGTATTTTATATTTAGATAAATTTTGACTTGTTAATAATTTGTGTTATATAGATTTTGATATGTTCGTGTATTCATGTTGTGTTTGTGTTTTTTTTTTTTATATCGTATTTTAATTTTAATTTTTTTTTATGTTGTATTCGTATCGTGCTCAATATTGTCCGCTCTTAATTTTTTTTTTTTTGTTTCCATCTCTTCACATTGCTATGAGCAATAAATGTTTCATCTTTGACCATTCAGCAGCTCAATCATGGTTTCTAACTTTTACTTAGGAAATCAATCTTTTACTTGGGAAATCAATGTCTTTTGCTTCAAATTTCAAATTTAACAACAAGAATAATTAGATTAAAATTTAGGATGTTTAATTGGGTATTTTTTTTTTTGGTGAATAATTTCTATGAAACAAAAGTAAAAGGTAAAAAATAATATGATAATTGATTTAAAATGACAAAGAGTTAGAAAATAATATCAAAATAAAATCATGCAATTTCTATTTTAAAACTAACATGTTTGTGTATAATCTTTAAATTAAATTTTTTGATTTTGTATTCGAAACAACCTTTTTTTCTTTTTTTTGTTGACCTTTTTGCTTAAAAAATAAAAATATCAATCAAACAAATAAAAATCATATTTAGAATCTTATGCAATAATGGGCTTAAGGATCCGTAAACTTTCCGGACTTTCTTTTACAGTACCGTAAATGTAATTAAAGGTGTTTATGGGTCGAACCGGGTTCGGATTGGGTTTAAGCATGGTATCAACATCACATATACTTGTCCAAGCCTTGACCGGCTGGAAATATGGGTTTCAAATTCTATCTAAGCCTCCCATATTTATAAATGGATAGTCTAAACCTGTTTAGGTCCGCCCATATTATTATTTTTTTCTAAAAAAAAAAAACAAATATATTAATTTTTATTTAATTTTTAGTAATTTTATCTCTTTTTTCTCTTTTATTAAGTTCTAAAATATGGATAATTTAACATATTTTTAAATGTTTATACTATACTATACTATACTATAATATTATATATTTATTTTTTATATGATATAAATTACATAATATATATAAATATAAAAATAATATATTATATAAATGAAAAATGAGCCGGGCCGGGCTCGGGCCTTAATTGTTGGAGCCAAGGCTTGGCTCATTTTTTAAACAGACCTCATTTTTTTGCCCAATCCCATATTTCGGGCCTAATATTTTTGTCCAAACCCTCCCAAATATCGAGTAAGCCTTCAGGCTTGGACGAATAGTCCGATCTTTGAAAAGGCCTAAATGTGATGCATGTTTTAATTTTTAGGCATCTTTTAAAATTTGAATCAATATTTTCAACAATCATCTTGACTCAAATTCCATCAAATCATTAATTTTCTTTTTAAACATGTTTAGCTCCATCATCAACGAAAGCCTCTTACAATCTCTCTTATATGTCTTTATTTTCATCTTCATCACAACATCATACTAACTCTAATACAGTTGTTAATGGTATCAGATTCACATCTATCTTGAACAAGCTTTGATAACAATATTAGACCAAACCGCAATCAATCAACAATTTAAGCAAGTAGAAGCGAAATCGAATAATAAATCATCTACACAAGAGGCAAGAATTTAACGTGTTTCAAAATTTGACTTGCCTGATAAAAGATCCATTAATTGCAGAAAATTACAATCACACCAATTAAACCATTAACAACCAAATCAAACTCGAATAGATATCTTTTGCCATTTTTTGATGCTGTGCCCCACCAATATTTATTTGACATGTGTTTATGATAGAGTTAATTTTAACATAAAACAATTAACTGTTTAATTTTAACATAAAACATTTAATTGTATTGAAAACATGACGTAATCATAATAAAAGGGCACCAAACGAGACAGAGGATATTTGTTCATCAAGAATACTCTCAACTCTTAACCCCAAACATACATAATCAATCTCAACTCACAAACGTAACAATCTCAACCCAAGTATCAAACAATCACAATTCAACTCACATCTACGCGAACTCTCATTCGATCTTTAAAAATCTCAAACCAAATATTCACACCGATAACACTAGCCCCATGCAATGTCCACACACCCGACTCCTAAAACTTATAACTATTCTTATATTTTTTTCTCATACCTTATCCTATAAAAATTTATCTTTTTTCATAAATCTACTTACTTGCTCACCAAGTAAATTTATCATCAAATAATATGTTCAATAAATAGATTAATATCCCAAAAATACCACAAAAATATCTCATACCAAATCTGGGAATTAAGGAGATTATAGATATCTCTTAGATAGCTATTGGCTTGTGTAGAATTTTTATGTCCAGTTAAACAGAAAGTACATATATATCCCAGTTGTAGTATTTAATTTCTACATCTTACCTGTCCATCCCATGATCGACTCAGCTTCTAGTTAACTGATGATGATTACTCCTGCAGGCTTATGTCTTCACAAGCCAAGCCACCCTGTATTGATTGTAAAGAATGAGTTTGTTGAGCTTTCAATTTTTAGGTGGATTTGGTTAGGAGGCACTTTTTCTCTACTGTGCAATTAAAGTGAGCTTTTGAACATGTTTCTCAAAAATAAAGAAAAAGCTTTTGTACATGCGTAGGTTTTAAATTGCGGTGACGTATATATTTTTTGTCGTATCGAGTTTATTACGTTTGCGAATGTAATAAATATTATTGCGATAAATTACGGTAAATATCGATAATAAATATTGTCAAACAAAAAAATAAAAATCGAAGTGAATATTGTGACCGCTATTTAAATCTCTAAATACAAGTGAGCGACCAACCTAATTTGGGACCTGCCTGTTTACGTTACAATCATTTTCTTTGCACTTATCATTACTCAGTTTTTAATATGAAGTGCCTTTTTGTTTCCATTTTTATTGCCTGGGCCTGGCTTAAGCCTCTGATCAGCACAGCAGGAATGATTTGTAAAATGCATTGGTTCCAGGGGGAGGGTGGCCCTGAGATTGTAGTTCTGAACAACAAGGCAAAACATCATTAAGAGCTTCCCTTTTTGCATGTACAGCTCACATGGGTTGTCTTACATTTAGAAAAGAAAAAAAAAAAGAAACAAACAAAGCCATTGGTTTGGACTTTGGAAGCTGATGAATAACATATATAGTATTTTGTTTATGTTTCCGGTGATTGTGGTGTTTGATTGTATGAATCATATTGCATCATTTCAGATCCGAGGTTTAACTTATTCGTTCATGAAACCATTTTTAAGAAGTAATATTCAATAAATTTGATTTTTGCCAATAATTTTTTGGCCTAGTGGTCGAGGCTTTGTTGAGACATGTAAAGCTCGAAGGTTCGAACACCACCTTCCCCATTCCCTAAAATTTAATTTGTAAGATTCTTGTTGTTGTACCGAAAAAATAAATACATTTGATGTTCAAATTTCAACATTTACAGTTTCTATTACAAAAAAAATATTACACCATTTCATACATAGAATTTTTCTCGGTAGAAATAGCGTTTGTTTCATATAGTTTTTGTTACGACCATCTAGACCTGCTCAAGAGTCGAGTAGTCTGCTTGATCCGATAGACCCGACCCTTATTGGGTCGGGCATGGGTAGGATTTTTTCATTTCGAGTCGGCCCGAATTACTGTTTATATAATAAAAAATTTATTTATTTTTATTTAAATTTAATTATAAAATATATAAATATTAATATAAAAATAATTTTTTTATTTTTTTAAAATTATTTAAACAGTAAAACTAACCGACGACCGAACTTGAATAAAGGAAGAAGAAATTTTTCGAGTCATGGTCCGACTCGACCCAACCCGATCCATGAACAAGTCTACGCCATCCTATAAAAACATGAATTTTGATCCTTAAAAGTTAAAACAAACACTTCGGGCGATCAAAACTCAAGATTAATAGAGTTCCTGGGTTCAAATATGAAAAGGGTGGAGTTTATTGGATGAAAAAGGACTCTTATTATATATCTATGATCTATATACAAAAGTATGAATGTGATTTTTTTTTTGAACTGACAAAAATATCCATTATTATTCATTATATTACTAATTTGTTATTTTAAATATTTTTGCTTATTAATAAAACTTATCCAATTTATAAATCAGAATTATAATTCTATTGAAAGATTTTAGTTAAATGGATTTATTTGATAATAAATTAAAAAATTAAAATTTACATTGAATTACTTTATTTTCAAAGTTAAAATTTTTCATTATTAACTTAAAAAGCAAAAAAAAAAAATGTTATATTAATCTAATTTTAAATGTTAATGCAAATTTTGATTGTTTATATAATATGTAACTTTATGCTCAATATATAATTTTTTATAAATACATAATTTTTTATAATATAAATTTTTTATATTATATTACAAATAGTAATAACATAAATGGGGAAAAATGAGCCTATCGTCGATAAGTACTGTTTAAAGTACTGTACGAGTTATGCTATGCCAAATAAACGGCCTGGAGAGGCTTAAAAGGGGCACTACCTTTTAGCTACAGTAATCTGAATAGTATTTTCGGACTATTTCTTTTCTCATTCCAGATGGTTCGCTGGTCTAAATTCTTTCCATAGTTTCTGATGCACAGGTTCCACCAATGGTGGCAAGTGCAGAGCATACTTCCAAGAATGAACTCACGAGAGATCCATAGAATTCTTATCTTAGAATACTCAAGAAGAAAGAGAAAGAGTTTTAGAAAGTCATAGAAGAAAACACACTGGTCTTTTATTTCTGAAGGCGTTCTTTGCCTTAAAACTTACAAGAGCTTCTCCTTATATAGAGGCTAGGAGAAAGATACAAGCAAACTCATACAGTAGTCATATATAAAACAGAAGATAAGATCAAGCAATCTGTTGACATGATTTAATCATAGTCGTCTGTGCTTATGTCGGATTTCAGATTCATCTCCGTAATTATTTCTTCTTTTTTCATTTTGTGCTGATAGGCATCTAAATGCGCTGCCTCTGGGTCCACGTCATTTGAGCCATTGTTGTTGTCTTCTTGCATTGGATCCAATTTTTGGCTATTGATATGATCATACCATGGGTAATCCTGTGACCATTCTCGTGGGCCTGGTGCACTTTCTTTGTATTCTTTTAATGCCTTTATTATTTAGTCCTTGTATGGTCCAGGTGTCTCAGGAAAGTAATCCCATGACATTTCTTCATCAAAAGTGGGCCAGATATGATGAGGGATAACTCTATTGAGTTGGCAAATTTGCTTTGGGAATTCCTTGCATTCTTTGTCCATGTGAATGATATTGATAGGGAAAGTCCTGTATACCCATGCAGAAGGAAAAGATCCTAGCTGAGTTGCATGTCCATGTTGTATGAAATATTGAGGCTTGTAAAAAATGATCAACATGGTAGTTGCCTTAGGGTTTCTGTTAGCTTCTCCGTCTATGATTTCCTTCCATTGTGGAAGAGGAAAAAACCATTGCATCATAGTGAAGAAGTTCTGCAACTGTTGAGCAATTTCTCCTTGGAGTAAATTGTCCAGGAGGTACTATAAATTTGGTATTATGAAGTTTATGCCTATATGGTAAAGATGAGTCAAGTATTAGAGTAGCCAATTGAGCTCATTAGGAAACTCAGTGAATCCATACTGGAGTGGATGGATAAAAGGGTACTGTGGATGAAGTCCCCATGGTCTTAGTATAAGACCATCAAAGTTCCTGAATATTTCAATCTAGTATTCGAATACCATATCTTTGGCCTTTTGGTGAAAAGTCTTGTTCAATACTAGTCTTAATACTTCTAGAGGATGATCAGGGTGAAGATTAGGTTGAATCGGACTCTGAGAGGAGAATGATGATGGTCTGGAGGAGGATGATGATGGTTTGTGCATCATGATGTTGGGTGGTCTTGTTAGGAAGTCTGCAAGAACATTGGTTTTTCCTTTAATATGTTTGGCTTCAAAAGAGTATTTGGAAAACCATTTAACCCACCTTAGCAATTGAGGATGAGGGACATTCTTCTTTTTGAATTTTAACATTTGTGGAAAAGAGGACATATCCATTTCTACCAAGAAATGATGTCCTATGGGATGAAATTCAAACTTTGTAATCCCTTTTTTTACTGTTAGGATTTATTTGAAAGTGGAGTGATAGTGAGTTTCAGCTTCATTGAATCTTCCACTTTTGAATCCACATAGAAATCTTTTGCCTGACATTTCTTCAAAAATAATTGCTCCCCAGTATATATCACTAGCATCTGTCTGGACAATTCTTTTGCCCTCAGAAGGGATCTATAATGGTGGTAGTTCTTGCAGCTTTTGTTTCAGAATTTGAATGGCCCGAGTCTGGGCTTTGCTCCATGGAGGAGGGTCTTTTTTCAACATTTTTCTTAGTGGATTTATGTACTTAAAGATTGTCGATACGTGATCCTATGGGGGATGGAGAACTCGCTCGAGTGAGGGGAGAAAAAAAAGGCAGAGGAAAAAACGACTTAATTCCTCTTAAGTTAAAGGTTGATGGTATGAAAACGACCTCGAAAAAGAAATGGAGTCGCCACCAATATTTTTTTGGCTAGGTGTGATTGGCCACCTAACTAAACCGGTTTTTTTATAAAACATTTTAAAACTAATGAAAACATTTCTAAAACCAATTTTTTATTATATGCGCTTTGAACCTGAGAAAAATAAGTGCGGGTTCCGGAGTCGGTTACGTGTGGGGAAGGATTAGCACCCCCCACAACACCCGTATAAAACAGTACCTTATTAGTCATGTGTTATCTTGAGTCTTGGTGAAAAGTCGATTTTAAAATTGGTGTTTGAAAATAATTCCCTTAAAAAAATCGTATTTTATTTGAAAATGATCCAGAATTTACTAGCATAAAATTTCTCATATTTTCCGACAGACTCGGCAAAATATGGAATTTTTCCTTGATTTTGAAATTCTCCAAATCATCCTCGTTTCAAAAAGATATTCCGTTGTTAATAATAATTGATGATATCCTCCCGGCAGACCCAGCAGAGAATTCATCAATTATTTTAACTCGAGAATAGTCTTGATTAAAAAAAATTATTTATTTTCTATGTGTTTTAAAAAATTATTGAGAATAACCATGGGTATGCAAAAATGCTGCTAAGATAAAAATGAAATAAATATGCATATTTATCATGGCATGGCATACATTTTCTTATGGCATGGTAAAAGAAATAATGACATGGATGAGGATGAATGTCGTGCCTTGAAAATGATGTGGCAAATGAATGACATGGCATAAAAATGAATGTCATGTAAATGAAATCGACATGGC
Organism: Fremontodendron californicum; assembly: GCA_030761205.1. Lineage (NCBI taxonomy): Eukaryota > Viridiplantae > Streptophyta > Magnoliopsida > Malvales > Malvaceae > Fremontodendron > Fremontodendron californicum. The sequence goes on from JAULJL010000026.1 coordinate 5,894,360, forward strand.
ATAAGAATGGATATCATGTGAATGAAATTGACATGGCTAACAAAATGACATGGCATGTGAATGACATGGCATAAGAATGAATGTCATGTGAATGAAATCGACATGGCATACAAAATGACATGGCATATGAAAGACATGGCATAAGAATGTATATCATGTGAATGAAATCAACATGGTAAACAGAAGACATGGCGTAAAAATGGATATCATGTGAATGAAATCGACATGGCATGCAAAATGACATGGCATAATGAATGACATGGCATATGAATGACATCGAAAATACTTGATGACATAGCATGTGAATTAATGACATGGCATATGGATGGCATGACATGTGAATGACAATGACATATGAATGACATGGCATAATAAATGATATGGCATGTGAATGACATGGCATAATGAATGACATGGCATTTGAATGACATGGCATGTGAATGACATGACATATAAATGACATGGCATAATGAATGGCATGGCATAATGAATGACATGGCATAATGAATGACATGGCGTATGAATGACATGGCATATGAATGACATGGCATAATGAATGGCATGGCATAATGAATGACATGGCATAATGAATGGCATGCCGTAACGAATGACATGGCATAATGAATGGCATGGCGTAATGAATGACATGACATGTAAATGACATGGAATATGAATGACATGACATGGCATATTAATGACATGGCAAAATGAATGACAGGGCATATGAATGACATGGCATAATGAATGACATGGCATAGGTGACATGGCATAAAATGATGACATGGCATAAAATGATGACATGGCATAGATGACATGGCATATGAATGACATGGCATGTGAATGGAATAGCGTAATAAATGACATGGCATAATGAATGACATGGAATAGGTGACATGGCATAAAAGGATGACATGGCATAGATCACATGGCATGTGAATGACATGGCATATGAATAACATGGAAAAATGAATGACATGGCATGTGAATGACATGACATATGAATGGCATGGCATATGGATGACATGGCATATGAATGACATGGAAAAATGAACAAAATGGCATCATCGTAAAGTATTCATAATCACATCATGATCACATGCACACATCATTATTTGAAATGAATTATTCATGTGAGGAATCATATAAATAGCATATGTCGAAAAATATTACCGTGCTTCTCGGCAAACCCGACAAAGCTTGGAAAATAATTCTTTCATATGATATTTACATGGTTCCTAGTAAAACTAAAACCATACGTTTCAATTCCATAAACACATGCGTTGAATAATTTCCTAACCTCCCTGACACACCCTGCAAAGATCGGGAACTAATTCTCGCCAAATGTTTAATAAACCGAAAAATACGTTTTTATGACAAATTAAGTAAAAACATTTTAAAAATGCAATGCATGGAAATGTATTTCTTCCTTGAAGTAAGGACATCCGTATACCTAAAAAGGTATTCAACTACCTTAGGAAGATACTTAAATCGGATTTTCAAAATCAAAAGACTTTGGGCTCGGATTAAAAACAATTTGGAATTTTTTGATAAAAAAGGTCTCATGGCCGAAACCTCCTTTTAAAAGGCTCTATCTTCCTAGTTTTGAAACCCGGGTAGACCACCCTTGACCCGAATTTTATAAAATCAAATTTTATGATTGAAATGACATGGAAATTAACCTAAGACAGTAACCAATGTCCCAAATCAGCCCCCTCTTAATATCCTAACCAAAAGAGAAAATTACTACTTTCTTGAAAACAAATCTGACCCTCACTATCAATTTTGAAAAAATATTTTTTTTCCCTTCTAAACAATTTTAGAAAAATCTAAAAAAATTACAGTAGACCGAGAACTTGTCGGCCTCCATGGGAAAAAATCAGCTTAATTTTTGGAGCATGGATACTATGACCGAATTTTACCAAAATCAAAATAGTGAGTTAAAAACTGCTTTGTCAAAATCCATTAGGCAGTTTTGAAAACCTATTTTTTTTCCCTCCTAAAAAATTTTCAAAAATTTCTGTAAAAATTAGGGTAGACCTAGGACATGTTGACATCTATGGGAAAAAATCAGCTTAATTTTTAGAGTATGGATACTATGACTGAATTTTACCAAAATCAAAACAGTGAGTTAAAAAAATGCTTTGTCAAAATCCATTTTTAAACCTTTGATAGAAAAATCCGAAAATAAAAAATAAAAAATAAAAAATACTAGAGGTTCCTGAAAGGGTCTACAACCTGTGGTTAAAAAATCTTTAAATTCGGACAAGGAATGCATGGTGAGAAAAATAAAAAAAATCAGAAAATCCAACTTGCACAACCTTTCATTTTTCCACAAGCATGCTCATGAGAGCTTGGCTTTGAGCCATTGGTTGGCTTAAGTCAAAAATCAAGTGGGGATGAGATGAATGCATGAACATGAAGCAACAAATAGGGGGATTTATCCTACCACAAATGAATCAATCAAGAGTTAAGAACATGAACACAACCAACCAAGCATGAGATATCAAGCAAGAACAAGCACAAAAATGGCCTTCAAGTTTCGGCCTAGACTAGTTATGGGAGAATTTTTTTTTTGTTGCTAAACCTTGTTTTTTGATAAAAAGAAGAAGAAATCTTTTGGAAATTGTTTTGAAAAACAATTTTATTTCATGAAATAAAATAAAATAAAAATGAAAATCATAAAGGAATAGCAAAATCATATGAACAAAGCATGGAGGAGAGCATGGAAGAAAATAGCTACCTTGCTTTAGCTTTCCAAATCAAAGAGTAGTAAGAAAATGCCTTTTTTTTTCTTTCTCTTTTCTCTCAAGAATAGCTACTGCCTTGTAAAAAATCTGAACCCCCTCCTTTTTTCTATGGCCAACCCTTCCTTGGGATCCACTTCAAACTAGGCCTTGGGCTATCTTTGTTTATTCATCCTTTATCAACTGGGGGCTTCAATTTCACCGAATTAGGCCATCTTTGCAGTTTTCCCAAATTTGCTGGATTAGGTCTTCCCTTAGACTGAATTTCCGTAACCCATCTTCCGAACTCTATATCTTTCGTTGTAGACCTCGGATTATCAAAATTCTTTCACCATTGTTCAATTCAACTTCGAATCTTGATTTTGACCGAGAGTTAACTTTTTTAGTGGTTGACTTTTTGGGGGTTAACTTTTTTTGAGTTGACTTTTTGTGATGACCTCCGAAACAAAGTCTTAAGGACCCATCTATGGAATGGTGGAAGTCTTTTTGCGTTCTGGAAGTTTGAAAAGGAGAATCTGCCGGGTTTAGGGGGCTCGAACAAAATTAGGTGTCTACAGCTGCCCCACTTTGACTATTGCTGAGAATCAGGAATCAGGCAAAGATAAACTAGACAATAATTTTGTTCGATCAGTGAAATCATATGTGAAAGATAAGAAGGCGAAAGTTCCATTTTTTTCATTCATCATTTTTTGGTTTTTGGTTTTTTTTTTTTTTTTTTAATTTTTTTAAAAGTAAAATAAATTTTAAAGGTTTTCCATCCTTTGTTCTTCTTTTGATTTTTTTTTTTCATTATAGTAAATTGTAAAATAAAATTTGTCCTTAAATTGAGCTCCTTGACTAATCAAGGCTCGACCCGTCTTAAGGAAACGAGTTCGATTTGCAAGAGAAGGAAATACCTTGACGGAAGTCCTGAGGCCTTACCTCATATTGGTGTAGTTCTGCTTTGCAAGAGAAGAAAATACCTCGGCTGTAGTTCCGCGGCCTTATCCTATCTTGGTTAAGTTCTGATTTGCAAGAGAAGAAAATACCTCAGCGGAAGTCCCGCAGCCTTATCTTATCTTGCTGAAGTATTGATTTGCAAGAGAAGAAAATGCCTCGGCGGAAGTCCCGAGGCCTTATCCCATCTTGGTGTGGTCTTGATTTGCAAGGGAAGAAAATACCTCGGCGGTAGTTCTGCGGCCTTATCCTATCTTGGTGTGAAATTACATGGTGGACATGTGTCGGGATATTTCACCGAACTCCCTGACAAACCCAGCAGAGTTTTCAGGAAAATATCTCTTCACATGACATGTATATAACTTTGGGATAAAATCATATTTTTTGAAAAAGGATAGAAGAATTTGTCCTTAAATTGAGTTCCTTGACTAATCAAGGATCGACCCATCTTAAGGAAACGAGTTCGATTTGCAAGAGAAGACAATATCTCGGCGGAAGTCCCGGGACCTTATCTTAACTTGGTGTGAAATTATATAAATGACATGTGTCAGGATATTGAACTCCCTGGCAGACCCAGCAGAGTTTTAGAAAATCTTTTTACATGACATGTATATAATTTCAGGACAAAATCATATTTTTCGAAAAGAATTTGCCCTTAAAGTAAGTTCCTTGACCAATCAAGGCTCGGCCCGTCTTAAGGAAACGAGTTCGATTTGCAAGAGAAGACAATATCTCGATGGAAGTCCCAAGACCTTATCTTAACTTGGTGTGAAATTATATAAATGACATTTTTCAGGATATCGAACTCCCCGGCAGACCCAGCAGAGTTTTAGAAAATCTTTTTACATGACATGTATATAATTTCGGGATAAAATCATATTTTCGGAAAAGAATTTGTCCTTAAATTAAGTTCCCCGACTAATCAAGGCTCGACCTGTCTTAAGGAAACGAGTTTGATTTGCGAGAAAAGAAAACACCCGAAGGTCTCGAAAAAGATATTTTGAAAGGTGATACCCGAAGGTTTTGGAAGAGATGCCCGGAGGTCTTGAAAAATGGTACCCGGAGGTCTTTAAAAGTTGTGCCCGGAGGTCTTATCCATGATCTTGATAATAGCACCCGGAGGTCTTAAAAATGGTGCTTGAAGGTTTTATCCACGATCTTGAAAATTGTGCCCAGAGGTCTTCAAAAGATTTTTTTCTTTGAAAATGATGGCCGGAGGTCTTATCCATAGTTTTTTTGACAATTGTGTCCGGAGGTCTTCAAAAATGGTGCCCGGAGGTCTTATCCATGATCTTGAAAATTATGCCTGGAGGTCTTAAAAAGATATATTTTCTTTGAAAATGGTGCCCGGAGGTCTTATCCATGATTTTGAAAATAGTTCCCGAAGGTATTAAAAATATGGCTTTCTTTGAAAATAGTGCCCGAAGGTCTTATCCATGATTTTGAAGAATTGTGCCCGGAGGTCTTTAAAAATGGTGCTCGGAGGTCTTATCCCTGATTTTTTTTAGAATTGTGTTGAAAATTAACTTGAAGGTTTTGAGAGGATGCAAATGCTTCTTGATGCAGCTACAAATGTCCTTAATTGATGCAAATGCTTCATGATGCAGGTGCAGAGATTAAACAAGATGTACATGCTTCATATTGCAAATGCAAATGTCTTGGATTGATGCAAATGCTTCTTGGTGCATGTCGCAACCTAAAAAATAACAAGTCTCACCGCGAGACATTTTATTCGTTAAGCGTGACATTAAGGAAAATAGAGGAAAAGATGACTTAATTCCTCTTGAAATAAAATGAGGGTTTGAAAACAACCTCGAAAAAGAAATGGAGTCACCACCAATCTTTTTTGCTAGGTGTGATCGACCACCTATTAAAACCGATTTTGTAAAACATTTTAAAATGAATTAAAACAGTTTTAAAACCAATTTCAAAGTCTGCGCTTTTAAACCAGAGAAATCAAAGAAGCGGGTTCGGGAGTCGGTTACGTGCGGGGAAGGATTAGCACCCCCACAACGCTCGTATAAAATGGTACCTTATTAGTCGTGTGTTATCTCAAGTCTTGGTAAAAGTTGGTTCTAGATTTGGCATTTTAAAATAATTCCCAATTTAAAGAAAAATAATTCTATTTTAATTGAAATTGATCCGGAATTTATTAATTCAAAATTTTCCTATATTCCCCCACAAACTCGACAAAATATAGAAATTTTTATTTATTTGGAAAATCTCCGAATCATTTTTATTTTTGAAAGACAAACATTCTTTATTAATGATAATTGATGATATCCTCCCTTGCAAAACCGATAGAGAATTCATGAATTATTTTAACTCGGGAATATCTTTATTTTTATTGAAAATTATTTATCTTTTTTAAAAATATTTTAAAAAGATGAATATGAACATGTATGACATGGTAAAAGATGACATAACAAAATCTAGATGACATATTATAATCTAAATAACATGGCAACATCTAAATGACATAGTATATTCTAAATGACATGATATCATCTAAATGACATGGCAAAATCTAAGTGACATGGTATATTCTAAATGACATAGCATAATTTAATAACATGACATGATAAAAAAACATAAAATAACCTTATAATAAAATATGCATGAAAATAAAAAAGGCAATGCATGAATTTAATAAATCCTAAATGATATGACAAAATAAATAATGACTAAGCAAGGAGCATAAAATAACGTAAAATATTCATAACCACATAACAATCAATATAACATCATGAAATATAAATCAAAACAATAACATCACCATAGAAATATTCGTAGCAAAAATTATATATCGTATAATATGCATGAACATGGAAAATGCAATGCATGAAAGTGTATTTTTTCATTTAAATAAGGACATCCGTATACCTAAAAAGATATCCGACTACCTTAGGAAAAGACTTAAATCAGATTTTTCTAAATCAAAAATACTTTTTGATTGGATTGAAAACAATTTTGAAAATCTTGGATGAAAATGGCACTATGGCCGAAACCGCCTTTAAAAAAGCTCTATTTTCCTAATTTTGAAAACCCAGGTTGACCACCCTTGATCCCAACTTTATAAAAATCAAATTTTAGGATTAAAATGACATAGAAATTAACCTAGGACAGTAGCTATGGTTCTAAATCAGCCCTCTCTTAATGCCTTAGCCAAAACAGAAAATTATTTTCTTCTTGAAAACAAATTTGACTTTTCTGACCAGTTTTAAAACGTGAATTTTTTTACCTATTTTACAAATTTCAAACAAATCTGAAAAAATTATGGGAGACTCAGAACATGTTGAACTCTATGGAAACAAATCACCTTAAACTTTAGACTAAGGATGACCTACCCGAAAATTCATGAAAGACAGAATACTGGGTGAAAAACTGTTTATCCAAAAAACATTTTTAAACCTTTGATAAAAATCCAAAAATCAGAATAAAAATATTAGAGACTCCTCTAAGATCCTTTAATCAGTGGTAAAAATTTATAAAAATTTGGACAAGGATTGCCTAATGAAAAAAAATCACAAAGGTAGAAAATCCAACTTGACAACATCTTAATTTTCCACAAGCATGCTCATGTGAGCTTGGCTTTGAGCCATTGATTGGCTTAAGTCAAAAATCAAGTGGGATGATATGAAATGCATGAACAAACAGCAAGTTAAAAGCATGAAATGCATGGCCTAATGCCTAAATCATATAAGAATATACATGGCATAAAAGATGACCTAATGCCTAACATGAAATTTGCATGACAATAAATGTAACCTTAGACCTAATATGCATGAAATATGCATGGCAATAAATATGACCCTAGACCTAATGGACATGAAACCATGCATGGAAATACAAAATGACCTAAGACCTAATAAGCATGAAAATGTGCATGGCATACAAAGATGACCTAAGACCTAAAATGTCATAAGAATATGCATGGAAATATAACATGACCTAATGCCTAATATGACATATAAAATGCATGGCTAACATGAACATATAATGACCAAATGAACATAATAATACAAGAACATGGCACAACAAATACACAATAACATGACATAATGATGCAAAGCATGAATGAAAGCATGGTAACTAAACAAGATGAAAATGTAAATACACAAAAAAAAAAAGGAAATCGAATGGTCACTTACACAATATGTTAGATCCTAGCAAGGCAATAACACAAACATATGGCATGGCAAATATGCAAGACATAAATGAAAGCATGATAGACAAATAATTATGATGAAAATGCAAAGATATAGCTAGGCAAATACACAAACACATGGTATGGCAATAATGCAAAGCATGAACAACTTGATATAGTAAAAAACAGAAAATAAAGGTTAGTAAATAAAGCAAGTAGACATGAAAATAAATGATAAAAACAGAAAAATAAGAACAAGTAAAGAAAGTTAGAAATAAGCTCCATACTTTGATTATTTCAGAAAGCTAAAACATCAAAACAAGCTAACATACCACAACTAACATAGGAAATAAATCAAACACAAGACAATCACACCAAAGAATACCATTCAGCCATCTTGAGAAAAAGGAGTAAAAAATTGTTTTTGATTTTTTTTTGTGAAAACACAAGATAGGAGCCTTAAAAGGGAGTTTTAAAAACCTTTATTTCATAATAAAATAACAATAAATCATATGGAAAATGAGCAAAATCAGCATAGAAAAAGAAAGAAAAATGCAATAGTTAGGTGCCAAAAGGCTACCTTTCAAAGCTATCTTTCAAGCTTCCTTCTCTTCTAAATTTTTCTTTGCTTTTCTACCACTTAGCTAATGCTCCAACATGAAAAATACTCAGCCCAAAAAACCTCACAAAAGAATGAAAAGCCCCTCCTTATAAAGGCAGCTGAATGGTCTTTTGGAGTTGACATAATGTTATCATTTTTTCCCTAGCTAGCAAAATCCAAAGGTCACTAATCAAAGATGCTAAAAATGTGAACTTACAATCATAAGATGAAGTGATCAGCTCCTAACAATAACAGCTGGTATAAAATATGTAACCATAATGTGTTCACCCTTCCTATTCATTCATTTGGCCACTTGGCAAGATCACAAAGGCTCAATCAAATAAAGATTCCATCTTGCTATCCAATTTTGGCCTTTGGATGAAAGAAATCAGCCAACCTTCCTCTTCTACATGGGCTGCCCGAATGGCCCTTAAAATTCCAGCAGCTTCTCATTTTTTTAAAATGCAAAAATGGCCCTCTTCGATTTCTTCGGTAAAATTGCATTTTAGCCCCCCAAACTTGATTAAATTGCAAATGGACCCCAAATTCGGATTTTCTTTTTCCAATACCTCATAAATAATATAAAATTGAGTTCTGAAAGTTTTCATAATTTTCCAAGCCCGTTTCCTATTTTTCCCGGATTTATCTTCTGGAATTTCGGTTTGATGCCTCCCAAATTTAGCCTTTTTCAATTGAGCTCCGATTCTGGATTTTTCTTCACCAATCTCTTCCAAATAATATAAAATTGAGATCTAGAAGTTTTCATAATTTTCCGAGCTCATTTTCTATTTTTCCCGGATTTATCTTCAGGAATTTCAGCTTAGTGCACCCGAACTTTGCCATTTTTCAAATGAGCTCCGATTCTGGATTTTTCTTCCCTAATCTCTTCCAAATAATATAAAATTGAGATCTGGAAGTTTTCATAATTTTTCAAGCTCATTTGCTAATTTTCCCAGATTTATCTTCTGGAATTTCAGCTTAGTGCACCCGAACTTTGGCATTTTTCAAATGAGCTCCGATTCCGGATTTTTTTTCTCCGACCTCTTCCAAATGACATAAAATTGAGATCTGGAATTTTTGGTAATTTCTTGAGCTAATTTCCTATTTTTCTCGGTGTCGCAACCTAAAAAATAATAAGTCTCATCGCAAGACTTTGTTATTCGTTCAGCGTGACATTAAAAAAAATCGAGGAAAAGTCGACTTAATTCCTCTAGAAAAATGAAGGTTTTGAAAATAACCTTGAAAAAGACATGGAGTCGCCACCAATCTTTTTTGGCTAGGTATGATCGGCCACCTATTAAAACCAATTTTATAAAACATTTTAAAATTAATTAAAATATATATTTTTTTAAAAATCAATTTCAAGTCTGCGTTTTAAACCAGAGAAATCAAAAAAGCGGGTTCGGGAATCGGTTACGTATGGGGAAGGATTAGCATCCCCACAACGCCCATATAAAATGGTACCTTATTAATTGTGTGTTATCTCAAGTCTCTTTAAAAAGTCGATTTCTAATTTAGTATTTCAAGTTAATTTCCAATTTAAAGAAAAATAATTCCATTTTTTATTGAAAATGATCCGAAATTTATTAATTCAAAATTTTTCTATATTTCTCGACAAACGTGGCAAAATATAGAAATTTTTATTATTTTGGAAAATTTTCCAAACCATTCTCGTTTTAAAGAAGATATTCCGTTATTAATGATAATTGATGATATCCTCCCTAGCAAACCCGGCAGAGAACTCATGAATTATTTTAACTCGGGAATATCTTTATTTTATTGAAAATCTTTAACTTTTTCAAAACATTTAAAAAATATATGAATATGAATATGTGTGACATAAATAAAATGACATAGCAAAGTCTAGATAATATAATTAACCTAAATGGTATGATCTAATTTAAATGTCTTAGCAAATTCTAAATGAAATGAAATATCCTAAGTCATATGATATATTCTAAATGAAATGAAATAACCTAGGTAACATGATATATTCTATATGAAATGAAATATCCTAAGTCACATGATATATTCTAAATGGAATAAAATGATTTAAATGACATGGCAGATATAAATGATATGGCATATAATCTAAATGATATGAAATGACATGAAATTAAAATAATGCTAACATATAATATGCATGAAAATAAAAATAAAAATAATAATGAATGAACATAGTATATGCTAAATAATATGACAAAAATAACTAAATAAAAAACATAGGATATCATGAAATATTCAAAACCATATAACAATTAATATAATATCAAAAATTTAAATCAAAGACAATAACACCATCATGAAAATTAACATAGCAAAAATCACATATTATATAGTATGCATGAATATGGAAAATGCAATGCATGAGAATGTATTTTTTCCTTTAATTAAGAAAATCCGTATATCTAAAAGGATATCCGGCTACCTTAGGAAAATATATCAAATTAAATATTCTAAAACCAAAATACTTTGTGGTTGTTTGAAAACAATTTTGAAAAGCTTAGATTAAAAATAAAAGCTTAGCTAAACCCTTTTTAAATGGCTCTAATTTCCTAAGTTTAAAATCCCGGACTTGATCACCCTTAACCCGAGATCTAAAAAATCATTTTTAGAGTTTAAAAAGGCTTAGAAACTACAATAAGTCAGTAGCTAAACATCATAATCAGCCCCTTCTAAGTAACTTAACCAAAACAGAAAAATGATTTTTCAAATTCAATTCTGCCTCTACTGTCCAGTTTTAAAGCACAATTTTTTACCCTATTTTTAAAAATTTTAAAAATTCAAAAAGGATACTGGAGACTCAGGACATGTAAAACTACACGGGAAAAAATCACCATAATTTTCTGATTAAAGATGACTGCCCAGAAAAATCAGGAAAGTAGCTAACACTTTTGATAAGTTAGGCAAAAATTGGCTAAATAAAAAAAATCACAAAGGTAGAATAATCAATTTGATAAAATCATTTAAAAATCAAAGTAAAAAACTGTTTTGCTTGCCTTTGATAAAATCATTTAAAAATCAAAGTAAAAATGTTATAGACTCTCCTAAAGACTCACAAATAGTAGCTAACACTTTTGATAAGTTAGGCAAAAATTGGCTAAGTAAAAAAAATCACAAAGGTAGAATAATCAATTTGACAACTCTTTAATTTTCCACAAGTATGCTCAAAATAGCTTGACTTTGAACCATTGATTGGTCTAAGTCATAAATCATGTGGCAATGACATGAAATGCATGAAAATACAGCAAATATGATGCATGAAATGCATGATTTAAAACCTAAATGACATGAAAAATGCATGGCATCAATAAAATGACCTAGACCTAAATGAACTTGCATGGCATTTAATGCAACCTAGGTCTAAAATGCATGAATATGCATGGCAAAGAAAACCAATCCTAAACCTAAAGAATGCATGGCAATAACACAAACATATAGCATGCTTAAATAAAATACACAACCAAATATCATGAAAATGCAAACCTATCAACTAGCATGATGAAAATGCACAAGCAAAGCATAAAATATGAGGGGTAGCTGAATGGTCCCATAAAAATGAGCATGGCATTTTTACAAACACTTGATATACTAACATGCATAGCTAAAGAATAATACTCAAATCATGCAAATATAAAGTAAAGGTATGAAAACCAATAGCCATTTTCACAAACACATGGATTAACAAAATGTAAAACATAAACAAACTTAAACATTTTGAAAACAGAAAATCAAAAATGCAAGACAAGTAAAATAAACATGATAACAAGATAATAGACTCAGAAATGGAAACAAGCAAGCAACCAAATCAAAACAAGCTTCATGTTTATGTATTTGAAGAAGATTTAGAGGAACCAAACTTGTTAAACATCACTAGAATCATGAAATAAAGAAGAAAAACAGCAACTACCAAAAACAATAGGTCATTTGGCCAACTCAAAAATAAGAGGAAAAAAATTTTCAAAAGCTTTTTACAGGAAAGAATCAAGAAGGAACTTAAAGAAGAATATTAAAAACACTTATTTTAAAAAGAAAAATCAAAAGAAACTCACCAAATATCAAATGAAAACAGCAAATCAAGAATGGAAAATCAAAGAAAGTGCAAGAGTATGGTGCTTAACGCAACCTCTAGAAGCTATATTGCAAGCTTTTTCTCTTCTAACTTTCTTTTTTTTTTCTAAACTTTTCTTTTTGGCTTTCAACAATGGAGAGAAAATCAGCGAAAAACAAGAGTGAATAGATGAAAATGAAAAGAGAGAGACCCTTCCCTTGTAGTGGTCGAATGGCCCTCTCAATGCTAGGATGTTGTCATTTTTCTTTCAACCAATTTTGATCCAAAGGCTATTAACCCAAGATGTTTAAAATATGAAATTATCACCCTTATATTAGGCAATCAACTATCCACAATTACAGCTGTTCAAGAATCTTAAGCCATTATGTTGACATTCTCCCTCTTCATGCATTGGTCCATGTAGCTAAATTACAAAGGCTTGATCAAAAAATAACTACCTTCCTCTTCATTATTGGCCTTTTGATTAAAAATCAGAAAATATTTGCACATCCTTGGGCCTTGGCCAGCTGACCCCTCATCTTCCAGCCATATCTCCATTTTTTCAAAAGGCAAGAAAAGCCCTTTTCGATTTCTTGGATAAAATAACCTTTTTGCCCCACGAACATAAATAAATAGCAAATGGACTCCAAATTCAAATTTTATTTTTTTCAATCCTTCCAAAATAATAAAAAACTGAGTTCTGGAGGTTTTCAAAATTTTTCGAGCCCATTTACTATTTATTTGGATTTTTTCTTCCAAAATTGCCCTTTTTTGCTCCAAAACTTTACCATTTTTTAAATGAGCTCAAAATCCATATTTTTATTTACCAATCTCTTCCAAATTATTTTAAAGTATGATCTGGAAGTTTTCATAATTTTTGGAACTCATTTCGTATTTTTTCGGGATTTATCTGCTTGAATTACTACATAGTGGGCCCGGGATTTGGCCATTTTGCAAACGAACTCTGAATCCGGATTTTATTTCGCCAATCTCTTCCAAATAAATTAAGAATGAGATCTACAAATTTTCAGAATTTTTGGGGTTCATTTTCTATTTTTTCAGGATTTATCGTCTTCAATTTCTACATAGGGGACCCGGGATTTGGTCATTTTGCAAACGAACTCCGAATCTGGATTTTCTTTCGCCAATCTCTTCGAAATGATTTAAGAATGAGATCTTCAATTTTTCAGAATTTTTGGAGTTCATTTGCTATTTTTCCCAAATTTTCCAATTTTGCCTTTTTGCCTCCGAAACTCGATTTTGCTCAAAACAAGTCCGATTTTTAGATTTTCTTCAAACTGAGCCTTGGGCTATCCTTGTTTAATCATTCCTCATCAATTAGGGGCTTTAGTCCTATCGAATTGGGTCATTTTTGTAATTCTTCCAAATTTCACCGAAATCCACCAAAAACCCTAGTTCTCGATTTTCTTCCGAATTGACTTTTCTATCAGTTTTTCTTCCAAGTAGCTTTTCCATTACCCGTAGTCAGTACTTATCTTTCATTTGGAACCTTCAATTCTGACCAATTTGATCGTTTAAGCACTTTTTCCTAAATTTCCCGAACTAGGATTTTCTTTCTACTGAAATTTCGTAACCCAACTTCCTACCTCCATATCTTTCAATGTAGACCTCGGATTATCAAAATTCTTTCACCGTTTATCAATTGAACTTCAAATCTTTATTTTGAAAGTGGGTTGACCTTTTTAGTAGTTGACTTTTTCGAGGTTGACTTTTTCGGTCTGCTTTCTTAGACTAAGTCTCGGAGTACCACCTGCAGGATGAGAAAAGCCTTTTAGCATTCTGAAACATCAATTTAGGAAGAAAACATACCTATTTTAGTGGTCCGAACAAAATTAGGTGACTACAAGGATTATTGGAAAAATCTAATCGACATAAGTGAAGAAAACTCCATTTTGATATTTGATAAACGGTGAAAGAATTTTGATAATCCGAGGTCTACATTGAAAGATATGGAGGTAGGAAGTTGGGTTACAAAATTTCGGTAGAAAGAAAACCCTAGTTCGGGAAATTTAGGAAAAAATGCTTAAATGATCAAATTGGTCGGAATTGAAGGTTCCAAATGAAATATAAGTACTGACTACGGGTAATGCAAAAGCTACTTCGAAGAAAAACTGATAGAAAAGTCAATTCGGAAGAAAATCGAGAACTAGGGTTTTTGGTGGATTTCGGTGAAATTTGGAAGAATTACAGAAATGACCCAATTCGGTAAGACTAAAGCCCCGAATTGATGAGGAATGATTAAACAAGGATAGCCCAAGGCTCAGTTTGAAGAAAAGCTAAAAATTGAACTTGTTTTGAGCAAAATCGGGTTTCAGAGGCAAAAGGGCAAAATTGGAAAATTTGGGAAAAATAGCAAATGAACTCCAAAAATTATGAATATTTGAAAATCTCATTATTAAATCATTTCGAAGAGATTGGAGAAATAAAATCTTGATTCGGAGTTCGTTTGCAAAATGGCCAAATCCCGGGTCCCCTATGCAGAATTTCAACAGGATAAATCCCGAAAAAATAGCAAACGAGTTCCAAAAATTCTGAAAATTTGCAAATCTCATTCTTAAATTATTTGGAAGAGATTGACGAAATAAAATCTTGATTCGGAGTTCGTTTGCAAAATGGCCAAATCCCGGGTCCCCTATGCAGAAATTCAACAGGATAAATCCTAAAAAAATAGCAAACGAGTTCCAAAAATTTTGGAAACTTCCAGATCACATTTTTAAATTATTTGGAAAATATTGGTAAATAAAAATCTGGATTCGGAGCTCGTTTAAAAAATGGTAAAGTTCGGGTGCATAAAAGGGCCAATTTTGAAAATAAATCTGAAATAAATAGCAAATGGACTCAAAATTTTTTGAAAACTTCCAGAATTCAAGTTTTTTATTATTTCGGAAGTATTGAAAAAAGAAAATTTGGATTTGGATTTCGTTTGCTATTTATTTAGGTTTGGGGGGCAAAAAGGTCATTTCACCGAAAAAACTAAAAAGGGCAACTTTGTAATTGAGAAAAATTTGAAAGAAGAAGGAATTGCTGGGATTTTTCTTCCTTTGATTAGCCAGCATAGAGGAGAAGAAGGAAGCTTGAACAATTTAATTTCTTAGTCACTATCAAGCCATATGCTACCACTAACACCTTGCAAATGGTCCCCCCTTCATCCAATGGCTTAGGTGTCTTGTAGGAAAGTTGAATGCACCATCCAATGGCCAAGTTTAAATGCCAAGATGACATTTTTATTTGTTATGAAAGAACCCTCATCCAATGGCCAAGAATGGAAGAAAAAAGATGAGCACAATTCATCCAAAGGTGAGCATCCATTCGGCCAAGCAAGGGAGTGCATGGGATTGTCTCTTTTCATCTAATGGATTAGGCCATCTACAAGGGCTGAGTACACATCTTGAGGGCTGGATTTAATCTACAAGATGTCATTTTTATGTTGTCCTCATCCAATGACCAAGAATGGAAGAGCACAACTCATCCAAGGTTAGGCACTCAAGGGGGCAAGCAAGGGAGTGCATGGGATTGGTCCTCTTTTGCATCTAAGGGCTGAGGTTACTACAAGGGCTGAGTACACATCTTAAGGGCTGCTATCAATTGGTAAGATTACATTTTTATGTTGTCATCAAAATATCTTAATCTAAGGGCCAATATTGGAGGAGAAAAATTGCAAATTCCATCCAATGGTGGAGAGGCCATTCGGCCAAGGCTAAGGGAGGGGGACTGATTTCATTTTTTCATAAGTGTTTTGGACAAAGTTAGTAGCTAAAGAAAAAGGTTTTGAAAGAAAGAAAAAAAAAGGTTTTCAATAGAGAGCTTGAAGGTAGTCATCTCTACCAAGCTCTAGCATAGCTTTCTTCTTGTTTTCCATGGTGATTTCTTGATTTTATATCTTGTTTTCCTACTATATTTTTCATAGAAATAAAGTTTTTTAAATGTTTACTTGAGTTTTCATCTCTTCTTCTCCATCAAAATGATTGAAAACAATTTTTTTTACATAGTTTTATGCTTGGCCGAATGTGGATGTTTGTTGGCTTTGGTCTTTTCTTTTTTCTTCCTTGCATGTTGTTGTGAGAAAAATGATTTTTAGATGGTTTGTTTAAGTATTTTATATTCTGATTTTTACAAAAAGATGAAGCAACAAAGGTTGAAATGGCTACATGATCTTGGCAAGACCAAGTGACCATGGTTAGGGGAGAGGCTATGCCCATTTTTACCTACCATGAAGCTCACCTTAATTTTGCTGTTTAGCATGGTTTATTTTCTGATTTTTGAAATGGAAAGGCTTCATGATCTTGGTAAGACCAAGTGGTTATGGTTAGGTGAAAGGCTATGCCCATTTTATACCAACTATGGAGCTTAACTTTCCTTGTTTTATTTACTAGTTTTGCTTGTTATTTGCTTTGCTTTGCTTTGCATGTCTATGTTTAATTTTATATATGTTCTTTACATTATTTTCTATGCTATATTTGTTTCTATATTTCATTTCCATGCTTGATATTTTTTCCTTGAAGATTCGGTCATTGTGTCTATTGGAATCATGTTGTGCATTTTTTTTCATATATCATGTCTTATATTATAAACATGTTTGCACTTTTATATTTTGTCATATGGCCATTCAGCTACTGCATGTTGCTATGCCTTACATGTGCATTTTCATCTTGCTTCTTGGTTTGTTTGCATCTCCATGCCATGAGTTAGCATATCTTGATATTTAGTATGCCTTGCATGTGCATTTTCATCTTGCTTCTTGACTTGTTTTCATCTCCATGCCATGAGCTTGTGCATTTTGATTTTAGTATGTCATATGCTTGTGAAAATGTCATGACATTATGCATCTTGATATGATTTGTCATGTACTTGTGCCATTTACTAGATAGGATTGCATTAGAGTATCATGTCACCATTCGGCCTCTTCATGCATTCCTTGCCTTGTCATGCATTTGCATTTTGTTTAGGTAACATGCTTTGCATTATCATATCTTGAAATTGTGTATTAGTTTCTGTTTGTTCCAGCATTAGCATTAGGTTCATTGGTCATGGTATGTTCATAGTAATGCTATGCATTTTCACTACATTTTAGGTCTAGGCCATATTGGTATTGCCATGCATATTGGGTCTTAAATCATATTGGTATTGCCATGCATTGCTATGCTACTTAGGTCTTAGGTTACATTATCATTTTCATGCATATTCACAACATATTAGGTCCAAGTTATATTTGCATTACCAAGCATTGCATGCATATTAAGGTAGGATAGCATTTATTGCCATGCAAACTCATGCTAGGCATTTAGGTTATTTTGAATTGTCATGCATTTCATTTACCATTTGTGCTTTAGACCATGCATTTTATACATTTCATTTGCTGTATGTTCATTCTTTCCATGTCATTTCCACTTGATTTGTGACTTAGGCCAATTAATGGCTCAAAGTCATGCTCTCTTGAGCATACTTGTGGAAAATTAAAGAGTTGTCAAATTGATTATTCTACCTTTGTGATTTTTTTTTACTAAGCAAATTTTTGTCCAAGGTTTTTAAATGTTTTATCTACTTTTTGTAGGTCTTTAGGTTGATCTCCAACAATTTTTACTTTGATTTTTAAATGATTTTATCAAAGGCAAAAATGTGTTTTGATAAAACAGTTTTTTTCACCCAGTACTCGAACTTCTCTGATTTTTCTGGGCAGTCATCTTTAGTCAAAAAATTAAGAAAATTGTTTATTGTTTAGTTTTACATGTTCTAAGTCTCCAGTACTTTTTTTAGATTTTTTGGAATTTTTAAAAATAGGCTAAAAAATCATGTGTCAAAACTGGACAGTAGAGGCAGATTTGAAATCAAAAGAGAAATAATGGTTGAATTTGGCTAAGGCATTTAGAGGGGGTTGGTTAGAAGCTTTAGGTACTGTCTTAGGGTAGTTTCCAAGCCTTTTTAAACTTTAAAAAATGATTTTATAAATCTTGGGTTAAGGGTGGTCAAGTCTGGGATTTTAAACTTAGGAAATTAGAGCCATTTTAAAAGGGTTTGGTAGGGGTTTTAATCTTTCATTCAAGTTTTTTCTTCAAAATTATTTTCAAACAATCACAAAGTTTTGTTTTTTTAGAAAATCTAATTTGACATATTTTCTTAAGGTAGCCAGATATCTTTTTAGATATACAGATTTCTTTATTTAGAGGAAAAAAATACATTTTCATGCATTGCATTTTCCATGTTCATGCATTTTATTTAATATGTGATTTTTGCTATGATATATTCCATAGTACTATTATTACTTTGATTTACATTTTATGATGTTATATTGTTTGCCATATGATTTTGAATATTTAATGCTATCCTATATTTTTTATTTAGTAATTTATTTTTGTCACATTATTTAGCATATACTATGTTCATGCATTTTTTATTTTATTTTCATGCATATTTTATGATAGCATTATTTTATTTTTCATGTCATTTCTTGTCATTTAGATCATATTATATGTCATTTAGTTATTTTATTTATAATATGCCATGTCATTTAAAATGTGCCACATCATTTAAAATTGCCATGTCATTTAAATCATTTTATCTCATTTAGAATATACCATGATACTTAGGATTTTTCATTTCACCTAGAATATACTATGCCATTTAAATTATGTCATATCATTTAGGTTGAATTATATTATCTAGACTTTGCTATGTCATTTTATTTATGTCATACATGTTCATGTTCATATTTTTAAATGTTTTGAAAACGATAATGATTTTCAATAAAAATAATGATATTCCCGAGTTAAAATCATTCATGAGTTCTCTACCGGGTTTGCTGGAGGGAATATCATCAATTATCATTAATAAAGGAATATTTTTTTTTTCAGAAAATGAGGGAAAGTTTTCCAAATGCATAAAAATTTCTATATTTTGCCGATTTTGTCGGGGAATATAGAAAAACTTTGAATTAATAAATTCTGAATCATTTTCAATTAAAAACGGAATTATTTTTCTTAAAATTGGGAATTAACTTGAAATACTAAATTAAAAACCAACTTTTTACCGAGACTTGAAATAACACATGATTAATATGGTACCGTTTTATACGAGCGTTGTGGGGGTGCTAATCCTTCCCCGCACGTAACCGAGTCCTGAACCCGATTCTTCAATTTTCTCTGGTTTATAATGCAGACTTGAAATTGGTTTTAAAAATGTTTTAATTAATTTTAAAATGTTTTATAAAACCAGTTTTAATAGGTGGCTGATCACACCTAGCTAAAAAAGATTGGTGGCGACTCCATGTCTTTTTACGAGGCCGTGTTCGTACCCTCGACCGTTTATTTCAATCTAGAGGAATTAAGTCATCTTTTCCTCTGCTTTTGTTTGTCCCTCACTCGAACGGGTCCCCGCGATCGGGATCACATATCGACAGCTTGTTGTTCTAGAGGAATTAAGTCGACTTTTCCTCTTTTTTTTTTTTTTTTTTTTATGTCACACTTAACGAATAATAAAGTCTTGCGATGAGAGTTGTTACATTTTAGGTTGCGACAGTCCTGATCAGTAATATATCACATTTTAACACTATGTGAAGTTAAAATACCAAATTTTACGGGCTTTACATTATCCCGGTTGCGATTCCTGACTCGTGATCACTCTAGGGCTAAATCTCTCAAATAGCCAATTAAACCCCTTACTCTAAAAATTATTAATATAACAATAAGACCAGATGGTAGTGTGCTTTGTCTACAAGCATACATAAACTTGATCCACCGTCTATGAATCATTTAAAGAGACCAGAGTCGATCTCTATCTTACAAGGGTCTTATAATTCTCCCCCCTTAAGAAAATTCGTCCTCGAATTTTTTCCTAATTGTGAACTTATTGAATAATTCATTTAAAGAGTTATGTACCTGCTCTTGGAATAACTGGGGTAACTATCTCCTTATGTCTCTTTCAAGTTCCCAAGTAGCTTCCTCCTCCCCATAATGGGTCCATATGACCTTCACCGAAGGAATCTCCTTCGATCGGAGCTTCCATACCTGTCATTCTACTATAGCTATAGGTTCCTCTACATATGTCATGTGTGGATCTACCTCTACCGCCTGTGGTTACAACACATGGGACTCATCAAGGAGGTATTTTCGAAGCATCGACACATGAAATACCGGGTTTACAGCGGCTAACTCAGGAGGAAGAGACAACTCATATGCTACTGCCCCATGTCGTCGAAGTATCTCCAACGGTCCAATGTACCTTGGACTCAGCTTTCCTCTCTTGTCGAATCTCATGACACCCTTAAACGGAGACACTTTCAAGAACACATGATCCCCCACATCAAACTCTAGTTCCCGACGTCTATTATCGGCATAAGACTTTTGCCGACTCTGTGTTGCTCGCATTTTGTCACGATTAACTCCATACTTCTCAATGCTTCCCGAACCATATATGGATCTAATAATGGACGATCAGCCACCTCGAACCATCCCACTAGAGATCTACATTTTTGGCCATACAATGCTTCATATGGTGCCATCTATATGGTACTCTGATAACTATTATTATATGCAAACTCAATCAAAGACAAATGCTGATCCCAAGCTACCCTCAAAATGTAAAACACATGCCCGTAGCATATCCTCTAAAGTCTGGATGGTCCTTTCAGACTGACCATCGGTTTGGGGATGGAACGCAGTACTAAATCTCAACTGAGCACCCAGTGCCATTTGAAAAGATTCCCAAAACCTCGATGTGAACTGTGTGTCTCTATCTGACACAATAGAAATAGGTACTCCATGCAAAGGCACTATCCGGTCCAAATATAGTCTAGCATAATGGGTTGCCATATATGTAGTGCGCACTGGCAAGAAACGTGCGGACTTGGTCAATCTATCGACGATCACCCATATCGAGTCTAATCCTTTGGTTGACCTAGGAAACCCCGTGACTATATCCATCACAATCTTGTCCCATTTCCATCCAGGGACATCCAGGCTCTGAAGTGTACCTGGCGATTTTTGATGTTCGGTCTTAACCTGTTGGCACACCAAGCATCTAGCCACAAAGTTTGCTACATCCTTCTTCATGCCTTCCCACCAATAATGTGCTCGTAGATCATGATACATCTTGGTGGAACCAGGGTGCATAGTGTAGAATGAGCTATGAGCTGCCTCAAGGAGTCTATGTCGTATATTTCCTGCCAACGGTACCACGAGGCGGTCATGTAACCATAAATTTCCATCATCATCTATACGAAACTCCTCGCATAATCCTTGTCTAACCTGGGCTTTCTTTCCTATGCAAAAATCATCAACATGTTGCAACCATTTTACCTCATCCACTAATGATGACCGTACTTGCACATGGGCTAACATCTCCCCCATGTCGGAAACACTAAGTACCACACCATCATTAAGGCAATTCCTCTCTTCCCGGACCATATGTCTCCTCTGTACTGCTATATGGGCTAAGCTACCCATAGACTTCCTACTCAAGGCACCCGCGACAACGTTAGCTTTGCTGGGATGATAAAGGATGGTACAATCATAATCCTTGAGTAATTCCAACCATCTCCTCTGTCTCCAATTCAACTCCCGCTGATCAAATATATACTTGAGATGTGGTCTGTATAAATCTCACATGATCAGCCATACAAATAGTGTCGCCATATCTTCAATGCGAATATAATGGCTGCCAGTTCTAAGTCGTGCGTAGGGTAATTCTGCTCATGCCTTTTCAACCGTCTCGAGGCATAGGCAATAATCTTGTTCTTCTGCATTAATACGCAGCCCAAACCTATGCGAGAAGCATCATAATACACTACAAAGCCATCTGTCTCATTTGGTAATGCTAACACTAGTGCTGAAGTCAAGAGCTCTTTAAGTTCATTGAAGCTCTTTTCGCACTCATCTGACCAAACCAACTTAACATTTTTCTGTGTTAACCTGGTTAGTGGTGCAGCTATCCTCGAGAAGTTCTCCACGAACCTCCTATAATATCCAGCCAACCCTAAGAAACTCTTGATCTCTGTTACTTTAGTTGGCCTCTCCCAATCTCGTACTGCCTCAATCTTCTTGGGATCCACAGAAATACCTTTCTTCGAAACTATATGGCCAAGAAAACTCACACTCGATAGCCAAAACTCACACTTGGAGAACTTGGCAAACAGTTTGTGTGGTCGAAGAGTGTCGAGGACAATGCGGAGGTGTTCCCTATGTTCATCCTCGCCTCGTGAATACACCAAGATATCATCAATGAACACAATCACAAACTGGTCAAGAAAGGGTTTGAACACCCTGTTCATCAAATCCATGAACGCTTCCGGTGCATTCGTCAGTCCAAATGACATGACCAAAAACTCATAGTGTCCATATCGAGTGCGAAAGGCTGTTTTGGGAATATCTTCCTTTTTGATGCGAAGCTGATGGTACCCTGATCTAAGATCTATCTTAGAAAAACATTGAGCTCCCTACAACTGATCGAATAAATCATCGATCCTAGTCAACGGATACTTATTCATCATCGTCACTTTATTCAGCTGCCTGTAGTCAATACACAACCATAACAATCCATCATTCTTATTAACAAATAAAACTGGAGCACCCCAAGGAGAAGTACTCGGGCGTATAAAACCCTTATCAAGAAGATCCTGCAACTGAACCTTTAGTTCCCTTAGCTCCAATGGAGCCATACGATAAGGAGGAATGGATATCGGCTGTGTTCCCGGGTGTACATCTATGCAAAACTCAATCTCCCTATCCGGTGGAAGTCCTGACAGCTCCTCATGAAAAACATCGGGGAAATCCTCTACCACGGGAATCCCTCTCAAATCATGAGACTTCATCTCCACATCATATACATATGCCAAAAATCCTTGGCAACCATTGGTTAACAATTTCCCGACACTAATTACCGAAATCAAGTGTGGCGAAGTCGTTCTACGATCTCCTTGATACCTCAACACATGTTTACCCGGTATTCTCAACACTACCACCTTCTCGTGGCAATCCAATACCGCATGATGGGCAGACAACCAGTCCATGCCCAAAATCACATCAAACTCAAGTATATCTAGTTCAATTAGACCTACCAAAAATATCTCACCCTCGATCCGTATTTCACATCCTTTCAATATTCTATTCACGGGGTAAACCTCCCCTACCGAAGTAAGCACTATCAATGGATCATTTAACATATCATAACTCATGTTCAAACACGAAGCAAAGGAAGGGAATATAAAGGAGTGCGTAGCACCCGAATCAAATAACACTAGAGCCTGCTTGGAACAAATATCTAACGTACCTGTCACAACTGCATTCGATGCCTGTGCGTTATGAGGATTCAGCACAAACGCCCTAGCTTGTCCTCGACCCTCTGTAGTCTATCCTCTACCCCCATAAAGTCCCCTACCTCCAAACTATGTACCTCTGCCTGTTGTGACTCTGCCCACTAACTGGGCCATTGATCCAGTAGTAACAGTTGGCATAATAATTGGGGGCGGTGCAACTGTAGTATATGTGGGTCGAGAAAGATTCAGCGGACAATCCTTCTTTATATGCACCGGCTGACCGCATCTGAAACAACTACCAGGTCTTCCTCAGCGTCCAAAATGCGGATAACCACAACTCTGGCAATGGAGAGCTCCTAATCTCCCAGTGTTACCTGATAACTGGGTAACCGATCTAGTTTGAGTGCTCTATCCCCGGACCACTGTACCAGCACTACTAGGTGCTCTTGATTGGCCTACACCAGACTGCCTAATACCCTGTCTCCCAGTCCTGGCCTTCTTTTGAGGCTCACGATCAACCTACCTCTCTTTAGCCCTTGCCTCAAATCGTAAGGCTGCATCAAGAACATCGGAGTACGTAGAGGTCCTTGTTACTGGTACCACTCTAAATAAGTACTCCCTAAGGCCATTAGCAAACCGCTTGGCCTTCGTAGTGTCAGTCATCAACATATGTGGCGCATACTTCGCTAACTGATTAAACTTAGTATCATAGTCCAACACTGACATGCCCTCAGTCTGTTTAAGTAACTTAAACTCTCGAGCCTTAGCATCCCGTAGACTCTCAGGCATGAATCGCTGAATAAAAGCATTATAAAACTCAGACCATTCTAATGAAGGGCTACCTGCTGGTCGGCTCCTATATAGGGTCCTATACCAATCATAGGCCACCCCCGTCAACTGATAACTAGTCAACTCCACTGTAGACACCTAATTTTGTCTGGACCACTAAAACAGGTATGTTTTCTTCTTAAATTGAGGTTTCAGAATGTAAAAAGACTTTTTTCATCCTACAGGTGGTACCCCGAGACTTAGTTTAAGAGCGTGAGCATAAAAAGTCAAACTCAAAAAAAGTCAACCCCAAAAAAGTCAACCCCAAAAAAGTCAACCCAAAAAGTCAACTACTGAAAAAGTCAACCCACTTTCAAAATCAAGATTTGATGTTCAACTGAAAAATGGTGAAAGAATTTTGATAATCCGAGGTCTACATTGAAAGATATGGATTTCGAAAGTTGGGATTTGGAGATTCAGTAGAAAGGAAACCCTAATCCGAGAAATTTGGTGAAAAGTGCTTAAACGATCGAATTGGTCAAAATTGAAGGTTCCAAATGAAAGATAAACACTGACTACGGGTAATGGAGAAGCCATTTGAAAGAAAAATTGAAAGAAAAGCCAATCCGGGAGAAAACCGAGAATTAGGGTTTTTGGTGGATTTCGGTGAAATCGGGAAGAATTACAGAAATGGCCCGACTTGGTAAGAATAAAGCCCAATGGATGAGGAATGATTAAAAAGGAATAGCCCAAGGCTCATCTTGAAGAAATTCTAAAAATCGAACTTGTTTTGAGCAAAACCGGGTTTCGGAGGCAAAAGGGAAAAATTGGAAAATTTAGGAAAAATAGCAAATGGACTCCGAAAATTCTAAAAATTTGCAAATATCATTCTTAAATCATTTGGAAGAGATTGGAAAAAGAAAATCTTTATTCGGAGTTCGTTTGCAAAATGGCCAAATTCCGGGCTTCTTAAGTAGTAATTTAAGAAGGAAAATCCTAAAACAATAGCAAATGAGCTCCAAATCTTCTAAAATTTTTCAAATATCATTTTTAAATTATTTGAAAGAGATTGGCAGAAGAAAATCTTGATTCGGAGTTCGTTTGCAAAATGGCCAAATCCCGAGCCCCTATGTAGTAATTCAAGCAGATAAATCCCGAAAAAAATACCAAATGAGCTCCAAAAATTATGAAAACTTCCAGATCACACTTTTAAATTATTTAGAAGATATTGGTGAAGAAAAATCTTGATTTGGAGCTCGTTTAAAAAATGGTAAAATGTGGGGGCATGAAAGGGCATTTTTGGAAGAAAAAATCCAAATAAATAGCAAACGGACTCAGAAAATTTTGAAAACTTCCAGAATTCAATATTTTATTATTTTGAAAGTATTAAAAAAAATAAATTTAATTTGGAATCCTTTTGATATTTATTTGCATCCGGGGGGCAAAACGGTTATTTCACCCAAGCAATCGAAAAGGGCCTTATTTGGCCTTTCAAAAAATCAGACTTGGGCTGGAAAAGAGAAGTTCTGGCCTACCAAGGCCCAAAGGAAAGAGGAAGCTTCTAATTTTTCAATCAAATGGCCAAGAATTAAGAGTTAGTTAGAGATTCTTTTTAATCAACATTGTGATTAAGCCACATAAGCCAAGGGAGAGTGTCAACAGTATTCTTGAATAGCTGTAATTATGGACAACTGCTATGCTAATCTAAGGGTGGTAATTTCATGATTCTTCACCTTGAATTATTAGCCATTTGATGAAAATTGGTTAGGATGAAAATGAAAACATCATTGCATGAGAGAGAGGGGGCTTTCGGCCAGCTTAAGGGAGGGGAGCAGAGTTTCATTTTTCACACTTGATTTTTCTAATTTCTCTTGGTTTTTACTTGGTTTTTCTCTCTTTGGTTGAAAGCAAAAAGAAAAGGTTTAGAAAAGAAAGGAAAGTTTGAAGAGATAAAGCTTGAAATATAGCTTCTTGAGGTTGCTCTTGAGCACCAACTCTTGCACTTTCTTGATTTTCCATTCTTGCTTTTTCTATTTTAATTATTATTTGGTGAGTTTCCTTTTTAAATAAGTGTTTTTTATTGTTCTTATTAAGTTCTTTCTTCATCTCTTTCTTAAATATTTTTTTTACAATTTTTTTTACATTTTTCTCACCATGGCCTATATTATTTTTAAAGTTGCTGTTTTGTTTGTTTTGTCATGTTATTTATGTTATTTTCTTTAATCTTGATGTTTTAAGTATTATTCTACTTCATATACTTGAGTCATATTTTAATTTGGTTGCTTTGTTTGTTGCCATTTATGAGTTAAATATCATGTTCTTGCATTTTTAATTTTCTGTTTTCATAATGTTTAAATTTGTTGATGTTTTATATTTAGTATATCAAGTGTTTGTGAAAATGCTTGTGTTGTATTTGCATGGTTTGAGTTTTATATTTTAGTTGAGCATGTTAGTATATCAAGTGTTTGTGAAAATGCTTGTTTGGTTTTAGTATTTCTACTTTGTGTTTGCATGTTTTGAGTGTTATATTTTAGTTGAGCATGTTAGTATATCAACTGTTTGTGAAAATGCCATGCTTGTTGGAGCTTGAGGCCATTCGGCTACTCCATGTGTTTTGCATTGTGTGTTGCATTTTTGCCATGTTACTTGGTACGTTTTTGCATTTGCATGACATTTGATTGATTATTTAGTTTAAGTATACCAAGTGTTTGTGAAAATGCCATGCTTGTTAGGAAGCATAGGCCATTCGGCCACTCCTTGTATTCTAGCATCATGGTTGCATTTTTGCTATGTTAGTTGATAGGTTAGCATTTGCATGATATTTGGTTGAGTTTTGGTTTAAGCATGCCTTGTGTTTGTTTTATTGCCATGCATGTTTTAGTTATTAGGTTTGCTTTATTTGCCATGTATGTTCATGCATTTTAGACCTAGGTTGCATTAAATGCCATGCAAGTTCATTTAGGTCTAGGTCACTATATTGATGCCATGCATTTTTTTTCATGACATTTAAGTTTAAAACCATGCATTTCATGCATCATATTTGCTGTATTCTTCATGCATTTCATGTCCATGCCATTTGACTAATGACTTAGGCCAATTAATGGTTCAAAGTCATGCTCTCTTGAGCACACTTGTGGAAAATTAAAGTTTGTCAAATTGATTATTCTACCTTTGTGATTTTTTTTTTTTATTTAGCCAATTTTTATCTAACTTTCAAAAAGTCCTAGCTACTGTTTGTGAGCCATTTTGTGAGTATTAAATATTTTTACTTTGATTTTTAAATGATTTTATCAAAGGCAAAAATGTATTTTGGCAAAACAGTTTTTTTTACCCAGTACTCGTACTTTCCCGATTTTTTAGGCATTCGTCTTTAATCAGAAAATTAAGTTGATTTTGTCCCGTGTAGTTTTGCATGTCCTGAGTCTCCAATATTTTTTATCAGAATGTTTTGAATTTTTAAAAATAGGGTAAAACATCGTGGCTTAAAACTGGACAGTGGAGTCAGAATTGAATTTGGAGGAAAATCATTTTTCTGTTTTGGTTAAGTTACTTAGAGGGGGCTGATTAGGAAGGTTAGCTACTGGCTTAGGGTAGGTTTTAAGCCTTTTTAAGCTCTAAAAATGATTTTTTAAGTCTCGGGTTAAGGGTAGTCAAGTCCGAGATTTTAAACTTAGGAAATTAGAGCCATTTAAAAAAGGGTTTAACCCAGTTTTTTGTTTTTAACCTAAGCTTTTCCAAATTGTTTTCAAACAATCACAAAGTATTTTGATTTTAGAATATTTAATTTGACATATTTTCCTAAGGTAGCCGGATATCTTTTTAGATATACGGATTTCCTTAATTAAAGGAAAGAATACATTTTCATGCATTGCATTTTCCATATTCATGCATTTTATATAATATGTGATTTTTGCTATGATAATTTCTATGATATTGTTATGATTTTTATTTAATTTTTTTTCTTTGCTGTTATATTATATAGCATATACTATGTTCATGCATTATTATTTTCATTTTTATTTCCATGCATATTATATGATAGGATTATTTTACATTCCATGTCATTTAAATTATATGCCATATCATCCATATTTGCCATGTCATTTAAATTATGTCATTTCATATAGAATATATTATGTTACCTAGGTTATTTTATTACATATAGAATATATTATGTCACCTAGGTAATTTCATTTCATTTAGAATATATCATATATAACTTAGGACATTTCATTTCATTTAGAATATGATAAGGCATTTAAATTATATCATATCATTTAGGATGCATTATATTATTTAGATTATGCCATGTTATTTTATTTATATCATGCATATACATATTCATATCTTTTAAAATGTTTTCAAAAGGATAATGATTTTTCAATAAAAAATAAAGATATTCCCGAGTTAAAATAATTCATGAGTTCTCTACCGGGTTTGCTGGAGGGAATATCATCAATTATCATTAATAAAAGAATATCTTTCTTTCAAAAAACGAGAATGATTTGGAAAGTTTTCCAAATTAATAAAAATTTATATATTTTGCCACGTTTGTTGGGGAATATAGGAAAATTTTGAATTTATAAATTCCGGATCATTTTCAATTAAAAATGGAATTATTTTTCTTTAAATTGGGAATTAACTTGAAATACTAAATTTAAAACCAACTTTTTACCAAGATTTGAGATAAAACAAGATTAATAAGGTATTGTTTTATACGGGCGTTGTGGGGGTGCTAATCCTTCCCCGCACGTAACAGAGTCCCAAACCCGTTTCTTTGATTTCTCTAGTTTAAACGCAGACTTGAAAATGGTTTTAAAAATGTTTTAATTATTTTTTAAATATTTTATAAAACCGGTTTTTTATAGGTGGCCGATCACACCTAGCTAAAAAAGATTGGTGGTGACTCCATGTCTTTTTCAAGGTCATTTTCAAAACCTTTATTTTTTTAGAGAAATTAAGTCGACTTTTCCTTGATTTTTTTAAATGTCACGCTTAACGAATAATAAAGTCTTGCGATGAGACTTGTTATTTTTTAGGTTGCAACAGCTTGGCGACTCCACTGGGGACAATTAGGGAGTCAGGCCTAGAATTAATCGTGTGTTATCGAAGTCTCGTTTTGTTGGATTAATTGGTATTTAATTTTAATTCCCATATTTTTAAAATAAAAGAGAATTTTGAAAATAAAAAAAATGTTTTAATATGTCCATATTCATGTGCATTCATATTATTATTTGTTCTCTGGTTATTTTGTTGCGTATATTTATATGTTTGCTTGACTGATGCTTTACATTGTTTGATTTTAGTGGGGTATTTAGAATACGGGTTGTAGAATAGGTGGTGACAGGTTTGTTTTGTTCCTCCGCACACATTGTATTTGCATTTGCATAACATGAATTCTCTACCCGGGTTCTGTCCTTTTAAGTGGGAGTAAAGTAACTACGCCTTCGTGATTGATCCTCCGTATGGGCTAGTGAAACACTTCCGGAGTATAAAGTACCTAATGACTTCGTGATAATCCTCCGTACGGGCATAGGAAAATATACTCTAACGAATTGAACCCGCTTTTATCGGGGTGCCTTACTAGCCTTCACCGGCGACAGTGAGGAACAATTCGGGCCTTAGAACTGATTCACTTTATATAGTGAACCTAGGCGAAGCCATTCCGGATTTCTATTAGATACCCGAAGTTTAAGAACAAATGGAGGAACATTTCAACCTTTTACCATCTTTCTATATGTTAGATACAAATTGGGTGATGATGAACAAACATCATATCGCTCGTATTTTTTTTTTATTTTGTCCCAAAGGCGTCGTAATGCCGAAGCTCTGTTAAATTTTCGGGACATTTAAAAAAAAAAACAGCATGTTGTTATTTATGTTATATTTGTGAATTCATTTCTTTACTAATCTATTTCTTTCTGTTTTCTTTTCTTTGACATGCATCATAGACATCATCATACACTTGAAGTTTATTGGCCTCGGGATAGTTATCAACCCAAAGGACTTTAATGGAGCGTCAGGTTATTTCAGTGATAGAAGATCATGCAGAAGTCAGGGCACAGTCGAAAAAAGATCAGAGGGAGGGTGGTGATTGCCTCAAGAAAGATTATGTGTCAGTATTGCCGGAAAGAGTCAAAGTGGATCCTAGATAGAATAATCTTCGAGGGTTAGCCAACATTTGGAATCAGTGGAATGTATCAGAGAAAGAAGCCTTCACTCAGAAATATAGAGATATAGCACTCTTAATTTCGATTCAGGTCAATAGTGGGTTGATTCAGGCTATGGTACAGTTTTGGAATCCTGCTTATAGATGTTTCACTTTTAATAAGGAGGATATGACACCACTGATCAAAGAATATTCAACACTTTTACGTATTGAATGTCCTAATCCTGATCGGGTATAGTTGAAGGAAATGAAACCTTCAGGAATTAAGAAGAAAGTGGCTAGGATCACGGGAATGGATACAACATGGGTTGAGAGTCATGTGGACACAAAGCAGAAAAATGGGTGCATTCCGTGGGAAACTCTCCGACAGTTGATATTGGGTTGTTCCGACAAATAAAAAGCCAGGGACATCTTCACTCTAGCCATCTACGGGTTAATCATATTCCCGAAGATATTGGGTAATGTGGATATAGCCGTGTTTGATTATTTTGAAAAGTTGGAACAAAAGATCAACCCAGCTCCGACCATCATAGCTGAAACTATCCGATCCTTGAATTTTTGTAAAAGAGCAGGACAAGGGAGAATCAAGGGGTGTGTACAACTCCTTTATATTTGGATTCAAAGTCACTTTTGGAAGATAGAAAATGTTTCCTTCAAACCGTACATGAAGACTTTAGTTCCGATTAGGGAATTCCTTCAAAATGATTGGCCTAAAGACGGAAATGAAGAAAAATGGGTCAATATGTTCCGGAATCTAAAAGGGGAGATGGTGACTTGGAGAGCTCCGTGGATGGTTCCTATGCCGATTACGTACAAATGTGGGGACAACCCAGGAGTTCCACTGCTCGGAATTTGGGGGTCTGTGAGTTATACGCCTTTGTTGGTTTAAAGACAGGTTGAGTCTCGGCAATTCACACCCGTGACTCATAATCTAGGATCATCAGAGTTCACTTATGGGGAAGACAGATATTCTGGAAAAGTGCGGGCAATGATTGAAGCATGGAAGAAAACTCACTGGATAAAAGTGGCCAGATATGTTGACATCGTCACACCTGATTACCTGGTGATAACTCGTATAATTATATAGTTTTTAGTTATGTTTTATTATTGTTTTGTGTCAAATACGAGTTATTATTGTTTAGTCTAATTGTGTTTATGATCTTTTATATTTTTATGTAATTTGGTGTTTTTCACAAGTTTCTTTGAGTGATTTCAGATTACTAGAATTAAGGGCAAATCCAGTTCAGTTCCAGTTCCGACACATTTTGCCATATCAGCTATATCTGGAGTTTCACTAAAGCAATAAGGCTGAAATTTTAACCGTGCAAATTTAAGAGGCATATCTATCTTTTTCATGTTTTACACTTCTTGAAACGGAGTCGTTTTCCCTAGCGAAATCAACCATCAAGTTGGCTGATGTGCAATGACGTCTGTCCTGAGCAGTTTTCGCATTTTGACCATATCGTCCGATACACATTCGCAAATGAGCTGATTCAAACGGCTATGGATCACTAACTGATAGGGGAACATTTGTCTAGAAGACCATGTGATCAGATAAAGCCTCCAATATTGAAGAAATCGACCATCAAGTTGGCTGATGTGCAATGACGTCTATGCTGACCTGTTTTCGTATTTTGCCCATATCTTCTTCTCCACATCAGCAAATGAGCTGATTCCAATGGCTATGAATCAGTAACTCATAGGGGAACATTTTTCTAGAAGATCATGTGATCAGATCAGGCCTCTAAGATTGACAAAATCGACCATCAAGTTGGCTGATCAAAATGGTCATACAATATGACGAAAATTGTTAGAAAAATGCACCCACCTATTATACCTACCTTTGAAATTTGTAAAGCTTGTCTCTTGTCATTTAGCCCTCCAAAATGTGTATAAATAGAGGGCCTTGGATGATTGTAGAGGAGCATATTGTACATAGGTAGGATATTAGCCATTTTAATAAAATTCTCTAAGTTTTCTTCTTCTTTCTTTTCTCTAGTTTTCTTTCTTTTCTCTAGTTTTCTTTTTCTTTAGAGAGAGCAAGAGGTTGGATAATTAATATTCTTCCTCTTCTTCTTTCTTTCTTTTATTTTCTTCTTAGATTTTCTTTAATTTTATGTTTATGTTTATAATGCCTATGCTAGGCTAAACTTCTATTTGGTTAAGGGTGATTTCAAAGCCCTAGACATGTTTTGTGATTGATTTTCAGATTCTATCTATCATTAATTTTCTATCAAAGTTGCTTATGTTCTTCTACAAGAATTGTTCATGATGTTGTCTAGATTTATTTAGGTGTACAACTAGATAGATCTTGATAATTATCTATTGCTAGTTTAGGAGTCTTGATCCGTGTAATTGTCTTGATTTCCTATTCATAAGTGGCAATTTGTGATTAATGATTATGGTCAAGTTTTCAATAATTGCAAAGTGGAACATAACCTAAGTTGAACAATCCGAGCTTATGTGTTTGTTGCTTAGATCAACCTATCTTTCTCATCATAAAGCTGCCATTAAATTGAATTTAGAGAGCTTATTCTAGGTTGTTTAATGGTTAGAGATTAAATAGAGAGCTTGTTCTATTTAGCGACAAACTAAGGAAAGATTGGGGTAACAGAGCTTGTTGTTATCTACGGTTGTTAACTTTGATAGTTGGTTGATATTGATAGATCTGAAATTGATTCTTAATGATGTCTAGTGGTGGAGAATGAAACCTTAACCATATTTTTCATATTTGATTCTTCTTACTTATTTGTTTTCTTACTTTTAGTTTGCTTATTTTTTATATTTATTTTTATTGGCTGGTTATACCGCCTAATTTGTATATTAACTTTGTTTTATTTTTATTGGCTGGTTATACCGCCTAATTTAGTATATATATTTTTATTGGTTGGTTATACCGCCTAATTTAGTATATATATTTTTATTGGCTGGTTATACCGCCTTGCATCTTATTCTTATTATTTACTTTAGTTTAAATCTGGCTTCAAAAACCCCTTTTCTTTTATTGTTCTTGAATTTAAGTTTTAAACTATTAACTTATAAACTAAAACCCAATCCCTGAGGACTCGACCCTTGCTAACTACTATACTTACAATTTATCTTTTTAGTGCAAGGTTAAATAAGATACACTCTTTTGGGTGCATCAAATTTTTGGCGCCGTTGCCGGGGATTGTTTTCTTTAGTTTATTTGTTACTTGGTTTATTCTTATTTTCAGTTCTAATTAGTATTATTTTCTTGTACATACATGTTTTTCTTTTCAAATTTTGAAAAAAAAAAAAAAGATGGAATTAAGCAATCTAACACTTGAAGAGTTTGTGGCATACATGAACATGGAGAATCAACAAGCCAATCTCACTTCTTCAGTTCAACAATTGGCCATGGGAGGATGTCAAGGCCATCAATGGTTCCAAGACCAACCGCATGATCATTACTCCAACACTTACCATGAGGGATGGTGGGATCATACTAATTATGGCTACGCGAAAAATTACCAAGAA
Organism: Fremontodendron californicum; assembly: GCA_030761205.1. Lineage (NCBI taxonomy): Eukaryota > Viridiplantae > Streptophyta > Magnoliopsida > Malvales > Malvaceae > Fremontodendron > Fremontodendron californicum. Next base: position 5,928,540 of record JAULJL010000026.1, read on the forward strand.
GTAGATCTTTATGCCAATTACACTCATCCATCTAGCTTCAATCAATCATGGTCTCAAGAACCAGATCTTTTTCAACCACCACATATGACTCAAAACTCAGGTACTTCTTTAGAAGATCTTGTATATTCTCTTGTTACTGATACTTTACAATTTCAACAGGAAACAAGGGCAAGCATCCAGAGTTTGGAAAGGCAAATGAGCCTATTGGCTAGTAGTACGGTGGAATTAGTAGCAGAAAGATCTCTAGCACTCCCTTCCCAAACGGTGATTAACCCAAAGGAGAATGCTACTATTGTGACCTTGAGAAATGAGGAACAAGATGAGGATGAGACAAAACCAAAGATGGATTCACTTCTTGAGGATAATGAAGCCACCATTCAAATTGAGAGTACTTTGACACCTCAGGTAGCTTTTAAGGTTCTTATTTCTACTAATGTTCCTTCTCCACTTTTTCCTAGCAGATTTGCAAAGTCCAAAAAGGTGGAACATGAACAACAATTTTTGGAAACCTTAAACAGCTTGCTTGTGGATGCCATTAGACAAGTACCAAGATATGCACAATTCCTCAAAGAGCTATACCCCACCAAGAATGATGAAATAATACGTGTGGGGGAGAATGCATTGGCTGTTTTGCAAAGAAAACTTCCTCCAAAACGCAAAAATCCGAGAAGTTTCATGTCTAAGCCAAAAGATCCTAAAAAGCCAAGAAGGGGAATTGGCTAGACTGGAAACAATCAATCAAGTGCTAATTGGGGGAGGCAGCCTAATTAGTGAAAGCATTGCCAAACTGCCATCCTCAGATTTGCTCTCTTTTTCTTATGTTTCTTTGTTAATTGTGTTTAGTGTTTTTAAGTTCATTTAGGCTGCATAAGTTTATTTTGTTTAATAGTTCTTTTCACTTACACATGATTCTTTCATTTGGGTTAATAGCATTACATTAATGACAATGTAAAAATTATGTGTGGGGGGAAGAATTTAGGATTTTATTTAGAGTGTTTTGTTTTTGAGTCTTCTTATGCTGTTTTTCTTTCTGATCCTTGTTTTGAAAATAACTAGATGTAAATATAATTTTTTATTTTTTTTACCCCGGTTAAATGGCGGATAACGGTACTCCGTGATTATTTAAATCGGTTCCATCAGCTACCCACAAAACTGATATTGTATATAAATTTCTCTTCCAATTTCTCTTTCAATTTTTTTCATTTTTTTTAGGATGGATGATATTCTCACAAGATTGCAGAAACGATTTCCTCCTTTTCCTCGAAATATTTTACTGAAGCTTTACCAAGTTCGATTTGAAAGATTAAGAATGCTTATGCACAAAGGGATTCCTGGAGACATACGTTGGATAATTGAAGCCAAGGTACGTGAAGATGAATATCTTCCTATTTTGCATTTACCAGGTACAGGTAGAAGCACTTTTGCAAAGAAGCGACGAGCAAAGCGCATGAGTTCAAACTGCCACAAATGTGCACGATGGACGTGTAACGGTAAATGTCGTTCTATTGGGATTCCGTCCTCTAATCGAGATGATAAAATTGAATTCATTAAGGATGGACTGAGTAAGGAGAATTTGGGTAATATCCAACTTTCTCTTGAGACGCATCCTAGTGGAGACGTACAAAGAGAAATTCTTGATTTATGGCCGCAATTCCAAAGGGAATGGCAACATCTTGGGAATCTGATGTTAAAAGACCCTGTTTGCCAGCTTATAAGAAAACTGGATGGGAAGCATATCCTCGACTCATAGAAGGCGTTTAAGCCGTTTATGGACGTAAAACCAGAGGAAGATGTGAGCCACAATCACAACTACAATAAATGACTTCTCAGCTTTTGGTTTGATTTGCAATAACTTTATTTCGGTTTAATTTACGTGTTATTCGATTTGTGTAATTATTCTCATTTTTTTTTATTTGTCTTTTACGGTTGATTTTTCTTCTCTTTTTGATTTTCTTCCTGAAATCACGCAAAAATCTTTTGTTAGGTTAACATTTTCTTCTGACAGGTCAAATACACTTTCGGCGACATTATTACTCTTGACTTTTACGGTTGATTTTTCTTCTCTTTTTTATTTTCTTCCTGAAATCACGCAAAAATCTTTTGTTAGGTTAACATTTTCTTCTGACAGGTCAGATACACTTTCGGCGACATTATTACTCTTGTCTGATTCACTACTCAGTCCTCTATATATTACACCATGTACTCATTCTCTTTCAGGCACTCGAAAAAAAAAAAGAAAAAAAATGGAAAGTACTTCGTCCCAACGCATTAAAAAAATTTGTGTTTTTGGAGGTGCTTATCCAGGGAAAAATAACATATTCGCTGATGAAGCCATAAGAGTTGGAGTAATACTTGCCCAACAAAAGATCCAGTTGATTTATGGAGGCGGTAGTACGGGTTTAATGGGAGCAGTCGCTACAGCAGCACACGCCGGAGGAAGTCCAGTTCTAGGAATCGTGCCAAAACTATTCACAGATTTTTGTGGACCTACCTTGGGTAAGGAAATACAAGTCTGGAGTATCCCTGAACGGATAACAATCATGTACCATTCTGCCGATGCATTCATTGCTTTACCAGGAGGTCTGGGTACATTGGAAGAAATAGCTTGCGTGGCTTCTTGGTCATCTTTGGTCACAAATAAGAAACCCATTGGTTTGCTTAATATTAATGGTTATTTTAGTAATTTGCTTTCATATTTAGATAATGCTGTGGATAATGGATTCATGTTTTCAGAGGCAAGGAGAACCATAATTTCTGCTACAACCATTGAAGATTTACTCAAAAAGCTCCAAGCTTATGAGTATTTATCTGCTACGGTTGTTTCGCAAACGCTCGGAAAAAGAAAAAGAGATATGGACGAGCAAGGAGTGGATTGCACTTTGTCTTTGTGACATTATCTAACATTTTGTTTGTTGTGTCTCAGTTATAATAAGTGGTTAGCAACCTCTACAGGTAATATCTCCTAAATTTTACCTTCTTAAAAAAAAAAAAAAAAAAAGTTTGCTGTGTTTTAAGCAATTTAGAAGTATTCATTCTGAACAAGGTCTGAGTAAGGGAGACTTGAGACATACCTTGTCAGTTTGATTTCTTCTTTTCAAAAAAAAAAAAAAGAAAAAAAAAAGAGTTTGTTGTGTTTTAAGCAATTTAGAAGTATTCATTCTGAACAAGGTCTGAGTAAGGGAGACTTGAGACATACCTTGTCAGTTTGATTTTAATCTTTTTACGTTTACTTGTTAATTTTTGTTTAGTATTTTAGGATTATTTAGGTTGCATGAGTTTGTTTTGTTTTGAGTCTAGTTATTCCTATTCTTATGTTATTAGTTCTTTTCTCTTACACATGATTCTTTCATTTGGGTTAATAGACTTACATTGAGGACAATGTAAGAATTAAGTGTGGGGGGAATGATTTAGGATTTCTTTTATTTTCGTCTACTATTTTTTTTTATGAGTCTTTATTATTATTATTTTTAGTGTGTTTTAGTTCCTTTTTAATACAATGATGAGATATGAATTGCATAGGTCTAAACTAGTTACTAGTTTGAACATTTTCATGAGAATTAAGCTTGATACTAATTTTTATGAGCCAATGTTAATATGATATGTTGATTGAGAAAGAAGCATGTTTAGACTTAAAACTGACTTGTATAATCATCATTGTGAGTTTTTGAGCCTAAAATGATTGATGCATTATACAAATCAATCTAATTTCTTTCTTGAGTGCTCTTATGATTACATGATTCTCTAGAACTTGCTTTAAACCGTTTGAGACTATATTGATGCATGTGACAACATGAATATGATAGAGGCATTAGGATTTTTAGCCAGGGCCAAACAGCCATCTCTTATTGATGTTCCAAGAGAACACACCCTTAGTGAACCAATTTGAGCCTACATTGAATAAGCTATCTCTTTGGTAACCATAACTTGTCCCTAACCTAAATATACTTATATCCTTACCCTTGTTCTAAAGATGGATTATATATTTTGAGACATATTGCAAAAAACAAGGGATATTTTTAGTTGAAAATTTGGGTTAGAAACAAAAGATAAGTGTGGGGGAAGAAAAGAAAAAGTCAAGAGAAAAAGAAAGGGATCATTGTTAAATACATTCCCATATTCAAAAAAAAAAAAAAAATCTTCTCTTGAACTTCTAGTTAAAGTAAAGAAAAAGATGTTACAAAGTTGGTTAGAATGAAGCAAAGGCTCAACATGAATATTTAGCCTATGTGACTATGTACTTGTAAAGAGTTTTGAGAAGTTTCTTTGTATGATCTTATTATGTCTCTAAACTTTATGAACTCTTTGGAACCTTTGTGATATCTTTATCCTTTTGTTCTTCAACCACATTACAAACCCCTTGGCCCCATTACAACCTTGATTAAAGACCTCTTGATTCATGAAGTTGTGTGATCTAAATAGCGGAGAATAGGTGGACAAGCAAGAATATGGTAGAACTGTTTTCATGAGATTGATTGAGTGTAAACACTTCACCACTACTTTAAAGAGTGAAAATCATGAGGGTATCCCATGTGAGAAGTTGAGATTAAATTTGAACATGCACTATTTTGATTGAGATATGTTATGTTAATATTGGCTTAACTCAAATAATTTACATTCAAGCATGATTTTTTGTGAAATTCTTTAAGCTATTGATTAGTTTATAAGACTTGTTCAAAGATTATCTCTAAGTGTATTGAAAGGATTAGGAATAAATATTTTTAGTATATGTAGTTTATTTATAGTTTAGTTTTTCAATGTTTGTGGGTATCGTTCTAGCAAACCCTCACGAGACTAAACTCGTCCACTAGGGACACCTAGGGGTTTAAAGGCTTGTGTCACATGCTAAGTGCCACCGTGATTTCCTACGAAAATGGATTAGATTAGATTTTCTTATTTTATTTTTATTGAGTCGTTGCTAGGGACTAGCAACAATCTAAGTGTGGGGGTGTGATAACTCGTATAATTATATAGTTTTTAGTTATGTTTTATTATTGTTTTGTGTCAAATACGAGTTATTATTGTTTAGTCTAATTGTGTTTATGATCTTTTATATTTTTATGTAATTTGGTGTTTTTCACAAGTTTCTTTGAGTGATTTCAGATTACTAGAATTAAGGGCAAATCCAGTTCAGTTCCAGTTCCGACACATTTTGCCATATCAGCTATATCTGGAGTTTCACTAAAGCAATAAGGCTGAAATTTTAACCGTGCAAATTTAAGAGGCATATCTATCTTTTTCATGTTTTACACTTCTTGAAACGGAGTCGTTTTCCCTAGCGAAATCAACCATCAAGTTGGCTGATGTGCAATGACGTCTGTCCTGAGCAGTTTTCGCATTTTGACCATATCGTCCGATACACATTCGCAAATGAGCTGATTCAAACGGCTATGGATCACTAACTGATAGGGGAACATTTGTCTAGAAGACCATGTGATCAGATAAAGCCTCCAATATTGAAGAAATCGACCATCAAGTTGGCTGATGTGCAATGACGTCTATGCTGACCTGTTTTCGTATTTTGCCCATATCTTCTTCTCCACATCAGCAAATGAGCTGATTCCAATGGCTATGAATCAGTAACTCATAGGGGAACATTTTTCTAGAAGATCATGTGATCAGATCAGGCCTCCAAGATTGACAAAATCGACCATCAAGTTGGCTGATCAAAATGGTCATACAATATGACGAAAATTGTTAGAAAAATGCACCCACCTATTATACCTACCTTTGAAATTTGTAAAGCTTGTCTCTTGTCATTTAGCCCTCCAAAATGTGTATAAATAGAGGGCCTTGGATGATTGTAGAGGAGCATATTGTACATAGGTAGGATATTAGCCATTTTAATAAAATTCTCTAAGTTTTCTTCTTCTTTCTTTTCTCTAGTTTTCTTTCTTTTCTCTAGTTTTCTTTTTCTTTAGAGAGAGCAAGAGGTTGGATAATTAATATTCTTCCTCTTCTTCTTTCTTTCTTTTATTTTCTTCTTAGATTTTCTTTAATTTTATGTTTATGTTTATAATGCCTATGCTAGGCTAAACTTCTATTTGGTTAAGGGTGATTTCAAAGCCCTAGACATGTTTTGTGATTGATTTTCAGATTCTATCTATCATTAATTTTCTATCAAAGTTGCTTATGTTCTTCTACAAGAATTGTTCATGATGTTGTCTAGATTTATTTAGGTGTACAACTAGATAGATCTTGATAATTATCTATTGCTAGTTTAGGAGTCTTGATCCGTGTAATTGTCTTGATTTCCTATTCATAAGTGGCAATTTGTGATTAATGATTATGGTCAAGTTTTCAATAATTGCAAAGTGGAACATAACCTAAGTTGAACAATCCGAGCTTATGTGTTTGTTGCTTAGATCAACCTATCTTTCTCATCATAAAGCTGCCATTAAATTGAATTTAGAGAGCTTATTCTAGGTTGTTTAATGGTTAGAGATTAAATAGAGAGCTTGTTCTATTTAGCGACAAACTAAGGAAAGATTGGGGTAACAGAGCTTGTTGTTATCTACGGTTGTTAACTTTGATAGTTGGTTGATATTGATAGATCTGAAATTGATTCTTAATGATGTCTAGTGGTGGAGAATGAAACCTTAACCATATTTTTCATATTTGATTCTTCTTACTTATTTGTTTTCTTACTTTTAGTTTGCTTATTTTTTATATTTATTTTTATTGGCTGGTTATACCGCCTAATTTGTATATTAACTTTGTTTTATTTTTATTGGCTGGTTATACCGCCTAATTTAGTATATATATTTTTATTGGTTGGTTATACCGCCTAATTTAGTATATATATTTTTATTGGCTGGTTATACCGCCTTGCATCTTATTCTTATTATTTACTTTAGTTTAAATCTGGCTTCAAAAACCCCTTTTCTTTTATTGTTCTTGAATTTAAGTTTTAAACTATTAACTTATAAACTAAAACCCAATCCCTGAGGACTCGACCCTTGCTAACTACTATACTTACAATTTATCTTTTTAGTGCAAGGTTAAATAAGATACACTCTTTTGGGTGCATCACCTGGTATGGAGGGAATTAAGGGTTAATGATAGACTATTGACATCAGATGGGGAAGAAGTCCAGTTCATGAATCCGCCACCGAGGGAAATGCCATCAGAGTTAGAAATCGCAAGGGCGGAATTTGAAAAAGAAAAGGCCCAGATGAGCAAGGAGATTGCCCGACTGCAAGAAGAGCTTGAGGACATGAAAAATAGGGAATCAACTCGAAAAAAAAAAGGAACAGATCAAGAGAGAAAGGGACACCGCCAAGGGCGATGTTCGGGAATTACATTTGGAGAACAAGAGGTATAGCTTTGAGCTCAGATTTGAGGGGACCCTCAAAACTTCCGGGGAGTGGGAACATGAGGTCAAAAACCTCAAGAAGGAGAATAACTACTGGAAAGAGAAAGAAAAACACGAGGAAGCCCGAGCAAATCAATTGGAGAAACAAGCTAGGGAAAGCTTACATGGCGATGCTTCTGCTGACACGTCAAAGGGTCGTGAACAAGTAGGGATCAGATGGAAGAGCAAGGCAATCAAAAGAGAACAGTGAAGAAGGTCCAGAATCCGATGGAGTTACCAGTATTTTGTAATAATTTTTAGGAAAGACAGATTATCATGTTGTCTAAAGCAGGGATCTTTTCTTTGATGTATTTAGTTCCAGGAAATCAATTAAAGACCGTTTGGTTGAAATTATCCCGGGGCCAATACTTTAAATACATTCATCATTCACTAGTTCTTTCTTTTATATATTTTATTTGTTCATTCATTTATATTCATAATCATTCATTCATTTATTCTTTATAAATTGTTCATACACTTAGTCATTTATTTATTTATTTATTTGTTCATTCATTTATTCTTTATAATTAGTCATCTAAGTTCATACACTTAGTCATTTATTTAGTTGAGCATTCACTAACATTCATTCATTTATTCATTTTTTATAAAATATAAATAAGAAATGTGTCAATAATTTCTAATCCATGGTTTTTAAAACTAAAGGTACAATTGGACGCACTCGGAAAGAACCAGATTTCCAACACCCTTACAAAACTCGATCTCGAACAAGAGCCATGGAAAATGATCAGCTTGCTAGAATTGAAAGAATGTAAAGAATCTAGAAAGAACTACAAGAACAGTTAACTAAGTCTCAAGGGGAGACACGAGAACAGATGACAAAACTCATAGAGATGATGAGCACTATGATGAAGCAGAAGTGGCCCGGAGAGAACTTAGTTACTAGAATGGGAGCAGTGAATCAGGAAGATCGACCAGAAATAGTACAGAGAAATGGCCAAACATCCAAACCTGTGGGAAATGAACTCCCAACTAGGGCAGCTTCTTACATCTATATCCAACCAGCGGCCGAAACACAGAATTTTGGTCCAAAAAAGGGTAACATCGGAGTTGATCCAATTGAGGTTGAGGTTCCAGACTTCGAGGAAATGGCAAAAAAGGAAAGGGCCAAAATGGTTGAGTTGAAGAGGGTCGAAACCGCTGAATCTCTGTAGAAATATCAGCTGTTGGAAGAAAGGCTAAGAGCAGTGGAAGGAACAGAGTTATTTGGCAGTCTAGATGCCAAAGAGATGAGCTTGGTACATGATCTCGTGATTCCCCCAAAGTTCAAAGTACCAGACTTTGAAAAGTATAATGGGACCACCAACCCATCAGCTCATCTGACCATGTACTACAGAAGAATGATGGGGCATCAGGATAACGAGAAACTGCTTATTCATTGCTTCCAAGATAGCCTGACAGGGTCAGCCACCCGATGGTACAATTAACTGAGTCGTACCAAAATTCGTTCATGGACGGATTTGGCCAGGGCTTTTATGGAATATTATAAGCATGTGTCTGACATGGTACCCGATAGGCTGTCATTACAGAATATGGAAAAGAGGTCCAATGAGACCTTCAAAGAGTATTCGCAGAGGTGGAGGGATCTGGCCACACAAGTGCAACCCCCTTTAACTAGCAAAGAAACCACAGTGCTTTTCATCAACACATTGAAAGCACCTTATTATGAGAAATTGGTGGGAAGCGCTTCCAAGGATTTTGCAGATATGGTAATATCTGGGGAAATGATTGAGTCAGCTATTAAGAATGGGAAAATGGAAGGGGGTGAGTCTGCTACCCCAAAAAGAGCTATGGGCACCAATTATGCACCCTTTTTGCAACCATTTTCAGATTATCTGTATCTTCCACCAATCCTGCCTTGACCATTTCAACCCATACTGTCATCATCGGAGTCTTAACTTCCGCAATATCCCTTTTTAATCTTCTGCCCTCTCCGGTCAATATTGCATTTATTTGATTTCCGGCATGAGTGGGCAATGGGTTTCCAGCTACGTTCGGCCTATTTTTTTATCCAAACTTCACAACCCCATCATTGATCAGGCTTTGTACTTTCTTTTTGAAGGCCAAGCAATCTTCAATAAAATGTCCTTGGATTCCCGCAAGGTATGCATAGTTAGTGTTTGCATTGTACCATCTTGGATATGGAGGTGTCAAAGGTTTTAGGTACACGGGTGCAACAAGTTGACCCTGCAATAGTTTTGGATATAGCTCACCGTAGGTGGTAGGAATCAGATCAAATTGGGGGTTTTGATCATTCCTTGGTGAACGTTGGTCATTGCGCTCAGGCCCTTGTATGTTTGGGACAGTATTTCTAGGAAGGGTGATTTGAGGGGATATGCTAGTTAGGAATGGTTGTTGTGGTATATTGGTGTAAGGGAACGGGTTTTGGGTAAGGTGGTTGATATTGGGGTAGTAAGGATTATACCCCGGGTATAGTGTGTAAGGTGTCGGAGGTGCGTAAGGTGTGGTAGGAGTATAGGGCCTTGGTGGTGTGTATGGTGTAGGAGGTGTATAAGGGTATTGGTTGAATTTCCATTCTTGCTTTTGCTATTTTAATTATTATTTGGTGAGTTTCATTTTTAAATAAGTGTTTTTTTATTGTTCTTCTTAAGTTCTTTCTTCATCTCTTTCTTAAATATTGTTTTTACAATTTTTTTTACATTTTTCTCACCATGGCCGAATGGCCTATATTATTTTTAAAGTTGCTATTTTGTTTATTTTATCATGTTATTTATGTTATTTTCTTTAATCTTGATGTTTTAAGTATTATTCTACTTCATATACTTGAGTCATATTTTAATTTGGTTGCTTTGTTTGTTGCCATTTATGATTTAAATATCATGTTCTTGCATTTTTAATTTTCTGTTTTCATAAGTTTTAAATTTGTTGATGTTTTATATTTAGTATATCAAGTGTTTGTGAAAATGCTTGTGTTGTGTTTGCATGATTTGAGTTTTATATTTTAGTTGAGCATGTTAGTATATCAAGTGTTTGTGAAAATTCTTGTTTGGTTTTAGTATTTCTACTTTGTGTTTGCATGTTTTGAGTGTTATATTTTAGTTGAGCATGTTAGTATATCAACTGTTTGTGAAAATGCCATGCTTGTTGGAGCTTGAGGCCATTCGGCTACTCCATGTGTTTTGCATTGTATGTTGCATTTTTGCCATGTTAGTTGGTAGGTTTTGCATTTGCATGACATTTGATTGAGTATTTAGTTTAAGTATACCAAGTGTTTGTGAAAATGCCATGCTTGTTAGGAAGCATAGGCCATTCGGCCACTCCTTGTATTCTAGCATCATGGTTGCATTTTTGCTATGTTAGTTGATAGGTTAGCATTTGCATGATATTTGGTTGAGTTTTGGTTTAAGCATGCCTTGTGTTTGTGTTATTGCCATGCATGTTTTAGTTATTAGGTTTGGTTTATTTGCCATGTATGTTCACGCATTTTAGACCTAGGTTGCATTAAATGCCATGCAAGTTCATTTAGGTCTAGGTCACTGTATTGATGCCATGCATTTTATTCATGACATTTAGGTTTAAAACCATGCATTTCATGCATCATATTTGCTGTATTCTTCATGCATTTCATGTCCATGCCATTTGACTAATGACTTAGGCCAATTAATGGTTCAAAGTCATGCTCTCTTGAGCACACTTGTGGAAAATTAAAGTTTGTCAAATTGATTATTCTATGTTTGTGATTTTTTTTATTTAGCCAATTTTTATCTAACTTTCAAAAAGTCCTAGCTACTGTTTGTGAGCCATTTTGTGAGTCTTAAATATTTTTACTTTGATTTTTAAATGATTTTATCAAAGGCAAAAATGTATTTTGGCAAAACAATTTTTTTTCACCCAGTACTCGTACTTTCCCGATTTTTTTGGAATTCATCTTTAATCAAAAAATTAAGCTGATTGTTTTCGGTGTAGTTTTACATGTCCTGAGTCTCCAGTATTTTTTTCATAATTTTTTGAATTTTAAAAATAGGGTAAAAAATCGTGGCTTAAAACTGGACAGTGGAGTCAGAATTGAATTTGGAGGAAAATCGTTTTTCTGTTTTGTTTAAGTTACTTAGAGGGGGCTGATTAGGAAGGTTAGCTACAGACTTAGGGTAGTTTTTAAGCCCTTTTAAACTCTAAAAATGATTTTTTAAGTCTCGGGTTAAGGGTAGTCAAGTCTGGGATTTTAAACTTAGGAAATTAGAGCCATTTAAAAAAGGGTTTAACCCAGTTTTTTGTTTTTAACCTAAGCTTTTCCAAATTGTTTTCAAACAATCAAAAAGTATTTTGGTTTTAGAATATTTAATTTGACATATTTTCCTAAGGTAGCCGGATATCTTTTTAGATATAAGGATTTCCTTAATTAAAGGAAAAAATACATTTTCATGCATTGCATTTTCCATATTCATGCATTTTATATAATATGTGATTTTTGCTATGATAATTTCTATGATATTGTTATGATTTTGAGTTATGTTATATTGTTTATTATAAGATTTGGAATATTTCATGATATCCTATGCTTTTTATTTAATTTTTTTTCTTTGTTGTTATATTATTTAGCATATACTATGTTCATGCATTATTATTTTCATTTTTATTTCCATGCATATTATATGATAGTATTATTTTATATTCCATGTCATTTAAATTATATGCCATATCATCCATATTTTCCATGTCATTTAAATTATGTCATTTCATATAGAATGTATTATGTTACCTAGGTTATTTTATTACATATAGAATATATTATGTCACCTAGGTCATTTCATTTCATTTCATTTAGAATATGTCATATAACTTAGGACATTTCATTTCATTTAGAATATGATAAGGCATTTAAATTATATCATATCATTTAGGATGCATTATATTATTTAGATTATGCCATGTTATTTTATTTATATCATGCATATACATATTCATATCTTTTAAAATGTTTTCAAAAGGATAATGATTTTTCAATAAAAAATAAAGATATTCCCGAGTTAAAATAATTCATGAGTTCTCTACCGGGTTTGCTGGAGGGAATATCATCAATTATCATTAATAAAGGAATATCTTTCTTTCAAAAAACGAGAATGATTCGGAAAGTTTTCCAAAATAATATAAATTTCTATATTTTGCCACGTTTGTTGGGGAATATAGGAAAATTTTGAATTTATAAATTATGGATCATTTTCAATTAAAAATAAAATTATTTTTCTTTAAATTGGGAATTAACTTGAAATACTAAATTTAAAACCAACTTTTTATCAAGATTTGAGATAAAACACGATTAATAAGGTACCGTTTTATACGGGCGTTGTGGGGGTGCTAATCCTTCCCCGCACGTAATCGAGTCCCGAACCCGTTTCTTTGAGTTCTCTGGTTTAAACGCAAAATTGAAATTGGTTTTAAAAATATTTTAATTATTTTTTAAAAATATTTTGTAAAGCCGATTTTAATAGGTGCCCGATCACACCTAGCTAAAAAAGATTGGTGGCGACTCCATGTCTTTTTCAAGGTCATTTTCAAAACCTTTATTTTTTTTAGAGGAATTTAGTCGACTTTTCCTCGATTTTTTTTAAATGTCACGCTTAACGAATAATAAAGTCTTGCGATGAGACTTGTTATTTTTTAGGTTGCCACATCCACAACCCTAATTGGTGAGCATTCGAGAGCCACACATAACCGATCACATACATCCACAAAGTCCTGTGGGTATGAATCAAGCTCAATCCCAAAAAATATCGGTGGCTTATTCCATCGAAACTCATATAATGTCACTAGGAGATACGGCCCTTGTTGGGCGGGCTGCTGTCCCTCCGGGGGATTCTGTGGTCGTGGAGGACCTGGAGGAGCCTGGTCCTGCCTCTACTGCCTCTGATCTGCTAGTAGATTTAGCAGGGTCCTAACCTCTTGACGTATCTCACCAATCTCAGCAGCTAACTGTTCTACCCTATTACCTGCTGCTGACCCCCTAGCAGATCCAGAAGTCTGTTCTCATTCTCCAGGAACAGGATTCAGACGTCCTGCGAAGGCCTGATCGGGAACCCTAGACGGTTGTTCCCTCTGCCTACCTCGTGTTTTTCATACCGGGGGCATAGTAACCTGAGACAAAAACTTAATCATTAGGTACTCTCATCTATTCAATCCCCGCACTATCCACTATAATCGACAAGTGATCCATTACATGATGGACACGTGTGATGTCACTGACCTCTAGACAATGCTTTGATACCAACTTTGTCACATCCCAACTCCGAGAGTGTGACCGGCCAGAGACAAGTATGCCCTTGCCTTCGAAGCCTTCACTATTTATCTACCTAACGAAATTTCAGCATGACCTCGCCCGATAAGGGGGGTTTACCGAACCTGCAAAACTTGCAACACAATAATAATAACACATGACATCCCGGTTAGGACACCTCCAACTATGGAGTAACCAAGATGTCCCTCAGCAGACACACAAAGTGAACCATAATGCATATATTTATATACAATACCAAAAATACACACAACAATCTCGATCTTCGATCGGATAACTGCATGAAACATAATACAACATACTTAGACAAAATAACATATGGCATCCCTAGGTGACTGTACATAGCTCCTCCATCTAGTAATGGATCACCTCATCAAAACGACATGTCATGCTCACTGACTAGCTTCACGAACTAATACGGCAGGGTGGATGAGGGATCGGGTCGATCAGTATCGAAAAAGGAAAAATAACTAAAGAGTAGTCATGAGGACCCAGTGAGTAAACACAAGTTATATTAACTAATATCACATGGATGTTTCTATCTAACATCACAAACAACTATAACATCCCTGTAGGGTTCGTAGACTCCTACAAATTGGTAGGGCTCGAAAGCTCCTACAAAACTGGTAGGGCACGAAGGCTCCTACAAAATCGGTAGGGCTCGAAGGCTCCTACAAAACCGGTAGGGCTCGAAGGCTCCTACAAAACTGGCAGGGCACGAAGGCTCCTACAAAATCGGTAGGGCTCAATGGCAGCTTACAAATCCGGTAGGGCACAATGGCAACCTACAAATCTGGTAGGGCACAATGGCAGCCTAGAAATTCGGTATAGCTTAACATTACAATAAACATGCATCACATAGCATTTAAATAAGCGTACTAGCAAGGAACAATGTGGCGCCATACGGTCGACCACTCATATGACAATCCCGGATTATTACATAATCATCACTTATCCATTCCTTGGATCACGTCTTTACGAGAACTCGATATCATAAGGTAATTCTTCGTCATATATTCATACAATCACAGTCAGTATGTCATAACATAATCTAATGATCCTACGTCTAACGCTACATGTTTACTCACAGTGCGCTAAGCGAAATAAATTGGATCCTCGTGCTTAGGGGCTCTTCCAACTACAGACTCAACTAATCTGCACTCTTTCTGGATAGTAGAAATATGTGTTTGGTTGGCTTGGTGATGAGTAAAAATCAAAAGATCAAGCTTACAAGCTTTTGGTTATGGAGTTTTCTTCACTTTGGTTAGGTTTCTCAAGGTTGAAGAAGAAGCAACTCTTAGGGCATGAAAAATGAAGGTCACGATAGATTAAGGAGTTTCTTGGCTGATTTTTATGGCCATTTACCAAGCCAAATGATAAAAATACCCCTTTAGCCCACCTTTTTCTTTTAGTGCTTAAATGGGGCCCACATGAAATTTTTACATTCGAAAGCTCGTTTTTCACTTGTCTCAGCACAAATTTGTTAAAATATCATTTTACACTAGTACGCAATTTTTCATGATTTTTTGATATCCCAAACATCAAATCCGAGCCCCGAACCGTTTACGGGTCAACATTAAGAATTTTGATTTTATCTTCAATTCTCATTCTGATTTCACCAACAGCTTTCTAACATCATTTTATGTCCATATGAATCCATTTATTTACTTAAAACCTTTTTCGAACCTTCCCGCTACCAGTTCCGGATTTTGACTCCTTTAAGTTAACTAAAGGCGTATCCATTTTCCACTTACTTTTTGAGTAAAAAAAATGTCAAAATTTCAATCTAAGCATCATATTATGATCCTCTATGATCCCAGAGTCTATTGGTAACGTATACGAACCAAAAATAAATTTTTGGGTAAAATAACCAAAATACCCCTAGTTCATATTTTACCGGTTTTGTGCCAATTAGATTTTTCTAATAATCCTGATCAGTAATATATCACATTTTAATACTATGTGAAGTAAAAATACCAAATTTTACGGGCTTTACATTGTCCCGGTTGCGATTCCTGACTTGTGATCACTTTAAGGCTAAATCTCTCAAATATTCGATTAAACCCCTTACTTTAAAAATTATTAATATAACAATAAGACCAGATGGTAGTATGCTTTGTCTACAAGCATACATAAACTTGATCCACCAACTATGAATCATTTAAAAAGACCCGAGTCGATCTCTGTCTTACAAGGGTCTTACAATTGTGCTCGGAGACGACTTTAAAAATGCTGCCCGGAGGTCTTATCCATGCTTTTGGAAAGTTGTGCCCGGAGGTCTTAAAAATGATGCCCGAAGGTCTTATCCATGATTTTGGAAAATTGTGCTAAGAGGCGACTTTAAAAATGTGTATCTTTCAGAGGCTTTGGCTATCACCACCCAAGATTTGTTTATTTTAAAATTGTAAAACTTTGGATATCTCCACCAGAGGCTTCGGCTATCACCACCAAATACTTGTTCATTCTTAAAATAGTAAAACCCTAGATATCTCCACCAGAGGCTTCGACTATCACCACCAAAGGCTTCGGCTATCACCACCAAAGGCTTATTCACTTTTAAAATTGTAAAACCCTGGATATCTCCACCAGAGGCTTCGGCTATCACCACCAAAGGCATGTTCACTTTTAAAACTGTAAAATTATGGGTTCGACTCATTTAGAAAACAAGTTCAATTTAAAAAAATAAAAGAAAGTACCTCGATGGTGGTCTCGGGGCTCAACTTGTTTGAGAAGCAGAACGAGTTTGATTTTAAAACAAAATACTTCGACGGTGGTCTCGGGGCTCGACTCATTTGAGAAGTAGAACGAGTCCGATTTTAAAAACAAAAGGAATGCCTTAACAATGATCTTGGGTTTGACTAATTCGAAAAATACATTTGATTTGAAAAAAAAGGAATATACCTCGATGATGGTCTCGGGGCTCGACTTATTTGGAAAACAAGTTCGATTTTAAAGAAAATGCCTAGACGGTGGTCTCGAGGCTCGACTCATTTGGAAAACAAGTTCGATTTAAAAAGTAAAAGAAAATACCTCGACGGTGGTCTCGAGGCTCTACTCATTTGAAAAACAAGTTTGATTTTAAAAGGAAAATACCTCGACGGTGATCTCAGGGCTCGAATCATTTGAGACGCAGAACGAATTCAATTTTAAAACAAAATACCTCGACGGTGGTCTCGGGGCTCGACTCATTTGAGAAGCAGAACGAGTTCGATTTGGGGAAGCAAAATTTCCATGATTCCTGCAATGTTAGTTGAATGCAATGATGAAAATGACATGCTTTGCAAATGCTTGTAAGATGTATGTTCCCTAAGGATGAATGTAATAAAATGTTCATTCCATGATTTCTAATCCATGGTTTCTTTGAGGTTTACAGACTGTCTGACTTCATGACAGAATTTTCAACTTTTCACTGATGCCCCCACTCGAGGATCCTTCAATCAAGATAATTGTTAAAAAGTCCTAGTTTATGACTTCATTGAAATTCACAAATTTTTTTGACTTCAAGTCTTCAACACATTCACGGTTTACTTCTACTTGGTGAATTTTCCATCATGATGTGCTGTTATTTTCCAAATTTTAATAGTTTCCAAACATCTTCTAAAATTTAAATCTACTCCTTAGTAATACACTAAAATCCTTTTGTTTAAAGATTTTTATGTTTATTAATCATCATTCAATGTAATAACAATCAAAATGCATCATAAAATGTATGAAAAAAGGTATGAAACAACCAAATGTCATAAAAGGGATAACAAGATGACAGAGGTGTATATCAAGGATACAAGAAATAAATGTAGAGTTGTAGGTTGTAGATGCCCTAGATGCGGAATATCTTGGACCATTCCTTCTTCAATTCATCTGAAATTTCTCTTGAATGAGCAATTTACTTGGGTAACCTCTCGGCTTCCGTAGTTGTGTCAGACTAAGTTTTTCTCCTTTCTTCTGATTTTTCGATACTTTTTCCCCCTTTACATGGAGCATTGATTCAATCCTTAATCAGTACTTGAGCCGCCCTTTGTGAGTTTTCAACCCAAGTGTCCCCCATTTGGTATTAAGTCTCCCTTTGCGGATTTTCGGCTTAAACTTCTCCTTTTACATTCTTTTTTTCATTTTTTTGTTTGTTCTACCATGCATCTGAGAATTCTAAATGCTTCCAAGGTAAAAATGTCAATTAAAAAGATGGGACGAATTACGAGATTAACCTTTCAAATTAAATATCCATGCTTGATCAAAATAGTCTTTTAAAAGCAAGTAATGTAGGCCAAATGTTCAGGTTTAGAAAGAAAGGGTAAATAGGCCCAAAATATGTTTAAGGGTGATTGGATCAAGGATCATTTCCTAAGGAGAATTCATTCTTGAAACATTCGTCTTTTTTAGACTTTCCTCTTTTTTTTTTTTTTTGGAATCTGTTTCTTTCATTCTTGGCTTTCATTTATATTCTTTGATTTCACACTTTTTTGGTGGCTCTTTTTGCCATGATTTTTGGAGGTTATTTTCCTCGTATCTGCCCTCCAATGTAGAAGGTGATCCTTGATCAAGGTTCAAAGAAAGAAAAAATTCCTAAGGCTCAAAGGGGTGACTAAGGATAATTTCTTCTTAGTGAAAGGAATATGAAAGATGGCCATTCATCATATCAAGCACGAATATTCTCATTGAAAAGCAATCCTCAGGGGAAATAGATATATATAATTTCAATTTTTACATTTAGAATCATTCGAATTTTCATGTGCACAGCATCACAATTTTCTTTTCTCTGTCTTCTTTTTTTTCTTCAAGCATAATACTTCTTCAATTCGTCAGCATTCACGAGATTTCTCAAATCATCCCCATCCATCTGAGTCAGAATTAATGCTCCTCCAGAAAAAGCTCTTTTTACCACATAGGGCTCTTCCCAATTTGGAGCCCATTTCCCTCGTTGATCCTTCACTATAGGGAGAACTTTTCTTAGTACCAACTACCCTTCTCGGAACTGCCTGGGATGAACCTTCTTGTTGTGGGCTCAAATCATATTTTTTTGATACAAATTCCCATGGCAAATTGCTTTCATCATTTTCTCTTCGATAAGATTCAATTGTTCATAGCGAGCTCTACCTCACTCTGCCTCTTCTAAACCAACCTCCATCAAAACACGAAGGGAAGGGATTTCAACCTCAATAGGTAACACTGCCTCCATTCCATATACCAAAGAAAATGGCGTGGCACCCGTAGATGTGCGGGCCGAGGTACAGTATGCATGAAGAGCAAAAGGCAAGATCTTGCCAATCTTTGTACACATCGGTCATTTTCTCAACAATCTTCTTGATGTTCTTATTGGCTGCTTCTATTGCCCCATTCATTTTCGGACGATAAGGTGCCGAATTATGATGCGTGATCTTGAACTGAGTACACATTTCTCTCATCATATTATTATTCAAATTGAGAGCGTTGTCTGAAATGATTCTCTCTGGCAATCCATACCGGCATATGATTTCCTTCTTGACGAATCTGCATACTACTGACTTCGTTACATTCGCTTAAGAAGCAGCTTCCACCCACTTTGTGAAGTAATCTATGGCTACTAGGATGAAATGGTGTCCGTTTGAAGCTTTTGGGGTAATTGGCCTGATCATATCCATCCCCCATATCGAAAATGGCCATGGTGCAGTGATGACATGTAATGGTGATGGAGGCACATGAATCTTATTTGTATATATCTGACATTTATTGCACTTCTAGGAATAACTAATACAATCTCCTTCCATTGTTAGCCAATAATATCCTGCCCTCACAATCTGTTTAGTAAGCATGTGACCATTGGCATGAGTGCCACATATCCCTTCATGGACTTCTTCAATGATTCTCCGAGCTTCGGCAGACCCAACACATCTCAATAGAACTTGGTCTTTCCCTTTCTTGTAGAGAATCTCACCATCTAAGACAAAACCCATCGCCAATCTCCTTAGAGTTCTCTTATCATTTTTTGTTGCTTGTTCAGGATACCGTTGACTCTTGATGTATTGCAAGATGTCGTAATACCAAGGAAGGCCATCTGCTTCTTCTTCGATACTCAGGCAGTGGGCAGGAGACTTATATATGCTTATCTTTATTGGCACAACTTCGGCCCCTTCATTTACTTTAAACATTGACGATAAAGTGGCTAAAGCATTTGCCATTCGATTTTCTTCTCGGGGGAAGTAGTTGAAACTCACTTCTTCAACTTCCTTTATCAACTCAGTATGAGCTCTCGGTATCGAATTAACTTTGCATCTCGGGTTTCCCTTTCTGTCCGTAGTTGGTATATCACTAGGGTTGAATCTCCGAAAACTTCTAGAGTTTTGATCTTTTTGTCTACGACAGCACGAATGCCCATAGTACATGCCTCATATTCAGCGGGTATTGTTTGTACAATCAAAATCCAATCTGGCAATGAAAGGATAATAATCTTCCTCTCGGGATATGAGCACTGCGCCGACCCCATGCCCCATGGCATTAGATGCACCATCAAAGTATATTTTCCACATTTTCTTCTTCGGGGGAATCCCATCCTCCTCCAAAACACACATCAAGTCTTCATCAAGGAAATCAAAGTTCAAAGGCTCATAATCTTCAATCTCCCAACTTGCTAAGAACTCGGCTACTGCGCTGCCCTTTATAGCTTTCTGACTCACATACATAATGTCGTACTCTGACAACAAAACTTGCCATCTTGTCGTTCTTCCTGACAAGGAGGGTGCTTCCAACATATACTTGATAGGATCAAGCTTGGCAATCAACCACGTTGTATGGTACAACATATATTGTCTGAGCCTTCAAGTAGTCCAAGCTAAGGCACAACACACCTTTTCTACCGATGAATACTTTAGCTCATACTCTGTGAACTTCTTGCTGACATAATAAATCGCTTGTTCTTTCTTCCCGGTCTCATCATGCTGCCCCAATACACAACCAATAGATGTCTCAAATACTGATAAATATAGTATCATTGGTTTTTCCAAAATAGATGGCATTAATACTGGTGGGTTGGATAGATAGTGCTTAACTTTTTCAAAGATGATCTGACACCCTTCATCCCATTCTCTCGGATCATGCTTCTGAAGTAACTTAAATATTGGATCACATTTGTCGGTTAACTGAGAAATAAACCGAGCAATGTAATTCAATCTTCCTAGAAAGCCTCTCACTTCCTTTTGAGTACGAGGTGGTGGCAAGTTCTGGATGGCCTTTACTTTATCTGGATCAATCTCAATTCCCCTCTTACTGACGACAAAACCTAACAACTTCCTCGAAGTGACTCCGAAAGTGCATTTTGTCGGGTTTAGTTTGAGTCGAAACTTTTCTTAGTCTTCCGATGAGTTTCTTAAGATTCGCTATATGCTCATCTTTTCCTTGTGACTTTGCGATCATGTCATCAACATATACTTCAATCTCCTTATGCATCATACCATGAAACAAAGTTACCATGGCTCTCTGATATGTTGTCCCTGCATTTTCAGACCAAATGGCATTATTTTATAGTAAAATGTTCCCCACATAGTGACGAACATGGTTTTCTCCATATCTTTCGGTGCTATCTTAATCTGATTGTACCCTGAGAATCCGCCCATGAAGGAAAACAAATAACTCTTTGCCGTATTATCCACCAAGGTACCTATATGAGGTAAAGGGAAATTATCTTTAGGATTGGCCTTATTCAGATTACAGTAATCAACATACATCCGTATTTTTCCATCCTTCTTTCGAACTGGGACAATATTTGCTACCCATTTTGGATATTTTGCCACTTCCAAGAACCCGACATCGAACTGCTTTTTCACCTATTCTTTTATCTTTAACAATATGTCAGGCCTCATTCTTCTCAATTTCTGTTGAATTGGCTTGCAATCTGGTCTTAAAGGGAGCTTGTGAACCATAATATAAGGATCCAACCCTTGCATGTCTTGGTATGACCATGCAAATACATCGACATATTCTCGAAATAAAGCTATTAGTTCACACTTTGTTGATGGTGACAATGAGGTTCCAACTTTGACCTTCTTTATTTCTTCTCCACTTCACAGGTTTATCATTTCTAACAGCTCCTTATGAAGCAATACTTGCTTCTCCTCTTGTTCTATTTTTCTCAATAGATCCGGAGCCAGACCTTAATCTTTGGCATCTTCGTTGGCATCGAAATCACCCGTGCAAATGGGTCTTTCAAAATCAATTTCAGAATTATTGACAGGATGGTCCTCATATTCCGCATTCGTACACTTGCAAATAGGCGAGGAAGAAACAATATAGGAAGGCATATAGGCAATGAAAGAAAATGAAAGAGCAAAAATGAAAGAATATGGACACATCAATATGAAGAAAATGCATCGTGCTTGTTATTTATTAAATGACGAGTTTTAAACATAAGCCCGTTACAAAAAAAATTCTTAATATCCTTGGGCAAAGATAATTAAGATTGTTTCAGAGTATTAATCTATAGTAGACCTAAAAACTATATGAAGCTCGGTCGTACTCCAGTTCGTTAATTTATAACCCGGTGGACATGGTCGCACCATCCAACTTGTAATTCTATCTTCAATTCCTTCTTTACCAGCCATGCGGATTACCATGTCTTGCATCTGCTCGTCCCTGCTCATATGGAACTTCTCAATGGCCTGTTCAATCATTACCAACACATCGTCGAAATCCTTCTCCCCAAACTCAAAGCTAGCAGAACGAAAGTTGCGAAGGATTGGTGGGAAAGTCAGGGCTCTCACTCTATATCCATACCCGAGAGATGAGGCATCCTTCTATTTTGATTTTTCTCAATTTGTCTCCTCTTTTCATGAGCTTTTGGGAGATATCTCAGACCAAACTGATCTTTCTTCCCAGTTACTTCAATTTCTCTGGCCATACCCTGGAGATATTTTCCCAGTCCCTTTCCTGCTCTGCAGTCTTTTCCTACCGTTGTTCTCACCCCCAACCTGGTATTCTTAGACAGCTTTGGCTCTAGAATTTTATGTCCTTCAGTGACGAACACAGCATTAACAAATTCCAGTGACCTGAATGAGCATTCTATAGCATCCTCATTCGGTTCTATGTAGGGGGAGTTAGTGGATGCGGAGGCTATGATGTCTTCCTCTCTCGATACGCTGATCAGGCGTCCTTCCATTACAAACTTTAATTTCTGGTGGAGAGATGATGGTACTACCCCAACAGAATGTATCCATGGCCTTCTCAAAAAATAGTTATAAGATGGGGTAATGTCCATAAGTTGGAAATCCACCTTATAGGTAGAAGGACCTATCTCCAGCGGGACCTCAATAGTTCCTATTACTTCCCGTCGAGTGCCATCAAAAGTCCTAACCACAGTGTGGCTTGGAAGCATGTAGGACATGTCAACCGACAGTTTAGATAAGGTCACCAAGGGCATTACATTCAACTAAGAACCATTATCCAAGAGTACTCATGGTAAAATGTGCCCCTTGCAAGTAGTCGTAATATGAAGGGCTTTTGTAAATCCTATATTGTTGGGTGGTATTTCATCATAATTGAAGAAAATGTGATCATCCGCTGCTATGTTCCCCACCAACCGATCTAATTTTTCCACTGATATGTTATTGGCCACATATGCTTGATTCAAAACCCTTAGCAGCGCATTTCTATGTGGCTCCGAGTTCAGCAACAGTGAAAGGATCGAAATCCTTGCTGGTTGATGGTGCAGTTATTCTACCAGACTGTACTCACTGTGTTTTATAAATTTCAAGAATTCACAAGCCTCTTTTTTCATTTATCGGCTCTTTCATCGGGGTTGAATTTTTCTCCACTCCTTTTGACTGATCCATCTCTATATGGACCGATTCTTCTATTCTCTTTCTTTTGTCAACTCCTCATTCCTTTCCCGCAGGAGTTTGCTCAACAATTTTGGGGGCGTAACATCTACCACTGCGAGTTAAATGTCCTACACCAGTTATATCAGTTGCTGTTTTTTGACTTGAAGAGCCCGGCGTAACCACGCTGTAATCATATCTCGAAGGAGTAGCCTTATTCTCCTTGTACGAGAAAGAAGATGGCAACTCTATAATTGACTTTTTCATGATTTCTTCAGAAATCGGGGTAGCCTTCTTTTTTGGCTCATCATAGTAGATAACGAAAGGTCTACCCACCCCATAACCGACTGAACTTTAGCTAAAAAATCTCCACACTCCTGTATAGTGTGTCCCTTGCACCTATGGAACGGACAATAATCCTCCGTCCTGCTTGCAACCATTTTCAGACTAGCTTCATCCTGACTATTCCTACCCTGACCATTTCAAACCACACCTTTATCATCGGAGTCTTCACCTCACTGACGTGTCTTTTCACCGTACCAACTTCCCCTGACAACACCCCATTCACCTTGGCCTCATATGATTGGGCAATGGGTTACCCGCAATACTAGGCCCGTTATTATATCCGAACTTTACGACCCTAGTGTCAATCAAGCTTTGGACCTTTCTCTTAATAGTAATGCAATCCTCGATTGAATGCCCCTGAATTCTCGCATGATATGCGCAGTTAGCATTTGCATTATACCATTTGGGATATGGTGGTTTCAAGGGTTGAAGGTATACAGGTGTAACGAGTTGCCCCTATAATAGTTTAGGGTATAATTGACCATAAGTTGTAGGAATGGGATCAAATTGAGGCTTTTGATTATTCCTTGGTGATCTTTGGTCATTGCGAATGATACCCTGGGTATTAAGAAAGTGTTTTAGGGAATGGCTATTTATGGGAATATGCCAGTTAGGTATGGCTGTTGCGGTATGGTTGTGTAAGGGAAAGGGTTTTGGGTAAGGTGGTTCACGGCAGTGTAGTAAAGATTGTATGTCGGGTAAGGTGTATAGGGTGCAGGAGGTGTATAGGCTGCAGGAGATGTATAGGGTCTAGGAGGTGTATAAGGATAATGGTTATAGCTAACTGCATGAGTTTCCCCTTCTTTCTTTTTAACGGGGATGGCCTTTTTTGGAGTTGAAGATTCTCCTCCTTCCATCTTTCCACTCTTAATGGCGGTTTCTATCATTTCACCGAATATGACCATATCCGCAAAATTCTTAGTGGGCGCACCTACCAACTTGTCATAGTATGGTGCTTTTAAGGTGTTGATGAAAAGGATCCTAGTTTCCTTACTGATCGAGGGGGTTGCACTTGAGTGGCCAAATCTCTCCATCTTTTAAGAATACTCCTTAAGGCTCTCAGTAGTTTTTTTCTCTATGTTCTGCAGTGACAACCTATCAGGTATCATATCAGATACGTGCTTATAATATTCCATGAAGGCTCTGGCCAAATCCATCCAAGAACGGATCTTAGTCCGGGTCAACTGATTATACCAACGGGTTGCAGAACCCGTTTAACTATCTTGGAAGCAGTGAATGAGCAACTTTTCATCTTCGTCATGTCCTGTCATTTTTCGGCATTACATGGTTAAGTGTGCTGATGGGTTGGTGGTCCCATTATACTTCTCAAAGTCTGATCCTTTAAACTTAGGAGAAATTACCAGGCCATGCTCCAGACTCATCTCTTTGGCATCCAGACTGCCAAACAATTCTGCATATTCCACTACCCTTAGCCTCTTTTCCAATAATTGATACTTTTTCTGTGATTCGACAGATTCAATCCTCTTTAGTTTAGCCGTCTTTGCTTTCTCCTTTTCAGCGAGCTCCTCAAAATCCGAAACGTCAACAAGATTAGTTGGGTCAGCCCCAATGTTAACCTTTCCAGGAGCATAGTTTTGTACTTCTGCCATCAGTTAGATGTAAACAAAAGACGCTACCCCTGTTGGAAGCTCATTTCCAGCATTTTGGAATGTTTGTCCATTTAGCTCCACAACTTCAAGTCGGCCCTCTTGATTCACTACCCCTTTTACTGTAACTGAATTCTCACCTGGCCCTTTCTGTCTAAGCATGGCATTCATCATTTCCATAAGCATGGCCATCTGCTCTCTTGGCTCTTCTTGAGATTTAGCCAATTGCTCTTGTAGTTTCCTCTGATCCCGTTCCATCCTTTCAATACGGGCAATCTAGTCATTCTCCATAATTCTGGCTCGATATCTGGTATTATAACGGTGCTGAAAATCTGGTTCTTTCAGAGTGCACCCAATTTTACCTTCAGTTTAAAAAACCATGGATTAGAATTTGTTGACACATTCTTTTTGTTTTATTAAAATGAATGTATGAATGAATGAATAAGTATAAATGAATGAAAAATAGAATGAATAAATAAATGACTAAGTACATGAATATGTATGAATAATTGAATAATGGAATAAATGAATGACTAAGTATGAATATGAATAAATGTAAAAATATATAAAGAATGAATAAAAGAATGATTATAAATATATATGAATGAATTTGAAAGTATTGGCCCCGGGATAATTTCAACCAAACGGTCTTTCATTGGTTTCTGAAATTAAATACATCAAGGATAACAAGATCATTGCCTAAGGCAACCCAACTGTTTGCTCATTTGTTTCAAAGTGTCGTTACAAAGTGATAGTCCAAAAGGAACCCCCTCAGATCTCGGACTTTCCTTTACAGCCCCCTTTGGATTGGTTTGCCTTCCAATCTGGCCCGTAATCTTTCATTCTCCAACTGACATCTCAATAGCTCGACAGAAACAGCAGTGTGTGAGCTTCCCCTAGCTTGCTTTTCTTGATCAAGTTTTTCGGCTCAGGCTTCTTCCTGCTTCACTCTCTCTTTCCAGTAGCCATTCTCTTTTCTGAGGTATTCGACTTCTTTCTCCCATACCCTGGAAGGCTTGACATTCCCTTCAAATTTTAGCTTGAAACGAAACCTTTTATTTTCCAAGTGTAGTTCCTCGAGATCACCCTTGATAGTTTCCCTTTCTCTCTTGACCTTTTCTACTTCTCTTTCCCAAATCGATTCCCTATTCTTCATGTCATCGATCTCTTCTTGGAGTCGGGCAATCTCTTTGCTCATTTGGGCTTTTTTTCTCCAAATTTTGACCTTCCAATTTCAAGCTCCGATGGCGCTTCCTTTGGTGGTGAATTCATGAGTTGAACTTCTTCCCATCAGATGTCAACAATCTATCATTAACCCTCCTTTCTCTCCATACCATGTAGTCGGGTGTGACGATGTCAGCATATCGAGCCACCTTTATCCGTGAGTCTCCTTCCATGCTTCAATTATTTCCCGCACCATTCCAGAGTACACTTCCTCTCCATAGGTAAACTCTAATAAACCTAGTTCGTGAGTCGCAGGTGTGAATTGTCGAGACTCGACCTGTCTTTGCACCAATAGAGGTGCGTAACTCATGGCTCCCCAAATTCTAAGTAGTGGAACCCCCGGGTTGTCCCCACATTTATACATAATCGGCAAAGGAACCATCCACGGAGCTCTCCAAGTTACCATCTCACCTTTAATATTTTGGAACATGTTGATCCATTGCTCTTCATTTCTATCCTCAAGCCAATCCTTTTTAAAGAACTCACTGATCGGTACAAGGGATTTCATGTACGGTTTGAAAGAAACATCCTCAATCCTCCAGAAGTGACTTTAAATCCAAACATAGAGGAGTTGCACACATCCCTTGAATCTCCCTTTTCTTTCCCTTTTACAAAAATTCAAAGATCGGATAGTTTCTGCGATGATGGCAGGGGATGGGTTGATCTTTTGTTCCAACTTCTCGAAAAAATCAAACACGGCTACATCCACATGACCCAATATCTTTTGGAAGATAACTAACCCATAAATGGCTAAAGCAAAGATGTCCTTGACTTTTTCTCTATCAGAGTGACTCAATATCAATTGTCGGAGAATCTCCCATGGGATACATTCATTTTTCTGCTTCTTATCCACATTGTAGACACCTAATTTTGTTCGAACTCCTAAATCAGGTATGTTTCTTCTTAATGATGTTTGAGAATGCAAAATAGCTCTTCCCATCCTGCAAGTGATACTCCGAGACTTAGTTTAAAAAAGCAAGCATGAAAAGTCAATTTGGAAAAAGTCAACCATTAAAAAGTCAACTCTTATTCAAAATAAAGATCCAAAGTTTATTTGAACAATGGTGAAAGAATTTTGATAATTCGAGGTCTACAATGGGAGATATGGAGTCCGGAAGATGGGTTACGAAAATTCAGTGGAAAGAAAACCCTAGTTCGAAAAATTTGGGGAAAAGTGCTTAAACGATCAAATTTGTCAAAATCGAAGGTTTCGAGTGAAATATAATCAATGACTATGGGTATTGGAGAGGCCATTTGGAAGCAAAATCAAAGGAAGAGTAAATTCAAAAGAAACCGAGAAAATGGGTTTTTGGTGATTTTTGGCAAAATTGGGGAAAATTACAAAAATAGCCCGATTCGATGAAATTAAAGCCCCTAATTGATGAATAGTGGGTAAATAAAGATAGCCTAAGGCTCAGTTTGAAAGTTTAACGAGAAAAGAGTCGATTGGAGGAAAAACGGAAAAACGAGTTTCCAATATTGGAAAAATGAAAAATAAAATCAGAGAGGAATTTGATCGTAAAAATTGGGGACTTTTGGATCAACTCCAATTCAATATATAAAAAGGCACAACAAAAGAAAATCTGGAAATCGACTTGTTTTGAGTAAAACCGAGGCTTCGGAGGTTAGAGGGCAAAATTTGAAAATCCGAGAAAAATAGAAAATGAGCTCAAAAAATTACCAAAACTTCCAGATCTCAATCTTATGTCATTTGGAAGAGATCAGTGAAGAAAAATCCAGAATCGGAGCTCGTTTGCAAAATGGCAAATTTCGAGCCCACTAGGATGAAATTCCAAAAGATAAATCCCGAAAAAATAGAAAATGAGCTCAGAAGATTATGAAACTTCCAGATCTCAATTTTAAATTATTTGGAAGAGATTGGCAAAGAAAAATCCAAAATCGGAACTCGTTTGAAAATGGTAAAAGTTCGGGTGTATTAAGGGCAATTTTGGAAGATAAATTCGAAAAAAATAACAAATGGGCTAAGAAAATTATGAAAACTTCTAGAACTCAATTTTATATTATTTAGGAAGTATTGAAAAAATAAAATTTGGATTTAGAGTCCTTTTTCTGTTTAATTATGTTCAGGGGCTAAAAGGGTAATTTTACCGAAAAAATCGAAGAGGGCCTTCTTTGTAATTTAAAAAATAGAGAGTGGGCTAGAAGTTGAAGGGCCATTCAGTCAAGCCCATGAGGATAATGATTTTTGCTGAGTTCTTGCATCCAAAGGCCAAAAGTGGATAGTAAGGTAGTTATTTTTTTGATCATGCCTTTGTAATTGTGCCAGATGGTCCAATGCATGAAGAGGAAGGATGTCAACATGATGGCTACATATTTTTGAACAGCAGTATTAGTTAGGGGTTGATCACTTAATCTAAGGGTGGTAATTTCACATTTTAAGCATCTTGGATTAGTGGCATTTGGATCAAATTGGCTAGGAAAAAAAATGACAGTAGCTATTTCTTGAGAGAGTTTGTCATTTCATTTGGGGGGTTCTTGGCTGATCATTGAGAGGGCAGTAGCTATTTCTTGAGAAAAAAGAAAGGGAAAAAAAGGAAATAGAAGAAACAAGAAAGGATTTTCTTACTACTCTTTGATTTGGAAAGCTAAAGCAAGATAGCTATTTTCTTTCATGCTTTGTTGATATGATTTTGTTATTTTCATTGTTATTTTATTTTCTGTCATGAAACAAAATTGTTTTTTCAAAACAAGTTCCAAAAGGTTCTTACCTTTTGTCTTCATCAAAAATCAAAATCAAAATGATTTTTACTATATTTTTTAGTGATGATCGAAACCCCTTTTTTTTGTGCATGTGTTGTGTTTGATTTATTTCCCATGTTGGTTGTAATATTCTAGCTTGTTTTGATGTTCTAGCTTTTTAAAATAACTAATATATGGAGCTTATTTTTAACCCTCCTTACTTATTTGTTTTTATTTTGCTAATTTTATCCTTCATTTTCATGTATACTTACTTTGTTTGCTATTTTTAATTTTCTATTTTCACCATATTAAGTTGTTCATGCTTTGTGTTAATGCCATACCATGTGTTTGTGTTTTTGTCTAGCTATGTTCATGCATTAGCATCATGATTATTGGTTTAACATGTTTCTATTTAGGTTTTGCATATTTACTATGCCATGTGTTTGTGTTATTGCCATGCTAGAATTTCACATTGTTGATTAGATAACCATTCGGCTCCTACACTTTTTGCCTTTGTGTATGTGCATTTTCATGTTGTTTGACTAGCATGCTTTCTTATGTCTTGCATCTTTATGCCATGCGATTGTGTATTGGTTGTGCCATATTCATGCATTAGTATTAGCTTCATTTGGTCATTATATGTTCATGTTACTTTCATGCATATCTTATGCTCATATTAGGCCTTAGGTTATTTTGTATTTCCATGCATGGTTTCATGACATATTAGGTCTAGCTTATCTTTGTATGCCATACACATTTCCATGCTATTTAGATGTTAGGTCATATTGGTATTTCCATGCATGTTTATATGTCATATTAGGCCTTGGTCATTTTTGTATTGCCATGTATTTTCATGCATATTAGGTCTAGGTTTGCATTCATTGCCATGCACAATTTCATATAAGGTCTTAGGTCATTTTGTATTGCCATGCATTCTCTATGTCATTTTGGCATTAGGACATGCATTTCATGCATTTAACTTGCTTTTTGTTCATGGATTTCATCTCATCCCACTTGATTTTTGTCTTAAGCCAATCAATGGCTCAAAGCCAAGCTCACATGAGTATGCTTCTGGAAAATTAAGAAGTTGTCAAGTTGGATTTCTACCTTTGTGATTTTTTTCCATTAGGCAATCCTTGTCCAAAATTTTATAAATTTTTACTACTGTTTGTAGGTCCATAGAGGAGTCTCCAACATTTTTATTCTGATTTTTGAGTGATTTTATGAAAGGTTTAAAAATGTTTTTTAGCTAAACAGTTTTTCACCAGTGTTCTGAATTTCATGATTTTTCTAGTAGGTCATCCTTTGTCTAAAAATTAAGACAATTTTTTCCCATATAATTCGACATGTTCTGAGTCTCCCAAAACTTTTTTTGATTTTTTTTGAAATTTTAAAAATAGGTTAAAAAATCACGTTTTAGAACTGGTCAGTAGAGTCAGATTTGAATTTAAGGCAAAAATAATTTTCTGTTTTGGCTAAGGCATTAAGAGAGGGCTGATTAGGAACCTTAGCTACTGTCCTAGTTTGATTTCTAAGCCATTTTAATCCTAAAAAATGATTTTATAAAGCTCGGTCAAGGGTGGTCAAATCTGGGTTTTCAAAGTTAGTAAAATAGAACCTTTTTAAATGGGAATTTCGGCTATGGTATTATTTTTCATCCAAGAATTTTCAAAATTGTTTCAAACCAATCACAAAGTATTTTTTATTTAAAAAAATTTAATTTGATGTCTTTTCCTAAGGTAGTCGGATATCTTTTTAGGTATACGGATTTCCTTATTTAAAGAAAAAAATACACTTTCATGCATTGCATTTTCCATGTTCAAACATATTATATGATATATGATTTTTGCTATGAATATTTATATGATAATGTTATTATTTTGATTTATATTTTATGGTGTTATATTGTTTGTTATATGGTTGTGAATATTCTATGTTATCCTATGTTTTTTATTTAGTCATTTATTTTTGTCACATCATTTAGGATTTACTATGTTCATGCATTATTATTTTTATTTTCATGCATATTTTATGATAATATTATTTTATGTTTCATATCATTTCATGTCACTTAGATTATATTACCATGTCATTTAGATTATATTATGTCAATTAGAATATGCCATGTCATTTAAAATATGCCATGTCATTTAGATATATTATGTCACAGATATAGTATGTCACTTAGGTTATACCATTTCATTTAGAATATACTATGTCACTTAGATTATATTACGTCATTTAGAATATGCTATGTCACTTAGGTTATATCATGTCATTTAGGATATATTATATCATTTAGATTTTTGCTATGTCATTTTTATTATGTCACATATGTTCATATTCATCTTTTTTAAAATGTTATAAAAAAAGATAATGATTTTCAATAAAAATAAAGATATTCTCGAGTTAAAATAATTCATGATTTCTCTACCGGGTTTGCTGGAGAGGATATCATCAATTATCATTAATAAATGAATACTTTCTTTCAAAAAACTAGAATGATTTGGAAAGTTTTCCAAATAAATAAAAATTTCTATATTTTGCTGAGTTTGTCAGGGAATATAGGAAAATTTTGAATTAATAAATTCCAGATCATTTTCAATTAAAAATGGAATTATTTTTCTTTAAATTGGAAATTATTTTTAAATGCCAAATCTAAAATCAACTTTTTACCGAGATTTGAGATAATACACGATTATTAAGGTATCGTTTTTATATGGGCGTTGTGGGGGTGCTAATCCTTCCCCGCACTTAACCGAGTCCCGAACCCGCTTCTTTGATTTTCTCTGGTTTAAAAAACGTAGACTTGAAATTGGTTTAAAAATGTTTTAATTAATTTTAAAATGTTTTACAAAACCGGTTTTAATAGGTGGCCGATCACACCTAGCCAAAAAAAGATTGGTGGCAACTCCATGTCTTTTTCGAGGATTGTTTTCAAACCCTCATTTTATTTCGAGGGAAATTAAGTCGTCTTTTCCTTTGTTGCCCCCAATGTCACACTTAACGAATAAAGTCTCGTGATGAGACTTGTTATTTTTTAGGTTGCGACAACTTGGCGACTCTACTGGGGACATTTAGAGTGTTAGGCCTAGAATTAGTTGTGCGTTATTAAAGTCTCGGTTTTGTTGGTTCTTATTCGGTATTTAATTTTAATTCCCATGTTTTTTTTTTCAATAATAAGGAGAATTGTGAAAATAGTAAAACATTATTAAATATGTCCGTATTCATATGCATACATATTATTATTGTTCTCTGGTTATTTTGTTGCATATATTTATTCTTTGCTTAATTGATGCTTTACATTGTTTAATCCTGTTGGGGCATTTAGAATAAGGGGAGTAGAATAGGTGGTGAAAGGTTTGTTGTTCCTCTTCACACACCACACCACACGTGCATTTGCATATCATAAGCCCTATACTCGGGTTCCGTCCTCTTAGGTGGGAGCAAAGTACCTACGTTTCGTGTGGTAGTAGCCTCTACCTAAGTCGGGGAAATGAACTCTAAACGAATTGAACCCGCTTTTATAAGGGTGCCTTACTAGCCTTCACCGGCGACAGTGAGGAACAATTCGAGGCCTTTAGAACCGATTCACCTTCATATAGTGAACTTAGGCGAAGCCATGCCGGATTTCCGTTTGGTATCCGAAGCTAAAACACATGGAGTAATATTTCCAATCATTTTACTTTCTATTCTACATTACGAATAAGTTTACCTTTGCAAATAAGGCAATGATGAACGCACATCACACCGCCCATAATAAGTTTTGAAAATAACAAAATATTTTTTGCATGCATATTATTATTGCTCTCTGGTTAATGCGTTACACTATTCTTGATCTTTGTTTTAATAAATTATTAGGGTATTTAGGATAAGGGTTATAGAATAGGTGGTGAAAGGTTTGTTTTGTTCCTCCACACACATTGCATTTACATTTGCATAACATGAACTCTCTACCCGGGTTCCGTCCCTTTTTGTGGGAGTAAAGTAACTACGCCTTCGTGATTGACCCTCCGTATGGGCTAGTGAAACACTTTCGGAATATAAAGTACCTAAAGCCTTCGTGATTGATCCTCCGTAAGGGCTTAGGAAAATATACTCTAACGAATTGAACCCGATTTTATTGGGGTGCCTTACTAGCCTTCACAGACGACAGTGAGGAACAATTCCGGGCCTTTTAGAACTTCGTTCACCCACATATAGTGAACCATAGATCCAACATAGGCAAAGCACTGCCGAATTTTTGATAGATATACCGAAGATAGGAACACATGGAGGGACATTTCTAACCTTTTGTTACCTATTTTACATTCTGAATAAGCATTGTAGATCGGGCAACGATGAACGTACATTGCCCGTAATAAATGTTAATCTGCCCTAAAGGCACCGTGATGCCTATAGAGGTAGGTACTGTTGGGGCACATGCTCATGAACTTTTTCACTTTGAATTGATGATTGTACCCTTGTACTTGCTTTGTTTCTTTTCCACATACATCATTTATAATAATACCGAAACCTAGTGTTTTTGGGTTATTTTGAAATTCTTTTTATACATGTATCTTTTTAGATATTTCAAAATAAATAAAAAAACCAAAAAAAGAGAGTTTTATACCATGAAAAATTTTCTTCTATTAAAAAAAAATAGAAAATAAAGAAAAAATCAAATAAAAAGTGATATTAGGATATTCTTTTCCTTGATTTTTCATTTACATTTTTGCATAAACATGCATATTATTTAAGCATTTGTAAATGTGAAAATTTATCTCCTCAAGCATCTTCGCATTTTATACATTTCATGCATTAATCATCATTACATTCATGCACATAAGAATAGAGCATGTATATTGATAACTGTATTCTTGATCTCATGATAATAATGTCATTTTCATTTGCATGAAAGGGGTTCGAGATATGAGGAATGAATCGAAGGAACGACTGGGTGCTCCAGAATGCAATCAAGAGGAATTTGAACATGAAATCCTGGAGGTGGAAGGACAACTCGTCAAAGTGATGAAAATGGTTGAGGATATGGGTAAGAGTAAGAGGAAACTTTCTTAGGGTTTTTCATCACTTTTGGATCAACCAAAACCATCAGGTCCAGAACATACAATCCTGCTGGGTCCTGCCCTTGTCAATGCCACAAAGATTTGAACCCTGATAAAATTGAGGACAATGTTGTGAAAATGACTAAAATAGAGAGCCTGATACCAAGGATAGAAATCGTAGATCCCAAACAATCCCTGCAATTTGTCCTAGGTCCAAACCAATATCCTCACTCTACTATGGTCCAATCATCCACTGGGATGACCGTTACGAGATCCCTTGGTCATACTCAATCAACAACAATTGGCAGTTCGTACTCTTTCATTCATCAAACACCTTATCAAGCATCTGGGATAAGAACCTCGAATTATGTACAACCTCCAAGGGTCACGTGTCCAAATCCATACCCTTACCATGCTGTTCTGCCACCTCTCCATGTAAACACTTCGGTTCGAACCTTAGTGCCATCATTAAATGCCCCAACTCCTAGGCCGTGTGTGACTAAAAAACAACCCAAGAACAAGAATCAAGACCAATATGATCTCATTCCAATCAGTTATCGAGAGCTTCTCCCTATACTGGTCTAAAATCACATGGTTGCCTGTGTTCCGTTGAAACCCCTATTACCACCATATCCCAAGTGGTATAACCCAAATACAAGATGTGATTACCATTGCGAAATTACTGGGCATAGCATTGAAGACTGTGTAGCCTTCAAAAGGAAAGTGCAATCTCTTATAGATGTCAAGTGGATCGATCCAACGACACTGATTGATAGAGGACTGGGAAAGGGTAATTAGGATTGGGAGATTTACAGCAATGATGTAGAAAGACTTCGGTCTAATATGATGTACTATAATTTCACTTTTTCAGTAGCCGGCTCTTATAGCCTTAGGATTCTAGGAAAAATAAAGTGCTTGTAAAGACAGTTTTAACCACTGCTCAGATTTTGTAAACATGGTTTATACCTTGTGAACGTTGATATGGGAACTAATTGGTTATGCTTCAAATTTATGAGATGTTGATGATTAAGTTCCTCCGATTCTTATTTCCTCCATGATATCTTACCCTTTGCATTTTGCATCCGGTCAATTATTTGTCATACCATATATTCATACATGCATCTTGGTGGCATCAGGTGGTATTCATGACAAACATAGTTAACATGACTTTTTTGTATATGTTCATGCATTAATTTGCTTATTACATGCATCATGTTAGCATCAGGTTGCATTCATGACAAACATAGTCAACATGATTTTTTTGTATATGTTCATGCATTAATTTGCTTATTACATGCATCATGTTAGCATCAGGTCGCATTCATGACAAACATAGTCAGCATGATTTTTCTGTATATGTTCATCATTAATTTGATTACTCTTTACATGCTTTGACTTGTTTAAATAAATCATGTTGACATCTGGTTGCATTCATGGCATACATAGTCATCACGATAAGCTCATGCTTTAATCCATCATGTTAGCATCAAGATGCATTCATGACACACATGGTCAGCATGATTTTCTTTGTATAAACTCTGTGTCAATCATTCATTGTTTACATGCATCATAATTGACATCGGGTTGCATTCATAGTGTATATGATCATTCATGGGGTAATACATCTGAAATATACATGGTCATTCATTGCATATATCCATGCATTGATTTTTTATTCTTTGCTTGTATCATGTTGGCATCGTGATTGCATTTAATACATACATTGTCAGCATGTTTCCACTGTATATGTCCGTACATCATATTGTTTATGCTTCATGGGCATCAAGTTGCATTCATGGCTCATTCATCATGAAACACATTTGAAGGGATAAAACAGAAGTTGGCTTGGCTTTAAGAGTCTTTGAAAGAATTTCCATTTCAAATCAGAGGTATAAGAAGTACTGAGTACCTTTTTAATACAGACTAGAGTTATAGAGAATGAACAAGCTGCCCTAATGGAGGAAGAATTGCGAGAAAAGTTGGCAAAATCTGAAGCAGAATCTAAAGATCAGATGATTAAATTGATGGAGCTAATGTCCGCCATAATCAAGGGAAAGGGATACACTGAAAACTTGACTGCCGAAGAAGGGTCGGGGACACAAAAAGGTCAGAGTGAGGTCATGATGTGGATGGCCAGAACACAGTTAATCCCAGCAACATCCTGAATTAGGTGATCCAGCTAAATAGGAAAAGATAAAAATGGTTGAGTCGAATAGGGCTGAGTTGGTAGATTCCCAAGGGAAATTTCAGTTGTTAGATGAAAGGCTTTGGGCAGTAGAAGGTACATATGTATTTGGGAGTGTAGATGTGAAAGAATGTTGCTTTGTTCCCGATTTAGTCATTCCTCCTAAATTCAAGGTCCTCGACTTTGAGAAATATGATGGGACAACCGATCCGTCAGCCCACGTCACTATACTCTGTCGGAAGATGACGAGTCATATAGATAATGATAACCTTTTGATTCATTGCTTTTAGGATAGCCTCAGTGGGTCCGCAATTAGGTGGTATAGTCAGTTGAGCAAGGATCAGATTCGCTCTTGGAATGATCTGGCTAAGGCTTTCTTAAGCCAGTACAAACATATGAACGAAATGGCGCCTAACCGTCTCACCTTGCAAAATATGGAGAAAAGAGATACTGAGAGTTTCAAAGAATATGCTCAGCGGTGGATAGACATGGTTGCCCAAGTACAACCACCTTTGACACATAAGGAAATCACCTTTCTTTTTGTGAATACATTATGGGCCCCGTTCTATGATAGACTCGTCGAAAATGCCTCGAAGAATTTTGTGGATATGGTAATCTCAAGGGAGATGATTGAGAATGCTATCAAAGATGGGAAACTTGAAGGAGAAAGAACATCCAATGC
The DNA here is from genome assembly GCA_030761205.1 of Fremontodendron californicum. Classification (NCBI taxonomy): domain Eukaryota; kingdom Viridiplantae; phylum Streptophyta; class Magnoliopsida; order Malvales; family Malvaceae; genus Fremontodendron; species Fremontodendron californicum. The sequence continues at coordinate 5,965,726 of JAULJL010000026.1, forward strand.
TGAGAGAAATGGGGCACCTAGAAAGAAAGAGGAAGATGTCCAAGCTATGGGTGATTTCGTTCCATATTCCCAGTTCCCCTTATACCAATCATGTTACCCTACCAAGGTATCTCCAAGCCTTTATCCTTACCTACCAACCCAAGCACCTAATCCTATACCAATCCTTGCAACAAGGCCTGCTTCCAAAAAACGACCGCGGGACAACCAAGAAAGATTTCCAATCGCCATCCCTGACCTGCTGCCATTACTATTAAAGAATTAGTACCTTACCCCGGTGCCTTAGAAAACAGCTCTGACTCCATCAGCAAAGAGTTATGACCCTGACAGCAAGTGTGATTATCACCTAGGGGTAGTTGGGCATTCAACTGAAAAATGCAGACAACTGAAGGAAAGGATTGAAGGTCTTATCCACGATGGCATTTTGACACCGGAGCTTATCAATCAACGAAAGTCCGCTTTGCCATAAATCAGTTTCTTTCGGGGTTTTAGGAGGAGAATTACTACCTTTGAAGGATGTCAACAGGAGCATTTTGATGCATGTAGTTTTAGACCTCATGATGAAAACACTTGTATCATTTCAACATTCATATGAATTAAATAAATTTTGAATTTTAAATGCTTTGTGTTTGTTGTGTTTTAACAATAATTTGAATATACAAAAACAAGCATTAAGGAAGTTCTAATACTCGACAGTCTCGAGAATATTGATGATCATTGTTAGAAATGACCCAATACACTCTCCCTTCTCTTTTGGGCTTTCCTATGCCTAAATCCCTTGAACCGAGACCACTTGGAAAACCTAATGCTTCAAGGAATATTAATGATTGAACTTTATGTTATTGCAGAATAAGCAAAGATGTAGATTTTAGTCTAGGCTATGAACAAAGGAACGAACTTTTTGAAAAATTTTCGAACTCCTTGAAATTCAAACAAATGACACATTATTTCAAGAATTTAGATCATGGTAATTTGGTGTGTTTCAAGGTTGTGCTAAAACCATTCATGTCCTTTCCAATAACCAAAAAACACTAATTGCCCGAACATCACTTCATGATTGACACCTCGGGGCACAATGACCTAACCAGATTATCCCATGTCCTAAAGAAAATATGTTTTTGGGTAATATTTTCCTTTGTACTTCAAACAAATCTAAGATTGAAACTCAGCATTTTCATTGTAAACCTAGACTTGCGATGTTCCTTGTAATAATACAAATTCTCATAATCAATCAAATTGGGGCATCATATGTGGAAGTGATGGCTACATGGTGAATAAGGATGGATTAATGGATAAATAATTAGGAGCATGCGAAAAAAAAAGAAAAAGAAAAATTGTGATATCATGCATATGAGAATTTGGATGACTCCAAAGTGCAAAATGAAATTCTGATTATCTATTTCCCCTGGGGATTGCTTTTCAATGAGAATATTTGTGCTTGATATGAGAAATGGCCATCCTTCATGTCCCTGCCATAAAAAGAAATTATCCATAGTCACCCCTTTTGAGCCGAAAGAATTATTTCTTCTTTGAACCCTGATCAAGGATTACCCTCTACACTGGGGGGCAAATGTTAGGAAAGATCTTCTCAAAGATCATTGAAAGATGAGTTCGAAAACAGATTCCAAGCAAATTGAGCTTCAAAATGAATACGGGTCACTCTGTCGAAAGAAAAAAGAAAAGATAGCGAAATGAAAGCCAAGAACAAAACAAAAGAAATGAAAAGAGAAAAAAGAAAAAACACACCAAAAAAAAGTGTGTGAAAAAATATGGCAAATGGAAGCCAAAAGCAAAGAAGAGAAAAAGATAGAAAGAAAAGTCCAAAAGGGACAAATGCTTCAAAAAGGAATCCTCCTCAAAAAATGATATTTGATCTGATCACCTTCAAACACATATTTTTGGGCCTATTTATCCTTTCTTTCTGAACCCCGAACCATGGCCTATATTACGTACTTTAAAAGTAAATTTTGATCAAGCATAAATATTTAATTTGAAGGGTTTTTCTCAGATTTTTTCCCATCTCATCGAATTATCATTTCACTATGGAAGAATTTAGAATTCTCAACTACATGGTAAAACACCACAAAAAAAAAAAGAGAAAGAAAAATGTAAAGAATAGGACTCTAGGGCGAAAACCCAAAAATGGACAGTCTAGAGTAAAATGGAAATTTTTGATGCCATCTATGTCAGTACCAATGTCACGACAATAGAAGTGGTCATCAAGGAACATCTAGGAATTCCTGAACCTCCAAAACTATCAACTCTTATTTGGAGTATTGTTTTCAAAAGCTGAAACTTTTTTCCCTCCAAGGTTAAACTTTCCAGTTTAAACATCCCAGCCAATCTTGACGCTTGTCAAAATTCCTTAATATGGAAACTAAAAGAATGTTGAATTTGTTTGGTTTTCAATGAATTCATGATTTATAAAACCTATTCCATTTGTGAGCCTAGAAGGGACATACATTCTTGTTATGAAGTTTTCTTCGATCAACCAAAATCTTGTTATACCAAGCTTTGCCAATTCAAATTGAAAATTTTGGGTTGAAAATTAGGGAAAATTCTAACAGTGATCATCAGTCTTCAAAAGATTCGTACATCACACACTGTGGGGTTAATATTTTTGGCTTAGAAGTTTTCATTAAATGAGCAAAATTGTTTTTCAAAAAACAAATTAAAATTTTTATGTACCCATTTTTGGTGTTGACATGAGACAAGGGCTTTCTAACCCAAAGGTGTGGAACTACTAGGGTTAATCTTGACTTCCAGACATGAGAAGAAGAAATAGAACTGGCAAACAAATTTCTGTCAATAAAAGTTTAAAAACTGTTGGGGCAAAGAGATAGCTAAAGATTGAAAAATGAATTCAAAATCTACTCTGATTTGAAGAGGAAAAATGAATTGGAAAGGCTAAGCCAAAGTCTACAAAAATGATTGGGGGCATCACTCATAAGCACTCATCTCTTTATCGAGATTTGCATTTGCACAACATCAAGAAGCATTTGCATCAATCTAAGCCATTTGCATTTGCACCATAAAGCATCTGCATCTGCATCAAGAAGCATTTGCATCAATCTAAGCCATTTGCATGTACACCATAAAGCATCTGCATCTTATTCAACATCTGCATCTGCATCAAGAAACATTTGCATCAATCCAAGACATTAGTATTTGCACCATGAAGCATTTGCATTTCATTCAATATTTGCTTCTGCATCAAGAAGCATTTGCATCACTTCAAGACATTTACATTTGCAATATGAAGTATGTGTATCTTGTTAATCATCTGCACCTACATCAAGAAGCATCTGCATCTTCTCAAAACTTTCAGGTTAATTTTCAAGAATTCTTCAAAACCATTTTTTTAAAGACCTCTAGGCACCAGTTTTCAAAATCTTAGATAAGACCTCCGGGCATCATTTTTAAAGTCGCATCCGAGCATAATTTTTCCATATCATAGATAAGACCTTCGGGCACCATTTTTTTAAAGACCTCCAGGCACCAGTTTTCAAAATCTTAGATAAGACCTCCGAGCATTATTTTTAAAGTCGCATCCGGGCATAACTTTTCAGATCATAGATAAGACCTCCGGGTATCATTTTTCAAGTCGCATCCAGGCACAATGCTTCAAAACCATGTTTAAGATCGCCAGGCACAATTTTCCAAAATCATTTATAAGACCTCAGGGCATCATTTTTAAGATCTTCGGGCACCATTTTTAAGACCTCAGGGCACTATTTTTAAGACCTTCGGGCGCACCTTTTATAAGACCTCTAGGCACACCTTTTATAAGACCTCTGGGTACACCTTTTATAAAACCTCCATGCACCATTTTTAAGACCTCCGGACATAGTTTTCTTCTTTTGCAAATTGAACTCGTTTCTTTAAGACGGGTTGAGCCTTAATTCGTCAGGGAACTCAATTTAAGGACAGAATCTTCTATTTACAGTTTTTAATCATAAACAAGAAAAAATTGAGAAAAATGAAAAAAAATGATGAATGAGAACTCCCTTCCCTTTCCTTCACATGAGATTTCACTAACCGAACAAAATTAGTGTTTATTTATCTTTTCCTGATTCTCAGCAATAGCCAAAAAAGGGCAGCTGTAGACACCTAATTTTGTCCGGACTCCTAAATCAGGTATGTTTCTTCCTAATGATGTTTTAGAATGCAAAATAGCTCTTCTCATCCTGCAGGTGATACTCCCAGAGTTAGTTTAAGAAAGTAAGCATAAAGTCAATTTGGAAAAAGTCAACCCCGAAAAAGTCAACTTCAAAAAGTCAACCATTGAAAAGTAAACCCTCATTCAAAATCAAGATCCAAAGTTTAATTGAACAATGGTGAAATAATTTTGGTAATCTGAGGTCTACAATGGGAGATATGGAGTCCGACAGAAGGGTTACGGAGATTCAGTGGAAAGGAAACCCTAGTTTGGAAAAATTAGGGAAAAGTGCTTAAACGATCAAATTGATCAAATCGGAGGTTTCGAGTGAAAGATAATCAATGACTATGGGTATTGGAGAGGCCATTTGGAAGCAAAACCAAAGGAAGAGTCAATTTGAAAGAAAATCGGAAATTAGGGTTATTGGTGAATTTTGGTAAAATTAGGGAAAATTACAGAAATAGCCCGATTCGATAAAATTAAAGCCCCTAATTGATGAAGAGTAGGTAAATGAATATAGCCCATGGCTCAGTTTGAAGTAATTATGAGAAAAGAGCCGATTTGAGGAAAAACAAAAAACGAGGAAATTCCCAATATTGGAAAAAGGAAAAATCAAATCGGAGGGGAATTTGATCATGAAAATTGGGTGTTTTTGGACCAAATCCAATTCAATATATAACAAAGGCACAAAAAAAGAAAATCTGGAAATCAGACTTGTTTTGAGTAAAACCGAGGCTTCGGAGGTTAGAGGCCAAAATTGGAAAATCTGAGAAAAATAGCAAATGAGCTCAAAAAATTACCAAAACTTCCATATCTCAATATTATGTCATTTAGAAGAGATCAGTGAAGAAAATTTCAAAATCGGAGCTAGTTTGCAACATGGCAAATTTCTGGCCTACTAAGCTGAAATTCCAAAAGATAAATCCCGAAAAAATAGCAAATGAGCTCAAAAAATTATGAAAACTTTCAGATCTCAATTTAAAATTATTTGGAAGATACTGGTGATGAAAAATCCAGAATTGAAGCTCGTTTGAAAAATGGTAAAAGTTCAGGTGCAATAAGGGCAATTTTGGAAGATAAATCCGAAAAAAATATCAAATGGGTTCAAAAAATTATGAAAACTTTCAGAACTCAATTTTATATTATTTAGGAAGTATTGAAAAAAGAAAATTTGGATTTGGAGTTCATTTTCTATTTAATTAGGTTCGGCGGCTAAAAGGGTAATGTTATCGAAGAAACCGAAGAGGGCCTTCTTTGGAATTTAAAAAATAGAGACTGGGCGGGAAGTTGAAGGGCCATTCGGCCAAGCCCATGAGGAGAATGATTTTCTGATTTCTTGCATCCAAAGGCCAAAAGTGGATAGTAAGGTAGTTATTTTTTTGATCAAGCCTTTGTAATTGTGCCACATGGTCCAATGCATGAAAAGGAAAGATGTCAACATGATGGCTACATATTTTTTAACAGATCTATTAGTTAGGGGCTGATCACTTAATCTAAGGGTGGTAATTTAACATTTTAAGCATCTTGGATTAGTGGCCTTTGGATCAAATTGGCTAGGAAAAAAAATGACAACATCCTACACCAAAAGGGGACCATTCGGCTACCAAATTAAGAGAGGTTTTTTCATTTCATTTGGGGGGTTCTTGGCTGATCATTGAGAGGGCAGTAGCTATTTCTTGAGAAAAAAGAAAGGGGAAAAAAATAGAAGAAAAAAGAAAGGATTTTCTTACTATTCTTTGATTTAGAAAGCTAAAGCAAGGTAGCTATTTTCTTTCATGCTTTCCTCCATGCTTTGTTGATATAATTTTGTTATTTTCATTGTTATTTTATTTTCTTTCTTTCATGAAATAAAATTATTTTTCAAAACAAGTTCCAAAAGGTTCCTACCTTTTGTCTTCATAAAAAAAAATATGAAAATGATTTTTACTACATTTTTTAGTGATGGCCGAAACCCCTTTTTTGTGCATGTGTTGTGTTTGATTTATTTCCCATGTTGCTTATGATATTCTAGCTTGTTTTGATGTTCTAGCTTTTTAAAATAACTAATATATGGAGCTTATTTTTAACCCTCTTTACTTATTTGTTTTTATTTTGCTGATTTTATCCTTCATTTTCATGTATACTTACGTTGTTTGCTATTTTTAATTTTCTGTTTTCACCATATTAAGTTGTTCATGCTTTGTGTTAATGCCATACCATGTGTTTGTGTTTTTGTCTAATTATGTTCATGCATTTTCATCATAATTATTGGTTAACATGTTTCTATTTAGGTTTTGCACATTTACTATGCCATGTGTTTGTGTTATTGCCATGCTAGAATTTCACATTGTTGATTAGATAACCATTCGGCTCCTACACTTTTTGCCTTTGTGTTTGTGCATTTTCATGTTGTTTGACTAGCATGATTTCTTATGCTTTGCATCTTTATGCCATGAGATTGTATATTGGTTGTGCCATATTCATGCATTAGTATTAGGTTCATGTTACTTTCATGCATATCTTATGCTTATATTAGGCCTTAGGTTATTTTGTATTTCCATGCATGGTATCATGACGTATTAGGTCTAGGTCATCTTTTTATGCCATACACATTTCCATGCTATTTAGATCTTAGGTCATATTGGTATTTCCATGCATGTTTATATGTCATATTAGGCCTAGGTCATTTTTGTATTGCCATGCATTTTCATGCATATTAGGTCTAGGTTTGCATTTATTGCCATGCATAATTTCATATTAGGTCTTAGGTTATTTTGTATTGCCATGTATTCTCTATGTCATTTAGGCATTAGGACATGAATTTCATGCATTTAACTTGCTGTTTGTTCATGCATTTTATCTCATCCCACTTGTTTTTTGACTTAAGCCAATCAATGGCTCAGAGCCAAGCTCACATGAACATGCTTGTGGAAAATTAAGAAGTTGTCAAGTTGGGTTTTCTACCTTTGTGATTTTTTTTCATTTGACAATCCTTTTCCAAATTTTTTGAAATTTTTACTACTGTTTGTAGGTCCTTAGAGGAGTCTCCAACATGTTTATTATGATTTTTGAGTGATTTTATCCAAGGTTTAAAAATGTTTTTTAGCTAAACAGTTTTTCACCCAGTGTTTAAAAATTAAGGGTGGTCATCCTTAGTATAAATATTAAGCCAATTTTTTCCCATAGAATTTGACATGTTTTGAGTCTCCCATAAGTTTTTTAGATTTTTTTTGAAATTTTAAAATAGGTTAAAAAATCACGTTTTAAAACTAGTCAGTAGAGTCAGATTTGAATTCAAGGGAAAAATAATTTTCTGTTTTGGCTATGGCATTAAGAGAGGGCTGATTAGGAACCTTAGCTACTATCCTAGGTTGATTTCTAAGCCATTTTAATCCTAAAAAATGAATTTATAAAGCTCGGTTCAAGGGTGGTCAAATCCGGGTTTTCAATGTTAAGAAAATAGAGCCTTTTTAAATGGGAATTTCAGCTATGGTATTATTTTTCATCGAAGAAATTTCAAACTTGTTTCAAACCAATCACAAATTACTTTTGATTTTAGAAAATTTTATTTGATGTCTTTTCCTAAGGTAGTCGAATATATTTTTAGGTATACGGATTTCCTTATTTAAAGGAAAAATACACTTTCATGCATTGCATTTTCCATGTTCATGCATATTATAAGATATATGATTTTTGCTATGAATATTTCAATGGTAATGTTATTATTTTGATTTATATTTTATGGTGTTATATTGTTTGTTACATGGTTGTGAATATTCTATGTTATCCTATGTTTTTTATTTAGTCATTTATTTTTGTCACATCATTTAGGATTTACTACGTTCATGCATTATTATTTTTATTTTCGTGCATATTTTATGATAATATTATTTTATGTTTCATATCATTTCATGTCACTTAGATTAAATTACCATGTCATTTAGATTATATTATGTCATTTAAAATATGCCATGTCATTTAGATATATTATGTCACAGATATATTATGTCACTTAGGTTATATCATTTCATTTAGAATCTACTATGTTACTTAGATTATATTAGGTCATTTGAATATACTATGTCACTTATGTTATATCATGTCATTTAAGATATATTATATCATTTAGATTTTTGCTATTTCATTTTTATTATGTCACATATGTTCATATTCATCTTTTTTAAAATGTTTTAAAAAAAGATAATGATTTTCAATAAAAATAAAGATATTTCCGAGTTAAAATAATTCATGAGTTCTCTACCCGGTTTGCTGGAGAGGATATCATCAATTATCATTAATAAAGGAATATCTTTCTTTCAAAAAACGAGAATGATTTGGAAAGTTTTCCAAATAAATAAATTTTTTTATATTTTGCCGATTTTGTCGGGGAATATAGGAAAATTTTGAATTAATAAATTACGGATCATTTTCAATTAAAAATGCAATTATTTTTCTTTAAATTGGGAATTATTTTTAAATGACAAATCTAAAACCGACTTTTTATTGACATTTGAGATAACACACAATTAATAAGGTACCATTTTTATACGGGTGTTCTGGGGTGCTAATCCTTCCCTGCACGTAACCAAGTCCCAAACCCGCTTCTTTGATTTTCTCTGGTTTAAAAAACGCAGACTTGAAATTGGTTTAAAAATGTTTTAATTAATTTTAAAATATTTTATAAAACCGGTTTTAATAGGTGGCCGATCACACCTATCCAAAAAAATATTATTGGCGACTCCATGTCTTTTTCGAGGATTATTTTGAAACCCTCATTTTATTTCGAGAGGAATTAAGTCGTCTTTTCCTCTGTTTCCCCCAATGTCACGCTTAACGAATAAAGTCTCGCGATGAGACTTGTTATTTTTTTAGTTTGCGACACACATGACTCTCAACCCATTTCTTATCCATTCCCGTGATCCTAGCCACTTTCTTCTTGAAACCTGCGATTTTCACATCCTTCAAATGCAACCGATCTGGACTAGAAAACTCAATACATAACAATGCCGATTATTCTTCAATAATTGGGGTCATGTCCTCCTTTTTGAAAGTGAAACACCTATAAGCAGGATTCCAGAACTGCACCATGGCTTGAATCAATCCACTACTGACCCTGACCGAGATTAACAGTGTTATATCTCCATATTTCTGGGTGAAGGCTCCTTTTTCTGATACATCCCACTGATTCCAAATGTTGGTTAACCCTTGGAGATTATTTAGTTCAAGATCCATCTTTACACTTTATGGCAAAACTGACACATAACCTTTCTTTAAGCAATCCTCTTCCTCCCTCTGACTACAGCATGATCCTCTATTACTAAAATGACCTGACACTCCATGAAAGCCCTTTAGGTTGAAAATTATCCCGAGACCAATAAACTTCAAGTGCATGATGGTGTCAATGATGCATGTCAAAGAAAAGAAAAAAAAAATTAGTAAGGAAATGAATTCACAAGTATGAAACAAATAAAAATATGCTAATCGAATAATTATCCCGACAATATTAACAGATTTTTGGCATTGCGACGCCTTCGGGACGAAAAAGTAAGCTTATTACGGGCGATACGTTGTTGGTTCATCATCATCCGATTTTTAAAATCCAAGATATAGAAAGATGGTAAGAGATTGGAAATGTTCCTCCATGTGTTCTTAACTTCGGGTATCTAACGGAGATCCGGTATGGCTTCGCCTAAGTTCACTATATGAGGTTGAATTTGGTTCTAAAGGCCCCAAATTGTTCCTCACTGTCATCGGTGAAGGCTAGTAAGGCACCCCCATAAAAGCAGGTTCAATTTGTTAGAGTATATTTTCCTAAGCCCATACAGAGGATCAATCACGAAGGCTTTAGGTACTTTATACTCCGGAAGTGTTTCACTAGCCTATACGTAGGGTCGAACACGAAGGCGTAGTTACTTTACTCCCACTTAAAAAGGACAGAACCCGGGTAGAGAGTTCATGTTATGCAAATGAAAGTGCAGTGTGTGTGGAGGAACATAACAAACCTTTCACCACCTATTCTATAACCCTTACTCTAAATACCCCGATAAGATAAAACAACGTAAAGCATCAATTAAGAAAAGAACAATGATATACAACAAAATAACCAGAGAACAATAATAATATACATGCACATGAGTATGGACATATTCAAAACATTTTATTATTTTCCAAAATTCTCCTTATTATTGAAAAATGTGGAAATTAAAATTAAATACCAAATAAAAACCAACAAAACCGAGACTTTGATAACACACGACTAATTCTAGGCTTGACTCTCTAAATATCCCCAGTGGAGTCACCAAGTTGTCTTAACCTAAAAATAACAAGTCTCATCACGAGACATTTTATTCGTTAAGCGTGACATTGAGGAAAACAGAGGAAAAGACGACTTAATTCCTCTTGAAATAAAATGAGTGTTTGAAAACAACCTCCAAAAAGAAATGGAGTCACCACCAATGTTTTTTGCTAGGTGTGATCGGTCACCTATTAAAATCGATTTTGTAAAACATTTTAAAATTAATTAAAACATTTTAAAAACCAATTTCAAAGTCTGCGCTTTTAAACTAGAGAAATCAAAGAAGCAGGTTCCGGACTCGGTTACGTGCGGGGAAGGATTAGCACCCCCACAACGCTAGTATAAAACGGTACCTTATTAATCGTGTGTTATCTCAAGTCTCGGAAAAAGTTGGTTTTAGATTTGGCATTTTAAAATAATTACATTTTTAATTGAAAATGATATGGAATTGATGAATTCAAAATTTTCCTATATTCCCTGACAAACTCGGCAAAATATAGAAAATTTTATTTTTTTGGAAAATCTCTGAATCATTTTCATTTTTGAAAGAAAAATATTCCTTTATTAATGACAATTGATGATGTCCTCCCTAGCAAACCCGGCAGAGAATTTATGACTTATTTTAACTCGGGAATATCTTTATTTTTATTAAAAATCATTTATCATTTTTAAAAATATTTTAAAAAGATGAATATGAACATGTCTGACATGGTAAAAGATGACTTAACAAAATCTAGATGACATAGTATAATCTAAATAACATGGCAACATCTAAATGACATAGTATATTCTAAATGACATGATATCATCTAAATGACATGGCAAAATCTAAGTGACATGGTATATTCTAAATGACATAGCATAATTTAATAACATGACATGATAAAAAAAGATAAAATAACCTTATAATAAAATATGCATGAAAATAAAAAAGGCAATGCATGAACATAATAAATCCTAAATGATATGACAAAATAAATAATGACTAAGCAAGGAGCATAGAATAACATAAAATATTCACAATCAATATAACATTATGAAATATAAATCAAAACAATAACATCACCAAAGAAATATTCATAGCATAAATCATATATCATATAATATGCATGAACATGGAAAATTCAATGCATGAAAGTGTATTTTTTCCTTTAAATAAGGACATCCGTATACCTTAAAAGATATCCGACTAATTTAGGAAAATAATTAAATCAGATTTTTCTACATAAAAAATACTTTGTGATTGGATTGAAAACAATTTTGAAAATTTTGGATGAAAATGGCACTATGGCCGAATTCCCTTTAAAAAGCTCTATTTTCCTAATTTTGAAAACCCGGGTTGACCACCATTGACTCGACCTTTATAAAAATCAAATTTTAGGATTAAAATGACTTAGAAATTAACCTAGGACAGTAGCTATGGTTCTAAATCAGCCCTTTCTTAATGCCTTAGCCAAAACATAAAATTATTTTCTTCTTGAAAACAAATCTGACTTTTTTAACCAGTTTTAAAACATGCTTTTTTTACCTATTTTAAAATTTTCAAAAAAATCTGAAACAATTATGAGAGACTCAGAACATGTCAACCTCTATGTAAAAAAATTAGATTAATTTTTAGACTAAGGATGACCTACTCGAAAATTCATGAAAGACATAACACTGGGTGAAAAATTGTTTAGCTAAAAAACATTTTTAAACCTTTGATAGAAACATCCAAAAATCAGAATAAAAATATTAGAGACTCCTCTAAGATCCTATAATCGGTGGTAAATATCTAAAATTTTGGACATGGATTGCCAAATGAAAAAAAAAAATCACAAAGGTAGAAAATCCAACTTGACAACATCTTAATTTTCCACAAGCATGCTTATGTGAGCTTGGCTTTGATCCATTGATTGGCTTAAGTCAAAAATCAAGTGGGATGATATGAAATGCATGAAAAAACAGTAAGTTAAATGCATGACCTAATGCCTAAATGATATAAAAATATACATGGCATAAAATATGACCTAATTCCTAACATGAAATGTGCATGGCAATAAATGTAACCTTAGACCTAATATGCATGGCAATAAATATGACCCTAGACCTAATGGACATGAAACCATGCATGGAAAAGCAAAATGACCTAAGACCTAATAAGCATGAAAATATGCATGGCATACAAAGATGACCTAAGACCTAAAATTTCATAAGAATATGCATGGCAATATAACATGACCTAATGCCTAATATGACATATAAACATGCATGGCTAACATGAACATTGTAACAACCGAGGTTACGTACAATCATGTAAAGTTAAATCCCAAAAAATTTAAGGACAAACTTGGAAATTGGTAAGAAGTTATAAGTGAAGGAATTAAAAGAAGAAAGGATCAAATTGAACAAACTAAAAAAACGTTTAGGAGCTTAATGGTTATTATAAAAAGTTGAGGGACCAATGGGAAATTATACCAAAAGTTGAAAAATATCTTTTAGTCATTTTATTATCTTGAAATTTCTAGAAAAAAATCTTCATTTCTTTATGAGCTAGTCGGCCACCCTCCTCTCTCATTCTCTCAAATTCCCTTCATCTCATCCAACATTTCTCTTCAAGTATTCCACTAAAATCTCAACAACAATCACATCTAAGGTTAGTTTCTTGATAAATTCTTCCTTTTCTTTAGATATTCTACTTGAGCATGCTAAGATCTTAGCTCCATAAACATGTTAAGGTCTGAAATCCATCTATTAAGTATGAGTTTTACTCACCTTTGGTAAGAATTAAAAGGATTTAAAAGCATGAACAAGAAAATGGGAAGAAAAAACAAAATAGGGGAAGTTCAGCATGCTTGCTGTTTGGATTTTCTGGGTTTGGCATAGCTGGGTTTGTATTTGTTTGATATTTTTCCTAGAAACTAGACTTCAAGACGAGAATTTTGGTTTTTTAATCACTGAAAACCGGTAAGCGGATAAAAAGATAAAATTCGATGAAGTTGGTTGTTCTGTGTTGACCCCTGTTTCGGCATAGTTTCGGGATATATCAAATTTGATCAAGATTTTGTTCTAATTGTCTAAGTTAGTTATTTTTTTCATAAAGTAGACTTATTGATTGAAATAAAACAATTGGAATCACTTCAAAATTCCTTACCAAACTCAAGTTATGATTTTCTAATCTAGCTTGATAGTAAGGAATTTATTGCTTAAGAGAAATATAGTACTAAATGATGGTTATGGATTATGAAAATCTCTAAGGCATGGAGTACTAGAAAGGAATTTGATAAACACATGAATATGGAGTTGAATTATGGAGAAAATGATTATGGAAATGATATTAAAAATTAAGGATATGTTGTTTTGAGTATGAGAAATTAGTATTGACTATGGGGTAGATTAATGGGACTTAAGTTGCATTCATAATTGTGTAATGCTTTGAGCATGTATAGATACTAATTATCGTTAATCTCTAGGCCACGTAGATCCGACGTCACCTGTGGATCCAGAAGTTTCAGATCGAGGTGTACAGTGAGATCATCTCAAGGACTGTGAGTAAACGACAACTATAGTTATTTGAAATTTCTTTAATTATAATTATTGATGGAGACTCAATTAAGAGTTGTAAACCCAAGTGCAGGTTATGTTCAAGTAATAAATTCTCGGGTGTCCGAGGTCGAACCACAGGGAAGCGTATTAGTAAGTATAAGTTTATAAATATATAAGAAAAAGAAAGTAAACAAGATATTAGGGAATCAACAACAAAATAAGATAAACAAGATATTAGAGAACAAAATAAATAAAATAACATAAAAGAAATTAAACAAAATACAAAAAAAACAATAAGAAAAGATGTTGAGGTTAGAGAATCCACTCTTGGTGTTATGCTAAGATTAATCTTGTTTTATTACACAATTGAAATCCACACATAAAGGAGGTTCCAATCGGAAGGTTTAGCAATTCAGTCCAAATTGTCCAACGTCCATAGCATATGATATTATGTTCATTTGGTGTCCTCAAAACTCATAAAAAGAGTCCAAGCATTCCTTATGCCAAGGTATATGTCTACAACAAATCAAGGTTATGAAACCAAGCATTTATTGTGCCATTTTCATTGTCAATAATGAATCAAGATCCCTACTTTGCAAGTATGATTTTAAACCAAAAGAAAATATTATCTATACTAGTGTTTATAAATGATAATTCATTTTAGCTCATGTTTAAGAGACTAACCTTAGCATTTACCAAGAGCTTCACCTCATCACCTCAACAATATGATTAGCAACACATAATAGATATGAATAAAATGAAAAGAAATGTAAGAAGCATAAGTAAATATAGAAAAAGAAAACTAGAGAAGAAAAAGAAAACTTAGAGAATTTTATTACAATGGCTAATATCCTACCAATGTATCAATGTATCCTAATACTCATCCAAGGCCCTCTATTTATACACATTTTGGAGGGCTAAATGACAAGAGACAAGCTTTACAAATTTCAAAGGTAGGTATAATAGGTGGGTGCATTTTTCTAACAATTTTCGTCATATTGTATGACAATTCTGATCAGCCAGCTTGATGGTCGAGTTTGTCAATGTTGGAGGCTCGATCTGATAAAATGGTCTTCTAGAAAAATATACCCCTATCAGTTACGAATCCATAGCCGTTGGAATCAGATCATTTGCTCATGTGGATCGGACGATATGGTCAAAATACCAAAACGGTGCAGAACAGACGTCATTGCACATCAGCCAACTTGATGGTTGATTTCGGTAGGGAAAACGACTCCGTTTCAAGAAGTGTAAAACATGAAAAAGATAGATATGCCTCTTAACTATGCACGGTTAAAATTTCAGCCTTATTGCTTCAGTGAAACTCCAGATATAGCTGATATGGAAAAAGGTGTCGGAACTGGAACTGAACTGGATTTGCCCTTAATTCTTTATTTAACCTAGTAATCTGAAATCACTCAAAGAAACTCGTGAAAAACACCAAATTACATAAAAATATAAAAAATCATAAACACAATTAGACTAAGCAATAATAACTCGTATTTGACACAGAATAATAATAAAACATAACTAAAAACTATATAATTATACGAGTTATCACACCCCCACACTTAGATTGTTGCTAGTCCCTAGCAACGACTCAATAAAAATAACATAAGAAAATCTAATCTAATCCATTTTCGTAGGAAATCACGGTGGCACTTAGCATGTGACACAAGCCTTTAAACCCCTAGGTGTCCCTAGTGGACGAGTTTAGTCTCGTGAGGGTTTACTAGGACGATACCCACAAACATTGAAGACATAAGAAAAACTAAAAATAATAATTATAACTAATCCTTCCAATATAAATTAGAGATAATCTTTGAACAAGTCTTAGAAACTAATCAATAGCTCAAAGAATTTCACAAAAATTCATGCTTGAATGTAAATAAATGAGTTAAGCCAATATTAACATAACATATTTCAATCAAAATAGTGCATATTCAAACTTAATCTCAACTTCTCACAAGGGATACTCTCTTGATTTTCACTCTTTAAAGTAGTGGTAAAGTGTTTACACTCAATCAATCTCATGAAAACACTTCTACCATATGCTTGCTTGTCCACCTATTCTCCACTATTTAGATCATACAACTTCATAAATCAAGAGGTCTTTATTCAAGGTTGTAATGGGGCCAAAGGGTTATAATGTGGTTAAAGAACAAAAGGATAAAGATATCACAAAGGTTCCAAAGAGTTCATAGATTTTAGAGACATAATAAGATCATACAAATAAAACTTCTCAAAACTCTTATAAAGCACATAATAACATAGGCTAAATATTCATGTTGAGCCTTTGCATCATTCTAACCAACTTTGTAACATCTTTTTCTAGAAGTTCAAGAGAAGATTCTTTTTTTTTTTTTTTTAATATGGGAATGTATTTGACAATGATCCCTTTCTTTTTCTCTTGACTTTTTCTTTTCTTTTCTTCCCCCACACTTATCTTTTGTTTCTAACCCAAATTTTCAACTAAAAATATCCCTTATTTTTTATTTTATTATTTTTTTTTAATATGTCTCAAAATATAAAAATCCATCTTTAGAACAAGGGTAAGGATATAAGTATATTTAGGCTAGGTGTAAGTTGTGGTTACCAATAAAACAGCATATTTAATGTAGGCTCAAATTGGCTCACTAGTGGGGATGTTCTCTTAGAACATTAATAATGGACGGCTGTTTGGCTCTGGTTATAATCCTAATGCCTCTATCATATTCATGTTGTCACATGTATCAATATAGTCTCAAACGGTTTAAAGCAAGTTCTAGAGAATCATGTAATCATAAGAGCACTCAAGAAAGAAATTAGATTGATTTGTATAATGCATCAATCATTATAGGCTCAAAAACTCACAAGGATGATTATACAAGTCAGATTAAGTCTAAACATGCTTCTTTCTCAATCAACATATCATATTAACATTGGCTCATAAAAAGGTTGACATCAAGCTCAATTCTCATGAAAATCTTCTCACTAATAAATCTGTTTTAGACTTATGCAATTCATATCTCATCATTGTATTAAAAAGGAACTAGAACACACTAAAAAATAATAATAATAATAATAAAGACTCATAAAAAAAAATAGTAGACAAAAATAAAAGAAATCCTAAATCGTTCCCCCCACACTTAATTCTTACATTGTCCTCAATGTAAGTCTATTAACCCAAATGAAAGAATCATGTGTAAGAGAAAAGAACTAATAACATAAGAATAGGAATAACTAAGACTCAAAACAAAACAAACTCATGCAACCTAAATAATCCTAAAATACTAAACAAAAATTAACAAGTAAACATAAAAAGATTAAAATCAAACTGACAAGGTATGTCTCAAGTCTCCCTTACTCAGACCTTGTTCAGAATGAATACTTCTAAATTGCTTAAAACACAACAAACTTTTTTTTTTTTTGAAAGAAGAAATCAAACTGACAAGGTATGTCTCAAGTCTCCCTTACTCAGACCTTGTTCAGAATGAATACTTCTAAATGGCTTAAAACACATCAAATTTTTTTTTTTTTTTTTTAAAAATTAGCAAAATATGTCCCTTACCCCCTACTAAAGGTAGAATTTAGGAGATATTACCTGCAGAGGTTGCTAACCACTTATTATAACTGAGACACAACAAACAAAATGTTAGATAATGTCACAAAGACAGAGTGCAATCCACTCCTTGCTCGTCCATATCTCTTTTTCTTTTTCCGAGCGTTTGCGAAACAACCGTAGCAGATAAATACTCATAAGCTTGGAGCTTTTTGAGTAAATCTTCAATGGTTGTAGCAGAAATTATGGTTCTCCTTGCCTCTGAAAACATGAATCCATTATCCACAACATTATCTAAATATGAAACCAAATTACTAAAATAACCATTAATATTAAGCAAACCAATGGGTTTCTTATTTGTGACCAAAGATGACCAAGAAGCCACGCAAGCTATTTCTTCCAATGTACCCAGACCTCCTGGTAAAGCAATGAATGCATCGGCAGAATGGTACATGATTGTTATCCGTTCAGGGATACTCCAGACTTGTATTTCCTTACCCACGGTAGGTCCACAAAAACCTGTGAATAGTTGTGGCACGATTCCTAGAACTGGACTTCCTCCGGCGTGTGCTGCTGTAGCGACTGCTCCCATTAAACCCGTACTACCGCCTCCATAAATCAACTGGATCTTTTGTTGGGCAAGTATTACTCCAACTCTTATGGCTTCATCAGCGAATATGTTATTTTTCCCTGGATAAGCACCTCCAAAGACACAAATTTTTTTAATGCGCTGGGACGAAGTACTTTCCATTTTTTTTCGAGTGCCTGAAAGAGAATGAGTACATGGTGTAATATATAGAGGACTGAGTAGTGAATCAGACAAGAGTAATAATGTCGCCGAAAGTGTATCTGACCTGTCAGAAGAAAATGTTAACCTAACAAAAGATTTTTGCGTGATTTCAGGAAGAAAATCAAAAAGAAAAGAAAAAGCAACCGTAAAAGACCAATGCAAAAAAAAAAACGAGAATAATTACACAAATCGTAAATTAAACCGAAATGAAGTTATTGCAAATCAAACCAAAAGCTGAGAAGTCATTTATTGTAGTTGTGATTGTGGGCTCACATCTTCCTCTGGTTTTACGTCCAGAAACGGCTTAAACGCCTTCTATGAGTCGAGGATATGCTTCCCATCCAGTTTTCTTACAAGCTGGCAAACAGGGTCTTTTAACATCAGATTCCCAAGATGTTGCCATTCCCTTTGGAATTGCGGCCATAAATCAAGAATTTCTCTTTGTACGTCTCCACTAGGATGCGTCTCAAGAGAAAGTTGGATATTACCCAAATTCTCCTTACTCATTCCATCCTTAATGAATTCAATTTTATCATCTCGATTAGAGGACGGAATCCCAATAGAACGACATTTACCGTTACACGTCCATCGTGCACATTTGTGGCAATTTGAACTCATGCGCTTTGCTCGTCGCTTCTTTGCATAAGTGCTTCTACCTGTACCTGGTAAATGCAAAACAGGAAGATATTCATCTTCACGTACCTTGGCTTCAATTATCCAGCGTATGTCTTCAGGAATCCCTTTGTGCATAAGCATTCTTAATCTTTCAAATCGAACTTGGTAAAGCTTCAGTAAAATATTTCGAGGAAAAGGAGGAAATCGTTTCTGCAATCTTGTGAGAATATCATCCATCTTGAAAAAAAATGAAAAAGAAATTGAAAGAGAAATTTATATACAATATCAGTTTTGTGGGTAGCTGATGGAACCGATTTAAATAATCACGGAGTACCGTTATCCGCCATTTAACCGGGAAAAAAAATGAAATTTTTTTTTTTTTGAAGATTAGTAAAAATTATATTTACATCTAGTTATTTTCAAAACAAGGATCAGAAAGAAAAACAACCTCTTCTTGAGTAACATGATTTTTCAAAAAGAGTTTGAGTCTTTGTCCATTTACCTTGAATACGTTACCATTTTGAGGATTCTCAATGTCAACTGCTCCATAATGATACACATGTTTAACCACAAATGGGCCAGTCCATCTTGATCTCAACTTACCAGGAAATATGTGAAGTCTAGAATTATAGAGTAGAACTTTTTGCCCAACATCAAATGTTTTTCTTGAAATTAACTTGTCATGAAAGGCTTTAGTTCTTTCTTTATGATTTTAGAATTCTCATATGCATCATTTCTGAGTTCCTCAAGTTCATTTATGACTGGAAAAGTTTCATTCTCACCCAAAAAGGAATATTTTAGCTCGGATGGCAATGGTTTTAAATCCAGCTTGGGTGGTTCAATAGTTGATGGTACAGTGACATTTGTGAGTGATGGAAGTTCCTCAAACTTTTGTTTCCAACAATGCTTAACCTGAAAAGAATTTAACAAAGAATCAGTGTGTGAAATTTCTGAAGCATTATCAAACTCACATTCAATTAAATAAGCTTCTAAAGGATCATGGAATGTGGTAGTGGTGAGATGTTCATGAACAAGTTCTTCAATGAAATCCACTTCATGTACTTCTGAATCATCACCAGGTTGCTTGCAAGTGTTGAACACATTTAATTCTAAAGTCATATTTCCAAAAGAAATGTTCAACATACCATTCCTGCAATTTATCAGAGCATTAGAAGTTGCAAGAAATGGACGGCCTAATATAACAGGAATTTGAACATTTGGATTTGAAACCGGATGTGTGTCCAAAACAATAAAATCAATAGGGAAGTAAAAATTATCAATTTGAACCAAAACATCTTCAACTATCCCTCGAGGAATTTTTACAGAACGATCAGCTAGTTGAAGTGTAACAGGTGTTTCCTTGAGTTCACCTAAACCTAACTGTTGATAAACAGAAAAAGGCAAAAGATTAACACTAGCACCAAGATCAAGCAATGCACGTTCTATTCTAGTGTTTCCAATGATGCATGAGATTGTTGGACATCCAGGATCTTTGAATTTTGGTGGAGTAAGGTGCTGAATGATTGAGCTCACACTTTCCGTCAGAAATGCTTTCTTTTGTACATTATGTTTCCTTTTAAATGTGCACATGTCCTTCAAAAATTTAGCATAAGATGGAACTTGTTTGATTGCATCCAATAAAGGAATGTTAATCTTAACTTGTTTGAAAAGTTCATAAATTTCTGCATTTTGATTCAAATTCGTTATTGTTTGCAACCTTTGAGGAAAAGGAGCAGGATGCATACCTTTTTCTTTGTCCAAATTTTCAAGAAGTTCAGACTTACCATCATCCTTACCATTACTTTTCGGAGGGGAAAGAGGATCTTGGTCTTTTGATGGAATGTTTTTGTCAATTGCCTTTCCACTTCGAAGAGTTGTGATAGAACTGGCATTTTCCTGTTGAGTTTCATTGGAGCAAGAAACAAGACATTGAGTAGAAGGGTTAGGCTGAGGTTGAGCAGGAAACTTACCTTTTTCTTGAGTGCGTAATGAAGCTGTCAATGTGGACAAGGTGTTTTTGATCTCATTGATGTCCTGTGAAGTTTGGTTATTCACATTTGCTTGTGTTTGCATGAATGCTTGCAATGTCTCTTCCAAGGTTTGTACACGTGAAGGTTGATAGGAAAAAGTGTTGCCCGGCTTTTGAGATTGTGGTACCTGAACATGATTATTATTCCGCCAACTGAAGTTGGGATGACTTCTCCATTCAGGGTTATACGTTTCAGAGTAAGGAGAAGGAAAAGGCTTTTTAAATGTGTTTATGGAATTTACTTGATCATGCAACGCTTCTTTAAGAATGGGAATGTTTGGACATTCAGAAGTGGGGTGTCCCATGATTTCACAAATTCCACAACTTTCTTCATTTTTAACCGTTTTGACTTCTTTTACTTCTCTAAGTTCCATGGCTTCAATCTTTCTAGCCAAATTAGCTAGTTTAGCTTTTATCTCATCTTCTTGACTAAAATGATATTTACCTCTGTTAGAAACAGGATTAGATCTATTGGAACTTTCAGAGGAATTATCTGTGTGCCAGGCTTGAGAGTTATCTGCCAAATGGTCTAGGTAGTCAAAGGCTTCTTCAGGTTCTTTTTCTAGAAACTCACCGTTACACATTGTTTCAACAAATTGTTTAGTTTCGGGAGTTAAACTTTCATAAAAGAAACTAATAAGACGCCATTTTTCAAAACCATGATGTGGACAAGAACTTAACAAATCTTTAAAACGTTCCCAGCACTGAAAAAATGCTTCATTTTGATTTTGATTGAAATTTTGAATCTGTCTTTTCAAAGCAGTAGTTTTATGTGCTGGGAAAAATTTCTTTAGAAACTCAGTTTGTAATTCTTGCCATGTGCCAATTGACCTTGGTTTTAAATTATGAAGCCAAATTTTTGCTTTATCTTTTAAAGAAAAAGGAAATAATTTTAGCTTGACAATTTCATTTGTGCATTGTTGGTCATTAAAGGTGACACATACATCTTCGAAGTCTTTTAGAAACGAGTAAGCACTTTCCGATTCTAACCCATGGAAATTTGGAAGCAAAGCTATCATACCTGGTTTAAAACGAAAGTTGTTTGCATTGAGAGGAAAAATAAAACAAGAGGGTGATGAGCTTCGAGTTGGTTGCAAGTAGTCACGCATGGTGCGTACTTGTCTGTTCTCATCTTCAGCATGAACACTTTCATTGTCAGCCATGGTAGGAGTTGTATTAGAAAGATTACCTGAAAAAGTTTCACAATAAAATCTAACTAAACGACGAGATCTAAAATCACGTCGCCAAACAAGCATAAAACAAAGTTAATATACAAATTAGGCGGTATAACCAGCCAAACAAAATAAATATATACCAAATTATGCGGTATAACCAGCCAATAAAAATAAATATATACAAAATTAGGCGGTATAACCAGCCAATAAAAATAAATATACTTATAAACTTATATACTTAGTATTGCTTCCCCGGCAACGGCGCCAAAAACTTGATGGAGACTCAATTAAGAGTTGTAAACCCAAGTGCAGGTTATGTTCAAGTAATAAATTCTCGGGTGTCCGAGGTCGAACCACAGGGAAGCGTATTAGTAAGTATAAGTTTATAAATATATAAGAAAAAGAAAGTAAACAAGATATTAGGGAATCAACAACAAAATAAGATAAACAAGATATTAGAGAACAAAATAAATAAAATAACATAAAAGAAATTAAACAAAATACAAAAAAAACAATAAGAAAAGATGTTGAGGTTAGAGAATCCACTCTTGGTGTTATGCTAAGATTAATCTTGTTTTATTACACAATTGAAATCCACACATAAAGGAGGTTCCAATCGGAAGGTTTAGCAATTCAGTCCAAATTGTCCAACGTCTATAGCATATGATATTATGTTCATTTGGTGTCCTCAAAACTCATAAAAAGAGTCCAAGCATTCCTTATGCCAAGGTATATGTCTACAACAAATCAAGGTTATGAAACCAAGCATTTATTGTGCCATTTTCATTGTCAATAATGAATCAAGATCCCTACTTTGCAAGTATGATTTTAAACCAAAAGAAAATATTATCTATACTAGTGTTTATAAATGATAATTCATTTTAGCTCATGTTTAAGAGACTAACCTTAGCATTTACCAAGAGCTTCACCTCATCACCTCAACAATATGATTAGCAACACATAATAGATATGAATAAAATGAAAAGAAATGTAAGAAGCATAAGTAAATATAGAAAAAGAAAACTAGAGAAGAAAAAGAAAACTTAGAGAATTTTATTACAATGGCTAATATCCTACCAATGTATCAATGTATCCTAATACTCATCCAAGGCCCTCTATTTATACACATTTTGGAGGGCTAAATGACAAGAGACAAGCTTTACAAATTTCAAAGGTAGGTATAATAGGTGGGTGCATTTTTCTAACAATTTTCGTCATATTGTATGACAATTCTGATCAGCCAGCTTGATGGTCGAGTTTGTCAATGTTTGAGGCTCGATCTGATAAAATGGTCTTCTAGAAAAATATACCCCTATCAGTTACGAATCCATAGCCGTTGGAATCAGATCATTTGCTCATGTGGATCGGACGATATGGTCAAAATACCAAAACGGTGCAGAACAGACGTCATTGCACATCAGCCAACTTGATGGTTGATTTCGGTAGGGAAAACGACTCCGTTTCAAGAAGTGTAAAACATGAAAAAGATAGATATGCCTCTTAACTATGCACGGTTAAAATTTCAGCCTTATTGCTTCAGTGAAACTCCAGATATAGCTGATATGGAAAAAGGTGTCAGAACTGGAACTGAACTGGATTTGCCCTTAATTCTTTATTTAACCTAGTAATCTGAAATCACTCAAAGAAACTCGTGAAAAACACCAAATTACATAAAAATATAAAAAATCATAAACACAATTAGACTAAGCAATAATAACTCGTATTTGACACAGAATAATAATAAAACATAACTAAAAACTATATAATTATACGAGTTATCAATTATAATTTTTTTTAGCATGATATTTATTTCACGTATTAAAGGTATATACGATATATAATCATATTAACTGTTGTTATTAAAGTACATTTATTTCAAGAAATATTATATCAAGTAACTTGGTTGATTTATGAAATATGATTATACATAGAATTTGACGTACATGGTTTTGGCTCCACCTAACTTAATGTATGAGATTATACCCTTGATCTGAATACGGAGCTGCATGCTATGCCTTTGTGGTGGGAGCATCTCAAGAGTCCCAATTTCGTGATATTAGACTGGGGTATGGAAGCTGCGTGCTACGCCTTTGTGGTAGGAGCCACCTCTAGAGTCCTTATCCCTTTATATTAGCCTTTTGGGGGCACATCATAGTGACACATATGCCTTTGGGGCGTGTCCTATGGTGGTATTGGCCTTTGGGGTCGACTACTAGTATGCCTACATGGATATTGCCTGGTAATTTCATGGATGTATTCTTATGCATGACAGTAAGTTGAAGCCCAACTATACGTAACCTGATTTACTTTATAGAATATATACATTGATTTAATATTATAATATTGTTATACATTTGAAAACTTTGCTACATCTTTGAATTACTCATTATGGTTTTACTATTATTTATTTTGAAAATGTCAATTATACTTTACAGGTTACCATTATAGTTTTCACACGCTTTAAATGTTGTCTACTCATTGAGATATTCATATATCTCACCTCTTCTTATTTCTCATTTTCAGGTCACAGTTAGGTGTCGGGATTGCCGCCTTCCTCTACTCTCCGCTTCAAGAGTATATTGACGTGGTAGGCATCATATCTAAATTTCTAGAAGGTTTGATCTCTTGATGTTTTTATCTAGTAAACCTTGCTAAGATATGTTTACTTTTGGATATATTATATATATTTGAAGATATGAGACAATAGATCAATATGTTTTGACTTGAGCATAAATTGATCATGGATAATTTTTGAATATGCATGGATATATGTGATAATAGTATTGAGAAATACTGCTGGTTGAGGATATGAATTGAGTGTTATTTGCAGGAGGGTTATAGTTGAGATAGAAAGGAAACTCTGTCGAATTTTAGGTAGATTATCCGGACAGGGTGTGTAAGACCCTCGTAAGTCAGAGATTGACTCGGGTCTGTTTAAATGATTCATAGACGATGGATCAAGTTTAGTATGCTTGTAGACAAAGCACACTACCATCTGGTCTTATTGTTATATTAAAATTTTTAGAGTAAGGGGTTTAATCGGTTATTTGAGGGATTTAGCCTTAAAGTGATCACGAGCAAGAGTCGCAATCGAGAAAATGTAAAGCCCATAAAATTTGGTATTTTAACTTCACATAGTGTTAAAATGTGATATATTACTGATCAGGATTATTGGAAAATCTAATCGGCACAAAATCGGTAAAATATGAACCAGGGGTATTTTGGTCATTTTACCTAAAATTTTATTTGTGGTTCTAATATGGCACCAATAGAGTATGTGATCATAGAGGATCTCAATATGATGCTTATACTGAAAATTTTGACATTTTTTTTACTCGAAAAGTAAATTGGAAAGCTAATACGCCCTTAATTAGCTTAAAAGAGTGAAAAATCAGAATTAGCCGCGGGAAGGTCCGAAAAAGGTTTTAAGTGAATAAATGGATTCATATGGACATAAAATGATGTTAGAAAGCTGTTGGTGAAATCAGAATGAGAATCGGAGCTAAAACCAAAAAAGTCAAAATGTTGATCTATAAATAGTCCAAGGCTCGGATCTGATGCTCGGGATATCGAAAAAAATTATGAAAACTTGTGTCCTAGTGTAAAATGATATTTGAAACATATTCGTATTGAAAAAAGTGAAAAACAAGCTTCCGAACTTAAAAATTTCATGTGGGCCCCATTTAGGCACTAAAAGATAAAAAGTAAGCAAAAATGGGTATTTTTATCATTTGGCTGGAAAATGGCCATAAAATACATGCCATAACCCCATGTTCAGCCGAGAGACCCATTTTTCCTTAAGCATGAAGGGTTGTTTCATCTTCTTCCTTAAGAGAAAACCTAACCAAGTGAAAACTCCATAACCAAAAAGCTTGTAAGCTTGATCTCTTGAATTCTACTTATCACCAAGCCAACAAAATACATATTTTTACTATCTAGAAGGTGAGGATTACTTATTTGGTGTTAGTTTTTTTAATAAACCAAGAGAAACTATGTGTTTCTCTTTATGGCTATTTTGCCTTAGGTGGTTTCCAACATAGCCACCACCTTAAACCACCACCATGGGTAGTCCTAAATCAACCTCTACATCCATTATTTGGGGTTGGTTGATTGAAAAAGTGGCTTGGAGTGAGAAATCTAAGCTTGGCCTAATTCACCATGTTGGCCAACCACCTTGTGCCGCCACTTCCACCACCATCCGAGGTCAACGTTAGCTTTGCTAGGCTCGGGAGAGCAACTTTCCAGTTGATCGTTGCTCTGAATTTCCGCCCGAGCTAGGTGTAAATATTATAATACTTAAATAGCTAAGCTGCAAAATTTCGGATAGTAGCTAATTGGCTACAATTTGGATAGTATGAATGTTTCTACTTTATAAAATATTTATCAAATTACTTTTTATGTACTAGGAGCGCGGATTAGCTCAGTCCGTGGTTGGAAGAGTTTCGGAGCACGAGGAACCAATTTCTCCTACTTAGCGCACTGTGAGTAAATGTGTAGCGATAGACGTAGGATCGTTAGATTATGTTATGACATACTAGCTATGATTGTATGAATGTATGACGAAGAATTACCTTATGATATCGAGTTCTCCTAAAGACGTGAGAAAAAGGTCCAAAGAATGGACAAGTGATGATTATGTAATAATCTGGGATTGTCGTATGAGTCGTCGACCGTATGGCGCCACATTGTTCCTTGCTAGTATGCTTATTTAAATGCTATGTGATGTAGTTTATTGTAATGTTAAGCTATACCGGATTTGTAGGCTGCCATTGTGCCCTACCGGATTTGTAGGCTGCCATTATGCCCTATCGAATTTGTAGGCTGCCATTGTGCCCTATCGGATTTGTAGGCTGCCATTGTGTCCTACCAAATTTGTAGGCTGCCATTGAGCCCTACCGATTATGTAGGAGCCTTCGAGCCTTACCGGTTATGTAGGAGCCTTCAAGCCCTACTGGTTTTGTAGGAGCCTTCGTGCCCTACCAGTTTTGTAGGAGCCTTCGTGCCCTACCGATTTTGTAGGAGCCTTCGAGCCCTACTGGTTTTGTAAGAGCCTTCGTGCCTTACCAGTTTTGTGGGAGCTTTGAGCCCTACCGGTTTGTAAGAGTCTACGGACCCTATCAGATGTTATAGTTGTTTGTGATGTTGGATAGAAACATCTAGCTGATATTAGTTAATATAACTTGCGTTTGCTCACTGGGTCCTCATGACTCACTCTTTAGTTATTTTTCTTTTTCAAATACTAATCGACCTGGTCCCTCATCCACCCCATCGGCTTAGTTCGTGACACTAGTTGGTGAGCATGACATGTCGTTTTGACTAGGTGATTCGTTACTTGATGAAGGAGCTATGCAAAGTCACCTAGGAATGTTATATATTATTTTGTTTAAATATGTTGTATTATGTGTCATGCAATTACTCGGTCGGAGACCGATCTTGTTGTGTACATTTTTGGTATTGCATAAATACATGCATTGTGGTTCACTTTGTGCGTCTACTGCGGGGCATCTCGGTTACTCTCTAATTGGAGGTGTCTTAACCGGGATGTCATGTGTTATTATTATTGTGTTGCATGTTTTACAGGTTCGGTAACCCCCTTATCGGGCTAGGTCATGCCGAGGTTTCGTTAGGTAGAAGAATGGTTAAGGCTTCGGAGGCAAGGGTATATACTTGTCTCTGGCCGGTCACACTCTCGGATTTGGGATGTGACAAAGTTGGTATCAGAGCATTGTTTAGAGGTTGGTGACTATACACGTGTCCATCATGTAAAGGATCACTTGTCGGTTATATTGGATAGTGCAGGGTTGGATTGATGAGGGTACCAAATGCTTAAATTTTTGTCTAAGGTTATTATGCTCTCAGTGCAGAGAACACAGGATAGGCAGAGGGGACGACCACCAAGAGTTCCCTATCAGGTTTCGACGGGACGTCCAAATCCTATAGCTGGAGATCGAGAGCAGACCGTTGGATCTGCTAAGGGGTCAATAGTAAATGATAGGGTAGAATAGTTAGCTACTAAGATTGGTTAGATACGTTAGAAGGTTAGGACCCTGATAGATCTACTAGCAGATCAACGACAGCAGAGGCAGGACCAGGCCCCTCCAGATCCTCTACGACCATAGAATCCCCTTGAGGGACAACAACCCGTCTAACAAGGGCCGTATCTCCTAGTGACATTATATGAGTTTCGACGGAATAAGCCACCAGTACTTTCTGGGATTGAGCTTGATTCAGATCTACAAGACTTTGTAGATGTATGTGATCGGTTATGTGTGGCTCTCAGATGCTCACCAGTTAGAGCCATGGAATTGACTAGTTATTAGTTGACGGGGATGGCCTATGAATGGTATAAGACCCTATTGAGGAGCCGGCCAGCGGGTAGCCCTCCATTAGAATGGTCTGAGTTTTATAATGCTTTTATTGAGCGATTCATGCCTGAGAGTCTACGAGATACAAAGGCTCGAGAGTTTGAGTTACTGAAACAGACTGAAGGCATGTCAGTGTTGGATTATGATACTAAGTTTAATCAGTTGGCGAAGTATGTGCCACATATGGTGATGACTGATACTATGAAGGCCAAGCGGTTTGCTAATGGCCTCAGGGAGTACTTATTTAGGGCGGTACCAGTGACGAGGACCTCTACATACTCCGATGTTCTTGACGCAGCCTTGCGATTTGGGGCACGGGTTAAATAGAGGTAGGTTGACCATGAGCCTTGAAAGAAGGCCAGGACTGGGAGACAGGGTTTTAGGTAGTCTGGTGCAGAGGATTAGGAGCACCTAGTGGTGCTAGTATAGTGGTTCGAGGACAGAGCAGTCAGACTAGATCGGTTACCCAATCATTAGGTCACATTGGGAGATCAGGAGCTCCCCATTGCCAGAGTTGTGGTTATCCGCATTTTTGACTATGCGGAAGGCCTGGTACTTGTTTCAGATGTGGTCAGCCAGGGCATATGAAGAAGGATTGTCCGCTGAATTTTTCTCGACCCACGTATTCTACAGTTGCACTGCCCCCTATTGTTACGCCAATCATTAGTACTGGATCAGTGGCCCAGTCAATGGTAAGAGGCACAATAGGCAGAGGTACACAGTCTGGAGGTAGGGGATAGATTATGGGGGTAGAGGACAGACTACACAGGGTCGAGCACAAGCCAGGGCAATTGTGCTGAATCCTCAAGACGCACAGGCGTCTAATACCGTCGTGACAGATATGTTAAATATTTGTTCTTAGTAGACTGTAGTATTATTTGAGTCGTGTGCTACCTTTATATCCCCTTCCTTTGCTTCATGTTTGAACATGAATTATGATATGTTAGATGATCGGTTGATAATGCTTATTCCGGTAAAGGAGGTTTACCCTGTGAATAGGATATTGAAAGGATATGAAACACGGATCGAGGGTGGGATATTTTTGGTAGATCTAATTGAACTAGATATACTTGATTTTGATGTAATTTTGGGCATGGACTGGTTGTCTGCCCATCATGCGGTATTGGATTGCCACGAGAAGATGGTATTGTTGAAAATACGGGTAAACATGTGTTGAGGTATCAAGGAGATCGTAGAACGAATTCGCCTCACTTGATCTCGGTAATTAGTGTCGGGAAAATGTTAAAGAAGGGTTGCCAAGGATTCTTGGCATATGTATATGATGCTGAGATGAAGTCTCAAGATTTGAGAGGGATTCCCGTGGTAGAGGATTTCCCTGATGTTTTTCCAGAGGAGTTGCCAGGACTTCCACCGGATAGGGAGATTGAGTTTTACATAGATGTACCCCTAAGAACACAGCCGATATTCGTTCCTTCTTACCGTATGGCTCCGTTGGAGCTAAGGGAACTAAAGGTTCAGTTGGAGGATATTCTTGATAAGGGCTTTATACGCTCGAGTACCTCTCCTTGGGGTGCTCCGATTTTATTTGTTAAGAAGAAGGATGGATCGTTACGGTTGTGTATTGATTATAGGCAGTTGAATAAATTGACAACGAAAAATAAGTATCCGTTGCCTAGGATTGATAATTTATTCGATCAGTTGCAGGGCGCTTAGTGCTTTTCTAAGATAGATCTTAGATCAGGGTACCATCAGCTTCGTATCAGGAGGGAAGATATTCCCAAAATAGCCTTTCGCACTCGATATGGACACTATGAGTTTTTGGTCATGTCATTTGGACTGACGAATGCACCGGCAGCTTTCATGGATTTGATGAACAGGGTATTCAAACCCTTCCTTGACCAGTTTGTGATTGTGTTCATCGATGAATCTTGGTGTATTCGCGAGGCGAGGATGAACATAGGAAACACCTCCGTGTTGTCCACGAGACTCTTCTAGCACACAAACTGTTTGCCAAGTTCTCCAAGTGTGAGTTTTGGCTATCGAGTGTGAGTTTTCTTGGTCATATAGTTTCGAAGGAAGGTATTTTTGTGGATCCAAGAAGATTGAGGCAGTACAAGACTGGGCGAGGCCGACTACAGTAACAGAGATTAGGATTTTCTTAGGGTTAGCTGAATATTATAAGAGGTTCGTGGAGAACTTCTCGAGGATAGCTGCACCATTGACCAGGTTAACACAGAAGAATGTCAACTTTGTTTGGTCAGATGAGTGCGAAAAGAGCTTCAATAAACTTAAGGAGCTCTTGACTTCAGCACCAGTGTTAGCATTGCCAAATGAGACAGATGGCTTTGTGGTGTATTGTGATGCTTCTTGCATAGGTTTGGGCTGCGTATTAATGCAGAAGAACAGGGTTATTGCTTATGCATCGAGACAGTTAAAAAGACATGAGCAGAACTACCTTACGCATGACTTGGAATTGGCGGCCATTTTGTATAGCCGATCATGTGAGATTTATAAGACCACAAAAGTCTCAAGTATATATTTAATCAACGAAAGTTGAATTTGAGACAGACGAGATGGTTGGAATTACTCAAGGATTATGATTGTACCATCCTTTATCATCCTGGCAAAGCCAATGTTGTCGCAGATGACTTGAGTAGGAAGTCCATGGGTAGCTTAGCCTATGTAGCAGTACAGAGGAGACATATAGTTCGGGAAGTGAGGAATTGCATCAATGATGGTGTGGTAATTAGTGTTACCGACACGGGGAAGATGTTAGCCCAAGTGCAAGTACAGTCATCATTAGTGGAGGAGGTAAAACGGTTGCAACATGATGATGATTTTTGCATAGGAAGAAAGCCCAGGTTGGACAAGGATTGTGCGAGGAGTTTCGTATAGATGATGATGAAACTTTGTGGTTACATGATCGCCTCGTGGTATCATTGGTAGGAGATAAACGACATAGACTCCTCGAGGCAGCTCATAACTCATCCTACACTATGCACCCTGGTTCCACCAAGATGTATCATGATCTACGAGCATATTATTGGTGGGAAGGCATGAAAAAGGATGTAGCAAACTTTGTGGCTAGATGTTTGGTGTGCCAGCAGGTTAAGGCCGAACATAAAAATGCAGAAGAACAGGGTTATTGCTTATTAACTGCCTATTAATGCAGAAGAACAGGGTTATTGCTTATGCATCGAGACAGTTAAAAAGACATGAGCAGAACTACCTTACGCATGACTTGGAATTGGCGGCCATTTTGTATGGCCGATCGTGTGAGATTTATAAAACCACAAAAGTCTCAAGTATATATTTAATCAACGAAAGTTGAATTTGAGACAGACGAGATGGTTGGAATTACTCAAGGATTATGATTGTACCATCCTTTATCATCCTGGCAAAGCCAATGTTGTCGCAGATGGCTTGAGTAGGAAGTCCATGGGTAGCTTAGCCCATGTAGCAGTACAGAGGAGACATATAGTTCGGGAAGTGAGGAATTGCATCAATGATGGTGTGGTAATTAGTGTTACCGACACGGGGGAGATGTTAGCCCAAGTGCAAGTACAGTCATCATTAGTGGAGGAGTTAAAACGGTTGCAACATGATGATGATTTTTGCATAGGAAGAAAGCCCAGGTTGGACAAGGATTGTGCGAGGAGTTTCGTATAGATGATGATGAAACTTTGTGGTTACATGATCGCCTCGTGGTATCATTGGTAGGAGATAAACGGCATAGACTCCTCGAGGCAGCTCATAGCTCATCCTACACTATGCACCCTGGTTCCACCAAGATGTATCATGATCTACGAGCATATTATTGGTGGGAAGGCATGAAAAAGGATGTAGCAAACTTTGTGGCTAGATGTTTGGTGTGCCAGCAGGTTAAGGCCGAACATAAAAAAAACACTAGGTACACTTCAGAGCTTGGATGTCCCTGAATGGAAATGGGACAAGATTACGATGGATTTACTCACAGGGTTGCCTAGATCAACCAATGGATTCGACTTGATATGAGTGATTGTCGATAGATTGACCAAGTCTGCACGTTTCTTGCCAGTGCGCACTACATATACGGCAACCTAGTATGCTAGACTATATTTGGACCGGATAGTGCCTTTGCATGGAGTGCCTATTTCTATTGTGTCAGATAGAGGCACACAGTAAACATCGAGGTTTTGGGAAACATTTCAAAGGGCACTTGGTACTCAGTTGAGATTCAGTACCACGTTCCATCCCCAAACCGATGGTCAGTCTAAGAGGACCATCCAGACTTTAGAGGATATGCTTCAGGCATGTGTTTTAGATTTTGAGGGTAACTGGGATCAGCACTTGTCTTTGATTGAGTTTGCATATAATAACAGCTATCAGAGTACCATACAGATAGCACCATATGAAGCATTGTATGGCCGAAAATATAGATCTCCAATGGGATGGTTCGAGGTGGGTGATTGTCCATTATTAGGTCCGGATATGGTTCAGGATGCATTAAAAAAATGTTGAGTTGATCCGTGACAAAATGCGAGCGACACAGAGTCGGCAAAAGTCTTATACCGATAAAAGACGTCGGGAACTAGAGTTTGATGTGGGGGATCATGTGTTCTTGAAGGTGTCTCCGTTTAAAGGTGTCATGAGATTCAGCAAGAGAGGAATGCTGAGTCCAAGGTACATTGGACCGTTTGAGAAACTTCGACGACATGGGGCAGTAGCATATGAGTTGGCCCTTCCTCCTAAGTTAGCCACTGTACACCCGGTATTTCATGTGTCGATGCTTCAAAAATACCTCCCCAATGAGTCCCTTGTGTTGCAACTGCAGGCGATAGAGATAGACCCCCGCATGTCATATGTAGAAGAACCCATAGCCATAGTAGAACAGCAGGTACGGAAGCTACGATTGAAGGAGATTTCTTCAGTGAAGGTTGTATGGAATCATCATGGGAAAGAAGAAGCTACTTGAAAACTTGAAAGAGACATGAGAAGACAGTACCCTAGTTATTCTGGGAGTAGGTACGTAACTCTTTAAATGAATTATTCAATAAGTTCACAATTAGGAAAATTTGAGGACAAAATTTTTAAGGGGGAAAGAATTATAAGACCCTCGTAAGTCAGAGATCGACTCGGGTCTCTTTAAATGATTCATAGATGATGGATCAAGTTTATGTATGCTTGTAGACAAAGCACACTACCAACTGGTCTTATTGTTATATTAAATTTTTTAGAGTAAGGGGTTTAATCAGCTATTTGAGGGATTTAGCCTTAAAGTGATCACGAGCAAGGAGTCGCAATCGGGACAATGTAAAGCCCATAAAAATTGGTATTTTAACTTCACATTGTGTTAAAATGTGATATATTACTGATTAGGATTATTGGAAAATCTAATCGGCACAAAATCGGTAAAATATGAAATATGGGTATTTTGGTCATTTTACCCAAAATTTTATTTTTGGTTCGAATATGGTACCAATAGACTCCGTGATCATAGTGGATCTCAATATGATGCTTAGATTGAAAATTTTGACATTTTTTTACTCGAAAAGTAAATTGGAAAGCGAATACGCCCTTAATTAGCTTAAAAGAGTGAAAAACCAGAACTGGCCGCGGGAAGGTCCGAAAAAGGTTTTAAGTGAATAAATGGATTCACATGGACATAAAATCATGTTAGAAAGCTGTTGGTGAAATCAGAATGAGAATCGGAGCTAAAACCGAAAAAGTCAAAATGTTGACCTATAAACAGTCCGGGGCCCAGATTTGATGCTCGGGATATCGAAAAAAAACTATGTAAACTTGTGTACTAGTGTAAAATGATATTTGAAACATATGCTTGTCGAGAAAAGTGACAAACAAGCTTCTGAACGTAAAAATTTCATGTGGGCCCCATTTAGGCACTAAAAGATAAAAAATAAGCAAAAAGGGGTATTTTTGTCATTTGGCTGGAAAAATGGCCATAAAATACATGCCATAACCCCATGTTCAGCCAAGAGACCCATTTTCCTTAAGCATGAAAGGTTGTTTCATCTTCTTCCTTAAGAGAAAACCTAACCAAGTGAAAACTCCATAACCAAAAAGCTTGTAAGCTTGATCTCTTGAATTCTACTCATCACCAAGCCAACAAAATACATATTTTTACTATCTAGAAGGTGAGGATTACTTATTTGGTGTTAGTTTTTTTAAGAAACCAAGAGAAACTATGTGTTTCTCTTTATGGCGTTTTGCCTTAGGTGGTTTCCAACATAGCCACCACCTTAAACCACCACCATGGGTAGTCCTAAATCAACCTCTACATCCATTATTTGGGGTTGATTGATTGAAAAAGTGGCTTGGAGTGAGAAATCTAAGCTTGGCCTAATTCACCATGTTGGCCAACCACCTTGTGCCGTCACTTCCACCACCATATCAGGCCACGTTAGCTTTGCTAGGCTCGGGGGAGCAACTTTCCATTTGATTGTTCCTCCGAATTTCCACCCGAGCTAGGTGTAAATATTATAATACTTAAATAGCTAAGCTGCAAAATTTTGGATAGTAGCTAATTAGCTACAATTTGGATAGTATGAATGTTTCTACTTCATAAAATATTTATCAAATTACTTTTTATGTACTAGGAGTGCGGATTAGCTGAGTCCGTGGTTGGAAGAGTTTCGGAGCACGAGGAACCAATTTCTCATGCTTAGCGCACTATGAGTAAATGTGTAGCGATAGACGTAGGATCGTTAGATTATGTTATGACATACTCACTGTGATTGTATGAATGTATGACGAAGAATTACCTTATGATATCGAGTTCTCGTAAAGACGTGAGAAACAGGTCCAAGGAATGGACAAGTGATGATTATGTAATAATCTAGGATTGTCGTATGAGTGGTCGACCGTATGGCGCCACATTGTTCCTTGCTAGTATGCTTATTTAAATGCTATGTGATGCAGTTTATTGCAATGTTAAGCTATACCGGATTTATAGGCTGCCATTGTGCCCTACCGGATTTGTAAGCTGTCATTGTGCCCTACCGAATTTGTAGGCTGCCATTATTCCTTATCGGATTTGTAGGCTGCCATTGAGCCCTACCGATTATGTAAGAGCCTTCGAGCCCTACCGATTATGTAGGAGCCTTCGAGCCCTACTGGTTTTGTAGGAGCCTTCGTGCCCTACCAGTTTTGTAGGAGCCTTTGTGCCCTACCGATTTTGTAGGAGCCTTTGAGCCCTACTGGTTTTGTAGGAGCCTTCCTGCCTTACCAGTTTTGTAGGAGCTTTGAGCCCTACCAGTTTGTAAGAGTCTGCGGACCCTACCAGATATTTTAGTTGTTTGTGATGTTGGATAGAAACATCCAGGTGATATTAGTTAATATAACTTAAGTTTGCTCACTAGATCCTCATGACTCACTCTTTAGTTATTTTTTTTCCAGATACTGATCGACCCGGTCCCTCATGCACCCCGCCGGCTTAGTTCGTGACGCTTGTTTGTGAGTATGACAAGTCATTTTGACAAGGTGATCCGTTACTTGGTCGAGGAGCCGTGCACAGTCACCTAGGAATGTTATATATTATTTTGTTTAAATATGTATTATGTGTAATGCAATTACTCGGTTGGAGACTGATGTTATTGTCTACATTTTTGGTATTGTATAAATATATGCATTGTGGTTCACTTTGTGCGTCTGCTGCGAGGCATCTCGGTTACTCCCTAGTTGGAGGTGTCTTAACCGGGATGTCATGTGTTATTATTATTGTGTTGCATGTTTTGCAGGTTCGGTAACCCCCTTATCGGGCGAGGTCATGCCAAAATTTTGTTAGATAGATGAATGGTAAAGCCTTTGGAGGCAAGGGTATATACTTGTATCTGGCCGGTCACACTCCCGGATATGAGATGTGACAGG
Organism: Fremontodendron californicum; assembly: GCA_030761205.1. Classification (NCBI taxonomy): domain Eukaryota; kingdom Viridiplantae; phylum Streptophyta; class Magnoliopsida; order Malvales; family Malvaceae; genus Fremontodendron; species Fremontodendron californicum. The sequence goes on from JAULJL010000026.1 coordinate 6,002,023, forward strand.
GTGTTTCAATTTTGTATCAGAGCAAGGTTATAGGTCCTGTAGACTTAGAAACTGTTTGTTGAAGTATTAAAATATTGTCACTTGTGCAGGAAATCAGACACGATGCCACCACGTCGATGAGGAAGGCTTAGAATCAATCCCCTACCTCAAAATAGGGATAGGAATAGAAATGAGAATATTGATGAGCAAATTGGAGAACAAGCTTCAGCTGCTAATTCATCTTCTGTTGCTGCACCCTCAGCCGCACCCCCAGCAGCTGATCTTAATTTAGCTGAGGTAGTTGCGGCCCTGGCAAGAGTAATTCCTGCTTTGATTGCCCCTTCTGAAAAGGGGATAGTTGATTACTGTAAAGATCTGAAAAATATGGGTTGCAAGATTTTCACGGGATCTTTGGAATCAGATTTAGCTTGGTCATGGCTACAAAAAATTGAGACTACTTCCATTACTTTTCAGATTCCCGAGCCTATGAGGTTACCTGTGCAGTGTAATTTTTGGAGGATCATGCACACACATGGTGGAAAACTATAATGCAAAGGTATGCTGGACGTCCTACCATAACCTGGGCACACTTTCGAAGAGAGTTTGAAGAAAAATACTATTCTTGGGCATTGCGGGAAAAGAAATGGACTGAGTTTATGAATTTAAATAGGGTAGTATGTCAGTAGCAGAGTATGAGCAAAAATTCAGCAATATTGAAAAATACTATCAGAATTTGCTCATCAGTAGTAGCCAACGATGCTGATAGATGCAAGAAATTCCAAGATGGGCTATATGTTAGTATTCGAGATAGGTTGACGACCCTGGATACAGATGACTTTAATAAATGGGTCAACATGGCAATCAAAGCTGAACATAATCTGAAAGAAATGAAAGATAGAGAAGAGATGTTCAGAAAAAAAAAGGCAGTCCTCCAGTAAGGACGTGAGGCCTAAGAAAAGTTATCTAGAGAGCAGTGTCAGTGGTTACAAACCCACGAGATTTCAAGTGGATTAGACATAAAACCTTTTAGTGGTTCTTCTAGCAGATATATCATCGACCTCAACAGCAGACTAGATCGCTACCTGGGAGGTCAAGAGGACCTCGTATATTGACTTATCCTAAGTGTCCCCATTGTGGGAGGAATCACCCTGGTGAATGTTGGAGACTACAAGGTGTGTGTTTTTACTGCAAAGAACTGAGACACATGAAACGGGATTATCCCAAGCTTGAGAACAAGGGAGTTACTATTCAGTTATCAGTGGGTCAAAGGGAAAGGACCCAACCTACTGCTGCACCTCAGACGACAGCAGTTAGAGATAGAATTGGGGTAGAATCTCAAGTTGGTTGGTTCATCTACTAGCCTCCGACATAGTGGATAGCCTGGTAGACCTCGAACTGCAGCCAAAATTTATGCTATGACCCAACAAAAGGCTTAGGCTACTCCTGAAGTGGTTACAGGTACTCTCCCAATTTCTAAGGCAAATGCTAGGATCTTAATAGATCCGGGTGCAACTCATTCTTTTATTGCTAATTCATATGTCATGCATTTGAGTAGAGAGTCTAGGATGTTAGACATCCCTATGGTCGTTAGTACCCCAGTGGGAGAAACTTTGAAAATTGATATGGTTTATCCGGATTGTACCGTTATGGTTCAGGAGCATGAATTACCAGTTAATTTGTTTCCATTAGGAATGAATGATTTTGATGTGATTTTGGGAATGGATCGGTTGTCTAAACACATTGCAGTGATAGATTGCTTTTCCAAAATTGTGACTTTTAAGAAGTCGGGAGACTTGGAGTTTACCTTTCAAGGAGAAAGGAAAGTTTTACCTTATTGCCTTATGTCCAAGATGGCAGCCAATAGATACTTGCAGAAAGGGTATTCTGCTTACCTTGCTTATGTGATTAACAAGGACATACATGAGGCAAAGTTGGAAACTATACCTGTGGTCAAAGATTTTCCTGAGATCTTTCCTGAAGAATTAATTGGTTTACCTCTTGATAGGGAATTGGAGTTTACTATCGACTTAATCCCTGGCAGTGCTCCAATTTCTCAGGCACCCTATAGAATGGCACCTTCGAAGCTAAAGGAATTGAAAGTGAAGTTGCAAGACCTAGTTGACAGAGGTTTCATTCAGCCTAGTACTTAACCGTTGGGAGCATAGATTTTATTTGAAAAGAAAAATGATGGATCTTTACGATTGTGTATCGATTACCGGCAACTAAACAAGGTCACCATTAAGAATAAGTATCCTTTACCAAGGATTGATGACTTGTTTGATTAGTTGCAAGGTGCAAGTGTGTTCTCCAAAATAAACCTAAGGTCGGGTTATCATCAATTGAAGATCAAAGAATATGATATTCCAAAGACTGCTTTCAGAACTCGATATGGTCATTACAAATTTTTAGTTATGCCTTTTGGGCTAACTAATGCACCTGCAGTCTTTATGGATCTGATGAATAGGGTGTTTCGACCCTACTTGGATAAGTTCGTTATTGTGTTCATCGATAACATCCTAGTTTATTCCGAGAATAAGGATGATCATGTAAACCATTTGAGAACGGTGCTGCAGACTATGCGTAAAAACAACTATATGCTAAATTTTCAAAGTATGAATTATGGCTTGACAAAGTAGCATTCCTTGGTCACGTAGTATCTAAGAAAGGGATTTTTGTGGATCCACAAAAGATAGAAGCTGTAGTTGCTTGGGAAAGACCCACGAATGTCACAGAAGTTAGAAGCTTTCTAGGATTGGCAGGGTACTATCGAAGATTCGTAGAAGGATTTTCCATGATTGCCTCTCCTTTGTCAAAACTAACAAGGAAGCATGCTAAGTTTGAGTGGACTGACGAATGTGAGCAAGCTTTCCAAAAGCTCAAGTGTAGATTGACCACAACACTAGTTCTTACACAATCATCAGGGACTGGAAGCTTTGTGGTATATAGTGATGCCTCAAGGCGAGGTTTGGGTTGCTTTTTGATGCAACATGGGAAGGTGATAGCTTATGCTTCTCAGCAACTAAAACAGCATAAGCAGAATTATCCCACTCTCGATTTAGAGTTGGCGGTAGTGGTGTTTGCACTGAAAATTTGGAGGCATTATTTATTTGGAGAAAAATGTACAATCTACACTGATCATAAGAGTCTGAAATATCTGATGGATCAGAAAGAACTAAATTTGAGGCAAAGGAGATGGTTGGAATTGATAAAAGATTATGACTGTGTAATTGACTACTACCCAGGAAAGGCCAATGTAGTGGCCGATGCTTTTAGTCGAAAGTCTTCTAATTCTCTTGCTCATATCCGAGCGATTCAGAAACCCTTACAAAATGAGTTGAAGTCTTTACCTTTAGAATTGATGATTGATGAGAATGATCTCCTAATATCCCATTTGAAGGTTAAACCGATTCATATTGATTGGATATGTGAAGCACAGAATATTGACCCTATGCTGGTAAAGTTAAAGCAAGAAGTAAGGGATGGCGTGAGGACTAACTTTCAAATAAAGGATGATAATGTACTGATAATGAAAAATAGGCTTTGTGTGCCTCAGGATGAAGAACTCCGGAAGGTGATTTTGGAGGAAGCGCATAATGCAACATACGCGTTACATCTCGGTAGTGTGAAGATATATCGAACCTTAAGAGAAAATTATTGGTGGCAAGGTATGAAACGGGACATAGCTGAGTTTGTTTCTAGATGTTTGGTATGCCAACAAACTAAAGCCCAGTATCAAAAACCTTTAGGGAAATTGAACCCCCTACCTATTCCTTAATAGAAGTAGGAATATATTGCTATGGATTTCGTTTCGGGATTGCCAAGAACACAGTCTGGTTATGACAACATTTGGGTGATTGTTGATTGTTTCACAAAATCAGCTCACTTTTTGCCAGTCAAGAAGACTTTTTCCAATGTAAGACTGGCTAAACTTCATGTCAACGAAATTGTTAGGTTACATGGTGCCCCCGTATCGATTGTATCTGATCGAGACCCCCGATTCACATCTCGATTTTGGCCAAGTTTGCAAAATGCTATGGGCGCTAAACTCAAGTTCAGTACCACTTTTCATCCCAGACGGATGGACAATCTGAACGGGCAATTGAAATTTTGGAAGATATGCTCAGATCTTGTATTATGGAACTCAAAGGAAACTGGGATGAACACTTGCCTCTAGCAGAGTTTACATATAACAATAGTTATCAGTCCAGCATCGACATGGCTCCGTTTGAAGCTTTGTATGGAAGAAAATGCAGAACTCCGATGTGTTGGGATGATACAGATGAAAGGAAATTGCTAGGTCCAGAAATTGTTATGATGACTGCAGACAAAGTTAAGGTAATCCGAGAAAAGATAAAAATAGCTGAAGATCGACAAAAGAGCTACGTAGATAATCGAAGAAAAGATTTAGAGTTTGAAGTTGGTGATATGGTGTTTTTGAAAGTGACTCCTTGGAAGGGAGTAATCCGGTTTGGGAGACGAGGAAAGTTGGGTCCTCGATATATAAGGTCGTATGAGATCATTGAACGGATTAGCCCAGTTGCTTATAGATTTGCCTTACCGGAAGAATTGTCACGAATTCATAATGTATTTCATGTTTCAATGCTCCGAAATTACATTTTCGATTCTTCACATATACTAAAGGACTTGCCTATGGAAATTGAGGAAATTTTAAATTATGAAGAGCAACCGGTTGAGATTTTTGATATAAAGGACCAAGTTCTAAGGACTAAGACTATTCCATTAGTGATAGTTCCTTGGAGGAATCATTCATATGAAGAAGCTACATGGGAAAGTGAGAAAGATATGCGGACTCAATATCCTCACTTGTTCAATCAAGTTGGTAAGTAAATTTCGAGTACAAAATTTTTCTAAGGGGGGTAAGTTGTAACAACCGAGGTTACGTACAATCATATAAAGTTAAATCCCGAAAATTTTAAGGACAAACTTGGAAATTGGTAAAAGGTTATAAGCGATAGAATTAAAAGAAGAAAGGATCAAATTGAACAAACTAAAAAAATGTTTAGGGGCTTAATGGTTATTATAAAAAGTTGAGGGACCAATAGGCAATTATGCCAAAAGTTGAAAAATATCTTTCAGTCATCTTATTATCTTGAAATTTCTAGAAAATTTTCTTTATTTTTATGAGCTAGCCGGCCACTCTCCCCTCTTATTCTCTCAAATTGTTTTCATCTCCTCTAACATTTCTCTTTAAGTATTCCACTAAAATCTCAACAACAATCAAATCCAAGGTTAGTTTCTTGATAAATTCTTCCTTTTCTTTAGATTTTCTAATTGAGCATGCTAAGATTTTAGCTCCATAAACATGTTAAGGTCTGAAATCCATCTATTAAGTATGAGTTTTGCTCGTCGTTGGTAAGAATTTAAAGGATTTGAAAGCATGAACAAGAAAATGGGAAGAAAAAGCAAAACAGGGGAAGTTGAGCATGCTTGCTGTTCGAATTTTTTGGGTTCGGCACAGCTGGTATTGTATTTTTTGTTATTTTTCCTAGAAACTATAATTCAATATGTGAATTTTTGTTTTGAATCACCCAAAACCAATAAGCGGTTAAAAAGATAAAATTCGGTGAAATTGGCTGTTCTGTGTTGACCTTTGTTTCAGCATAGTTTCGGGATTTATCAAATTTGATCAAGATTTTATTCTAATTGTCTAAGTTAGTTATTTTCTTCATAAATTAGATTTATTTATTGAAATAAGCCAATTGGAATCACTTCAAAATTCCTTACCAAACTCAAGTTATGATTTTCAAATCTAGCTTGACAGTAAGGAATTTATTGCTTAAGAGAAATATACTAGTAAATGATGGTTATGGATTATGAAAATCTCTAAGGCATGGAGTACTAGAAAGGAATTTGATAAGGACATGAATATGGAGTTGAATTATGGAGAAAATGATTATGCAAATGATATTAAAAATCAAGGATATGTTGTTCTGAGTATGAGAAATTAGTATTGACTATGGGGTAGATTAATGGGACTTAAGTTGCATTCATAATTGTGTAATGCTTTGAGCATGTATAGATACTAATTATTGTTAATCTCTAGGCCACGTAGATCCGACGTCACCTGTGGATCCCGAAGTTTCAGATCGAGGTGTAGAGTGAGATCATCTCAAGGATTGTGAGTAGACGACAACTATAGTTATTTGAAATTTCTTTAATTATAATTATAATTTTTTTTAGCAAGATATTTATTTTACGTATTAAAGGTATATACGATATATAATAATATGAATTGATTTGTTATTAAAGTACATTTAATTCAAGAAATATTATATCGAGTAAGTTGGTTGATTTATGAAATATGATTATACAAGAATTTGACATACATGGTTTTGGCTCCACCTGACTTAATGTATGAGATTATACCCTTGATCGGAATACAGGAGCTGCGTGCTATGCCTTTGTAGCGGGAGCCACCTCCAGAGCCCCAATTCCGTGATATTAGACTGGGTGTGGGAGCTGCGTGCTACGCCTTTGTGGTGGGAGCCACCTCCAGAGTCTCTATCCCTTTATATTAGCCTTTTAGGGGCACATCAGAGCAACATATATGCCTTTGGGGCGTCCTTTGGTGGGATTGGCCTTTGGGGCTGGCTACTAGTATGCCTACATGGATATTGCCTGGTTATTTCATGGATGTATTATTATGCATGACAGTAAGTTGGAGCCCAACTATACGTAACTTGATTTACTTTACAGATTTCATACATTGATTTAATATTATAATATTGTTATACATTTGAAAACTTTGCTACATCTTTGAATTACTCATTATGGTTTTACTATTATTTATTTTGAAAATGTCAATTATGCTTTACAGGTTACCATTATAGTTTTCACATGCTTTAAATGTTGTCTACTCATTGAGATATTCATATATCTCACCTCTTCTTATTTCTCATTTTCAGGTCAGAGTTAGGTGTCGGGATTGCTGCCTTCCTCTACTCTCCGCTTCAAGAGTATATTGACGTGGTGGGCATCATATCTAAATTTCTAGAAGATTTGATCTCTTGATGTTTTTATCTAGTAAACCTTGTTGAGATAGGTTTACTTCTGGATATATTATATATATTTGAAGATATGAGACAATAGATCAATATGTTTTGACTTGAGCATAAATTGATCATGGATAATTTTTGAATATGCATGGATATATGTGATAATAGTATTGAGAAATATTGTTGGTTGAGGAAATGAATTGAGTATTATTTGCAGGAGGGTTATAGTTGAGATAGAAAGGAAACTCTGCCGGATTTTAGGTAGATTATCCTGACAGGGTGTTTCAATTTGTTATCAGCGCAAGGTTATAGGTCCTGTAGACTTAGAAACTATTTGTTGAAGTATGAAAATATTTTCACTTGTGCAGGAAATCAGACAAGATGCCACCACGTCGAAGAGGAAGGCCTAGAATCAATTCCCTACCCCAAAATAGAGATAGGAATAGAAATGAGAATATTGATGAGCAAATTGGAGAACAAGCTTCAGCTGCTGGTTCATCATCTGTTGCTGCACCCTCAGCAGCTGATTTTAATTTAGCTGAGGCAGTTGCGGCCTTGGCAAGAGTAATTCCCGATTTGACTGCCCCTGCTGAAAAGGGAATAGTTGATTACTATAAAGATCTGAAGAATATGGGTTGCAAGATTTTCACGAGATCTTTGGAATCAGATTTAGCCTACTCATGGCTACAAAAAATTGAGACTACTTCCATTACTCTTCAGATTCACGAGCCTATGAGGTTACCATGTGAGGTGCAATTTTTGGAGGATCATAACACACATGGTAGAAAACTACAGTGCAAAGGTATGCTGGACGTCCTGCCATAACCTGGGCAGAATTTCGAAGAGAGTTTGAAGAAAAATACTATTCTTGGGCCTTGCGGGAAAAAAATGGACCAAGTTTATGAATTTAAAATAGGGTAGTATGTCAGTAGCAGAGTATGAGCAAAAATTCAGCGAACTACCAAAATTTGCTCCATCAGTAGTAGCCAACGATGCTGACAGATGCAATAAATTCCAAGATGGGCTACATGTTAGTATTCGAGATAGGTTGGCGACCCTGGATACAGATGACTTTAATAAATGGGTCAACATGTCAATCAGAGCTGAACAGAATCTGAAAGAAATGAAAGATAGAGAAGAGAAGTTCAACAAAAAAAAGGGCAGTCCTCCAGTGAGGACGTGAGGCCTAAGAAAAGTTATGTAGAGAGTAGTGTCAGTGGTTACAAACCCTCAAGATTTCAAGAGGGATTAGACAGAAAACCTTTTAGTGGTTCTTCTAGCAGATTTATCATCGGACCTAAACAGCAGACTAGATTGCTGCCTGGGAGGTCAGGAGGACCGCGTACAATGACTTATCCTCAGGGTCCACATTGTGGGAGGAATCACCCTGGTGAATGTTGGAGACTACAGGGTGTGTGTTTTTACTGCAAAGAACCGGGACACATGAAACGGGATTGTCCCATGCTGGAGAACAAGGGAGTTACTAGTTAGTTATCAGTGGGTCAAAGGGAAAAGATCCAACCTACTGCTGCACCTCAACCGACAACATTAGAGCTAGAATTGGGGCACAATCTCAAGGTTGTTCATCTACTGGCCCTCGACAGAGTGGACAACCTGCTAGACCTCGAACTGCAGCCAGAATTTATGCTATGACCCAACAACAGGCTCAGGCTACTCCTGAAGTGGTTACAGGTAATCTCCAAATTTCTAAGGCAAATGCTAGGATCTTAATAGATCCGGGTGCAACTTATTCTTTTGTTGCTAATTCATATGTCATGCATTTGAGTAGAGAGCCTAGGAGGTTAGACATTCCTATGGTCGTTAGTACCCAGTGGGAGAAACTTTGAAAATTGATGTGGTTCAGGAACATGAATTACCATTACGGTTCAGGAGCATGAATTACCAGTTAATCTGTTTCCATTAGGAATGTATGATTTTGATGTGATTTTGGGAATGGAATGGTTGTCTAAACACAATGCAGTGATAGATTACTTTTCCAAAACTGTGACTTTTAAGAAGTCGGGAGACTTGGAGTTTACTTTTCAAGGAGAAAGGAAAGTTTTACCTTCTTGCCTTATCTCCAAGATGGCAGCCAATAGATACTTGCGGAAAGGGTATTCTGCTTACCTTGCTTATGTGGTTAAGAAGGACATACATGAGGCAAAGTTGGAAACTATACTTGTGGTCAAAGAGTTTCCTGAGATCTTTCTTGAAGAATTGGTCGGTTTACCTCTTGACATGGAATTGGAGTTTACTATCGACTTAATCCCTGGCAGTGCTCCTATTTCTCAGGCACCCTATAGAATGGCACCTTCGGAGCTAAAGGAATTGAAAGTCCAGTTGCAAGACCTAGTTGACAGAGGTTTTATTCGACCTTGTACTTCACCGTGGGGAGCATCGGTTTTATTTGTAAAGAAAAAAGATGGATCTTTACGATTTTGTATCGACTACCGGCAACTGAACAAGGTCACCATTAAGAATAAGTATCCTTTGCCAAGGATTGATGACTTGTTTGATCAGTGCAAAGTGCAAGTGTGTTCTCCAAAATAGACCTAAGGTCGGGTTATCATCAATTGAAGATCAAAGAATCTGATAATCCAAAGACTGCTTTCAAAACTCGATCTGGTCAGTATGAATTTTTAGTTATGCCTTTTAGGCTAACTAATGCACCTATAGTCTTTATGGATTTGATGAATAGGGTGTTTCGACCCTACTTAGATAAGTTTGTTATTGTGTTCATCGATGACATCGTAGTTTATTCCAGGAATAAGGATGATCATGTAAACCATTTAAGAACAATGCTGCAGACTATGCGTGAAAAGCAAGTTTACGCTAAATTTCCAAGTGTGAATTATGGCTGGACAAAGTAGCATTCCTTGGTCACGTAGTATCTAAGGAAGGGATTTTTGTGGATCCACAAAAGATATAAGCTGTAGTTGCTTGGGAAAGACCCACGAATGTCACAGAAGTTAGAAGCTTTCTCGGATTGGCAAGGTACTATCGAAGATTCGTGGAAGGATTTTCCATAATTGCCTCTCCTTTGTTAAAACTAACTAGGAAGCTTGTTAAGTTTGAGTAGACTGATGAATGTGAGCAAGCTTTCCGAGAGCTCAGGCGTAGATTGACCATAACACCAGTTCTTACACTATCATCAGGGACTGGAAGCTTTGTGTTATACAGTGATGCCTCGAGGCAAGGTTTGGGTTGCGTTTTGATGCAACATGGGAAGGTGATAGCTTATGCTTCTCGGCAACTGAAACAGCATGAGCAGAACTATCCCATTCACGATTTAGAGTTGGCGGTAGTGGTGTTTGCACTAAAAATTTGGAGGCATTATTTATTTGGAGAAAAATATAAAATCTACACTGATCATAAGAGGCTGAAATATCTAATGGATCAGAAGGAACTAAATTTGAGGCAAAGGAGATGGTTGGATTTGATAAAAGATTATAACTGTGTAATTGACTACCACCTAGGAAAGGCCAATGTAGTGGTCGATGCTCTTAGTCGAAAGTCTTCTAGTTCTCTTGCTCATATCCGAGTGATTCAGAAACCCTTACAAAATGAGTTGAAGTCTTTACCTTTAGAATTGATGATTGATGAGAATGATCTCCTAATAGCTCACTTGAAGGTTAAACATATTCATATTGATTGGATACGTGAAGCACAGAATAATGACCCTATGTTGGTAAAGTTAAAGCAAGAAGTAAGGGATGGCGTGAGGACTGACTTTCAAATAAAGTATGATGATGTACTGATAATGAAAAATAGGCTTTCTGTGCCTCAAGATGAAGAACTCCGGAAGGTATTTTGGAGGAAGCGCATAATGCACCATACGCGTTACATCCCGGTAGTGTGAAGATGTATCGAACCTTAAGAGAACATTATTGGTGGCAAGGTATGAAACGGGACATAGCTGAGTTTGTTTCTAGATGCTTGGTATGCCAAAAAATTAAAGCCGAGCATCAAAAACCTTCAGGGAAATTGAACCCCCTACCTATTCCTCAATGGAAGTGGAAAGATATTGCTATGGATTTCATTTCGGGATTGCCAAGAACGCAGTCTGGTTATGAAAGCATTTGGGTGATTGTTGATCGTTTAACAAAATCAGCTCACTTTTTGCCAGTCAAGAAGACTTTTTCCATGGAAGACTGGCTAATCTTTATGTGAACGAAATTGTTAGGTTACATGGTGCCCTAGTATCAATTGTATTTGATCGAGTCCCCTGATTCACATCTCAATTTTGGCCAAGTTTGCAGAATGCTATGGGCACTAGACTCAAGTTTAGTATAGCTTTTCATCCCCACACGGATGGACAATCTGAACGGACAATTCAAATTCTAAAAGATATGCTCAGATCTTGTATTATGGAACTCCAAGGAAACTGGGATGAACACTTGCCTCTAGCAGAGTTTGCATATAACAATAGTTATAAGTCCAGCATCGACATGGCTTCGTTTGAAGGTTTGTATGGAAGGAAGTGCCGAACTCCAATGTGTTGGGATGATACAGATGAAAGGAAATTGCTAGGTTCAGAAATTGTTATGAAGACTGCAGACAAGTTAAGGTAATCCTGGAAAAGATAAAAATAGCTCAAGATCGACAAAAGAGCTACGCAAATAATTGGAGAAAAGATTTAGACTTTGAAGTTGGTGATATGGTGTTTTTTAAAGTGACTCCATGGAAGGGAGTAATCCGGTTTGGAAGACGAGGAAAGTTGGGCCCTCGATATATAGTGCCGTATGAGATCATTGAATGGATTGGCCCAGTTGCTTATAGATTGGCCTTACCGGAAGAATTGTCACGAATTCATAATGTGTTCCATGTCTCTATGCTCCCAAAGTACATTTTTTATTCTTCACACATATTTAAGGATTTGACTATGGAAATGGAGGAAAATTTAACTTATGAAGAGCAACCGGTTGAGATTTTGGATAGAAAGGACCAAGTTCTAAGGACTAAGACTATTCCATTAGTGAAAGTTCTTTCGAGGAATCATTCATATGAAGAAGCTACATGGGAAAGGGAGCAAGATATGCGGACTCAATATCCTCACTTGTTTAATCAAGTTGGTAAGTAAAATTTGAGGATGAATTTTTTCTAAGGGGGGTAAGTTGTTACAACCAAGGTTACGTACAATCATATAAAATTAAATCCCAAAAATTTTAAGGACAAACTTGGAAATTGGTAAGAAGTTATAAGTGAAGGAATTAAAAGAAGAAAGGATCAAATTGAACAAACTAAAAAAAGTTTAGGGGCTTAATGGTTAATATAAAAGGTTGAGGGACCAATGGGCAATTATACCAAAAGTTGAAAATATCTTTTAGTCATCTTATTATCTTGAAATTTCTAGAAAATTTTCTTCATTTCTTTGTGAGCTAGCTGGCCACCCTCCCCTCTTATTCTCTCAAATGCTCTTCATCTCCTCCAACATTTCTCTTCAAGTATTCCATAAAAATCTCAACAACAATCACATCCAAGGTTAGTTTCTTGATAAATTCTTCCTTTTCTTTACATATTCTACTTGAGCATGCTAAGATATTAGCTACATAAACTTGTTAAGGTCTGGAATCCATCTAGAAAGTATGATTTTTACTCACCTTTGGTAAGAATTTAAAGGATTTGAAAGCATGAACAAGAAAATGGGAAGAAAAAGCAAAACATGGGATTTTGAGCATGCTTGCTGTTCGGATTTTATGGGTTCGGCACAGCTGGTTTTGTATTTTTTTTTTTATATATTTTTCCTAGAAACTAGACTTCAATACAAGAATTTTGGTTTTTTAATCACCAAAAACTGATAAGCGGTTAAAAAGATAAAATTCGGTGAAGTTGGCTGTTCTGTGTTGACCCCTGTTTTGGCATAGTTTCAGGATTTATCAAATTTGATCAAGATTTTGTTCTAATTGTCTAAGTTAGTTATTTTCTCCATAAATTAGATTTATTGATTGAAATAAACCAATTGGAATCACTTCAAAATTCCTTACCAAACTCAAGTTATGATTTTCTAATCTAGCTTCATAGTAAGGAATTTATTGCTTAAGAGAAATATAGTACTAAATGATGGTTATGGATTATGAAAATCTCTAAGGCATGGAGTACTAAAAAGGACTTTGATAAGGACATGAATATGGAGTTGAATTATGGAGAAAATGATTATGGAAATGATATTAAAAATTAAGGATATGTTGTTTTGAGTATGAGAAATTAGTATTGACTATGGGGTAGATTAATGGGACTTAAGTTGCATTCATAATTGTGTAATGCCTTGAGCATGTATAGATACTAATTATCGTTAATCTCTAGGCCACGTAGATCCGACGTCACCTGTGGATCCCGAAGTTTCAGATCGAGGAGTAGAGTGAGATCATCTCAAGGATTGTGAGTAGACGACAACTATAGTTATTTGAAATTAATGTTTTTTAGCATGACATTTATTTTACGTATTAAAGGTATATACGATATATAATCATATGAAATTATTTGTTATTAAAGTACATTTATTTCAAGAAATATTATTGTAGACACCTAATTTTGTCCGGACCACTAGAACAAGTATGTTTTCTTCCTAATTTGATGTTTCAGAATGTAAAAAGACTTTTTTCATCCTCCAGGTGGTACTCCGAGACTTAGTTTAAGAGGGCAAGCATAAAAAGTCAAACTCAAAAATAGTCAACCCCAGAAAAAGTCAACCCCAAAAAAGTCAACCGCAGAAAGTTTACTACTAAAAAAGTCAACCCACTTTCAAAATCAAGATTTGAAGTTCAATTGAAAAATGGTGAAAGAATTTTGATAATCCGAGATCTACATTGAAAGATATGGAGTTCGGAAGTTGGGTTATGCAGATTCTGTAGAAAGAAAACCCTAATCCCGAAAATATGGGGAAAAGTGCTTAAACGATCGAATTGGTCGAGATTGAAGGTTCCAAATGAAAGATAAGTACTGACTACGGGTAATGGAGAAGCCACTTGAAAGAAAAACTGAAAGAACAATCAATCCGGGAGAAAACCGAGAATAAGAGTTTTTGGTGGATTTCGGTGAAATCGAGAAAAATTACAAAAATAGCCCGACTTGGTAAGACAAAAGCCCTTAATGGATGAGGAATGATTAAAAAGGGGTAGCCTAAAGCTCAGTTTGAAGAAAATCTGAAAAGCGGACTTGTTTTGAGCAAAACTAGGTTTCTGAGGCAAAAGGGAAAAATTAGAAAATTTGGGAAAAATAGCAAATGAACTCCAAAAATTATAAAAAAATTGCAAATCTCATTCTTAAATCATTTCAAATAGATTGGAGAAAGAAAATCTTGATTCGGAGTTCGTTTGCAAAATGGCCAAATCCCGGGTCTCTTATGTAGAAATTCAAGAAGGAAAATCCCTAAAAATTAGCAAATGAACTCCAAATCTTCTGAAAATTTGCAAATATCATTTTTAAATTATTTTAAAGAGATTGGAAAAAGAAAATCTTGATTCAGAGTTTGTTTGTAAAATGACCAAATCCCGGGTCTCATATGCAGTAATTCAAGAAGATAAATCCCGAAAAAATAGCAAATGGACTCCAAAAATTCTGAAATTTTTCAAATCTCATTTTTAAATTATTTTGAAGAGAGTGGAGAAAGAAAATCTTGATTCAGAGTTCGTTTTCAAAATGGCCAAATCCCGAGCCTCCTATGCAGTAATTCAAGTAGATAAATCCCGAAAAAATACCAAATGAGTTCCAAAAATTATGAAAACTTTCAGATCACACTTTTAAATTATTTGGAAGAGATTGGTGAAGAAAAATCTTGGCTTGGAGCTCGTTTAAAAAATGGTAAAATGTGGGGGCATAAAAGGGCATTTTTGGAAGAAAAATCCAAATAAATAACAAACGGACTCGGAAAATTTTGAAAACTTCCAGAATTTAATATTTTATTATTATGAAAGTATTAAAAAAATAAAATTTGAATTGGGAGTCTGTTTGCCATTTATTTGCATCCGGGGGGCAAAACGGTTATTTTACCCAAGCAACCGAAAAGGGCTTTTCTTGCCTTTCAAACAAATCATAATTGGGCTGGAAAAGGGAGTGTTGGCCTGACAAGGCCCAAAGGAGGGAAGAAGCTTCTGATTTTTCAATCAAAAGGCCAAGAATTAAGAGTTAGTTAGTGATTTTTTTGATCAAGCCATTGCAAATAAGCCACATGGGCCAATGCATGAAGAGGGAGAGTGTCAACATTATTCTTGAACAGCTGTAATTATGGACAGCTGATGGCCTAATCTAAGGCTGATAATTTCATAATTTTTCACCTTGAATCACTAGCCCTTGGATGGAAATTGGTTGGAATAAAAATTACAACATCCTAGGAGGAGAGAGGGGGAATTCGATCAGCACTAAATGGAGAGGCAGATTTTCATTTCAGCTCACTTCATTTTTCATATTCTCTCTTGTTTTGGCTGAGTTTTCTCTCCATTGTTGCAAAGCAAAAAGAAAAGTTTAGAAAAGAAAAGAAAGTTTGAAGAGAAAAAGCTTGATAGATAGCTTCTAGAGGTTGCTTTTAGCACAAACTCTTGCACTTTCTTTGATTTTCCATTCTTGTTTTTGCTATTTTGATTATTATTTTGGTGAGTTTTCTTTTGATGGCCAAGTAACTGCCTCCAGCTTGGACTTTCCATATATGAGTTGAGCTTTTCCTTCTAGCTTTAGGACTCTACAAAATTACAAAAGACATTAATTAATAACTAAAATAAAACATAAAATAAATAAATAAAACTAAATAAGAAATAAATAAAAATAACTAAAAATAGTAAATTAATAGTTTAAACTACAAGGACTTAGCTATTTAAAATGCACAAAATAGGATTAAATAACTCTATTTTATAGAGTTATCATGCATGTAAAGAATAATTGAATTACACAAGGATATATACAAAGAATGACCATGTATGTCACAAATGTATTCTATAATGAATGACCTATGCATGTAAAGACCGTAACATGATGTCAATATGATACATGTAATGAATAAATGAATTAATCACAAGGGTATATGCAAAGAGATTAATCAATGATTAAACGAAATTGGTGAGACCGATCTTGATTTGCCCCCAAATTTAGTCCATGATTTTTGAAAAATGTTTTCCCCGCAAAAATCAAAATATTAGTTTCCAAAACCAAATTTTTTTTAATAACTTTTGGGGTAGGGGGTCTTATTATGGCACGGGTGTCCAAATGTTCATTCAACACTATGGATCTATAAATTTTATTCAATCAATGAATGTTTATGAAATCATCAAATGAGATTATTGTCACCATCCATTTATTGAAAAGAATGAGATAAAAAATACAACTATAAATGTACATGCTCTATTTACAAATGCATGAAATGTGCAAAATGTAAAAATTTTTGAAAAAGAATTTTTATATTTTCAATTTCAAAAATAAAGTCAATGAACATTTGCCCCTACAGTATCTACTTATTTAGGCATCACAACGTCTTTGGGGCAGAAATTTAAATTTATTACGGGCGATGCACGTTCATTGTTGCCCGATCTACAATGCTTATTCAGAATGCAAAAATAAATGGCAAAAGATCAGAAGCATTCCTCCATGTGTTCCTAGCTTTGGTACCTCTAACGGAAATTCGTCATGGCTTTGCCTAGGTTCACTATATGAGGTTGCATTAGGTTTTAAAAAGGCTCCAAATTGCTCCTCACTGTCGCCAGTGAAGGCTAGTAAGGCACCCCGATAAAAGCGGGTTCAATTTGTTAGAGTGTATTTCCCAGGCCTATACAGAGGTTATCACCCCACGAAAGTGTATGTAGTCTACTACTCCGGAAATTTTCTGCTAGCCCATGCGGAGGTTAACAACTCACGAGAGCGTAGTTACTTTACTTCCACCTAAAGCACGGAACCTGGGTAGAGGGCTCATGTAATGCAAATGCAAGTATAGTGTGTGAGGAGGAACAAACAAACCTTTCACCACCTACCCTACAATCCAAATTTAAGTGCCCGAGCAATTTATTAAAACAAAGATCAAGAATAGCGTAACACATTAACCAACCAAAGAGCAGTAATAATATACAAGGTTAAATAACCTATGGATAATAATAATGTACAAGATTAAATAACCAGAGAATAGTAATAATATGCATGCAAATGAACATGAACATATTTAAAAACATTTTATTATTTAAGAAAAATCCTCTTAAAAATAAAATAAAATGGGAATTATAATTAAACACCAACCAAAATCTACAAAATCGAGACTTTCGATAACACGCGGCTAATTCTAGGCTTGACTCTCTAAAGTCCCCAGCGGAGTCGCTAAACTGTCGATACGTGATCCATCGGGGGATGGAGAACCTGCTCCAGTGAGTGGAGAAAAAAACAGGCAGAGGAAAAGACGACTTAATTTTTCTTAAGTTAAAGGTTGAGGGTATGAAAACGACCTTGAAAAACAAAAGGAGTCGCCACTAATCTTTTTTTGGCTAGGTGTGATCGGCCACCTATTAAGACCCATTTTTTTATAAAACATTTTTAAATTAATTAAAACATTTCTAAAACCAATTTTGTAGTCTGCGCTTTGAACCAGAGAAAAACAAGTGTAGGTTCGGGAGTCGGTTACGTGCGGAGAAGGATTAGCAACCCCTCAACGCCCGTATAAAATGGTACCTTATTAGTCGTGTGTTATCTTGAGTCTTGGTGAAAAGTCGATTTTTAAAATTGGTGTTTGAAAATAATTCCCTTAAAAAAATCATATTTTATTTGAAAATGATCCGAAATTTACTAGCATAAAATTTCTCATTTTTATCCGATAGACTTGGCAAAATATGGAATTTTTCCTTGATTTTAAAATTCTCCAAATCATCCTCGTTTTAAAAATATATTCTGTTGTTAATGATAATTGATGATATCTTCCCCGGCAGACTCAGCAGAGAATTCATGAATTATTTTAAGTCGGGAAGAATCTTGATTAAAAAATATATTATTTATTTTCTATGTGTTTTAAAAAAATATTGTGAATAACCATGAGTATGCAAAAATGCTGCTAAGGTAAAATGAAATAAATATGCATATTTGTTATGGCATGGCACACATTTTCTTATGGCATGGTAAAAGAAATAATGACATGGATGAGGATGAATGTCGTGGCATGAAAATGATGTGGCAAACGAATGATATGGCATATAAATGACATGGCATAAGAATGAATGTCATGTAAATGAAATCGACATGGCAAACAAAATGACATGGAATATGAATGACATGGCATAAGAATGGATATCATGTGAATGAAATCGACATGGCTAACAAAATGACATGGCATGTGAATGACATGGCATAAGAATGAATGTCATGCTAATGAAATCGACATGGCATACAAATCGACATGGCATACAAAATGACATGGCATATGAAAGACATGGCATAAGAATGTATATCATGTGAATGAAATTGACATGGTAAACAGAATGACATGGCATATGAATGACATGGCGTAAGAATGCATATCATGTGAATGAAATAGACATGGCATGGAAAATGACATGGTATATAAAATGACATGGCATATGAATGACATGGCAAATGAATAACATGGCATAATGAATGACATGGCATGTGAATGATATGGCATGTGAATGACATGGCATATGAATGACATGGAAAATACTTGATGACATAGCATGTGAATTAATGACATGGCATGGAATGAAAACGACATATGAATGACATGGAATAACGAATGACATGGCATAATGAATGACATGGCATGTGAATGACATGGCATAATGAATAGCATGGCATAATGAATGACATGGCATGTAAATGACATGGCATATTAATGACATGGCAAAATGAATGACATGGCATAATGAATGACATGGCAAAATGAATGACTTGGCATGTGAATGACATTGCATATGAATGACATGGAATAATGAATGACATGGATAATGAGTGACGTGGGGTATGAATGACATGGCATATGAATGACATGGCATAAAATGATGACATGGCATAGGTGACATGGCATAAAAGGATAACATGGCAAAAAGAATGACATGGCATATGAATGACATGGCATAAGGAATGACATGGCATGTAAATGACATGGCATATGAATGACATGGCATATGAATGACATGGCATAATGAATGACATGGCATGTGAATGACATGGCATATGAATGACATGGAAAAATGAATGACATGGAATATGAATGACATGGCATATGAATGACATGGCATAATGAATGACATGGCATGGCATATGAATGACATGGCAAAATGAACAAAATTGCATCATCATAAAGTATTCATAATCACATCATGATCACATGCACACATCATTACTTAAAATGAATTCTTCATGTAAGGAATCATATAAATAGCATATGTTGGAAAATATTACCACGCTTCCAGGCAAACCCGGCGAAGCTTGGAAAATAATTCTTTCATATGATATTTACATGGTTCTGAGTAAAACGAAAACCCTACATTTCGATTCCATAAACACGTGCATTGAATAATTTCCAAAATCCCCGGCACACCCGGAAAAGATCGGGAACTATTCTCGCCAAATGTTTAATAAACCGAAAAATACGTTGTCGCAACCTAAAAAATAACGAGTCTCATCGCAAGACTTTATTATTCGTTAAGCGTGACATTTAAAAAAACCGAGGAAAAGTCGGCTTAATTCCTCTAGAAATATGAAGGTTTTTAAAATGACCTTAAAAAAGACATGGAGTCGCCACCAATCTTTTTTAGTTAGGTGTGATCGGCCACCTATTAAAATCGGTTTCATAAAATATTTTAAAAATTAATTAAAACATTTTAAAAACCAATTTCAAGTCTGCGTTTTAAACCAGAGAAATCAAAGAAGCGGGTTCGGGAGTCGGTTACGTGCGGGGAAGGATTAGCACCCCCACAACGCCCGTATAAATCGGTACCTTATTAATCGTGTGTTATCTCAAGTCTCGGTAAAAAATCGGTTTTAAATTTAGTATTTCAAGTTAATTCCCAATTTAAAGAAAAATAATTCTTTTTTTTTTATTGAAAATGAGCCGGAATTTATAAATTCAAAATTTTCCTATATTCCCCAACAAACGTGGCAAAATATAGAAATTTTTATTAGTTTTGGAAAACTTTCCGAATCATTCTCTTTTTTTGAAAGAAAGATATTCCTTTATTAATGATAATTGATGATATTCCCTCCAGCAAACCTGGTAGAGAACTCATGAATTATTTTAACTCGGGAATATCTTTATTTTTTTATTGAAAAATCATTATCCTTTTGAAAACATTTTAAAAGATATGAATATATATATGCAATGACATAAAATGACATAGCAAAATCTAAATAATATAATGCATCCTAAATGATATAATATAATTTAAATGCCTTAGCATATTCTAAATGAAATGAAATGTCCTAAGTTATATGACATATTCTAAATGAAATGAAATGACCTAAGTAACATAATATATTCTATATGAAATGAAATAACCTAGGTAACATAATATATTCTACATGAAATAAAATGACCTAAGTAACATAATATATTCTATATGAAATGAAATAATTTAATGACATGAAATATAGAATAATGCTACCATATAATATGCATGAAAATAAAGATAATAATGCATGAACATAGTATATGCTAAATAATATAAAAATAACTAAATAAAAAGCATAGGATATCATGAAATATTCAAAACCATATGATAAACCATATAACATCAAAAAAATATAAATCAAAATAATAACAATATCATAGGAATTATTATAGCAAGAATCACATATTATATAAAATGCATGAATATGGAAAATGCAATGCATGAAATGTATTTTTCCCTTTAATTAAGGAAATCCGTATATCTAAAAAGATATCCGGCTACCTTAGGAAAATATGTCAAATTAAATATTCTAAAACCAAAATACTTTGTGATTGTTTGAAAACAATTTTGAAAAGCTCGAATTAAAAATAAAAACTGGGCTAAATCTTTTTTAAAATGGCTCTAATTTCCTAAGTTTAAAAATCCGAACTTGACTACCCTTAACCCTGGACTTGAAAAACCATTTTTAGAGTTTAAAAAGGCTTAGAAACTACCCTAAGTCAGTAGCTAACCCTCCTAATCAGCCCACTCTAAGTAACTTAACCAAAACAGAAAAATGATTTTTCTTTAAATTCAATTCTGACTCCACTGTCCAGTTTTAAGCCACGATTTTTACCCTATTTTTAAAAATTCAAAAAATTCTGAAAAAAGATACTGGACATTCAGGACATGTAATAGTACACGGGAAAAAATCGGCTTAATTTTTTGATTAAAGATGAATTCCCAGAAAAATCAGAAAAGTACGAAAACTGGGTGAAAAACACTGTTTTGTCAAAATACATTTTTGCCTTTGATAAAATCATTTAAAAATCAAAGTAAAAATATTTGAAACTCATAAAATGACTTACAAACAGTAGCTAGGACTTTTTGAATGTTAGATAAAAATTGGCTAAGTAAAGAAAATCACAAAGGTAGAATAATCAACTTGACAAACTTAATTTTCCACAAGTGTGCTCAGGAGAGCATGACTTTGAACCATTAATTGGCTCAAGTCATTATTCAAGTGGCATGAACATGAAATGTATGAAACAATACAGCAAACATAGTACATGAAATGCATGGATTTAAACGTAAATGTCATGAAAAAATGCATGGCATTCATAAAGTGACCTAGACCTAAATGAACTTGCATGGCATTTAATGCAACCTAGACCTAAAATGCATGAACATGCATGGCAAATAAACCTAGCTTAATAACTAAAATATGCATGTCATTTTCACAAACACAAAGCATGCTTAATCCAAAACCTCAATCAAATATCATGCAAATGCTAACCTATCAACTAACATGGCAAGAATGCACAAAAAATGCAAAAATTCCAAGAGGGCCGAATAGCATAATGTAACTAGCAAACATGGCATTTTCACAAACACTTGGTATACTAGCATGCAAAACTAAATCAAATGACATGTAAATGCAAAAACCTACCAACTAACATGGCAAAAAATGCAACACACAATGCAAAACACATGGAGTAGCCAAATGGCCTCAAGCTCCAACAAGCATGGCATTTTCACAAACACTTGGTATACTAACATGCTCAACTAAAATATAACACTTAAATCATGCAAAAACCACACAAGCATTTTCACAAACACTTAATATACTAAATCTAAAACATGCTCAACTAAGATATAAAACTCAAATCATGCAAAGACCACACAAGCATTTTCACAAACACTTGATATACTAAATCTAAAACATGCTCAAATTTAAACATCATGAAAACAGAAAATTACAAATGCAAAAACATGATATTTAAAACATAAATGGCAACAAACAAAGCAACCAAATTAAAATATAACTCAAGAATATGAAGTAACATAACATTTAAAACATCAAAATCAAAGAAAATAACATAAACAATATGATAAAATAAATTAAAACAGCAACTTAAATAAATAATGTAGGCCATTTGGCCATGGTGAGTTTATTGTAAAAATAAAATGTAAAAAAATATACTTAAGAAGTAGATGAAGGAAGAACTTGAAAAAAACAATAAAAAACATTTATTTAAAATGGAAACTCACCAAATAGAAATCAAAATAGCAAAAACTAGAATAGAAAATCAAGAAAGTGCAAGAGTTGGTGCTCAAGAGCAACCTCAAGAAGCTATCTTTCAAGCTTTATCTCTTCAAACTTTCTTTTTTTTTTTCTAAACTTTTCGTTTTTGCTCTCAACCAAGAAGAGAAAAACTAAGTAAAAACTCTAAGAACTCAGCAAAATGAAATGAAAAAATGAATTTTCTGCCCTCCCTAAAGAGCTGGCCGAATGGGACTTAATATGCTCCAAGATGTTGTCATTTTTTTTGTAACCAATTTCCTATCAAATGGCTAATAATTCAAGGTGAAAAATATTGAAATTACCACCTTTAGATTAGCATCTCAGCTCTCTCAAATTACAGCTGTTAAAGAATAATGTTGACATCTCTCTTGGCCTATGTGGCTTAATCACCATGGCTTGATCAAAGAGAATCTCTAACTAACTCTCGATTTTTAGCCATTTGATTGAAAAATCAGAAGCTTCCTCATTCCTTTGGGCTTGGGTAGGCCAGCACTTCTCTTTTTCAGCCCAACTCTGATTTTTTGAAAGGCCCAAAGAATTCCTTTTCGGTTGCTTGTGTGAAATGACCGTTTTGCCCCCCGGATGCAAATAAATATCAAACGGACTCCAAATTCATTTTTTCTTTTTTTAATACTTTCAAAATAATAAAATATTGATTTATGGAAGTTTTCAAAATTATCCGAGTCCGTTTGCTATTTATTTGGATTTTTTCTTCCAAAAATGCCTTTTTATGCCCCTAAATTTTATCATTTTTTAAACGAGCTCCAAATCAAGATTTTTATTCAACAATCTCTTCCAAATAATTTAAAAATGTGATCTGGAAGTTTTCATAATTTTTGGAGCTCATTTGGTTTTTTTTCGGGATTTATCGGCTTGAATTACTACATAAGAAGGCCCGGCATTTGTCCATTTTGCAAACGAATTCCGAATCAAGATTTTATCTCACCAATCTCTTCCAAATAATTTAAAAATGAGATTTGCAAAATTTCAAAATTTTTGGAGCTCATTTGCTATTTTTCTGGGATTTATCTTCTTGAATTATTGCATAGGAGGCTCGGGATTTGACCATTTTGCAAACGAACTCCGAATCAAGATTTTATTTCGCCAATCTCTTCCAAATAATTTAAAATGATATATGTAAAATTTCAAAAGATTTGGAGCTCATTTACTATTTTTTCGGGATTTATCTTTTTGAATTATTGCATAGGAGGCCCGAGATTTGGCCATTTTGCAAACGAACTCCGAATCAAGATTTTCTTTCGCCAATCTCTTTAAAATAATTTAAAAATGAGATTTGCAAAATTTCAGAAGATTTGGAGCTCATTTGCTATTTTTCAGAGATTTTCCTTTTTGAATTACTGCATTAGAAGCCCGGGATTTTGGCCATTTTGCAAATGAACTCCGAATCAAGATTTTCTTTTACCAATCTCTTTAAAATGATTTAAGATTAAGATTGAAAAATTTTCAAACTTTTCGGACTCCATTTGCCATTTTTTCCCAATTTCCCAATTTTGCCCTTTTGCCTCTGAAACCCGGTTTTGCTCAAAACAAGTCCGATTTTTAGATTTTCCTCAATCTAAGCCTTGGGCTATCCTTTTTAATCATTCTTCATCCATTGGGGGCTTTGGTCTTACCAAGTCAGGCCATTTCTGTGATTCTTCCCGATTTCACCGAAATCCACTAAAAACCCTAATTCTCGATTTTCTCCCGGATTGACTTTTCTTTCAATTTTTCTTGCAAGTGGCTTCTCCATTACCCGTAGTCAGTGCTTATCTTTCATTTGGAACATTGAATTTCGACCAATTTGATCGTTTAAGCACTTTTCCCCAAATTTCTCGGATTAGGGTTTCCTTTCTACTAAATCTCCAAATCCCAACTTCCGAACTCCATATCTTTCAATGTAGACCTCGGATTATCAAAATTCTTTCGCCATTTTTCAATTGAACTTAAAATCTTGATTTTGAAAGCGGTTTGACTTTTTCAGTAGTTGACTCTCTCGGGTTGACTTTTTTTCAAGTTGGACTTTTTATGCTCGCCCTCTTAAACTAAGTCTCGGAGTATCACCTGCAGGATGAAAAAAGTCTTTTTACACTCGGAAACATCAATATAGGAAGAAAACATACCTGTTTAGTGGTCCGGACAAAATTAGGTGTCTACAACTACCCCATTTTGGCTAATGCTGAGAATCATGAATCAGGCAAAGATAAACCGACACTAATTTTGTACGGTCAGTGACATCACATGTGAAAGAAAGGGAAAGGGGTTTTCTTTTTCATTCTTCTATCATTTTTTCATTTTTCATTTTCTATTTTTTCATCATTTTTTCATTTTTCCTTGATTTTCTTTTTTCTTTTTACATTTTTTCATTTTCATTAATTTTTAATTTTTTGTTTTTTGAAAAAGGCTGTAAATTGAAGATTTGTACTTAAATGGAATTCCCTGCCTAATCAAGACTCGATCCGTCTTAAGGAAATGAATTCGATTTTCAAAAGAAAAATTATGCCCGAAGGTCCTTAAAAATGGTGCCCGGAGGTCTTAAAATGGTGCCCGGAGGTCTTTAAAATTGTGCCCGGAGGTCTTTAAAAATTGGTGCCCGGAGGTCTTTAAAATGGTGCCCGGAGGTCTTTAAAATTGGTGCCTGGAGGTCTTAAATAACTAGTGCCCAAAGGTCTTAAAAAATTGGTGCCCGAAGGTCTTTAAAATGGTGCCCGGAGGTCTTAAAAATTGGTTCCCGGTATTCTTAAAAAATTGGTGCCCGAAGGTCTTTAAAATGGTGCCCGGAGGTCTTCAAAATTGGTGCCCGGAGGTCTTTGAAATGGTGCCCGAAGGTCTTTAAAATGGTGCCCGGAGGTCTTAAAAAACTGGTGCCCGAAGGTCTTTAAAATGGTGCCCGGAGGTCTTTAAAATTGATGCCCGGAGGTCTTTGAAATGGTGGCCGGAGGTCTTTAAAATGGTGCCCGGAGGTCTTAAAAAAATGGTGCCCGAAGGTCTTTAAAATGGTGCCCGGAGATCTTTAAAATGGTGCCCGGAGATCTTAAAAAACTGGTTCCCGAAAGTCTTTAAAATTGAAAATTGTGCCCGGAGGTCTTTAAAATAGTGCCCGGAGGTCTTTAAAATGGTGCCCGGAGGTCTTAAAAATTGGTGCCCGGAGGTCTTTAAAATGGTGCCCGGAGGTCTTAAAATGGTGCCCGAAGGTCTTAAGAATGTTGCCCGGAGGTCTTACTCGTGATTTGAAAAATTATGCCCGGAGGTCTTAAAAATGGTGCCCATAGGTCTTACCCCTGAAAAAAAGTTATGCCCGGAGGTCTTAAGAATGTTGCCCGGAGGTCTTACCTGTGATTTGAAAAATTATGCCCGGAGGTCTTAAAAATGGTCTTTGAAGAATTGTTGAAAATTAACTAAAGATTTTGAGAAGATGCGAATGCTTTTTTGATGCAGATGCAGATGTTGAATAAGATACGAAATGACTTAAACTGGTGCAAATGTCTTTGATGCAAATGTAAATAACTTAGATTGATGCAAATGCTTCTTGATGTAGATTCAAATAACTTAGATTGATGCAAGATGCCCTTACTAATTGTGTTCATGTAAATGGTTTATGATTATCACACAATAATGAAAATGTAATGATTCTAGAAATGATGCAATTGCTTGAGATGACGCAAATGCGAATTCCATGAAGAATGTAAATGTAAAATGCAGATGCTTATGGAATAATGCCAATGCAAATACCCATGAATGATGCAAATGCTTGCCGACACTGTGCAGAAGCAAAAGCTTGATGAAGAGATGAGTGCTCATGAGTGATGCAAATGCCCCCGGTTGTTTTTCTAGACTTTGTCTTAGCTCTTCAGATTCATTTTTCCTCTTCAAATCAGAGTATATCTTCAATTCATTTTGGGTATTCTCTTTGCCGCAACAGTTTTCAAACTTTCATCAACAGAGATCTGAACCGGGTTCTATTTCTTCTGCTCATATCTGGAAGTCAGGACCTATCCTGGCAGTTCTATACCATTGGGTTAGAAAAAATCCTTGTCTCATGTCAACATCAAAATGAGTATTTCAAAAAATATATTTTTTCTTATTTTGAAAACTTCTGAACAAAAAATATTAACCCCACAATGTGTGATGTACAAATCTTTTGAAGACTGATGATCATTGTTAGAAATTTCTCTAAGTGTCAATCTGGGTTTTTTAACTAGGATTGGCAAGGCTTGGTATAACAAGATTCTGTCTTTTCCAGGAAAACTTCATGACAAAAATGTATATCCCTTCTAGGCTCCCAAATGGAACAGGTTTTATAAATCATGAATTCATTGAGAACCAAACAAATTCAACATTCTTTTAGTTTCCATATCAAGGCATTTTGACAAGCGTCAAGATTGGCCGAGATGTTTAAACCGAAAAGTTTAATCTTGGAAAAAAAGTTTCAGTTTTTGAAGACAATCCTCTGAATAAGAATTAACAATTTGAGAGGTTCAGGCATTCCTAGATGTTCCTCGATGACCACTTTTTCAAGATGACCTTCTCTTTTTGTGGTATTGACACTTTCATAGATGGCATCAAAAATTTTCATTTTACTCTAGACCGCCCATTTTTGGGTTTTCGCCCTAGAGTCTCTTTTTTTTTTTTTTACCATACACTTGAGAATTCTAAATTCTTCCTTAGTGAAATGATAATTCGATGAAATGGGATAAAATCTGAGGAAAAACCTTTCAAATTAAATATTCATGCTTGATCAAAATGGACTTTTACAGCACGTAATGTAGGCCATGGCTCAAGGTTCAGAAAGAAAGGATAAATAGGCCCAAAATATGTGTTTGAAGGTAATCAGATCAAGGATCATTTCTTGAGGAGGATTCTCTTTGAAGCATTTGTCCCTTCTTGGACATTTCTTTCCTTTTGACTTTGCTCTTTTTCTTCCTTTCTTTTGGCTTTCAATTTGCCATGTCTTTCACACATTTTTTTTTGCTTTCATTTTGCCCCCTTCTTTTTCAACGGAGTGAGCCCGTCTTTATTCGGGGCTCTATTTGCTTTGCATCTGTCTTTGAGCTAGGACTCATTTCTCAAAGACCTTTAAAAAGATCTTTCCTTGCATTTGCCCCCTAGTGTAGAGGGTGATCCTTGATCAGGGTTCAAAGAAGAAAGAATTCTTTTGGCTCAAAAGGGGTGACTATGGATAATTTCTTTTTTATGCGAAAGGGATATGAAAAATGGCCATTTCTAATGTCAAGCACAAATATTCATATTGAAAAGCAATCCCAAGGGAAATAGATATTCAGAATTTCATTTTGCACTTTGGAATTGTCCGAATTCTCATATGCATAATATCACAAATTTTCATTTTCTTTTTTCCATCGCATGCCCCAATGATTCATGCGTTAGCCCATCCTTCTTCACCATGTATCCATCATTTCCACATATGATGCCCCAATTTGATTAACCATGAGAATTTGTATCAACGAGGAACATAGCGAGTCTAGGTCTATTTTGAAAAGGCTGAGTTTCCAATCTGAGTTCTTTGAAGAGACAAGGAAAATATGACCCAAAAACGGGTTTTCTCTGGGACAAGGGATAATCTAGTTTAATCATTGTGCCCCAAGGTGTCAATCATGAAGTGATGCTTGGGCAATTAGAGTCTTGTGGTTTGTTGAAAATGACATGAATGGTTTTGGCACAACCTTGACACAGATCAAATTACCAAAATCTAGATTCTTGAAAGAATGTCTCATTTGTTTGAATTTCAAGGAATTCGAAAAATTTCAAAAAGTTCGTTCCTTTGTTCATAGCCTAGACTAAGATCTACGTCTTTGCTTATTCTGTGATGACAATGGTTTTATGAAGTCAAATCATTCATATTCCTTGAAGCATTAGGTCTTTCAAGTGTTCTTGGTTTAAGAGATTTAGGCTTATGAAAACCTAAAGAGAGGGGAGAAGGTATTGGGTCATTTGTAACATTGATCATCAATCTTCTTGAGACTATCCATTATTAAAAATTCCTTAATGCTTGTTTTTGCAAATTCAAATTATTGTTAAAACACAACAAACACAAAGCATTTAAAATTCAAAATTCAAAATTCATTTAATTCATGTAGATGTTAACATGAGACAAGTGCTTTCATCATCACAGTGTATAAAAATACATGCGTCAAAATGCTCCTATTGACATCCTTCAAAGGTAGTAATTCTCCCCCTAAAACCCTGAAAGAAACTGATTTAGGGCTAAGCGGCCTTCCATTGATTGATAACCTCCGGTGTCAAAATACCATAACGGATAAGACTTTCAATCCTTTCCTTCAGTTGTCTGCATTTTTCAGTTGAATGCCGAACTACCCCTAGGTGATAATCACACTTGCTGTCAGGGTCATAACTCCTTGCTGATGGATTCGGAGCTATTTTCAAAGGTACCGGGGTAAGGTACTGATTCTTTATTAGTAATGGTAGTAGATCAGGGATGGCGATTCTTTCTTGATTTTCCTGCGGTCGTTTTCTAGAAGTAGGCCTTGTTGCAAGGGCTGGTATAGGATTAGGTGTTTGGGTAGGTAGGTAAGGATAAAGGCTTGGAGATACCTCAGTAGGGTAACATGATTGGTATGAGGGAAGTTGGGACTATGGGACGAAATCTCTCATAGTTTGGACATCTTCCTCTTTCGTTCTAGGTGCCTTATTTCTCTCGGCATTGGATGTTCCTTCTCTTTCAAGTTTCCCAGTTTTGATAGCATTCTCAATCATCTCCCCTGAAATTACCATGTCCGCAAAATTCTCCGAGGCATTGCCGACGAGTCTATCATAGTACGGGGCCTGCAGTGTGTTCACAAAAAGGATAGTGATTTCCTTTTGTGTCAAGGGCGGTTGTACTTGGGCGGCCAGGCTCATCCACCGTTGTGCATATTCTTTGAAGCTCTCAGTAGCTCTTTTCTCCATATTTTGCAAAGTGAGACGATCAGGTGTCCTGTCGGTCATATGCTTGTACTGGTTTAGAAAAGCCCTAGCCAAATCATTCCAAGAGCGAATCTGATCCTTGCTCAACTGACTATACCACCTAATTGAGAACCCGCTGAGGCTATCCTGAAAGCAGTGAATCAAAAGCTTATCATTATCTATATGACTTGTCATCTTCCGGTAGAACATAGTGATGTGGGCTGATGGATCGGTCGTCCCGTCATATTTCAGAAAGTCAGGGATCTTGAACTTAGGAGGAATTACTAAATCAAGGACCAAGCATCGTTCTTTCGCCTCCACACTCCCGAATACGTCTATATTTTCTACTGCCCGGAGCCTTTCATCTAGCAACTGATATTTCCCTTGGGAATCTGCCAACTCAACCTCATTTACTGCAACCCTTTTCAACTTTGCCTGGTCAGCTGGATCATCTGAGTTTAGGACATTTACTGTGTTCTGGGCATCAATCATTATGACCTCATTCTGACCCTTTTGTGCCTCTAATCCTTCTCCGACGACAAAGTTTTCGGTGTATCTTTTTCCCTTGATTACGGCAGACATCAGCTCCATCAATTTAGTCATCTGATCCTTAGATTTCGCTTGACACTTTGCCAGCTGTTCTCGCAATTCTTTCTGTTCCCTTTCCATTTTTTCCATTCGGGCAACTTGTTCATCCTTCATAGCACTAGCCTATATTAAAAGGGTACTCAGTACTTCTTCTGATTTGAAATGGAAATTCTTTCAAAGACTCCTAAAGCCAAGCCAACTTCTGTTTTATTTCCCCCAAATGTATGTCATGATAAATGAGCCATGATTGTCATTTGATGCATATGAAGCCTAAATAATATGATGTATGGACATGTACAATGGAAACCTGCTGACCATATATGTAATAAATGCAATCACAATGCCAACATGTTGCAAACAAAGAATAAACAAATCCACACATGGATATATGCAATGACTGATCATGTGCATTTTAGCATATTTCCCAATGAATGATCATATATCCTATGAATGCGACACGGTGTCAACTATGATACAATGAATGATTGATATAGTATATACCAAGAAGATCATGCTAACCATGTGTGTCATGAATGCGACCTAATGCTAACATGATGTATGTAATAAGAAAATTAATGCATGGATATATACAGAAAAATCATGATGATTATGAATGCATAAATGCAACCTGATGCTAACATGATACATGTATGAATGTATGGTATGACCAATAATTGATCGGATGCAAAATGCAAAGGGCGAAGATATCACGGAGGAAATTTAGAATCGGAGGAACTTAATCATCAACATCTCATAAATTTGAAGCATACTCAATTCATTCCCATATCAATGTTCACAATGGTATAAACCATGTTTTACAAAATTTGAGCAGTAGTTAAAATTGTCTTTACAAGCACTTTATTCTTCCTAGCATCCTAAGGCTATAAGAGCCGGCTACTGAATAAGTGAAATCCTATTACATCATATAAGACCGAAGTCTTTCCATCTTGATGCTGTAAATCTCTCAATCCTAATAGCGCTTTCCCAGTCCTTTATCAATCAGTGTCGTTGGATCCAACCACTTGGCATTTATAAGAGTTTGCACTTTCTTTTTGAATGCTATACAGTCTTCAATGTTATGGCCAACAATTCCACAGTGATAATCACATCTTGCATTTGGATTATACCTATTTGGATATGGTGTAACAGGGGTTTCAACGGGATACAGGCAACCATGTGATTTTGGATCAGTATAGGGAGAAGCTCTCGGTAGCTAATTGGAAAGGGATCAAAAGGCCTTTGGGTCTTATCTTGGGGTCATTTCTTAGTCACACTGAACCTAGGAGTTAGGGTACTTGGTGGTGGTATTAAGGTCCGAACAGCATGGTAAGGGTATGGATTTGGACACGGGGCCTTTGGAGGTTGTACATAGCTCGAGGTTCCTATCCCAGATACTGGATAAGGTGATTGATGAGGGAAATAGTATGAACTGGCAGTTGTTGGTGATGGAGTGGGATTCAGGAATCCCGTAGTGGTCATCCCAATGGACGATTGGACCATAGTAGGGTGAGGATACTGGTTTGGACCTAGAACAGTTTGCAGGTATGGTACTGGATCCGAGGTTTTTATCTTTGGTATCAGGCTTTCAGGTTTAATCATTTTCACGATTTTGTCCATAATTTCATTAGGATTGCAACCTTTATGGCATTGACAAGTGCAGGATCCATCAAGGGTTGTATGTTCTGGACCTAATGATTTTGGTTGATCCGAAGGCGATGTAGAGCCCTGAAAAAGTTCCTTTTTACTTTTACCCATATCCCCAACCATTTTCAGCAATTTGGAAAGTTGTTCTTTCACTTCCCGGATTTCATGTCCACATTCCTCTTGGTTGCGTTCCAAAACACCCAATCGTTCCTCCGATTCATTCCTCATATCTCGAACCCCTTTCATGCAAATGAAAATGTCATGAGATTAAGAATACAATTATGAATGTACATACTCTATTCATATGTGCATGAATATACTGATGATTAATGCATGAACATATACAGAGAAATTATGATGACTATGTATGCTATGGATGCAATCTAATGCCAACATGATGGATTTAAAAAATGAATATATTGATGCATGGGTATATACAAATAATGACCATGTATGTATTCTACAATGAATGACCATGCATGCTATGATGTCAAAATGATACATGCTACGACTAAATGAATTAACACAAAGGTATACACAAAGAATGACCAAGTATATCACAAATGTATTCTACAATGAATAACCATGCATGTTAGGACTGTGACATGTTGTCAAAATGATACAAATAAAGAATAAATGAATTAACACCAAGGTATATACAAAGAAATCAATGATTACATGAAATTTGTGGGACCTAAATCTTGATTATTCAACAATCTCATTATGCAAGATTTGCCTCCAAATTTATGATTTTTTTTTAAACATGTTTTTTTCTCTATGAAAAACCAATCATATTATTTTCAAAAGAAATTCGGGGTAGTGGATCCTACTATGGTACAATATGCAAATGTTCATGCAACACTGCCGATTTTATGAAATCACCAAATGAGATTACCAACTGTTTATTGCAAAGAATGAGATCAATAACATAACCAAAAATGTACATGCTCTATTCACACATGTATGAAATGTGCAAAATGCAAGAATGCTTGAAAAAGGATTTTTTTTGTTTTTTTAAAACAGCTAATAAACATCTGCCCCAACACTATTTGCTTATTTAGGCATCACAGTGCCTTTGGGACGGATTAATATATTTATTACGGGCGATTTACGTACATCGTTGCCCGATCTACAACACTTATTCGAAGTGTAAAATAGGTAACAAAAGGTTTAGAAATGTCCCTCCATGTGTTCCTATTTTCGGTATATCTAACGAAAATCCGGCATGGCTTCGCCTAGGTTCACTATATGAGGGTGAATCGATTCTAAGGCCCCGAATTGTTCCTCACTGTCGCCGGTGAAGGCTAGTAAGGCACCCCGATAAAAGCGGGTTCAATTCGTTAGAGTATATTTTCCTAAGCCCATACGAAGGATCATCACGAAGGCTTTAGGTGCTTTATACTCCGAAAGTGTTTCACTAGCCCATACGAAGGATCATCACGAAGGCGTAGTTACTTTACTCCCATTTAAAAGGACGGAACCCGGGTATAGGATTCATGATATGCAAATGCACGTGTAGTGTGTGTGGAGGAATAACAAACCTTTCACTACCTATTCTACAAACCTTATTCTAAATGCCCTTGCAATTAAAACATTCAAGAATAGTGTAACGCATTAACCAACAAGCAATTATAATATACAACCTTAAATAACTAGAGAACAATAATAAAATGCATGCACACGAGTATGAACATATTTAAAAATATT
Source organism: Fremontodendron californicum (assembly GCA_030761205.1). Classification (NCBI taxonomy): domain Eukaryota; kingdom Viridiplantae; phylum Streptophyta; class Magnoliopsida; order Malvales; family Malvaceae; genus Fremontodendron; species Fremontodendron californicum. Next base: position 6,035,529 of record JAULJL010000026.1, read on the forward strand.
TTATTATTTTCAAAATTCTCCTTATTAAAAAAAAATTCGGGAATTAAAATTAAATACCAATTAAACCAACAAAACCAAGACTTTGATAACACACGACTAATTCTAGGCCTGACTCTCTAATAGTCCCCAGTGGAGTCGCCAAGCTGTCGCAACCTAAAAAATAACAAGTCTCATCGCAAGACTTTATTATTCGTTAAGCGTGACATTTAAAAAAACCGAGGAAAAGTCGACTTAATTCCTCTAGAAAAATGAAGGTTTTGAAAATGACCTTAAAAAAGACATGGAGTCTCCACCAATCTTTTTTAGCTAGGTGTGATCGGCCACCTATTAAAACCGGTTTCATAAAATATTTTAAAAATTAATTAAAACATTTTAAAAACCAATTTCAAGTCTGCGTTTTAAACCAGAGAAATCAAAGAAGCGGGTTCGGGAGTCGGTTACGTACGGGGAAGGATTAGCACCCCCACAACGCCCGTATAAATCGGTACCTTATTAATCGTGTGTTATCTCAAGTCTCGGTAAAAAATCGGTTTTAAATTTAGTATTTCAAGTTAATTCCCAATTTAAAGAAAAATAATTCTTTTTTTTATTGAAAATGATCCGGAATTTATAAATTCAAAATTTTCCTATATTCCCCAACAAACGTGGCAAAATATAGAAATTTTTATTAGTTTTGGAAAACTTTTCGAATCATTCTCTTTTTTTGAAACAAAGATATTCCTTTATTAATGATAATTGATGATATTCCCTCCAGCAAACCCGGTAGAGAACTCATGAATTATTTTAACTCGGGAATATCTTTATTTTTTTATTGAAAAATCATTATCCTTTTGAAAACATTTTAAAAGATATAAATATGTATATGCAATGACATGAAATGACATAGCAAAATCTAAATAATATAATGCATCCTAAATGATATAATATAATTTAAATGCCTTAGCATATTCTAAATGAAATGAAATGTCCTAAGTTATATGACATATTCTAAATGAAATGAAATGACCTAAGTAACATAATATATTCTATATGAAATGAAATAACCTAGGTAACATAATATATTCTACATGAAATAAAATGACCTAAGTAACATAATATATTCTATATGAAATGAAATAATTTAATGACATGAAATATAGAATAATGCTATCATATAATATGCATGAAAATAAAGATAATAATGCATGAACATAGTATATGCTAAATAATATAAAAATAACTAAATAAAAAGCAAAGGATATCATAAAATATTCAAAACCATATGATAAACCATATAACATAAAAAAAATATAAATCAAAATAATAACAATATCATAGGAATTATTATAGCAAGAATCACATATTATATAAAATGCATGAATATGGAAAATGCAATGCATGAAATGTATTTTTCCCTTTAATTAAGGAAATCCGTATATTTAAAAAGATATCCGGCTACCTTAGGAAAATATGTCAAATTAAATATTCTAAAACCAAAATACTTTGTGATTGTTTGAAAACAATTTTGAAAAGCTTGAATTAAAAATAAAAACTGGGCTAAATCTTTTTTAAAATGGCTCTAATTTCCTAAGTTTAAAAATCTGGACTTGACTACCCTTAACCCGGGACTTGAAAAACCATTTTTAGAGTTTAAAAAGGCTTAAAAACTACCCTAAGTCAATAGCTAACCCTCCTAATCAGCCCACTCTAAGTAACTTAACCAAAACAGAAAAATGATTTTTCTTTAAATTCAATTCTGACTCCACTGTCCAGTTTTAAGCCATGATTTTTACCCTATTTTTAAAAATTCAAAAAATTCTGAAAAAAATACTGGACATTCAGGACATGTAATAGTACACGGGAAAAAATCGGCTTAATTTTCTGATTAAAGATGAATTCCCAGAAAAATCAGAAAAGTACGAAAACTAGGTGAAAAAAACTGTTTTGTCAAAATACATTTTTGCCTTTGATAAAATCATTTAAAAATCAAAGTAAAAATATTTGAAACTCATAAAATGACTTACAAACAGTAGTTAGGACTTTTTGAAAGTTAGATAAAAATTGGCTAAGTAAACAAAATCACAAAGGTAGAATAATCAACTTGACAAACTTAATTTTTCACAAGTATGCTCAGGAGAGCATGACTTTGAACCATTAATTGGCTCAAGTCATTATTCAAGTGGCATGAACATGAAATGTATGAAACAATACAGCAAACATAGTACATGAAATGCATGGATTTAAACCTAAATGTCATGAAAAAATGCAAGGCATTCATAAAGTGACCTAGACCTAAATGAACTTGCATGGCATTTAATGCAACCTAGACCTAAAATGCATGAACATGCATGGCAAATAAACCTAGCTTAATAAATAAAATATGCATGTCATTTTCACAAACACAAAGCATGATTAATCCAAAAATTCAATCAAATATCATGCAAATGCTAACCTATCAACTAACATGGCAAGAATGCACAAAAAATGCAAAATTTCCAAGAGGGCCAAATAGCATAATGTAACTAGCAAACATGGCATTTTCACAAACACTTGGTATACTAGCATGCAAAACTAAATCAAATGACATGTAAATGCAAAAACCTACCAACTAACATGGCAAAAAATGCAACACACAATGCAAAACACATGGAGTAGCCAAATGGCCTCAAGCTCCAACAAGCATGGCATTTTCACAAACACTTGGTATACTAACATGCTCAACTAAAATATAACACTTAAATCATGCAAAAACCACACAAGCATTTTCACAAACACTTAATATACTAAATCTAAAACATGCTCAACTAAGATATAAAACTCAAATCATGCAAAGACCACACAAGCATTTTCACAAACACTTGATATACTAAATCTAAAACATGCTCAAATTTAAACATCATGAAAACAGAAAATTAAAAATGCAAAAACATGATATTTAAAACATCAATGGCAACAAACAAAGCAACCAAATTAAAATATAACTCAAGAATATGAAGTAACATAACATTTAAAACATCAAAATCAAAGAAAATAACATAAACAATATGATAAAATAAACCAAAACAGCAACTTAAATAAATAATGTAGGCCATTTGGCCATGGTGAGTTTATTGTAAAAATAAAATGTAAAAAAATATACTTAAGAAGGAGATGAAGTAAGAACTTGAAAAAAACAATAAAAAACATTTATTTAAAATGGAAACTCACCAAATAGAAATCAAAATAGCAAAAACAAGAATAGAAAATCAAGAAAGTGCAAGAGTTGGTGGTCAAGAGCAACCTCAAGAAGCTATCTTTCAAGCTTTATCTCTTCAAACTTTCCTTTTTTTCTAAACTTTTCGTTTTTGCTCTCAACCAAGAAGAGAAAAACTAAGTAAAAACTCTAAGAACTCAGCAAAATGAAATGAAAAAATGAATTTTCTGCCCTCCCTAAAGAGCTGGCCGAATGGGACTTAATATGCTCCAAGATGTTGTGATTTTTTTTGTAACCAATTTCCCATCAAATGGCTAATAATTCAAGGTGAAAAATCATGAAATTACCACCTTTAGATTAGCATCTCAGCTCTCTCAAATTACAGCTGTTAAAGAATAATGTTGACATCTCTCTTGGCCTATGTGGCTTAATCACCATGGCTTGATCAAAGAGAATCTCTAACTAACTCTTGATTTTTAGCCATTTGATTGAAAAATCAGAAGCTTCCTCCTTCCTTTGGGCTTGGGCAGGCCAGAACTTCTCTTTTTCAGCCCAACTCTGATTTTTTGAAAGGCCCAAAGAAGCCCTTTTCGGTCGCTTGGGTGAAATGACCGTTTTGCCCCCTGGATGCAAATAAATATCAAACGGACTCCAAATTCATTTTTTCTTTTTTTAATACTTCCAAAATAATAAAATATTGAGTTCTGGAAGTTTTCAAAATTATCCGAGTCCGTTTGCTATTTATTTGGATTTTTTCTTCCAAATGCCCTTTTATGCCCCTACATTTTACCATTTTTTAAACGAGCTCCAAATCAAGATTTTTCTTCACCAATCTCTTCCAAATAATTTAAAAATCTGATCTGGAAGTTTTCATAATTTTTGGAGCTCATTTGGTATTTTTTTCGGGATTTATCGGCTTGAATTACTGCATAGGAGGCCCGGGATTTGCCCATTTTGCACGAACTCAGAATCAAGATTTTCTTTGTCAAATCTCTTCCAAACAATTTAAAAATGCGATTTGCAAAATTTCAGAATTTTTGGAGCTCATTTGCTATTTTTTCGGGATTTATCTTCTTGAATTATTGCATAGGAGGCCCGAGATTTGGCCATTTTGCAAACGAACTCAGAATCAAGATTTTCTTTCACCAATCTCTTCCAAATAATTTAAAAATGATATTTGTAAAATTTCAAAAGATTTGGAGCTCATTTGCTATTTTTTCGGGATTTATCTTTTTGAATTATTGCATAGGAGGCCCAAGATTTGGCCATTTTGCAAACGAATTTCGAATCAAGATTTTATTTCGCCAATCTCTTTCAAATAATTTAAAAAATGAGATTTGCAAAATTTCAGAAGATTTGGAGCTCATTTGCTATTTTTCCTGGATTTTCCTTTTTGAATTACTACATAAGAAGCCTGGGATTTTGGCCATTTTGCAAACGAACTCCGTATCAAGATTTTCTTTTACCAATCTCTTTCAAATGATTTAAGAATGAGATTGACAAATTTTCAGAATTTTCGGAGTCCATTTGCCATTTTTTCCAAATTTTCCAAATTTGCCCTTTTTTCTCTGAAACCCGGTTTTGCTCAAAACAAGTCCGATTTTCAGATTTTCTTCAATCTGAGCCTTCGGCTATCCTTTTTAATCATTCTTCATCCATTGGGGGCTTTGGTCTTACCAAGTCGGGCCATTTCTGTGATTCTTCGCGATTTCACCGAAATCCACTAAAAACCCTAATTCTCGATTTTCTCTCGGATTGACTTTTCTTTCGATTTTTCTTGCAAGTGGCTTCTCCATTACCCGTAGTCAATGCTTATCTTTCATTTGGAACCTTCAATTTCGACCAATTTGATCGTTTAAGCACTTTTCCCCAAATTTCTCGAATTAGGGTTTCCTTTCTACTAATCTCCAAATCCCAACTTCCGAACTCTATATCTTTCAATGTAGACCTCGAATTATCAAAATTCTTTCACCATTTTTCAATTTATCTTAAAATCTTGATTTTGAAAGCGGGTTGACTTTTTTAGTAGTTGACTCTCTGGGGTTGACTTTTTCAGGGATGACTTTTTTTTGGGGTTGACTTTTTTTCAAGTTTGACTTTTTATGCTCTCCCTCTTAAACTAAGTCTCGGAGTATCACCTGCAGGATGAAAAAAGTCTTTTTACACTCGGAATCATCAATATAGGAAGAAAACATACTTGTTTAGTGGTCCGGACAAAATTAGGCGTTTACATACGTTTTTATGACAAATTAAATAAAAACATTTTAAAAATGCAATGCATGGAACATTTCTTCCTTGAAGTAAGGACATCCGTATACCTAAAAAGGTATTCGACTACCTTATGAAAATACTTAAATTGGATTTTACTTTGGGCTTGGTTTAAGAACAATTTGGAATTTTTTGATGAAAAAGGTCTCATGGCCGAAACCTCCTTTTAAAAAGCTCTATATTCCTATTTTTGAAACTCGGGTTGACCACCCTTGACCCAACTTTTATAAAATCAAAATTTATGATTGAAATGACATGGGAATTAACTTAAGATAGTAACCAATGTCCCAAATCAGCCCCAACCTAATATCCTAACCAAAACAGAAAATTACTACTTTCTTGAAAACAAATCTGACCCTCACTGTCAGTTTTGAAAAACAATTTTTTTGTCCTTCTAAAAAATTTCAGAAAAGTCCAAAAAAATTATGGTAGACCTAGAACTTGTCGACGTCCATGGGAAAAAATCAGATTAATTTTTGGAGCATGGATACTATGGCCAAATTTTACCAAAATCAAGATAGTGAGTTAAAAACTGCTTTGTCAAAATCCATTAGGCAGTTTTGAAAACCTATTTTTTTGCCCTCCTAAAAAAATTTCAAAAACTTCTATAAAGTTTAGGGTAGAACTAGGACATGTTGACCTCTATGGGAAAAAATTAGCTTAATTTTTGGAGTATGGATACTATGACCGAATTTTACCAAAATCAAAATAGTGAGTTAAAAAATTGCTTTGTCAAAATCCATTTTTAAACCTTTGATAGAAAAATCCAAAAATCAAAACAAAAATACTAGAGGCTCCTTAAAGGGTCTATAACTCGTGGTTAAAAAATATTTAAATTCGAACAAGGAATGCGTGGTCAGAAAAATCAGAAAATCCAACTTGCACAACCTTTCATTTTTCCAAAACCATGCTCATGAGAGCTTGGTTTTGAGCCATTGGTTGGCTTAAGTCAAAAATGAAGTGGGATGAGATGAATACATAAACATGAAGCAACAAATAGGGGGATCTATTCTACCACAAATAAATCAATCAAGAGTTAAGAACATGAACACAACCAACCAAGCAAGAGATATCAAGCAAGAACAAGCACAAAAATAGCCTTCAAGTTTCGGCCAAGGCTAGATATGGGAGAATTTTTTTTTGCTAAACCTTGTTATTTGATAAAAAGAAGAAGAAATCTTCTGGAACTTGTTTTGAAAAACAATTTTATTTCATGAAAGAAAATAAAATAAAAATGAAAATCATAAAGGAATAACAAAATCATAAAGGAATAACAAAATCATATGAACAAAGCGTAGAGGAGAGCATGAAAGAGAATAGCTACCTTGCTTTAACTTTCCAAATCAAAGAGTAGTAAGAAAATGACTTATTTTTCTTTCTATTTTCTTTTTCGCCCTCTCTTTTCTCTCAAGAATAGCTACTGCCTTGTAAAAAATCTGAACCCCCCTCATTTTTGCTATGGTCGACCCTTCCTTGGGATCCACTTTAAATTGGTCCTTGGGCTATCCTTGTTTATTATCCTTTATCAACTGGGGGTTTCAATTTCACCGAATTGGGCCATCTTTGTAATATTCCCAGATTTGCCGGATTAGGTCTTCCCCTACACTGAATTTCTGCAATCCATCTTCCAAACTCTATATCTTTCGTTGTAGACCTCGGATTATCAAAATTCGTTCGCCATTGTTCAATTCAACTTCGAATCTTGATTTTGACTAAGAGTTGACTTTTTTAGTGGTTGACTTTTTAGGGTTGACTTTTTGGGGTTGACTTTTTTTTAGTTGACTTTTTGTACTGACCTCCGAAACAAAGTCTTGGGGACCAATCTATGGAATGGTGGAAGTCTCTTTGCATTCTAGAAGTTTGAAAAGGAGAATCTGCCTAGTTTAGGGGGGCCAGACAAAATTAGGTGTCTATAAAGATCTTAGGAATAAAATCTCGAATGTAGTTGACAATATCTAGGAACTACTGTGTTTGCTTCTCGGTGAGATCTTTTTTAGGAAATTTAAGCAGTTCTTTGGCAATACAAGGGCCTGGTTGATATTTTCCATCTTTGAGTTGCATAACCAAGAATTCTATCTCTGTCTTTTGGGCTTGAATTTTTTTGCCTGATAGCAAGATGCCTTTTTCAAGGACCAGGTCCGTAAACTCTTTTAGTAACTTGGCATGGGCTTTTTCTATTGGGTTGTACAATAGGATATCATCTATATAAATCAATGCATTGTTCATTATAGGCTGAAATATATTTGTCATTGCCTTCTGGAACAATTTTGGAGCTATCTTGAGCCCAAATGGTAAAACCTTCCAATGGAAGTGGTGATGAGGAATGCTAAAGCTAGTTTTGGGCCTATCTTCAGGGTTGATGCCCAGTTGTCAAAATCCTGCTTTCAGATCAAGCTTTGAAAATATACGAGCTTTTGCTAGGCTTGAAAATAATGAGTTCTTGTTGGGTAGTGGGAATTTGTCATCTTTAAGGAAATGATTCAAAGGCTGATAATTGATTACCAGTCTGAGCTTTCCTCGGGCTTGTTAAGCTCTTTTGTTGACATAGAAGGTCTCGCATGCCCATTGTGAATTGGAGGGCTCTATCAAATCTTAGTTCTGAAGTTCTTGGCATTCTGTTTCTACTTTAGTCTGATGGCCAGGATTCATCCCAGTGTGGCTTGCTCTAGTAAGACTAATATCCTCATTTAACTTGAATGATAGATTGACATAAAAATCAAGGTTTTTCCATATAGGGTGATCGCATTTGGTCATGAACTTTAAATGCGAGTCAGCACAGACTTTTTCTTTTAGTTATTCAACAATCTTCTTGCAGACTTGGCTGGATTACATAATGTAATTTTGGGTATAGCCACGAATGGTTTGAACATTTTCTTATATCTTACTCCATCAGGTAGGATTCTAAAATGTTGGGCCTTAGTGTAAAGGTCAAAGCCCACCGCAATATCCTTATCTGGCCATGGAGAGCCTAATTCTTTGGTGGTGATGCATATCCTAGAAAGAACTGAATAGTTATGGGCTTGCTGACTAGGTGCATGGCAAATGTTTGGTTTGCTGTAGAATTGAAGTATCTGATGTGAGGCATCCACCATTCTAAAGGTAGAACCTTTGGATTCATTATTGTCTCGGTGGCATTAGTATCAATGAATGTTATAGCATGTATAAGCTGACTGTATTTGTTCAGGTAAACTAAAATAAGGATATGAGAGACTAGGATTAGAGTCGTGGAGACCATAGTAGGAGTTATTTTGTTTTGTGTCTTTAGCATAAACACTTCTTTTTTTTTTCTTCCGAGAGCCATTCATAATCTGTTTCTTCTTTAGACTCCATATTCTGAATTGAAAACAGTGATTAATCAGTAGGTTCTTCTTCAATAGAGAATACAAATTCAAGATCTTTAATGTTGATCCATATCATTTATTGTATCTGCTTGATCATTTTTGCTCCTTGTTGTTGGGGCACTTTCTAGCATAATGACCCTTTTTGTTGCAGATATAACATCTGGATGACTTAGACCCAACAGATCTTTTCTTCCTTACATATATTTATTTCTTCCTTCTGGATGACAGGATAAATGCTCAGATTTTCTAAATCCGAATCGCTTAAAGTGTCTCATTTTCTTTGTCCCACAGTGGCATGATTGATGGTTTTTGCCACATTTGATATACAAATCAAGTCTTTCACAGGCTTTACCAACTTCTTTATTTCCTTTGAGATAATCTTTGAGGATTTTTCTTTTGTTGCAAAGGTCTTCTAGAGCAATATGAATTTCCTATTGGATTTCACCAATTGTCTTGTTCAGGATGTTCTTTCTTTGCTGCTGTATAGACCTTGTAATAGATGCCTGGATTTATTTCGAAATAAAGGAGAGAAAAGCTTGTTTAAGGCTAATGTTTGCTCTTAAAACAAAGAATAGTTTTGCCATGATCTGGCAGTGTTTGTTCAGTTCTTTCTTTTTGTAAGAACAATATTTTCTCTTGAAGAATTCTCTCCTTTTCAATGTCTTGAGATCATTTGGATTCCCAATGAAATATCCATGCAAAATGCGGATGACTTGTGCAAAGTCTTGTAAAACCAGAAATTGTGTCTGGTCTGCTTGGCTTATCGATATCCACCAATCTCGGAGCATGCCAGTAAATCTAGAAACAAACTCCATCAATATAGTGAAATGACTTTTTTCTGTGATTTTCTTGGTTTCTAGCAAAGCATGAAACTCTTGTAATCTGTCTGGTCATTTTGCTGGAGGCAATCATCTAAAGTAAAAGTGAGCTTTGAGGCTGAAGGAGCTGCATGATGGATAGGTGTTGCATAAGAAGTTTCTGCCATGTATTCTTCTTTAGCTTCTGAAAGATCTTCTTCTTCATCTTCAACTTTTAATTCAGGTTAGGTGGTCATGATATGGCCGGTTTCATCATATGAGGTTGAGTATTCAATTGATTCTTGGGAAATCTCCTCAGATTCTGATAGATCTTGGATTGCTGAGATTTTTGGAATTGAATTCTCTGTGTATTCCTTCAAAAGGGATGTCAAAGAATTTTTCTCCTTCTTTTCAGTCTGGATCATTATGGATTCTTATATTTTTTTTGGCGGTGGCTCTTCTTCATTTTCTGGTTGGATAGGCCTTTTCCCTTGAGCTTTTTCAACTGCTTTCTTTTTCACTGCCTACTCTTTTTCTAGTTTTTTCTCTGCCTCTTTTTGAGCTATTATCTGTAGATACAAGTCCCAAGTACTTGGCTTTGTTTTTTTTTTTTTTTTTGGAGGAGGTGTGGTAATCAATTTATTTTTGGGAAAAACTTCTTCAGCAGGTATTTGTCTGATTGAAGGAAAAAGTCAAGACCATTTCCCCTCTAGGGTGCTGGTGTTGCTGATGATGGGATTTTTTCGATTTCTTGAAGTATTTTGATTTGTTATTTGAGTTTTTCTATTTCTTTTTCCTTCCTTTCTAGGTGGAAAAAGAAATCTTCACCGGGTGATGCTGTTTCTCTGGAAACTTCTTGAAGTCTCTTTTTGAATAAGTTGATCAGCTCATTTACAGCTTTAGTATTGTGGTCTACCTTTTCTTCCACCTGGTTCACCTTGAAGTCGATTTGAGTGATCTTAGAGTCAATTCTTTTGATTGCTGTGTTTTCGGCGATGGCATTATCAGTCTGCCAATTTAAGGTTGACTCTGCTGCACTTATTTTTGCTAGCTTTCCAGTTGTATCAACTTGGATTGGAGTTGCGGTTTTTGAGGTATGCCTGTATTCCTTTTCAGTGTATTCCTCTGGAGGAGGAAATTCTTTATCGTAGCTGGAGGGTTGGTATATGCATACTGTTGGTATGGATTTAGGTATTTGTTTTGACTTGAAGGTTTCTTTGGGACTTCTCTATTTCTGTATCCATTTGTTTATCTTTTTACAGCATGGTTGTAGACACCTAATTTTGTCCCGGCCCCAAAACAAGGTACGTTCCTCGTTCAAATCCATATTCTTAAATTCTATCTCGATTTCATTGCCCAATGTTCCTACACTTGGATTAGACACAATGAACAAGATCAAGGTTGTGCGGAAAGTTAAAAAGCCAAAGTTGATCGAAAGTCAAAGTCAACAAAAAAAGTCAACTTTTAGAAAAGAAGATCTAAAAAGAGAATTGGATGTGATGAAGCAATCTTGATATTCGGAGAGCTACAATTGAAAGTGGAAAGGAAAATTGGAAGATAAATAGTGTAGGGACTAAATTGAAAAAAATCAAAAGTTGGAATGAAAAGATGGAGAAGCAAAATTGAGATGACAAGGAGCTTAGTTTAGACAAATTAAAAATGATGGAGAAGGAATTTGGATAATTGGATTGAAGAAAGATAAGATTTAAGGATGGAAATAGTGGAAGGATTAAACTGAACAAATTGGAAGTTCCATTTCAAAGGAAATTAAAGAAAGAATTAAATTGAATGGAATGGAATGGAATTGAAACTCGAATTGAAGGAAGAATCGATAAATTGAGGTACACGAAAATCCGATTTCAAGTAGGATAAAAGGGGAAATCAATTTGAAGAAGAATTGAAAGAGGAAGGACAAAATTGAATAAATTAGAAACTTTAATTTTGGGGAAAAGTATGAAAATGATCAAATTGGATAAAATTAAAGGTTCAATTTGAGAAATAATCAATAAATGGAGGTATCTAAAGGTCCAATTTCAAGGGGAATGAAAGGATAAGTCAATTAGAAGATGAATTGAATAAATTGGAAACTTCAATTTTGGAAAAAAGTATGGAAATGATCAAATTGAACAAAATTGAAAGTTCAATTTGGAAAAAGAATCAATAAATAGAGGTATTCAAAGGTCCAATTCGGAGGAGAATAAAGAGAAAAGTCAATTGAAAGATGAATTGCCAAATAAGGACAAAATTAAATAAATTGGAAATTCCAATTTTGGAGAAAAGTATGGAAATGATCAAATTGGAATGAAATTGAAAGTTCAATTGGAGAACAATCAATAAATACATGGATTCAAGAAGCTCAATTACAAGGAGAGTGAAAGGATGAGTCAAGTTGAATAAAAATTGAAAATCCAATGACTAAATTGAATACATTGAAAGTTCAATTTAAAAGGAAATAAATGATGGAATGAATTTGAAGAGATCAATTGCAAGGAGAATAAGAGATGAATCAATTTTATGAAAAAATTAAAAAATTGAAGGACTAAAGTGCATAATTTAAAATTTTGGAGTTGGAGAGAATGGTCCAATTAAAAAGAAAATTAATTTGGGAATGATGGATAGGTGAATAAGAAATAAATGAATGTTGGAGGAAGTGTGTGGAAATAACCCAAGGCAATAGTGTAGTAAAAAGAATAAGTGAGAACATTGTAGAGAAAACACAAGGTAACTTGTTTTTAAATAAATGGATGAGTAGGATAGAGAGAGGGGACAAGAGTACATAACATGGCATTTTGGTCCAATAAGAATGAAAGTTGGTCCTAAAGAATAGGAAAAGATGGCCATGTTGAAGGGGGACTATTTGAGAAATGAAAAAAGCATAACCAAGGTGAAACACTAGGCCATTCAGCCAAAGGTATTTTGGGGCATGAAAAATGCAGCCCAAGGGTCTGTAAAAGGGGCATTCGGCTAGCCATGAAGAAGGAGGAAGTTGGTTAAACATTTCACAAGGAGAAAGGGAAAGAAAGAGAGAAAAAAAAAGGAAAAAGGGAGGTTAAAGGTTTGGTTCTTGAAAGCTTACTAAGGTGTATTCTCCTTGATCTTTTTCATTATTTTTACTTCATTTTCAAGCTTATTGTCTTGTGTTTTTCTTAAAATCTTAAGTTTTTCAAAAAATTTATCAAAGCTTTTCTTATTCTCTTCTTGTTTTACAACATTAAAAAGCTTGCAAAATCTCTTTTCCTCCTCTCTTTTCTCTACTTGGCAGAAACTAGTATGTTCATGCGCTTATTGTTTGCTTCATTTTTCTTGCTTGCCATTTTGATGTGGGTTGTTCTATTGTGGTAGGATAGTGATCTCTCCTTTGTTTTCATTCTAAAAAAATGAAATAAAAGGTTTTTGAGGTTGATGATCTAGGTTTCTACCAAGTGATGGCTATAGCCAGATTTACATCCAAGGGGCTAGCCTTGAGCCAACCTTTTTTTTCTTGTTTGTTTACATTTTCTTACTTATATAATATCATTTTAACATATATACCTTGCTGGACATTGCCAATTATGTGTGACATATTGTTTATTTCTCTTTGGAAAAATGATTTTGAGCTTGATGATCTTGGTTCTTACCAAGTGATGGCTATAGTAGGATTTACATCTAATGGGCTAGCCTTGAGCCAATCATTTTTACTTGATGTAAATCATGTTTCCAAATAATTTCCAGCATGATTTTGGTTAAGATCAACCAATGATCTATAGCCAAAATCTATTTTTCAAACTAGTTGGAAAAAATAATATTTTGCAAGTTGGATTTGCTGATTTCGAGCAATATTTTTCCTATGCATTTTTGGTTCAAATAAAAAATTGTTTCTACCTCATTTAGTCTATCATTAGCTGAATCTAAGTTTAATTTTTCAGATTTTTTTTTATAATTCTTTTAAGGGTCAAAAAAATAGTTTTGTAAAATCAAGTTTTTGAAGGTAAAACAAGTCTTAAAACTAGCAAGGTTTTCGGGTTTTTTTTTTTTTCACAAAAGGGGAGGGCTGACCGAGAGCTTTCTCTACTGTATGGAAGTTGTTTTCATGGTATTTAAAGTTTTAAAAAAGGTTTTAAGAAAATCAGGTGATGGGAAGATAAAATGAGCTTCAAAACCGAGCAAAAAAGTTGGATTTTGACACCTAGGCCATTCGACCACTGTCGCAACCTAAAAAAATAACGAGTCTCATCGCAAGACTTTATTATTCGTTAAGCGTGACTTTAAAAAATCGAGGAAAAGTCGACTTAATTCCTCTAGAAAAATGAAGGTTTTGAAAATGACCTTGAAAAAGACATGGAGTCGCCACCAATCTTTTTTAGCTAGGTGTGATCGGCCACCTATTAAAACCGATTTTATAAAATATTTTAAAAATTAATTAAAACATTTTTAAAACCAATTTCAAGTCTGCGTTTAAACCAGAGAAATCAAAGAAACGGGTTCGGGACTCGGTTACGTGTGGGGAAGGATTAGCACCCCCACAACGCCCGTATAAAACGGTACCTTATTAATCGTGTGTTATCTCAAGTCTCAATAAAAAATCGGTTTTAAATTTAGTATTTCAAGTTAATTCCCAATTTAAAGAAAAATATTTCCATTTTTAATTGAAAATGATTCAGAATTTATAAATTCAAAATTTTCCTATATTCCCCAACAAACGTGGCAAAATATAGAATTTTTTATTAATTTGGAAAACTTTTCGAATCATTCTCGTTTTTTGAAAGAAAGATATTCCTTTATTAATGATAATTGATGATATTCCCTCCGGCAAAACCGGTAGAGAAGCTCATGAATTATTTTAACTCGGGAATATCTTTATTTTTTTATTGAAAAATCATTATCCTTTTGAAAACATTTTAAAAGATATGAATATGTATATGCATGACATAAATAAAATGACATAGCAAAATCTAAATATTATAATGCGTCCTAAATGATATGATATAATTTAAATGCCTTAGCATATTTTAAATGAAATGAAATGTCCTAAGTTATATGACATATTCTAAATGAAATGAAATGTCTTAGGTAGCATAATATGTTCTATATGAGATGCAATATCCTAAGTCATATGATATATTATAAATGAAATGAAATTACCTAGGTAACATAATATATTCTATATGAAATAAAATAACCTAGGTAACATAATATATTCCATATGAAATGCCATAATTTAAATGACATGGCAAATATGGGTGATATGACATATAATTTAAATGACAAGGAATATAAAATAATGATATCATTTAATATGCATGGAAATAAAAATGAAAATAATAATGCATGAACATAGTATATGCTAAATAATATAACAACAAAAAAAATAATGTATCATGAAATATTCCAAATCATATAATAAACAATATAACATAACTCAAAATTATAACAATATCATAGAAATTATCGTAGCAAAAATCACATATTATATAAAATGCATGAATATGGAAAATGCAATGCATGAAAATGTATTTTTTCCTTTAATTAAGGAAATCCGTATATCTAAAGAGATATCTGGCTACCTTAGGAAAATGTGTCAAATTAAATATTCTAAAACCAAAATACTTTGTGATTGTTTGAAAATAATTTGGAAAAGCTTAGGTTAAAAATAAAAAAAAACTGGGTTAAACCCTATTTTAAATGGCTCTAATTTCCTAAATTTAAAATCTCGGACTTGACTACCCTTAACCCAAGACTTAAAAAATCATTTTTAGAGTTTAAAAAGGCTTAGAAACTACCCTAAGTCAGTAGCTAGCCTTCCTACTCAGCCCCCTCTAAGTAACTTAACCAAAACAGAAAAATCATTTTCCTCTAAATTCAATTCTGACTCCACTGTCCAGTTTTAAGACACGATTTTTTACCCTACTTTTAAAAATTCAAAAACTTCTAAACAAAATACTGGAGACTAAAGACATGTAAAAATACATGGGAACAAATCAGCTTAATTTTCTGATTAAAGATGAATGCCCAGAAAAATCGGGAAAGTACGAGTACTGGGTGAAAAAACTGTTTTGCCAAAATACATTTTTGCCTTTGATAAAATCATTTAAAAATCAAATTAAAAATATTTAAGACTCACAAAATGGCTCACAAACAGTAGCGAGGACGTTTTGAAAGTTAGATAAAAATTTACTAAGTAAAAAAAATCACAAAGGTAGAATAATCAATTTGACAAACTTTAATTTTCCACAAGTGTGCTCAAGAGAGCATGACTTTGAACCATTAATTGGCCTAAGTCATTAGTCAAGTGGCATGGACATGAAATTCATGAAAAATACAGCAAATATGATGCATGAAATGCACGGTTTTAAACCTAAATGTCATAAAAAAATGCATGGCATCAATATAGTGACCTAGACCTAAATGAACTTGCATGGCATTTAATGCAACCTAGGTCTAAAATGCATGAACATACATGGCAAATAAACCATACCTAATAACTAAAACATGCATGGCAATAACACAAACACAAGGCATGCTTAAACCAAAACTCAACCAAATATCATGCAAATACTAACCTATCAACTAACATAGCAAAAATGCAACCATGATGCTAGAATACAAGGAGTGGCCGAATGGCCTATGGTTCCTAACAAGCATGGCATTTTCACAAACACTTGGTATACTTAAACTAAATACTCAATCAAATGTCATGCAAATGCAAAAACCTACCAACTAACATGGCAAAAATGCAACACACAATGCAAAACACATGGAGTAGCCGAATGGCCTCAAGCTCCAACAAGCATGGCATTTTCACAAACACTTGATATACTAACATGCTCAACTAAAATGTAACACTCAAAACATGCAAACACAAAGAAGAAATACTAAAACCAAACAAGCATTTTCACAAACACTTGATATACTAACATGCTCAACTAAAATATAAAACTCAAACCATGCAAATACAACACAAGCATTTTCACAAACACTTGATATACTAAATATAAAACATCAACAAATTTAAACATTATGAAAACATAAAATTAAAAATGCAAGAACATGATATTTAAATCATAAATGGCAACAAACAAAGCAACCAAATTAAAATATGACTCAAGTATATGAAGTAGAATAATACTTAAAACATCAAGATTAAAGAAAATAACATAAATAACATGAAAAAAATAAAAAAACAGCAACATTAATAAAAAAAAAAATGTCGGCCATTCGGCCATGGTGAGAAAAATGTAAAAACAAATTGTAAAAAAAATATTTAAGAAAGAGATGAAGAAAGAACTTAAGAATAACAATAAAAAACACTTATTTAAAAAGGAAACTCACCAACTAATAATTAAAATAGCAAAAGCAAGAATGGAAAATCAAGAAAGTGCAAGAGTTGGTGCTCAAGAGCAACCTCAAGAAGCTATATTTCAAGCTTTATCACTTCAAACTTTCCTTTATTTTCTAAACTTTTTCTTTTTGCTTTCAACCAAAGAGAGAAAAACCAAGTAAAAACCAAGAGAAATCAGAAAAATGAAGTGTGAAAAATGAAATTCTGCTCCCCTCCCTTAAGCTGGCCGAATGCAAGGATGTTGTTATTTTCATCCTAACCAATTTTTATCAAATGGAAAATAATTCAAGGTGAAGAATCATTAAATTACCACCCTTAGATTAGCATAGCAGCTGTCCATAATTACAGCTATTCAAGAATAATGTTAACACTCTCCCTTGGCCTATGTGGCTTAATCATAATGGCTTGATTAAAAAGAATCTCTAACTAACTCTTACTTCTTGGTCATTTGATTGAAAAATTAGAAGCTTCCTCTTTCCTTTGGGCCTTGTCAGGCCAGCACTTCTCTTTTCCAGCCCAAGTCTGATTTTCTGAAAGGCAAAAAAAGGCCCTTTTCTGTTGCTTGGGTGAAATGACCGTTTTGCACCCCGGATACAAATAAATGTCAAAGGGACTCCAAATTCAATTTTTCTTTTTTTAATACTTTTAAAATAATAAAATATTGAATTCTGGAAGTTTTCAAAATTTTTCGAGTCCGTTTGCTATTTATTTGGATTTTTTATTCCAAAAATGCCCTTTCATGCCCCCACATTTTACCATTTTTTAAAGGAGCTCCAAATCAAGATTTTTCATCACCAATATCTTCCAAAAAATTTAAAATTTTGCTAAGTTTTCATAATTTTTGGAGCTCATTTGGTATTTTTTCGGGATTTATCTGCTTGAATTACTACATAGGGGCTCGAGATTTGGCCATTTTGCAAACGAACTCCAAATCAAGATCTTCTTTTGCCAATCTCTTCCAAATAATTTAAAACTGAGATTTTCAAAAGTTTAGAATTTTTGGAGCTCATTTGCTATTTTTTCGGGATTTATCTTCTTGAATCATTGCATTGGAGGCCCGAGATTTGGCCCGAGATTTGGCCATTTTGCAAACGAACTCCGAATCAAGATTTTATTTCGACAATCTCTTTCAAATAATTAAAAAATGAGATTTGAAAAATTTCAGAAGATTTGGAGCTCATTCGCTATTTTTTCAGGATTTTCCTTCTTGAATTACTACATAAGAAGCCCGGGATTTGGCCATTTTGTAAACGAACTCCGAATCAAGATTTTCTTTCAAAAATCTCTTCCAAATGATTTAAGAATGAGATTTGCAAATTTTCAAAATTTTTGGAGTCCATTTGCTATTTTTCCCAAATTTTCCAATTTTGCCCTTTTGCATCCGAAAATCGGTTTTGCTCAAAACAAGTCCGATTTTCAGATTTTCTTCAAACTGAGCCTTGGGCTATCCCTTTTCAATCATTCTTCATCCATTGGGGGCTTTAGTCTTACCAATTCGGGCCATTTCTTTGATTTTTCCCGATTTCACCGAAATCCACCAAAAACCCTAATTCTCGATTTTCTCCTGGATTGACTTTTCTTTCAATTTTTCTTTCAAGTAGATTCTCCATCACCCGTAGTCAGTGCTTATCTTTCATTTGGAACCTTCAATTTCGACCAATTCGATCGTTTAAGCATTTTCCCCAAATTTCCCAGATTAGGGTTTCCTTTCTATTGAATCTCCAAATCCCAATTTTCGAACTCCATATCTTTCGATGTAGACCTCGGATTATCAAAATTCTTTCATCATTTTTCAATTGAACTTCAAATCTTGATTTTGAAAGTGGGTTGACTTTTTCAGTAGTTGTCTTTCTAGTGTTGACTTTTTTGAGGTTGATTTTTTTCGGGGTTGACTTTTTTGAGTTTGACTTTTTATGCTCACCCTCTGAAACTAAGTCTCGGAGTACAACCTGGAGGATGAAAAAAGTCATTTTACATTCTAAAACGTCAATTTAGGAAGAAAACATACCTGTTTTAGTGGTCCGGACAAAATTAGGTGTCTACAGCTGCCCCTTTTTGGCTATTGCTGAGAATCAGGAATCAGGCAAAGATAAACAAACACTAATTTTGTACAGTCAGTGAAATCACATGTGAAGGAAAGGGAAAAGAGTTTCTTTTTCATTCTTCTATCATTTTTTCATTTTTTTTTTTGAAAAAGCTGTAAATTGAAGATTTGTCCTTAAATTGAATTCCCTGACTAATCAAGGCTTGACCCGTCTTAAGGAAACGGGTTCGATTTTCAAAAGAAAAAATTTGTGCCCGAAGGTCTTAAGAATAGTGTCTGAAGGTCTTTAAAAATGGTGCTCGAAGGTCTTTAAAATTGGTGCCCGAAGGTCTTTAAAACGGATGCCCGAAGGACTTTAAAATTGGTGCCCAAAGGTCTTTAAAACTGATGCTCGAAGGTCTTTAAAATTGGTGCCCGAAGGTCTTTAAAATTTGTGCTCGAAGGTCTTTAAAACTGGTGCCCGAAGGTCTTTAAAACGGATGCCCGAAGGTCTTTAAAATTGGTGCCCGAAGGTCTTTAAAAAGGGTGCCCGAAGGTCTTTAAAACTGGTGCTCGAAGGTCTTTAATACTGGTGCCTGAAGGTCTTTAAAATGGTGCCCGAGGGTCTTTAAAACTGGTGCCCGAATGTCTTTAAAATGGGTGCCGAAGGTCTTTAAAACTGGTGCCCGAATGTCTTTAAAATGGTTCCCGAAGGTCTTTAAAACTGGTGCCCGAAGGTCTTTAAAATGGGTGCCCGAAGGTCATTAAAACTGGTGCACGAAGGTCTTTAAAATGATGCCCGAAGGTCTTTAAAACTGGTGCCCGAAAGTCTTCAAAATTGGTGCCCTAAGGTCTTTAAAACTGGTGCTCGAAGGTCTTTAAAACTGGTGCCCGAAGGTCTTTAAAATTGGTGCCCGAAGGTCTTTAAAACTGGTGCCCGAAGGTCTTTAAAGCTGGTACTCGAAGGTCTTTAAAATTGGTTTGAAAATACCTTCACGACGGTCTCAAGGCTCGACTCATCTGATAAACAAAATGAATTTGATTTAAAATAGAAGGAAATACCTTGATGGTGATCTCGGAGCTCTGAATCTTTTGAGAAGCAAAACGAGTGTTCTTTGGGGAAGTCCAAGTTTCCTTGATTTCTACACTGTTAGCTAAATGCAATCATGAGAATGTCATGCTTTGCAAATGTTTGTATGTTTCCTAAAAATAAATGCAATCAAATGATTGTGCCATGATTTCTAATCCATGGTTTCTTTGAGGTTCACAGATTATGTGACTTCAGGATAGAGTCTTCAATTTGTTCATTGATGCCCCACTCAAGATAACTTGTCAAACAGTCTCAGTTTCTGTCTTTCGCTGAAATTCACAGATTTTTTGACTTCATGATGGAATTTCCAACACGTTCACTGTTTCCTTTTCTTTGGTGATCTTTCCAAACCTTTCCCAAGATTTAAATCTATTCCTTAGTAATACTTTGAAATTCCTTTAAAGGTTTTTATTAATAATCATCATTCAATTTAATAACAACCATAATGCATCTCAAAAGTATATGAAAGAAAGTATGAATCAGGCAAAAATTTTCATGAAAAGGATAAAAATAATTTATTGCAAGAAATGTTTTAAAATGGTAAAAATAAATATCAAGGATATAAGAAACAAATATAAGGTTATAGGTTGTAGATGCCCCGGATGCGGAATATCTTGGACCACTCCTTTTTCAAACCATCTAAGATTTCTCTTGCAAGAGCAATTCAATTGGGTAACCTCTTAGCTTCTGTAGTTACATCAGACTGAGTTCCCCTTTCCTCTGATTGTCAAATACTTTCTCCCCTTTTACACGAAGCATTGATTCAAACTTTGATTAGTACTTGAGCCGCATTTTGTAGGTTTTCAACTCAAGTGTCCTCCATTCGGTATTAACTTGCCCTTTGCGGGTTTTCGGCTTAAACCTCTAATTTTAAATTCTTTTATCATTTCCATTTTTTTTTATTCTTTTTTTTTTATTCTACCATGCATCTGAGAATTCTAAATGCTTCCAAGGTAAAAATATCAATTCAAAAGATGGGATGACTTCTGAGAATAACCTTTCAAATTAAATATCCATGTTTGATCAAAATGGGCTTTTAAAGCACGTAATGTAGGCCAAGGTTTTGGTTTTGAAAGAAAGGATAAAATAGGCCCAAAGTGTGTTTAGGGATGATTGGATCAAGGATAATTTCCTTAGGAGAATTCGTTCTTGAAACATTTGTCCCTTTTTGGACTTTCTTTTCTTCTTTTTTGCTTTGTTGGCTTTTATTTCCCATATTTTTCGATGGCTTTCTTTTTGCCATGATTTTTGATTATCTTTCCTCGCATTTGGCCTCCATTGTAGAGGGTGATCCTTGATCAAGGTTTAAAGAAAGAAATAATTCCTAAGGTTCAAAGGGGTGACTAAGGATAATTTCTTCTTAGTGAAAGGAATATTAAAGACGGTCATTCATCATATCAAGCATGACTATTCTCTTTGAAAAGTAATTCTCAGGGGAAATATATATATAGAATTTATATTTTTACACTTGGAATCATTCGAATTTCCATGTGCACAACATCACTCATTTTTTTTAAGCATAATACTTCTTCAATTCATCAGCATTCACAAGATTTCTCAAATCTTCCCCGTCCATTCTAGTTAAAATCAATGCTCCTCTAGAAAAAGCTCTTTTTAACAGCATTGGTCATCTTCTCAACAATCCTCTTGATGTTCTTGTTAGTTGTTTCTACTGCGCCATTCATCTTTGGACGGTAAGGTGCCGAATTATGTTGTGTGATCTTGAATTGAGTACACACTTCTCTCATCATCTTATTGTTCAAATTGAGAGCATTATCCTAAATAATTCTTCTCGGCAACCCGTAACGGCATATGATTTCTTTCTTGATGAATTTGCATACCAACGACTTTGTTACATTTGCGTAGGAGCAGCTTCTACCCACTTTGTGAAATAATCTATGGCCACCAAGATGAAACGATGTCCATTTGAAGCTTTCGGGATAATAGGCCCGATCATATCCATTCCCCACATTGAAAAAGGCCATTGTGCAGTCATGACATGTAATGGTGATGGCGACACATGAATCTTATCTGCATAGATCTGGCATTTATGGCACTTTCGGGAATAACTGATACAATCTCCTTCCATCGTCAGCCAATAGTACCCTGCCCTCATAATCTGTTTAGCAAGCATGTGACCATTAGCATGGGTGCCACATATCCCTTCATGGACCTCTTCTATGATTCTTCGAGCTTCGGCAGACCCGACACATCTCAATAGGACTTGATCTTTCCCTTTCTTATAGAGAATCTCGCCATCTAGAAAAAAACCCATTGCTAGCCTTCTGTCATTCTCTATTAGTTCTGGATACTGTTGACTCTTGATGTACTGCAAAATGTCGTTATACCAAGGGAGCCCATCTGCTTCTTCTTCGATACTCAAACAGTGGGCAGAGACTCATATATGCTCATCTTGATCGGCACAACTTACGCCCCTTCATTCACTTTAAACATTGATGGCAAAGTAGCCAGAGCATCTGCCATTCGGTTTTCTTCTCGAGGAAAGTAATTGAAATTCACTTCTTTGAACTCCTCCAATAAACTCAGTATGAGTTCTCGATATCGGATTAGCTTTGTATCTCGGGTTTCCCATTCTCCTCGTAGCTGGTAAATCACTAAGGCTGAGTCTCCGAAAACTTCCAATACTTTAATCTTTCTGTCCACTGCAGCGCGAAGGCCCATAGTACATGCTTCATAGTCGACAATATTGTTTGTACAATCAAAATCCAATCTGGCAGTGAAAGGATAATAATCTTCTTCTGGGGATATAAGTACTGCACCGATTCCATGCCCTATGGCGTTAGATGCGCCATCAAAGTACATTTTTCATACTTTCTTCTTCAAGGGAATCTCATCTGCTTGCGACACATACATCAAATTTTCATCCAGGAAGTCAAAGTTCAATGGCTCGTAATCTTCCACTACCCGACTTGCTAAGAATTCAGCTACCGCACTGCCCTTGATAGCTTTTTGACTTACATATACAATGTCGTACTCTGAGAATAAAACCTGCCATCTTGTCGTCCTCCCTGACAAAGAAGGTGCTTCCAACATGTACTTGACTGGATCAAGCTTGGCAATCAACCACGTTGTGTGGTACAACATATGCTGTCTGAGCCTTCGAGGAGTCCAAGCTAAAGCGCAACACAACTCTCTACCGACGAATATTTCAACTCATAATCTGTGAACTTCTTGCTGAGGTAGTAAATTGCCTGTTCTTTCTTTCCAGTTTCATCAAGCTGTCCCATAACACAACCCATAGATCTTTCAAATACAGATAAATACAGTATCATTGGTTTATCCGGAATAGGTGGCATTAATACTGGTGGGTTGGATAGATAATTTTTAACCTTTTCAAATGCAATCTGACAACCTTCATCCCAATCTCCTGGATCGCGTTTCCGAAGTAACTTAAATATTGGATCACATTTGTCGATTAACTGTGAAATAAACCGAGCAATGTAATTCAATCTCCCTAGAAAGCCTCTTACTTCCTTTTGAGTGCGAGGTGGTGGCAGATTCTGAATAGCCTTCACTTTATCCGGGTCAATCTCAATTCCACTTTTGCTAACGACAAAACCCAACAATTTCCCCGAGGTGACTCCAAAAGTGTATTTTGCCGGATTTAGCTTGAGTCTAAATTTCCTTAGTCATTCAAAGAGCTTCTTAAGATTCGCAATATGCTCCTCTTCTCCTTGTGACTTAGCGATCATATCATCAACGTAGACCTCAATTCCCTTATGCATCATATCATGAAACAAGGTTACCATGTCTCTTTGGTATGTTGCCCCGGCATTCTTCAATCCAAATGGCATTACTTTGTAGCAGAAGGTTCCCCACATTGTAACAAATGTGGTTTTCTCCATATCTTCTGGTGCCATCCTGATTTGATTGTATCTGAGACTTTGTCCATGAAAGAGAATAAAGAACTCTTTGCTGTATTATCCACCAGAGTATCAATATGGAGCAAAGAGAAATTATCTTTAGGGCTGGCCTTGTTCAAATCTCGGTAATCAACGCACATCCGCACCTTGCCACCCTTCTTTGGTACTGGAATAATATTTGCCACCCATTCTGGATATTTTGCCACCTCTAGGATTCCAGCATCAAATTTCTTCTTCTCCTTCTCTTTTATCTTTAACAGCATGTCTGGCCTAATTCTTCTCAACTTTTGCTGAATTGGCTTGCATTCTGGCCTTAAAGGGAGCTTATGAACCACAATATCCGGATCTAACCCTGGCATGTCTTGGTAAGACCATGCAAATACATCCACATACTCCTGGAGCAAAGCTATCAATTCACCTTTTATTGATGACAATGAAGTTCCAATTTTGACTTCCTTTATCTCTTCACCATTTCCCAGATTTATCGTTTCCAATAACTCCTTATGAGGAAGTACTTTTTTCTCCTCTTGTTCTATTTTCCTTAATAGATCCAGAGGTAGACCATAATCCTCAGTATCTTCATTAGCCTCAAAATCACCCGTGCAAATGAGTCTTTCAAAATCAATTTCAGAATTACTGACAGGAAGGTCCTCATATTCCGCATCCGTACACCTGTAAATAGGTGGAGAAGAAACAATATAGGAAAATATATAATGAAAACAAAATAAATAACAAAAATGAAAGATTATGGACACATCAATATGGATAAAATGCATTGTTCTTGTTATTTATTGAATGAAAATGCTTAAAAATCCCATTACAGAAAAAACTCTTAATATCTCTGGGTAAACATAATTAAGATTGCTTTTTTAAAAGTATTACTTTGGAATAGACTTAAAAATTATGGGCAACTCAGTTGCACTCCAATTGGTTAGTTTATATCCTGGTGGACAAGGTGGCACCATCTAGTTAGCATTCTCTCTTTTAATTCTGTCTTCCTCAGTCGTGCAGATCTCCACATCATACATCTGCTCATCCCTATTCACCTGGAATCTCTAGAAGGCTTGCTCTACCATTACGAGCATATCATCAGAATTCTTTTCTCCGAACAGAGAACCGGCTGAGCGACAGCTGTGAAGGATAGGAGGGAATGTCATAGGCTCCCATTCAATATCCATACCCGTAAGATGGGCCATCCTCCTTTGTCGGTTCCTTTCAACTTGTTTCCTTTTCTCATGGGCCTTCGAAATATATCCTAGGCCAAAACGGTCTTTCTTTCCTTTTACTTCCATTGCTCGAGCCATCCCCTGAAGATATTTCCCAAGACCTTTTCCAGCCCTGAGGCCTTTTCCCACGGTAGTCTTTATCCCCAACCTTGTGTTCTTGGACAGCCTCGTTTTGGAATTTTCTGTCCTTCAGCGATGAAAACTGCATTTACGAATTCCAAAGACCAAAAAGAACACTCTACGGCATTTTTATTGGGCTTCACATAAGGAGATTCAGTAGATGCGGAAGCTATTATGTCTTCCTCTCCTGATACTGTGATCAACTGGCCCACCATCACAAAT
This sequence comes from Fremontodendron californicum, assembly GCA_030761205.1. NCBI lineage: Eukaryota > Viridiplantae > Streptophyta > Magnoliopsida > Malvales > Malvaceae > Fremontodendron > Fremontodendron californicum. Next base: position 6,060,990 of record JAULJL010000026.1, read on the forward strand.
TTCAGCTTTTGGTGAAGAGACGAGGGTACAGCCCCAGTTGAATGTATCTACGCCTTCCCAACAAGCAATTATAAGATGGATTAATATCCATGACCTGGAAGTTCACCGTATAAATGCACGGGCCTATTTCCAGAGGAACTTCAATGGTTCCCGTAACCTCTCTCCTTGTTCCACCAAAAGCCCTCACCACTGTGCAACTTGGTATCATATAAGATATATCCACTGGCAATTTGGATAGGGTTGCTAAAGGCATCACATTTAGTGAACAACCATTATCCAAAAAAACCCTTGGTAATATGTGTCCCTTACAAGTGGTAGTTATATGGAGAGCATTCGCTGATCCAATACCATTGGGTGGTATCTCCTCATAGCTGAAAAATATGTAATCATCTGTTGCGATGTTTCCCACCAGCCTATTCAGCTTTTCCACTGATATATTATTAGCTATGTATGCCTGATTTAATACTCTTAACAGAGCATTTCTGTGTGGTTCTGAATTCAAAAGCAAGGATAAGATTGAGATCCTAGCTGGTTGACGTTACAGTTGTTCAACCATGCTATACTCACTATGCTTTATAAATTTTAAGAACTCACAGGCTTCCTTCTCACATACTGGTTTTTTCATTCTGTTAACCGGGGTTGATCCCCTCTCTGTTTCTTTTAGCAAATCCATCTCAATATGGATTGGCTCGACTACCTTCTTCCCTTTATCTGTTCCTCCGTCTTTCCCTGCTAACCCTTGTTCAGCAGCCTCCGAAGCATAACACCTCCCGCTTCGGGTTAAATGCCCCACACCTGTGATATCCTACTGGCTTGAAGATCCAATCATAACCATGCTGCAATCATATTTCCATGGTGCAGCCTTGTTTTCCTTGTATGAAAAAGAAACAGGTAAATCAATGATTAACTTGGGTGTATTTTCCTCGAATGACTGGCATAACTTTCTCTTCCGGTTCATCATAGTAGATGATCAGGGGTCTTCCTATCCCATAGCCACCTATATTTTCAATGACTTCTATTTCCCCCTCTATCTCCTCGTAGAATTGGGCTTCCCCATCATCCATCATCCTTTGGACTTTAACCCGAAAGTCTCCGCAATCCTGTATGTCATGGCCTCCACAACTATGGAATGGGCACCAATTATGTACCCTTTTTGCAACTATTTTCAGACTATCTGTATCTTCCACCAATCCTGCATTGACCATTTCAACCCATACTGTCAGCATCGGAGTCTTAACCTCCCAAATATCCCTTTTTAATCTTCTGCCCTCTCCGGTCAATATTGCATTTGCCTGATTCCCAGCATGATTGGGCAATGGGTTTCCAGCTACGTTCAGCCCATTTTTTGATCCAAACTTCACAACCCCAGCATTGATCAGGCTTTGGACTTTCTTTTTGAAGGCCAGGCAATCTTCAATCGAATGTTCTTGGATTCCCGCGTGGTATGCGCAGTTAGTGTTTGCATTGTACCATCTTGGATATGGAGGTGTCAAAGGTTTTAGGTATACGGATGCAACAAGTTGACCCTGCAATAGTTTTGGATATAGCTCAGCGTAGGTGGTAGGAATCAGATCAAATTAGGGTTTTTGATCATTCCTTGGTGAACGTTGGTCATTGCGCGCAGGCCCTTGTGTGTTTGGGACAGTATTTCGCGGAAAGGTTATTTGAGGGGATATGCCAGTTGGGAATGGCTGTTGTGGTATATTGGTGTAGGGGAACGGGTTTTAGGTAAGGTGGTTGACATTGGGGTAATAAGGATTATACCCCGGATATGGTGTGTAAGGTGTCGGAGGTGCATAAGGTGTGCTAGGAGTATAGGGCCTTGGTGGTGTGTATGGTGTAGGAGATGTATAAGGGTATTGGTTGAAGCTTACTACATAGGTTTCCTCCTTCTTCTTTGCAGGAAAAGCTCTATTTGGGGTAGCAGACTCACCCTCTTCCATCTTCCCATTCTTAATAGCTGACTCAATCATTTCCCCGGATATTACCATATCTGCAAAATCCTTGGTAGCGCTTCCCACCAATTTGTCATAATAGGGTGCTTTCAATGTGTTGATGAAAAGCACCGTGGTTTCTTTGTTGGTTAAAGGGGGTTGCACTTGTGTGGCCAGATCCCTCCACCTCTTCGAAATCGAGTATTGTAAGGGTGTTGGAAATCTGGTTCTTTTTTAGTGCGACCAATTGTACCTTTAGTTTTAAAAACCATGTATTAGAAATTATTGAGACATTTCTTTTTCTTTTTTTTTATATAAAAAATGAACAAATGAATAAATAAATGAATGAATGAATCAGTGTTAATGAATGAACAAATAAGTATTGACTAAGTATATGAACTTAGATGACTAATTATAAAGAATAAATTAATGAACAAATAAATAAATAAATAAATGACTAATTGTATGAACAAATCTTAAAGAATAAATGAATCAATGATTATAAATGAATGAACAAATAAAATATATAAAAGAAAGAACTAGTGAATGATGAATATATTTAAAGTATTGGCCCCGGGATAATTCCAACCAAACGGTCTTTCATTGATTTCCTGGAACTAAATACATCAAAGAAAAGATCCCTGCTTTAGACAACATGATAATCTATCTCTCCTAAAAACTATTACAAAATACTGGTAACTCCCTCGAATCCTGGACCTTCTTCACTGTCCTCTTTTGATTGCCTTGCTCTTCCATCTGATCCCTACTTGTTCACGACCCTTTGACGTGTCAGCAGAAGCATCACCGTGTAAGCTTTCCCTAGCTTGTTTCTCCAGTTGATTTGCTCGGGCTTCCTCATGTTTTGCTTTCTCTTTCCAGTAGTTATTCTTCTTTTGAGGTTTTTGACCTCATGTTCCCACTCCACGGAAGTTTTGAGGGTCCCCTCAAATCTGAGCTCAAAGCGATACCTCTTGTTCTCCAAATGTAATTCCCGAAGATCGCCCTTAACGGTGTCCCTTTCTCTCTTGATCTGTTCCTTTTCTTTTTCCCGAGCTGATTCCCTATTTTTCATGTCCTCAAGCTCTTCTTGTAATTGGGCAATCTCCTTGCTCATCCGGGCCTTTTCTTTTTCAAATTCCGCCCTTGCGATTTCTAACTATGACGGCATTTCCCTTGGTGGCGGATTCATGAACTGGACCTCCTCCCCATCTGATGTCAACAGCCTATCATTAACCCTTAATTCCCTCCATACCAGGTAATCAGGTGTGACGATATCGGCATATCTGGCCACTTTTATCCGGTGAGTTTTCTTCCATGCTTCAATCACTTTTCCAGAATATCCGTCTTCCCCATAAGTGAACTCTGATGATCCTAGATTATGAGTCGTGGGTGTGAATTGCCGAGACTCAACCTGTCTTTGCACCAACAAAGGCGCATAACTCACAGACCCCCAAATTCCGAGTAATGGAACTCCCGGGTTGTCCCCACATTTGTACATAATCGGCATAGGAACCATCCATGGAGCTCTCCAAGTCACCATCTCCCCTTTTAGATTCCGAAACATGTTGACCCATTTTTTTCAACAAATTTAAACATTATGAAAACAGAAAATTAAAAATGCAAGAACATAATATTTAAATCATAAATGGCAACAAACAAAGCAACCAAATTAAAATATGACTCAAGTATATGAAGTAGAATAATACTTAAAACATCAAGATTAAATAAAATAACATAAATAACATGATAAAATAAACAAAGCAGCAACATTAATAAAAAAATGTCGGCCATTCGGCCAAGGTGAGAAAAATGTAAAAAAAAATTGTAAAAAAAATATTTAAGAAAGAGATGAAGAAAGAACTTAAGAAGAGCAATAAAAAACACTTATTTAAAAAGAAAACTCACCAAATAATAATTAAAATAGCAAAAGCAAGAATGGAAAATCAAGAAAGTGCAAGAGTTGGTGCTCAAGAGCAACCTCAAGAAGCTATATTTCAAGCTTTATCACTTCAAACTTTCCTTTCTTTTCTAAACTTTTTCTTTTTGCTTTCAACCAAAGAGAGAAAAACCAAGTAAAAACCAAGAGAAATCAGAAAAATGAAGTGTGAAAAATGAAATTCTGCTCCCCTCCCTCAAGCTGGCCGAATGCCCCCTCTCTCTCATGCAAGGATGTTGTTAATTTCATCGTAACCAATTTTCATCAAATGGCTAATAATTCAAGGTGAAGAATCATGAAATTACCACCCTTAGATTAGCATAGCAGCTGTCCATAATTACAGCTATTCAGGAATAATGTTGACACTCTCCCTTGGCCTATGTGGCTTAATCACAATGGCTTGATTAAAAAGAATCTCTAACTAACTCTTAATTCTTGGTCATTTGATTGAAATATTAGAAGCTTCCTCTTTCCTTTGGGCTTTGTCAGGCCAGCACTTCTCTTTTCCAACCCAAGTTTTGATTTTCTGAAAGGCAAAAAAAGGCCCTTTTCGGTTGCTTCGGTGAAATGACCGTTTTGCCCCCCGGATGCAAATAAATGTCAAACGGACTCCAAATTCAAATTTTCTTTTTTTAATACTTTTAAAATAATAAAATATTGAATTCTGGAAGTTTTCAAAATTTTCCAAGTCCGTTTGCTATTTATTTGGATTTTTTCTTCCAAAAATGCCCTTTCATGCCCCCACATTTTACCATTTTTTAAAGGAGCTCCAAATCAAGATTTTTCATCACCAATATCTTCCAAACAATTTAAAATTTTGATAAGTTTTCATAATTTTTAGAGCTCATTTGGTACTTTTTCGGGATTTATCTGCTTGAATTATTGCATAGGAGCCCCGGGATTTGGCTACTTTGCAAACGAACTCCAAATCAAGATTTTCTTTTGCCAATCTCTTCCAAATAATTTAAAAATGAGATTTGCAAAAGTTTAGAATTTTTGGAGCTCATTTGCTATTTTTCCGGGATTTATCTTCTTGAATTATTGCATAGGAGGCCCGAAATTTGGCCATTTTGCAAACGAACTCCGAATCAAGATTTTATTTCGACAATCTCTTTCAAATAATTTAAAAATGAGATTTGTAAAATTTCAGAAGATTTGGAGCTCATTCGCTATTTTCTCAGGATTTTCTTTCTTGAATTACTACATAAGAAGCCCGAGATTTGGCCATTTTGCAAACGAACTCCGAATCAAGATTTTCTTTCAAAAATCTCTTCCAAATGATTTAAAAATGAGATTTGCAAATATTCAAAATTTTCGGAGTCCATTTGCTATATTTCCCAAATTTTCCAATTTTGCCCTTTTGCCTCCGAAAATCGGTTTTGCTCAGAACAAGTCCGATTTTCAGATTTTCTTCAAACTGAGCCTTGGGCTATCCCTTTTTAATAATTCTTCATCCATTGGGGGCCATTTCTTACCAAGTCGGGCCATTTCTTTGATTTTTCCCGATTTCATCGAAATCCACCAAAAACCCTAATTCTCGGTTTTCTGCCGGATTGACTTTTCTTTCAAGTGGATTCTCCATTACCTGTATTCAGTGCTTATCTTTCATTTGGAACCTTCAATTTCGACCAATTCGATCGTTTAAGCATTTTTCCCCAAATTTCTCGGATTAGGGTTTTCTTTCTATTGAATCTCCAAATCCCAATTTTCGAACTCCAGATCTTTCGATGTAGACCTCGGATTATCAAAATTCTTTCAACATATTTCAATTGAACTTCAAATCTTGATTTTGAAAGTGGGTTGACGTTTTCAGTAGTTGTCATTCTAGTGTTGACTTTTTTGAGGTTGACTTTTTTCGGGGTTGACTTTTTTGAGTTTGACTTTTTATGCTCACCCTCTTAAACTAAGTCTCAGAGTACAACCTGCAGGATGAAAAAAGTCGTTTTACATTCTGAAACGTCAATTTAGGAAGAAAACATACCTATTTTAGTGGTACGGACAAAATTAGGTGTCTACAGCTGCCCCTTTTTGGCTATTGCTGAGAATCAGGAATCAGGCAAAGATAAACAAACAATAATTTTGTACGGTCAGTGAAATCACATGTGAAGGAAAGGGAAAAGAGTTTCTTTTTCATTCTTCTATCATTTTTTCATTTTTCTTTTTTTTCTTTCTTTTTTTTTTTTTTGAAAAAGCTGTAAATTGAAGATTTGTCCTTAAATTGAATTCCCTGACTAATCAAGGCTTGACCCATCTTAAGGAAACGGGTTCGATTTTCAAAAGAAAAAATTTGTGCCCGAAGGTCTTAAGAATAGTGTCCGAAGGTCTTTAAAAATGGTGCTCGAAGGTCTTTAAAATTGGTGCCTGAAGGTCTTTAAAACTGATGCCCGAAGGTCTTTAAAATTGGTGCGCGAAGGTCTTTAAAACTGATGCTCGAAGGTCTTTAAAATTGGTGCCCGAAGGTCTTTAAAATTTGTACTCGAAGGTCTTTAAAACCGGTACCTGAAGGTCTTTAAAATGGATGCCCGAAGGTCTTTAAAATTGGTGCCCGAAGGTCTTTAAAAAGGGTGCCCGAAGGTCTTTAAAACTGGTGACCGAAGGTCTTTAAAATGGTGCCCGAAGGTCTTTAAAATTGGTGCCCGAAGGTCTTTAAAATAGGTGCCCGAAGGTCTTTAAAATTGGTGCCCAAAGGTCTTTAAAATGGGTGCCCGAAGGTCTTAAAATTGGCGCCCGAAGGTCTTTAAAATTGGTGCCCGAAGGTCTTTAAAATGGGTGCCCGAAGGTCTTTAAAATTGGTGACCGAAGGTCTTTAAAGCTGGTGCCCGAAGGTCTTTAAAATGAGTGCCCGAAGGTCTTTAAAATGGGTGCCCGAAGGTTTTTAAAACTGGTGCCCGAAGATATTTAAAATGGGTGCCCGAAGGTCTTTAAAATTGGTGCCCGAAGGTCTTTGAAATGGTGCCCGAAGGTTTTTAAAACTGGTGCCCGAAGGTCTTTAAAATGGGTGCCCGAAGGTCTTTAAAACTGGTGCCCGAAGGTCTTTAAAACTGGTGCCCGAAGGTCTTTAAAACTGGTGCCCGAAGGTCTTTAAAATTGGTGCCCGAAGGTCTTTAAAACTGGTGCCCAAAGGTCTTTAAAGCTGGTGCCCGAAGGTCTTTAAAATTGGTTTGAAAATACCTTGATGACGGTCTCAAGGCTCGATTCATCTGATAAACAAAATGAATTTGATTTAAAACAAAAGGAAATACGTTGATGGCGATCTCGGAGCTCTGAATCTTTTGAGAAGCAAAACGAGTTCTCTTTGAGTGAATTCCAAGTTTCCTTGATTTCTGCACTGTTAGCTAAATGCAATGATGAAAATGTCATGCTTTGCAAATGCTTATATGTTTCCTAAAAATAAATGCAATCAAATGATTGTGCCATGATTTCTAATCTGTGGTTTCTTTGAGGTTCACAGATTATGTGACTTCAGGACAAAATCTTCAATTTGTTCATTGATGCCCCACTCAAGATAACTTGTCAAACAGTCTCAGTTTCTGTCTTTCGCTGAAATTCACAGATTTTCTGACTTCGTGATGGAATTTCCAACACATTCACTGTTTTCTTTTCTTTGGTGATCTTTCCAAACCTTTCCCAAGATTTAAATCTATTCCTTTGTAATACTTTGAAATCCCTTTAAAGATTTTTATTACTAATCATCATTCAATTTAATAACAACCATAATGCATCTCAAAAGTATATGAAAGAAAGTATGAATCAGGCAAAAATTGTCATGAAAAGGATAACAAGAATTTATTGCAAAAAATGTTTTAAAATGGTAAAAATAAATATCAAGGATATAAGAAACCAATATAAGGTTATAGGCTGTAGATGCCCCGGATGCGGAATATCTTGGACCCCTCCTTTTTCAAACCATCTAAAATTTCTCTTGAACGAGCAATTCACTTGGGTAACCTCTTAGCTGCTGTAGTTACATCAAACTGAGTTGTTCCCCTTTCCTCTGATTGTCAAATACTTTCTCCCCATTTACACGAAGCATTGATTCAAACTTTGATTAGTACTTGAGCCGTCTTTTGCAGGTTTTCAACTCAAGTGTCCTCCATTCGATATTAAGTCGCCCTTTATGGGTTTTCGGCTTAAACCTCTCCTTTTACATTCTTTTTTCATTTCCATTTTTTTTTATTCTTTTTTTTTATTCTACCATGCATCTGAGAATTCTTAATGCTTCCAAGGTAAAAATATCAATTCAAAAGATGGGATGACTTCTGAGAATAACCTTTGAAATTAAATATCCATGCTTGATCAAAATGGGCTTTTAAAACACATAATGTAGGCCAAGGTTTTGGTTTTGAAAGAAAGGATAAAATAGGCCCAAAGTGTGTTTAGGGATGATTGGATCAAGGATAATTTCCTGAGGAGAATTCGTTCTTGAATCATTTGTCTCTTTTTGGACTTTCTTTTCTTCTTTTTTGCTTTGTTGGCTTTTATTTTGCCACATTTTTTGATGGCTTTCTTTTTGCCATGATTTTTGATTATCTTTCCTCGCATTTGCCCTCCATTGTAGAGGGTGATCCTTGATCAAGGTTTAAAGAAAGAAATAATTCCTAAGGCTCAAAGGGGTGACTAAGGATAATTTCTTCTTAGTGAAAGGAATATGAAAGATGGCCATTCATCATATCAAGCATGACTATTCTCTTTGAAAAGCATTTCTGAGGGGAAATAGTTATGTAGAATTTATATTTTTACACTTTGAATCATTCGAATTTCCATGTGCACATCATCACACATTTTTTTTTAAGCATAATACTTCTTCAGTTCATCAGCATTCACAGGATTTCTGAAATCTTCCTCCGTCCATTCTAGTTAAAATCAATGCTTCTCCAGAAAAAGCTCTTTTTACCACATAGGGTTCTTCCCAATTTGGAGCCCATTTTCCTCTCGAGTCCTTCACTATAGGGAGAATTTTCCTCAATACCAACTCTCCCTTTCAGAACTGTCTAAGACGAACCTTCTTGTTGTGGGCTCGAATCATCCTCTTCTGATACAACTGCCCATGACAAATTGTTTTCAATCTTTTCTCCTCGATGAGATTCAACTGTTCATAACGAGCTCTAACCCATTCTGCTTCCTCTAGGCCAACTTCCATCAAAACCCGAAGTGAAGGGATCTCAACTTCAATAGGTAGCACTGCTTCCATCCCGTATACTAAATGAAACGGTGTTGCCCCTGTAGATATACGGACCGAAGTATGATATGCGTGAAGAGCAAACGGCAAGATCTCATGCCAATCCTTGTACACATTGGTCATCTTCTCAACAATCCTCTTGATGTTCTTGTTAGCTGCTTCTACTGCGCCATTCATCTTAGGACGGTAAGGTGCCGAATTATGATGTGTGATCTTGAATTGAGTACACACTTCTCTCATCATCTTATTGTTCAAATTGAGAGCATTATCCAAAATAATTCTTGCTAGCAACCCGTAACGGCATATGATTTCTTTCTTGATGAATCTGCATACCACCCACTTTGTTACATTCGCGTAGGAAGCAGCTTCTACCTACTTTGTGAAATAATCTATGGCCACCAAGATGAAACGATGTCCATTCGAATCTTTCAGGGTAATAGTCCCGATCATATCCATTCCCCACATTGAAAAAAGGCCATGGTGCAGTCATGACATGTAACGGTGATGGCGACACATGAATCTTATCTGCATAGATCTGGCATTTATGGCACTTCCGAGAATAACTGATACAATCTCATTCCATCGTCAGCCAATAGTACCCTGCCCTCATAATCTATTTAGCAAGCATGTGACCATTAGCATGGGTGCCACATATCCTTTCATGGACCTTTTCTATGATTCTTCGAGATTCGACAGACCCGACACATCTCAATAGGACTTGATCTTTCCCTATGTTGTAGAGAATCTCGCCATCTAGAACAAAACCCATTGCTAGCCTTCTCAGAGTCCTCTTGTCATTCTCTGTTGCCTGTTCTGGATATCGTTGACTTTTGATGTACTGCAAAATGTCGTTATACCAAGGGAGGCCATCTGCTTCTTCTTCGATACTCAAACAGTGGACAGGAGACTCATATATGCTCATCTTGATCGGCACAACTTCCGCCCTTTCATTCACTTTAAACATTGATGAAAAAGTACACAGAGCATCTGCCATTCGATTTTCTTCTCGAGAAAAGTAATTGCAATTCACTTCTTCGAACTCCTCCAATAAACTCAATATGAGTTCTCGGTATCGGATTAGCTTTGTATCTCGGGTTTCCTGTTCTCCTCGTAGCTGGTAAATCACGAAGGCTGAGTCTCCGAAAACTTCCAATACTTTGATCTTTCTGTCCACTGCAGCACGAAGGCCCATAGTACATGCTTCATACTCAACAGCATTGTTTGTACAATCAAAATCCAATCTGGTAGTGAAAAGATAATAATCTTCTTCTGGGGATATAAGCACTGCACCGATTCCATGCCCCATGGCGTTAGATGCGCCATCAAAGTACATTTTCCATACTTTCTTCTTCAAGGGAATCTCATCTGCTTGCGAAACATGCATCAAATTTTCATCCGAGAAGTCAAAGTTCAACGGCTCGTAATCTTCCACTACCCGACTTGCTAAGAATTCAGCTACTACACTGCCCTTGATAGCTTTTTGACTTACATATACAATGTCGTACTCTGACAATAAAACCTGCCATCCTGTCGTCCTCCCTGACAAAGAAGGTGCTTCCAACATGTACTTGACTGGATCAAGCTTGGCAATCAACCACGTTGTGTGGTACGACATATACTGTCTGAGTCTTCGAGCAGTTCAAGCTAAGGCGCAACACAACTCTCTACCGACGAATATTTCAACTCATAATCTGTGAACTTCTTGCTGAGGTAGTAAACTGCCTGTTCTTTCTTTCCAATTTTATCAAGTTGTCCCAAAACACAAACCATAGATCTTTCAAATACTGATAAATACAGTATCATTGGTTTATCCGGAATAGGTGGCATTAATACTGGTGGGTTGGATAGATAATGTTTAACCTTTTCAAATGCAATCTGACAACCTTCATCCCAATCTCCTGGATCGCGTTTTCGAAGTAACTTAAATATTGGATCACATTTTTTGGTTAGCTGTGAAATAAACCGAGCAATGTAATTCAATCAACCCAGAAAGCCTCTTACTTCCTTCTGAGTGCGAGTTGGTGGCAGATTCTGAATAGCCTTCACTTTATCTGGGTCAATCTCAATTCCTCTTTTGCTAACAACAAAACCCAACAATTTCCCCGAGGTGACTCCAAAAGTGCATTTTGCAGGATTTAGCTTGAGTCTAAATTTCCTTAGTCGTTCAAAGAGTTTCTTAAGATTCGCAATATGCTTCTCTTCTCCTTATGACTTAGTGATCATATCATCAACGTAGACCTCAATTCCCTTATGCATCATATCATGAAACAAGGTTACCATGGCTCTTTGGTATGTTGCCCCAGCATTCTTCAATCCAAATGGCATTACTTTGTAGCAGAAGGCTCCCTATATTGTAACAAATGTTGTTTTCTCCATATCTTCTGGTGCCATCTTGATCTGATTGTATCCTGAGAATCTGTCCATGAAAGAGAATAAAGAACTCTTTGCTATATTATCCACCAGAGTATCAATATGGGGCAAAGGGAAATTATCTTTAGGGCTGGCCTTGTTCAAATCTCGGTAATCAACGCACATCCACACCTTGCCATCCTTCTTTGGTACTGGAACAATATTTCCCACCCATTCAAGATATTTTGCCACCTCTAGGAATCCAACATCAAATTGCTTCTTCACCTCCTCTTTTATCTTTAACAGCATGTCTGGCCTCATTCTTCTCAACTTTTGCTGAATTGGCTTGCATTCTCGCCTTAAAGGGAGCTTATGAACCATAATATCCGGATCTAACCCTGGCATGTCTTGGTAAGACCATGCAAATACATCCACATACTCCTAGAGCAAAGCTATCAATTCACCTTTAATTGATCACAATGAAGTTCTGATTTTGACTTCCTTTATCTCTTCACCATTTCCTAGATTTATCGTTTCCAATAACTCCTTATGAGGAAGTACTTGTTTCTCCTCTTGTTCTATTTTCCTTAATAGATCCGGAGGTAGACCATAATCCTCAGTATCTTCATTAGCCTCAAAATCACCCGTGCAAATGGGTCTTTCAAAATCAATTTCAGAATTACTGACAGGAAGGTCCTCATATTCCGCATCCGTACACCTGTAAATAGGTGGAGAAGAAACAATATAGGAAAATATATAATGAAAACAAAATAAATAACAAAAATGAAAGATTATGAACACATCAATATGGATAAAATGCATTGTGCTTGTTATTTATTGAAAATGCCTAAAAAGCCCATTATAGAAAAAACTCTTAATATCTCTCGGTAAAGATAATTAAGATTGATTTATTAAAAGTATTACTTTGGAATAGACTTAAAAATTATGGGCAACTCAGTCGCACTCCAATTGGTTAGTTTATATCCTGGTGGACAAGGTCGCACCATCCAGTTAGCATTCTCTCTTTCAATTCTGTCTTCCTCAGTCGTGCAGATCTCCACATCATACATCTGCTTATCCCTATTCATCTGGAATCTCTCGAAGGCTTGCTCTATCATTACGAGCATATCATCAGAATTCTTTTCTCCGAACAGAGAACCGGCTGAGCGAAAGCTGTGAAGGATAGGTGGGAATATCATAGGCTCCCATTCAATATCCATACCCGTAAGATGGGCCATCCTCATTTGTCGGTTCCTTTCAACTTGTTTCCTTTTCTCATGGGCCTTCGGAAGATGTCCTAGGCCAAAACGGTCTTTCTTTCCTTTTACATCCATTGCTCGAGCCATCCCCTGAAGATATTTCCCTAGACCTTTTCCAGCCCTGCAGCCTTTTCCCATGGTAGTCCTTATCCCCAACCTTGTGTTCTTGGACAACCTCAATTTCAGAATTTTTGGTCCTTCAGCGACGAAAACTGCATTTACGAATTCCAAAAACCAAAAAGAACACTCTACGGCCTCTTTATTGGGCTCCACATAAGGAGATTCAGTAGATGCGGAGGCTATTATGTCTTTCTCTCCTAATACTGTGATAAACCGGCCCTCCATCACAAATTTCAGCTTTTGGTGAAGAGACGAGGGTACAGCCCCAGTTGAATGTATCAACGGCCTTCCCAACAGGCAATTATAAGATGGATTAATATCCATGTCCTGGAAGTTCACCGTATAAATGCACGGGCCTATTTCCAGAGGAACTTCAATGGTTCCCATAACCTCTCTCCTTGTTCCATCATAAGCCCTGACCACTGTGCAACTTGGTATCATATAAGATATATCCACTGGCAATTTGGATAGGGTTGCTAAAGGCATCACATTTAGTGAAGAACCATTATCCAAAAGGACCCTTGGTAATATGTACCCCTTACAAGTGGTAGTTATATGGAGAGCTTTCGTTGATCCAATACCATTGGGTGGTATCTCCTCATAGCTGAAAAATATGTAATCATCTGCTGCGATGTTTCCCACCAGCCTATCCAGCTTTTCCACTGATATATTATTAGCTACGTTTGCTTGATTTAATACTCTTAACAGAGTATTTCTGTGTGGTTCTGAATTCAAAAGCAAGGATAAGATTGAGATCCTAGTTGGTTGACGCTGCACTTGTGTGGCCAGATCCCTCCACCTCTTCGAAATCGAGTATTGTAAGGGTGCTGGAAATCTGGTTCTTTTTTAGTGCGACCAATTGTACCTTTAGTTTTAAAAACCATGGATTAGAAATTATTGACACATTTCTTATTTTTATTTTATAAAAAATGAATAAATGAATAAATAAATGAATGACTGAACTAGTGTTAATGAATGAACAAATAAGTAATTGACTAAGTATATGAACTTAGATGACTAATTATAAAGAATAAATGAATGAACAAATAAATAAATGACTAATTGTATGAACAAATCTTAAAGAATAAATGAATGAATGATTATAAATGAATGAACAAATAAAATATATAAAAGAAAGAAATAGTGAATGATGAATGTTGATAACTCGTATAATTATATAGTTTTTAGTTATGTTTTATTATTGTTTTGTGTCAAATACGAGTTATTATTGCTTAGTCTAATTGTGTTTATGATCTTTTATATTTTTATGTAATTTGGTTTTTTTTTTTTTTACGAGTTTCTTTGAGTGATTTCAGATTACTAGGTTAAATCAACAATTAAGGGCAAATTCAGTTCAGTTCCAGTTCCGACACCTTTTGCCATATCAGCTATATCTGGAGTTTCACTGAAGCAATAAGGCTGAAATTTTAACCGTGCAAACAAATGAGCTGATTCCAACGGCTATGGATCACTAACTGATAGGGGAACATTTTTCTAGAAGACCATGTGATCAGATCAAGCTTCCAATATTGACAAAATCGACCATCAAGTTGGCTGATCAAAATTGTCATACAATATGACAAAAATTGTTAGAAAAATGCACCCACCTATTATACCTACCTTTGAAATTTGTAAAGCTTGTCTCTTGTCATTTAGTCCTCCAAAATGTGTATAAATAGAGGGCCTTGGATGATTGTATGAGGCATTGTACATTGGTAGGATATTAGCCATTGTAATAAAATTCTCTAAGTTTTCTTCTTCTTTCTTTTCTCTAGTTTTCTTTTTCTTTATTTTCTTCTTTTTCTTTCTTTCTTTTATTTCCTTCTTAGATTCTCTTTAATTTTATGTTTATGTTTACAATGCCTATGCTAGGCTAAACTTCTATTTGGTTAAGGGTGATTTCAAAGCCCTAGACATATTTTGTGATTGATTTTCAGATTCTATCTATCATTAATTTTCTATCAAAGTTGCTTATGTTCTTCTACAAGAATTGTTCATGATGTTGTCTTGATTTATTTAGGTGTACAACTAGATAGATCTTGATAATTATCTATTGCTAGTCTAGGACTCTTGATCCGTGTAATTGTCTTGATTTCCTATTCATAAGTGGCAATTTGTGATTAATGATTATGGTCAAGTTTTCAATAATTGCAAAGTGGAACATAACCTAAGTTGAACAATCCGAGCTTATGTGTTTGTTGCTTAGATCAACCTATCTTTCTCATCATAAAGCTGCCATTAAATTGAATTTAGAGAGCTTATTCTAGGTTGTTTAATGGTTAGAGATTAAATAGAGAGCTTGTTCTATTTAACGACAAACTAAGGAAAGATTGGGATAACAGAGCTTGTTGTTATCTACGGTTGTTAACTTTGATAGATGGTTGATATTGATAGATCTGAAATTGATTCTTAATGATGTCTAGTGGTGGAGAATGAAACCTTAGCCATATTTTTCATATTTGATTCTTTTTACTTACTTGTTTTCTTACTTTTCTAGTTTGCTTATATTTAAAAGTATATTTATTTTTATTGGCTGGTTATACCGCCTAATTTAGTATATATATTTTTATTGGCTGGTTATACCGCCTAATTTAGTATATATATTTTTATTGGCTGGTTATACCGCCTTGCATCTTATTCTTATTATTTACTTCAGTTTAAATCTGGCTTCAAAAACCCCTTTTCTTTTATTGTTTTCTTTGAATGTAAGTTATAAACTAATAACTCATAGATTAAAACCCAATCCCTGAGGACTCGACCCTTGCTAATCATTATACTTACAATTGATCTTTTTAGTGCAAGGTTAAATAAGATACACTCTTTTGGGTGCATCAAATTTTTGGCGCCGTTGCCGGGGATTGCTTTCTTTAGTTTATTAGTTTATTGGTTTATTCTTATTTTCTGTTCTAATTATTTACTTTCTTATTTTTTTTTTATTAGTGAATGTTCCAAGCTCCTGAAGAAGACTTACGACTTAGGAGAATTCGGGAATTTATAACTTCTCACCAACAACCAATCGAGGAGTTGATCCAAAACATCCAAGAGGAGCAAGGAGAGATGGCAGCAGCTGACAACCGAACTCTCAAGGAGCTAGCCGCTCCGGACTTGGGTCAACAACCATTATGCATGGAATATGCTAATCTTGAGGTAGCTTTTGAATTAAAATCTGGTTTGATTCATCTTCTCCCAACTTTTCATGGCTTTGCAGGAGAGGATCCAAATAAGCACCTCAAGGAATTCCATGTAGTTTGCTCAAGCATGAGACCAACAGGGGTCACGGAAGAGCAAGTTAAGTTGAGAGCCTTCCCATTCTCTCTAGCTGATTCAGCAAAGGAATGGCTCTACTATCTACCATCCGGGACTATCACTACATGGAATGATTTGAAGAAAGCATTCTTGGAAAGGTATTTCCCAGCATCTAAGGCTGCCAACATTAGGAAAGAGATATGTGGGATTCGGCAATACAACGGAGAGTCCTTATATGAATATTGGGAGAGGTTCAAGAAACTTTGTGCATCATGTCCACACCATCAAATAAGTGAACAACTTCTCATCCAATACTTCTATGAAGGTCTCATGCCCATGGAGAGAAGTATGATAGATGCCGCTAGTGGGGGAGCTCTAGTTGATAAGACTCCCAGGGCTGCTAGAACATTAATCTCCAACATGGCAGCCAATTCTCAACAGTTCTCAATGAGACAAGATCCAGCACCACAACCCAAGAGAGTTAATGAGGTAAGTATATCATCCCTTGAACAAAAATTTGATAAACTGACTTCTCTTGTTCAACAATTGGCTGTAGGTAAAATACAACAAATAAAGGCTTGTGGCATATGTTCAAACATAGGGCACCAAACTGATATGTGTCCAACACTTCAAGAGGATACCAATGAACATGTGAATGCCATGGGTGGATTTCAGAACCAATCAAGGAAATATGATCCCTACTCAAACACTTACAATCCAGGATGGAGGGATCATCCAAACTTCAATTATGGAGGGAACCAATCACAAACTATTCCTCCACCATTTGACCACAGGCCACCGGGTTTTCAGCAAAGAGTGCAACAACCATACCAAACCCGACAACAATTACCACCGACCCAAAATTCAGGTACTTCTCTTGAAGATCTTGTTAAAGCTCTTTCTACTAATACAATTCAATTTCAACAGGAAACAAAGACAAGTATTCGAAATTTGGAGACTCAAATAGGGCAATTGGCACCAACCATGAGTCAAATGCAAGCAAGGGATTCTGGGAAATTACCTTCCCAAACCATAGTGAATCCAAGAGAGAATGCCAATGCTATAACTTTAAGAAGTGGGAAACAGCTAGAGACACCACAAAATGATAGTGCTCAAGGGGAGAACAATACCATGGCATCCTCTTCACATCCCAACGAGCCACTAAAAAAGGTAATTCCTAAACCATCCTTTCCTTCTTATATAACTCCTCCACCTTTTCCTAGCAGGTTAGCAAAGTCCAAGAGGGAGGAGCAAGAGAAGGAAATTTTGGAAACCTTCCGAAAAGTAGAGGTGAACATTCCTTTACTAGATGCTATCAAGCAAGTGCCAAGATATGCCAAGTTCCTAAAAGAGTTGTGCACATCTAAACGGAAGTTGAAATGGAATGAAAAGGTAAGTATGGGGGAGAATGTGTCAGCTGTTCTTCAAAAGAAACTCCCACCTAAATGCAAGGATCCAGGTATGTTTACCATTCCTTGTAAGATAGGCAACACCAGGTTTGAGCGTGCTATGCTAGATCTAGGGGCATCTATTAATGTCATGCCATATTCAATTTATGCTTCATTGAATCTAGGACCATTAGAGGAAACCGGTGTTATAATACAACTTGCTGACCGTTCTAACACTTATCCAAGAGGAGTTGTAGAAGACGTTCTTGTACAGGTTAATGAATTGGTTTTTCCCGCTAACTTTTATGTTATTGAGATGGAAGATGAGATGTCTTCTAATCCCACACCTATTCTATTAGGGAGACCATTCTTGAAAACAGCAAGAACTAAAATATATGTACATGATGGCACTTTAACTATGGAATTTGATAGTGAAATAATTCGCTTTAACATTTTTGAGGCCATGAGATATCCTAGTGATGTGCATTCTGTTTTTAATATTGATATAATTGACTCACTACTGCTGCAAGCTTATGAGCTAGATGGTGAAGATAGTGTGGAAATAGTCCTTAGCAACCATCTCGGAATGGGGAATGCTAAACTAGCCTTGAGTGACCAGGTGGAAGGGGCACTAGAATCTTTACACTCGCTGCCACCTAAAGATGCAAGGTTTGATGTTTCATTTATTGATTTGCCTTTATCTAATGAGAAACTTCTACCTTCCATTTTGCAGGCACCAACTTTAGAGTTGAAACCACTACCGAACCACTTGAAATATGTGTTCTTAGGTAAAAAAGACACATTACCGATCATCATTGCCAAAGAGCTCACACATTTGCAAGAAGAGCGACTTATCCGGGTGCTTAGAGAGCATAAAACAGCAATTGGTTGGACAATTATCGATATCAAGGGAATAAGCCCATCTATGTGCATGCACCGGATTTTGTTAGAGGAGGCGTCCAAACCAACAAGAGAAGCACAAAGAAGATTGAACCCTCCTATGATGGAGGTTGTGAAAAAGGAGATACTGAAGCTCCTAGATGTTGGAGTGATCTATCCTATCTCGGATAGCAAATGGGTGAGCCCGGTCCAAGTGGTTCCAAAGAAATCAGGTGTAACGGTGGTAACAAATAATGAGAATGAACTTGTTCCTACTAGGATTCAAACAGGATGGCGAGTTTGTATTGATTATCGTAAACTTAATTCCATAACTCGCAAAGACCATTTTCCTTTACCTTTTATTGATCAAATGCTTGAAAGGTTAGCTGGCCATTCTCATTATTGTTTTCTTGATGGTTTTTCAGGTTATAATCAGATAGTCATTGCTCCGGAGGACCAAGAGAAAACAACATTCACATGTCCATTTGGTACTTTTGCATACCGGCGTATGCCATTTGGTCTTTGTAATGCACCAGCTACATTCCAAAGGTGTATGGTTAGCATATTTTCAGATTATGTAGAGAACATCATAGAAGTGTTTATGGATGATTTTAGTGTATATGGTGATTCTTTTGATAGATGTCTAGAGAACCTTACACTTGTACTTGAAAGATGCATGGAAACTAACCTTGTTTTGAATTGGGAAAAATGTCACTTTAAGGTAGAACAAGGAATAGTTTTGGGCCATGTTATTTCTTCTAGAGGGATAGAGGTTGATAAATCTAAAATAGATATTATGCATTCTTTACCACCTCCCACAAATGTGAGAGAGGTTCGTTCTTTTCTTGGACATGCAGGTTTCTATAGGAGATTTATCAAAGACTTCTCAAAGATCACATTACCTCTTTGCAAGCTACTACAAAAAGATGTGGTTTTCCACTTTGATGACAAATGCAAAGAAGCGTTCGAAACATTGAAGGGACTCTTGACATCAGCTCCTATCATCCAACCACCAGATTGGAATGTACCTTTTGAAATCATGTGTGATGCTAGTGACTATGGCATTGGAGCTGTTTTGGGCCAAAGGGTTGGCAAAGCCTCACATGCCATTTATTATGCCTCACGAACTCTTAATGATGCTCAATTGAACTATTCCACTACTGAAAAAGAACTTTTGGCTGTTGTATTTGCTTTAGAAAAATTTCGATCTTATTTAATTGGTACTAAAGTAATTGTATTTTCTGACCATGCAGCCCTTAGGTACTTACTCACTAAGAAGGATGCCAAACCAAGGTTGATCAGATGGATACTTCTCTTACAAGAGTTTGATTTGGAGATAAAAGATAAGAGAGGTAGTGACAACTTGGTTGCGGACCATCTTAGCCGTTTAGTTCATGAAGAGGATGCACTACCCTTGAATGAGAACTTTCCGGATGAGCAACTTCTTTTTATAAGTACAACAACTCCTTGGTATGCTGATATTGTTAATTACTTAGTTACCAAGAAGTTGCCACAAGAGTTGACACAAGCCCAAAGAAATAAGATCAAGAGTGATGCCAAATACTACATATGGGATGATCCTTACCTTTGGAAGCATTGCTCCGATCAGATTATAAGAAGGTGTGTACTCGAAACTGAATTTCAATCTATTCTCACCTTTTGTCACTCTTATGCATGTGGAGGACACTTTGGATCGAAAAGAACAGCCATGAAAGTTCTTGATTCTGGATTTTATTGGCCTACCATATTCAAAGATGCATACCTCTTTTGCAAGTCATGTGATCGTTGCCAAAGAACAGGTAACTTAGGTGCTAGAAATCAAATGCCTCAAACTCCAATACTTATTGTTGAAATTTTTGATGTATGGGGCATGGATTTCATGGGACCTTTTCCTTCTTCTTTTGGTAATCTTTATATTTTACTTGCCGTTGATTATGTTTCAAAGTGGGTGGAAGCAAAATCCACTAGGTCTAATGACTCTAAAGTTGTTTCAGATTTTGTCAAGACTAACATCTTTGCTAGGTTTGGAACGCCAAAGGCCATAATCAGCGATAAAGGTACTCACTTTTGCAATAGGACTATGGAAGCTCTTTTGAGGAAGTATAACATCACACACAAGGTCTCCACCTCATATCATCCTCAAACTAGTGGGCAAGCTGAAGTGTCAAACCGAGAAGTTAAGTCCATCCTTGAAAAGACAGTTAATCCAAATAGGAAGGATTGGAGTTCACGACTTGATGATGCACTTTGGGCTTATAGGACAGCATATAAGACACCCATTGGTATGTCTCCTTATCGACTTGTTTATGGTAAGCCTTGTCATCTTCCGGTTGAATTGGAACATAAATCATATTGGGCTATCAAACAATGCAACATGGAGATGGATGAGACAGGAAAGAAAAGAAAACTTAACCTACGAGAATTAGAGGAGATAAGGAATGATGCCTATCAGAATTCTAGGATTTACAAGGAAAAGACTAAGGCATTCCATGACAAGATGATATCAAGAAAGGAATTTGTTGTTGGACAAAAAGTTCTTCTCTTCCATTCACGCCTTAAGTTATATCCAGGTAAGTTACGTTCTCGTTGGGTTGGACCTTTTGTTATTACTAATGTATTTACTCATGGTGCAGTTGAAATCCAAAGCCCAAAAACAGATAAGGCGTTCAAAGTGAATGGTCATAGATTGAAGCCTTACTATGAGAACTTTCCCATACAAGATGGGGAGGAGTTACCACTTTTTGAGCCAAATTATGTTGAATAATAATGGCATGGGTCGAAGTCAGGCTGAGGACAATAAACTAAGCGCTTCTTGGGAGGCAACCCAAAAGGATGGAGAGCATCAATTATATCAGATTTGCATATTCCTTACTCTCCATCATTCTATCTTTTATTATTTTTCTTTTCTTTTGTTTAATAGTTCTTTTCTCTTACATATAATTCTTGCATTGGGGGATAATAGCATTACATTGAGGACAATGTAAAAATTATGTGTGGGGGGAAGAATTTAGGATTTTATTTAGAGTGTTTTGTTTTTGTGTCTTTTTATGTTGTTTTTCTTTCTGATCCTTGTTTTGAAAATAACTAGATGTAAATATAATTTTTAATTTTTTTAACCCCGATTAAATGGCGGATAACGGTACTCCGTGATTATTTAAATCGGTTCCATCAGCTACCCACAAAACTGATATTGTATATAAATTTCTCTTCCAATTTCTCTTTCAATTTTTTTTATTTTTTTTTTCAGGATGGATGATATTCTCACAAGATTGCAGAAACGATTTCCTCCTTTTCCTCGAAATATTTTACTGAAGCTTTACCAAGTTCGATTTGAAAGATTAAGAATGCTTATGCACAAAGGGATTCCTGAAGACATACGTTGGATAATTGAAGCCAAGGTACGTGAAGATGAATATCTTCCTGTTTTGCATTTACCAGGTACAGGTAGAAGCACTTTTGCAAAGAAGCGACGAGCAAAGCGCATGAGTTCAAACTGCCACAAATGTGCACGATGGACGTGTAACGGTAAATGTCGTTCTATTGGGATTCCGTCCTCTAATCGAGATGATAAAATTGAATTCATTAAGGATGGACTGAGTAAGGAGAATTTGGGTAATATCCAACTTTCTCTTGAGACGCATCCTAGTGGAGACGTACAAAGAGAAATTCTTGATTTATGGCCGCAATTCCAAAGGGAATGGCAACATCTTGGGAATCTGATGTTAAAAGACCCTGTTTGCCAGCTTGTAAGAAAACTGGATGGGAAGCATATCCTCGACTCATAGAAGGCGTTTAAGCCGTTTCTGGATGTAAAACCAGAGGAAGATGTGAGCCACAATCACAACTACAATAAATAACTTCTCAGCTTTTGGTTTGATTTGCAATAACTTCATTTCGGTTTAATTTACGTGTTGTTCGATTTGTGTAATTATTCTCGTTTTTTTTTTATTGGTCTTTTACGGTTGATTTTTCTTCTCTTTTTGATTTTCTTCCTGAAATCGCGCAAAAATCTTTTGTTAGGTTAACATTTTCTTCTGACAGGTCAAATACACTTTCGGCGACATTATTACTCTTGTCTGATTCAGTACTCAGTCCTCTATATATTACACCATGTACTCATTCTCTTTCAGGCACTCGAAAAAAAAAATGGAAAGTACTTCGTCCCAGCGCATTAAAAAAATTTGTGTCTTTGGAGGTGCTTATCCAGGGAAAAATAACATATTTGCTGATGAAGCCATAAGAGTTGGAGTAATACTTGCCCAACAAAAGATCCAGTTGATTTATGGAGGTGGTAGTACGGGTTTAATGGGAGCAGTCGCTACAGTAGCACACGCCGGAGGAAGTCCAGTTCTAGGAATCGTGCCAAAACTATTCACAGATTTTTGTGGACCTACCTTGGGTAAGGAAATACAAGTCTGGAGTATCCCTGAACGGATAACAATCATGTACCATTCTGCCGATGCATTCATTGCTTTACCAAGAGGTCTGGGTACATTGGAAGAAATAGCTTGCGTGGCTTCTTGGTCATCTTTGGTCACAAATAAGAAACCCATTGGTTTGCTTAATATTAATGGTTATTTTAGTAATTTGCTTTCACATTTAGATAATGCTGTGGAAAATGGATTCATGTTTTCAGAGGCAAGGAGAACCATAATTTCTGCTACAACCGTTGAAGATTTACTCAAAAAGCTCCAAGCTTATGAGTGTTTATCTGCTACGGTTGTTTCGCAAACGCTCGGAAAAAGAAAAAGAGATATGGACGAGCAAGGAGTGGATTGCACTTTGTCTTTGTGACATTATCTAACATTTTGCTTGTTGTGTCTCAGTTATAATAAGTGGTTAGCAACCTCTGCAGGTAATATCTCCTAAATTCTACCTTTAAAATTTGACTTTGGGGACAATGTCATATTTTAGTAGGGGGTAAGGGACATATTTTGCTAATTTAAAAAAAAAAAAAATTTGTTGTGTTTTAAGACATTTAGAAGTATTCATTCTGAACAAGGTCTGAGTAAGGGAGACTTGAGACATACCTTGTCAGTTTGATTTAATCTTCTTCAAAAAGAAAAAAAAAAACATGTTTAGACTTAGTGTGTTTTTAGTGTGTTTTAGTTACTTTCAATACTATGATGAGATATGAATTGCATAAGTCTAAAACAGATTTATTAGTGAGAAGATTTTCATGAGAATTGAGCTTGATATCAACCTTTTTATGAGCCAATGTTAATATGATATGTTGATTGAGAAAGAAGCATGTTTAGACTTAATCTGACTTGTATAATCATCCTTGTGAGTTTTTGAGCCTATAATGATTGATGCATTATATAAATCAATCTAATTTCTTTCTTGAGTGCTCTTATGATTACATGATTCTCTAGAACTTGCTTTAGACCTTGTTGAGACTATATTGATGCATGTGACAACATGAATATGATAGAGGCATTAGGATTTTTAGCCAGGGCCAAACAGCCATCCCTTATTGATGTTCCAAGAGAACACACCCTTAGTGAACCAATTTGAGCCTACATTGAATAAGCTATCTCTTTGGTAACCATAACTTGTCCCTAACCTAAATATACTTATATCCTTACCTTTGTTCCAAAGATGAATTAGCATGTTTTGAGACAAGTTGCAAAGACAAGGAAGATCTATTGAAAATTTGGGTTAGAAACAAGAAATAAGTGTGGGGGGGGAAAGAAAAGAAAAGTCAAGAGAAAAAAAAAAGAAAGAAATGGAATACTGGCAAATACATTCCTATGTAAAAAAAAAAAATGAATCATCTCTTGAATTTGGGGAAAAAGAAAAAGATGTTACAAAGTTGTTTAGAATGAAGAAAAGGCCCAACATGAATATCCGGCCTAGGTGACTATGTACTTGTAAAGAGTTTTGAGAAGTTTCTTTGTATGATCTTATTATGTCTCTAAACTTTATGAACTCTTTGGAACCTTTGTGATATCTTTATCCTTTTGTTCTTCAACCACATTACAAACCCCTTGGCCCCATTACAACCTTGATTAAAGCCCTCTTGATTCATGAAGTTGTATGATCTAAATAGTGGAGAATAGGTGGACAAGCAAGAATATGGTAGAACTGTTTTCATGAGATTGATTGAGTGTAAACACTTTACCACTACTTTAAAGAATGAAAATCATGAGAGTATCCCATGTGAGTAGTTGAGATTAAGTTTGAATATGCACTATTTTGATTGAAATATGTTATGTTAATATTGGCTTAACTCAAACAATTTACATTCAAGCATGATTTTTTGTGAAATTCTTTAAGCTATTGATTAGTTTATAAGACTTGTTCAAAGATTGTCTCTAATGTGTATTGAAAGGATTAGGAGTAAATATTTTTAGTATATGTAGTTTATTTATATTTTAGTTTTTCAATGTTTGTGGGTATCGTTCTAGTAAACCCTCACGAGACTAAACTCGTCCACCAGGGACACATAGGGGTTTAAAGGCTTGTGTCACATGCTAAGTGCCACCGTGATTTCCTACGAAAGTGGATTAGATTAGATTTTCTTATTTTATTTTTATTTGTTTTTGCTCGAGGACTAGCAACAATCTAAGTGTGGGGGTGTGTGATAACTCGTATAATTATATAGTTTTTAGTTATGTTTTATTATTGTTTTGTGTCAAATACGAGTTATTATTGCTTAGTCTAATTGTGTTTATGATCTTTTATATTTTTATGTAATTTGGTTTTTTTTTTTTACGAGTTTCTTTGAGTGATTTCAGATTACTAGGTTAAATCAACAATTAAGGGCAAATTCAGTTCAGTTCCAGTTCCGACACCTTTTGCCATATCAGCTATATCTGGAGTTTCACTGAAGCAATAAGGCTGAAATTTTAACCGTGCAAACAAATGAGCTGATTCCAACGGCTATGGATCACTAACTGATAGGGGAACATTTTTCTAGAAGACCATGTGATCAGATCAAGCTTCCAATATTGACAAAATCGACCATCAAGTTGGCTGATCAAAATTGTCATACAATATGACGAAAATTGTTAGAAAAATGCACCCACCTATTATACCTACCTTTGAAATTTGTAAAGCTTGTCTCTTGTCATTTAGTCCTCCAAAATGTGTATAAATAGAGGGCCTTGGATGATTGTATGAGGCATTGTACATTGGTAGGATATTAGCCATTGTAATAAAATTCTCTAAGTTTTCTTCTTCTTTCTTTTCTCTAGTTTTCTTTTTCTTTATTTTCTTCTTCTTCTTTCTTTCTTTTATTTCCTTCTTAGATTCTCTTTAATTTTAAGTTTATGTTTACAATGCCTATGCTAGGCTAAACTTCTATTTGGTTAAGGGTGATTTCAAAGCCCTAGACATGTTTTCTGATTGATTTTTCAGATTCTATCTATCATTAATTTTCTATCAAAGTTGCTTATGTTCTTCTACAAGAATTGTTCATGATGTTGTCTTGATTTATTTAGGTGTACAACTAGATAGATCTTGATAATTATCTATTGCTAGTCTAGGAGTCTTGATCCGTGTAATTGTCTTGATTTCCTATTCATAAGTGGCAATTTGTGATTAATAATTATGGTCAAGTTTTCAATAATTGCAAAGTGGAACATAACCTAAGTTGAACAATCCGAGCTTATGTGTTTGTTGCTTAGATCAACCTATCTTTCTCATCATAAAGCTGCCATTAAATTGAATTTAGAGAGCTTATTCTAGGTTGTTTAATGGTTAGAGATTAAATAGAGAGCTTGTTCTATTTAACGACAAACTAAGGAAAGATTGGGATAACAGAGCTTGTTGTTATCTACGGTTGTTAACTTTGATAGATGGTTGATATTGATAGATCTGAAATTGATTCTTAATGATATCTAGTGGTGGAGAATGAAACCTTAACCATATTTTTCATATTTGATTCTTCTTACTTACTTGTTTTCTTACTTTTCTAGTTTGCTTATTTTTAAAAGTATATTTATTTTTATTGGCTGGTTATACCGCCTAATTTAGTATATATTTTTATTGGCTGGTTATACCGCCTAATTTAGTATATATATTTTTATTGGCTGGTTATACCGCCTTGCATCTTGTTCTTATTATTTACTTCAGTTTCAATCTGGCTTCAAAAACCCCTTTTCTTTTATTGTTTTCTTTGAACGTAAGTTATAAACTAATAACTCATAGATTAAAACCCAATCCCTGAGGACTCGACCCTTGCTAATCATTATACTTACAATTGATCTTTTTAGTGCAAGGTTAAATAAGATACACTCTTTTGGGTGCATCAAATGTATTTAAAGTATTGGCCCCGGATAATTCCAACCAAACGATTTTTCATTGATTTCCTGGAACTAAATACATCAAAAAAAAGATTCCTGCTTTAGACAACATGATAATCTGTCTCTCCTAAAAACTATTACAAAATACTGGTAACTCCCTCGGATCCTGGACCTTCTTCACTGTCCTCTTTTGATTGTCTTGCTCTTCCATCTGATCCCTACTTGTTCATAACCCTTTGACGTGTCAGCAGAAGCATCACCGTGTAAGCTTTCCCTAGCTTGTTTCTCCAGTTGATTTGCTTGGGCTTCCTTGTGTTTTGCTTTCTCTTTCCAGTAGTTATTCTGCTTCTTGACGTTTTTGACCTCATGTTCCCACTCCCCGGAAGTTTTGAGGTCCCCTCAAATCTGAGCTCAAAGCGATACCTCTTGTTCTCCAAATGTAATTCCCGAAGACCGCCCTTAACGGTGTCCCTTTCTCTCTTGATCTGTTCCTTTTCTTTTTCCCGAGCTGATTCCCTATTTTTCATGTCCTCAAGCTCTTCTTGCAATTGGGCAATCTCCTTGGTCATCCGGGCCTTTTCTTTTTCAAATTCCGCCCTTGCGATTTCTAACTCAGACGGCATTTCCCTTGGTGGCGGATTCATGAACTGGACCTCCTCCCCATCTGATGTCAACAGTCTATCATTAACCCTTAATTCCCTCCATACCAGGTAATCAGGTGTGACGATATCGGCATATCTGGCCACTTTTATCCAGTGAGTTTTCTTCCATGCTTCAATCACTGCCCACACTTTTCCAGAATATTCGTCTTCCCCATAAGTGAACTCTGATGATCCTAGATTATGAGTCGCGGGTGTGAATTGCCGAGACTCAACTTGTCTTTGCACCAACAAAGGCGCATTACTCACAGACCCCCAAATTCCGAGTAATGGAACTCCCGGGTTGTCCCTATATTTGTACATAATCGGCTTTGGAACCATCCATGGAGCTATCCAAGTCACCATCTCCCCTTTTAGATTCCGGAACATGTTTACCCATTTTTCTTCATTCTCGTCTTTAGGCCAACCATTTTGAAGGAATTCCCTAATCGAAACTAAAGTCTTCATGTACGGTTTGAAGGAAACATTTTCTATCTTCCAAAAGTGACTTTGAATCCAAATATAAAGGAGTTGTACACACCCCTTGATTCTCCCCTGTCCTGCTCTTTTACAAAAATTCAAGGATCGGATAGTTTCAGCTATGATGGCCAGAGATGGGTTGATCTTCTGTTCTAACTTTTCAAAGAAATCAAACACGGCTATATCCACATGACCCAATATCTTCGGGAATATGATTAACCCGTAGATGGCTAGAACGAAGATGTCCTTGGCTTTTTCTTTATCGGAACAACCCAATATCAACTGTCGGACAGTTTCCCACGAAATGCATCCACTTTTCTGCTTTGTGTCCACATGACTCTCAACCCATGTTGTATCCATTCCCATGATCCTAGCCACTTTCTTCTTCAAACCTGAAGGTTTCATTTCCTTCAAATATACCTGATCAGGATTAGGACATTCAATACGTAACAGTGCTGAATATTCTTCGATCAGTGGTGTCATATCCTCCTTGTTAAAAGTGAAACATCTATAAGCAGGATTCCAAAACTGTACCATAGCCTTAATCAACCCACTATTGACCTGAAACGAAATTAAGAGTGCTATATCTCCATATTTCCGAGTGAAGGCTTCTTTCTCTGATACATTCCACTGATTCCAGATGTCGGCTAACCCTCAGAGATTATTCTGTCTAGGATCCACTTTGACTCTTTCCGGCAATACTGACACATAATCTTTCTTGAGGCAATCACCATCCTCCCTCTGATCTTTTTCCGACCGTGCCCTAACTACTGCATGATCTTCTATCACTGAAATAACCTGACGCTCCATGAAAGTCCTTTGGGTTGATAACTATCCCGAGGCCAATAAACTTCAAGTGTATGATGATGTCTATGATGCATGTCAAAGAAAAGAAAACAGAAAGAAATAGATTAATAAAGAAATGAATTCACAAATATAACATAAATAACAACTTGTTTTTTTTTTTTTAAAAATGTCTCGAAAATTTAAACAGAGCTTCGGCATTACGACGCCTTTGGGACAAAACAATAAAAAAGTACGAGCGATATGATGTTCGTTCATCATCACCCAATTTGTATCTAACATATAGAAAGATGGTAAAAGGTTGGAAATGTTCCTCCATGTGTTCTTAAACTTCTGTATCTAATAGAAATTCGGCATGGCTTCGCCTAGGTTCACTATATGAAGGTAAATCGGTTCTAAGGCCCCGAATTGTTCCTCACTGTCGTCGGTGAAGGCTAGTAAGGCACCCCGATAAAAGCGGGTTCAATTCGTTAGAGTATATTTTTCTATGCCCGTACGGAGGATTATCACAAAGGCATTAGGTACTTTATACTCCGGAAGTGTTTCACTAGCCCATACGGAGGATCAATCACGAAGGCGTAGTTACTTTACACCCACTTAAAAGGACAGAACCCGGGTAGAGGATTCATGTTATGCAAATGCAAATACAGTGTGTGCAGAGGAACAAAACAAACCTGTCACCACCTATTCTACAACCCTTATTCTAAATACCCCACTAAAATCAAACAATGTAAAGTATCAGTCAAGCAAACATATAAATATACGCAACAAAATAACCAGAGAAAAAATAATAATATGAATGCACATGAATATGGACATATTAAAACATTTTTTTTATTTTCAAAATTCTCTTTTATTTTAAAAATATGGGAATTAAAATTCAATACCAATTAAACCAACAAAACCGAGACTTAGATGACACAGGACTAATTCTAGGCCTGACTCTCTAAAAAAAAGTCCCCAGCGGAGTCGCCAAGCTGTTGCGACCTAAAAAAATAATGAGTCTCATCGCAAGACTTTATTATTCGTTAAGCGTGACTTTAAAAAATTGAGGAAAAGTCGACTTAATTCCTCTAGAAAAATGAAGGTTTTGAAAATGACCTTGAATAAGACATGGAGTCGCCACCAATCTTTTTTTAGCTAGGTGTGATCGGCCACCTATTAAAATCGGTTTTATAAAATATTTTAAAAATTAATTAAATCATTTTTAAAACCAATTTCAAGTCTGCGTTTAAACCAGAGAAATCAAAGAAACGGGTTCGGTACTCGGTTACGTGCGGCGAAGGATTAGCACCTCCACAACGCCCGTATAAAATGGTACCTTATTAATCGTGTGTTATCTCAAGTCTCGATAAAAAATCGGTTTTAAATTTAGTATTTCAAGTTAATTGCCAATTTAAAGAAAAATAATTCCATTTTTAATTGAAAATGATTCGGAATTTATAAATTCAAAAGTTTCCTATATTCCCCAACAAACGTGGCAAAATATAGAAATTTTTATTAATTTGGAAAACTTTCCGAATCATTCTCCTTTTTTGAAAGAAAGATATTCCTTTATTAATGATAATTATGATATTCCCTCCAGCAAACCCGGTAGAGAACTCATGAATTATTTTAACTCGGGAATATCTTTATTTTTTTATTGAAAAATCATTATCCTTTTGAAAACATTTTAAAAGATATGAATATGTATATGCATGACATAAATAAAATGACATAGCAAAATCTAAATAATATAATGCATCCTAAATGATATGATATAATTTAAATGCCTTAGCATATTCTAAATGAAATGAAATGTCCTAAGTTATATGACATATTCTAAATGAAATGAAATGTCCTAGGTAGCATAATATGTTCTATATGAGATGCAATATCCCAAGTCATATGATATATTCTAAATGAAATGACCTAGGTAACATAATATATTCTATATGAAATAAAATAACCTACGTAACATAATATATTCCATATGAAATGCCATAATTTAAATGACATGGCAAATATGGATGATATGGCATATAATTTAAATGACATGGAATATAAAATAATGCTATCATATAATATGCATGGAAATAAAAATGAAAATAATAATGCATGAACATAGTATATGCTAAATAATATAACAACAAAAAAAATAATTAAATAAAAAGCATAGGATATCATGAAATATTCCAAATCATATAATAAACAATATAACATAACTCAAAATTATAATAATATCATAGAAATTATCATAGCAAAAATCACATATTATATAAAATGCATGAATATGGAAAATGCAATGCATGAAAATGTATTTTTTTTCCTTTAATTAAGGAAATCCGTATATCTAAAGAGATATCCGGCTATCTTAGGAAAATATGTCAAATTAAATATTCTAAAACCAAAATACTTTGTGATTGTTTGAAAACAATTTGGAAAAGCTTAGGTTAAAAATAAAAAAACTGCCATTTTTTAAATGGCTCTAATTTCCTAAGTTTAAAATCCCGGACTTGACTACTCTTAACCCAAGACTTAAAAAATCATTTTTAGAGATTAAAAAGGCTTATAAACTACACTAAGTCAGTAGCTAACCTTCCTAATCAGCCCTCTCTAAGGAACTTAACCAAAACAGAAAAATGATTTTCCTCCAAATTCAATTCTGACTCCACTGTCCAGTTTTAAGCCACGATTTTTACCCTATTTTTAAAAATTCAAAAACTTATGAAAGAAATACTGGAGACTCAAGACATGTAAAAATACAGGGGAAAAAATCAGCTTAATTTTCTAATTAAATATGAATGCCCAGAAAAATCGGGAAAGTACGAGTACTGGGTAAAAAAACTGTTTTGCCAAAATACATTTTTGCCTTTGATAAAATCATTTAAAAATCAAAGTAAAAATATTTAAGACTCACAAAATGGCTCAGAAACAGTAGCTAGGACTTTTTGAAAGTTAGATAAAAATTGGCTAAGTAAAAAAATCACAAAGGTAGAATAATCAATTTGACAAACTTTAATTTTCCACAAGAGTGCTCAAGAGAGCATGACTTTGAACCATTAATTGGCCTAAGTCATTAGTCAGTGGAATTGACATGAAATGCATGAAAAATACAGAAAATATGATGCATGAAATGCACGGTTTTAAACCTAAATGTCATAAAAAATGCATGGCATCAATATAGTGACCTAGACCTAAATGAACTTGCATGGCATTTAATGCAACCTAGGTCTAAAATGCATGAACATACATGGCAAATAAACCAAACCTAATAACTAAAACATGCATGGCAATAACACAAACACAAGGCATGTTTAAACCAAAACTCAACCAAATATCATGCAAATACTAACCTATCAACTAACATAGCAAAAATGCAAACATGATGCTAGAATACAAGGAGTGGTCGAATGGCCTATGGTTCCTAACAAGCATGGCATTTTCACAAACACTTGGTATACTTAAACTAAATACTCAATCAAATGTCATGCAAATGCAAAAACCTACCAACTAACATGGCAAAAATGCAACACACAATGCAAAACACATGGAGTAGCCGAATGGCCTCTAGCTCCAACAAGCATGGCATTTTCACAAACACTTGATATACTAACATGCTCAACTAAAATATAACACTCAAAACATGCAAACACAAAGTAGAAATACTAAAACCAAACAAGAATTTTCACAAACACTTGATATACTAACATGCTCAACTAAAATACAAAACTCAAATCATGCAAACACAACACAAGCATTTTCACAAACACTTGATATACTAAATATAAAACATGAACAAATTTAAACATTATGAAAACAGAAAATAAAAAATGCAAGAACATGATATTTAAATCATAAATGGCAACAAACAAAGCAACCAAATTAAAATATGACTCAAGTATATGAAGTAGAATAATACTTAAAACATCAAGATTAAAGAAAATAACATAAATAACATGATAAAATAAACAAAATAGCAACATTAATAAAAAATGTAGGCCATTTGGCCATGGTGAGAAAAATGTAAAAAAAAATTTGTAAAAAAAATATTTAAGAAAGAGATGAAGAAAGAACTTAAGAAGAACAATAAAAAACACTTATTTAAAAAGGAAACTCACCAAATAATAATTAAAATAGCAAAAGCAAGAATGGAAAATCAAGAAAGTGCAAGAGTTGGTGCTCAAGAGCAACCTCAAGAAGCTATATTTCAAGCTTTATCTCTTCAAACTTTTCTCCTTTTCTAAACTTTCCTTTCTTTTTGCTTTCAACCAAAGAGAGAAAAACCAAGTAAAAAACAAGAGAAATCAGAAACATGAAGTGTGAAAAATGAAATTCTGCTCCCCTCCCTTAAGCTGGCCGAATGCCCCCTCTCTCTCATGCAAGGATGTTGTCATTTTCATCCTAACCAATTTTCATCAAATGGCTAATAATTCAAGGTGAAAAATCATGAAATTACCACCCTTAGATTAGAATAGTAGCTGTCCATAACTACAGCTATTCAGGAATAATGTTGACACTCTCCCTTGGCCTATGTGGCTTAATCACAATGGCTTGACTAAAAAGAATCTCTAACTAACTCTTAATTCTTGGCCATTTGATTGAAAAAATCAGAAGCTTCCTCTTTCCTTT
Source organism: Fremontodendron californicum (assembly GCA_030761205.1). Classification (NCBI taxonomy): domain Eukaryota; kingdom Viridiplantae; phylum Streptophyta; class Magnoliopsida; order Malvales; family Malvaceae; genus Fremontodendron; species Fremontodendron californicum. Next base: position 6,094,062 of record JAULJL010000026.1, read on the forward strand.
GGGCCTTGGCAGGCCAGCACTTCTCTTTTCCAGCCCAAGTCTGATTTTTTGAAAGGCCAAAAAAGGCCCTTTTCGGTTGCTTGGGTGAAATGACCGTTTTGCCCCCCGGATACAAATAAATGTCAAACGGACTCCAAATTCAATTTTTATTTTTTTAATACTTTCAAAATAATAAAATATTGAATTCTGGAAGTTTTCAAAATTTTTCGAGTCCGTTTTCTATTTATTTGGATTTTTTCTTCTAAAAATACCCTTTCATGCCCCCACATTTTACCATTTTTTAAACGGGCTCCAAATCAAGATTTTTCTTCACCAATCGCTTTCAAATAATTTAAAAGTGTGATCTAGAAGTTTTCATAATTTGTGGAGCTCATTTGGTATTTTTTTGGGATTTATCTGCTTGAATTACTATATAGTGACTCGGATTTGGCCATTTTGCAAACGAACTCCAAATCAAGATTTTCTTTCTCCAATCTCTTCCAAATAATTTAAAAATGAGATTTGCAAAATTTCAGAATTTTTGGAGCTCATTTGCTATTTTTTCGGGAGTTATCTTCTTGAATTATTGCATAGGAGGCCCGGGATTTGGCCATTTTGCAAACGAACTCCGAATCAAGATTTTATTTTGCCAATATCTTTAAAATAATTTAAAAATGATATTTTCAAAATTTCAGAAGATTTGGTGCTCATTTGCTATTTTTTTGGGATTTTCCTTTTTGAATTACTACACAAGAAGCCCGGGATTTGGCCATTTTGCAAACGAACTCCGAATCAAGATTTTCTTTCACCAATCTCTTAAAAATGATTTAAGAATGAGATTTGCAAGTTTTCAAAATTTTAGGAGTCCATTTGCTATTTTTCCCAAATTTTCCAATTTTGCCCTTTTGCCTCCGAAAATCTGTTTTGCTCAAAACAAGTCCGATTTTCAGATTTTCTTCAAACTGAGCCTTGGGCTATCTCTTTTTAATCATTCTTCATCCATTGGGGTCTTTATTCTTACCAATTCGGGCCATTTCTTTGATTCTTCCCGATTTCACCGAAATCCACCAAAAACCCTAATTCTCGGTTTTCTCCCGGATTGACTTTTCTTTCAATTTTTCTTTCAATTGGCTTCTCCATTACCCGTAGTCAGTGCTTATCTTTCATTTGGAACCTTCAATTTCAACCAATTCGATCGTTTAAGCATTTTTCCCCAAATTTCCCGGATTAGGGTTTCCTTTCTATTGAATCTCCAAATCCCAATTTTCGAACTCCATATCTTTCGATGTAGACCTCGGTTTATCAAAATTCTTTCGCCATTTTTCAATTGAACTTCAAATCTTGATTTTGAAAGTGGGTTGACTTTTTCAGTAGTTGACTTTCTAGGGTTGACTTTTTTGGGGTTGACTTTTTTTGGGGTTGACTTTTTTTGAGTTTGACTTTTTATGCTCACCCTCTTAAACTAAGTCTCGGAGTACCACCTGCAGGATGAAAAAAGTCGTTTTACATTATGAAACATCAATTTAGGAAGAAAACATACCTGTTTTAGTGGTCCGGAAAAAATTAGGTGTCTACAACCACATTGATCTTTTCCTTCAAAATTGCATCACTTTTAACTTGTTTTGGTTTCAAAAAAAATTTCATCAAGGCTTGTTTAGAGGTATTCGGATGTCAAACAATGGCATTCGGATGTCTCCCTAATCTGAGCAAAAGTTTGTGCCCGAAATCTTTCAATTTTAAAGTCCAATTTAAGTTTCTTTCGAAGGTAGTCAGACATCTTTTTAGGTGTTCTGATATCCTCTCTTCAAGAGAGAAACACCTTCCATTTTCCATGCATTACATATTTAAAGTTTTTTTTTTTTATTTAGCATAAAAAGTGCTTTTTTCGGTTTCGTAAGCATCTGACTAGAATTATTTCTTATGATGTAATTTCACAAAGAAAATCCATGAAATTTTTTTAAAACAATGATGTGTGCATATTCTATGTTCATGCATATTCCATGATGAGGCCATTCTTTGATTGATGTCTACATTGCTATCTTAATCATGATATTGCATGTTCATGCATATTCCATGATGATGTCATTTTAGAATTGATGTCCATGTTGCTATCTTGATCATGATATTTTGATTGATATGCATATTCGAAGATGATGTCATTTAATGATCTTTGGTATGTATTAAATTATATGTGATGTCATAATAAAATATATGCCACGTCATGATTTATTTGCCATGTCATTACAAATTGTTTGTCATGCCATTATAATTATGCATGTTACTTGATTTATATCTATGCCTTAGTGATAACTTGCATATTCATGATCATTTAAATATTTGAAAATTGATGTTTTTGAATAAATAAGTCAATTTTCCCGAGTTAATATAATTCAATCCTTCGACGGGTTTTCAGGTTATCGGGGAGTCTTTATCAATTATTATTAACAAAGGAATACCCCTCTTAAAAGAAAGGCGATACGGAGAATTTCAAAACAATAAAAATTCTACGTTTTGCCGATTTACCGGGGAACATAGAAATTTTTTTCAATAATAAATTTTGAATCGTCCTCGAAATAACATGATAAATTTTTAGGGAATTATCTGAAATGCCAAATATAAAATCGACATTCATCAAGAATTCATGATAACACATGATTAATAAGATACCATTTTATACGGGTGTTGTGGGGGTGCTAATCCTTTCCCCTGACGTAACCGACTCCCGAACCCGTTTTCATTTTCTCTCTAGTTCAAAGCACAGACTTCAAAATTGGTTTTTAAAATGTTTTATAAAAACTGATTTTAATAGGTGACTGATCATAGATAGCCAAATAATGATCAATGGCGACTCCATTTTCTTTTTCGAGGTAGTTTTCAAACCCTCAAATTATTTTCTTTTCCACTTCCCCTTTTCAAACGTCACTTAACGGGGTCCTGCGACAAGATCACGTAATGACAATGGTAAAGTCAGATGGTTTTCTAGTTCAGAATCTTTTGGTTTTCGTGGTATTGAAGGAGCTGGTTTGGATTTTGTTTCTGGTAATGGATTTTTTGCCCATTCTGGAGGAGTATACTTTACTAGGTATTGATATTTTCCGCCATCTTCACCTAGGGTTCCAACAGAGGGATCCCTATCTTGGTATCTCTAATATATCTATTTTTCAGAACAACTTTTCTTCTTTTTCTTTTTGAGTTTGGTTTCTACCAGATCATACTCTGCTTGTAAGCTTTCTTTATAGCTGAGATCACAATCACAATTAGCATCCCAAAAGAAGTGTCTTGTAGCAGGATCTTTGAACTGGAAGATAGGATTTTACGTTTGGCCGAAAAACTTTATGATAGAATTTTTTGGTCCTGCATCTGGGTCAATAGTCGAGATTGGTTACATCATCAGTATGGTGGGGAAGATTAATGGCGTTTGTGGTCTATTGAAATGGTTGTGGTCAAATCATATTTTCGTTGTCCCATCACCTTTGGTTGTAATCTGATTGGAGGATGACTGAATGGGTTCAAAATGCTCATGAATCTTGTCGAAATTAGTAACCCATTTTTTTGGAATGAGCTTGATTAGTTCCTGCTTTGAAATTTATCTAGGGATGTGGATGCAGTGAGGTTCATCAGTATTATTTACTGATATAAGTAATGAATCCCAAGACACATGCTTGGATAGGTTGAATGAATGGTCTAGTATCTTGTAGACCAACTGATAGGAAGGGTTGCTATAATGGAGGAAGCAACTTGAGGGCTTCTGACAATCTGCACTAGGACATTTAAGGCATCTAAGAGATTAGCATCATAGAGAGCCATGTTGTAGTTGGGGCGATGCCAAATAAATGGCCTGGAGAGGCTTAAAAAGGGCACTGCCTTTTAGTTGCAGTAATCTGAACAGTATTTTCGATTCAATATCATGATGATAATGTTTTTGGTGGTGTTCTAGATTTTTAAAAAAAAAGTAATTATTAGAACTTAGATAATGCTTTTAGCAATTAAATTATGTGTAGAACTATTACGTAGTTAAATTTTTTCAAACAACAATTGCAAAATAAAGGTTTACTAAGTAACTAAATCTCATGTTATTATATATTTATGTCAACTTTTAATTCTAATATATTCATCACATAAAGTGTGAAAAGGGTTTGGGAGCTCTGATTTTTTGAGAATGGATAAATGCTCATGTTTTGTAATTTGGTTAGCAGGGTAATAGTTTCCAACAACTTAAATCATAATCGTGGTCAAATTACTCAAGATGGTTTTGTGATTTTGTTTTAAAGGTTTTATAATATTTTTAACTTATATTTTCATAGTATTATCTTTGATTAGTATTTTTTATTATGATAAAATTTATTTTTTATATAAATAAATGTTGCAATTTCTTATTTAACATATTTTAATGTATCATACATTAGATTATTAATGTGCTTGCATCTTACAATAAAAAGTTATTAAATATTTGCACTGTTAATGAACTTGCACCTTTCAAGAAATTGGAAATCATTTTGTTGGTGTAACAAAATTGATTGATAAATATATCTATATATAATAAAATAATATTTTATTATATTCATTTAAAATTTATGAATTTCTATCACTATATACTATTAATTATTCTTTATATTATTTTATTTTACCAATCTTATAATTTTCTTAAATTAGTCTCAATTAATGAATGATGGATTGTTTTCAAAATATTTATTATCTATCATAATCAGCTAATAATCCTACTATAGTTTTAATTTACTTCTACCAAAGACTTCATTATTTTTACCAAAGACTTCATTATTTTTTTTAAAACTTAATATAGTTTTTACTTTTATCCTGCAAAGGTGGTGTTAGGTTCTAGATTTAAAAATTTTATACCTTGAAAATAAATTAAAATTTCAAAACAGTAGGGTTATTATCCGAAAATATTATCATTTGTTTAATGATAAACAATTTTGTCAATTTCTCTATATATTTTAATACTATATTTTGTCTTAAGTTATTGTTTTTGATTTTGTCCTACGAACAAAATCATGTAATGACAATGGTAAAGTCAGATGTTTTTCTGGTTCAGAATCTTTTGGTTTTGGTGGTGTTGAAGGAGCTGGTTTGGATTTTGTTTCTGGTAATGGATTTTTTGACCATTCTGGAGGAGTATACTTTACTAGGTATTGATATTTTCCGCCATCTTCACCTAGGGTTCCAACAGAGGGATCCCTATCTTGATATCTCTAATATATCTCTTTTTCAGAACAACTTTTCTTCTTTTCTTTTTGAGTTTGGTTTCTACCAGATCATACTCTGCTTGTAAGTTTTCTTCATAGTAGAGATCACAATCACAATTAGCATCCCAAAAGAAGTGTCTTGTAGCAGGATCTTTGAACTGGAAGATAGGATTTTACGTTGGGCCGAAAAACTTTATGATTCAATTTTTTGGTCCTGCATCTGGGTCAACAGCCGAGATTGGTTACATCATCAGTATGGTGGGGAAGATTAATGGTGTTTGTGGTCTACTGAAATGGTTGTGGTCAAATCATATTTCCGTTGTCCCATCACCTTTGGTTGTAATCTGATTGGAGGATGACTAAATGGGTTCAAAATGCTCATGAATCTTGTCGTAATTAGTAACCCATATTTCTGGAAGGAGCTTGATTAGTTCCTGCATTGAAATTTTTCTAGGGATATGGATGCAGTGAGGTTCATCAGTATTATTTACTGATATAAGTAATGAATCCCAAGACCTATGCTTGGATAGGTTGAATGAATGGTCTTGTATCTTGTAGACCAACTGATAGGAAGGGTTGCTATAATGGAGGAAACAACTTGAGGGCTTCTGACAATCTGCACTTGGACTTTTAGGGAATCCAAGAGATTAGGATCACAGAGAGCCATGTTGTAGTTGGGGAAAAGCGTGACCATCACCAAACCTGAACTGAGAGTGGCTTCTACAGTATCGATGCAAACGTCTTGGTACTTTAAGTATCTTGTATCTAACAAAGCGAGGTTGACAACTACTGGTTTGCTTTCAGTTCTATTGTAGTTTAGTGCTAGTCTCACAGCACCAAAATGGATATGAGTATATCCATGCTCAATCCATTCTTTGGGGAAATTTGCTGGGATTTCAAGCATAACAAATTGTTCTACTTGAGTTCCTTTGATGAAGTTACTATCAAATGTTGAAGACTGAACGTATTCTTTAACAGCTTTTTGAGAGGACTGTTTGAGTTCCTTTATGGACTTTATAGTTTGAAAATGAGTTTTTTTGTAGGCTAGATAAGGATTTACAGTAGGCAGTTCCGTGGGTTGGACCTTTTCATCATCTGCTAAATAAGTTACTTCATATAAGGAAGAAATCTTTCTGGCTGCATTAGTTTTATATGGAAAATTAGCTAAAGTAATGGGAGCTTTGGTGATTTGAAGGTCGTTTGAGGTTGAAGACATATTTGAAATGGTTTCTTCTCTAATATTCAAGATAAAAAATCTCTGGATCTAGGAGTGATGGCTCTAATACCAAATGGCAGTTATGCTATGCCAAATAAACGGCCTGAGAGGATTAAAAGGGGCACTGCCTTTTAGTTACAGTAATCTAAACAGTATTTTCGGTTCAATATCATGATGAGAATGTTTTTTAAATAATTATTAGAATATTTTAGATAATGCTTTTAGCAATTAAATTATGTGTAGAACTATTACGTAGTTAAATTTTATCAAACAACAATTGCAAAATAAAGGTTTACTAAGTAACTAAATCTCATGTTATTATATATTTATGTCAACTTTTAATTCTAATATATTCATCACATAAAGTGTGAAAAGGGTTTGGGAGCTCTGATTTTTTGAGAATGGATAAATGCTCATGTTTTTTAATTTGGTTAGCAAGGTAATAGTTTTCAACAACTTAAATCATAATCGTTGTCAAATTACTCAAGATGGTTTTGTGATTTTTTTAAAGGTTTTATAATATTTTTAACTTATATTGTCATAGTATTATCTTTGATTAGTATTTTTTATTATGATAATATTTATTTTTTATATAAATAGATGTTGCAATTTCTTATTTAAAATATTTTAATGTATCATACATTAGATTATTAATGTGCTTGCATCTTACAGTAAAAAGTTATTAAATATTTGCACTGTTAATGAACTTGCACCTTTCAAGAAATTGGAAATCATTTTGTTGGTGTAACAAAATTGATTGATAAATATATCTATATATAATAAAATAATATTTTATTTTACGAATTTAAATTTATGAATTTCTATCATTATATACTATTAATTATTCTTTATATTATTTTATTTTACCAATCTTATATTTTTCTTAAATTAGTCTCAATTAATGAATGATGGATTGTTTTCAAAATATTTATTATCTATCATAATCATCTTATAATCCTTCTATAGTTTTAATTTACTTCTACCAAAGACTTCATTATTTTTACCAAAGACTTCATTATTTTTTTTGAAACTTAATATAATTTTTACTTTTATCCTGTAAAAGTGGTGTTAGGTTCTAGATTTAAAAATTTTATACCTTGAAAATAAAATAAATTTTCAAAACAGTAGGGTTATTATCCGGAAATATTATAATTTGTTTAAAGATAAAGAATTTTGTCAATTTCTCTATATATTTTAATACTATATTTTGTCTTACGTTATTGTTTTTGATTTTTTATCGGTCTATTTTATATTAAGGGTCTAGTTTGGTTTGCATCATTTATTGTTGGTTGATTGATTAATATTATCAGTGTAGTGATTCTATTTTGAAAGCTATTTAATCGTAACATATTAGCAATATTATTTGTCAATGGGCTTAAGGTATTGAAACATATATATATATATATATATATATATATATATATGGAATTAAATGTGTATTAGGATATAAAAGTGAAATAACGTGATCTTATAACACCTTGGAGAATCTTTTATTTTCACAGGATTAAATCAATTCTTAAAAAATATTGTCCTTATTAATTTTTTTTTTTTAATTTATAAATAGACATTTTATCATAAAAAGAGAATGTCAAATAGCTTACTACAATATATTTTCTGATCATGTTTTTATTTACTAAAGTTTTGTTTATGTAATTGCTAGATGTTTGGCTTATAAAGAGTTAAGATTGCTTGCATCTTTTTAAAAAGAAATTAGGGTAATTAGGGTATGCAATGTGATAACTATGTTTATGATCTTTTATTATTAAACATAAATTATTTAACAAATAAAAGATGACAAACTTGTACCATCACATGCAATGCATGTGACACAATTACTAGTAATTAATATTCACAATTAATCTATAAAATATATAAGAGCACGAATGTGGATAATTTTTTGAACTGACGAAAATAGTCATTGTTATTTAAATTTTAATTTCATTCAAACACTTTCGTTAGATGAATTAATTTGATAATAAATAAAAATTAAAAATTTATTTAAATTGCTTTATCTTAAATGTTCTAACTTTTCACTAATCTTTAAAAGTAAATTAATTTATTTAATATAAATAAAAAAGAATTAAATTTACATTGAATTTTTATATTAAAAATAATAAGCTTTATAATAATTTAATATAATTTGCACATGAAACAAATTTTACTAAAAATTTTAGTTAATATACATTTTATTAGTTTTATTTATTTTAAAAATCTACATTATATATTCAAAAATAGATAAATAAACGAGTATTCACGTGCGAATGCATGTGGCAACAAAACTAGTATCCTAAAATACTGCAACCTTAATATTAATTTTAATTTAGATATTTCGAATTTAAATATAAAAAAAAAAATAAGATTTAAAGACCGAAAAAAACTCCTAATATGTAGTCTAAAATGATGCATATGGCACTATTTTTTATTTTAATTCTTAAAAAAGGTTTACATTAATTTTTTTTTGACTTGGTTTGTTTCGAGTCCTTGAAAAAATAGTTTTTTTCTTTTTTTATTTCGAAAATTTGGACAGCATGTGTTCTTGTGCTTAATTTTTGTTTAGAATTGTTTTAACATGTTTTAGGTTACTGATTTTAAAAATCAATTAGTCAGACAAAAGTTGTTTAACAATTGAAGTTTAAAGAGATGATTTCGGGACTTCTTTGATTGAGGTTTCAAGACTATTTTGCTTGCTAGAATTTTCGATTATAATGCAGCTTTTTGTAGCATTAATGCTGTAAATTTTCATTCTTTTAATTTCCATGATTTTTTCAGTGAAAGGTGGAGCTAAAGGTCTTGAAACAACAAATATGATTTGGTCCTTGAATCCATGGCCATTAAGTGCATAATTTTTCTAAACCGAATTGCAAAATTATTTTGTATCAATCTGAAATTTTTTGAATAGTTTTATTTTCGTGATTTTGATCATCAAAAGGTTATCGTTTTGTTTGGGAATTGAGATGAAAACAAGCCACAATTGGTGGCATAAAATTCCGTACAAGCCGAGAGGCCAAAGCAACGAGACATTATTTTATAAATCTTTCCGATCCAAACAATTAAATTAATTTATGTCATCTTTTTTTTTTTTTTATGTCATATTTACACTTGATAAAAGGCTCCAAATTCTTTTTCTCTCACGAAAACAATTAAAAAAAAAAGCTAAGGTTTTTTTTTTATTCCAAAAATAAAGAAGCTGCATCAATTATTCTATTTTTATGAGAATCTTTAAAATTGTACAGACTCCTCAACTCTCAATTGAAGTAAGTTTCACTTTCTCTTTACATTTCAAACTTAATTAATTTCTATTTTTCTATTCCGTCGTTTAATTTGAATATAAACTACTGTTTAGATCTCGCGATGCTTCGGTTATAGATTATACTGAACTTAGAGTAAGATTTTAAGATAGTTATATTATGTACATATCAAAATAAAAATATTTGTACATCATATGATTGAAGTTAAGGAGGCAGTATTAGAGACTGAAAAGTGTGTCAAAAGTAAATCAAATATCGATTAGAGATTCAATGTTCGGTTCGAATTTTTTCATATTCGGTTCAGACCATAAAAAAGTTTATTTGATTCGGTTTCATTATTTTCCATTTTCCATTTGATATTTTATATATTTTATAAAATATATATTTTTATTTATAAATTTAAAATAATATTTAAAAAATGAAGATTTTTAAATTTAAAAAAGTAATGTTGAATCGATTTGAATTTGTGAAATTTGGTTAGAGGTCGATCAGATTTCTATGCTAATTAGGTTCGATTTTTTTGTTTTTTGTTTTTTTTTAAATCAATTCATTAACCCAATTTTGTTTTTTGAAATCAAATTGAGCCCAATTGAACAAATATCTATTATTATTCAATATTATAATTTTTATTGATAATTTATCAATATAATAATTTTTTATTCAGTAATATAAAAATCAAAAAAATAACATGACTTTATTTTTCAAAAAAAATAATAAAGAACCAATCACTCTACAACACGTGACACAAAATTATGAGTTATTTGAATAGTATCACACACGAACATGCCAAGGAAAAATAACTAAAATACGACACGACATGAAAAAATAACATGACCATGACATGAATATACGAACGTGTCGAAATTTACATAAAACGAACTTGACACAAAATTGAGAATTATTTGAATAGTGTCAATTAGACCTGAGAATTTTGAATACGAAACGAACATGAAAAAATAACTAAAACACAATATAATACGAAAAAATAACAAAAAATATATCACAAAAGTACGAATGTGTCATAATCTATCAACACGACACAAAAAATAACGTGACACAAAATTGGGAGTTATTTGAATAGTGCTAATTAGACTTGACAATTTCGAACACGACACGAAAAAATAACTAAAATACAATACAACACGAAAAAATAATACTAACACAACACAAATACACGAATGTGTCAAAATCTATACATAACGTATTAAAATTTATAAATATATATATAATACTCTTAATACGATTGTAACATAAAAAAATAATATATACAATACATAATAATTATATAAAAAAAGTTTTAAAAAAATATTTGTGATAACTTGGCACGTGGCAAGCAAATGCCCTTCAATAAGTAAAAGTAGGTGCGGTTGAAATACTTGCAATGAGAATTTGAACAAAAATGACGATTTGCAATTTTTAATTTGAATGATGGCATAATCAATATAGAGTATTTAGAAGAAAAGTATGTTTAGTGCTATCTAAAGGTCTGAAAATATTTAATGTTCTATTTCTTTGATAATGTCACTCTAGTTTTTATTTTTTATTTTTTTATTATAGAATATTACATGTACAATTAACTAGTGCTCAATAATGATGTGATTAATTTACTGCAGATATGCTCCATAATAGTGACGAGAAAAAGTTTCAAGGTCTAAATTACGTAAAAAGGAAAGAAATTGAAAAATGCTAATTTGAAAGGACTTGTGGTAGATGGTGAAGATGCTGTTTATAATTTGTATAAATATCATGGTCATGGTATGGGTTTTAGTATTCAAAGAGGGAAAAGTGAACTTTTTGGCACTAAGATTATTCGTAGCAAAGACTTTTATTGTTCTAAAGAAGGTTTCAAATAATTTGAAGATACTGCAGACACAAAAAAATATAATAAATTAGAAACTAGAACTGGATGTCTAGCGATGATTCGCTTTATAGTACAAGATGATCAATGAACAGTCATTTGTTTTATTTTTGATCATAATCATGAGTTGGCAACCCCTTCAAAAAGGCGTTTACTCAGATCAACCCGATAACTTCCAACAGCCAAAGCTAATGTCATTAACTCAATGGTAAGTGCTGGTATACGTCCTAAAGATGTTTACTCTTACATGTAAAATGAAGTAGGTGGAGTTAAAAATATTGGATTTAAAAACAAGATTGTTATAAATTACATTAACGAACAGAAAATGATGATGATTGAAGCTGGAGATGGTAAAAGTTTACTTAAAATCATTTTTCAAGGTCAGAGCAAGTGAAGCTCTAATATTTTCTTACACAGTTCAAGTGGATCAAGAAAATCGAATGACAATCTTCTTTGGAGAGATGGTAGATCAAGGATTGATTATGATTGTTTTGGAGATGTTGTGGTTTTTGACACAATTTATCGTACCAGTAGATATAATTTGATATGTGCTCCAGTTGTCGGGATTAATCATCATCGACAAACTATAAGGTTTGGGTGTGCATTTTTGTTAGACGAGTCAGCTGCTTCTTTTGTATGGTTGTTCAAGTCTTTCTTGCAATCAATGGGAAACAAGTCACCGAAGACTATAATGACAGATCAGGATCAGGCAATTAGCAAAGCAATTGAAGAAGTCTTTCTTGATTCATGTTACAGATTTTGTTTATGGCATATTTCTAAGAATGCTCCTTCACATCTTGGTAGTCTCAATGCAAATGATAAATTTCATACTTTGTTTCATAAGTGCATGCAAGGTTGTGAATCAAAAACAGAATTGGAGAAAACTTGGGAAAAAATGATAAATGACCATAATCTTCAAGATCATAACTGGTTGAAAGGTTTGTACAAGTATTGTGAAAAATGGAGTACTTCTTTTAGCACATTGATATATTTTCTTCTCAAATTAAATCTCCTTAGAGGGATAAGGTTACAAATAATGTTTTGCATGGTATTTTCAAAGCCACTACTTCTCTTACAAAATTTATCTTTGAATTTGAGAACTTAGTGGCAAGATGGCGTTCTTCCGGAGTTGAAAAGGATTTTCAGTGCAAAAATGGTTCAATTACGTGTGCAATAAAAAATTGTTGTATTTTAACTCATGTATTGAAAGTTTATACTCATGAAAATTGCAACCGTTTTAAGAAAGAATTTCTTGATGGGGTTTCATTGACATGGAGAGAAGTTGCACAGGATGACACAATTTATACATTTGAAGTGATGATGTAGGAAAATAATTCAAGTGTCTGAACAATCTAATTTAACACATCTACCATGGAGATTCATTGTACTTGTAAGAAGTTTTATTTTTTTTGGGTATCTTTGCTTCATGCCTTACGTATTGTTAGTGTTACAAATGTTAAGAAGATTTTTGAATGGTATATCTTACCAAGATGGACTAAAGATGCTAAGAAAAACATACATGGTGCTAATGTTGTTGAGTTCTCACAAAAGTATAATATTGAGACTGAAATTGGAATTGTATTTCGTAATCATATGATTCAATTTGCTTATGACTTGATTATAAAAAATCAAGAAAATGAAAAAAACAAGAAAATTTTGTCAAAATATTTTATATGAAGGGGACTTGGAAGTTGAGAAAAAATTGACAAAGTGTCAAAGGAGGATGAGACAAAAGCATCAAGAGTAGTGTCATGATCTAGTAAGTTATCTACATATAAAAGAATTTTGAAAAGCTTTATGTTTTTTTTCGCATATGTGATAATAGTTTTTTTTTTTTTTAACATGTAAAAAATGTGAGAAAGTCAATAATTGAAGAAATATCAGTCAATGATGATGTTGTTGTAAGAGACTATGAAAATAGAAATTCTTCAATATTAGATCCATATGGGTTAGGCCAAAAGGGATTTCTAATGCTAGACTTAAAGGTCATCTTGAGAAAAAAAAAAAACCAAAAGCATCCAAATTGTCCAAGCCCAGTAAGTAATTTTAATGTAAAGTTGCTTCTTTTTTTATACATTTGTTTTGTTTTTTAAATTATATTTATTTTGATAAGTGTTGCTTTTTTATAGAAAAAATAAAACAATTAACAATTGGAGAATCCTTTGATGTTCCTGTTGGCACTACTCCAAAATTTGGAAGTTTTGTAAGTATAAGATTAATTAGTAGCATATTGTATAGGAGTAATTTTTATTTTTATACATTGATAACTAGCTTTTTTGGCATTACAAGTCATTCCTTTAATGATAATGCCAATAAACAATATTTATATACCTCCGTATCAAAACGCAATACAAGTTTTCAATATGGTAATCACTAATAATATTTATTTTATATCTACATATTCTTACAATGTCGTCTAAATGAAATAATTTGTTTTTTTTTTTTAGACTCCAAGTAGCAATTGGTACTCAAGTGGTCTTAATTTACCTTATAGTAGCTTGCAACAAAGTATTAGTGCAACTACTTCAAATTTGTGTCAGGTATTCTTTTTGAATAAAATTTATTTTTTATTTTTTTATACATAGACATCTACTGAATGGCTGAAGCAAACATGCTTTACGAACATACATTCGGCTTTACACCAAATATGCAGGTAAATTTATATTTTTCATTATAATATATCTTTTAACTTTTGTTTGTGAATTTTAATTTTATAATCTATTAATATAGGAATTTTGCAAACATAGTCAAAGATATTCAAATTTCAACCTTTAATCACAGGTTTGTTCCATGTTTAATTTTATTTTTTTGTCAACGAATTATACTTCTATAAAAATAATTATTTGTATTTGCTCAATGATGTAGGATAAAACTCTTAGATTTCCCTTTGAGAGTCAAAGCAAGTGTTATTGATGAAGCTACATTATATAAAAAATTTGGATTTGGTGATTAATGGAATGAAATGTCCAATTGTAAACTTTTTTTTCTTATTGAAGAAATAAAAAAATGGAGGCATCAATGATTCGATGAACCTTTTTTACATGTAATAAATTTAAATTAAATCCATTTTATTCTTTAAAAAAAAAGGAAAATCCAACAATTTGTTCATTTAAAACCGATAACTTGAATTGCAATGAAGTGTGGGCCTAGAAATGAATGCCTTTTTGTAGTGTTGTTAATCATGATTGCATTGTCAATTTGTCATCATTGCCTTCAAATTTTTTAAATATATATATATATATATATCAAATAAAAGTTTATGTCTAATCAGTTAGCTTAGTGGTTATTTAATCTTAATCACAATATAAAAATTTGGCAAACTTCTTGTCTTGACCTGTAATAAGAAACAAAGGTTCAGCCACATCTTTTGAAAAAAAAAAGGTTCATTTTCCTCATAAAGCATTCGGTTAAGCTGGCAGTCCAATGAAATCCCCAGCTATATCGACCAAAGATGGTCGAAATTAGACCCCAACAGTATTTTCATCCCATCATCTTAGTAATCCTATAACTCTGAAAAGGATCAAGCTTTAGTTTGTAGAGATAGGTATCCAAGTCGGTATGAAACTGGAAATTTTATAATTTCTTTCTAAGCCAAAAGCAAGAATTTCATTAGTAATAAACATACCAGAATATACACAGTCTCGATCAGGGTCCAAACAACAGTAATATATAATAGTCCAAAACGAAAAACCAGAAAAAAAATGAGGCATAATAAAACAAATAAAAACAATCAAAATTAGAAATTAAGTCTCGTTGCAGTAAAGCAATACTGAAAAAGTTTGATTTAACAACACCCAGCATGGCAAGAGATTTTGCTAAGGCAATTGCTTCCCTCATTATGATTATAACCAAGCATAGAAGGGGTCAAGTCTATCAATTCCCATTTTTGCAAGCGAGTTGTAACAACACCCATCAGGTCTATCAACTATCAGATCTGATTGCTCCCATCTTCGTAAGGATAATTCTTACAAGAGTCAATACCCTATAAAATTTTATAATTATCACTAAAACTGTTGTAGACAATTTTATCCGGACCACTAAAAAAGTATGTTTTTTTCTTAAATTGATGTTGAATATAAAAAGATATTTTTCATCCTGCAGGTGGTACTCCGAGACTTAGTCTAAGAACACGAGCATAAAAAGTCAAACTTGAAAAAGTCAATCCTAGAAAGTCAACTACTAAAAAAGTCAACCCACTTTGAAAATCAAGATTTGAAGTTCAATTGAAAAATGGCGAAAGAATTTTGATAATCCGAGGTCTACATTGAATGATATGGTGTTCGAAAGTTGGGTTATGGAGATTCAGTGGAAAGAAAACCCAAATCCGGGAAATTTGGGAAAATTTGCTTAACTGATCAAATTGGTTGAAATTGAAGGTTGCAAATGAAAGATAAGCATTGACTACGGGTAATGGAGAAGCCATTTGAAAGAAAAACTGAAAGAAAATCGAGAATTAGGATTTTTGGTGGATTTCGGTGAAATTGGGAAGAATTACAGAAATGGCTCGATTCGGTAAGACTAAAGCCCCTAATGGATGTGGAGTGATTAAAACAGGATAGCCCAAGGCTCAGTTTGAAGAAAATCTGAAAATCGAACTTGTTTTGAGCAAAACCGGGTTTCGGAGGCAAAAAGGCAAAATTGGAAAATTTGGGAAAAATAGCAAATGAACTCCAAAAATTATGAAAAATTGAAGATCTATTCTTAAATCATTTTGAAGAGATTGGCAAAAGAAAATCTTGATTCGGAGTTTGTTTGCAAAATGGCCAAATCTCGAGTCCCCTATGTAGAAATTCAAGAAGATAAATCCTGAAAAAATAGCAAGTGAACTCCAAAAATTCTGAAAATTTGCAAATATCATTTTTAATTTATTTGGAAGAGATTGGCAAAAGAAAATAAGGATTCGGAGTTCGTTTGCAAAATGGCCAAATCCTGGGCCCCTTATGCAGTAATTCAAGCAGATAAATCCCAAAAAAATACCAAATGAGTTAAAAAAATTATGAAAACTTTCAGATCATACTTTTAAATTATTTGGAAGATATTGGTGAATAAAAATCTGGACTTGGAGCTCGTTTAAAACATGTAAAGTTTGGGAGCACAAAAAGGCAATTTGGAAGAAAAAATCCAAATAAATAGCAAATGGACTCGAAATATTTTGACAAACCTCCAGAATTCAATTTTTTATTGTTTTGAAAGTATTGAAAAAATATAATTTGAATTTGGAGTCCGTTTGCTATTTATTTATGTTCGGGGTCAAAAGGGTCATTTCACCCAAGAAACCGAAAAGGGCTTTTCTTGCCTTTTAAAAAATGAAGCATGGGCTGGAAGAACAGGGGTTAGCCGGCCAAGGCCCAAGGATGGGTAGATATTTTTTGATTTTTAATCAAAAGGCCAACAATGAAGAGGAAAGTAATTATTTTTTGATCAAGCCTTTGCAAATAAGCCACATGGAGCAATGCATGAAGAGGGAGAGTGTCAACATAATGGCTTAAGATTCTTGAACAGCTATAATTGTGGCTAGCTGATGGCCTAATATAAAGGGTGATAATTTCATATTTTAAACATCTTGGATCAATAGCCTTTGGATGAAAATTGGTTGAATGAAAAATGACAACATCCTAGCATTGGGGGGCATTCGGCCACTGCAAGGAGGGAGCCTCTCTCTTTCATTTTTTGAGCTATTCACTCTCTATTCTCTCTTGGTTTTTGCTGATTTTTCTCTCCATTGTTGAAAGGCAAAAAGAAAAGTTTAGAAAATAAAAGAAAGAAGAGAAAAAGTTTAAAGATAGCTTCTAGAGGTTGCTTTAAGCACCATACTCTTGCACTTTCTTTGATTTTCCATTCTTGATTTGCTGTTTTCATTTAATATTTGGTGAGTTTATTTTCATTTTTCTTTTTAAATAAGTGTTTTTAATATTCTTCTTTAAGTTCCTTCTTGATTCTTCCTTGTAAAAAGCTTTTGAAACTTTTTTTTTTCTTTTCTTTTTGAAGTGGCCGAATGGCCTAGTGTTTTTGTATTTTCTGTTTTGCATTTTTATTTCATGTTATTCTTGATGTTTAACAAGTTTTAATGCTTTAAATCTTCTTCTAATACATAAACATGAAGCGTGTTTTAATTTGGTTGCTTGCTTATTTCCATTTTTGAGTCTATTATCATGTTTATTTTATTTATCTTGCATTTTTTATTTTCTATTTTCAAAATGTTTAAGTTTGTTTATGTTTTACATTTTGTAATACATGTGTTTGTGAAAATGCCTATTTATTTTATGTCTTTACTTTATGTTTACATGATTTGAGTGTTATTCTTTAGCTATGCATGTTAGTATATCATGTGTTTATGGAAATACCACGTTCATTTTGAAGCATGAGGCCATTCGGCCACCCCTCTATTTTATGCTTTGCATGTACATTTTCATCATGCTAGTTGATAGGTTTGCATTTTCATGATATTTGATTGAGTATCTTGTTTAAGCATGCCATATTTTTGTGTTATTGCCATGCATTTTTTAGGTTTAGGATTGGTTTGCTTTGCCATGCATATTCATGCATTTTAGACATAGGTTGCATTAAATGCCATGCAAGTTTATTTAGGTATAGGTCATTTTATTGATGCCATGCATTTTTCATGTCATTTAGGTTTTAAATCATGCATTTCATGCATCATATTTGCTGTATTTTTCATGCATTTCATGTCCTTTCCACATGATTTATGACTTAGGCCAATCAATGGCTCAAAGTCATGCTCACTTGAGCATACTTTTGGAAAATTAAAGAGTTGTCAAATTGATTATTCTACCTTTGTGATTTTTTTTACTTAGCCAATTTTTACCTAACTTTTCAAAAGTGTTAGCTATTGTTTGTGACTCTTTTAGAGAGTCTCTAATATTTTTACTTTGATTTTTAAATGATTTTATCAAAGGCAAAAAAATGTGTTTTGGCAAAATAGTTTTTTTCACCCAGTACTCGTACTTTTCCAATTTTTCTGGGGAGACATCTTTAAACATAAAATTAAGCCAATTTTTTCCCATGTAGTTTTACGTGTCCTAAGTACCCAGTATTTTTTTTTAGATTTTTTTGAATTTTTAAAAATAGGGCAAAAAATCATGCTTTAAAACTAGACAGTGGAGTCAAAATTGAATTTGAAGGAAGACCATTTTTCTGTTTTGGTTAAGTTACTTAGAGAGGGCTGATTATGAAGTTTAGCTACTGACTTAGGGTAGTTTCTAAGCCTTTTTAAACTCTAAAAATAATTTTTTAAGTCTCGGATTAAGGGTGGTCAAGTTTTGGATTTTAAACTTAGGAAATTAGAGCCATTTAAAAAAGGGTTTAGCTAAGTTTTTATCTTTAACCTAAGCTTTTCAAACAATCACAAAGTATTATGGTTTTAGAATATTTAATTTGATATATTTTCCTAAAGTAGCCGGATATCTTTTTAGATATATGGATTTCCTTAAATAAAGGAAAAAATACATTTTCATGCATTGCATTTTCCATATTCATGCATATTATATAATATGTAATTTTTGCTATGTTTAATTTTCATGATTGTGTTATTATCTTGGATTTAAATTTTTGATATTATATTATTTGTTATATGGTTTTGGATATTTCATGATATCCTATGCTTTTTATTTAGTTATTTTTGTCATATTATTTAGCATATACTATGTTCATGCATTATTATTATTATTATTATTTTTATTTCCATGCATATTATATGATAGCATTATTTCATGTTTCATGTTATTTAGATTATAGGCCATATCATTTATATTTTCCATGTCATTTAAATTATTTCATTTCATATAGAATATATTATGTTACCTAGGTTATTACATTTCATATAGAATATATCATGTTACCTAGGTTATTTCATTTCATTTAGAATATATCATATAACTTAGGATATTTCATTTCATTTTGAATATGCTAAGACATTTAAATTATGTCATACCATTTAGGTTGCATTTTATTATTTAGACTTTGCTATGTCATTTTATTTATGTCACACATTCATATTCATATATTTTTTAAATGTCTTGAAAAAGGTAATGATTTTCAATAAAATAAAAATATTTCCGAGTTAAAATAATTCATGAGTTCTCTGCTGGGTTTGCTGGGGAGGATATCATCAATTATCATTAATAACGGAATATCTTCTTTAAAATGAGAATGACTCGGAAAATTTTCAAACTAATAAAAATTTCTATATTTTGCCACTTTTCTTGGGAAATATAGGAAAATTTTGAATTAATAAATTCCGGATCATTTTCAATTAAAAATAGATTTATTTTTCTTTAAATTGGGAATTAACTTGAAATACCAAATTAAAAATCGACTTTTTTACCGAGACTTGATATAACACACGATTAATAAGGTACCGTTTTATATGGGCGTTGAGGGGGTGCTAATCCTTCCCCACACATAACCGAGTCCCAAACCCGCTTCTTTGATTTCTCTAGTTTAGAACGCAGAGTTGAAATTGGTTTTAAAAATGTTTTAATTAATTTTAAAATGTTTTATAAAACCGGTTTTAATAAGTGGCCGATCACACCTAGCAAAAAAATATTGGTGGCGACTCCATGTCTTTTTCAAGGTCATTTTCAAAACCTTCATTTTTTCAAGAGGAATTAAGTCGACTTTTCCTCGTTTTTTCTAATGTCACGCTTAACGAATAATAGAGTCTTGCGATGAGACTTGTAATTTTTTAGGATGCGATAGCTGTCATTGTGAAAGAGTAATGAAGCAGAGGCAAGAAAACAAAAGAATGCCATCCAATCCGAATCCAAATCCTTTGCCCTATTTTCCTGTCCCTATCCGTGCTCCGCTCTCGTAATGAGCCACGTGATGCACTCAAAAAAGTATATCTTATTTAACCTTGCACTAAAAAGATCAATTGTAAAGTATAGTAGTTAGCAAGGGTCGAGTCCTCAGGGATTGAGTTTCAATTTATAAGTTATTAGTTTATCACTTAAGTTCAAAGACAAAAAAAAAAAAGGGTTTTGAAATAATTAAAAGTAAAGAAAACAATAAAAGTAAGATGCAAACAAGTAAGAGAAAATCAAATATAAGAGAAGTATGGTTAAGGTTTCATTCTCTACCACTAGACATCATTGAAAATCAATTTCAGATCTATCAACATCAATTAGCTATCAAAGTTAACAATAGTAGATAACAACATCCTATGTTACCCCAATCCTTCCTTAGTTCGTTGTTAAGCAGGACGAACACCACTACTTAAATCTCTAACTATCAAACAACCTAGGAAGAACATCTCTAAATTTAATTTGACAGCAGCTTTATGATGAGAAAGATAGATTGATCTAAGTAACAAAAGCATGAACATGAATTGTTTAACTTAGGTTATGTTCCACTTTGCAATTAGCGAAAACTTTACCATAATCATTAATCACAAATTGCCACTTATGAATAGGAAATCAAGACAATTACACGGATCAAGACTCCTAAACTAGTAATAGATAATTATCAAGATATATCTAGTTTGCAACCTAAACAAATCAAGACAACATCATGAACAATTGTTATACAAGAACGCAAACAACTTTGATAGAAAACTAATGATAGATAGAATCTCAAAATCAATTACAAAACATGTGTAGGGCTTTGAAATCACCCTTAACCAAAAAAAAAGAAAGTTTAGCCTAGCATAAGCATAGATGATATATACATAAAAATAAAAAGAAAATAAAAGAATGGAGAATAAGAAGAATGATAATCTTTGAGTCTCCTCAAAAGATTATGATAGTTTGTGGCTCAAAAGATGGTATTTATAGAGCTTTTTGACCTTGGAAATCTTTTCTTGCTGATCAAGGAAGCTAGGAGGCAAAATAAGGCAAGTTTGGAATTTTTATCAATTTTTCTAAGTTTTTGGAAGCAGTAAGGTCGGTGCCGCAGGGCCACTTTCTGGCTCGGCGGCGTCGAGTGGGCTGACTTGGTATTTTTTCCTGCCAACGTCGGTTTCGCGACTGCTACACTATCTTGCACTTTGTCGGCTGATTTGGATAACCATCCTTTGTCCGATTTAGGCGTGTACACTATTGTTGGAAAGGTATTCAAGTAAGATTCAAAAGTCAAGAAAAAGTTTCTTCAAATAATGACTTTAACATAATTATTTCCTTGCAACAAGCTCCAGAAGTCAGATCTGCCTGATCATCTAGCAATAAGAATTTGATCTTTTTAACTCCCAAGTCTTCTTCTATCTTGTGATTGTGACTTTATAAGCTCTTTAACATCATAATTGACATGTTTTGACTTCATTCTCCTTATTGTACCTAAAATTCAAAAACATAATATAAGTAAACAAGATAAAGATCGAAAACATAACAAAAACTAAAGGTAGAAAAGGCATAAAATGTATATTTTATGAGCTTATCAAATACCCCCACATTTAGCTTTTTCCTAGTCCTCAGGAAAAACAAAATAAAATAAGAAAATAAGAAAATCTAATCTAATCTAATCCACATTCGTAAGAAATCACGGTGACACTTAGCATGTGACACATGCCTTTAAACCCCTAGGTGTCCCTAGTGGACGAGTTTAGTCTCGTGAGGGTTTACTAGGACGATACCCACAAACATTGGAAACATAAAAATAATAATAAATAAATAAATAAATAAAAATAATAACTACAACTAATCCTTTCAATATAAATTAGAGATAATCATTGGATAAGTAAATAGTTTGAGTTAAAGAAATTCAATACTTAAAGAAATTCACAAAAAATCATGCTTGAATGTAAATAGTTTGAGTTAAGCCAATATTAACATAACATATTTCAATCAAAATAGTGCATATTCAAACTTAATCTCAACTTCTCACATGGGATACTCTCATGATTTTCACTCTTTAAAGTAGTGGTAAAGTGCTTACACTCAATCAATCTCATGAAAACAGCTCTACCATATGCTTGCTTGTCCACCTATTCTCCACTACTTAGATCATGCAACCTCATGAATCAAGAGGTCTTTATTCAAGGTTGTAATGGGGCCAAGGGGTTATAACGTGGTTAAATAAATAAAAAAAAAGATATCACAAAGGTTCCAAAGACTTCATAGTATTTAGAGACAAAACAAGATTTCACAAATAAAACTTTCCCAATATTCTTAGAAGTACATAATCACATAGGCTAAATTTTTCATGTTGAGCGTTTGCTTCATTCTAACCAACCTTGTAACATCTTTTTTCTTTTCTTTAACTAGAAGTTCAAGAGATGATTCAATTTTTTTTTCATTTTATTTCCTCATGGAAATGTATTTTTACAATATTCCCTTTTCTTTTTCTCTTGACTTTTACCTTTCTCCTCCCCTACACTTATCTTTTGTTCTAACCCAAATTTTCAAAAAGTATCCCTTGTTTTTGCAATATGTCTCAAACATTCTAGTCCATCTTTAGAACAAGGGTAAAGATATAAATGTGTTTAGGCTAGGTGTAAGATGTGGTTACCAATAAAATAGCATATTCTATGTAAGCTCAAATTGGCTCACTAGGGGGATGTTCTCTTGGAACATCAATAATGGATGGCTTATTTGGCCCTGGTTATAATCCTAAAGCCTCTATCATTTTCATGTTGTCACATGTATCAATATAGTCTCAAACAGTTTAAAGCAAGTTCTAGAGAATCATGTAATTATAAGAGCACTCAAGAAGGAAATTAGATTGATATGTATAATGCATCAATCGTATAGGCTCAAAACTCACAAGGATGATTATACAAGTCTGTTGATACGTGATCCCTTCGCAGGGACCCGTTCGAGTGAGGGGGAAACAGAAGCAGAGGAAAAGACGACTTAATTCTTCTAGATTAAAATAAAAGGTCGAGGGTATGAAAAAGGCCTCGGAAAAAGTCATGGAGTCGCCACCAATATTTTTTGGGTAGGTGTGATCGGCCACCTATTAAAAACTATTTTGTAAAACATTTTAAAATTAATTAAAACATTTTTAAAACCAATTTCAAGTCCACGTTTTAAACCAGAGAAATCAAAGAGGCAAGTTCGGGACTCGATTATGTGCGGGGAAGGATTAGCACCCGCACAATGCCCGTATAAAACGGTACCTTATTAATCGTGTGTTATCTCAAGTCTCGATAAAAAGTCGATTTTAAATTTAATATTTCAAATTAATTCCCAATTTTAAGAAAAATAATTTCATTTTTAATTGAAAATAATCCAAAATTTATTAATTCAAAATTTTCCTATATTTCCCGACAAATGTGGCAAAATATAGAAATTTTTATTTATTTGGAAAAATTTCCGAATCATTCTCGTTTTAAAGAAGATATTCTGTTATTAATGGTAATTGATGATATCCTCCCCAGCAAACCCGGCAGAGAACTCATGAATTATTTTAACTCGGGAATATCTTTATTTTATTGAAAATCATTATCTTTTTCAAAACATTTTAAAAAAATATGAATATGAACATGTGTGACATAAAAAAAAATGACATAGCAAAGTCTAGATAATATAATGCAACCTAAATGATATGGTATAATTTAAAAGGCATAGCATATCCTAAATGAAATGAGATATCCTAAGTATCATGACATTCTAAATGAAATGAATAAGATTTAAATGATATGGAAAATTTAAATGACATGGCATATCCTAAATAAGATAATCTAAATGACATGGAATATTATCTAAGTGACATGGAATATGAAACATTAAATAATGCTATCATGAAATATGCATGAAAATAAAATAAGAAAATGCATGAACATAGTATATGCTAAATAATATGACAACAATAAATAACTAAAATAAAAAGCATAAGATAGCATGAAATATTCAAAACCATATGGCAAACAATATAACATCATAAAAATGTAAATCAAAATAGTAATAATACCATAGAAAAATATCATAGAAAATCACATATTAAATAAAATGCATGAAAATGGAAATTGAATGCATGAAAATATATTTTTTCCTTTAAATAAGGAAATCCGTATATCTAAAAAGATACCTGGCTACCTTAGGAAAATATATCAAATTAAATCTTAAAAAATCAAAATACTTTGTGATTTTTTTAAAAACAATTTAAGAGACTTGAATAAATATTAAAACCTTAGCCAAAACCTTTGAAAATGACTCTAATTTCCTAAGTTTAAAATCCCGAACTTGACCACCCTTAACCTGAGATTTATAATATCATTTTTAGAGTTTAAAAATACTTAGAAACTATCCTAAGACAGTAGCTAATGCTTCTAACCAACCCCCCTCTAAATGCCTTAGCCAAATTCAACAATTGTTTTTCTTTTGAATTCAAATCTGCCTCTATTGTCTTGTTTTGACACACAATTTTTTATCCTATTTTTAAAAATTCCAAAAAATTTAAAAAAAATACTAGAGACTTAAAGCATGTAAAACTACACGATAACAAATTTTCTTAATTTTTTTATTAAAGATGGCTTCCCAGAAAAATCGGGAAAGTACGAGTACTGGATGAAAAACTGTTTTGCCAAAACACTTTTTTCGCCTTTGATAAAATCATTTAAAAATCAAAATAAAAATGTTGGAGACTTTCATAAAGACATACAAACATTAGCTAAAACATTTAAAAACCTTGGACAAGAATTGGCTAAGTAAAAAAATCACAAAGGTAGAATAATCAATTTGATGACCCTTTAATTTTCCACAAGTAGGCTCAAGTGAGCATGACTTTGAGCCATTGATTGGCCTAAGTCATATATAATGTGGCATGTGTGAAATACATGAAAATACAGCAAAGTGAATGCATGAAATAGCCTAAGTGATATGGAAAATGCATGGCATAAATAACCTAAATGCCTAGCATGAGTTTGCATGGCAACAAATGTTATCCTAACTTAACATGCATGAACTAATGTCTAAATGACATGGAAAATGACATTAAAAATAATGAAAATGGCCTAGTGCCTAAATGACATGGGAAATGACATGGCATATGAAAATGGCCTAAAGTCTAAATGTCATGAAACAACAACATGGCATATGAAAATAGCCTAATGCTTAAATGACATGTAAAATGACTTGGAATAATAAAAGTGGCCTAAAGCTAAATGACATGTGAAATGACATGGCATATGAAAATGGCCTAATGTCTAAATGTCATGGAAAAATAACATGGCATATGAAAATGGTCTAAAGCTAAATGACATGTAAAATGACATAGAATAATAAAATGACCTAAACTTAAATGACATGGAATAATAAAAATGGCCTAAAGCTAAATGACATGTGAAATGACATGGCATATGAAAATGGCCTAATGTCTAAATGTCATGGAAAAATAACATGGCATATGAAAATGGCCTAAAGCTAAAAGAAAATACATATGGCCGAATGGCCTAGGAACCAAAGTGTTGTGAGAAATGTCATGTAAAATGACCTAACTAAATGCTATGGAAGATGATATGAAAAATGGAAATGGCCTAAACTATATGACAATAGCCCCAAGATGCAAAAATATGACATAGGTCCAAAGAACAAGATGGTTAGCAATAATATAAATATACATAGAGATAAACAATTACAGAAATAAACAAGTTAAAGTAAGCAAATAAATAATAAAGAGATGAGCTCCATGGTTGGTACACTGGACAAAGCCCCCCTAACTATTACCTTTTGATTCTCATCAAGGTCATGAAGCCTTTTCAATCTCAAAATCATAAAAAAAAAACCAATGTAGAAAAAATATGGAGATGAGCTCCATGGTAGGTATATTGGACAAAGCCCACCCTAACCATTATCACTTGATTTTCATCAAGATAATGAAGCCTAACCATTCTTTTATTTATTTTTGAAAAGCAAGAACAACAAGAAAGATGTAAAAGAAATGGTAGGAAATCACATGGAAAACAAAAAATAAAGCATGAGGAAGAAGAAGAAAAAATGTAGTAGCAATGGTAGAATGGCTACCTTAACAAAAGCTTTTCTTCCTTTCTTTCAAAAACCATTTTTTTTCACTATTAGCTACTGACTTCCCCTCCTAAATGATCAGCCTATATGGAAAAAATAAAACATTTCCCTCTTCCCTCTTGCTTGGCCGAATGGCCCTTCAACCATATGATGATTTTTGCACTTTTTCTCCTCCAATCTTGTCCCTTAGATTAAGATATTTTCTTTAAAACATAAAAATTTCATCTTTCCAATTGATATCAGCCCTTAAGATGTACTCATACCTTGTAATAACCTCAGCCCTTAGATGAAAAAGAGGACCAATCCCATGCACTCCCTTGCTTGGCCCTTTGAGTGCCTACCCTTGGATGAGTTGTGCTCTTCCATTCTTGGTCATTGGATGAGGACAACATAAAAATGACATCTTGTAGATTAAATCCATCCCTTAACATGTGTACTCAGCCCTTGTACATGGCCTAAGCCATTGGATGAAAAGGAATAATACCATGCACTTTCTTGCTTGGCCAAATGGATGTCCACCTTTGGATGAGTTGTGCTCTTCCATTCTTGGCCATTAGATGAGGGTTCTTTCATGACAAATAAAAATATCATCCTGGCATTTAATCTTGGTCATTGAATCGTGTATGCAACTTTTCTACAAGGCACCTAAGCCATTGGATGAAGGAGGACCATTTGCAAGGTACTAGTGGTAGCATATGAGCTTGATAGTGACTAAAGAATTAAATTGATCAAGCTTCCTTCTTCTCCTCTATGCTGGCTGATCAAAGGAGGTAAAATCCCAGCAATTCCTTCTTCTTTCATATTTTTCTTAATAACAAATTTTCCCTTTTTGTTTTCTTCGGTAAAATGACCTTTTTGATCCCCGGACCTAAATAAATAGCAAATGGACTCCAAATTCAAATTTTCTTTTTTCAATACTTCCGAAATAATGAAAAATTGAATTCTGGAAGCTTTCAATATTTTTGGAGTGCATTTGCTATTTATTTTGGATTTATTTCCAAAATTGCCCCTTAATGCACCCGAACTTTTGTCATTTTGTAAACGAGCTCCGAATCTAGATTTTTCTTAACCAATCTCTTCCAAATAATTTAAAAGTGTGATATGGAAGTTTTCAATATTTTTGGAGCTCATTTGCTATTTTTCGGGATTTATTTGCTTCAATTTCTGCATAGGGGACCCGAGATTTGGCCATTTTGCAAACGAACTCCAAATCTGGATTTTCTTTCTCCAATTTCTTCCAAATAATTTAAGAATGATATTTGCAAATTTTCAGAATTTTTGGAGTTCATTTGGTATTTTTTGGGGATTTATCCTTTTGAATTTTTGCATAATGGACCCGGGTTTTGGCCATTTTGCAAACGAACTCCGAATCAAGATTTTCTTTCTCCAATCTCTTCCAAATAATTTAATAGTGAGATCTGCAAAATTTCAAAATTTTGCAGATCTCATTTACTATTGTTTCGGGATTTATCCTTTTGAATTTATGCATAGTGGACCCGAGATTTGGCCATTTTGCAAACGAACTTCGAATCAATATTTTCTTTCACCAATCTTTTCAAAAAGATTTAAGAATGAGATCTACAAATTTTTAGAATTTTTGGAGTTCATTTGCTATTTTTCCCAAATTTTCCAATTTTGCCCTTTTGCCTTCGAAGCCCGGTTTTGCTCAAAACAAGTTCGATTTTCAGATTTTCTTCAAATTGAGCCCTGGGCTATCCTTGTGTAATCGCTCCTCATCAATTATGGGCTTTATTCTTACCGAATCGGGCCATTTCTGTAATTCTTCCAAATTTCACCAAAATCCACCAAAAACCCTAATTATCAGTTTTCTTTCAAATTGACTTTTCTTTCAGTTTTTTTCCATGTAGCTTCTCCATTACCCGTAGTCAGTTCTTATCTTTCATTTGGGACCTTCAATTTTGACCAATTTGATCGTTGAAGCATTTTTCCCCAAATTTCTCGAACTAGGGTTTCTTTTCTACTGAGATCCGTAACCCAACTTTCGAACTCCAAAATTTTCAATGTAGACCTCGGATTATCAAAATTCTTTCACCACCTTTCAATTGAACTTCAAATATTTATTTTGAAAGTGGGTTGACTTTTTCAGTAGTTGACTTTTTGGTGTTGACTTTTTTGGGGTTGAATTTATTCGAGTTTGACTTTTTCTATCTGTTTTCTTAGATTGAGTCTCGGAGTACCACCTGCTGGGTGAGAAAAGCCTTTTTGCATTCTGAATCATCAATTTAGGAAGAAAACATACTTGATTTAGTGGTCCGGACAAAATTAGACGTCTACAGCTGCCCCTCTTTGGCTATTGCTGAGAATCAGAAATCAGGCAAAGATAAACAAACACTAATTTTATCCGGTTAGTGAAATCACATGTGAAGGACAGGGAAAGGGGTTTCATTCATCATTTTTTTTTTTGAAAAAGCTATAAATTGAAGATTTAATCCTTAAATTGAGTTCCCTGACTAATCAAGGCTCGACCCGTCTTAAGGAAACGAGTTCGATTTGTAAAAGAAGAAAATTGCTCCCGAAGGTCTTAAGAATGGTGCCTGGAGGCCTTACCCATGATTTGAAAAATTATGCCCGGAGGTCTTAAAAATGGTGCCCGGAGGCCTTACCCATGATGAAAGTACCTTGACGACGGTCTCAAGGCTCGACTCATTTGATAAAACAGAATGAATTCGATTTAAAACAACAGGAAATACCTCGATAGTGATCTCGAGGCTCATCTCATTAAATAAAACAGAATGAATTCGATTTTAAAATAAAAGGAAATACCTCGACGATGGTCTCGGGGCTCAACTCATTTGATAAAACAGAATGAATTTGACTTAAAACAAAGGGAAATACCTCGACGATGATTTCGGGGCTCGACTCATTTGATAAAATAGAATGAATTCGATTTAAAACAAAAGGAAATACCTCAACGATGGTCTCGGGGCTCGACTCATTTGATAAAACAGAATGAGTTTGATTTAAAACAAAAGGAAATACCTTGATGATTCTCTCGGGGCTCGACTCATTTGATAAAACAGAATGAATTCGATTTAAAACAAAAGGAAATACCTCGACGATGGTCTCGGGGCTCAACTCATTTGATAAAGCAGAATGAATTCGATTTGGGGAAGCCAAAGTTTTCCTGATTCCTGCAGTGTTAGCTAAATGCAATGATGAGAATGACATGCTTTGCAAATACTTGTATGTTTCCTAAGGATGAATACAATCAAATGATTGTGTCATCATTTCTAATCCATGGTTTCTTTGAGGTTCACAGATTATCTGACTTCATGACGGAGTCTTCAATTGTTCACTGATGCCCCCACTTAAGTAACCCTTTACTCAAGATAAATTGTCAAACAGTCCCAGTTTCAGACTTCGTTGAAATTCACAAATTTCTGACTTCATGGCGGAGTCTCCAACACATTCACTGCTTTTCTTTACTTGGTGAATTTTCCATCAGGATTAGTGGTTTCCAAACCCTTCCTAAGATTTAAATCTACTCCTTAGTAATACTCTGAAATATTTTATTTATTCTTTTTTTTTTTCATTTTATGTTTACTAATCATCATTCAATTTAATAACAAACAAAATGCATCTTAAAAATGTATGAAAGAAAGTATGAAACAAGCAACTGTCATAAAAGGGGTATCAAAAATTTATTGCAACAAAATGTTTTAAAATGATAAAAGTGGATATCAAGGATATAAGAAACAAATGTAAAGTTATAAGTTGTAGATTCCCCGGATGCGAAATATCTTGGATCTTTTTCAAATCATCTGAAATTTATCTTGAACGAGTAATTTACTTGGTAATCCCTCGTCTTCCGTAGTTACGTCAGACTGAGTTGTTCCCCTTTTCTCTGATTTTCGAATACTTTCTCCCCCTTTACAAAGAGCATTGATTCAAAGCTTAATCAGTACTTGAGCCGCCCTTTGCGGATTTTCAACTCAGGTGTCCCCCATTCGGTATTAAGTCACCCTTTGCGGGTTTTCGGCTTCAACCTGTCCTTTTTTTTTTCATGCATCTGAGAATTCTAAATGCTTCCAAGGAAAAAATGTAAATTCAAAAGAGGGGATGAATTCTGAGAAAAACCTTCCAAATTAAATATCCATGCTTGATCAAAATGGACTGTCAAAGCACGTAATGTAGGCCAAGGTTTGGGTTTAGAAGGAAAGGATAAAATAGGCCCAAAATGTGTTTAAGGGTGATTGGATCAACGATCATTTCCTGAAGAGAATTCATTCTTGAAACATTTGTCCCTCTTTTTTTTCAATCTCTTTTCTTTCATTGTTTGTTTCATTTGCCATTCTTTGATTTCACATTTTTCGAAGGCTTTCTTTTTGCCATGATTTTTGATTATTTTTTCTCGTATTTGCCCTCCGGTGTAGAGGGTGATCCTTGATCAGGGTTCAAAGAAAGAAATAATTCTTAAGGCTCAAAAGGGGTGACTAAGGATAATTTCTTCTTAGTGAAAGGAATATGAAAGATGGCCATTCATCATATCAAGCATGAATTTTCTCATTTAAAAAGCAATTCACAGGGGATATAGATATATAGAATTTCCATTTTCTACACTTGGAATCATTCGAATTCCCATGTGCATAGCATCACACATTTTTTTTTTCAAGCATAATACTTCTTCAGTTCATCAGCATTCACGGGATGTCTAAAATCACCCCCGTCCATCCGAGTTAGAATCAATGCTCCTCTAGAAAAAGCTCTTTTTACCACATAGGGTCCTTCCCAATTTGGAGCCCATTTTCCTCGTGGATCCTTCACTATAAGGAGAATTTTCCTCAGTACTAACTCCTCCTCTCAGAACTGTCTGGGACGAACCTTCTTGTTATGGGCTCGAATCATCCTTTTCTGATACAACTACCCATGACAAATTGCCTTCAATCTTTTCTCCTCGACGAGATTCAGCTGTTCATAACGAGCTCTAACCCGTTCTGCCCTTTCTAGGCCAACCTCCATCAAAACTTGAAGTGAAAGAATCTCAGCTTCAACAGGTAACACTGCTTCCATGCCATATACCAAAGAAAATGGCGTTTCCCCTGTAGATGTGCAAACCGAAGTGCGATATGCGTAAAAAGAAAAAGGCAAGATCTCATGCCAATATTTGTACACATCGGTCATCTTCTCGACAATCTTCTTGATGTTTTTGTTGGCTGTTTCTACTGCCCCATTCATCTTCGGACGATAAGGTGTCGAATTATGATGCGTGATCTTGAACTGAGTACATACCTCTCTCATCATCTTATTATTCAGATTGAGAGCATTATCTGAAATGATTCTTGCTGGCAATCCATATCAGCATAGGATTTCCTTCTTAACAAATCTGCGTACCATCGACTTTGTCACATTCGTATAAGAACTAGTTTCCACCCACTTTGTGAAATAATCTATGGCCACCAGGATGAAGTGATGTCCATTTGAAGCTTTCGGGGTAATAGGCCCAATCATATCCATTCCCCATATTGAAAATGGCCATGGTGCTGTCATGACATGCAATGGCGATGGCGGCACATGAATTTTATCTACATAGATCTGGCATTTATGACACTTCCGGGAATAACTGATACAATCTCCTTCCATTGTCAGCTAATAATATCCTGCCCTCATAATCTGCTTAGCAAGCATGTGACCATTAGCATGGGTGCCACATATCCCTTCATGGACTTTCTCTATGATTCTTTGAGCTTCGGCAAACCCGACACATCTCAATAGGACTTGATCTTTCCCTTTCTTGTAGAGAATCTCGCCATTTAGAACAAAACTCATTGCTAGCCTTCTCAGAGTTCTCTTGTCATTTTCTATTGCTCGCTCTGGATATTGTTGATTCTTGATGTATTGCAAAATATCGTTATACCAAGGGAGACCATCTACTTCTTCTTCGATACTCAAACAGTGGGCAGGAGATTCATATATGCTCATCCTGATCGGCACAACTTTCGCCCTTTCATTCACTTTAAACATTGATGAAAAAGTAGCCAGAGCATCCGCCATCCGATTTTCTTCTTGGGGGAAGTAATTGAAACTTACTTCTTCAAACTCCTCCAATAAACTCAGTATGAGTTCTCGGTATCGAATTAATTTTGTATCTCGGGATTCCTATTCTCTGCGTAACTGGTATATCACTAGGGCTGAGTCTCCAAAAACCTACATTCTTTTGTTCTTTCCGTCTACGGCTGCACGAGGCCCATTGTACATGCCTCATATTCTGCAGTATTGTTTGTACAATCAAAATCCAATCTGGCAGTGAAGGGATAATAATCTTTTTTTGGGGATATGAGCACTGCACCGATTCCGTGCCCTATGGCATTAGATGCCCCATCAAAGTACATCTTTCATATTTTCTGCTTCAAGGGAACCTCATCCACTTGCGAAACATACATCAAATCTTCATCTGGGAAATCAAAGTTCAACGGGTCATAATCTTTCACTGCCCGACTTGCTAAAAATTCAGCCACTGCACTATCCTTGATAGCTTTCTGACTCACATATACAATGTCGTATTCTGACAACAAAACTTGCCGTCTTGCCATCCTCCCTGACAAAGAAGGTGCTTCCAACATGTATTTGATTGGATCTAGCTTAGCGATCAACCACATCGTGTGGTACAGCATGTACTGTCTAAGCCTTCGAGCAGTCCAAGCTAAAGCACAACACAACTTTTCTATCGACAAATATTTCAACTCATAATCTGTGAACTTCTTGCTGAGATAGTAAACCGCCTGTTCTTTCTTCTAGTCTCATCAAGCTGCCCCAAAACACATCACATGGATCTCCCAAATACGGATAGATACAATATCATCGATTTACCCAGAGCCGGTGGCATTAATACTGGTGGGTTTGATACATAATGCTTAACCCTTTCAAAAGCAATCTGACACCCTTCATCCCACTCTCCTGGATCACCTTTTCAAAGTAGCTTAAATATTGGATCACATTTATCGGTTAACTGAGAAATAAATCGAGCAATGAAATTCAATCTCCCCAGAAAACCTCTTACTTCTTTTTGAGTACGTGGAGGTGGCAAATTCTGGATGGCCTTCACTTTGTCCGGATCAATCTCGATTCCTTTTTTGCTAACAACAAAACCCAACAATTTCCCCGAACTGACTCCAAAAGTGCATTTTGCCGAGTTTAGCTTGAGTTGAAACCTTCTTAGTCTTTCAAAGAGTTTCCTAAGATTTGCAATATGCTTCTCTCTCCTTGTGAATTTGCAATCATATCATAAACATAGACCTCAATTCCCTTATGCATCATGTCAAGAAACAAGGTAACCATGGCTCTCTGATATGTTGCCCCAACATTCTTCAATCCAAATGGCATTATCTTGTAGCAGAATGTTCCCCACATTGTAACAAATATGGTTTTCTCCATATCTTTTGATGCCATCTTAATCTGATTATATCCCGAGAATTCGTCCATGAAAGAAAACAAGGAACTCTTCACCGTATTATCACCAAAGTATCAATATGGGGCAAAGGGAAATTATCTTTAGGACTGGCCCTGTTCAGATCTCGGTAATCAACGCACATCCGCACCTTGCCATCCTTCTTTGATACTGGAACAATATTTGCCACCCATTTCGGATATTTTGCCACCTCTAAGAATCCAGCGTCAAACTGCCTCTTCACCTCCTCTTTTACCTTTAACAGCATGTCCGACTTCATTCTTCTCAACTTTTGCTGAATTGGCTTGCACTCTGGCCTTAAAGAGAGCTTATGAACCACAATGTCTGGATTCAAACCCGGCATGTCTTGGTATGACCATGCAAATACATCTACATATTCCCTGAGCAAGGCTATCAATTCACCCTTTATTGATGACGACAATTTTGTCCCAACTTTAGCCTCTTTTATCTCCTCACTACTTCCCAAATTTAACAATTCCAATAGCTCCTCATGAGGAAGTACTTGTATCTCTTCTTGTTATATTTTTCTTAATAAGTCCGGAGGTAAACCATAATCCTCAATATCTTCGTTGGCCTCAAAATCACTTATGCAAATGGGTCTTTCAAAATCAATTTCAGAATTATTGACAAGAAGGTCCTCATATTCCGTATCCATACACCTTTAAATAGGTGGGGAAGAAACAATATATGAAAACATATATACATTGAAAGCAAAATAAATATCATAAATGAAAAAATATGGACACATCAGTATGAAGGAAATGCATTGTGTTTGTTATTTATTGAATGAAAATTTTTAGACAAAAGCCCATTACAAAAGAAATTCTTAATATCTTCGGGCAAAGATATTTAAGATTTGTTTAATAGCATTACGTTGGAATAGAGCTAAAAACTAATGGCAGCTCGGTTGCACTCAAATTGGTCAGTCTATATCCTGGTGGACAAGGTCGCACCATCTAGTTAGCATTCTCACTTTCAATTATTTCCTTCGTGGTCATGCAGATCTCCATATCATATATCTTCTCATCCCTATTCACTTGGAATCTCTCGAAGGCTTGCTCAATCATTATAAATACATCATCTGAATTCTTTTCTTCAAACAGAGAATCGGCCGAGCGAAAGCTGTGAAAGATTGGTGGGAAATTCATAGGCTCCCACTCAATATCCATACCCGCGAGACGGGCCATCCTCCTTTGTCGGTCTTTTTCAACTTGTTTCCTCTTTTCATGGGCCTTCGGAAGATACCCTAAACCAAACCGATCTTTCTTTCCCACTACTTCCATTACCCGGGCCATCTCTTGAAGATATTTTCCAAGACCTTTTCTAGCCCTGCAGCCCTTTCCCACTGTAGTTCTTACTCCCAACCTTATGTTCTTGGACAACCTTGGTTTTGGAATTTTTTGTCCTTCAGCAACGAAAATTGCATTTACGAACTCCAAAGACCGAAAGGAACATTCTACGGCATCTTCATTGGGTTCAACATAAGGAGATTCAGTAGATGCAGAGGCTATTATGTCCTCTTCTCCTGATACAGTGACCAAACGCCCCTCCATCACAAATTTTAGCTTTTGGTGGAGAGATGAGGGTACAACCCCTGCTGAATGTATCCACGGCCTTCCCAACAACCAGTTATAGGACGGATTAATATGCATGACCTAAAAGTTCACCGTATAGGTACATGGGCCTATCTCCAGAGGAACCTCGATAGTTCCTATTACATCTCTCCTGGTACCATCAAAAGCTCTGACCACCGTGCAACTCGGCAGCATATAAGAAATATCAATTGGCAACTTAGACCGGGTTGTGAGGGATATTACATTTAATGAAGAATCATTATCAAGAAGCACCCTTGGTAGTATATGCCGCTTGCAAGTGGTTGTTATGTGAAGTGCCTTTGTGGACCCAATACCATTGGGTGGTATTTCATCATAACTGAAATATATAGGATTGTCTGCCGCAATATTTCCCACCAGCCTGTCTAATTTTTCTACCGATATGTTGTTAGCCACATATGCCTGATTCAACACTCTCAACAGGGAATTTTTGTGTGGCTTCGAGTTTAATAGCAAAGATAAGATGAAGATTCTTGCTGGCTGACGCTGCAATTGCTCAACCACACTATACTCACTATGTTTTATGAACTTTAAAAACTCACAAGCCTTCTTTTCATTCAATGGCTCTTTTATCTTGTTAACCGGGGCTGATCCCCTTTCTGCTTCTTTTGACAAATCCATCTCAATATGGATAGGTATAGCTGTTTTCTTCCCGTTGTCCATTCGTCCATCCTTTCTTGTTGATCCCTGTTTAACAACCTCAGGGGCATAACACATTCCACTTTGTGTGAAGTGCCCTACACCTGTAATATCTTGCTGACTTGAAGACCCTGGCTTAACCATGCTGCAGTCATACTTCCACAGTGCAGCTTTATTTTCCTTGTATGAAAAAGAAGAAGGCAAATCTATGGTTAGCTTAGACGCAATTTCCTCAACAACCGGAGTAGTATTCTCTGGCTTATCGTAATAGATGGTCAAAGGTCTTCCTATCCCGTAACCAGTCGCATTCTCAATAACCTCTACTTCATCCTCTATTTCTTCGTAAAACTGGGCTTCCCCCTTATCCATCATCTTTTGGACTTTAGCCAGAAAGTCCCTACATTCCTGTATGATATGACCTTTACATCCATGGAACGGGCACCAATTCTGCACCTTCTTTGCAACCATTTTTAAACTGTCTGCATCCCCCACCATTCCTGCCTTAACCATCTCAACCCATACTGTTAACATTGGAGTCTTGACTTCCCTGACATCCCTTTTTACCCTTCTGACTTTCCCTGTCCATACTGCATTTACTCGATTCTCAGCATGATCGGGCAATGGGTTGCCCGCTACATTTGACCCATTCTTTGACCCAAACTTCACAACTCCGGTATTGATTAAACTTTGAACTTTCTTTTTGAAGGCAATGCAATCCTCAGTCGAATGCACCTAAATTTCTGCATGATATGCGCAATTGGTATTTGCATTGTACCATCTTGGGTATGGTGGGATCAAAGGTTTAAGATATACGGGCGCGACAAGTTGGCCCTGCAGTAATTTGGGATATAGCTCACCATAGAAGGTAGGAATGGGATCAAACTAGGTTTTTGATCGTTCATTGCTGAACGTCGGTCATTGCGCGCGGGACCTTGAGTATTTGGGATAGTGTTTTGGGGAAGGGTTATCTGTGGGGATATACCAGTTGGAAACGACTGTTGTGGTATATTGGTATAAGGGAATGGATCTTGGGTAAGGTGGTTCACATTGGGGTAGTAAGGATTATACCCCGGGTAAGGTGTGTAAAGTGTAGGAGGTGCATAAGATGTAGTAGGAGTATAGGGCCTTGGTGCTGTATATGGTGTGGGAGGTGTATATGGATATTGGTTGATACTAACTACGTGGGTCTTCTCTTTCTTCCTAGCAGGGAATACCTTCTTCGAAGTAGCAGACTCACCCCCTTCCATTTTTCCATTCTTAATGGCAGACTCTATAGTCTCCCCTGATATCGCCATGTCTGATAAGTCCTTGGTGGCACTCCCCACCAATTTATCATAATATGGTACTTTCAAGGTATTGATGAAAAGCACTTTTAGTTTCTTTGCTAGTTAAAAGGGGTTGCACTTGTGTGGTCAAATCCCTCGACTTTTGCAAGTATTTCTTGAAACTCTCAGTAGTATTCTTTTCCATGTTCTGTAGTGACAGCCTATCAGGTACCATATCAGATACATGTTTATAATACTCCATGAAAGCCCTAACTAAGTCCGTCCACGAACGAATCTTGGTATGACTCAGTTGATTGTAGCATCGGGTTGCAGACCCTATTAAGCTATTTTGGAAACAATGGATAAGCAGTTTTTCATTATCATCATGCTCCGTCATTCTTCTACATTACATGGTCGGATGTGCTGATGGGTTGGTAGTCCCCTTATATTTCTCAAAGTCTGGTACTTTGAACTTTGGGGGAATTACCAGATCGTGTACTAAACTCATCTCTTCGGCATCCAGACTACCAAATAACTCCGCCCCTTCAACGGCCCTCAGCCTCTCCTCTAGTAGTTGATATTTTTTTTGGGATTCTGCCATTTCAACCCTCTTCAGCTCAGTCATCTTTGCCTTTTCCTTTTCAGCTAGTTCCCCAAAATCTGGAACATTAACATCCATTGGGTCAACCCCAATATTAACCTTTCCGGGAACATAGTTCTGTGCCTCAGCAGTTGGCTGGATATAAAAATAGGAGGTTGCCCCAATTGGTAGCTTTTGGCCCTTTTGCTGTATGTTTTCAGGTTGATCCTCTTCATTCACCACCCTTTTCCTGGTGACCGAATTCTCCCCCGGCCCTTTTTGTTTCATCATGGCACTCATCATTTCCATAAGTTTAGTCATCTTTTCCCGTGACTCCTCCTAAGACTTGGCCAATTATTCCTGCAGTTCCCTTTGAGTTCTTTCCATTTTTTCAATTCTAGCATGCTGATCATTCTCCATAGTTCTGGCTTGAGATCGAGTATTGTAAGGGTGTCAAAAATATGGTTCTTTCACTATGCAACCAATTGTACCTTTAGTTTTGAAAACCATGAATTAGCAATTATTAACGAATTTTTTTAATGTTTTATAAAAAATGAATGAATGAATGACTAAATGTTTAATGAATGAACAAATGAATAATTATAAAGAATAAATGAATGGACAAATAAATGTATGACTAAGTATATGAGTATGAATGAATGATATGCAGAATAAATGAATGAATAATTATAACTATGAATAAATGTATGAATGAACGAACAAACTATATAAAGGACAAAATAAGTGAATGATAAAAATATGTATGCATTTGAAAGGATTTGCCCCGGGATAATTCCAACCAAATGGTCTTTCATTGATTTCCTAGAATTAAATACATCAAAGATAGAATAAAAAGATCGCTGCCTAAGACAAGTCTGTAATTGGCCTTTCAAAGTGCTGTTACAAAATATTAGTGCAATAGTAACTCCCTCTGATCTTGGACTTTCCTTCACAATTTCTTTTTGATTGCCTTACTCTTCAATCTGACCCCTACTTGTTCATGGCCCTTTGACGCGTCAGCAGAAACATCACTGTGTAAGCTTTCCTTAGCTTGCTTCTCCAGTTGATTGGCTTGGGCTTCCTCATGCTTCGCTCTCTCTTTCCAGTAGTTACTCTCCTTCTTGAGGTTTTTGACCTCTTA
Source organism: Fremontodendron californicum (assembly GCA_030761205.1). NCBI lineage: Eukaryota > Viridiplantae > Streptophyta > Magnoliopsida > Malvales > Malvaceae > Fremontodendron > Fremontodendron californicum. The sequence goes on from JAULJL010000026.1 coordinate 6,133,146, forward strand.
CTCCTATTCCTCAGAAGTCTTGAGGGTTCCTTCAAATCTGAGCTTGAAGCGGCACCTCTTGTTCTCCAAGTGTAGTTCCTGAAGATCGCCCTTAGCAGTGTCCTTTTCTCTCTTGATCTTTTCCTTTTCTCTTTCTCGAGCTAATTCCCTATTTTTCATGTCCTCAAGCTCTTCTTGCAGTCGGGCAATCTCTTTGGTCATTTGGGCCTTTTTTTTTCAAATTCTGCCCTTGCATTTTCTAACTCTGATGGCACTTCCTTCGGTGGCGAACTCATGAACTGAACTTCTTTCCCATTAGATGCCAACAACCTGTCATTAATCCTCCTTTCCCTCCATGCTAGGTAGTCGGGTGTGACGATGTCGACATATCTGGCTACCTTTATCCGACGGGCCTTTTTCCATGCTTCAATTATTCCCCGCACCTTTCCTGAGTAACCTTATTCGCTATAGGTGAACTCTAATAGACCCAGTCCATGAATCGCGGGTGTGAACTGCTGAGATTCAACCTGTCTTTGCACCAACAAAGGTGCGTAGCTCACGGCTCCCCAAATCCTGAGTAGTGGAACCCCTGACTTGTCTTCATATTTGTACAATATCGGCATAGGGATTATCCATGGAGCTCTCCAAGTTATCATTTCACGCTTAAGATTTCGGAACAGGTTGATCCACTCCTCTTCATTTCTATCTTCGGGCCAATCTATTTTAAGGAATTCACTAATCGGTACTAGGGTTTTCAAGTATGGTTTGAAAGGGACATCTTCCCTTCTCCAAAAATGGCTCTGAATCCAAACATAGAGAAGCTGCATACATCCCCCGAATCTTTCTTTTCCTTCCCTTTTGCAAAAGTTCAAAGATCGAATAGATTCTGCTAGGATGGCTGGAGACGGATCTATCTTGTGTCTTAACTTCTCAAAAAGGTCAACTATGGCCAACTCGACATGTCCTAGTGTCCACGAGAAAATAACCAAATCATATACAGCTAAAGCAAAAATATCCCTAGCAGTCTCTCTATTCGGGTGACTTCGGATCAAAGATTGGAGGGCATCCCTAGGAATACACTCACTTTTCCTTTTCTTAACCACATGATCATTTACCCATTTAATATACATTCCCACAATCCGAGCTAACTTCTTCTTAAACCCTAATGTCTTTGAATCCTTCAAATAAATCCAATCCGGGATGGTATCCTTAATACGCAACAAAGCTAAATATTCCTTTATGGTCGGTGTCATGTCTTCCTTGTTGAAGGTGAAACATCGGTAAACCGAATTCCAAAAATGTACCATAGCCCGAATCAACTCACTGTTAATCTTAATCTGCATCAACAATGCTATGTCTCCATATATCTGAGTGAAAATCCTCTTTTCTGTAACATCCCATTGATTCCAAATATCCATCAACCCTCAAAGATCATTTTTTCGATAAACTAAATCTACCCGTTCTGGCAATGTTGATATAAATATATATATATATCCCTCCTTTAAACAATCCCCATCTCTTCGCTGATCTAACTCCGAACACTGTCGCACCCCTGCATGCTCTTCCACTATCGAACTAGCCTGACCTTCCATGAAAACCCTCTTGGTTGAAGATTATCCCGAGGCCAATAATTTTTCCTATGCGTTATGATGACACAAAAAAATGCATGAAAAAAGAAACAAGTCAGTAGAGGTGAAGAAATCAAATAATAACAAAATAATACAACAAATGTCCCAATGAAAATTTGGCATTAAGATGCATTTAGGGATAGAATTTTGAATCTATGATGGGCAAAACAATGTACGTTCATCACTGCCAAATTTGCAAAATTTATTCAGGATGTAACATAGGTAATAAAAGGTTAGAAATGTCCCTCCATGTGTCCCTAACTTCGGTAATTCTATCAAAAGTCCGGCAGAGTTTCACCTATGTTGGCTCTATGGTTCACTATATATGGGTGAATGAAGTTCTAAAAAGGCTCTGAATTGTTCCTCACTGTCGCATGTGAAGGCTAGTAAGGTACCCCGATAAAAGCGGGTTCAATTCGTTAGAATATATTTCCCTAGCCCATGCGGATTGTTAATCACGGGAGCTTAGGTAATTTATAATTCGAAAGTATTTTGCTAACCCATCCGGATTGTTAATCACGGGAGTGTAGCTACTTCCACTTAAAGGGACGGAACCCGGGTGTAGGGCTCATGATATGCAAATGCGAGTGCGATGTGTGTGAGGAGGCACTACAAACCTTTCACCACCTATTCTACAACCCTGATTCTAAATGCCCGAACAAGGTTGGAGAATAAAAATCATGAATTAATCAATAAACGAATATATGCACCAAAATAACCAGAGAACAATTATAATATGTATGCACTTGAATATGGACATATTTAAGAGCATTTAATTATTTTTGAAATTCTCCTTATGTTTTTTTATGTGGGAATTAAAATTAAATACCAATTAAACCCGACAAAACTGAGACTTTGATAGCAAACGACTAGTTCTAGGCCTGACTCTCTAAATTTCCCCAGTGGAGTCGCCAAGCTGTCGATACGTGATCCCGTCGCGGGGACCCGTTCGAGTGAGGGGGAAACAGAAGCAGAGGAAAAGATGACTTAATTCCTCTAGATTGAAATAAAAGGTCGAGGGTATGAAAAAGGCCTTGGAAAAAGTCATGGAGTCGCCACCAATCTTTTTTGGCTAGGTGTGATTGGCCACCTATTAAAACCGGTTTTGTAAAACATTTTAAAATTAATTAAAACATTCTTAAAACCAATTTCAAGTCTGCGTTTTAAACCAGAGAAATCAAAGAGGTGAGTTTGGGACTCGGTTACGTGCGGGGAAGGATTAGCACCCCCACAACGCCCGTATAAATGGTACCATATTAATCGTGTGTTATCTCAAGTCTCGATAAAAAGTCGGTTTTAAATTTAATATTTCAAATTAATTCCCAATTTTAAGAAAAATAATTCCATTTTTAATTGAAAATGATCCAGAATTTATTAATTCAAAATTTTCCTATATTTCCCGACAAATGTGGCAAAATATAGAAAATTTGATTTATTTGGAAAAGTTTTCGAATCATTCTCGTCTTAAAAAAGATATTCCGTTATTAATGATAATTGATAATATCCTCCCCAGCAAACCCGACAGAGAACTCATGAATTATTTTAACTCGTGAATGTCTTTATTTTATTGAAAATCATTATCTTTTTCAAAACATTTAAAAAATATATATGAATATGAACATGTGTGACATAAATAAAAAGACATAGCAAAGTCTAGATAATATAATGCAACCTAAATGATATGGTATAATTTAAAAGGCATAGCATATCCTAAATGAAATAAGATATCCTAAGTATCATGATATTCTAAATGAAATGAATAAGATTTAAATGATATCGAAAATTTAAATGACATGGCATATTCTAAATAAGATAATGTAAATGACATGGAATATTATCTAAGTGACATGGAATTTGAAATATTAAATAATGCTATCATGAAATATGCATGAAAATAAAATAACAAAATGCATGAACATAGTATATGATAAATAATGTGACAACAATAAAGAACTAAAATAAAAAGCATAAGATAGCATGAAACATTCAAAACCATATGACAAACAATATAACATCATAAAAATGTAAATCAAAATAATAATAATACCATAGAAAAATATCGTAGCGAAAATCACATATTAAATAAAATGCATGAACATGGAAAATGCAATGCATGAAAATGTATTTTTTCCTTTAAATAAGGAAATCCGTAAATCTAACAAGATATCCGGCTACCTTAGGAAAATATATCAAATTAAATCTTCAAAAATTGAAATACTTTGTGATTTGTTTGAAAACAATTTAAGAGTCTTGAATAAATATTAAAACCTTAGCCAAAACCTTTGAAAATGGCTCTAATTTCCTAAGTTTAAAATCCCGGACTTGACCACCCTTAACCCGAGATTTATAAAATCATTTTTAAAGTTTAAAAATACTTAGAAACTATCCTAAGACAGTAGCTAATGCTTCTAACCAACCCACCTCTAAATGCCATAGCCAAATTCAACAATTGTTTTTCTTTTGAATTCAAATTTGCCTCTGCTGTCCGGTTTTGCCACACGATTTTTTAACCTATTTTTAAAAATTCCAAAAAATATAAAACAAATACTGGAGACTTAGAACATGTAAAAATACACTAGAAACAATTGGATTAATTTTTTGATTAAAGATGACTACCCAGAAAAATCGGGAAAGTACGAGTACTGGATGAAAAACTGTTTTGCCAAAACACATTTTTTGGCCTTTGATAAAATCATTTAAAAATCAAAGTAAAAATGTTGGAGACTCTCATAAAGACCTACAAACAGTATCTAAAACATTTAAAAACCTTACACAAGAATTGGCTAAGTAAAAAAATCACAAAGGTAGAATAATCAATTTGATGACCCTTTAATTTTCCACAAGTATGCTTAAGTGAGCATGACTTTGAGCCATTGATTGACCTAAGTCATATATCATGTGGCATGACATGAAATGCATGAAAATACAGCAAAGTGAATGCATGAAATGCATGGTTTAAAGGCTAAGTGATATGGAAAATGCATGGCATAAATAACCTAAATGCCTAGCATGAGTTTGCATGGCAACAAATGCTATCCTAACTTAACATGCATGAACTATTGTCTAAATGACATGGAAAATGACCTTAAAAATAATGAAAATGGCCTAGTGCCTAAATGACATAGGAAATTACATGGCATATGAAAATGGCCTAAAGTCTAAATGTCATGGAACAACAACATGGCATATGAAAATAGCCTAATGCTTATTGACATGTAAAATGACATGGAATAATAAAAATGGCCTAAAGCTAAATGACATGTGAAATGACATGGCATATTAAAATGGCCTAATGTCTAAATGTCATGGAAAAATAACATGGCATATGAAAATGGCCTAAAGCTAAATGACATGTAAAATGACATAGAATAATAAAATGACCTAAACTTAAATGACATGGAATAATAAAAATGACCTAAAGCTAAATGACATGTGAAATGACATGGCATATGAAAATGGCCTAATGTCCAAATGTCATGGAAAATTAACATGGCATATGAAAATGGCCTAAAGCTAAAAGAAAATACATATGGCCGAATGGCCTAGGAACCAAAGTGTTGTGAGAAATGTCATGTAAAATGACCGAACTAAATGCTATGGAAGATGATATGAAAAATGGAAATGGCCTAAACTATATGAGAATAGCACCAAGATGCAAAAATATGACATAGGTCAAAAGAATAAGATGGTTAGCAAGAATATAAATATATATAAAGATAAACAATAATAGAAATAAACAAGTTAAAGTAAGCAAATAAATAACAAAGAGATGAGCTTCATGGTTGGTACATTGGAAAAAGCCCCCCTAACCATTATTTCTTGATTTTCATCAAGGTCATGAAGCCTTTTCAATCTCAAAATCATAAAAAATAACTAATGTAGAAAAAATATGGAGATGAGCTCCATGGTTGGTATATTGGACAAAGCCCACCCTAACCATTATCACTTGATTTTCATCAAGATCATGAATCCTAACCATTGTTTTATTTATTTTTGAAAAGCAAGAACAACAAGAAATATGTAAAAGAAATGGTAGGAAATCACATGGAAAACAAAAAATAAAGCATGAGGAAGAAGAAGAAAAAATGTAGTAGCAATGGTAGAATGGCTACCTTAACAAAAGCTTTTCTTCCTTTCTTTAAAAAACCTTTTTTTTTATCTATTAGCTACTGACTTCCCCTCCTAATTGATCAGCCTATATGGAAAAAATAAAACATTTCCCTCTTCCCTCTTGCTTGGCCGAATGGCCCTTCAACCATATGATGATTTTTGCACTTTTTCTCCTCCAATCTTGTCCCTTAGATTAAGATATTTTCATGACAACATAAAAATGTCATCTTGCCAATTGATAGCAGCCCATAAGATGTGTACTCAGCCCTTGTAATAACCTCAGCCCTTAGATGAAAAAGAGGACCAATCCCATGCACTCCTTTGCTTGGCCCTTTGAGTGCCTACCCTTGGATGAGTTGTGCTGTTCCATTCTAGGTCATTGGATGAGGAAAACATAAAAATGAAATATTGTAGATTAAATCCAGCCCTTAACATGTGTACTCAGCCCTTGTACATGGCCTAAGCCATTGGATGAAAAGGAACAATCCCATACACTTCCTTGCTTGGCCAAATGGATGTCCACCTTTGGATGAGTTGTGCTCTTCCATTCTTGGCCATTAGACGAGGGTTCTATCATGAAAAATAATAATATCATCTTGGCATTTAATCTTGGCCATTGAATGGTGTATGCAACTTTTCTACAAGGCACCTAAGCCATTGGATGAAGTGGGACCATTTGCAAGATACTAGTGGTAGCATGTGAGCTTGATAGTGACTAAGGAATTAAATTGATCAAGCTTCCTTCTTCTCCTCTATGCTGGCTGGTCAAAGGAGGTAAAATCGCAGCAATTCCTTCTTCTTTCATATTTTTCTTAATTACAAATTTGCCCTTTTTGGTTTCTTCGGTAAAATGACCTTTTTGACCCCCGAACCTAAATAAATAGCAAACAGACTCCAAATTCAAAATTTTTTTTTCAATACTTCCGAAATAGTGAAAAATTTAATTCTGAAAGTTTTCAAAATTTTTTGAGTCCATTTGCTATTTATTTCGTATTTATTTCCAAAATTGCCTCTTAATACACCCAAACTTTTGTGATTTTGTAAATGAGCTCCGAATCCATATTTTTCTTCTCCAATCTCTTCCAAATAATTTAAAAGTGTGATATGGAAGTTTTCAATATTTTTGGAGATCATTTGCTAATTTTTCGGGATTTACCTACTTGAATTTCTACATAGGGGCCCCGAGATTTGGCCATTTTGCAAAAGAACTCCGAATCCAGATTTTCTTTCTCCAATTTCTTCCAAAAAATTTAAGAATGAGATCTGCAAATTTTCAGAAATTTTGGAGTTCATTTGGTATTATTCCTGGATTTATCATTTTGAATTTCTACATAGTAGACCCGAGATTCGGCCATTTCGCAAACGAACTCTGAATCAAGATTTTGTTTCGCCAATCTCTTCAAAATAATTTAATAGTGAGATCTGCAAATTTTCAGAATTTTTGGAGCTCATTCACTATTTTTTCAAGATTTATCCTTTTGAATTTCTACATAGTGGACCCGGGATTTGGCCATTTTGCAAACGAACTCTGAATCAAGATTTTGTTTTGCCAATCTCTTTGAAATCATTTAAGAATGAGATCTGCAAATTTTCAGAATTTTTGGAGTTCATTTTCTATTTTTCCCAAATTTTCCAATTTTGCCCTTTTGCCTTCGAGGCTCGGTTTTGCTCAAAACAAGTTTGGTTTTTAGATTTTCTTCAAACTGAACCTTGGGCTATCCTTGGTTAATCGCTCCTCATCAATTAGGGGCTTTATTCTTACCGAATCGGGCTATTTCTGTAATTCTTCCAAATTTCACCGAAATCCACCAAAACCCCTAATTCTCGATTTTCTTCCGAATTGACTTTTCTTTCATTTTTTTCCGTGTAGCTTCTCCATTACCCGTAGTTAGTGCTTATCTTTCATTTGGGACCTTCAATTTCGACCAATTTGATCGTTCAAGCACTTTTTCCCAAATTTCCCGAACTAAGGTTTCCTTTCTATTGAGATTCCTTAACCCAACTTCCGAACTCTAAATCTTTCAATGTAGACCCCGGATTATCAAAATTCTTTCACCATCTTTCAATTGAACTTCAAATCTTGATTTGAAAGTGGGTTGACTTTTTCAGTAGTTGACTTTTTGAGGTTGACATTTTTGGGGTTGATTTTTTCGGGTTGAATTTTTTGAGTTTGACTTTTTCTGTCTGCTTTCTTAGATTGAGTCTCGGAGTACCACCTGTAGGGTGAGAAAAGACTTTTTGCATTCTGAATCATCAATTTAGGAAGAAAACATACCTGATTTAGTGGTCCGGACAAAATTAGGCGTCTACAAAGTCAATTTTAAGTCTAAACATGCTTATTTCTCAATCAACATATCATATTAACATTGGCTCCATGAAAAATGGTATCAAGCTTAATTCTCATGAAAAATCTTCTCACTCCTAAACTAGTTTTAGACCTATGCAAATCATATCTCATCATTATATTAAAAGGAACTAAAACACACTAAAAACAAACTAAAAAGACTCAAAAAAAAATTGACAACCTAAATTACAAAATTAAACTAAAAAAAATCCTAAATTCCCCCCCCACACTTAATTCTTACATTGTCCTCAATATAATACTATCACCCCACATGCAAAAATCATGTTGCAGAGAAAAGACCTACTAAATAAAAGAAGAAAAATAACTAAAGAAAATATAAAAGATAGAGGGATGGAGAGTAAGAAATTGTAAATCTGATTATAATGTGTGCTCTCCATCCAACTGGGTTGCCTCCAAATAAGTGCTTCTTTTATTGTCCTTAGCATGACTTATTAAAACACAAAAACAAACAAAATTATTAAAAACTCAAAACAAAGCAAACTAATTAAACTTAAATAAACCTAAAAAATTAAAACGAAGCAAGAAAGAAAGAAAAAACAAATCTGTTATGGCTGGTTGTCAATTTTTTCATTAATTGGGCTATCTCCCAATAAGCACTTGATTAATGTTTTGAACCTAACCAACACCCTTTCGTGGCTTTTTAGGCTTGTCAGGCTCATACATGAAACTTCCTAAATTTATACGTTTGATAAGAAGCTTTCTTTGCACAATAGTGGATGCATTCTCCATTACAAGTGTTATTCCATCATCCGTTGTGGTGCATAGCTCATCAAGGAATGGTGTAGCTTTTGGTACTTGTTGAATGGCATCCACAAACAAACTATTTAAGGTTTCCAGCATGTCTTGTTTATGTTCCTCCTCCTTGAACTTTGCGAATCTACTAGGAAAGGTGGAGAAGAAACATTAGTAAAAATTGGAACCTTAAACGTTACCTCAGGTGCCGAAGTACGCTATTTTGAAATTGAAGCTTCATTATCTTCAAGAAGGAAATCCATTTCTAGTTCATTCTCATCCTCGGGTTCCCTTGGATTTTCTGATTCATCATCAAGTTGTGTGGCACTAAAATTCTCCTTTGGATCAATCATAGTTTGGGAAGGGAGTTGTTCATGTAGTTCCTCAGATCCTTTTTCTACCCATCGCGCCATACTACTAGCCAATTGGCTCATTTGCGTTTCCAAATTCTAGATACTTACTTGAAGACTTGTCCTTGTTTCCTGAATGTTTGCCTCTATTTTTTGTTGAAATTGCAAATTATTAGCAGCAAAAGTATTGACAAGGTCTTCTAAAGAAGTACTTGAACTTTGAGGTGGGGGCTGCAAAAGATTTGGTTCTTGAGACCATGATTGGATTGAAGCTCGATGGATAATTGTAGTTGGCATAAGGATCTATTTCTTGATAATTTCCCGAGTAGCCATAATTAGTATGATTCCACATCTCTCACTATAAGTGTTTGGGAAAGCATCATACTGTTGTCCTTGGAACCCTTGATGGCTTTGGTATCCTCCCACATCATAGGCTGGTTAAAACTTATCTTTTTGATAGTATGGGCACCAATTGGTTGGGTGATTCATCATGAAGCACACTCCACACTGCCTTGATTGTTGAATCTTACTTATGGTCACTTGTTGAACTATGGATATGAGATTGTCTAGTTGGTTCTGAAGGTTCTGAAGTTTTGATGTAGCACTTGTTATCTCTTCTTGCTTGAAATCCGAAAAGAAAAACTTGTATGTACAAGAAAAATAAAATTAATTACAATTGAGAATAAGAATAAACCAAATAACAAATAAACTAAAGAAAGCAATGCCCGACGACGGCGCAAAAAACTAGATGCTCTCAAAAGAGTATATCTTATTTAACCTTGCACTAAAAATATCAATTTGTAAAGTATAGTAGTTAGCAAGGTCAAGTCCTCAGGGATTGAGTTTCAATTTATAAGTTATTAGTTTATCACTTAAGTTCAAAGACAATAAAAGAAAAGGCGGTTTTGAAATAATTAAAAGTAAAGAAAATAATAAAAGTAAGATGCAAACAAATAAGAGAAAATCAAATATAAGAGAAGTATGGTTAAGGTTTCATTCTCCACCACTAGAAATCATTGAAAATCAATTTCAGATCTATCAACATCAATTAGCTATCAAAGTTAACAACCGTAGATAACAAGATCCTTTGTTACCCCAATCCTTCCTTAGTTCGTCGTTAAGCAGGACGAACGCCACTACTTAATCTCTAACTATCAAACAACCTAGGATGAACATCTCTAAATTTAATTTGACAGCAACTTTATGATGAGAAAGATAGGTTGATCTAAGCAACAAAAGCATGAACATGAATTGTTTAACTTAGGTTATGTTCCACTTTTGCAATTAGTGAAAACTTTACTATAATCATTAATCACAAATTGCCACTTATGAATAGGAAATCAAGGCAATTACACATATCAAGACTCCTACACTAGCAATAGATAATTATCAAGATATATCTAGTTTGCAACCGAAACAAATCAAGACAACATCATGAACAATTCTTATAGAAGAACACAAGCAACTTTGATATAAAACTAATGATAGATAGAATTTCAAAATCAATTACAAAACATGTCTAGGGCTTTGAAATCACCTTTAACCAAAAAGAAGTTTAGCCTAGCATAAGCATAGATAATATATACATAAAACTAAAAAGAAAATAAAAGAATGGAGAAGAAGAAGAATGATGATCTTTGAGTCTCCTCAAAAGATTATGATAGTTTGTGGCTCAAAAGATGGTATTTATATAGCTTTTTGACCTTGGAAACCCTTTCTTGCTGATCAAGGAAGCTGGGAGGCAAAATAAGGCAAGTTTGAACTTTTTTCCAATTTTCTCGGTTTTAGAGGCAGTAAGGTTAGCACCGCAGTGCCACTTTCCGGCGTCGCGGCCTGGAGTTGGCTGACTTGGTGTTTTTGCCCATTGACATCTGTTTCGCGACTGCTGCACTATCTCACACTTCATTGGCTGATTTGGATGACCATCCGTTGTTCGATTTAGGCATGAAAACTATTGTTGGAAAGGTATTCAAGTCAGCTTCAAAAGTCAAGAGGAAGTTTCTTCAAATAATGACTTTAACATAAAGATTTTCTTAAAGAAGCTCCGGAGGTCAGATCTGCCTGATCATCTAACACTAAGAATATGATCTTTTTGACTCCCAAGTCTTCTTCCATCTTTTGATTGTGACTTTATAAGCTCTTTAACATCATAATTGACATGTTTTGAATTCATTCTCCTTATTGTACCTAAAATTGAAAAACATAATATAAGTAAACAAGATAAAGATCGAAAACATAACAAAAACTAAAGGTAGAAAGGCATAATATATATTTTATGAGCTTATCACCGCGCGTCCATTTTTTTTTTGTTCTCTTCGTACCTGTTCGTTTTTAATGTCTGACCCGATTCTTTATCTAATAAAAAGACTAATTTCTCTTGAAAAAATGAAAAAAAAGACACGAAAACAAAGATGATGCAAATAAAGGAGATGTTATCCTGGAATTCACCTATTCGATCTTCGATAAAATACCAATCGGTCGGATTTGTATTTCGTAGATTCCGTTAAACAGTTGAAAACAAACAAGGAAGAAAAGGAAACTGAAAAAAAGGACCTGCGACTCATTACGAGAGTGAGGACACGAATAGGGTTCAGGGTTTTGGGTAATTCATCGAATCTACTAGCAAGCAAACAATTATAAAAGGTAAAATTCAAAATATTTGTTCCTTCCCTTCCCTTAAATTACCAGAACTTATGATTTTCTCTAACGTATTTATGTTTGACATTTGTGTTCGACACATATTTGGATATGTATATGAGAATATGATCCTCCAAATATATAGAAAAACTTATAAAAAAAAAAAATTCCGTATGAGATACATATTTCGACTCCGATTAACATATCCCTTCCCTTCTCCCATCTTTTTCCCCATTAACACAACAAATAAACACTACATAAATTTCCACTTTCCATGGAAAGAACAATGCATTAGGATATTACTGCTAGTCAACAACACATGATTCATAATTGGATAAAGTAAAAATTATTAACCCACAATTCTAATCATAGATTTGCATATACATGGAGAAAACAAACTACAAGAACCATTTTAAATTTCATGACTAACTTCTAACCCAGCAAAATCTTTTACAATGTATCCAATTTTCTCTAAATTACCAACTTCATTATTTTATCTAAAATTTATGTAATCCAAGCAAACAAAATGGGTGGTAAATCCTGGAGTTTCCAACTCCGACAACTTCATCTGCTGCCAAGATTATCTTGTCATCCTCAAAGCACCAGAAGAGTGCTCGATAACCTGTTCTTGAATTGGATCATAAACAAAAACAAGTAATGGAGATGAATTTGTATATTTATATTCAAATTAAACAACAGAATAGAAAAGTAGAAATTAATTAGGTTTGAGATGTAAAGAGAAAGTGAAACTCACTTATCAATTGAGAGTTGAAGAGTCTGTACAATTTTAGAGATTCTCAAAAATAGAATAATTGATACAGCCTTTTTATCTTTGAAATAAAAAACCCTAGCTTTTTATTTTTTCAATTGTTTGCGTGAGAGAAAAATAACTTGGTGATTTGGAGGCTTTTGTCCAAGTGTAAGTATGACATAGATTAATTTAATTGATTGAACTTATAAATGACGTGGTGGGAAGGGTCTATAAAATAATTTCTCTCTTTGGAGAAATAGTTGCACCTAGAGTGGCCAAAACAAGTGACCAGAACACAGCCAAAGATGGCATGATAGCAGCTATTTGCTGGGGCAGTAGATTTGTACTGGCTATTGCACACTAGACCTATTCAAGGGTTGGGCGAGTAATATTAGATCGGGTTTGGGTAAGTATTTTCTCAATTCGGCTCGCCCAAACCTGAATTACTATTTATTAATAATTTTTTATTTAAATTTAATTATAAAAATATTAATATAAAAATACTTTTTTAATATTTTGTGAAAAGTAATTCAAGCCTACGGGTCAGCCTTGGGCATAGCCCGAGATTGGGTAAAGAGTCTGAAAAAAAAATTCGGGCCGCAGCCGGATCCAACCTATGAACACCTCTATTGTAGACATGGTAAGGATGAATTTTCAACTTTAAAATTTGTTTCTAAGAATGAAATTAATTCCTAAATGTTAGTAAAATTTTGGTGACAAAAGAAAAGTTAAAATTTTAATTTTATAAAGTTTACATGTAGACCAAAATTATGTTTTATTGTTTTAAACAAGATTTTATATCCTAAGCCTATATTTAGATTGGGATAGGGGGAGAGATTCCCTTTTTTTCTTTGTTTGGATAAAAAAAAATTAAAGGAAAGTGAGGGGAATTGAGCACCCTCACTTTCTCTTAAAAGACTCATTTTTTCAAAACCCCAAATCGATTGAAAAAAAAAAAGGAAAGTAAAAAAACAAGTTTAAATATAAAATGTCCATATTATATTACCCATTCTACATTCATCAAATTACAAGCAATATTATAAAGAATAATTTTTTTCATTTTTAGACTTATATACTTCACGTAATTGACATTAAAAATTATAACAAAATTTTTTTATTATCATTTTTTTTATATTACATTTACATTTATGTTTATATTTATATTTATATTTTTAATGTACTGTAATGCTTATTTTATTTTTATTATTTTAATTGTAATATTTATATTGTTATTTCAATTAAAAAGAAAGGGCATAATTGAAAATATATATTATTTCACACTTTAATCAAATGATGGAGGCTAACATTTCTTTCTTTTTCTTTCCCTAATAAATTTTAATTATCCAAATAAGGGAAAGATGCATCCTTTCATTTCCTTTAAAAATCCTTCATTTTCTTTCTTTTCCTTTTCTTTCCTTTCCTTTCCTTTCCTTTACTAAAATCTATCCAAATATAATATAAATGTTAGTGAAGGTCAAACTAAAAAGGAAAGTAAAAATTTTGTTTCATTTTATTTCCTTTATAAAACAAAAATAATTTTTGGAAAGTCAGTCATTTCTTTTGATAAGGATGGGTTTCTTTTTATTAGGCTGCCGGTTTTATTTAAAACACAAAAGGAATGAAACACATACTATTATTAACGAGAGTAGTGATGACTAAAACAATTGTTTTTGGAATTTATTAAAAATTGTTTTAATTATAACGACTCTAAAATCCATTACTTTCTTAATAAAATTAAGAGCTTTAAAAGTTTTGACTACTTAAAATAATTTTGAAAAGTCGGTTTCCAAATTATTTAGTAAATTAAAACAATATGTACGAAATGATTTAAAGTCATTCTTGAAGTTACGTGGAATTTTTTTAAATAACATATAAGATCTCCAATTATTTTGCATGAGCTTTTAATTGTTTACATGTTCTTAATTGTTATGAAAGCATGAGGATGTTATAAACTTAGACTTTAGTATGATTAGGTCATAGACGGTTGATTTGTTTTGGGTATTTTTATAAGGTTTTAAACCATGCTTTACCTCTTCATTTTTGGTTTGTAAATTTTATTTTCATCTAACTTTCTTCGAACGTAACTTGAGATTTCTTAGAAAGCTATATAATAGTTATGTACTTTACAGAGTTATGATAATAATATAATTATTGTAATTTCAAGATGAGGCTAACAAGGCGCCATGAAGAAATAAAAAGATTGTTGAGAAGCCTTATGAAGACTTTGTATGCAATCCCTTTGAATTTGACCAACTAGTTTTCTTAGTGGCTTAAGGAAACTAGAATTAGAAAAGTCCATAATCATCCTAGTAGTTGGCATGTGATAGTTTTATTTTTTATTATATATATGATATATGAATAAAATAAATGCTATGCATGTTGTCGTAACGATCTTGCGACCGTAAAATGACGTTGGGGGGTGAAAAAGATAATTAATGGTTCATCGTAAATAATATTGAGGCTTCAAAAAGACTCGAAGAAAAGGGAGTCGCCACCGATCTTTTTTGCTTGGTGTGATTGGTCACTTATTAAAATCTAATTTTTTAAAACATTTTAAAGTTAATTAAAATCTTTTAAAAAACCAATTTTGAAGTCTGCGCTTTAAACCAGAGAAAAACAAAAGTGGGTCTAGGAGTTGGTTACGTGCGGGGAAGATATTAGCACCACCATAACGCCCTTATAAAACAGTACCTTATTAATCATGTGTTATCATTAAGTCTCAATAAAAGTTGGTTTTAATTTCAATATTTAAAAATAATTCTCTTTTTAAAAAAAATAATATATTTAAGAATAATCCAAAATTTATTATCACCAAATTTTCTATGCTCCCCGACAAACCTGGGAAAATATAGAATTTTTCTTATTACGAAGTCATCTGGATCATTCCTTTTTTAAAAAGAGGATATTGCTTTATTAATGATAATCAATGACATTCTCCCTGGCAGACCTAGCAGAGAACTTATGGATTATTTTAACTCGGTAATATTGCCTCGCTTATTATTAAAAATGTCATTTTTATGCATTGAAACTTATTTAAATAAGCATGAATATGCAAAGACAATATTGATATGCAAATATAAAAGAAATGACATAAACACTATCACATGGCATAAACATGAAATTAACCTAAGCAAAAATTATTAAATGGCTTAGTCAAGATCACATGAATATTAATTACCAAATGACATGATTAGGAACATAGTATAAGCAACAATTATTAAAGAACATAAACAAGAAAATGCATACATATTTTGAAAATCCTTTTTCCTGTATTTTATTTATTTGAAATTACATAAATGACAAATGTCGAAAAATTTAACCAAATTCCTCGGCAGACCCGACAAAGCTTAGAAAAATATTCTTCACTTAACACATACGTAATTCCGAGTAAAACGAAAACCATACTTTATGATTTCATAGGCACGTGCATTGAAGAATTTCCTAACCTCCCTGGCAAACACGGCAAAGAATAAGAAATAATTTTTGCCAAATGTTTATGTAACCGAGAAACCATGTTTTTATGACAAAATTTTGAAAACATTTCGAAAGCATGAGATGCATGAAAATGGGACCTTTATCGAAATGTGTTTCTCTCTTGAAGAGAGGGAATCCGAATACCTATAGTGGTATCCTAATACCTTTGAAAGAAACTTAAATTTGACTTAGACAAAAATGGATTTATAGGCACGGATTTTTGCATGAAGGATAACTTAATATCATAGAAGAGATATATGGGTGCCTTGAAGCAAGTTTAGGCTAATTGACTCGAAAAAGGAAGGGCATTCGAATGCCATTGCTCTAATGCAATGTCTTAAAACATGAAAAAAAAAATCTTAAAAAATGCATGATTTTCTTTAGGAAAAACCATCTTGGCCGAATACTACCTAGTACAAAATGTCCAAATTTTGGCTCGACTTTGAAGCTCATTTTAACAACCAGTTTTATAAAAGTCTTATTTTTTCTAACCTCAAAGGATTAAAGAAATACTTAGAAAAGCCCCCCTTTAGCATTCGGCCAGCCCCCTCATGATGCAAAAAAATTTTGACCTTAACTTGTTTTAGCCTCCAAAACCTGGTTTTACCAAACTATTTTTTTAACCCTTAAAGAATACTCAATTTTTCTTTTGAAATTTTACCAATAGGTTCAGCCAAGGGTATATTAAATGGGATTAAAACAGTTTTTTATTTGGACAAAAATGCATTTGACTCATGTAGCCCATAATCTCCATGTCCAACCTTTAAAACATTGATTTTTTCAACACTTTGAAAAACAAGGTTCTGGCTATGGACCATTGATTAATCCAAACCAAAACCCATTAGAAATCATTTTAAAAACATATTTTAATGCAAACAAAGTGATTGGCTCAAGGTTGGCCTCACGAATGGTTAATCAGGCCTAACCATCACTTAGAGCAAATCTAAGATCATCAAGCTCATAACCACTTTTCCAAGAACAATATACAACATAAAAAAAATGCTCCACAATAAACCATATTCAGCAAGATGCAAAAAAAGATGGCAAAGTATAAACAAGAGATCAAAGATAGCATTTTTCACTAAAATAAGAAGTTGGCTATATGGATGGTTAATTCGGCTCAACTATCACTTAGAAAAATCTAAGATCATCAAGCTAATAACTTCATTATTTTCAAAAAAAAAAAAAAAAAAAAAACAAGAGAAGAGAAGAGAAGAGAAGAACATTAATCAAACAACATAAACCACAATACACCAATATCTCTAAGCAAGCAACATGAGAAACATTTAGCAAAGAACACATCAAGACTTGCACCACTTTTGAAATCATGGGGGAAAAGAAGGAAAATCAAGAAGCATTTTGGAAAACTAAAAGGTTTTAAAAGAGATGGAAAGAATAGTTTTTTTAGAAAGCATTTTGAAAAACATTTCAAGGTCTTTGAAAAATGAAGAAAAGAACCATCTTTTTAAAATCTCTTAGTACTTTTGAGAATTGAAAAACGAAGAAGATGAAGAACAACAAAGAAATCAAAGAAAAAAAAAGAGAGGAAGAAGAATACCTTAGCTTAAGCTTTCCAAAACCTCTCAAATTTCCTCATCCGTTCTCCTTTTTTCTCTCTTTATTTCCTTTTCTTTTTCTCCCTTTCTTCTCCCTTTGGACGAACCCCTTGGCTGCTATTGCTCCTTGGCCGAATGACCTCTTTTTCCCCTTAGGTCTCTTCTCTTTTTCCTTCTAGCCTTCTCTAGGTTCTTCTAGGCTCTTCCATTTTTTAGCCACTTGTCCACCTCTTAATCACCCACCAATGAGCTTCCTCTTTTATTAGATGACTCATGTGCTAATTGGATGAGTCATGTACTACCTTGCATGACTCATAACCTTAGTTACTAAGTTGTCACTTAGCCTTCCAAGAGCATCCTCTTTTTTTCTTTTTTTTTTTACAAGTTTACCTTGCACTTATTTATACAATCCTCGTACAACTTTTTTTTTTTTATAATCTGACCCCTCTTCCTCCCATCCATCTTCCTACATGGACTCTAAGCTTGCGCCTTCCACAAAACAAAAAAAAAATCCTGCATGGACTCTTAAAGTTGGGTTCTCCATATTTTTACAAAGTTGAGCTCCTATCTTCCTCCCAAACTTCCTATCGCTTTAATCCTTAATGAAAAAATGGGCTTCTATCTTTCACCCAAAAATCCTACCATTTGGGTTAAAATAATGGGTTTCCCCTTGCTTTTTCCCATGTTGGCCGAAACCCACTATGCATTCTCTACCATTTTTATTCCTTTTAATTTCTTTAAATCTTACTCCTTCAATATTCAAAATCATCAAGATTACTTCTTTAACACCCAAATTTCCTTTTAAATCTTAATTTTCCAATTTATCTTCTCTAAATCAAAGCATCACAACCAACAAGCCCACTTTGGCAGAGCCTAAGTGCCGAGTCATTAGTCCTTGAAATTGAGGTGAATTTAGAAACTTGGATTTGTAGAAAAATGTACCTTGTTTAGGGGCTCGGAAAAAATTAGGTATCTACAGCTGTCCCTCTTTGGCTATTGTTGAGAATTAGGAATACGGTAAAGACAAATAGATAATAATTTTTTTTGGTTGTGGAGATCACTTGTGTGGGAGTAAAGAGAGTTTTTTTTGTTGTTTTTTTCATTTTTCCATCATTTCATTTTTTTCCATTTTTCATTCATTTTTTTTATATAAACTGTAAATAAAAAAGATTTGCCTTAAATTGATTTCTTTGACTATCATACCAAGGCTCGACCCGTCTTAAGAAACGAGTTCGATTTGCAAGAAAATAAAATACCTCGACGACATCCCAAGGCCTTATCTTGTCTTATGCTAATCTTACTGGGCGAACCAGAAATTGAAACAACTTGGGTGAAACCAGTAGTCAGAAAGTGATCTGGGTGAAACCAGAAATTGAAACGATCTGGGCGAAACCAAAAGTCGAGAAATTATCTAGGTGAAGCCAGAAATATTTTTCACGAGATGACGTGGGCGAAACAGAAAGTCAAGAAATGGTCTAGGTGAATCCAGAGATATTTTTCATGAGATGACCTGGGTGGAACCGAAAGGCGGGAAGAGATTTGGTTGAAGCCAGAAATGATCTAAATGGGATGACCTTGGCGGAACCAACAGTCGAAAAAGATCTAGGTGGAACCAAAAATGATTTGAACGAGATGACTTTAGCGGAGCCAAAACTCGGGAAGAGATCTGGATGGAGCCAGAAATAATTTGACAAGATGACCTTGGCAGAACCAAAAGTCGAGAAGAGATCTGTTGAAGCCA
This sequence comes from Fremontodendron californicum, assembly GCA_030761205.1. Lineage (NCBI taxonomy): Eukaryota > Viridiplantae > Streptophyta > Magnoliopsida > Malvales > Malvaceae > Fremontodendron > Fremontodendron californicum. Next base: position 6,152,469 of record JAULJL010000026.1, read on the forward strand.
GAAATAATTTGAAAATGGTGTTCCTATTTGAAAATGGTGCCTGGAGGTTTTTGAGAAAGGATGTAAATGCTTTATTATGCAGACGCAAATGTATTTGATTGATGCAAATGCTTTGTGATGCAGATGCAGATATCTTTGATTGATGCAAATGCTTCAGGATGCAGATGTAGAGATTAACAAAGATGTAAATGCTTCATGAGGCAGATGCAGATGTCTTTGATTGATGCAAATGCTTCATGATACAGATGTAGAGATTAACAAATATGCAAATGCTTCTTGATGCAAATGCAGATGTCTTCGATTGATGCAAATGCTTCATGATGCATGTCGTAACGTGATCTCGTCGTGGGATCCTGTCAGAGGATTTTTAAAAATAAAATGTCAATTTGTGTGCCCAGTGGAGTCGCCAAGCTGTCGCAACCCCCTTTAAGATTATCGACTTGCCCATCGCGGGACGTCGGCTCGTTAAAGGAGCGTGACATTGAAAGAAATAAAGGAAAAGATGACTTAATTCCTCTAAATTAAATGTTGAGGGTATGAAACAACCTCGGAAAAAAAATGGAGTCGCAACCAATCTTTTTTGGCTAGATGTGATCGGCCACCTATTAAAACCGGTTTTTATAAAAACATTTCAAAATTAATTAAAATATTTTTTAAAATAATTTTGAAGTCTGCGCTTCGAACCATAGAAAACAAGTTCGGCAGTCGGTTACGCGCAAGGAAGGATTAGCACCCCCGCGATGCCCGTATAAAACGGTACCTTATTAGTTGTGTATTATCTCAAGTCTGGGTAAAAAGTCGATTTTGTATTTGGTGTTTGAAAATAATTCCCTATATATAAAAAAATCCATATTCTATTTTGAAAATGATACGGAATTTATTAACATAAAATTTTCCATATTTTCTGACAAAACCGGCAAAACCGAGGGACATTTCTAAAACTTTTGTTACCTATTTTACACTCTGAATAAGGTTGTAGATCAAGCAACGATGTACATACATCGCCCGTAATAAGTTTAATATCCAGCCCTGAAGGCATCGTGATGCCTAGATTAGTCGATAATATTGGGGCAAGTGTTCATTAGCTTTTTAAAATTGAAATATCAAAACATTCTTTTTTCAAATATTTTTGCATTTTGCAGATTTCATGCATGTGTAAATAGAGCATGTACATTCATGGTTGTATTTTTTATCTCGTTCTTTGCAATAAATAGTTGGTAATAATCTCATTTGATGATTATGAACTGGTAGTGTTACATGAACATTTGCATATTATACCATATTAGGATCTACTACCCCGAAATTCTTTTGAAAATAATATGTTTGGCTTTTCATAGAGAAAACATGTTTCAAAAAATCATAGATTAAATTTGGAGGCAAATTTTGCATAGTGAGATTTTTGAATAATCAAAATTTGGCCCCACCAATTTCGTGAAACCATTGGCCATTGTATATACCTTTTTGTTAATTCATTTATTCTTTACATGTACCATTTTGACATCATGTTACAGTCATAGCATGCATGGTCATTCATTGTAAATACATTTATGACATGCATGGTCATTATTTGTATATACCTGTGTATCAATTTATTTATTCTTTAAATGCATCATATTGGCATTAGATTACATCCATGGCATACATAGTTATCATGATATGCTCATGCATTAATCTGTCATATTAACATCAGGATACATTTATTACATACATGGTCAGCATGATTTTCTTTGTATATACACTGTGTCAATCATTCATTGTTTACATACATCATAATTGACATTGTGTTGCATTCATAGTGTATATGATCATTCATTGGAAAATACAATTAAATATATATGGTCATTCATTGCATATATCCATATGTTGTTTTATTTATTCTTTGCTTGCAGCATGTTGGCATCGTGATTGCATTTATTACATACAGGTCAGCATGTTTCCACTATACATGTCCATACATCACATTGTTTATGTTTCACGGCATCAAATTGCATTCATGGATCTTTCATCATGACATACATTTGGGCGGAATAAAATAGAAGTTGGCTTGACTTTAAGAGTCTTTGAAAGAATTTCCATTTCAAATCAGAGGTTTAAGAAGTATTGAGTACCCTTTTAATATCGGCTAGAGCTATGAAAAATGAACAAGATGCCCGAATGGAAAGAATAGAAAGGGTACAGGAAGAATTGCGAGAACAGCTGGCAAAGTCTCAAGCAGAATCTAAGGATCCGATGACTAAATTGATAGAGCTGATGTCCACCGTAATCAAGGGAAAGAGATACACTGAAACTTGGCCGCCAGAGAAGGGTTAGGGGCACAAGAAGGTCAGAGTGAGGTCATGATGTTAAATGGCCAGAATACAGTTAATCCCAAAAATATTATGAATTTAGATGATCCAACTAAACAAGAAAAACTGAAGATGGTTGAGTAGAACGAGGCTGAGTTGGCAGATTCCCAAGGGAAATATCAGTTGCTAGATGAAAGGCTCCGGGCAGTAGAAAATACAAACGTATGGGTGTGTGGATGCGAAAAAATGATGCTTGGTCCTCAATTTAGTCTTTCCTCCTAAATTCAAGGTCCCTGACTTTGTGGAATATGACGAGACGACCGATCCATCAACCCACATCACCATGTTCTACCGAAAGATGGCAAGTCACATAGATAATGATAAGCTTTTGATTCACTGCTTTCAGGATAGCCTCAGTGGGTCTGCAATTAGGTGGTATAGTCAGTTGAGCAAGGATCAAATTCGCTCTTAGAGTGATTTGGCCAGGGCTTTTCTAAACCAATACAAGCATGTGACCGACATGACACCTGACCCTCTCATCTTGCAAAATATGGAGAAAAAGGTTACTGAGAGCTTCAAAGAATATGCTCAGATATGGAAGAACATGGCCACCCAAGTACAACCGTCCTTAACTTAGAAGGAAACCACTGTCCTTTTGTGAATACACTACAGGCCCCATACTACGATAGACTTGTTGGCAACACCAAGAAGAATTTTTCGGATATGGTAATCTTTGGGGAAATGATTGAAAATGCTATCAAGGCTGGGAAACTTGAAGGAGGTAAAACATTTAATGCAGAGAGAAACAGGATGCCCAAAAAGAAAAAGGAAGATGTCCAAGCCATGGGAGACTTTGCCCCGTATATTTTGGATACTTCATACCAACCACCCTGTCCTTCTATGAACTATGTACCCCAGGGTTCATATAATACCCAATGGCCTCTCAGAATCCAGTAAATTTTCAACCTTTTGTTAGTCAGAGGGAATCGAAGAATATTCAGAAAAGAGATCAGTTTGAGCCACTCCCCATGTCTTACTCTAAACTATTGCCCCAGCTGATCGAAGAGCCACTCCTCACTAAAGTTCCAGTAGAGCCTATCTAACCCCTATATCCAAGATGGTATGACGAGAATGCATATTGTTATTATCCTTCCGGGATTCGGGGACATTCCACTGAAAATTGCCTATGTCTGAAACAGAAGGTTCAAGCACTCATTAATAAAGGGAAGTTAGATGTGGGGAAGAAAAAAAGGTCAGACAGCATGGAGAATCTACTGAATGGGAATAATGAGACCATTGTGGATGTCATAATAGGGGAAGAAGATGGAAAGGTCGAAAAGAGTACCGAGGAATAGCCAGTTTGAATTAGGGAGAACATGTCAAGGGGAAGTTTTTATGCATTTAGTTTCATACCTCATGATGAAAACACTTGTCTTATGTTAACATCCCTATGAAATAAATGAATTTTGAATGTTTTTATGTTTTTTGTGTTTTAACAATAATTTGAATGTGCAAAAACAAGCATTAAGGAGGTTCTAATAGTGGATAGTCTCGAGAATATTGATGATCATTTGCTAGAAATGACCCAATACCTTCCCTCTTTTGGGGATTCCATATGTCTAAATCCCTGAAACTAAGATCACTTGAAAGACCTAATGCTTCAAGGAATATGAATGATTTGAGGTTCAATTGAAAAAAAGTGAAAGAATTTTGATAATCCGAGGTCTACATTGAAAGATATGGAGTTCCAAAGTTGAGTTACAGAGATTTAGTACAAAGGAAACCGTAATTTGGAAAATTTAAGGAAAAGTGCTTAAATGATCCAATTGATCAGAATTGAAGGTTCCAAATGAAAGATAAGTACTGAATACGGGTAATGGAGAAGCCACTTGGAAGAAAAACTGATAGAAAAGTCAATTCGGAAGAAAACAGAGAATTAGGGTTTTTGGTGGATTGCAGTGAAATTTGGAAAAATTACGAAAATGGCCCGACTCGGTAAGACTAAAGCCCCTAACTGATGAGGAGTGATTAAAAAGGATACCCCAAAGCTCAGTTTGAAGAAAATCTGAAAATCGGACTTGTTTTGAGCAAAATCGGGTTTTTGAGGCAAAAGGGCAAAATTGGAAATTTTGGGAAAAATAGCAAATGAACTCCAAAAATTCTGAAAATTTGCATATCTTATTCTTAAGTCATTTTGAAGTGATTGGCGAAAGAAAATCTTGATTCGGAGTTCGTTTGCAAAATGGCCAAATCCCGGGTCTCCTATATAGAAATTCAACAGGATAAATCCTGAAAAAATAGCAAATGAGTTCCAAAATTTTTGAAAATTTGTAGATCTTATTTTTAAATTATTTTAAATAGACTGGAAAAAGAAAATCTTGATTCGGAGTTCGTTTGCAAAATGGCCAAATCTCGGGTCTCCTAGGCAGTAATTCAAACAGATAAATCCTGAAAAAAAAAGCAAATGAGCTCCAAAAATTAAGAAAACTTCCAAATCACATTTTAAAATTATTTGAAATAGATTGGTAAAAGAAAATGTGGATTCAGAGCTCGTTTAAAAATGGTAAAGTTCGGGTGCATAAAAAAGGCAATTTCGGAAATAAATCCGAAATAAATAGCAAATGAACTCAAAAAATTTTGAAAACTTTCAGAATTCAATTTTTTATTATTTTGGAAGTATAGAAAAATAAAATTTGAATTTGGAGTCCATTTACTATTTATTTAGGTTCGAGGGCAAAAAGGTTATTTCATCGAAAAAAAACAAAATGGGCAAATTTGTAATTGAGGAAAATATGAAAGAAGAAGGAATTGCTGGGATTTTACCTCCCTTGGTCAGCCAGCATAGAGGAGAAGAAGGAAACTTGATCAATTTAATTCCTTAGTCACTATCAAGCTTATATGCTACCACTAACACCTTGCAAATGGTCCCCCATTCATCCAATGGCTTAGGTGCCTTGTAGGAAAGTTTAATGCACCATCTAATGGCCAAGTTTAAATGATAAGATGACATTTTTATTTGTCATAAAAGAACCCTCATCTAATGGCCAAGAATGGAAGAAAAAAGATGAGCACAATTCATCCAAAGGTGAGCATCCATTCGGCCAACCAAGGGAGTGCATGGGATTATCTCTTTTCATCCAATGGCTTAGGCTATCTACAAGGGCTGAGTATACATGTTAAGGGCTGGATTTAATCTACAAGATGTCATTTTTATGTTGTCCTCATCCAATGACCAAGAATGGAAGAGCACAACTCATCCAAGGGTAGGCACTAAAAGGGGCAAGCAAGGGAGTGCATAGGATTGGTCCTCTTTTGCATCTAAGGGCTGAGGTTATTACAAGGGCTGAGTACACATCCTAAGGGCTGCTATCAATTGGCAAGATGACATTTTTATGTTGTCATCAAAATATCTTAATCTAAAGGCCAAAATTGAAGGAGAAAAAGTGCAAATTCCATCCAATGGTGGAGAGGCCATTCGGCCAAGGCTAAGGGAGGGGGGCTGAGCATTTTTTTTCACAAGTTTGGAGGCTGGAAATAGTAGCTAAGAAAGAAAAAAATGTTTTGAGAGAAAAAAATAAAGGTTTTCAATAAGAGAGCTTGAAGGTAGTCATCTCTACCAAGCTCTAGCATGGTTTTCTTCTTGTTTTCTATGTTGGTTTCTTGATTTTTCACTTTGTTTTCCTACTACATTTCTCATAGAAATAAAGTTTTTAAAATGTTTACTTAAGTTTTCATCTCTTCTTCTTAATCAAAATGATTGAAAATAATTTTTTTTACATAGTTCTTGCTTTGGCCGAATGTGACATGTTTGCCTTGGTTTTTTCTTTTTTCTTCCATGCATGTTGTTGTGAGAAAAATGATTTTTAGAAGGTTTGTTTAAAGTATTTTATATTCTAATTTTTTACAAAGAGATGAAGCAAAAAAGGTTGAAATGGATACATGATCTTGGCAAGACCAAGTGACCATGGTTAGGGGAGAGGCTATGCCCATTTTTACCTACCATGAAGCTCACCTTAATTTTGCTGTTTAGCATGGTTTATTTCCTGATTTTTGAAATGAAAAGGCTTCATGATCTTGGCAAGACCAAGTGATTATGGTTAGGTGAGAGGCTATGCCCATTTTATACCAACCATGGAGCTTAACTTTCCTTGTTTTATTTACTAGTTTTGCTTATTATTTGCTTTGCATGTCTAAGTTTAATTTTATATATGTTATTTACATTATTTTCTATGCTATATTTGTTTCTATATTTCATTTCCATGCTTGATATTTTTTCCTTGTAGATTGGGCCTTTGTGTTCATTTGAGTCATATTGTGCATTTTTTCATATATCATGTCTTATATTATAAACATGTTTGCATTTTTATATTTTGTCATATGGCCATTCGGCTACTCCATGTTGCTATGCCTTACATGTGTATTTTCATCTTGCTTCTTGGCTTGTTTGCATCTCTATGCCATGAGTTAGCATATCTTGATATTTAGTATGCCTTGCATATGCATTTTCATCTTGCTTCTTGACTTGTTTGCATCTCCATGCCATGAGCTTGTGCATTTTGATTTTAGTATGTCATATGCTTGTGAAAATGTCATGACATTATGTATCTTGATATGATTTGTTCTGTGTTTGTGTCATTTACTAGATAGGATTGCACTAGATTATCATGTGACCATTCGGCCTCTTCATGCATTCTTTGCCTTGTAATGCATTTGCATTTTGTTTAGGTAACATGCTTTGCATTATCATATCTTGAAATTGTGTATTATTTGCTGTTTGATCCAGCATTAGCATTAGGGTCATTGGTCATTGTATGTTCATAGTATTGCTATGCATTTTCATTACATTTTAGGTCTAGGCCATATTGGTATTACCATGCATATTGGGTCTTAAATCATATTGGTATTGCCATGCATTGCTATGCTACTTAGGTGTTAGGTTACATTAGCATTTTCATTCATATTCATAGCATATTAGGTCCAAGTCATATTTGCATTATCAAGCATTCCATGCATATTAAGTTAGGATACCATTTATTGCCATGCAAACTCATGCTAGGCATTTAGGTTATTTTGAATTGTTATGCATTTCCTTTACCATTTATGCTTTAGACCATGCATTTCATACATTGCATTTGCTGTATGTTCATGCATTCCATGTCATTTCCATACGATTTATGACTTAGGCCAATCAATGGCTCAAAGTCATGCTCTCCTGAGCATACTTGTGGAAAATTAAAGAATTGTCAAATTGATTATTCTACCTTTGTGATTTTTTTTTTACTTAGCCAATTTCGTCGAAGGTTTTCAACTGATTTAGCTACTGCTTTTAGGTCTTTAGGATGATCTCCAACAATTTTTACTTTGATTTTTAAATGACTTTATCAAAGGCAAAAAATGTGTTTTGACAAAACAGTTTTTTTTCACCCAGTACTCGAACTTCTCCAATTTTTCTGGGCAGTCATCTTTAATCAAAAAATTAAGCCAATTTTTTCTCGTGTATTTTTACACTGAATCTCCAGTAGTTTTTTTAGATTTTTTTGAATTTTTAAAAATAGACTAAAACATCAAGTGTCAAAACCGGATAGTAGAGGCAGATTTGAATTCAAAAGAGAAATAATGGTTGAATTTGGCTAAGGCATTTAGAGGGGGTTGGTTAGAAGCTTTAGCTACTGTCTTAGGGTAGTCTCTAAGCCTCTTTAAACTTTAAAAATGATTTTATAAATCTCGGGTTAAGGGTGGTCAAGTCCGGGATTTTAAACTTAGGAAATTAGAGCCATTTTAAAAGGGTTTGGTAGGGGTTTTAATCTTTATTCAAGTTTTTCCTCAAATTTGTTTTCAAACAATCACAAAGTTTTTTTTAGAAAATCTAATTTGACATATTTTCCTAAGGTAGCCGGATATTTTTTTAGATATACGGATTTCTTTATTTAGAGGAAAAAATACATTTTCATGCATTGCATTTTCCATGTTCATTGCATTTTATTTAATATGTGATTTTTGTTATTATATTTTCAATGATATTGTTATTACTTTGATTTACATTTTATGATGTTATATTGTTTTCCATATGATTTTGAATATTTCATGCTATCCTATATTTTTTATTTAGTCATTTATTTTTGTCACATTATTTAGCATATACTATGTTCATACATTTTTATTTTATTTTCATGCATATTTTCTGATAGCATTATTTTATGTTTCATGTCATTTCTTGTCATTTAGATCATATTCCATGTCATTTAGGTTATATTATTTATAATATGCCATATCATTTAAAATTTCCATGTCATTCAAATCATTTTATTTCATTTAGAATATACCATGATACTTAGGAATTTTTATTTCATCTAGAATATACTATGCCATTTAAATTATGTCATGTCATTTAGGTTGCATTATATTATCTAGACTTTGCCATGTCATTTTATTTATGTCATACATGTTCATGTTCATATTCATTTTTATTTTTATTTTTTTTAAGAAAAGGGATAATGATTTTCAATACAAAAATAAAGATATTCCCGAGTTAAAATAATTCATGAGTTCTCTACCGAGTTTGTTGGAGGGAATATCATCAATTATCATTAATAAAGGAATGTATTTCTTTCAAAAAACGAGAATGATTTGGAAAGTTTTCCAAATAAATAAAAATTTCTATATTTTGCCGATTTTGTCGGGGAATATAGGAAAATTTTGAATTAATAAACTTCGGATCATTTTCAATTAAAAATGGAATTATTTTTCTTTAAATTGGGAATTAACTTGAAATACTAAATTAAAACCGACTTTTTTATCGAGACTTGAGATAACACATGATTAGTAAGGTACCGTTTTATACGGGCATTGTGGGGGCGCTAATCCTTCCCCGCACGTAACCGAGTCCCGAACCTGATTCTTTGATTTTCTCTGGTTTATAACGTAGATTTGAAATTGGTTTTAAAAATGTTTTAATTAATTTTAGAATGTTTTATAAAACCGGTTTTAATAGGTGGCCGATCACACCTAGCTAAAAAAGACTGGTGGCGACTCCATGTCTTTTTACGAGGCCGTTTTCATACCTCGACCTTTTATTTCAATCTAGAGGAATTAAGTCATCTTTTCCTCTGCTTCTGTTCCCCCTCACTCAAACGGGTCCCTGCGACCGGGATCACGTATCGATAGATGACATGGCATAGGTGACATGGCATAAAATGATGATATGGCATAAAATGATGACATGGCATGAAAAGGACCTAACCACTAAAATGTCATGGCAAATATCACAAAAATGACCACTAAAATGACTTATTCTAAGATGACATTGCTATATGACCTAAGATGCATGACATAGCTACATGATCTAAGATGGATGACATAATCAAATATGATGCAAGGCATGGCATGAATGAGAATGCATGAGGTGGCCGAATGGTGTAGGAGTCTAATATGACATGAAAATGATACAAAAACTAAAAAAGGCATGAAGATAATGTAAAGAGAAAATCAAGGATGCATAGACAGGCATGGAAGTAAATCTAAGCAAACAAAGAACAAGGAAAGTGAGTAAAAATAAGCAAACAAAGAACAAGGAAAGTGAGCTCCATGTTTGGTACAATGGGTGTAGCCCTCCCCTAACCATGATCACATGATTTTTATCAAGATCATGAAGCCTTTCCAACTCAAAAATCAGAAAATAAATCAAGCAAACTAAAAAAATTGGAGGTGAGCTCCATTTTTGGTACAATGGGCATAGCCCTCCCCTAACCATGATCACTTGATTTTCATCAAGATCATGAAGCCTTTCAACCTCTTTTCCTTCATTTATTATTTAACAACGAAACATAAAAATATATAAAAACCCTCCATAATCATGTTTCCCACATAAAACATGCAAAACAAAAAATCAAGGCAAACTCAAGCACACATTCGGCTATGGTAAAAATATTTGGAAACATTGTTTTCTTTTATTTTATTTTTTTTGATGAAAAGGAGAAGATGAAAGCTCAAAAACATTTTTAAAACCTTTAATTTTTTACAAGAAAAATATTAGAAATAACTTGGAAACAAGGAAACCAAGCATGAGAAAGAAGAAAAAATAATGCAAGAGCAAAGGAGGAATGACTACCTTCCTTGCTTTCCTTGGTAAACTCTTTCTTCCTTTCTTTCAAATTTTTTTTTTCTCTTTATCTACTGCCCTTTTTCTTCCCAAATAACCAGCCAACTTAGTAATTAAAACATCCTCCCCTCTTCTCTTCCTCATGGCCGAATGCATGGTGAGCCCTTGGATGAATTGTGCTCATCTTTTCTCCCACAATCTAAGCCATTGGATGAGGTTATTTTCATGACAATAAAAATGACATCCTGCAATTTGATCTTGGCCATTGAAGGATGTACTCATCTTTTACAAAGCACCTAGGCCATTGGATGAACACCCCTCTTTCACTCCCTTGGCCGAATGGCCTCTCCTCCCTTGGATGATATGTGCTCATCTTTTCTCCCACAATCTAAGCCATTGGATCAAAGATATTTCCATGACAATAAAAATGACATCTTCCCATTTGATCTTGGCCATTGAAGGATGTACTCATCTTTTTACAAAACACCTAGGCCATTGGATAAGGAATGACCACTTGCAAGACAACAAAAATGACATCTTGCCATTTGATAGTGACCATTGAATGAAATTAATCAAATCTCCACCCCTATCCCATAAGCTAGACAGCCAAGGGCCTAGAATATTCTAGAAATCCCTTTATTTTTTCACTTTGTAATTTGCAAGTTGGCCCTTTTTCAGTTTCTTCGATAAAATTACCTTTTAGCCCCCCGAACTTAATTTAATTACAAATAGACCTGAATTTCGGATTTTTTTTTTCCAACTCATCCCATCCAATATAAAACTTGGTTTTGGAGGTTTTCACATTTTTCCGAGCTCATTCTCTATTTTTCCCAAATTTATCTTTAAAGTTTCGGTTTAGTGCCTCCCAAATTTAGCCTTTTTCATTTGAGCTCCAATTCTGGATTTTTCTACACCAAAGCCTTCCAAAAATTATAAAACTCAGATCTGCAAGTTTTCATAATTTTTCAAGCTCGTTTGCTATTTTTCTTGGAACTTTCTTTTGGAATTTCCCGATTAGTGCACCCGAAATTCACCTTTTTCATTTGAAACCCAATCCTGGAATTTCGGGTTAGTGCACCTGAACTTTGCCTTTTTTCAAATGAACTCCGATTCTGGATTTTCTTTCTCCAGTCTCTTCAAAAAAAATAGAAAACTCAGATCTTGAAGGTTTCATAATTTTTCGAGCTCGTTTTCTATTTTCCCCGCAATTTTTTTGGGAATTTTTTATGTTGCCCTTTAACCTCGAAACCTCGATTTTACTCAAAACGGGTCCGATTTCTGGATTTTCTTTCTCCACTACCTTTTTCATATATTCAATTTGAGTTGGTCCAAAAGTGCCCAATTTTTACGATCGAATACCCCTCCGATTTGGTTTGCCCTTTTTTAACCTCGGGAATTTTCTCGTTTTTCCGTGTTTGCTCTAACCAGCTCTTCCTTAGGATCCACTTCAAATTGGACGTTGGGCTATTTTTGTTTATTCATTCTTTATCAATTGGGGGCTTCAATTTTACTAAATCGGGCCATCTTTGCAATTTTTCCCAAATTTGCCGGATTAGGTCTTCCTCTACACTGAATTTCTGTAACCCATCTTCCGAACTCTATATCTTTCGTTGTAGACCTCGAATTATCAAAATTCTTTCACCATTGTTCAATTCAACTTCGAATATTGATTTTGACTGGGGTTGACTTTTTTATGGTTGACTTTTTGAGGTTGACTTTTTCAGAGTTGACTTCTTTTGAGTTGACTTTTTGTGTTAACCTCCGAAACAAAGTCTTAGGGACCCATCTATGGAGTTGTGAAAGTCTCTTCGCATTCCGGGAAGTTGAAAAGGAGAATCTACCTGGTTTAAGGGGCCCAGACCAAATTTTGTAGAGACAAAGGGACAAGAATTATCTAAGTGGTATTGTTGGCCAATGGGAAGCTAGAAATCCCTATTTTTAAAGGAAACACCATGCAAATAGTGGACAAGTTCCCTATTTTTAAGGAAAATAGTCATTTAGGGGGAAGATTTTTGGCCATGTGGCGAAGGATGTTGAAGGAGCATGGGAGGCATGACAAGGGTAAAAAAAATAAAAGCCACACTCTCATATTATTATACAAGGGTCGGCCAAGCTTGTAGCTAAAGGAGGAGGGTCATTTTTTTCTTAAGGCAATTTCATTCTTGAGAGAGAAGGAAGAAGAGAAAGAAAAGAGAAGATAAAAATTTGGCCATCTTGTTTTGGAAAGCAAAAGCTAGGTAGCTATCATCTCATTTTTTCTTTTTTAATACTTTTCTTTGATGTTGTGATTTCTTTTCTCCTCTTTTTGTTCATGTGATTTGTAAACTTTTGATGAATAAAAAGGTTTTCAAAAATAAATTTTAAAGGTTTTCTATCCTTCGTTCTTCATTCTTTATCAAATATCCAAGTTGTCAAATTTGTTTTACATGTTTTGATGCCTTGGCCGAACCTACCTTGATGATTGGGTGCTTGTTCTTGCTTGATATTGCTTGCTTGGTTGGTTGTGTTCATATTTTTCATTCATGATTGATCTTTTGTCATATGATTGTGGGCTGTAAAATCATGAATTTCATGACATTTCAACTAGGTTTTTGGCCGAGATCAACTAATGATCTCAAGCCAAAAGTCCTTGGCCTATGCTAGATGGAAGAGTGATAGTTTAGATTGGGTATTATGACTTTGGGATTTTTTTTCACTACCCATTCCTGGTCAAAATAAATTGATTTTTTTTCTGTATATAGTAGTCATTTAGGGAATACCGTGGTATTTTTTTCATGATTTTTAAATTTTTTTATCATTTTTGAAAAAATAGTTTTTGACAAAGCAGTTTTAACTCACTGTCTTGATTTATGTAAAAGTCGGTCATGTTATCCTTGCTCCAAAACTTAAGCTGATTTTTTCCCATGGAGATAAATATGTTCTAGATCTACCTTAATTTTTTTCATAATTTTTTGAAATTTTCTAGTAGGGTAAACAAATCGGCTTCCAAAACTGCCAATGAGAGTCAGATTTGTTACTTAAGAAATAATAATTTTATGTTTTTGTTCGAATACAAAGAGGGAGCTGATTTGGGACATTATTTATTGTCTTAGGTTAATTTCCAAGTCATTTCAATAATTAAATTTGACTTTATAATGGGCGGTCAACCTGGATTTCAAAACTAGGAAAATAGAGCCTTTTTAAAGGAGGAGGGTTCGGCCATGAGGCCATTTTCATCCAAAAAGATTCTGATTTTTTTTAAATCCGAGCCCAAAGTCTTTCAATTTTGAATATCAAATTTAAGTCTCTTCCAAAGATAGTTGGATACCTTTTTAGGTATACGCATGTCCTTACTTCAAGGATGAAATACATCTTCATGCATTGCATTTTTAAAATGTTTTTAGATTTTAATTTGACATAAAACGTGTGTTTCGGTTTCCTAAACATTTGGCGAGAATTAGTTCCTAATCTTTGTCGGGTTTTCAGGGAGGTTAGGAAATTATTCAATGCACGTGTTTATGAAATTGAAAGACATTGAATTTTGTTTTATTTAGAATCATATAAATGTCATAAGAAAGAAATATTTTCTGAGCTTTACTGGGTTTGTCGGAAAGTGTGGTAATATTTTCCGATATATGCTATTTATATGAGTCCTCACATGAAAATTGTAGGTCCACGAATGTACCATGTTGATGTCATTTTATATTCATGTTTCCATAATTAAATTTTGCCATGTCATCTAGATTATACCATCTCATTCATTCACATGCCCTGTCATTCATATGCTATGTCATTCATTCACATTGCATGTCATTCATATGCCATGTCATCCATTCATATGCCATATCATTCGTATGCAATGTCATCTAGATTATACCATGTCATTCATTCGCATACCATGTCATCTAGGTTGTAGACACCTAATTTTGTTCGGACTCCTAAATCAGGTATTTTTCTTCCTAATGATGTTTTAGAATGCAAAATAGCTTTTCTCATCCAGTAGGTGGTACTCCGAGACTTAGTTTAAGAAAATAAGCATGAAAAGTCAATTTTTAAAAAGTCAACCCTAAAAAAGTCAACTTGAAAAAGCCAGCCACTAAAAAGTCAACCCACTTTCAAAATCATAATCCAAAGTTTAATTGAACACTGGTGAAAGAATTTTGATAATCCGAGGTCTACAATGAGAGATATGGATTTCGGAAGATGGGTTACGAAGATTCAGTGAAAAGGAAACCCTAGTTCGAACAATTTGGGGAGAAGTGTTTAGACGATTAAATTGGTCGAAACTGGAGGTTCCGAATGGAAAATAAGCAATGACTACGGGTAATGGAGAGGCCATTTGGGAGCAAAACTGAAGGAAAAGTCAATTTGGAAGAAAACCGAGCATTAGGTTTTTTGGTGGATTTTGTCGAAATTTGGGAAAATTGCAGAAATGTCCCGATTCGTTACAATTAAAACCCCTAATTGATGAGGAGTTAGTAAACAAGGATAGCCCAAGGCTTAGTTTGAAGTAATTCTGAGAAAGAGCCGATTAGAAAAAACAGAAAAACGAGGAAATTCTCCATGTTGGAAAAAGGAAAAATCAAGTCGAAGGGGAATTTGATAGTAAAAATAGGGCTTTTTGGACCAACTCCATTTCAATATATAACAAAGGCACATAAAAAGAAAATTTGGAAATCGGATTTGTTTTGAGTAAAATCGAGGTTTCGGAGGTAAAAGGGCAAACTTGAAAAATTGGGAAAAAATAGAAAATGAGCTCAAAAAAATACCAAAATTTTCAGATTTCAATCTTATGTCATTTGGAAGAGATCAGCAAAGAAAAATCACGAATCGGAGCACATTTGCAAAATGGCAAATTTAGGGCCCATTAAGCTGAAATTCGAGAAGATAAATCCCGAAAAAATAGCAAATGAGCTCGAAAAATTATGAAAACTTCCAGATATCACCTTTAAATTATTTGGAAGAGATTGGAGAAGAAAAATCCAGAATCGGAGCTCGTTTGCAATATAGCAAATTTTGGGCCCACTAAGTTGAAATTCCAGAAGATAAATCCCGAAAAAATAACAAAAGAGCTCGAAAAATTATGAAAACTTCCAGATCTCAATTTTAAATTATTTGGAAGAGATTGGAAAAGAAAAATCCAGAACCGGAGCTCGTTTGAAAAATGGTAAAAGTTCGGGTGCACTAAAGGCAATTTTGGAAAGAAAATCCACGAAAAATAGCAAATGGGCTCGAAAAATTATGAAAACTTCCAGAATTCAATTTTATATTATTTAAAAAATATTTTTAAAAAATTTGTATTTGGAGTCCGTTTGATATTTAATTAGGTTTGGGGGCTAAAAGGGTAATTTTATTGAAGAAACCAAAGAGGGCCTTTCTTGCAATTAAAAAAATAGAGATTGGGCTGGAATAAGAAGGGTCAGCCGGCCAAGCCCAAGGGGAGGAGGATTTTTGCTAAGTTCTTGAATCCAAAGGCTAAAAGTGGATAGTAAGTTAGTTATTTTTTTTTATCAAGCCTTTGTAATTGTGCCACATGGTCCAATGTATGAAGAGAAAGGATGTCAACATTATGGAAACATATTTTTGAATAGCTGTATGAGTGAGGGGCTGATCACTTAATCTAAGGGTGGTAATTTCACATTTTAAGCATCTTGGATTAGTGGCCTTTAGATTAAAATTGGCTAGAAAAAAATGACAACATCCTACACCATCTAGAAGGCCATTCGGCCACTACAAGGGGGGAGGGGGTTTTCATTTTGGTTCACTTCTTTTGGCTGATCACTTTGATTTTGGGAGCAAATAGCTAAGTTTTGAAAAGCAAAGAAAGTTAGAAGAGAAGAAAAGGCTTGAAAAATAGCTTTTAAAGGTAGCCAAAAGGCACCTAACTCTTGCATTTTATTTCCTTTTCCACGCCTAACTTGCTGATTTTCTTGGATATTTTATGATTTCTTGTTGTTTTTGGTTGAATAAATGTTTTTAAACTTCTTTTGAATTCTCCTATCTTATGTTCTCAAAGAAAAATCAAAAACAATTTTTTTTCTCTAGTTTTCCATGGTGGCCGAATGGCCTTCTTTGTGTTTGTGGTTATGTTTGATTTCAATTTCCATGTTGGTTGTGATGTTCTAGCATGTTTTTATGTTTTAACATTTAAAAGTAATCAAGATATGGAGCTTGTTTTAACCTTCTTTACTTACTTACCTTTATTTTTGCTGATTTTATCATTTTGTTTCCATGTCTACTTACTTTGTTTGCCATTTTTAATTTTCTACTTTCAACATGTTAAGCTGTTCATGCTTTGTATATTACCATACCAAGTGTTTGTGTATATGTCGAGCTACATTTTTGCATTTGCATCATGTTTGTTTAGTCTAACATGTTTCCATTCAAGTCTTGCATATACTATACCATGTGTTTGTATTAATGTCATGCTAGGATTTCACCATTTAGATATTATGTCCATTCGGCTACCCTAGGTTTTGTGCCTTGTGTGTGCATTTTCATCTTGTTAGTTGACATGCTCACATTTTTATGCCATGATATTGTGTATTTGATTTACTATGCCATGTGCTTGTGTTACTGCCATGCATTTTTTAGGTCTAGGTCACATTTTCATTGCCATGCATTTCATGCATGTTTAGGTCTAGGTTGCATTTATTGTCGTGCAAGTTCATGTTAGGCATTAGGTCATTTTTATGCCATGCATTTTCTATGCCATTTAGGCCTTAAATCGTGCATTTCATGCATTTAATTTGCTGTTCATTCATGCATCTCATATCATCCCACTTGATTTTTGACTTAAGCCAATCAATGGCTCAAAGCCAAGCTCACATAAGCATGCTTGTGGAAAATTAAGAAGTTGTCAAGTTGAGATTTCTACCTTTGTGATTTTTTTTCTTTAGGCAATTCTTGTCCAAATTTTTTAGAAATTTTAGCTACTGTTTGTAGGTTCTTAGAGGAGTCTCCAATATTTTTGTTTTGATTTTTGAATGATTTTATCAAAAGCTTAATAATGTTTTTTGCAAAACAGTTTTTTACCCAGTGTTCTGACTTTCGTCATTTTTCTGGTAGGTCATCCTTAGTCTAAAAATTAAGTCAATTTTTTACCATAGATTTTGACATGTACTGAGTCTCCCATATTTGTTTTAGATTTTTTTGAAATTTTGAAAATAGGTTAAAAAATCATGTTTTAAAACTGATCAGTAGAGTCAAATTTGAATTCAAGGGAAAAATAATTTTCTGTTTTGGCTAAGGCATTAAGAGAGGGCTGATTCAGATCCTTAGCTACTGTCCTAGGTTGATTTGTAAGCCATTTAAATAAAAAAAAATAATTTTATAAAGCTCGGATCAAGGGTGGTCAAGTCCGGTTTTCAAAGTTAGGAAATAGGGCCTTTTTAAATGGGAATTTCGGCCATGGTGTTTTCTTTATCTAAAATTTTTTAAAATTGTTTTCAAATCAATCACAAAGTATTTTTTATTTTAGAAAATTGAATTTGATGTCTTTTCCTAAGGTAGTCAGATATCTTTTTAGGTATATGAATTTCCTTATTTAAAGGAAAAAGTACACATTTTTATGCATTGCATTTTCCATGTTCATGCATATTATATGATATTTGCTATGAATATTTCTATGACTATTCCTAATTTTGTCCGGACCACTAAAACATGTATGTTTTCTTCCTAAATTGATGTTTCAGAATGTAAAAAGACTTTTTTCATCCTGCAGGTGGTACTTCTAGACTTAGTTTAAGAGGGCGAGCATGAAAAGTCAAACTTGAAAAAAGTCAACCTAGGAAAAAGTCAACCTCAGAAAAAGTCAACCTCAAAAAAGTCAACCCCAGAAAGTCAACTACTGAAAAAATCAACCCACTTTCAAAATCAAGATTTGAAGTTCAATTGAAAAACGACGAAAGAATTTTGATAATCCGAGGTCTACATTGAAAGATATGGAGTTCGGAAGTTGGGTTATGGAGATTAAATAGAAAGGAAACCCTAATCCGGGAAATTTGGGGAAAAGTGCTCAAACGATCAAATTGATCGAAATTGAAGGTTCCGAATGAAAGATAAGCACTAACTACGGGTAATGGAGAAACCACTTGAAAGAAAAACTAAAAGAAAAGTCAATCCGGGAGAAAACCGAGAATTAGGGTGTTTGGTGGATTTCGGTGAAATTGGGACGAATCACAGAAATGACCCGACTTAGTAAGACTAAAGCCCCAATTGATGAAGAATGATTAAAAAGGGATAGCCCAAGGCTCAGTTTGAAGAAAATCTGAAAATCGGACTTGTTTTGAGCAAAACCGAGTTTCGGAGGCAAAAAGGCAAAATTGGAAAATTTGGAAAAAATTGCAAATGGACTCCGAAAATTTTGAAAATTCGCAAATCTCATTATTAAATCACTTGGAAGATATTGGCGAAAGAAAATCTTGATTCGGAGTTCGTTTGCAACATGGCCAAATCCCGGGTCTCTTTTGTAGTAATTCAAGAAGGAAAATCCCGAAAAAATAGCAAATGAGCTCCAAATCCTCTAAAAAATTTTCACATCTAATTTTTAAATTATTTGAAAGAGATTGGCGAAAGAAAATCTTGATTCGGAGTTCGTTTGCAAAATGGCCAAATCCCGAGCCTCCTATGCAATAATTCAAGAAGATAAATCCCGGAAAAATAGCAAATGGACTCCAAAAATTCTGAAATTTTGCAAATATTATTTTTTAATTATTTGGAAGAGATTGGCGAAATAAAATCTTGATTCGGAGTTCATTTGCAAAATGGCTAAATCCCGGGCCTTTTATGCAATAATTCAAGCAAAAATCCCGAAAAAAATACCAAATGAGTTCCAAAAATTATGAAAACTTCCAGATCACACTTTTAAATTATTTGGAAGAGATTGGTGAAGAAAAATCTTGATTTGGAGCTCGTTTAAAAAAATGGTAAAATGTAGGGGCATAAAAGGGTATTTTTGGAAGAAAAAATCCAAATAAATAGCAAACGGACTCGAAAAATTTTGAAAACTTCCAAAATTCAATATTTTATTATTTTGAAAGTATTAAAAAAATAAAATTTGAATTTGGAGTCCTTTTGACATTTATTTGCATCCTAGGGGCAAAAAGGTCATTTCACCCAAGCAATCGAAAAGGGCTTCTTTTGGCCTTTCAAAAATCAGACTTGGGCTGGAAAAGAGAAGTGCTGGCTTGCCAAGGCCCAAAGGAAGGGGGAAGCTTCTGATTTTTCAATAAAATGGCCAAGAATTAAGAGTTAGTTAGAGATTCTTTTTGATCAAGCCATTGTGATTAAGCCACATAGGCCAAGGGAGAGTGTCAACATTATTCTTGAATAGCTGTAATTATGGACAGCTGATATGCTAATCTAAGGGTGACAATTTCATGATTTTTTTCACCTTGAATTATTAGCCATTGGATGGAAAATTGGTTGGGAAAAAATGACAACATCCTTGCATGAGAGAGAGGGGTATTCGGCCAGCCTTAAGGGAGGGGGCAGAATTGATTTTCATTCACTTCATTTTTTCTGATTTCTCTTAGTTTTTCTTAGTTTTTCTCTCCTTGGTTGAAAGCAAAAGGAAAAAGTTTAGAAAACAAAGGAAAGTTTGAAGAGATAAAGCTTGAAATATAGCTTCTTGAGGTTGTTCTTGAGCACCAACTCTTGCACTTTCTTGATTTTCCATTATTGTTTTTGCTATTTTGATTATTATTTGGTGAGTTTTCTTTTTAAATAAGTGTTTTTTTATATTCCTTTTAAGTTCTTTCTTCATCTTTTTCTTAAACAAAGTTTTCTTACATTTTTTTACATTTTCCTCACCATGGCCAAATGGCCTATATTATTTTTTAATGTTGCTATTTTGTTTAATTTATCATGTTATTTTCTTTAATCTTGATGCTTTAAGTGTTCTTCTACTTCATATATTTGAATCATGTTTTAATTTGGTTGCTTTGTTTGTTGCTATTTATGATTTAAATATCATGTTCTTGCATTTTTAATTTTCTGTTTTCATAATGTTTAAATTTGTTGATGTTTTATATTTAGTAAATCAAGTGTTTGTGAAAATGCTTGTTTGGTTTTAGTATTTCTCTTTTGTGTTTGCATGATTTGAGTGTTATATTTTAGTTGAGCATGTTAGTATATCAAGTGTTTGTGAAAATGCCACACTTGTTAGGAACCATAGGCCATTCGGCCACTCCTTGTATTTTTGCATTGTGTGTTGCATTTTTGCTATGTTAGTTGATAGATTAGCATTTACATGATATTTGGTTGAGTTATTGGTTTAAGCATGCCTTGTGTTTGTGATATTGCCATGCATAGTTTAGATGTTAGGTTAGGTTTATTTTGCCATGCATGTTCATGCATTTTAGACCTAGGTTGCATTAAATGCCATGCAAGTTCATTTAGGTCTAGGTCACTATATTGATGCCATGCATTTTTTCATGACATTTAGGTTTAAAACCATGCATTTCATGCATCATATTTGCTGTATTTTTCATGCATTTCATGTCCATGCCACTTGACTAATGACTTAGGCCAATTAATGGTTCAAAGTCATGCTCTCTTGAGCACACTTGTGGAAAATTAAGGTTTGTCAAATTGGTTATTCTACCTTTGTGATTTTTTTTACTTAGCCAATTTTTATCTAACTTTTAAAAAGTCCTAGCTACTCTTTGTGAGTCATTTTGTGAGTCTTAAATATTTTTCTTTGATTTTTAAATGATTTTATCAAAGGCAAAAATGTAGTTTGGCAAAATAGTTTTTTTTTTCACCCAGTACTCGTACTTTTCTGATTTTTCTGGGCATTCATCTTTAATTAGACAATTAAGTTGATTTGTTCTCGTGTAGTTTTACAGGTCCTCAGTCTCTAATTTTTGGAATTTTTAAAAATAGGGTAAAAAATCGTGGCTTAAAACTGGACAATGGAGTCAGAATTGAATTTAAAGAAAAATAATTTTTCTGTTTTGGTTATGTTACTTAGAGGGAGCTGATTAGGAAGTTTAGCTACTGACTTAGGGTAATTTCTAAGCCTTTTTTAAACTCTAAAAATGATTTTTTAAGTTTCGGGTTAAGGGTAGTCAAGTCCGGGATTTTAAACTTAGGAAATTAGAGCCATTTAAAAAAAGGATTTAACCCAGTTTTTTTTTTTTTTTTTTTTTTTTAACCTAAGCTTTTCCAAATTGTTTTCAAACAATCACAAAGTATTTTGGTTTTAGAATATTTAATTTGACATATTTTCCTAAGGTAGCCGGATATCTTTTAAGATATACAGATTTCCTTAATTAAAGGAAAAAATACATTTTCATGCATTGCATTTCTCCATATTCATGCATTTTATATAATATGTGATTTTTGCTATGATAATTTCTATGATATTGTTATTATTTTGAGTTATGTTATATTGTTTATTATATGATTTGGAATATTTCATGATATCCTATGCTTTTTATTTAATATTTTTTTTTGGTTATATTATTTAGCATATACTATGTTCATGCATTATTATTTCATTTTTATTTCCATGCATATTATATGATAGCATTCTTTTATATTCCATGTCATTTAAATTATATGCCATATCATTCATATTTGCCATGTCATTTAAATTATGTCATTTCATATAGAATATATTATGTTACTTAGGTTATTTCATTTCATATAGAATATATTGTGTTACCAAGGTCATTTCATTTCATTTAGGATATATTATGTCATTTAGGATATTTTATTTCATTTAAAATATATCATATGATTTAGGATATTACATTCCATATAGAATATATTATGTTACCTAGGTCATTTCATTTCATTTAGAATATGCCATATAACTTAGGACATTTCATTTCATTTAGAATATACTAAGGCATTTAAATTATATCATATCATTTAGGAAGCATTATATTATTTAGATTTTGCTATGTCATTTTATTTATGTCATGCATATACATATTCATATCTTTTAAGATGTTTTCAAAAGGCTAATGATTTTTTAATAAAAAATAAAGATATTCCCGAGTTAAAATAATTCATGAGTTCTCTACCAGGTTTGCTGGAGGGAATATCATCAATTATTATTAATGAAGGAATATCTTTCTTTCAAAAAACGAGAATGATTCAGAAAGTTTTCCAAATTAATAAAAATTTCTATATTTTGCCACGTTTGTTGGGGAATATAGAAAAAATTTGAATTTATAAATTCCAGATCATTTTCAATTAAAAATGGAATTATTTTTCTTTAAATTGGGAATTAACTTGAAATACTAAGTTTAAAACCAACTTTTTACCGAGACTTGAGATAACACACGATTAATACGGTACCATTTTATACGGGCGTTGTGGGGTGCTAATCCTTCCCCGCACGTAACCGAGTTCCGAACCCGTTTCTTTGATTTCTCTGGTTTAAAATGCAGACTTGAAATTCGTTTTTAAAATGTTTTAATTAATTTTTAAATAATTTATAAAACCGGTTTTAATAGGTGGTCGATCACACCTAGCTAAAAAAGATTGGTGGTGACTCCATGTCTTTTTCAAGTTCATTTTCAAAACCTTCATTTATCTAGAGGAATTATGTCAACTTTTCCTTGGTTTTTTTTTAATGTCACGCTTAATGAATAATAAAGTCTTGCGACAAGACTTGTTATTTTTTTAGGTTGCGACAACTTGGCGACTCCGCTGGGGACCTTTTTTTAAAGAGTCAGGCCTAGAATTAGTCGTGTGTTATTTAAGTCTCGGTTTTGTTGGTTTATTTGGTATTTAATTTTAATTCCCATATCTTTAAAATAAAAGAGAATTTTGAAAATAAAAAAATGTTTTAAATATGTCCATCGTCATGTGCATTCATATTATTATTTGTTCTCTGGCTATTTTGTTGCGTATATTTATATGTTTGCTTGACTAATGCCTTACATTGTTTGATTTTATTGGGGTATTTAGAATAAGGGGTGTAGAATAGGTGGTGACAGGTTTGTTTTGTTCCTCCATACACACTGTATTTGCATTTGCATAACATGAATCCTCTACCCGAGTTTCGTCCTTTTAAGTAGGAGTAAAGTAACTACGCCTTTGTGATAATCCTCCGTATAGGCTAGTGAAACACTTTCGGAGTATAAAGTACCTAATGCCTTCGTGATAATCCTTCGTACGGGCATAGGAAAATATACTCTAACGAATTGAACCCGTTTTTATCGGGGTGCCTTACTAGCCTTCACCGGCGACAGTGAGGAGCAATTCGGGGCCTTTAGAATCAATTCATTCTCATATAGTGAACCTAGGCTAAGCCATGTCGGATTTCCATTAGATATATCGAAAATAGGAACACATGGAGGGACATTTCTAAACCTTTTGTTTCCTATTTTACACTATGAAGAAGTTTTGTAGATCGGCAACGATGTACGTACATCGCCCGTAATAAATGTGATAATCCGTCCCAAAGGCACTGTGATACCTATATAAGTAGATATTTGTCGGGGCAAATATTCATTAACTTTTTTAAATAAAAAATAAAAATCATTTTTCTAGCATTTTTGCATTTTCCACATTTCATGTATGTGTGAATAGAGCATGTACATTTTGGTTGTATTATTGATCTCGTTTTTGCAATAAATGGATGGTGATAATAATCTCATTTGATGATTTCATAAAATCGGTAGTGTCACATGAACATTTGCATATTGTACCATAGTAGGATCCACTACCCCGGAATTCTTTTGAAAATAATATGATTGGTTTTTCATAGAAAAAAAAACATGTTTAAAAAAAATCATAAATTTGGAGGTAAATCTTGCATAATGAGATTTTTGAATAATTAAGATTTAGGTCCCACCAATTTCGTGTAATCATTGGTCATACCTTTGTGTTAATTCATTTTTCTTTATTTGTATCATTTTGACATCATGTCACAGTCCTAACATGCATGGTTATTCATTGTAGAATACATTTGTGATATACATGGTCATTCTTTGTACCTACCTTTGTATTAATTCATTTATTCTTTGCAGGTATCATTTTGACATCATAGCATGGATGGTCATTCATTGTAGAATACGTTTATGACATGCATAGTCATTATTTGTATATACCCAGTGGCGGAGCCACGTATAGCTGAGGGTGGGCACAGGCCCACCCTCAAATTTTTTTTTTTTTAGTTATAAATATAGTATTAATGTAGTGTCCATTCTCCTTGTCAAATTAAGACCCCCCTCAACTTAAATTGTGATCCTCAATATGTTTATTTTATTTTCTATACAAAGGTGTTCTTAGTGTGTGATCCTAAATTGAGACCCCCCTCAACTTAAATTGCTATATGAGTTATAGATGTAATGCCCACTCTTTTTACCAAATTGTGATCCTACTCAATTAAAAATTTACTTTGAACTGAAAAAAAAATATTTATACTTTTTTTTCATGGGTCCCACTATTTTTCATGGGATGCCCCCGCTGATCTTGGGGTCCTGGCTCCGCCACTGTATATACCTGTGCATTAATTTATTCATTTTTTTTAAATGCATCATGTTGGCATTAGATTACATCCATAACATACATAGTGATCATTATTTCTCTGTATATGTTCATGCATTAATCATCGGTATATTCATGCACATAGGAATAGAGCATGTACATTCACAATTGCATTCTTAATCTCATGACATATTCATTTGCATGAAAGGGGTTCGAGATATGAGGAATGAATCGGAGGAACGATTGGGTGCTTTGGAACACAATCAGGAGGAATGTGGACATGAAATCCGGGAAGTAAAAAAACAACTCGTCAAATTGTTGAAAATGTTTGAGGATATGGGTAAGAGTAAAGAGGAACTTTCTCAGGGCTCTGTATCGTCTTCGGATCAACCAAAACCATTAGGTCCAGAACATACAATCCTTGTTGGATCCTTTACTTGTCAATGTCACAAAGGTTGCAATCCTAATGAAATTATGAACAAAATCGTGAAAATACTTAAACCTGAGAGCCTAATACCAAAGATAGAAACCTCGGATCCTATACTATACCTGCAAACTGTTCTAGGTCCAAGCCAATATCCCCACCCTACTATGGTCCAATCGTCCATTGGGATGACCACTGCGGGATTCCTGAATCCCACTCCATCACCAACAACTGCCAGTTCATATTATTTCCCTCATCAATCACCTTATTCAGCATCTGGAATAGAAACCTCGAGCTATGTACGACCTCCAAAGGCCCCGTGTCCAAATCCATACCCTTTCCATGTTGTTCCGCCAGATCTCCATGTAAACACTCCGGTTCGGACCTTAGTGCCACCACCAAGTGCCCCAACTCCTAGGCCATGTGTGACTAAGAAACAACCTAAAAACAAGACTCAAAAGCAGTATGATCCCATTCCAATCAGCTATCGAGAGCTTCTCCCTATACTAATCCAAAATCACATGGTTGCATGCATCCCATTGAAACTCCTGTTACCACCATATCCAAGGTGGTATAATCCAAATGCAAGATGTGATTATCACTGTGGAATTGTTGGCCATAGCATTGAAGACTGTATAGCATTCAAAAAGAAAGTGCAATCTCTTATAAATGCCAAGTGGTTGGATCCAACAACACTGATTGATGGAGGGCTGGGAAAGCGTCATTAGGATTGGGAGATTTACAGCATTGAGGTGGAAAGACTTCGGTCTTATATGATGTAATAGGATTTCACTTTTTCAGTAGCCGGCTCTTATAGCCTTAGGATGCTAGGAAGAATAAAGTGCTTGTAAAAGACAGTTTTAACCACTTATCAAATTTTGTAAAACATGGTTTATACCATTGTGAACATTGATGTGGGAATGAATTGGTTATGTTTCAAATTCATGAGCGGTTGATGATTAAGTTCCTCCGATTCTTATTTCCTCCGTGATATCTTCCCCTTTGCATTTTGCATCCGATCAATTATTTGTCATACCATACATTGATACATGTATCATGTTAGCATCAGGTTGCATTCATGCATTCATAATCAGCATGATTTTTCTGTATATATCCATGCATTAATTTGCTTATTCTTTACATGCATCATGTTGACTTTGGGTTGTATTCATGAAAAACATAGTCAGCATGATTTCTCTATATATGCTCATGCATTAATCTGTCATATTAACATCAGGATACATTCATGACATACATGGTCAGCATGATTTTCTTTCTATATACTCTGTATCAATCATTCATTGTTTGCATGTATCATAATTGACATCATGTTGCATTCATAGGGTATATGATCATTCATTGGGAAATACGCTAAAATGTACATGATCAATCATTGCATATATCCATGTAGTAATTTGTTTATTCTTTGCTTGCAACATGTTAGCATCGTGATTGCATTTATTACATATATGGTCAGCATGTTTCCATTGTACATGTCCATACATCATATTGTTTAGGCTTCACGTGTATCAAATTGCATTCATGCCTCCTTCATCATGACACGCACTTTGAGGGAATAAAACAGAAATTGGCTTGGCTTTAAGAGTCTTTGAAAGAATTTCCATTTCAAATAAGAGGTATAAGAAGTACTGAGTACCCTTTTAATACAGGCTAGTGCTATGAAGGCTAAACAAGTTGCCCGAATGGAAAGAATGGAAAAGGTACAAGAAGGCTAGAACAGCTGGCAAAGTCTCAAGTAGAATCTAAAGATCAGATGATTAAATTGATGGAGCTAATATCCACCATAATCAAAGGACACACTAAAAACTTGGCCGCCAGAGAAGGGTTAGAGGCACGAAAGGGTCAGAATAAGGTCGTAATGATTGATGCCCAGAACACAGATAACCCCGTCAATGTCCTAAACTTAGATGATCCAGCTGAAGAGGCAAAGTTGAAAATGGTTGCAGTAAATGAGGTTGAGTTGGCAGATTCCCAAGGGAAATTTCAGTTGTTAGATGAAAGGCTCCGGGCAGTAGAAAATACAGATGTATTCGGGAGTTTAGATGCGAAAGAACGATGTTTGGTCCTCGATTTAGTCATTCCTCCTAAGTTCAAGATCCCTGACATTGTGAAATGTGACGGGACGATCGATCCATCAGCCCACATAACTATGTTCTGCCGGAAGATCACAAGTCATATAGATAATGATAAGCTTTTGATTCACTGCTTTCAGGATAGCCTCAGCGGGTCCGCAATTAGGTGGTATAGTCAGTTGAGCAAGGATCAGATTCGCTCTTGTAATGACCTGGCTAGGGTTTTTCTAAACCAGTACAAGCATATGACCGACATGGCGCTTGACCGTCTCACCTTGCAAAATATGAAGAAAAGAGCTACTGAGAGCTTCAAAGAATATGCGCAACGGTGGATGAGCTTGGCCGCCCAAGTACAACCGCCCTTACCTCAGAAGGAAACCACTATCATTTTTGTGAATACACTGCAGGCCTCGTACTATGATATGCTTGTCGGCAACACCACGAAGAATTTTACAGACATGGTAATTTCAGGGGAAATGATTGAGAATGCTATCAAGGATGGGAAAATTGAAGGAGAAAGAACATTCAATACCAAGAAAAAGAGGGCATCTGAAAAGAAAAAGGAAGATACCCAAGTCGTGGAAGGCTTTGCCTCACCTCTCCAATTCTCCCCGTATCAGCCATTTTACTCTACCCTGAACAATGTCTCTCAAGGTTTTTATCCCTACCAACCAATGACTGCAACTACACCAGAATTCACATCTATCTATCAATCGAACACCCTTGGAAATAATCGAAGGGGGCATAAAAAGCGAAAAATAAATCAGGTTGACCCAATTCCTATGACATACAGTGAGCTATTACCTCAACTCATCCAATATCACCTTGTGACACCCATGTAATTAGAGCCTCTGAAGCCCCCTTATCCGAGCTGGTATGATGCTAATGAGTGTTGTGGTTATCATTCTGGCAATCAAGTTCACTCAACAGAGAACTGCCCCGCTTTGAAGTACAAGGTCAGAGATCTCATCAAGGCTGATTCGATAAGTTTTGAAGATGGAGAAGCCAAGTGTCATAAGAAACATGGTGCATGATCATATTAGGTTTTTGACACATGTAGTTCTATACATTGTGATGATGAAAGCACTTGTCTCATGTTAACATCTACATGAATTAAATGAATTTTGAATTTTAAAATGCTTTGGGTTTGTTATGTCTTAACAATAATCTAAATTTGCAAAAACAAGCATTAAGGATGTTTTCATAATGGATAGTCTTGAGAATATTGATGATCATTGTTACAAATGACCCAATACCTTCTCCCCTCTCTTTAGGTTTTCCTAAGCCTAAATCTCTTAAACCAAGAACACTTGAAAGACCTAATGCTTCAAGGAATATGAATGATTGAACGTCACAAAAAAATATATAAGCATTGTTATTGTAGAATAAGCAAAGATGTAAATCCTAGTCTAGGCTATGAACAAAGGAACGAATTTGTTGAAATTTTTTGAATTCCTTGAAATTCAAACAAATGAGACATTCTTTCAAGAATCTAGATTTTGGTAATTTGATGTGTGTCAAGATTTGTGCTAAAACCATTCATGACCTTTTCCAATGACCATAAAACACTAATTGCCCAAACATCACTTCATGATTGACACCCAAGGGCACAATGATTAAACTAGATTATCCCTTGTCCTAAAGAAAACCCGTTTTTGGGTCATATTTTCCTTGTCTCTTCAAAGAACTCAGATTTGAAACTCAGCCTTTTCAAAATAGGCCTAGACTTGCTATGTTCCTCATTGATATAAATTTTCATGGTTAATCAAATTGGGGCATCATATGTGGAAATGATGGTTATATGGTGAAAAAGGATAGGACTAACGCATGAATCAGTGGGGCATGCGACAAAAAAATACGAAAAAAGAGAATTTTTTTTGATATCATGCATATGAGAATTCGGATAATTTCAAGTGCAAAATGATAATTTGATTATCTATTTCCCCTGAGGATTGCTTTTCAATGAGAATATTTGTGCTTGATATGCGAAATGACCTTTTTTCATATCTCTTTCACAAGAAAAAATTATTATCCATAGTCACCCCTTTTGAGCCAAAAGAATTCTTTCTTCTTTGAACCCTGATCAAGGACACCCTCTACACTGGAGGGCAAATACGAGGAAAGATCTTTTACAAAACATGGAGGAATGAATCCCAGCTCAAAGACAGATGCAAAGCAAATGGAGCCCCGAATAAATACGTGCTCACTCTGTCGAAAAAAACGAAGGGGGCAAAATGGAAGCAGAAAAAAAAATGTGAAAGATATGGCAAATCGAAAGCCAAGAACGAAGAAGAAAAGACGCAAAAGTCAAAAGGAATGAAAAGTCCAAAAAGGACAAATGCTTCAAAGAGAATCCTCCTCAAGAAATGATCCTTGATCTGATTACCCTCAAACACATATTTTGGGCCTATTTATCATTTCTTTCTGAACCCTGAGCCATGGCCTACATTACGTGCTTTGAAAGTCCATTTTGATCAAGCATGAATATTTAATTTGAAAGGTTTTTCCTCAGATTTTATCCCATCTCATCGAATTATCATTTCACTAAGGAAGAATTTAGAATTCTCAAGTGCATGGTAGAACCCAAAAAAAACAAAAACAAAAAACAAAAAAAAACAAAACAAAAAAAAAAAAAGAGAAAAATTGGAAAGAATGGGACTCTAGGGCGAAAACCCAAAAAAATGGGCGGTCTAGAGTAAAATGGAAATTTTTTATGCCATCTATGAAAGTGCCGATACCATAAAAAGAGAAGGTCATCTTAAAAAAGTGGTCATCGAGGAACATCTAGGAATTCCTGAACCTCTTAAATTGACAGCTCCCATTCAGAGGATTGTCTTAAAAAAACTGAAACTTTTTTTTCTCCAAGATTAAACTTTCCGGTTAAAACATCCCGGCCAATCTTGACGCTTGTCAAAATGCCTTGATATGGAAACTAAAAGAATGTTGAATTTGTTTGGTTCTCAATGAATTCATGATTTATAAAACCTGTTCCATTTGTGAGCCTAGTAGGGATATACATTTTTGTCATGAAGTTTTCCTAGAAAAGCCAAAATCTTGTTATACCAAGCCTTGCCAATCCAGTTAAAAAAACCCAGATTGGCACTTAGAAAAATTTCTAACAATGATCATCAGTCTTCAAAAGATTTGTACATCACACATTATGGGTTTAATATTTTTTGTTCAGAAGTTTTCAAAATGAGAAAATAAATAAAGATATATATTTTTTTGAAATACCCATTTTGATGTTGACATGAGACAAGGATTTTTCTAACCCAAAGGTATAAAACTACTAGGATAGGTCCTGACTTCCAGATATGAGAAGAAGAAATAAAACTCGGTTCAGATCTCTGTTGATAAAATTTTGAAAACTGTTGGGGCAAAGAGAATAGCCAAAGATTGAAAAATGAATTAATGATATACTCTGATTTGAAGAGGAAAAGTGAATAGAAAAGGCTGAGTCAAAAATCTAGAAAAGTGATCAGGGGCATTTGCATCACTCATGAGCACTCATCTCTTTATCGAGCTTTTGCATCTGCACAGTGTCAGCAAGCATTTGCATCATTCATGGGCATTTGCATTATTCCATAAGCATCTGCATTTTACATTTACATTTACATTCTTCATGGAATTCGCATTTGCGTTATCTCAAACAATTGCATCATTTCTAAAATCATTGCATTTTCATTATTGTGTGATAGTTGCAGTTACACCATTCATAGACCAGATACATGAACACAATTAGTAGGGGCATCTGCATCATGAAACATGGGCATCAATCCAAGCCATTTGCATTTGCATCAAGAAGCATTTACATCAATCCAAGACATTTGCATTTGCATCATGAAGCATTTGCATCATCTCTTAAAGCTTTCAGGTATAATCGAACTCGTTCTACTTCTCAAATGAGTCGAGCCCCGAGATCACCGTCGAGGTATTTTCTTTTATTTTGAACTCGCCGAACCCATAATTTTAACACGTTTTAAAAAAAAAATTAACAAGTCTTCAGTGGTGATAGCTGAAGCTTCTTGAGGAGATACCCAGAATTTTACAAATTTTAAACAGTAAGAAAATCTTCGGTAGTGATAGCTGAAGCCTCTGTGGAGATATCCAGTTTTTTTTTTTTTTAAATCCTTTGAAAAGGTAGAAAGTCTTCGGTGGTGATAGCTGAAGCTTTTGGAGGTGATACCCAGAATTTTTACAAATTTTAAACAGTGAGAAAGTCTTCGGTGGTGACAGCTGAAGCTTCTGGAGGAGATACCCAGAATTTTACAAATTTTAAATAGTGAGAAAATCTTCGGTTGAGATAGCTGAAGCCTCTGTGGAGATATCCAGAGTTTTAAAATCCTTTGAAAAGGTAGAAAGTCTTTGGTGGTGATAGCCAAAGCCTCTGGTGGAGATATTCAGAGTTTTACAGTTTTAAAAATGAGCAAGACTTTGGTGGTGATAGCCGAAGCTTCTGGAGGAGATACCCAGAATTTTAAACACAGCTACGAATAAGACAGGTTAGGATCCCGAGACCATCGTCGAGGTCATTTCTTTTCTTGCAAATCGAATTCGTTTCCTTAAGATGGGTCGAGCCTTGATTAGTCAGGGAATTTAATTTAAGGAGAAAATCTTCAGTTTACAGTTTTTTCAAAAAAAAAAAGAAATTGAAAAAAATGAAGAAATGAAAAAATGAAAAAAAAACAAAAAAAAGAAAAGAAAAAAGAAACCCCCTTCCCTTTTCTTCACATGTGATTTCACTGACCGTACAAAATTAGTGTTTGTTTATCTTTGCCTGATTCATGATTCTCAGCAATAGCCAAAGAGGGGCAGCTGTAGACACCTAATTTTGTCCGGACCACTAAAATAGGTATGCTTTCTTCCTAAATTGATGTTTCAGAATGTAAAAAGACATTTTTCATCCTGCAGGTGGTACTTCGAAACTTAGTTTAAGAGGGCGAGCATGAAAAGTCAAACTTGAAAAAAGTCAACCCCAACAAAAGTCAACCCCAGAAATGTCAACCCCAAAAAGTCAACTACTGAAAAAATCATCCCACTTTCAAAATCAAGATTTGAAGTTCAATTGAAAAATGGCGAAAGAATTTTGATAATCCGAGGTCTGCATTGAAAGATATGGAGTTCGGAAGTTGGGTTATGGAGATTCAGTAGAAAGGAAACCCTAATCCGGGAAATTTTGGGAAAAATGCTTAAACGATCAAATTGGTCGAAATTGAAGGTTTCAAATGAAAGATAAGCACTGAATACGGGTAATGGAGAAGCCACTTGAAAGAAAAACTGAAAGAAAAGTCAATCCGGGAGAAAACCAAGAATTAGGGTTTTTGGTGAAATCGGGACGAATCACAGAAATGGCCCGACTTGGTAAGAATAAAGCCCCAATGGATGAAGAATGATTAAAAAGGGATAGCCCAAGGCTCAGTTTGAAGAAAATCTAAAAATCGGACTTGTTTTGAGCAAAACCGGGTTTCGAAGGCAAAAAGGTAAATTGGAAAATTTGGAAAAAATAGCAAATGGACTCCAAAAATTCTGAAAATTTGTAAATATCATTCTTAAATCATTTTGAAGAGATTGGAGAAAGCAAATCTTGATTCAGAGTTCGTTTGCAAAATGGCCAAATCACGGGTCTCTTATGCAGTAATTCAATAAGGAAAATTCCGAAAAAATAGCAAATGAGCTCCAAATCTTCTGAAAATTTGCAAATCTCATTTTTAAATTATTTGGAAGATATTGGAAAAAGAAAATCTTGATTCGAAGTTCATTTAAAAAATGGCCAAATCCCGGGCCTCCTATGCAATAATTCAAGAAGATAAATCCCAAAAAAATAGCAAATGGACTCCAAAAATTTTGAAATTTTGCAAATATCATTTTTTCAATTACTTGGAAGAGATTGGCAAAATAAAATCTTGATTCGGAGTTCGTTTGCAAAATGGCTAAATCCCGGGCCTCCTATGCAGTAATTCAAGAAGAAAAATCCTGAAAAAATACCAAATGAGTTCCAAAAATTATGAAAACTTCCAGATCACACTTTTAAATAATTTGGAAGAGATTGGTGAATAAAAATCTTTATTTGGAGCTCGTTTAAAAAAATGGTAAAATGTAGGGGCATAAAAGGGTATTTTTGGAAGAAAAAATCCAAATAAATAGAAAACGGACTCGGAAAATTTTGAAAACTTCCAGAATTCAATATTTTATTATTTTGAAAGTATTAAAAAGAGAAAATTTGAATTTGGAGTCCGTTTGACATTTATTTGCATCCGGGGGGCAAAACGGTCATTTCACCCAAGCAACCGAAAAGGGCTTCTTTGGCCTTTCAATAATCAGACTTGGGCTGTAAAAGAGAAGTGCTGGCATACCAAGGGCCAAAGGAAGGAGGAAGCTTCTGATTTTTCAATCAAATGGCCAAGAATTAAGAGTTAGTTAGAGATTCTTTTTGATCAAGCCATTGTGATTAAGCTACATAGGCCAAGGGAGAGTGTCAACATTATTCTTGAACAGCTGTAATTATGGACAGCTGATATGCTAATCTAAGGGTGACAATTTCATGATTTTTTCACCTTGAATTATTAACTATTGGATGGAAAATTGGTTGGGAAAAAATGACAACATCCTTGCATGAGAGAGAGGGGTATTCGGCCAGCCTTAAGGGAGGGGGCAGAATTGATTTTCATTCACTTCATTTTTCTGATTTCTCTTAGTTTTTCTTAGTTTTTCTCTCCTTGGTTGAAAGCAAAACGAAAAAGTTTAGAAAAGAAAGGAAAGTTTGAAGAGATAAAGCTTGAAATAAGCTTCTTGAGGTTGCTCTTGAGCACCAACTCTTTGCACTTTCTTGATTTTCCATTCTTGTTTTTGCTATTTTGATTATTATTTGGTGAGTTTTCTTTTTAAATAAGTGTTTTTTATATTCCTTTTAAGTCCTTTCTTCATCTTTTTCGTAAACAAAGTTTTCTTACATTTTTTTACATTTTCCTCACCATGGCCGAATGGCCTATATTATTTTTTACTCTTGCTGTATTGTTTAATTTATCATGTTATTTTCTTTAATATTGATGATTTAAGTGTTCTTCTACTTCATATATTTGAATCATGTTTTAATTTGGTTGCTTTGTCTGTTGCCATTTATGATTTAAATATCATGTTCTTGCATTTTTAATTTTCTGTTTTCATAATGTTTAAATTTGTTGATGTTTTATATTTAGTAAATCAAGTGTTTGTGAAAATGCTTGTTTGGTTTTAGTATTTCTATTTTGTATTTGCATGATTTGAGTGTTATATTTTAGTTGAGCATGTTAGTATATCAAGTGTTTTTGAAAATGCCATACTTGTTAAGAACCATAGGCCATTCGGCCACTCCTTGTATTTTTGCATTGTGTGTTGCATTTTTGCTATGTTAGTTGATAGGTTAGCATTTACATGATAATTGGTTGAGTTTTTGGTTTAAGCATGCCTTGTGTTTGTGATATTTCCATGCATAGTTTAGATGTTAGGTTAGGTTTATTTTGCCATGCATGTTTATGCATTTTAGACTCAGGTTGCATTAAATGCCATGCACGTTCATTTAGGTCTAGGTCACTATATTGATGCCATGCATTTTTTCATGACATTTAGGTTTAAAACCATGCATTTCATGCATCATATTTGCTGTATTTTTTCATGCATTTCATGTCCATGCCACTTGACTAATGACTTTGGCCAATTAATGGTTCAAAGTCATGCTCTCTTGAGCACACTTGTGGAAAATTAAGGTTTGTCAAATTGATTATTCTACCT
This sequence comes from Fremontodendron californicum, assembly GCA_030761205.1. Lineage (NCBI taxonomy): Eukaryota > Viridiplantae > Streptophyta > Magnoliopsida > Malvales > Malvaceae > Fremontodendron > Fremontodendron californicum. The sequence continues at coordinate 6,187,566 of JAULJL010000026.1, forward strand.
TTGTGATTTTTTTTTTTGCTTACCCAATTTTTATCTAACTTTTAAGAAGTCCTAACTACTGTTTGTGAGTCATTTTGTGAGTCTTAAATATTTTTACTTTGATTTTTAAATGATTTTATCAAAGGCAAAAATGTATTTTGGCAAAACAGTTTTTTTTCACCCAATACTCATACTTTCCCGATTTTTCGGGCATTCATCTTTAATTAGAAAATTAAGATGATTTTTTCCCGTGTATTTTTACATGTCCTGAGTCTCCAGTATTTTTTTCAAAATTTTTTAAATTTGTAAAAATATGGTAAAAAACCGTGGCTTAAAACTGGACAGTGGAGTCAAAATTGAATTTAAAGAAAAATCATTTTTCTGTTTTGGTTATGTTACTTAGAGGGAGCTGATTAGGAAGTTTAGCTACTGACTTAGGGTAATTTCTAAGCCTTTTTAAACTCTAAAAATGATTTTTTAAGTCTCGGGTTAAGGGTACTCATGTCCGGGATTTTAAACTTAGGAAATTAGAGCCATTTAAAAAAAGGATTTAACCCAGTTTTTTTTTTTTTTTTTTAACCTAAGCTTTTCCAAATTGTTTTCAAACAATCACAAAGTATTTTGGTTTTAGAATATTTAATTTGACATATTTTCCTAAGGTAGCCGGATATCTTTTAAGATATACGGATTTCCTTAATTAAAGGAAAAAATACATTTTCATGCATTGCATTTTCCATATTCATGCATTTTATATAATATGTGATTTTTGTTATGATAATTTCTATGATATTGTTATGATTTTGAGTTATGTTATATTGTTTATTATATGATTTGGAATATTTCATGATATCCTATGCTTTTTATTTAATTATTATTTTTGTTATATTATTTAGCATATACTATGTTCATGCATTATTATTTTCATTTTTATTTCCATGCATATTATATGTTAGCATTATTTTATATTCCATGTCATTTAAATTATATAGCATATCATTCATATTTGCCATGTCATTTAAATTATGTCATTTCATATAGAATATATTATGTTACTTAGGTTATTTCATTTCAAATAGAATATATTGTGTTACCTAGGTCATTTCATTTCATTTAGGATATATTATGTCATTTAGGATATTTTATTTCATTTAAAATATATCATATGATTTAGGATATTACATTCCATATAGAATATATTATGTTACCTAGGTCATTTCATTTCATTTAGAATATGTCATATAACTTAGGACATTTCATTTCATTTCATTTCATTTAGAATATACTAAGGCATTTAAATTATATCATATCATTTAGGAAGCATTATATTATTTAGATTTTGCTATGTCATTTTATTTATGTCATGCATATACATATTCATATCTTTTAAGATGTTTTCAAAAGGCTAATGATTTTTCAATAAAAAATAAAGATATTCACGAGTGAAAATAATTCATGAGTTCTCTACCGGGTTTGCTGGAGGGAATATCATCAATTATTATTAATGCAGGAATATCTTTCTTTAAAAAAACGAGAATGATTCGAAAACTTTTCCAAATTAATAAAAATTTCTATATTTTGCCACGTTTGTTGTGGAATATAGAAAAATTTTGAATTTATAAATTCCGGATCATTTTTAATTAAAAATGGAATTATTTTTCTTTAAATTGGGAATTAACTTGAAATACTAAGTTTAAAACCAACTTTTTACCGAGACTTGAGATAACACACGATTAATAAGGTACCATTTTATACGGGCGTTGTGGGGGTGCTAATCCTTCCCCGCACGTAACCGAGTCCCGAACCCGTTTCTTTGATTTCTCTGGTTTAAAACGCAGACTTGAAATTGGTTTTTAAAATGTTTTAATTAATTTTTAAAATATTTTATAAAACCGGTTTTAATAGGTGGCCGATCACACCTAGCTAAAAAAGATTGGTGACGACTCCATGTCTTTTTGAAGGTCTTTTTCAAAACCTTCATTTATCTAGAGGAATTAAGTCGACTTTTCCTCGGTTTTTTTTAATGTCACGCTTAATGAATAATAAAGTCTTACGACAAGACTTGTTATTTTTTAGGTTGCGACAACTATGTTATTGTTTTGATTTATATTCATGGTGTTATATTTGTTTGTTATATGGTTGTGAATATTCTATGTTATCCTATACTTTTTATTTGTCATTTATTTTTGTCACATGATTTAGGATTTACTATGTTCATGCATTGTTATTTTTATTTTCATGCATATTTCATGATAACATTAGTTTATGTTACATATCATGTCATGTCACTTAAATTATATTGCCATGACATTTAGATTATATTATGTCATTTAGAATATGCCATGTCATTTAGGTTTGCCATGTCATTTAAAATATGCCATGTCATTTAAATTATATTAGGTCATTTAGAATATATTATGTCACTTCGGTTATTTCATTCATTTAGAATATACTATGTCACTTAGATTATATTATGCCATTTTAGGTTATATTATGTCATTTAGAATACACTATGTCATTTAAATTATATCATGTCATTTAGGTTGTATTATATCATCTAGATTTTACTATGTCATCTTTATTATGTCACACATGTTCATATTCATCTTTTTAAAATGTTTTAAAATAAGATTATGATTTTCAATAAAAATAAAGATATTCCCGAGTTAAAATAATTCATGAGTTCTCTACGTGATTTGTTGGAGAGGATATCATCAATTATCATTAATAAAGGAATATCTTTCTTTCAAAAAACGAGAATGATTCGGAAAGTTTTCCAAATAAATAAAAATTTCTATATTTTTTCAATTTTTTCGGGGAATATAGGAAAATTTGAATTAATAAATTCGAGATCATTTTCAATTAAAAATGGAACTATTTTTCTTAAAATTGGGAATAAATTTGAAATACCAAATCTAAAACCGACTTTTTTACCGAGACTTGAGATAATACACGATTAATAAGGTACCATTTTATACGGGCGTTGGGGGGTGCTAATCCTTCCCCGCACGTAACCGACTCCCTAACCCGCTTCTTTGATTTTCTCTGGTTTAAAAACGCAGACTTGAAATTGGTTTTAAAAAAATATTTTAATTAATTTTAAAATATTTTACAAAACCGGTTTTAATAGGTGGCCGATCATACCTAGCCAAAAAAGATTGGTGGTGACTCCATGTCTTTTTCGAGGTCGTTTTCAAACTCTCATTTTATTTCAAGAGGAATTAAGTCGTCTTTTCCTCTGTTTTCCCCAATGTCACGCTTAAAGAATAAAGTCTCGCGATGAGACTTGTTATTTTTTAGGTTGCAACAACTTGGCGACTCCGCTGGGGATATTTAGAGAGTCAGGCCTAGAATCAGTTATGTGTTATCAAAGTCTCGGTTTTGTCGGGTTTAATTGGTATTTAATTTTAATTCCCACATTTTTTTCAATAATAAGGAGAATTTTGAAAATAATAAAATATTTTTAAATATGTCCATATTCATGTGCATACATATTATTATTGTTCTCTGGTTATTTGGTTGCATATATTTATGTTTTGTTTAATTAATGCTCTAACTTGTTTAGTCTTATGTGGGCATTTAGAATAAGAGGTGTGGAATAGGTGGTGAAAGGTTCATTTTGTTCCTCCGCACAAACTACATTTGCATTTTCATAACATGAACTCTCTACCCGGGTTCCGTCTTTTTCAGTGGAAGAAAAGAAATTACGCCTTCATGATTGACCATCCTTATGGGCTAGTGAAACATTTTCGGAGTATAAAGTACATAAAGCCTTCATGATTGACCCTCCGTATAGGCTTAGGAAAATATACTCTAATGAATTGAACCCGCTTTTATCGGGGTGCCTTACTAGCGAATTGAACAGCTGTAATTATGGACAGCTGATATGCTAATCTAAGGGTGACAATTTCATGATTTTTTCACCTTGAATTATTAGCCATTGGATGGAGCGACAACTTGGCGACTCCGCTGGGGATATTTAGAGAGTCAGGCCTAGAATTAGTTATGTCTTATCAAAGTGTCGATTTTGTCGGGTTTAATTGGTATTTAATTTTAATTCCCACATTTTTTTGAATAATAAGGAGAATTTTGAAAATAATAAAATATTTTTAAATATGTCCATATTCATGTGCATACATATTATTATTGTTCTCTGGTTATTTCCTTGCATATATTTATGTTTTGTTTAATTAATGCTCTACCTTGTTTAGTCTTATTTGGGCATTTAGAATAAGAGGTGTGGAATAGGTGGTGAAAGGTTTGTTTTGTTCCTCCGGACACACTACATTTGCATTTGCATAAAATGAACTCTCTACCCGGGTTCCGTCTTTTTAAGTGGAAGAAAAGTAATTACGCCTTCATGATTGACCATCCGTATGGGCTAGTGAAACATTTTCGGAGTATAAAGTACATAAAGCCTACATGATTGACCCTCCGTATAGGCTTCGGAAAATATACTCTAACGAATTGAACCCGTTTTTATCGAGGTGCCTTACTAGCGAATTGAACAGCTGTAATTATGGACACCTGATATGCTAACCTAATGGTGACAGTTTCATGATTTTTTCACCTTGAATTATTAGCCATTGGATGGAGCGACAACTTGGCGACTCCGCTGGGGATATTTAGAGAGTCAGGCCTAGAATTAGTTATGTGTTATCAAAGTCTCGGTTTTGTCGGGTTTAATTGGTATTTAATTTTGATTCCCACATTTTTTTCAATAATAAGGAGAATTTTGAAAATAATAAATATTTTTAAATATGTCCATATTCATGTGCATACATATTATTATTGTTCTCTGGTTATTTGGTTGCATATATTTTTGTTTTGTTTAATTAATGCTCTACCTTGTTTAGTCTTATTTGGGCATTTAGAATAAGAGGTGTGGAATAGGTGGTGAAAGGTTTGTTTTGTTCCTCCGCACACACTACATTTGCATTTGCATAACATGAACTCTCTACCCGGGTTTCGTCTTTTTAAGTGGAAGAAAAGTAATTACGCCTTCAAGATTGACATTCCGTATGGGCTAGTGAAACATTTCCGGAGTATAAAGTGCATAAAGCCTTCATGATTGACCCTCCGTATAGGCTTAGGAAAATATACTCTAACGAATTGAACCCGCTTTTATCGGGGTGCCTTACTAGCGAATTGAACAGCTATAATTGTGGACAGCTGATATGCTAATCTAAGGGTGACAATTTCATGATTTTTTCACCTTGAATTATTAGCCATTGGATGGAGCGACAACTTGGCGACTCCGTTGGGGATATTTAGAGAGTCAGGCCTAGAATTAGTTATGTGTTATCAAAGTCTCAGTTTTGTCGGGTTTAATTGGTATTTAATTTTAATTCCCATATTTTTTTTTCAATAATAAGGAGAATTTTGAAAATAATAAAATATTTTTAGATATGTCTATATTCATGTGCATACATATTATTATTGTTCTCTGGTTATTTGGTTGCATATATTTATGTTTTGTTTAATTAATGCTCTACCTTGTTTAGTCTTATTTGGGCATTTAGAATAAGAGGTGTGGAATAGGTGGTGAAAGGTTTGTTTTATTCCTCCGTACACACTACATTTGCATTTGCATAACATGAACTCTCTACCCGGGTTCCGTCTTTTTAAGTGGAAGAAAAGTAATTACGCCTTCTTGATTGACCATCTGTATGGGCTAATGAAACATTTCCGGAGTATAAAGTACATAAAGCCTTCATGATTGACCTTCCGTATAGGCTTAGGAAAATATACTCTAACGAATTGAACCCGCTTTTATCGGGGTGCCTTACTAGCCTTCACAGGCAACAGTGAGGAACAATTCGAGGCCTTTAGAACCAATTCACCTTCATATAGTGAAATTAGGCGAAGCCCTACCGGATTTTAGTTAGATACCTGAAGCTAAGAACACATGGAGGAACATTTCCAACCTTTTACTATCTTTCTATACTTTATATTTTATAAATTAGGTGATGATGAACGAACATCGTGTTGCGCATAATAAGCTTGTTATTTCGTCCCAAAGGCATCGTAATGCCGAAATTTTGTTAAAATTTTTGGGACAATTTTTTTTATTAGCATACTATTATTTGTTCTCTACTTGTGAATTCATTTCACTACTAATTTATTTATTTATTTTTGTTTTCTTTAACATGCATCATTAACACCATCATGCACTTGAAGTTTATTGGCCTCGGGATAGTAATCGACCTAAAGGACTTTCATGGAGTGTCAGGTTATTTCAGTGATAGAAGATCATGCAGTAGTTAGGGCACGGTCGAAAAAAGATCAGAGGGATGATGGTGATTGCTTAAAGAAAGGTTATGTGTCAGTGTTGCCGGAAAGGGTAAAAGTGGATCTTAGACAGAATAATCTCCGAGGGTTAGCCGACATTTGGAATCAATGGAATGTATAAGAAAAAGAAGCCTTCACCTAAAAATATGGAGATATAACACTTTTAATTTCGATCAGGGTCAATAGCGGGTTGATTCAAGCCATGGTACAGTTTTGGAATCCTGCTTATAGATGTTTTACTTTCAAGAAAGAGGATATGACCCCACTTATTGAAGAGTACTCGGCATTGTTACGTGTTGAGTTTCCTAATCTTGATTGGGTGTATTGAAGGATGTGAAACCCTTTGGTTTCAAGAGAAAAATGGCTCACGAGAATGGATACAAGATGGGTTGAGAGTCATGTGGATACAAAGTAGAAAAATGGATGATTTCCATGGGAGATTCTTCGACAATTGATATTGAGTCACTCTGATAAAGAAAAATTCAGGGATATTTTTGCTTTAGCCATCTACGAGTTAGTCATATTTCCAAAGATATCGGGTCAAGTGGATGTGGCCGTGTTTGATTTTTTTGGGAAGTTGGAACAGAAGATCAACCCATCTCCGGCCATCATAGCAGAAACTATCCGATCTTTGAATTTTTGTAAAAAGGAAAAACAAGGGAGATTCAAAGGTTGTGTACAACTCCCTATGTTTGGATTCAAAGTCACTTCTGGAAGATAGAGGATGTTTCCTTCAAACCATACATGAGGTCTCTAGTATCGATCAATGAATTCCTTAAAAAGGATTGGCCTGAATATAGAAATGAAGAGCAATGGATTAACATGATCCAGAATCTTAAGGGAGAAATGGTAACCTGGAGGGCTCCGTGGATGGTTCCTATGCTGATCATGTATAAATATGGGGACAACCCGGGGGTTCCATTACCCGAAATTTGGGGATTCGTGAGTTATGCACCTCTGTTGGTACAAAGACAGGTTGAGTTCGACAATTCAAACCCGCGACTCATAAACTAGGATTATCAGAGTTTACTTGCGGGGATGAGGGGTACTCTAGAAAAGTGAGGGCCATAATTGAAACATGGAAGAAGACTCATCTGATAAAAGTGGCTCGGTATGCCGATATTGGTACACCTGACTACCTGGTATGGAGGGAATTAAGGGTTAATGATAGATTGTTGACATCTGATGGGAAGAGATTCAATTCATGAATTCACCACCAAAGGAAATGTTATCAGTGCTAGAAATTGCAAGGTCAGAATTGGGAAAAGAGAAAACCCAAATGAGCAAACAGATTGCCCAACTTCAAGAAGAGATCGAGGATCTAAAAAATAGAGAATCAGCTTGGGAAAGAGAAATGGAAAAGGTCAAAAGAGAAAGGGATACCGTCAGGGGCGATTTTAAGGAATTACACTTGGAAAATAAAAGGTTTCGTTATGAGATAAGATTTTAAGGGACCATCGAGACTTTCGAGGTATGGGAGAAAGAAGTCAAAAACCTCAGGAAAGAGATTAGTTATTGGAAGGAGAGAGCGGAGCATGAAGAAGCCCGAGCCGACAAACTTGAGCAAAAGAAGCAAGATAGGAAAGCTCACATAATGTTGTTTCTACTGATAAATCAAGGGGCCAGTTGGAGAGTGAACAAGTACGTGTCAGATTGAAAAGCAAGGCAATTCAAAGGTGGACTCTGTGAAGGAAAGCCTAAGACCCAAGGGGTTACTCTATAACCAGTGTTTTGTAATGACATTTTGAAATAGATAGGCAGATTATGGGATTATCTTAGGCAATGGTCTTGTTATTCTATCCTTGATGTATTTAAATTCCAGAAATCAATGAAAGATCGTTTGGTTGAAATTTTCCCGAGGCCAATACTTTCAAGTTCATTCATTCTTTATGTTTATTCATTCATATTTATGTACTTAATCATTTGTTTATTCATTTATTCATCCATTCAAATTTAGTCATTCATTCATTCAAATATAATAAAACATAAAGTAGATGTCAATAAATTATAATTCATGGTTTTTTAAAACTTATGGTAAAATTGGGCGCATTCCGAAAGAACCGGATTTTCGACACCGTTACAACACCTGATCTCAAGACAGAGTTATGGAGAATGACTAGCTTGCTCGCATTGAAAGGATGGAATGGGTTCAGAGAGAACTGTAGGAGCAACTGACTAAGTCTCAGGAGGAATCAAGAGAACAAATAGCCAAACTCATGGAAATGATGAATGGCGTGATGAGACAGAAATGGCCGGGGGAGAATTCGGTTACAAGAAAAGGGGCAGTGAACCAGGAAGGTCGACCTGAGATTGTGCATACTGAATGGAAAAAACATCCCAGAATGCAAGAAATTAGCTTCCAACAGGGGCAGCGTCCTTTGTTTATATTCAACTAGTGGATGAAGCACAAAATTATGCTCCCGGAAAGGGTAACATTGGGGCTGACCCAATTGATATTGTTGATGTTCCGGACTTTGAGGAACTTGCTGAGAAGGAGAAGGAAAAAATGGCTGAACTAAAGAGGATTGAATCTGCAGAGTCTCAGAAAAAGTATCAGCTATTGGAGGAGAGGCTAAGGGCAGTTGAAGGGGCAGAATTGTTTGGCAGTCTCGATGCCAAGGAGATGAGTCTAGTACATGGCTTGGTAATTCCTCCCAAGTTTAAAGTACTAGACTTTGAGAAATATAATGGGACTACTAACCCATCAGCACACCTCACCATGTACTTTCGAAAGATGACAGGACATGATGAAGATGAAAAGTTGTTCATCCATTACTTCTAGGATATTTTAATGGGTTCAACAACCTGATGGTATAATCAATTGACACAAACTAAGATTCGTTCTTGGATGGATTTGGCCCGAGCCTTCATGGAACATTATAAACACGTATCTGATATGATACCTGATAAGTTGTCGCTGTAGAATATGGAAAAGAAAACTACTGAGAGCTTTAAGGAATACTCCCAAAGGTAGAAAGACTTGGCCACTCAAGTGCAACCCCTTCTGACCAGCAAAGAAACTACGGTGCTTTTTATCAACACTTTAAAGGCACCGTATTATGACAAATTGGTAGGGAGTGCCACTAAGAATTACGCGGATATGGTTATATCCGGCAAAATGATAAAGACCACCATTAAGAGTGGCAAGATGAAAGGTGGAGAGTCTTCAACTCCAAAGAAAGCAGTCCCCGCCAAAAAGAAAGAGGGAGAAACTCACGTAGTTAGCTATAACCATTATCCCCTACACCCTATACATCTCCTACACCCTACACACCTTACCCGGCGTACAATCCTTACTACCCCGCTGTGAACCACCTTACTCAAAATCGATTCCCTTATACCAACATACCGCAACAGCCATACCCAACTGGCGTATCCCCACAAATAACCATTCCATAAAACATTGTCCCGAATACCCAGAGTATTGTGCGTAATGACCAACGATCACCAAGGAACGATCAAAAACCCCAATTTGATCCCATTCCTACAACTTATGGTGAACTATACCCCAAACTATTGTAGGGTTACCTTGTTGCACCCGTATATCTTAAACCCCTGTCACCACCATACCCAAAATCGTATAATGTAAATGCTAACTGCGCGTATCACACATGGATTCAGGGGCATTTGATTGAGGATTGCATTGCCTTTAAGAGGAAGGTTCAAAGCTTGATCAACATCGGGGTTGTAAAATTCGGATCAAAGAACGGGCCTAATGTAGCGGGTAACACATTGCCCAATCATACTGAGGCCAAAGTGAATGCAGTGTTGACTGGGGAAGTCAGTAGGTTGAAAAGGCACATCAGCGAGGTAAAGACTCCGATGATAAAGGTGCAGATTGAAATGGTTAAAGCGAAAATAGTTCAGGATGAAGATAGTTTGAGAATTGTTGCAAACAGGGTGGAGGATTATTATCCGTTCCACAGATGCAAGGGACACACTATACAGGACTGTGGAGACTTTCTAGCTAAAGTTCAGCGAATGATGGGTGAGGGCGAGGCCCAATTTTATGAGGAGACAGAGGAAAAAGTGGATGCTACAGAGAACATAGCCGGATATGGGGTAGGTCGACCTTTGATTATCTACTATGAGAAGTCGGAAGAGAAGGTTGCCCCGGTTGTTGAAGAAGTCATACCTAAGCTGATCATAGAATTGCCATTCTCTTTCTCGTAGAAAGAAAACAAGGCTGCACCGTGGAAATATGATTGCAGCATGGTTATGCCAGGCTTTTTTAGTCAGTAGGGGCATCTAACGCACAGTGGGAGATGTTATGCCCCCGAGATTGTTGAGCAAGATCCAGTGGGAAAGGAAGGAAGAGTTGATAAAGGAAAGAAAATAGCTGAGCCGGTCCATATTGGGATGGATCAGTCGAAAGGAGTGGAGAAGAACTCAATCTCGGTGAAAAATCCGGTAAATGAAAAGGAGGCTTGTGATATTTTGAAATTTATAAAGCATAGCGAATATAGTGTGGTGGAGCAGTTGTAGCGTCAACCAGCAAGGATTTCGATCCTTTCACTGCTGCTAAACTCGGAGCCGCATAGAAATGCCTTGTTAAGGGTTCTGAACCAAGCATATGTGGCCAATAATATATCGATGGAGAAATTGGATAGACTGGTGGGGAATACTGCAGCGGATGATCATATCTTTTTCAGTTATGATGAAATACCACCCAATGGTATTGGATCTACAAAAGTCCTTCACATAACGACCACTTGCAAGGGGCACATACTACCACGGGTACTCTTGGATAACAGTTCTTCATTAAATGTGATGCCTTTGGCAACCCTATCTAAGCTGTCGATTGATATTTCCTATATGCTACCAAGTTGCACTGTGGTCAGAGCTTTCGATGGAACTCGATGGGAAGCAATGGGAACTATTAAGGTCCCGCTGGAGATAGGTCCTTGTACCTATAATGTGGATTTCCAGGTTATGGATATTAACCCATCCTATATCTGCTTATTGGGAAGGCCTTGGATACATTCTGCTGGAGGGGTATCCTTATCTCTCCACCAAAATTTGAAGTTTGTAATGGAGGAGCGTTTGGTCAGTGTATCCGAAGAGAAAGATATCATAGCCTCTGCATCTACTGACTCCCCTTACATCGAAGCAATGAGGACACGGTGGAATACTCCTTTAGGTCCTGGAGTTTGTTAATACTGTATTCGTCACTAAAGGACGAAAAATTCCAAAACCAAAGCTGTCTAAGAATACTAGGTTGGGAGTGAGAACGACGGTAAGAAAGGGTTGTAGAGTAGGAAATGACTGGGAAAGTATCTTCAGGGTATGGCCAAAGCAATTGAAGTGACTGGAAAGAAAGATCGGTTTGGTCTTGGATATCTCCCGATGGCTCATGAAAAGAGAAGACAAATTGATAAAAATCGACAAAGGAGGATCGCCCATCTCTCGGGTATGGATATAGAGTGGAAACCTATGACTTTCCCATCAATCCTTCATAGCTTCTGTTCTGCAGGCTTTTTGTTTGGAGAGAAAGATTTCGACGACGTGCTGGTAATGACTGAACAAGCTTTTGAGAAGTTCCACATGAACAGGGAAGAGCAAACACAAGATATGGTAATTTGTATGGCTGGAGAGGAAGGAGTTGAAAACAAGAATGCAAGTTGGATGGTGTGACCATGTCCACCAGATTACAAATTAACAAATTGGAGTGCGACCAAGCTTCCTTTAATCTTTAGGTCTACTCCAAAGTAATATTTTAAAATAATCTCAATTATCTTTGCCGAAGGATATTGAGAATTTTTCTGTACGGGCTTTTGTTTAAAAATTTTCAGTCAATAAAGAACAAGCACGATGTGTTTTCTTCATATTGATGTGTCCATATTCTTTCATTTTTGCTTTTCATTTTATTTCATGGCCTATATACTTTTCTATATTATTTCTTCCTCACATATTTACAGGTGTATAGATGCGGAATATGAAGATCAGCCTATCAATAATTCTGAAATTGATTTTGAAAGACCCTTTTGCTCGGGTGATTTCGTCGCCAATGAAGATGCTGAAGATTATGGTTTGCCCCCGGATTTATTGAGAAAAATAGAACAAGAGGAGAAACAAGTATTGCCCCATAAGGAGCTGTTAGAAATAATAAATCTATGAAGTGGGGAAAAAATAAAGGAGGTCAAAATTGGGGCCTCATTGTCATCATCAATAAAGAGTGAACTAATAGCTTTGCTCCGGGAATATGTTGATGTATTTGCATGGTCATACCAAGACATGCCAGGGTTAGATCCATATATCGTGGTCCATAAGCTCCTATTAAGACCAAAGTGCAAGTCAATTCAGCAGAAATTGAGAAGAATGAGACCTGACATGCTGTTAAAGATAAAAAAGAGGTGAAGAAGCAGTTTGATGATGGGTTCTTAGAAGTGGCAAAATATTCGGAGTGGGTGGCAAATATTTTCCCAGTACCAAAGAAGGATGGCAAAGTACGGATGTGTGTTGACTACCGGGATCTGAATAAGGCCAGTCCTAAAGATAATTTTCCTTTGCCTCACATTGATACCTTGGTGGATAATACGACAAAGAGCTCTTTGTTTTCTTTCATGGACGGATTCTCGAGGTACAATCAGATTAAGATGGCACCAGAAGATATGGAGAAAACCACATTCATGACGATGTGGGGAATATTTTGCTATAAGGTAATGCTATTTGGATTGAAGAATGCCGAGGCAACATATTAGAGAGCCATGGTGACTTTGTTTCATGGTATGATGCATAAGGGGATTGAAGTTTATGTTGATGATATCATTGCAAAGTCACAAGGAGAAGAGGAGCATATTGCGAATCTTAAGAAGCTCTTTGAAAGACTAAGAAAGTTTCGACTCAAGCTAAACCAGACAAAATACACTTTTGGAGTCACTTCGGGGAAGTTGTTGGGTTTTGTCGTCAGCAAAAGAGGAATTGAGATTGATCCAGATAAAGTAAAAGCCATCCAAAACCTACCGCCATCTTGTACTCAAAAGGAACTAAGGGGCTTTCTAGGAAGATTGAATTACATTGCTCGGTTTATTTCTCAGTTAACCGACAAGTGTGATCAAATATTTAAATTACTTGGAAAGCGTGATCCGAGAGAATGGGATGAAGGGTGTCAGATTGCTTTTGAAAAAGTTAAGCACTATCTATCCAACCCACCAGTATTAATGCCACCTGTTCCAACGAAACCAATGATACTGTATTTATCAGTATTTGAGAGATCTATGGGTTGTGTCTTGGGGCAGTATGATGAGACCGGGAAGAAAGAACAAGTGATTTATTACCTCAGCAAGAAGTTCACAGATTATGAGCTGAAGTATTCACCGGTAGAAAAGCTGTGTTATGCCTTAGCCTGGACTGCTCGAAGGCTTAGACAATACATGTTGTACCATACGACGTGGTTGATTGCCAAGCTAGATCCTATCAAGTATATGTTGGAAGCACCCTCTTCGTCAGGAAGAATGACAAGATGGCAAGTTTTGTTGTTAGAGTACGACATTGTATATGTAAGTCAGAAAACTATAAAAGGCAACACAGTAGCTGAATTCTTAGCAAGTCGGGCGGTGGAAGATTATGAGCCGTTGAACTTTGTTTTCCCTGATGAAGATTTGATGTACGTCTCGCAAGCAGATGAAATTCCCCCGAAGAACACAATGTGGAAAATGTAATTTGATGGTGCATCTAATGCCATGGGGCATGGGATCGGTGCAGTACTCATATCCTTAGAAGAAGATTATTATCTTTTCACAACCATATTGGATTTTGATTGTACAAACAATACCGTTGAGGACGAGGCGTGTACTATGGGCCTTCGTGCTACAGTAGACAAAAAGATCAAAACATTGGAGTTTTCGGAGATTCAGCCCTAGTGATATACCAGCTACAGGAGAATGGGAAACCCGAGATGCAAAGCTAATCCGATACCGAGAGCTCATACTGAGTTTATTGGAGGAGTTTGAAGAAGTAAGTTTCAATTACTTACCTCGAGAAGAAAATCGAATGGCGGATGCATTAGCCACTTTGTCATCAATTTTTAAAGTGAATGAAGGGGCCGAAGTTGTGCCGATCAAGATGAGCATATACAGAGTGTCCTGCCCACTGCTTGAGTATCGAAGAATAAGCAGATAGCCTCAGTTGGTATAATGACATCTTGTAATACATCAAGAGTCAACAATATCCTGAACAAGCAACAGAAAAATATAAGAGGACTCTGAGAAGGTTGGCAATGGGTTTCATCTTAGATGGTGAGATTCTTTACAAGAAAAGGAAAGATCAAGTCTTATTGAGGTGTGTCGGGTCCGTCGGAGCTCGAAGAATCATCGAGGAAGTCCATGAAGTGATATGTGGCACCCATGCCAATGGTCACATGCTTGCTAAACAGATTGTGAGGGCAGGATACTTTTGGCTGACGGTGGAAGGGGATTGAATTAGTTATTCTCGGAAGTGCCATAAATGCCGGATATATGTAGGTAAAATTCATGTGCCTCCATCACCATTGCATGTCATGACTGCATCATGGCCATTTTCGATGTGGGGAATGGATATGATAGGGCCTATTACTCTGAAAGCTTCAAACGGACACCGCTTTATCCTGGTGGCCATAGCCTACTTCACAAAGTGGGTGAAAGCTATTTCTTATGCAAATATAATGAAGTCAGTGGTATGCAGATTCGTTAAGAAGGAAATCATATGCCGATATGGATTGCCAAATAGAATTATTTCAGATAATGCTCTCAATCTGAACAATAAGATGTTGAGGGAGGTGTGTATTCAGTTCAAGATCACACATCATAATTCAGAACCTTATCGTCTGAAGATGAATGGGGCAGTAGAAGCAGCCAATAAGAACATCAAGAAGATTGTTGAGAAGATGGTCGATGTATACAAATATTGGCATGAGATATTACCTTTTGCACTCCACGCGTATCGTACTTCGGTTCGTACATCTACGGCGGCCATGCCATTTTCCCTGGTATACGGGATGGAAGCAGTGCTGCCTATTGAGGTTGAAATCCCTTCACTTCGTGTTTTGATGGAGGTTGGTTTAAAAGAGGCAGAGTGGGTCAGAGCTCGCTATGAACAGCTGAATCTCATCAAAGAAAAAAGACTGAAGGCAATTTGTCATGGGCAGTTGTATCAGAAAAGGACGATTCGAGCCCAGAACAAGAAGGTGCGTCCCAGGTAGTTCCGAGAAGGAGAGTTGGTATTGAGGAAAATTCTCCCTATAATGAAGGATCCGCGAGGGAAATTGGCTCCAAATTAGGAAGGACCCTATGTGGTAAAAAGAGCTTTTTTGGGAAGAGCATTGATTCTAACTCGAATGGACGGTGATGATTTGAGAAATCCCATGAATGCTGATGAATTGAAGAAGTATTACGCTTGAAGAAAAAAAAAAGAAAAAAGGAAAAATGAAAAAGTGTGATGCTGTGCAAATGGAAATTCGAATGATTCCAAGTGTAAAAATGGAAATTCTATATATCTATCCCCGTGGGGATTTCTTTTCAATGAGAATATTCATGCTTGATATGATGAATGGCCATATTTCATATTCCTTTCACTAAAAAGAAATTATCCTTAGTCACCCCTTTGAGCATTAGGAATTATTTCTTTCTCTGAACCTTGATCAAGGATCACCTTCTACACTGGAAGGCAAATGCGAGGAGAAGTAATCAAAAAAATCATGGCAAAACAAAAAAGAGCCATCGAAAAGTGTGAAATCAAAGAATGGCAAAAGAAAACCAGGAATAAAAAAAAAATATTCAAAAAAGAAAAAAGAGGAAATGTCCAAAAAGGGGACGAATGTTTCAAGAATAAATGCTCCTCAGGAAATGATCATTGATCCAATCACTCTTAAAAACATTTTGGGCATATTTACCTTTTCTTTCTAAACCTAAAAATCTTTAAATTGAATTGAATGGAGATTAGTAAACATAAAAATCTTTAAATAAAAGGATTTTAGAGTATTACTAAGGAGTAGATTTAAATTTTAGAAGAGATTCGGAAACCAGTAATCTTGATGGAAAATTTGCCACTAAAGGTAAACAGTGAATGTGTTGGAGACTTTGTCATGAACTCAAAAAATTTGTGGATTTCAGTGAAGTCATAAACTGGAACTATTTGATAATTTATCTTGCTTGAAGGTTCCTCGAATGGGGCATCAGTGAAAAATCGAGGACTCCATCATGAAGTCAAATAATCTGTGAACCTCAAAGAAACCATGGATTAGAAATCATGACACAATCATTTGGTTGCATTCATCCTTAGGAAACATACAAGAATTTGCAAAGCATGTCATTCTCATCACTGCATTTAGCTAACATTATAGGAATCAAGAGAATTATGGCTTCCCCAAATCAAACTCGTTCTGTTTCTCAAATGAGTCGAGCCCTGAGACCACCATCGAGGTATTTTCCTTTTAAATCGAACTTGTTCTGCTTCTCAAATGAGTCGAGCCCCGAGATCACCGTCGAGGTATGTTCCTTTCGTTTTCAAATCAAATTTATTTTCCAAATGAATCAAACCCAGGATCATTTTTAAAGCATTCCTTTTGTTTTTAAAATCGAACTCGTTCTGCTTCTCAAATGAGTCGAGCCCCGAGACCATCGTCGAGGTACTTTCCTTTAGTTTTTAAAATCAAACTCACTGCTTCTCAAATGAGTTGATCCCCGAGACCATCGTCGAGGTACTTTCCTTTTGTTTTTAAAATCGAACTCGTTCTGCTTCTTAAATGAGTCGAGCACCGAGCCCATCATTGAGGTACTTTTCTTTTGTTTTTAAAATCCAACTCGTTCTGCTTCTCAAATGAGTCGAGCCCAGAGACCATCGTCGAGTTACTTTCCTTTTGTTTTTTAAAATCGAACTCGTTCTGCTTCTCAAATAAGTCGAGCCCCGAGACCGTCGCTGAGGTACTTTCCTCTTGTTTTTAAAATCGAACATGTTCTGCTTCTCAAATGAGTCGAGCCCCGAGACCATCGTCGAGGTACTTTCTTTTTGTTTTTAAAATCGAACTCATTTTGCTTCTCAAATGATTCGAGCCCCGAGACCATCGTCGAGGTGATTTCTTTTTGTTTTTAAATCAAACTCGTTCTGTTTCTTAAATGAGTCGAGCCCCGAGACCAAAGTCGAGGTATTTTCCCTTTGTTTTTAAATCGAACTCGTTCTGCTTCTCAAAATGAGTCGAACCCCGATACCGTCGTCGCGGTATTTTTTATTTTAAATCATGGATAAGATATTCAGGCACCATTAAATTTACAATTTTAAAAATGAACAAGTCTTTTGTGGTGATAGCCGAAGCCTCTGGTAGAGATCTAGGGTTTTATAGTTTTAAATTGTGAGCAAATCTTCAGTGGCGATAACTGAAGCCTCTGGTGGAGATATCCAAGGTTTTACAGTTTTAAACATTGAACAAGTCTTTGGTGGTGATAGCCAAAGCCTCTGGTGGAGATATCTAGGGCTTTACAAGTTTTAAGCAGCCAGCAAGTCTTCGGTGGCGATAGCCGAGGCCTCTGGTGGAGATATTTAGAGTTTTTACAGTTTTTTATAAAAAAAATGAGCAAGTCTTTGGTGGTGATAGTCGAAGCTTCTGGAGGAGATACCCAGAATTTTAAACACAGCTGAGTACAAGACAGGGTAAGATCCCAAAACCACCGTCGAGGTATTTTCTTCTCTTGCAAATCGAACCCATTTTCTTAAGATGGGTCGAGTCTTGATTAGTCAGGGAACTGAATTTAAGGACAAAATCTTCAATTTCCAGCTTTTAATAAAAAAAAATTGAAAAAAATGAAAAAATGGAAAATGATGAAAACTCCCTTTCCTTCACATGTGATTTCACTAATCGGACAAAATTAGTGTTTGTTTATCTTTGCCTGATTTCTGATTCTCACCAATAACCAAAGAGGGGCAGCTATAGACACCTAATTTTGTCTGGACTTCTAAATCAGGTATTTTTCTTCCTAATGATGTTTTAGAATGCAAAATAGCTTTTCTCATCCTGCAAGTGGTACTCTAAGACTTAGTTTAAGAAAATAAGCATGAAAAGTCAATCTTGAAAAAGTCAACTCCAATAAGTGAACCACTAAAAAGTCAACCCATTTTCAAAATCAAGATCCAAAGTTTAATTGAACAATGGTGAAATAATTTTGATAATCCGAGGTCTACAACGACAGATATGGAGTCCGAAAGATGGGTTACGGAGATTTAGTGGAAAGGAAACCCTAGTTCAGAAAATTTGGGCAAAAGTGCTTAAACGATCAAATTGGTCAAAATTGGAGGTTCCAAATGGAAGAAAAGCAATGACTACGGGTAATGTAGAGGTCATTTGGGAGCAAAACTGAAGGAAAAGTCAATTTGGAAGAAAACTGAGAATTAGGGTTTTTGGTGGATTTTGCCAAAATTAGGGAAAATTACAGAAATGGCCCGATTCATTAAAATTAAAGTCCCTAATTGATGAGGAGTGAGTAAACAAGGATATCCCAAGGCTCAGTTTGAAGTAATTCCAAGAAAAGAGCTGATTGGAGAAAAAACGAAAAAACGAGGAAATTCCCGATGTTGGAAAAAGGAAAAATCAAGTCGGAGGGGAATTTGATCATAAAAATTTGGCGTTTTTGGACCAACTCCAATTCAATATATAACAAAGGCACAGAAAAAGAAAATCTAGAAATTGGACTTGTTTTGAGTAAAACCGAGGCTTCGGAGGTAAAAGGGCAAACTTGGAAAATCTGGGAAAAATAGCAAATGAGCTCAGAAAATTACCAAAATTTCCAGATTTCAATATTATGTCATTTGGAATAGATCGGCGAAGAAAAATTCAAAAATGGAGCTCGTATGCAAAATGGCAAATTTCGGGCCCATTAAGCTGAAATTCCAGAAGATAAATACAGGAAAAATAGCAAATGAGCTCAAAAAATTATGAAAACTTCCAGATCACACTTTTAAATTATTTGGAAGAGATTAGCGAAGAAAAATCCTAAATTGGAGCTCGTTTACAAAATGGCAAATTTTGGGCCCACTA
The DNA here is from genome assembly GCA_030761205.1 of Fremontodendron californicum. Taxonomy (NCBI): domain Eukaryota; kingdom Viridiplantae; phylum Streptophyta; class Magnoliopsida; order Malvales; family Malvaceae; genus Fremontodendron; species Fremontodendron californicum. The sequence continues at coordinate 6,206,836 of JAULJL010000026.1, forward strand.
AGCTAAAATTTCAGAAGATAAATCTCGAAAAAATAACAAATGAGCTCAAAAAGTTATAAAAACTTACAGAGATCAATTTTAAATTATTTGGAAGAGATTGGAAAAGAAAAATCCAGAATCGGAGCTCGTTTGAAAAATGGTAAAAGTTCGGGTGCACTAAAGACAATTTTGGAAAGAAAATCTGGGAAAAATAGCAAATGGGCTCGAAAAATTATGAAAACTTCCAGAATTCAATTTTATATTATTTAGGAAGTATTGAAAAATAAAATTTGGATTTGGAGTCCGTTTTCTATTTAATTAGGTTCGGGGGCTAAAAGGGTAATTTTATCAAAAAAAACCGAAGAGGACCTTTCTTGCAATTAAAAGAATAGAGATTGGGCTGGAATATGAAGGGTCAGCCGGCTAAGCCCAGGGGAAGGAGGATTTTTGCTGAGTTCTTGCATCCAAAGGCCAAAAGTGGATAGTAAGGTTGTAATTTCTTTTATCAAGCCTTTGTAATTGTACCACATGGTCCAATGCATGAAGAGGAAGGATGTCAACATAATGGCAATATATTTTTGAACAATTGTATGTGTGAGGGGCTGATCACTTAATTTAAGAGTGGTAATTTCACATTTTAAGCATCTTGGATTATTGGCCTTTGGATTAAAATTGGCTAGGAAAAAATGACAACATCCTACATCATCTAGAAGGCCATTCGGCCACTACAAGGGGGAAAGGGGTTTTCATTTTGTTTCACTTCTTTTGGCTGATCACATTTGATTTTGGGAGCAAATAGCTAAGTTTTGAAAAGCAAAGAAAGTTAGATGAGTAGAAAAGGCTTGAAAAATAGCTGTAGACACCTAATTTTGTCCGGACCCCTAAATTAGGTACGTTTTCTTCCTAATTTTTTGTTTCAGAATGCTAAAAGGCTTTTCTCATCCTACAGGTGGTACTCCGAGACTTAGTTTAAGAAAGCAGACAGAAAAAGTCAAACTCGAAAAAGTCAACCCTAGAAAAGTTAACCCCAAAAAGTCAACTACTAAAAAAGTCAACCCATTTTCAAAATTAAGGTTTGAAATTCAATTGAAAGATGGTGAAAGAATTTTGATAATCCGAGGTCTACATTGAAAGATATGGAGGTTGAAAGTTGGCTTACGGAATTTCAGTATTAGGGAAACCGTAGTTCGGGAAATTTGGGGAAAGTGCTTGAACGATCAAATTGTTCAATATTGAAGGTTCCAAAGGAAATATAAGCACTGAATACGGGTAATGGAGAAGCTACTTGAAAGAAAAACTGAAAGAAAAGTCAATTCGAAAGAAAACCGAGAATTAAGGTTTTGGGTGAATTTCGGTGAAATTTGGAAGAATTACAGAAATGGCCCGATTCGGTAAGACTAAAGCTCCTAATTGAGGAGGAGTGATTAAAAAAGGATAGCCCAAGGCTCACTTTGAAGAAAATCTAAAAATCGGACTTGTTCTGAGCAAAACCGGGTTTCGGAGGCAAAAGGGCGAAATTGGAAAATATGGGAAAAATAGCAAATGAACTCCAAAAATTCTGAAAATTTGCAAATCTCATTCTTAAATCATTTCGAGGAGATTGGCTAAATAAAATCTTGATTCAGTGTTCGTTTGCAAAATGGCCAAATCCCGGGCCCATTAGTAGAAATTAAACAGGGTAAATCCTGAAAAAATAGCAAATGAACTCCAAAAATTCTAAATATTTGCAAATCTCAATTTTAAATTATTTGGAAGAGATTGGTGAAAGAAAATCTTGATTCGAATTTCGTTTGCAAAATGGCCAAATCTCGGATCCCCTATCCAGTAATTCAAGCAGATAAATCCTGAAAAAATAGCAAATGAGCTCCAAAAATTATGAAAACTTCCAGATCAAATTTTTAAATTACTTGGAAGATATTGGTGAAGAAAAAATCTGGATTTGGAGCTCGTATAAAAAAAGGTAAAGTTCGGGTGCATAAAAGGGGCAATTTTGGAAATATATACGAAATAATAGCAAATGGACTCGAAAAATATTTAAAACTTCCAAAATTCAAATTTTTATTATTTTGGAAGTATTGAAAAAAGAAAATTCGAATTTGGAGCCCGTTTGTTATTTATTTATGTTCGAAGGGCAAAAAGGTCATTTCACCGAAGAAACCAAAAAGGGCAAATTTGTAATTAAGGAAAATATGAAAGAAGAAGGAATTGCTGGGATTTTACCTCCCTTGGTCAGCCAGCATAGAGGAGAAGAAGGAAGCTTGATCAATTTAATTCCTTAGTCACTATCAAGCCACATGCTACCACTAACACCTTGCAAATGGTCCCCCCTTCATCCAATGGCTTCGGTGCCTTGTAGGAAAGTTGAATGCACCATCCAAGGGCCAAGTTTAAATGCCAAGATGAAATTTTTATTTTTCATGAAAGAACCCTCATCTAATGGCCAAGAATGAAAGAAAAAAGATGAGCACAATTCATCCAAGGGTGAGCATCCATTCGGCCAAGCAATGGAGTGCATGGGATTATCTCTTTTCATCCAATGTCTTAGGCCATCTACAAGGGCTGAGTACACATGTTAAGGTCTAGATTTAATCTACAAGATGTCATTTTTATGTTGTCCTCATCCAACGACCAAGAATGGAAGAGCACAACTCATCCAAGGGTAGGCACTCAAAGGGGCAAGCATAGGAGTGCATGGGATTGGTCCTCTTTTGCATCTAAGGGATGAGTACACATCTTAAGGGCTGCTATCAATTGGAGATGATATTTTTATGTTGTCATCAAAATATCTTAATCTTAGGGCCAAGATTGGAGGAGAAAAAGTGAAAATTTCATCCAAGGGTGAGAGGGCCATTCGGCCAAGCCATTAGAGGGGGGTTGGTTTCATTTTTTTCATAAGTTTTTGGCTGAAGGAAGTAGCTAATTTCGCAAAGAAAAAGGTTTTGAAAGAGATAAAGAAAAAAGATTTTCAATAGGAGAGTTTGAAGATTGTCATCTCTACCAAGCTCTAGCATAGCTTTCTTCTTGTTTTCCATGTTGATTTCTTGATTTTCTATCTTGTTTTCCTACTACGTTTTTCATAGAAATAAAGTTTTTAAAATGTTTACTAAAGTTTTCAGTTCTTTTTCTCCATCAAAATGATTGAAAACAATTTTATTTTTTATATAGTTTTATGCTTGGCCGAATGGGGTTGATGTTTGCCTTGGTTTTTTTTTTTCTTTTTTCTTCCTTGCATGCTATTGTGAGAAAAATGATTTTTAGAAGGTTTGTTTAAGTATTTTATATTCTGATTTTTTACAAAAAGATGAAGCAAAAAAGGTTGAAATGGCTACATGATCTTGGCAAGACCAAGTGACCATGGTTAGGGGAGAGGCTATGCCCATTTTTACCTACCATAAAGCTTACCTTAATTTTGCTGTTTAGCATGGTTTATTTTCTGATTTTTGAAATGGAAATGCTTCTTGATCTTGGCAAGACCAAGTGATTATGGTTAGGAGAGAGGCTATGCCTATTTGATACCAACCGTGGAGCTTAACTTTCTTTGTTTTATTTACTAGTTTTGCTTGTTATTTGCTTTGAATGTCTATGTTTAATTTTATATATGTTCTTTACATTATTTTCTATGCTATATTTGTTTCTATATTTCATTTCCATGTTTAATATTTTTTCCTTCTAAGATTTGGCCATTGTGTTCATATGCTCATATTGTGCATTTTTTTCATGTATCATGTCTTATATTATAAACATGTTTGCATTTTTTTATTTTGTCATATAGCCATTCGGCTACTCCATGTTGCCATGCCTTATATGTGCATTTTCATCTTGCTTCTTGGCTTGTTTGCATCTCCATGACATGAGTTAGCATATCTTACTTACGAGGGTCTTACAGGATGGCTCAAGGTTAAACTTTGAAATGCCTATAGAAAGGATGGGCTACCATGTGGTACACATGTTGTATGATAAATTATAGAGTCGGGGGTTTAATCGAGTGATTAAGTGATTTAAACCCAAATTAACTAAAAGTACGGGAAAGTCCATAAAATGTGAAAATTTAACTTCACATAGTGTTGATATCTTATATAACATTATTCGGGAGTGTTAGAACAAGAATCAGCAAAAAAATCGATAAAATGTGAACCAGGGGTATTTTGGTCATTTTATCCAAAATTTTGTTTTTAGTCCGTAAATGGTACCAGTGGACTAAGTAATCATATAGAATCATAGTACGATGTTTAGATAAAAATTGGACATTAAAATCAAATCCGATAGCTAAAATTATCTAATTCGTCATTTAGTGACACTGGAGCAAATTATCATAAAAACATGGTTCGGGATTTTTTGAAACTGATCCGAACACATGGACATATGTTATAACATATGAGGATTATGTATATGACAAGAAAAATAAACAACGAAGTTGAAATTGGATACGTCCTTAAGTAACCTAAATGAATGAAAATCGAGAACTGACCGCGGGAAGGTCCGAAAAAGGTTTTAAATGGATCAATGGATTAATATAGACATAAATTGATGTTACCAAGCTACTGGTGAAATCAGAACAAAAATCGAAGCTAAAATCGAAAAACTCAAAATGTTGACCCTGTTGGCGTTCCGAGGACCAGATTTGGGTTTCAGGATATCGAAAAATTACCCGAACATGCAGATCAGTATATTATCATATATTATCATATTTGGAACATATCTGTGTAAAAAAAAAGTGAAAAATGGGCTTTCAAACGTTAAAATTACACGTTGGCCCGCTAAGGTACTAAAAGACAAAACAGGGGTAAAATGGTCATTTGACCATGGCTCACTTATTAAGTCTGAAAATCAGATTTCTTCCTCCCCCATTTTAATGTGAAAACCAAAAAATAGAGAAAGAAAGAGGGGAAGCCATGGAAGCTTGCTTCCAAGCTTTCTCTCTCCTCCATTTACTATGCAAATCACCAAAATTTTCAAAGATTTCACAAACCCAAAGGTAACTTAATGTTCTAAGCTTGATTTTGATGTTATATTTTGAAGATTTTGCCTTTAACTATGAGAAACCATGTGGGCTAAAAAATTTGTGGTGGTGAACCACCATGTTGCCACCATTTGTTTTTTCGCCACGGGAGGTGTTCCTCCGCCTCCTTAAACCATAAATTAGTATCGAATAGCTTTGAATCAAAATTTAGAGGCTAAAACAAGTTTGGCCGAAACCCTAGCTTGCCCATGAGGTGGTGTCGCCACCTTCCTTGGTTGTTCGAGGCCACCGTTAGCTTTGCTGTCATCGTGTGAGCAACTTTCTAGTTGATTGTTGCTTCAAATTTTGATCCGAGCTAAGTGTAAAAAATTTTTTGTAAAAATTCTTAAGCTGAAAATTTTTGGATAACAGCTAACTATTATAAATAATGGGAATTTGAGTGTCCCGTAGTTGTAAAATATTTACAGAATATCCTGACGATGTCGTAGGTACCCTTATAGTGGAGTTTGCCCGGGATCACGACAAAGTCACAAAAGTGCCGCTTTAATACTCGAAACAACACAATGAGTATTTAGGTTAATCTAGGATGTAGTTGTTGTTTTATATGCATTGTTGATTGATATGGATATTGAAACATGAAAATTGCTCGGATTACGAAAATGGTAAGTTTCGAACCTTACGCGGATCAAAGGCGTAAGTGTGGTGTTAATATGGTTACATGAGGTAAGTGTTGTGGAGTTGAATAATAATGAATGTAAGCTATTTGAAATGCTCAGATATGCTTAATTCAGATGTTGGGCAAGGTACGGATTATGGTTGTACTTGTCGGATTATAGAAACAATAGTATGGAATTGTGTTTGAGGCGTTATGGTTACTAATTTGTGAAATTGGTTGATGAATGATATTGTATAGATGGTTGAGTATTTAAGGATAGTTAGACATTGTAGATTAAATGTTATGCACACAAGTAGTTTGATAAAATGTCTAAGTGAAATTATAATACTTGTAAACATGAGTAGAAATATGCTAGTGTAGAAGCTATTACCTAGCATATTATATAAATTATTTAATAAGATAAACAAATTTAAGACATTATGCTATTGTTGTACGGACAGGGTGATGTCCGGATGCTATTATTGTACGGACAGGGTGATGTCCAGGATGCTATTGTTGTACGAACAGGGTGATGTCCGGGATGCTATTGTTTTACGGACAGGATGATGTCCATGATGCTATTATTGTACGGACAAGGTGATGTCCAAGATGCTATTATTGTACGGACAGGTTAATGTCCAAGATGCTATTGTTGTACGGACAAGGTGATGTCCGGGATTCTATTGTTGTACAGACAAGGTGATGTCCGGGATGCTATTATTGTACGAACAAAGTGATGTCCGAGATGCTATTATTATATGGACATGGTGATGTCCGGGATGCTATTGTTGTACGGACAGGGTGATGTCCAAGATGCTATTATTGTAAGGACATGGTGATGTCCGGGATGCTATTGTTTTATGGACAGGATAATGTCTGGAATACTATTGTGGTACGGACAGGATGAGTCCGGGATGGTACGGACGTGATGAGTCCGGGATGATACGGACGGGATGAGTCCTGGATGAAATGGACTGGTATATAGTCCGGGATGATAAATATTACGGACTGGTATAAGTCCGGGATGTTTTGATGTTATAGTCATGAAAAATACCTAAATGGTAATTATAAAGGTATACATGTAAAATCGAGTGTTAGATATTTTTGGCTATCGATTCTAGCTGGCCAAATGCTCATTTATATTCAGCGCTCAGCATAGAAGATTTCATATGGGACAAATAATTTTTATATGTCCCAGAACAATTTTTAAATATTACTTTTTGGTTAATAAAACGTACTTGATATGTCTTGTTTATGCTTTAATGGTTAAGAAAGGAAGCATGAATCTTTCAAGTACTCTTCCTAGTTATCTTATGCTCACTGAGTTTTTCGGCTCACTCCGTTTATTTTCATTCTTTTCAAATCCTGATAGACCCAGCTCTTCCCAGATTTCAGATAGGTAGCTGCTCATATACTTGTGGTAAGCGGATTGACCCAGGACGTGGTAAGTAGTGGCGATGGTGGGATACATTTTGCAGTCACTAGGGTATCATGGGTCTTATGCATTTTGTGTATGATGTATATGTTCTTTATATTTTGTAAACTCATGTATCTAAGTGATGTATGATGTATAACGGCCACCGAGGCCTAGTATGATCTGGTGATGCTTATGCCATTATGATATAATATAAATGTATGTTTGTATATAAGATGTCATAAAGGTTGAGTCTGCTTCGGGGAATCTTGGTTACTCCCTATCAGAGGTGTCCAAACTGAGATGTCATGTGTTGATCATTATTACATTGCAAATGTTGATGATTGAGCAGCAAATCCCCATGTAGGACGAGATTATGCCAAAAAAAATTTTGATTTGGTTTCGTGGGTATATTCAAGCTTCAGAGGCAGGGGCATACCTTGTCTCTGGCCGATCATATGCCCTGAATTTGAGGTGTGACACATCCGCATGTTTTAATTGTCTCGAATTAATCTCGTACTTATCAGGGTCTTACAATTCTCCCCCTTAATAAAATTCGTCCTCAAATTTTGCATAAAGTCAACTTATATAAAAGTACAGGTACTATCTGTGGCTGTATCACATGAAAATCGTCTAACATGAATCTCCACATTATAAGTACATGAAACGCAGATTGTACACCACTCATCTTAGGTGGTAGGTCTCACTCAATATCTGAAATGGTCCGATATACCTCGGACTCAGCTTGGCCCATCCGGCAAAGCTCATAACACTCTTGAAAGGTGAAACTTTCAAGAATACTTAGTCACATGCTATCGGCATACGACTTTTGGCTACTCTAGAAGTTACTAATATATCTTTGATTAATTGCACCTTTTTCTAGGTGTATCGTACCATATCTGAACTGAACAACTGATATCCTCCTATTTTAAATCAACTGACAGTATATTGGCACATCCGGCCATACAATGTCTCGGTCCTAGTTTTGCAATGATCAACAATAAACAAACTCAGATCGCAATCCCAAATAGTTGATAAGATAAGCCCGAAACTAGACCAAAATACTAGAAAAGGTATCATCTGCATACTGTACTGAAAACTGTTAATATATACAAACTCAATCAATGATAGGTATCGATATCGATTCACCTTGGAATCTAGTATATTAACACATAACATGTCCTCAAGGACTGATCATATGTCCTTAAATGAAATACGGTACTAAATCGCAACTGTATTTCAGAAGCTACCTGGAATGATCTCCAGAAAATAACTATAAACTTGATGTCTCAATCAAGTACAGTAAACACGAAAACTTCACAAAAACTCAATCTGGTCTAAATGGAGTCTAGCACATTGACTAATGTTATACGTAATTTCATCTGGAATCAAGTGTGCTAATTTAGTCAGTCTATCGACAATCACTCAAATAAAATCACATTCCTTGCCTACCTTAGGCAAGCCAATATCTAGGCCCAGTAATGAATTTATCTCAATCCCATTATTCAATAACCGGTACTAGGGCAATATGTCTCAATCACATACAATAACCAGAAAACTCCATATTTCACATAGTCACGAGATTAATTTAATAATTCATGATCAAATCCCTTGCATCTAGTTCCACGTGCTAGCACATAACCCGAACAAAGTCCTTGTGGTGATGATCTGCCAGGCATAGCCCCTCAAGTCATCTAAGATATATGATGATCTCCGCTTGTTAAGGCCCATCATCTTAAACTCAGGAACTAGTGCGAGAATGAAATCTCAAAACTCCCTGGTGCACAGGGGAAACATAAACATCCAAATCCGTATATTTATCCGTCTAGATTACCACTAGGCAACAACAACCATATAATCTATATAACCCGCTTAGAAACTATATTAGGCTATCATGACTATACCATTAGTTTTATCTGTCTAGGTACGCTATTAGGCTAGCCACAAAAAAATACATCAATCTTACGGCATTGGCTTCCATGCCAAATCATATTTTTATCTTGGTTACTTAGGATATTCCAAGGCTATACATTTTCATTCAAGCATTAAATCAAACATCTTGTAGGCATAATAATCGCCTTCCTCCTAGGCATTTTCACAAGCACCTTGTGTGTGATTTACAATCCAACTTAAAATATATCCTTTAGCACTCAAACATTACCCAGCCTACAAGTTTAGTTAATATCCAACCACCACCATTTCACAACATCCTCAACATCAATAACAAATCTCAGAACTAGGTCGAAATACTTCAAAGTTCCTTGAAATACAACTCAATATATAGTGCTCAAATTAAATGAAATCAGTTTGCCAAAACAAAACTAAGGTTATACCTGTCACCATGGCAGTAGATGCAAAATCATGGGCTTGTCCTCTATTGCCCATAGTATGTTCTCTGCCCATAGACTGTTGTTCCCTACCCTAGGAACCCTGGCAATTCTGTAGTGTTACTAACCCTGCTGGTTGCCCTGGATATGCTGTAGTTGGATGTGGAGCTCGCACTAATCGGGATGAACCTGGACCTAATGGGCAATCTCTTCTAAAATGCCCTGGCCTGCCACATCTATAACATACACCAGTTGATCTCCTCCTCTGACTACTGAATTCTCTATCCCTCCACATCCATGATTCTAGGGTTGTTCTAACCCTTAGTCCATATGGCCTTGTTTGCCTAGATGTTTGTCTTTCATATCTCACTCTTTCTCGTGACCTACCATCGAATCATCTTAACCTCTCGTATTCATGAATTCCTAAATCCCTTTCACTTTATGGTAAAAATTCTAGAAGAAACTCAACACTAAATTCTGATCACTTGAGGGGAGGGTCATCAATCCGCCTTCTAGCTACTAAAGAGATATACCATGCCTGTGCCCTACCATACAGCTCAAATCTCACTAATTGTATGGCTCTAGTCGACAAGCACCCTAAGCCTACACACCGTTGGTTGCACTCTTCTAAAAACCTTCTAGGATTAAATTCGAATTCCACCCCTGCAAAACTAGGTGGTAATGTTCTTCTAAAGTAGGTAAGGTTATATGCTGATAAGGTGCATGTTGTCCCAACAACCACTCATTACTAACAACACTTGGCTGAAGGAATTTGGTCAAACAGTCATGGTTGTCATTTTTTATCACCAGCCCTACTAGGGCCTGAATATATTAATATGTTCTATTTACCATATTCAACAACTATTCATATGTGTCATCATCTAATACTACTCCAGCAATCTTATCTATTTCCCTAGTAGCAGACCTGCTACTACCCTCACTCTGGCCTCTAACCTCAGGGTCAATAAAATATTATCCAGGACCTCAGGCTCTCGGTCCCCCGATACGTCTCTATATCTATGAGATCATGATCGTGACAACATTGTATTTAGAAAATAAATATACTGTCAGTAATTCCACAATATTCTCGACACAATTCTATATGTACTAGCTGGATTATATATTACCCGACGTAACCGCATGTGGCGATGGACATCTGTAGGGGCAGTACACTACTTACCGATACCCTAGGATTACCTGTAAGCAATGCACTACTACCCTACCCCTTTTGCAGTCACTGACCTCTAGACCATGCTCTGATACCACCTTTGTCACACCCCAAATTCAGGGCATGTGATCGGCCAGAGACAAGGTATGCCCTTGCCCCTGAAGCCTGAATATACCCACGAAACCAAATCAAACAAAATTTTGAAAATGTAATAATCATCAACACATGACATCTCGGTTTGGACACCTCCGATAGGGAGTAACCAAGATGCCCCGCAGCAGACTCATCCTTTATGACATCTTATATACAAACATACATTTATATTATATCATAACGGTATAAGCATCACCAAATCATACTAGGCCTCCATGGCCGTTATACATCATACACAAAATGCATACGACCCATGATACCCTAGGGACAGCAAAATGTATCCCACCATCGCCACTGCTTACCACGTCCTGGGTCAATCCTTTTACCACAAGTATACGAGCAGCTAGCTATCCAAAATCTGGGAATAGCTAGGTCTATCAAGATCTGAAAAGAATGAAAACAAATGGAGTGAGCCGAAAGACTCAGTGAGCATAAGGTAACTAGGAAGAGTACTTGGAAATTTTGTGCTTCCTTTCTTAACTATTAAAGCATAAACATATCAACTATGTTTAATTAACCGAAAAGTAATATTTAAAAATTGTTCTGAGACTTATAAAAACTATTTGTCCCATATGAAATCTTCCATGCTGAGTGCTGAATATAAATAGGCCAAAAATATTTAACAATCGATTTTACGTGTATACCTCCACAATTATCAATTAAGAATTTCTTATGTCTATATCATCAAAACATCCCGAACTTATACCAGTCCGTAATATTTGTCATCCGCGACTATCTTGTCCATATCATCCCCAACTCATCTTGTCCGTACAACAATAGCATCCCGGACATCACCTTGTCCTTACAATTATTGCATCCTAGACATCACCTGGATGTTTCTATCCAACATCACAAACAACTATAACATCCGATAGGGTCCGTAGACTCCTACAAATTGGTAGGGCACGAAGGCTCCTACAGAACCGGTAGGGCACGAAGGCTCTTACATAACCAGTAGGGCATGAAGGCTCCTATATAACCAGTAGGGCACAATGGCAGCCTACAAATCCGGTAGGGCACAACAGCAACCTACAAATCTGGTAGGGCACAATGGCAGCCTACAAATCCAGTAGGGCACAATGGCAGCCTACAAATCCGGTAGGGCATAATGGCAGCCTACAAATTTGGTAGGGCATAATGGCAGCCTACAAGTCTGGTATAGCTTAACATTACAATAAATATGCATCACATAGCATTTAAATAAGCATATTAGCAAGGAACAGTGTGGCGCCATATGGTCAACCACTCATACGACAATCCCGAATTATTACATAATCATCACTTGTCCATTCCTTGGACCTTTTTCTCACGTCTTTACAAGAACTCGATATCATAAGGTAATTCTACGTCATATATTCATACAATCACAGTCAGTATGTCATAAAATAATCTGACGACCTACGTCTATCGCTACACATTTACTCACAATCATTATCGTTCAACTCTACAATACTTACCTCATGTAACCATATTAACACCGCACTTACGCCATTAATCCGCGTAAGGTTTAAAACATACCATTTTCGTGATCTGAGAAAATCTTTCGTGTTTCAATATCCGTATCAATCAACAATGCATATAAAACAACATCTACCTCCTAGATTAACCTAAATACTCACAGAGTTGTTTCGAGTATTAAAGCGGCACTTTTGTGACTTTGTCGCGATCTCGAGCGAACTCCACGATATGGGTTCCTACGACATTGTCAGGATATTCTGTAAATATTTTACAACTACGGGACACTCAAATTCCCATTATTAATAATAGTTAGCTGCTGTCGAAAAATTTTTAGCTTAAGAATTTTTACAAATAAATTTTTACACTTAGCTCGGATTAAAATTTGGAGCAACAATCAACTAGAAAGTTGCTCACACGATGACAGCAAAGCTAACGGTGGCCTCGAACAACCAAGGAAGGTGGAGGCACCACCTCAGGGCAAGCTAGGGTTTCGGCCAAACTTGTTTTAGCCTCTAAATTTTGATTCAAGGCTATCCGATACTAATTTATAGTTTAAGGAGGCAGAGGAACAACTCCCGTGGCGGAAAAAAATGGTGGCAACATGGTGGTTCACCACCACCAATTTTTAGCCCACATGGTTTCTCATAGTTAAAGGCAAAATCTTCAAAATATAACATCAAAATCAAGCTTAGAACATGAAGTTACCTTTGGGTTTGTGAAATCTTTGAAAATTTTGGTGATTTGCCTAATAAACGAAGGAGAGAGAAAGCTTGGAAGCAAGCTTCCATGGCTTCCCCTCTCTCTTTCTCTTTTTTTTTTGGTTTTCACATGAAAATGGGGGAGGAAGAAGTCTGATTTTCAGAATTAATAAGTGAGCCATGGTCAAATGACCATTTTGCCCCTGTTTTGTCTTTTAGTACCTTAAAGAGGCCAATGTGTAATTTTAACGTTCGAAAGCCCGTTTTCACTTTTCTTGACACGGATATGTTCCAAATATGATAATATATTGATCTGTATGTTCGGGTAATTTTTCGATATCCTAAAACCCAAATCTGAGCCTCGAAGCGCCAACGGGTCATCATTTTGACTTTTTCGGTTTTAGCTCCGATTTTTGTTCTGATTTCACCAATAGATTTCTAACATCATTTTATGTCTATATTAATCCATTGATACATTTAAAACCTTTTTCGGACCTTCCCGCAGTCAGTTCTCGATTTTTATTCCTTTACGTTACTTAAGGATGTATCCGTTTTCAACTCTGTTTTTGATTTTTCTTGTCATATTCATAATCCTCATATGTTATAACATATATCTATATGTTCGGATCAGTTCCAAAAAATCCCAAACCATTTTTTTACGGCAATTTACGCCAGCATCACTAAATGACGAATTAGACGATTTTAGCTATCGGATTTGATTTTAATGTCCAATTTTTGATCTAAACATCATATTATGATCATGTATGATCACATAGTCCATTGGTACCATTTACGGACAAAAAATAAATTTTGGGTAAAATGACCAAAATACCCTTTGTTCACATTTTTTTGATTTTTTGCCGATTCTTGTTCTAACACTCCCAAATAATGTTATATCACATATCAACACTATGTGAAGTTAAATTATCACATTTTATGAACTTTCCCCTATCCCGACTTTTAGTCAATTTGGGGTTAAATCACTTAATAACTCGATTAAACCCCCAACTCTACAATTTATCAACAACATGTGTACCACATGGTAGCCAATCCTTTCTATAGGCATTTCAAAGTTTAACCTCGAGCCATCCGCATGTTTTAATTGTCTCGAATTGATCTCGTACTTACGAGGGTCTTACATATGCTATGTAATTTAAAAGATGCCATATCATTTAAAATTGCCATGTCATTTGAATCATTTTATCTCATTTAGAATATACCATGATACTTAGGATTTTTCGTTTCACCTAGAATATACTATGCCATTTAAATTATGTCATATCATTTAGGTTTCATTATATTATCTAGACTTTGCCATGTCATTTTATTTATGTCATACATGTTCATGTTCATATTTTTAAATGTTTTGAAAAAGATAATGATTTTCAATAAAAGTAGAGATATTCCCGATTTAAAATTATTCATGAGTTCTCTACCGGGTTTGCTGGAGAGAATATCATCAATTATCATTAATAAAGGAATATCTTTCTTTCAAAAAACGAGAATGATTCGGAAAGTTTTCCAAATTAATACAAATTTCTATATTTTGCCGATTTTGTCGGGGAATATAGGAAAATTTTGAATTAATAAATTCCGAATCATTTTCAATTAAAAATGGAATTATTTTTCTTTAAATTGGGAATTGGCTTGAAATACTAAATTAAAATCGACTTTTTTATCGAGACTTGAGATAACACATGATTAATAAGGTTCCGTTTTATACGGGCGTTGTGGGGGTGCTAAACTTTCCCCGCACGTAACCGAGTCCCGAACCCAATTCTTCGATTTTCTCTGGTTTAAAACGCAAACTTGAAATTGGTTTTAAAAATGTTTTAATTAATTTTAAAATGTTTTGTAAAACCAGTTTTAATAGGTGGCCGATCACACCTAGCCAAAAAAGATTGGTGGCGACTCCATGTCTTTTTACGAGGCCGTTTTCATACCCTCGACCTTTTGTTTCAATTTAGAGGAATTCAGTCATCTTTTCCTCTACTTCTGTTTCCCCTGACTCGAACGGGTCCCCCGCGATCCGGGATCACGTATCGACACCATCGTTTTTCTAGAGGAATTAAGTCGACTTTTCCTTCTTTTTTTTAATGTCACGCTTAACGAATAATAAAGTCTAGCGATGAGACTTGTTATTTTTTAGGTTGCGATAGCTTGGCGACTCCACTTGGGACTTTTAGAGAGTCAGGCCTAGAATTAGTCGTGTGTTATCTAAGTCTCGGTTTTGTTGGTTTAATTAGTATTTAATTTTAATTCCCATATTTTAAAAAATAATAAAGAGAATTTGAAAATAATAAAATGTTTTAAATATGTCCATCTTCATATGCATGCATATTATTATTTGTTCTCTGGTTATTTTGTTGCGTATATTTATATTTTTGCTTGATTGATGCTTTACATTGTTTGATTTTAGTGGGGTATTTAGAATAAGGGGTGTAGAATAGGTGGTGACAGGTTTGTTTTGTTCGTCCGCACACACTATATTTGCATTTGCATAACATGAACTCTCTACCCGGGTTCCGTCTTTTTAAGTGGGAGTAAAGTAACTACGCCTTCATGATGATCCTTCGTATAGGCTAGTGAAACATTTCGGAGTATAAAGTACCTAATGCCTTCGTGATAATCCTCTGTACGGGCATATAGGAAAATATACTCTAACGAATTGAACCCGATTTTATCGGGGTGCCTTACTAGCCTTCATAGGCGACAGTGAGGAACGATTCGGGCCTTAGAACCGATTCACCTTCATATAGTGAACCTAGACGAAGCGATGTCGGATTTCTGTTAGATACCCGAAGTTTAAGAACACATGGAGGAATATTTCCAACCTTTTTCCATCTTTCTATATGTTAGATTTTACAAATTGGGTGATGATAAACGAACATCATATCGCTCGTAATAAATTTATTATTTTGTCCCAAAGGTGTTGTAATGTCGAAGCCCTGTTAAAATTTTCAGGACATTTAAAAAAAAAAGCATGTTGTTATTTATGTTATATTTGTGAATTCATTTCTTTACGAATCTATTTCTTTCTGTTTTCTTTTCTTTGACATGCATCATAGACATCATCATACGCTTGAAGTTTATTGGCCTCGAGATAGTCATCAACCCAAAGGACTTTCATGGAGTGTCAGGTTATTTCAGTGATAGAAGATCATGCAGTAGTCAGGGCATGGTCAGAAAAAGATCAGAGGGAGGATGGTGATTGCTTGAAGAAAGATTATATGTTAGTATTGCCGGAAAAGGTCAAAGTGGATTCCAAACATAATAATCTCCGAGGGTTAGCCGACATTTGGAGTCAGTGGAATATATCAGAGAAAGAAGCGTTCACTCAGAAATATGGAGATATAGCACTCTTAATTCCGATTAGGGTCAATAGTGGGTTGATTCGGGCTATGGTACAGTTTTCGAATCCTGCTTATAGATGTTTTACTTTTAACAAGGAGGATATAACCCCACTGATTGAAGAATATTCAGCACTGTTACGTATTGAATGTCCTAATCTTGATCGGGTATATTTGAAGGAAGTGAAACCTTCAGGTTTTAAGAGGAAAGTGGCTAGGATCACAGGAATGGATACAACATGGGTTGAGAGTCATGTGGATACAAAGAAAAAAAATGGATGTATTCCGTGGGAAACTCTCCGACAATTGATATTGGGTTATTCCGACAAGGAAAAAGCCAGGGACATCTTCGCTCTAGCCATCTACGGATTAATCATATTCCCAAAGATATTGGGTCATGTGGATATAGCCGTGTTTGATTTCTTTGAAAAGTTGGAACAGAAGATCAACCCATCTCTGGCCATCCTAGCTGAAACTATCCGATCTTTGAATTTTTGTAAAAGGGAAGGACAAGGGAGAATCAAAGGGTGTGTACAACTGCTTTATATTTGGATTCAAAGTCACTTTTGGAAGATAAAAGAGGTTTCCTTCAAGCCGTACATGAAGTCTTTAGTTTCGATTAGGGAATTTCTTCAAAATGATTGGCCTGAAGATGGGGATGAAGAGAAATGGGTCAACATGTTTCGGAATCTAAAAGAGGAGATGGTGACTTTGAGAGCTCCATTGATGGTTCCTATGCCGATTATGTATAAATATGGGGACAACCCTGGAGTTCCACTACTCGAAATTTGGGGGTCTGTGAGTTATGCGCCTCTATTGGTGCAAAGACAAGTTGAGTCTCGGCAATTCACACCCGTGACTCATAATCTTGGATCATCAGAGTTCATTTATGGGGAAGATGGATATTTTGGAAATATACGGGAAATGATTGAAGCATAGAAGAAAACTCACCGGATAAAATTGGCCAGATATGCCGATATCATCACACCTGATTACCTGGTATAGAGGAAATTAAGGGTTAATGATAGGCTGCTGACATCAGATGGGGAAGAGGTCCAGTTCATGAATCTGCCACCGAGGGAAATGCCATCATAGCTAGAAATCACAAGGGCGGAATTTGAAAAAGAAAAGGCCCAGATGAGCAAGGAGATTGCCCGACTACAAGAAGAGCTTGAGGACATGAAAAATAAGGAATCAGCTCAAGAAAGAGAAAAGGAAAAGATCAAGAGAGAAAGGGACGCTGCTAAGGGCGATCTTCGAGAATTACATTTGGAGAACAAGAGGTACCGCTTTGAGCTCAGATTTGAGGGGACCCTCAAGACTTTCGGGGAATAGGAGCACAAGGTCAAAAACCTCAAGAAGGAGAAAAACTATTGGAAAGAGAGAGCGAAGCATGAGAAAGCCCAAGCCAATCAACTGGAGAAGCAAGCTAAGGAAAGCTTACACGGTGATGCTTCTGCTAACATGTCAAGGGGCCATGAACAAGTAGGGGTCAGATTGAAGAGCAAGGCAATAAAAAGGAGACTCTGAAAGAAATTCCAAGATCCGAAGAAGTCACTATAGGACTAATTTTGTAATAACACTTTGAAAGACGAATTACAGACTTATCTTAGGCAGTGATCTTTTTATTCTATCTGTGATGTATTTATTTCCAGGAAATCAATGAAAGACCGTTCGGTTGAAATTATCCCAGGGCCAATACTTTCAAATGCATTCATATTTTATATATTTTGTTTGTTCATTTGTATATTTACTTATATTTCTAATCATTCATTTTGAAATTCATTCATATTCATACATTTAACCACTTATTTATTCCTTTTAGTTGTTCATTCATTCATATTCATACACTTAACCACTTATTTATTCATTTCGCTTGTTCATTCATTTATTCTTTCATATTCATATACGTAGTCATGTACTTATTCATTTTATTTGATTCATTCATTTACATTTAGTCATTCATTCATTCATTTTTTATAAAATATAAAAAAGATGTGTCAATAAATTCTAATTCATGGTTTTCAAAACTAAAGGTACAATTGGTCGCACTCAGAAAGAATCGGATTTTCGACACCCTTACAATACTCGATCTCAAGCCAGAGCTATGGATAACGATCAGCTTGCTGGAATTGAAAAAATGGAAAGAACTCAAATGGAACTGCAGGAAAAGTTGGCTAAATCTTAGGAGGAGTCACGAGAACAGATAACTAAACTCATGGAAATGATGAGTGCCATGATGAAACTAAAAGGGCCAGGAGAGAATTCGACCATCAGGAAAAGGGTGGTAATTGAAAAGGTTCAACCTGAAAACATACAGCAAAAAGGCCAAGAGCTGCCAATTGGGGCAACCTCCTATGTTTATATCCAGCTAGCTGCTGAGACACAGAACTATGTTCCCAGAAAGGGTAATATGGGAGCTGACCCAAATGATGTTAACGTTCCAGACTTTGAGAAACTAGCTGAAAAGGAAAAAAGCAAAGATGACTGAGCTGAAGAGGGTCGAAATGGCAGAATCACAGAAAAAATATCAATTGCTAGAGGAGAGGCTGAGGGCCGTTGAAGGGGCAGAGTTATTTGGCAGTCTGGATGCCAAAGAGATGAGTTTAGTACATGGTCCAGTAATTTCCCCGAAGTTCAAAGTACCAAACTTTGAGAAATATAATGGGACTACCAACCCATCAACACATCTGACCATGTACTGCAGAAGAATGACGGGGCAGGATGATAATGAGAAACTGCTTATCCATTGTTTCCAAGATAGCTTGACAGGGTCTGCAACCCGATGGTACAATCAACTAAGTCGTACCAAGATTCGTTCATGGTCGAATTTATCTAGGGCTTTCATGGAGTATTATAAACATGTATCTGACATGGTACCTGATAGGCTGTCACAACAGAACATGGAAAAAAGGACCACTGAGAGTTTCAAAGAATACTCTCAAAGGTATAGGGATCTGGCCACACAAATGCAACCCCCTTTAACTAGCAAAGAAACTACGGTGCTTTTCATCAATACCTTGAAAGCACCATATTATGATAAATTGGTGGGGAGTGCCACCAAGGACTTGGCAGACATGATAATATCTAGGGAGATGATAGAGTCGGCTATTAAGAATGGGAAAATGGAAGGGGTGAGTCTTCTACTTCGAAAAAGGTATTCCCTGCTAGGAAGAAAGAGGAGACCCACACAGTTAGTATCAACCAATACCCATATACACCTCCCACACCATGTACACCACCAAGGCCTTATACTCCTACTGCATCTTATGCACCTCCTGCACCCTACACACCTTACCCGGGGTATAATCCATACTACCCCAATGTGAACCACCTTACCCAAAATCCCTTCCCTTATACCAATATACCACAATAGCCGTTTCCAACTGGCATATCCGCACAGATAAACCTTCCCCGAAACACTGTCCCAAACACTCAGGGAGCTGGGCGCAATGACCAACGTTCACCAAGGAACGATCAAAAACCCCAATTTGATTCGATTTCTACCTCCTATGGTGAGCTATATCCCAAACTATTGCAGGGTCAACTTGTTGCACCTGTATACCTCAAACCTTTGACACCGCCATATCCAAGGTTGTATAATGCAAATACTAACTGCGCGTACCACGCAGGAATTAAAAGATATTCGACTGAAGATTGCCTGGCCTTTAAAAAGAAAGTCCAAAGCCTGATCAACGCCAGAGTTGTGAAGTTTGGGTCAAAGAATGGGCAGAATGTAGCGGGAAACCATTGCCTGATCATGCTGAGAATCGGGTAAATGCAGTGTGGACAGGGGGAGTCAGAAAGGTAAAAAACGATGCCAGGGAAGTTAAGACTCCAATGTTGACAATATGGGTCGAGATGGTTAAGGCAGGAATGGTGAGGGATGTAGACAGTTTAAGGCAAGATATCACAGGTGTGGGGCACTTAACACGAAGTGGAAGGTGTTATGCTCCTGAGGTTGTTGAACAGGGATTAACAGGAAAAGATAGAGGAATGGACAAAAGGAAGAAAGCAGCTGAACCAATCCGTATTGAGATGGATTTGTCAAAAGAAGTAGAAGAGGGTTAGCCTTGGTAAACATAATAAAAGAGTCGATGAATAAGAAGGAAGCTTGCGAGTTCTTAAAATTCATAAAGCATAGTGAGTATAGCGTGGTTGAGCAACTACAACGTCAACCAGCTAGAATTTCAATCTTATCTTTGCTTTTGAACTCGGAGCCACATAGAAATGCCCTGCTGAGAGTGTTGAATCAGGCATATGTGGCTAACAACATATCGGTAGAAAAATTAGACAGGCTTGTGGGAAACATCGCGGCAGACGACCATATATATTTCAGTTATGAGGAAATACCACCCAATGGTATTGGGTCAACAAAGGCTATTCACATAACTACCACTTGCAAGAGGCACATATTACTAAGGGTCCTTTTGTATAATGGTTCTTCTTTAAATGTTATGCCTTTGGCAACCTTGTCTAAATTGCCAGTGGATATTTCTTATATGCTGCCAAGTTGCACGGTGGTCAGAGCCTTTGATGGTACTAGGAGAGATGTAATGGGGACTCTTGAGGTTCCTTTGGAGATAGGCCCATGCACTTACATGGTGAACTTTCAGGTCATGGATATTAATCCGTCTTATAATTGCTTGTTGGGAAGGCTATGGATACATTCGGCAAGGGTTGTACCTTCATCTCTCCACCAAAAGCTAAAATTTGTGATAGAGGGGCGTTTGGTCACTGTATCAGGAGAAGAGGACGTAACATCCTCTACATCTACTGAATCTCCTTATGTTGAACCCAATAAAGATGCCATAGAATGTTCTTTTCGATCTATGGAATTCGTAAATGCGATTTTCATCGCTGAAGGACTAAAAATTCCAAAACCAAGGCTGTCCAAGAACACAAGGATAGGGGTAAGAACTACAGTGGGAAAAGGCTGCAGGGCAGGAAAAGGTCTCGAAAAATATCTTCAAGGGATGGCTCGAGCAATGGAAGTAGTGGGAAAGAAAGATCGGTTTGACCTAGGGTATCTTTCGAAGGCCCATGAGAAAAAGAAACAAGTTGAAAGGAACCGACAAAGGAGGATGGCCCGTCTCGCGGGTATGGATATTGAATGGGAGCCTATGACATTCCCACCTATCCTTCACAGCTTTCGCTCAGTCGATTCTCTGTTCGGAGAAAAGAATTCTGATGAAGTACTCGTAATGATCAAGCAAGCTTTTGAAAAAGTTCCATGTAAATAGGGATGAGCAGATGTATGATATGGAGATCTGCATGACTGGGGAAGAAAGAATTGAAAGTGAAAAAGCTAACTGGATGGTGCGACCTTGTCCACCAGGATATAGACTGACCAATTGGAGTGCAACTGAGCTGCCCATAGTTTTTAGGTCTATTCCAACGTAATGCTTTTAAACAAATCTTAAATATCTTTGCCCGAAGATACTAAGAATTTCTTTTGTAATGGGCTTTTGTCTAAAAGTTTTCATTCAATAAAAAACAAACATGATGCATTTCCTTCATATTGATGTGTCCATATTCTTTCATTTATGTTATTTATTTTTCTTCCATTGTATATATGTTTTCCTATATTGTTTCTTCCCCACCTATTTACAGGTGTACGGATACGGAATATGAAGACCTTCCTGTCAGTAATTCTGAAATTGATTTTGAGAGACCCATTTGCACGAGTGATTTTGAGGCTGAAGAAGATATTGAGGATTATGGTCTACCTTCAGACTTACTAAGAAAATAGAACAAGAAAAGAAACAAGTACTTCCTAATGAGGAGCTATTGGAATTGTTAAATTTGGGAAGTAATGAGGAGATAAAAGAGGTTAAAATGGGGACTACATTGTCGTCATCAATAAAGGGTGAACTCATAGCCTTGCTTCGGGAATATGTAGATGTATTTGCATGGTCGTACCAAGACATGCCGGGTCTGGATCCAAATATTGTGGTACATAAGCTCCCTTTAAGGCCAGAGTGCAAGCAAATTCAGCAAAAATTGAGAAGAATGAGGTCGAACATGCTGTTAAAGGTAAAAGAGAAGGTGAAGAGGCAGTTTGATGCTAGATTCTTAGAGGTGGCAAAATATCCAGAATGGGTGGCAAACATTGTTCCAGTACCAAAAAAGGATGGCAAGGTACGTATATGCGTGAATTACCGAGATTTGAACAAAGCCAGTCCCAAAGATAATTTCCCTTTGCCCCACATTGATACTTTGGTGGATAATACGACGAAGAGTTCCTTGTTTTCTTTCATGGACGGATTCTCGGGATATAATCAGATTAAGATGGCATCGAAAGATATTGAGAAAACCATATTTGTTACAATGTGGGAAACATTCATCTACAAGGTAATTCTGTTTGGGTTGAAGAATGCTGGGGCGACAAATCAGAGAGCCATGGTGACTTTGTTTCATGACATGATGCATAAGGGAATTGAGGTCTATGTTGATGATATGATTGCAAAGTTACAAGGAGAAGAGGAGCATATTGCATATCTTAAGAAACTCTTTGAAAGACTAAGAAAGTTTCCATTCAAGCTAAACCATGCAAAATGCACTTTTGGAGTCACTTCAGGGAAATTGTTGGGTTTTGTTGTTAGCAAAAGGGGAATTGTGATTGATTCGGATAAAGTAAAGGCCATCTAGAATTTGCCACCTCCACATACTCAAAAAGAAGTAAGAGGTTTTATGGGGAGATTGAATTACATTGCTCGATTTATTTCTCAGTTAATCGATAAATGTGATCCAATATTCAAGTTACTTCGAAAACGTGATCCAGGAGAGTGGGATGAAGGATGTCAGGTTGCTTTTAAAAGGTTAAGCATTATCTATCAAATCCACCAGTATTAATGCCACCGACTCCAGATAAACCGATGATATTGTATAAATCAGTATATTAGAGATCCGTGGGTTGTGTTTTGGGGCAGCTTGATGAGACTGGAAAGAAAGAACAGGTGGTTTACTACCTCAGCAAGAAATTCACAGATTATGAGTTGAAATATTCGTCGATAGAAAAGCTGTGTTGTGCCTTAGCTTGGACTGCTCGGAGGCTTAGACAGTACATGCTGTACCACACGACGTGGTTGATCGCCAAGCTAGATCTAATCAAGTACATGTTGGAAGCACCTTCTTTGTCAGGGAGGACGACAAGATGGCAGGTTTTGTTGTCAGAATACGACATTGTATATGTAAGTCAGAAAGCTATCAAGGGTAGTATAGTGGCTGAATTTTTAGCAAGTCGGGCAGTGGAAGATAATGAGCCGTTGAACTTTGATTTCCTATACGAAGATTTGAAGTATGTTTCGCAAGCGGATGAGGTTCCCTTGAAGAAAAAAGTATGAAAGATGTACTTTGATGGGGCATCTAATGACATGGGGCACGAAATCGGTGCAGTGCTAATATCCCCGAAAGAAGATTATTATCCTTTCACTGCCAGATTGGATTTTGATTGTACAAACAATACTGCAAAATATGAGGCATGTACTATGGGCCTTTGTGCAGAATTGGACAGAAAGATCAAAGTATTGGAAGTTTTCGGAGACTCAGCCCTACTGATATACCAGTTACGGGGAGAATAAGAAACCCAAGATACAAAGCTAATCCGATACCGAGAACTCATATGCATGTAAAGACTATAACATGATGTCAACATGATACATGCAAAGAATAAATGAATTAACACAAGGATATATACAAAGAATGACCATGTATGTCACAAATATATTCTACAATGAATGACCATGCATGTTATAAATGCAACACAATGCCAATATAATGCATGTAAAGAATAAAGAAATTAATCCATGAATATATACAGAGAAAGCATGCTGACTATGTTTGTCATGAATGCAACTTGATGCTAACATGATGCATGTAAAGAATAAACAAATCAATGCTTGGACATGTACAAAATAAACTGAAATGGTGGGACCAATCTTGATTTGCCCCAAAATTTAATCCATGATTTTTTTTTAAAAAATGTTTTCCTCGCAAAAATCAAAATATTATTTTCCAAAACCAAAATTTAAAAACTTTTGGGGTAGTGGGTCTTATTATGGCACGGGTGTCCAAATGTTTATTCAACATTACCAGTCTACAATTCAATCAATGAATGCTTATGAAATCATCAGATGAGATTATTATCACCATCTGTTTATTGAAAAGAATGAGATAAAAAAACCATGGATGTATATGCTTTATTCACATATGCATTAAATGTGTAAAATGCAAAAATGTTTGAAAAAGAATTTTTATATTTTCAATTTCAAAAAAAGTCAATGAACATTTTCCCCAACAATATCTACTTGTTTAGGCATCACAATGCTTTTGGGGTAGAAATTTAAATTTATTACGGGCGATGTACGTTCATCGTTGGCCGATCTACAATGCTTATTCAGAATGCATAAATAAATGGCAAAAGATCAGAAGCATTCCTCCATGTGTTCCTAGCTTTGGTACCTCTAATGAAAATTCGGCATGGCTTCGCATAGGTTCACTATATGAGGTTGCATTAGGTTCTAAAAAGGCTCCAAATTGCTCGTCACTATCGTCGGTGAAGGCTAGTAAGGCACCTCAATAAAAGCAGGTTCAATTTGTTAGAGTGTATTTCCTAGGCCTATACGGAGGTTATCCCTCACGAAAGCGTAGGTAGTCTACTACTCCGGAAGTGTTTCACTAGCTCATGCGGAGGTTAACACCTCACGAGAGCGTAGTTACTTTACTTCCACCTAAAGGACAAGACCCGGGTAGAGGGCTCATGTTATGCTCATGCACGTGTAGTGTGTGAGGAGGAACAAACAAACCTTTCACCACCTATTCTATAATCTTTATTCTAAATGCCCCAGCAATTTATTAAAATAAAGATTAAGAATAGTGTAACGCATTAACCAACCAAAGAGCAGTGATAATATACAAGGTTGAATAACCAATGGAGAATTATAATGTACAAGATTAAATAACCAGAGAATAGTAATAATATGCATGCAAATGAACATATTAAAAACATTTTGTTATTTTAAAAAATTCTCCTTATTTAGAAAAAATATGGGAATTACGATTAAACACCAACTAAACACGACATACCGAGACTTTCGATAACACGCGACTAATTCTAGGCCTGATTCTCTAAAGTCCCCAGTAGAGCCGCCAAGCTGTCGTAACGTGGATCCCATCGCGGGATCCCGTCAGAGGACGTTTAAAAATAAAATGTCAATTTGTGTCCTCAGTGGAGTCGCCAAGCTGTCGCAAGCACCTTTAAGAATATCGACTTGCCCCATTGCGGGACGTCGGCTCGTTAAAGGAGTGTGACATTGAAAGAAATAGAGGAAAAGATGACTTAATTGCTCTAAATTAAATGTTGAGGGTATGAAAACGACCTCAAAAAAGAAATGGAGTCGCCACCAATCTTTTTTGCCTAGGTGTGACTGGCCACTTATTAAAACCGGTTTTTATGAAAACACTTTAAAATTAATTAAAACCTTTTTTAAAACCAATTTTGAAGTCTGCACTTTGAACCAGAGAAAACAAGTGCGGGTTCGGGAGTCGGTTACACACGGGGAAGGATTAGCACCCCCGCGACACCCGTACAAAACGGTACCTTATTAGTCATGTATTATCTCGAGTCTCGATAAAAAGTCAGTTTTGAATTTGGTGTTTGAAAATAATTTCCAATATATAAAAAATTCATATTCCATTTTGAAAATGATCTTGAATTTATTAACATAAAATTTTCCATATTTTTCGACAAACTCGGCAAAACCTGGATTTTTTCCTTGATTTTGAAATTCTTCGAACCATCCTCATTTTTTGAAAAAAAAGATATTCCGTTGTTAATGATAAGTGATGATATCCTCTCTGATAGATCCAGCAGAGAATTCATGAATTATTTTAACTCGGGAATAATCTTGATTTATAAAAATATTATTCGTTTTCCATGTATTTGAAAAATTATTGAAAATAACCATGAGTATGTAAAAATGTCACTAAGAGAAAAATCAAATAAACAGGCGTATTTATCATGGCATGATAAGCATTTTATTATGGCATGGTAAAAGAAATAATGACATGCTAGACATGGCAAAATTTAAATGACATAGCTTAAGGAAATGAATGACATGGCATAATTTGAATAATGACATGGCATAATTTAAACAATATGGCACATGAAATGACATGATATGTGAATGAATGACATGGCAAATGGATGAATGAAATGGCATAATCTAGGTGACATGGCATGTGAATGGATGACATGTCACATGAATGAATGGTAAATTCTAAATGGTGTGGCTTGTGAATGCATGACATGTAACATGAATAACATGGTAAATTCTAGATGACATGTGAATGAATGACATGGCATACTTGACATGGCAAAATCAACAAAATGACAGCATCAATAAATATTCAATATCACATCATGATCACATGCACACATCATTACTTGAATTGAATTATTCATGTGAGGAATTATATAAATAGCATATGTCGAAAATTACTATCGTGCTTCCCGGCAAAGCTTGAAAAATAATTCTTTCATATGACATTTACATGGTTCTGAGTAAAACGAAAAACCATACTTTTCGATTCCATAAACACTTGCATAGAACAGTTTCCTAACCTTCTCGGCCAACCCGACAAAGATTGGGAACTAATTCTCGCCAAATGTTTAATAAACTGAAAAACAATTTTTTATGACAAATTAAGTAAAAATTTAAAAAATGCAATGCATGGAGATGTATTTCTTCCTTGAAGTAAGGACATCCGTATACCTAAAAAGGTATCTGACTACCTTAGGAAGATACTTAAATTGGATTTTCAAAATCGAAATACTTTGGGCTTGATTTTAAAGAAAATCGAAATTTTTGGGATGAAAAGGGCCTCCATAGCCGAACCCCCCTCTTTAAATGGCTTTATTTTCCTAGTTTTGAAGTTTAGGTTGACCACCCTTGATCCGACTTTTATAAAATCAAATTTTATGATTGAAATGACATGGAAATTGACCTAAGATAGTAACCAATGTCCCAAATCAGCCCCCTCTTAATATCCTAACCAAAACAAAAAATTACTATTTCTTAAAAACAAATCTGACTCTCACAAGCAGTTTTGAAAACCTATTTTTTTGCCCTTCTAAAAAATTTCAGAAAAATCTGTAAAAATTAGGGTTGACCTAGGAAATGTTGACCTCTATGGGAAAAATCATCATAATTTTTGAAGCGTTGACACTCTGACCGAATTTTACCAAAATCAAGATAGTGAGTTAAAAACTACTTTGTCAAAATCCATTTTTTCAAACATGATAAAAAATTCTAAAAATCATGATAAAAATATCATGGCATCCTATAATTGAATACTGTATGTGAAAAAAAATCATTTTATTTTGACCCTGGATGAGTAGTGAAAGAAAATCCCAAAGTAAGATTACCCAATCTAAACTATCAATCTCTCAACTAGTAGAGACAAGGGATTTTTGGCTTTAGATCATTAGTTGATTTTGGCCAAAATCCTAGTTGAAGTGTCATGAAATGCATGATTTTACGGCCCACAATCATATGAAAATAGATAAATCATGAGTGAAAAATATGAACACAACCAACCAAGCAAGCAATATCAAGCAAGAACAAGCACAAAAACACTAAAGAGGTTTCGGCTAATGCAAAGAAACATGTAAAAAAAATTGACAACTTGGTTATTCGATAAAGAATAAAGAATAAAGGATAGGAAACCCTTAAAATTTACTTTGAAAACCTTTCTATTCATCAAAAAGTTAACAAATCATATGAACAAAAAGAGAAGAAAAAGAATCACAACATCTAAGAAAAACATTAAAGAAGAAGAAAGGAAGAGATAGTTACCTAACTTTTGCTTTCCAAATCAAAGTTGCCAAATTCCTCTCCTCTCCTCTATTTTTCTTCTTTCTTTTCTCTCAAGAGTGAAATGCCTTCTATATTGTAGAGAGTGTGTGTTTTTTCTTTTTTGCCCTTGTCATGCTTTGCATGCTGTATTATCTCTAGAAAATATCTAGGCCACTTGGCAGGATCATATGGCTTGCTATTAAAATATCTTCCTATGTGGTATTTTTAATCCTACTTGTCATCATCTCATGGCCTTCACATGCTCTTCACATGGCTTTGCAATTTGGAGACCTCCCATTGGCTTGAAATGCCATGTAGGCAAAGCAGTGGAGAATCTTGTCCTTTTAAAAATGTCATCTCGCTATCCAACCTTGGCAATTTGATCCATGATGATCACACTCCCTCCTTTTGATCTGCTAATGGCTGAAAATGTCCTAGAAATTTACAGGCCATTCATATTTTTTTATTTGCAAAATGGCCCTTTTTTATTTTTTTGGTAAAATTGCATTTTGGCTCCCAAACTTAATTTAATTACAAATGGACCTCAATTTTAGATTTTTATTTTCCAACTTATCCTATCCAATATAAAACTTAGTTCTAGAGGTTTTCACATTTTTTCGAGCTCATTCTCTATTTTTCTTGGATTTTTTGATGCCTCTCAAACTTTGTCTTTTTTCATTTGAGCTTCGACTCCGGATT
Organism: Fremontodendron californicum; assembly: GCA_030761205.1. NCBI lineage: Eukaryota > Viridiplantae > Streptophyta > Magnoliopsida > Malvales > Malvaceae > Fremontodendron > Fremontodendron californicum. The sequence continues at coordinate 6,235,555 of JAULJL010000026.1, forward strand.
TTATTTCTCCAATCTCTTCCATAAAATATAAAACTCAGATATGGAAGTTTTCATAATTTTCTTAGCTCGTTTCCTATTTTTTCCCATAATTTTCTTTTGGAATTTAGGGTTAGTGCACCCGAACTTCGCCTTTTTCATTTGAGCTCCGATTCTGGATTTTTCTTCTGCAATCCCTTCCAAAAAATATAAAACTGAGATCTGAAAGTTTTTGTAATTTTCCAAGCTCATTTCCCATTTTTCCCAAAATTTTCTCTTGGAATTTCGGGTTTGTGCACTCAAACTTGATCTATTTTTCATTCGAGCTCCAGTTCTAGATTTTTATTCTCAAATACCTTCTAAAATATATAAAACTCAGATCTGAAAATTTTCATAATTTTATGAGCTCGTTTCCTATTTTTCCCGGAATTTTCTCTTGGAATTTCGAATTAGTACACCCAAACTATGCCTTTTTTCATTTGAGCTCTGATTACGGATTTTCCTTCTCCAATACCTTCCATCTGATATAAAATTCAGATCTGGAGGATTTCATAATTTTCCAAGCTCGGATTCTATTTTTTTCCCAGATTTTCCAAGATTGCCCCTTAACCCTCGAAACCTCGATTTTACTCAAAACGAATTCGATCTCCAAATTTTCTTTTTCCACTATCTTTGTTATATTTGAATTGGAGTTGGTGTAAAAATGCCCAATTTTTACGATCGAATTCCTCTTCGATTTAGTGTTCCCCTTTTTAACATCGAGATTTTTCTCATTTTTTTCGTTTTTCCTCCAACCGGCTCTTGTTTGGGATCCACTTCAAATTGGGCCTTGGGCTATTTTTGTTTATTCATTCTTCATCAACTGAGGGCTTCAATTTCACCGAATCGGGCCATCTTTGCAGTTTTCCCCAAATCTGTGAATTTCTTATTAAATCCTTATTTTCCTTCAAACCGCACCTTCCTTCAACTCCGTTTCCAAAATTGGACCTTTCAATATTCGTAGTTATTGATCTTGTTCCATTTGGGACCTCTAATTTCGTCCGATTTGATCGTTTACGCACTTTTCCCCAAATTTGCCGATTAGGTATTCCCTACACTGAATTTCGGCAACCCATCTTCCGAACTCTATATCTTTCGTTGTAGACCTCGGATCATTAAAATTCTTTAACCATTATTCAATTCAACTTCAAATCTTGACTGAGAGTTTACTTTTTCAATGGTTGACTTTTCGAGGTTGACTTTTTTTAGTTCACTTTTTATGCTGTCTTCTGAAACAAAGTCTTAGAGACCCATCTGTGGAATGGTGGAAGTCTCTCTACGTTCCGGGAAGTTGAAATGATAATTTGTCTGGTTTAGGGGGCCTGGACAAAATTAGGTGTCTACAATGCAGATGCAAAAATTAACAAAGACGTAAATGCGTCATGATGCAAATGGAAATGTCCTTAAATGATGCAAATGCTTCCTGAAATGATGCATGTGCAGAAACCAACAAAGATGCAAATGCTTCATGATGCAAATGCAAATATCCTTAAATGATGCAATTCCTTCATGAAATGTTGCATATGCAGAAATCAACAAAGATGCAAATGCTTCATGATGCAAATATCCTTAAATGATGCATATGCAGAAATCAACAAAGATGTAAATGCTTCCTGATGGAAATGCAAATATCCTTAAATGATGCAATACTTCATGATGCAAATGCAGATATCCTCAAATGATGCAAATGCTTCATGATGCAATGCAAAAATCAACAAAAATGTAGAGATTAACAATGCTGTGGATGATCATGAATGATGCAATTGCAAATATTCTCGAATTTACATGATCCATGAATGGTGTAACTATAGTTACCAAGCAATAATGAAGATGCAATGATCTTGGAAATGATATAGATACCCACGAATGATGTAATGATAAAATCCAGATGCTCAGGTAAAGGTGCAAATGCAAGTACCCACAAATGATGCAAATGCTTCATGACACGATGAAGATGCAAAACTCAATAAAAATGTAAATATTCATGAACGATGCAGATGCAAATGCAAATACAAGTGTCCCTGATTATTTTTCTTGGCTTTGGCTTAGTGTTTCCAATTCATTTTTCCTTTTCAAATAAACGTGTATCTTGAACACTCGTGCCCCATAAGAGGTCATTCCATTTTCAATCCTTAGCTATCTCTTTACCTCGATAGTTTTCAAACTCTTATCCACGAAAGTTTGTTTGCTAAGTTCTATTTCTTCTTCTCATATCTGGAAATAAAAATCTACCTCAGTAGTTCCATACCTTTGGATTAGAAGAACCCTTCATCTCATGTCAACATAATTTTTATTCAAAAATGGTTTCTTCAAAAATATTTTCATTATTCTTTACTTTGTTTTCTTTTTTTTCTTTTTAAAATGAATTGCTCATTTATTGAAAACTTTTGAGCCAAAAATGTTATCCCCACAGTGTGATTCCAAATCTCTTGAAGATTGATGATCATTGTTAGAAATTTTTTTGAGTGTCAATTTGGCTATTTCAAATTGAGTCGAAAGGTTTGATACAACAAGAATTTTGGTTAATCCAAGAAATCTTCACAACAAGAAAAAAGTATGTCCCTTCTAGGCTCACAAATGGAGCAGTTTTTATAATAATAAAAAAAAAAAACATGAATTCCTTGAGAATCAAACAAATTCAACATTCTTTTAGCTTCCAAATCATGGCATTTTGACAAGCGTTAAGATTAGCCGGAATGTTCAAAGTTGGAAGGTCAATTTGTAGGGCACAAGCAGGTTTAGTCTTTGAAATCAATCCTCCAAATAAGAGCTAACAATTTGGGATGTTTAGGAATTCTTAGATGTTCCTCGATTTTTTCAAGATGACTTCCTCTTTCGTTATGGCCTCAGCACAGACATATGCGGCATCAAAAATTCTCCCATTTTACTCTAGAATGCCCATTTTTAGGTTTTCCCCCTAGAGTCTCATTCTTTCCATTTCCTTTTTTTCATTGAATACTTCATCATGCATTTAAGAATTAAAAACTTATCCTAAAGAATAGCTTTAGCAAAAAAATAAGACCAAAGCCTCGCCTATTTTTCCAGGAATAAGTCCATCAGTTCAAATAGCCATATTTTATTAAAATGGTCTTTTCAAGGTACGTAATGTAGGCCAAGGTTCTGGGTTGAGAAAAAAGGTAAACAGGCCCAAACATGTTTTTAAGTGTAATCAAATCAAGGATCATTTCATGAGGAGGATTTTCTTCAAAACATTTGTCCTTTCTGAGCTTCTCTTCTCATCTTTTCTTTCATCATTTTTAAATTTTTTTTTTGTTTTTAGGCCTCCATGTCGCAATCTTTTCCACGTTTTTCTTCTTTTTTTCATTTTTTGTTCATTTTCATTTTAACTAAGTAAGCCCATACTTATTTGGGAGCTCAATTGTCTCATATTAGTCTTTGAGATAGGACTCATTCACTTATGATCTTTGAAAAGATCCTTCCTCGTATTTTCCCACAGTGTGGAGGGTGATCCTTGACCAGGATTCAAGAAAAAAAATATTCATTATGCTAAAAAAGGGTAGCAAAAGGAATACTTTTTATATATGTGAAAGATGGCCATTTTTTATCTCAAACACAACCACTTAAATTGAAGGGTCATTCCTTAGAGGAAAATATAATTGAAAAGGGTTTTTCTTGAAACCATCTTGAATTTCGTAAATGCATGATGTCGCACTCATTTTCTGAATTATTTTTTTTGATTGATGGATGCATGCCCCGAAAATTCATGCGTTATTTTGTCCTTATCCACCACCTATCCACCATATTACAAATGATACCCCATTTTGATTGGCTATGGGAATTCATATCATTACGAGGAATATCTTAAGTCTTTTCTGGGTTGCCCGAAGTGAAAAGAAATAATATGGCCCAAAATAGGTTTTTCAGGGAACATGGGAAAATCTGGTTTAGTCATTGTGCCCCGAGATATCAATCATGAAGTGATGTTTGTGCACGTCATGTTTTGTGGTCATTGGAAGAGATGTGGATGGTTTTGGCTTAACCTTGATGCACATCAAATTACCACGATCTAGATTCTTGAAAAATGTTTCATTTATTTAAGTTTCAAAAGAGCTCAACAATTTTTTTTCAAAAAGTTTGTTCCATTGCTCATAGCCTAGGCTAGGATCTACATTTTTCCTTATTGTAAGGACCATGATTTATGAAATTTAGAATTCTTCTTCCTTGAAGTATCAGGTCTTTCAAGTAGTCTGAGTTCAAAGTATTTAGGCATGGGAAAGACCAGAAGAGAAGTGTGAGTGTATTGGCTCATTTCTAACAATGATCATCAATATTATCAAGATTCCACGTTATTTCTTAATGTGAAGAAAGAATTTTCTTTTAGAAACATTATTTATTGTTCAAGTTTTGCAAAATCAAAAACTTTCTTAATGTTTATTTTTGCAAATTAAAATTATTGTTATAACAAAATAAACACAGCATTTAAAATTCAAAATTCATTTATTTCATATAGATGCCAACATAAGACAAGTGCTTTCGTCATGAGGCATAAAACTACATGCGTTTTCCATAATGTTCCTGACATGTTTTCTCCTAATCTAGAATCAGCTAATACTTGTTGTTCTATTCAACCTTTATGCCTTCCTCTCCCATTATGACATCCACATTTGTCTCCCCATGCATAGACAGTGGATTCTCGATGTTGTTTGACCTTTGTCTCTTCCCAATATCTATCCGTCCATCATTGATGAGTGCTTGAACCTTTCTTTTAGGGATATACAATTTTTGTGGAATGTCTTCGAATCCCGTAATGATAATCACTATATGCACTTTCATCATACCAGCTTGAATATGGGGGTTGGATGGGCTCCACTAGAACTTTAGTGAGGAGTTGCTCTTCAAAAAGCTAGGGGTAAAAATTCTGAGTAAAAATTCTGAGTAAAAATGGAGAGTGGCTCAAACCGATATCTTTTTCGGATGTTATTTGGCTTTCTCTGGCTGGCAAGAGGTTGAAGATTTGCTAGATATGTTGTTCGTGGACCCTGGGATATGTTGTTCATGGAAGGACAAAATGGCTAGTATAAGGGAATTAAATATATGGGATAAAGCTTCCCATAGCTTAGGCATCTTTCTTTTTTTCTTGGGTTCCCTATTTTGCTCGGCATTGGATATCTTATCTATTTCGAGCTTCCCATTTTTGATAGCATTTTCAATCATCTCCCCGAAGATTACCATGTCTGCAAAAATTTTCATGGCATTGTCAATGAGTTGATCATAGTACGGGGCCTGTAGTGTATTCATAAAGAGGACAGTGGTTTCCTTCTGAGTCAGGGGCGATCGTACTTTGGGTGGCTATGTCCCTCCACCTCTGAGCATACTCTTTGAAGCTCTCAGTAGCCTTTTTCTCCATATTTTTGCAAGGTGAGAGGGTCAGGTGCCATATCGATCACATGCTTGTAATGGCTTAGAAAAGCTCTAGCCAAATCATTCCAGAGCGAATCTGACCCTTTCTCAACTGATTATACCACCTGATTGCAGATTGCTGAGGCTATCCTAAAAGTAGTGGATCAATAGCTTATCATCATCTATATGGACCGTCACTTTTTGGCATAACATAGTGATATGGGCTAACGGATCGGTTGTCCCGTCATATTTCTCAAAGTCGAGGACCTTGAATTTAGGAGGAATGACTAAATCGGGGACCAAACTGAGTTCCTTAGCATCTATACTCCCAAATACATTTGCGCCTTCTAATGCCCTAAGCCTTTCCTCCAACAGCTGATACTTGCTTTGTGAATCTGGCAACTCAACCTCTTTAAAACCACTATTTTCAACCTTTCCTTCTTGGCAAGATCATCCAAGCTCGGGACGTTAATAGGATTTGCCGAGGGTAGGACTTGAGTACCCTGAGTAGATTGGCCATTTAACAGTACGGCCTCACTCTGACCCCTTCTGCCTCCGACCCTTCTCTGGCGATCGAGTGATCAGTGTGTCCATTTCCCTTGAGTACGGTAGACAACAGTTCCATGAGTTTGGTCATCTGTTCTCTAGATTCCTCTTGAGACCTTGCCTATTGTTCTTGTGACCTTGCCAATTGTTCTTGTAATTCTCTTTGTGCTCTCTCCATTCTCTCTATCCGAGCTGTTTGTTCATTTTCCATAATTCTAACCTGTGTTATAAAGGTGTTCAGTACTTCTAATACCTCTGATTTGAAATAAAAATTTCTTCGAAAATTCTTAAAGCCAAGCCAACTTTTGATTTATCCTCTAAATGCGTTTCACGATGAATGAGCCATGAATGTCATGAATGCAATTTGATGCCAACATGATGCATGTAAAGAATAAACAAATTAATACATGAATATATACAGAGACATTATACAATAATTAAACTTAAATTGATGAGGCCAATCTTAATTATTCAAAAATTTCAAAAAGCAAGATTTGCCCCAAAATTTAGTCCATGAATTTTTTGAAACACATTTTGCCCATAAGAATTAAAACAAAATCTTCAACAACAAAAATTTGGGCAGTGGGTTCATTATGGCACGGGTGTCCAAACGTTTATTCAACACTACCGATTTTTATTCAATCAATTAACGAATGTTTATGGAATTATCAAATGAGATTATTATCACCATGAAATAAAAAATAAAACCATAAATGTACATACTCTATTTACACATAATATAATAATGATTAGTGTCTGAAATGTACAAAATGCAAAGATGCTTGATGAAAATATTTTTTATATTTACAACTTCAGAAATAATGAACATTTGCCCAATAATAATCAACTTATTTAGGCATCGCGGTGTCTTTGGGGCGGAATATTAAACTTTATTACGGGCGATGTACGTTCATCCTTGCCCGATCCACGATGCTTATTCGAGATGTAAAATAAATAGCAAAAGGTTGGAAATATTCCTCCATGTGTTCCTAGCTTCGGTACACCTAGACCTGTCAATTTTGACCCAAACCCGAAAAACCCAACCAGCTCACCCAAATCTAAACCCGACCCAACCCGATTTGACCCAAAAAAATCAACAACCTAAAGCCGACTAACCCGAACCTGAAATGACCCGAACCTGAAATGATCCAAACTTGAAATGACTCAAACTCGAAATAATTCGAACTCGGAATGACCCGAACCCGAAATGACCCGAACTTAAATTAAGAATAATTTTATTTTAAAAATATTAATTTAATAAAAATAATACCTATAACATAAATTATTAATTTGTTTTAAATTTATAACTTGTAATTACCATTTTTGAGTGTGATAAATTATGCAATTACCATTTGATATGTATAAATTGATCCTATTTTTATATTTGTTATCTTCTCTATATGTAAAAGAATGCAGTGAGTCAATGACTGTACATGTACATATATCGTACAAGATCTATAATTATACTATTTTGAAATTTATTTAACATGTGATTAGTTTAAATTTTTTGAATTGTTATTGTTATTGTAATTTTAAAATATATTATATTAGTTGAAATGGAATTGAATTTTTTGTTCAATGCTTGAAAATAAGAACAAATATTTGTTTGAACTTAAGAGATATTACATTAAAATTTATCAATGAATGATCATTTTAAATAACTCTTGTTGCTTATATATATATGTATAAATTGAAAATCAAAGTAAATAATTCTTAAATAAACAAAGAATATTGCACCAACATATTTTGATATTTTTTCTTGATTTTTGATGCACCCAAAAGAGTGTATCTTATTTAACCTTGCACTAAAAAGATCAATTGTAAATATAGTAGTTAGCAAGGGTCGAGTCCTCAGGGATTGGGTTTTAGTTTATAAGTTAATAGTTTATAACTTACGTTCAAAGAAAACAATAAAAGAAAAGGGGTTTTTGAAGCCAGATTTAAACTAAAGTAAATAATAAGAATAAGATGCAAGGCGGTATAACCAGCCAATAAAAATATATATACTAAATTAGGCGGTATAACCAGCCAATAAAAATAAAACAAAGTTAATATACAAATTAGGCGGTATAACCAGCCAATAAAAATAAATATAAAAAATAAGCAAACTAAAAGTAAGAAAACAAGTAAGTAAGAAGAATCAAATATGAAAAATATGGTTAAGGTTTCATTCTCCACCACTAGACATCATTAAGAATCAATTTCAGATCTATCAATATCAACCAACTATCAAAGTTAACAACCGTAGATAACAACAAGCTCTGTTACCCCAATCTTTCCTTAGTTTGTCGTTAAATAGAACAAGCTCTCTATTTAATCTCTAACCATTAAACAACCTAGAATAAGCACTCTAAATTCAATTTAATGGCAGCTTTATGATGAGAAAGATAGGTTGATCTAAGCAACAAACACATAAGCTCGGATTGTTCAACTTAGGTTATGTTCCACTTTGCAATTATTGAAAACTTGACCATAATCATTAATCACAAATTGCCACTTATGAATAGGAAATCAAGACAATTACACGGATCAAGACTCCTAAACTAGCAATAGATAATTATCAAGATCTATCTAGTTGTACACCTAAATAAATCTAGACAACATCATGAACAATTCTTGTAGAAGAACATAAGCAACTTTGATAGAAAATTAATGATAGATAGAATCTGAAAATCAATCACAAAACATGTCTAGGGCTTTGAAATCACCCTTAACCAAATAGAAGTTTAGCCTAGCATAGGCATTATAAACATAAACATAAAATTAAAGAAAATCTAAGAAGAAAATAAAAGAAAGAAAGAAGAAGAGGAAGAATATTAATTATCCAACCTCTTGCTCTCTCTAAAGAAAAAGAAAACTAGAGAAAAGAAAGAAAACTAGAGAAAAGAAAGAAGAAGAAAACTTAGGGGTTTTTGAAGCCAGATTTAAACTAAAGTAAATAATAAGAATAAAATGCAAGGCGGTATAACCAGCCAATAAAAATATATATACTAAATTAGGCGGTATAACCAGCCAATAAAAATAAAACAAAGTTAATATACAAATTAGGCGGTATAACCAGCCAATAAAAATAAATATAAAAAATAAGCAAACTAAAAGTAAGAAAACAAATAAGTAAGAAGAATCAAATATGAAAAATATGGTTAAGGTTTCATTCTCCACCACTAGACATCATTAAGAATCAATTTCAGATCTATCAATATCAACCAACTATCAAAGTTAACAACCGTAGATAACAACAAGCTCTGTTACCCCAATCTTTCCTTAGTTTGTCGTTAAATAGAACAAGCTCTCTATTTAATCTCTAACCATTAAACAACCTAGAATAAGCTCTCTAAATTCAATTTAATGGCAGCTTTATGATGAGAAAGATAGGTTGATCTAAGCAACAAACACATAAGCTCGGATTGTTCAACTTAGGTTATGTTCCACTTTGCAATTATTGAAAACTTGACCATAATCATTAATCACAAATTGCCACTTATGAATAGGAAATCAAGACAATTACACGGATCAAGACTCCTAAACTAGCAATAGATAATTATCAAGATCTATCTAGTTGTACACCTAAATAAATCTAGACAACATCATGAACAATTCTTGTAGAAGAACATAAGCAACTTTGATAGAAAATTAATGATAGATAGAATCTGAAAATCAATCACAAAACATGTCTAGGGCTTTGAAATCACCCTTAACCAAATAGAAGTTTAGCCTAGCATAGGCATTATAAACATAAACATAAAATTAAAGAAAATCTAAGAAGAAAATAAAAGAAAGAAAGAAGAAGAGGAAGAATATTAATTATCCAACCTCTTGCTCTCTCTAAAGAAAAAGAAAACTAGAGAAAAGAAAGAAAACTAGAGAAAAGAAAGAAGAAGAAAACTTAGAGAATTTTATTAAAATGGCTAATATCCTACCTATGTACAATATGATCCCTTACAATCATCCAAGGCCCTCTATTTATACACATTTTGGAGGGCTAAATGACAAGAGACAAGCTTTACAAATTTCAAAGGTAGGTATATGACGATTTTGATCAGCCAACTTGATGGTCGATTTCGTCAATATTGGAGGCCTGATCTGATCACATGGTCTTCTAGAAAAAGGTTCCCCTATCAGTTACGGAACCATAGCCGTTGGAATCAGCTCATTTGCTGATGTGGTTAAGCAGATATGGGCAAAATACGAAAACATGTCAGCACAGATGTCATTACGCATCAGCCACCTTGATGGTCGATTTATTCAATATTGGAGGCCTGATCTGATCACATGGTCTTCTAGACAAAGGTTCCCCTATCAGTTACGGAACCATAGCCGTTGGAATCAGCTCATTTGCTGATGTGGATAAGAAGATACGGGCATAATACGAAAACATGTCAGCACAGACGTCATTGCACATCAGCCAACTTGATGGTCGATTTCGCTAGGGAAAACGACTCCGTTTTAAGAAGTGTAAAACATGAAAAAGATAGATATGCCTCTTAGCTTTGCATGGCTACAAATTTCAGCCTTATTTCTTCAGTGAAACTTGAGATATAGCTGATATGGCAAAAGGTGTCGGAACTGAAACTGAACTGGATTTGCCCTTAATTCTAGTAATCTGAAATCACTCAAAGAAACTTGTGAAAAACACCAAAATACATAAAAATATAAAAGATCATAAACACAATTAGACTAAACAATAATAACTCGTATTTGACACAAAACATTAATAAAACATAACTAAAAACTATATAATTATACGAGTTATCACACCCCCACACTTAGATTGTTGCTAGTCCCTAGCAACGACTCAATAAAAATAAAATAAGAAAATCTAATCTAATCCATTTTCGTAGGAAATCACGGTGGCACTTAGCATGTGACACAAGCCTTTAAACCCCTAGGTGTCCCTAGTGGACGAGTTTAGTCTCGTGAGGGTTTACTAGAACGATACCCACAAACATTGAAAAACTAAAATATAAATAAACTGCATATACTAAAAATATTTACTCCTAATCCTTTCAATACAAATTAGATACAATATTTGAACAAGTCTTATAAACTAATCAATAGCTTAAAGAATTTCACAAAAAATCATGCTTGAATGTAAATTGTTTGAGTTAAGCCAATATTAGCATAACATATCTCAATCAAAATATTGCATGTTCAAATTTAATCTCAACTTCTCACATGGGATACCCTCATGATTTTCACTCTTTAAAGTAGTGGTGAAGTGTTTACACTCAATCAATCTCATGAAAACAGTTCTACCATATTCTTGCTTGTCCACCTATTCTCCACTATTTAGATCATACAACTTCATGAATCAAGAGGTCTTTAATCAAGGTTGTAATGGGGCCAAGGGGTTTGTAATGTGGTTGAAGAACAAAAGGATAAAGATATCACAAAGGTTCCAAAGAGTTCATAAAGTTTAGAGACATAAAAAGATCATACAAAGAAACTTCTCAAAACTCTTTACAAGTACATAGTCACCTAGGCCGGATATTTATGTTGGGCCTTTTCTTCATTCTGAACAACTTTGTAACATCTTTTTCTTTTTCCCAAAATTCAAGAGATGATTCATATTTTTTTTTTTTGAATGTATTTGCCAGTATTCCATTTCTTTTTTTTTTTTTTTTTTTTTTTTTTTGACTTTTCTTTTCTTTCCCCCCCACACTTATTTCTTGTTTCTAACCCAAATTTTTAACTAAAAATATCCCTTGTCTTTGCAACTTGTCTCAAAACATGCTAATTCATCTTTGGAACAAAGGTAAAGATATAAGTATATTTAGGTTAGGGACAAGTTATGGTTACCAAAGAGATAGCTTATTCAATGTAGGCTCAAATTGGTTCACTAAGGGTGTGTTCTCTTGGAACATCAATAAGGGATGGCTGTTTGGCTCTGGCTAAAAATCCTAATGCCTCTATCATATTCATGTTGTCACATGTATCAATATAGTCTCAAACGGTTTAAAGCAAGTTCTAGAGAATCCTGTAATCATAAGAGCACTCAAGAAAGAAATTAGATTGATTTGTATAATGCATCAATCATTATAGGCTCAAAAACTCACAAGGATGATTATACAAGTCAGATTAAGTCTAAACATGCTTCTTTCTCAATCAACATATCATATCAACATTGGCTCATAAAAAAAAAAAATGATATCAAGCTCAATTCTCATGAAAATCTTCTCACTAATAACTCTGTTTTAGACTTATGCAATTCATATCTCATCATTGTATTAAAAAGGAACTAAAACACACTAAAAATTATAATAAAGACTCATAAAAAAAAAAATAGTAGACAAAAATAAAAGAAATCCTAAATCATTCCCCCCACACTTAATTCTTACATTGTCCTCAATGTAAGTCTATTAACCCAAATGAAAGAATCATGTGTAAGAGAAAAGAACTAATAACATAAGAATAGGAACAGCTAAGACTCAAAACAAAACAAACTCATGCAACCTAAATAATCTTAAAATACTAAACAAAAATTAACAAGTAAACATAAAAAGATTAAAATCAAACTGACAAGGTGTGTCTCAAGTCTCCCTTACTCAGACCTTGTTCAGAATGAATACTTCTAAATTGCTTAAAACACAACAAACTTTTTTTTTTTTTTTTTTTTTTTTGAAAAGAAGAAATCAAACTGACAAGGTATGTCTCAAGTCTCCCTTACTCAGACCTTGTTCAGAATGAATACTTCTTAAATTTTTTTTTTTTTTTTTTTTTTTTTAAATTAGCAAAATATGTCCCTTACCCCCTACTAAAATATGACATTGTCCCCAATGTCAAATTTTAAAGGTAGAATTTAGGAGATATTACCTGCAGAGGTTGCTAACCACTTATTATAACTGAGACACAACAAGCAAAATGTTAGATAATGTCACAAAGACAAAGTGCAATCCACTCCTTGCTCGTCCATATCTCTTTTTCTTTTTCCGAGCGTTTGCGAAACAACCGTAGCAGATAAACACTCATAAGCTTGGAGCTTTTTAAGTAAATCTTCAATGGTTGTAGCAGAAATTATGGTTCTCCTTGCCTCTGAAAACATGAATCCATTATCCACAGCATTATCTAAATATAAAAGCAAATTACTAAAATAACCATTAATATTAAGCAAACCAATGGGTTTCTTATTTGTGACCAAAGATGACCAAGAAGCCACGCAAGCTATTTCTTCCAATGTACCCAGACCTCCTGGTAAAGCAATGAATGCATTGGCAGAATGGTACATGATTGTTATCCGTTCAGGGACACTCAAGACTTGTATTTCCTTACCCACGGTAGGTCCACAAAAACTTGTGAATAGTTTTGGCACGATTCCTAGAACTGGACTTCCTCCGGCGTGTGCTGCTGTAGCGACTGCTCCCATTAAACCCGTACTACCGCCTCCATAAATCAAGTGGATCTTTTGTTGGGCAAGTATTACTCCAACTCTTATGGCTTCATCAGCGAATATGTTATTTTTTCCTGGATAAGCACCTCCAAAGACACAAATTTTTTTAATGCGCTGGGATGAAGTACTTTCCATTTTTTTTTCTTTTTCGAGTGCCTGAAAGAGAATGAGTACATGGTGTAATATATAGAGGACTGAGTAGTGAATCAGACAAGAGTAATAATGTCACCGAAAGTGTATCTGACCTGTCAGAAGAAAATGTTAACCTAACAAAAGATTTTTGCGTGATTTCAGGAAGAAAATCAAAAAGAGAAGAAAAAATCAACCGTAAAAGACAAAAAAATAAAAAAAATAAAAAACGAGAATAATTACACAAATCGAACAACACGTAAATTAAACCAAAATAAAGTTATTGCAAATCAAACAAAAAGCTGATAAGTCATTTATTATAGTTGTGATTGTGGCTCACATCTTCCTCTGGTTTTACGTCCAGAAACGGCTTAAACGCCTTCTATGAGTCGAGGATATGCTTCCCATCCAGTTTTCTTACAAGCTGGCAAACAGGGTCTTTTAACATCAGATTCCCAAGATGTTGCCATTCCCTTTGGAATTGCGACCATAAATCAAGAATTTCTCTTTGTACGTCTCCACTAGGATGCGTCTCAAGAGAAAGTTGGATATTACCCAAATTCTCCTTACTCAGTCCATCCTTAATGAATTCTATTTTATCATCTCGATTAGAGGACGGAATCCCAATAGAACGACATTTACCGTTACACGTCCATCGTGCACATTTGTGGCAATTTGAACTCATGCGCTTTGCTCGTCGCTTCTTTGCAAAAGTGCTTCTACCTGTACCTGGTAAATGCAAAACAGGAAGATATTCATCTTCACGTACCTTGGCTTCAATTATCCAACGTATGTCTCCAGGAATCCCTTTGTGCATAAGCATTCTTAATCTTTCAAATCGAACTTGGTAAAGCTTCAGTAAAATATTTCGAGGAAAAGGAGGAAATCGTTTCTGCAATCTTGTGAGAATATCATCCATCCTGAAAAAATGAAAAAAAAAAATGAAAGAGAAATTGAAAGAGAAATTTATATACAATATCAGTTTTGTGGGTAGCTGATGGAACCGATTTAAATAATCACGGAGTACCGTTATCCGCCATTTAACCGGGGTTAAAAAAAATTATATTTACATCTAGTGTTTTTCAAAACAAGGATCAGAAAGAAAAACAACATAAAAAGACTCAAAAACAAAACACTCTAAATAAAATCCTAAATTCTTCCCCCCACACATAATTCTTACATTGTCATTAATGTAATGCTATTATCCCCCAATGCAAGAATTATATGTAAGAGAAAAGAACTATTAAACAAAAGAAACTTATGCAGCCTAAATGAACTTAAAAACAGTAAACACAATTAACAAAGAAACATAAGAAATAAAAATAAAAAAAATAAAAATATTAAAAGAAAAAGGAAAAGAAAGAGAAAGCAAATCTGAATATGGAAGGTTGGCAATTTCATCTTTAATTGGGCTGCCTTCCCAATTAACACTTGAGTTAGTGTTTTGAATCTAACCAACACCCCTTCTTGGCTTTTTAGGCTTGTCAGGCTCATGCATGAAATTTCCCAAATTTATGCGTTTGAGAGGAAGCTTTCTTTGCACAACAGTGGATGCATTCTCCATTACAAGTATTATTCCATCATCCTTGGTGGTGCATATCTCATCGAGGAATGGTGCATCTTTTGGTACTTGTTGAATGACATCCACAAACAAACTGTTTAAGGTTTCCAGCGTGTCTTGTTCATGTTCATCCTCCTTGAACTTTGCGAATCTACTAGGAAAAGGTGGAGAAGAAACATTAGTAAAAATTGGAATCTCAAACGTTACCTCAGATGCCGAAATACTCTTATTTGGATCATTGGCTTCATTATCCTCAAGAATAGAATTCATCTCTAATTTTGTCTCATCCTCATCTTGTTCCTCATTCCTCAAGGTCACAATAGTAGTATTCTCCTTTGGGTTAATCATTGTTTGGGCAGGGAGTTCTTCAGATCTTTGTGCTACCCATCCCACCATACTACTAGTCAATTGGATCATTTGCTTTTCCAAACTCTGGATGCTTGCCCTTGTTTCCTGTTGAAATTGCAAAGTATCAGTAACAAGAGAATAGACAAGATCTTCTAAAGAAGTACCTGAGTTTTGAGTCATATGTGGTGGTTGAAGAAGATCTGGTTCTTGAGACCATGATTGATTGAAGCTAGATGGATGAGTGTAATTGGCATAAGGATCTACTTCTTGGTAATTTTCTGAGTAGCCATAATTAGTATGATCCCACCATCCCTCATGGTAAGTGTTTGAGTAATGATCATACTGTTGGTCTTGGAACACTTGATGGCCTTGACATCCTCCCATGGCCAATTGTTGAACTGGGTAGGTGAGATTGGCTTGTTGATTTTCCATGTTCATGTATGCCACCAACTCTTCAAGTGTTAGATTGCTCAATTCCATCGTTTCTTTTTTTTTTTTTCAAAATTTGATAAGAAAAACCCGTATGTACAAGAAAATAAAACTCATTAGAACTGAAAATAAGAATAAACCAAGTAACAAATAAACTAAAGAAAACAATCCCCGGCAACGGCGCCAAAAATTTGATGCACCCAAAAGAGTGTATCTTATTTAACCTTGCACTAAAAAGATCAATTGTAAGTATAGTAGTTAGCAAGGGTCGAGTCCTCAGGGATTGGGTTTTAGTTTATAAGTTAATAGTTTAAAACTTAAATTCAAGAACAATAAAAGAAAAGGGGTTTTTGAAGCCAGATTTAAACTAAAGTAAATAATAAGAATAAAATGCAAGGCGGTATAACCAGCCAATAAAAATATATATACTAAATTAGGCGGTATAACCAGCCAATAAAAATATATATACTAAATTAGGCGGTATAACCAGCCAATAAAAATAAAACAAAGTTAATATACAAATTAGGCGGTATAACCAGCCAATAAAAATAAATATAAAAAATAAGCAAACTAAAAGTAAGAAAACAAATAAGTAAGAAGAATCAAATATGAAAAATATGGTTAAGGTTTCATTCTCCACCACTAGACATCATTAAGAATCAATTTCAGATCTATCAATATCAACCAACTATCAAAGTTAACAACCGTAGATAACAACAAGCTCTGTTACCCCAATCTTTCCTTAGTTTGTCGTTAAATAGAACAAGCTCTCTATTTAATCTCTAACCATTAAACAACCTAGAATAAGCTCTCTAAATTCAATTTAATGGCAGCTTTATGATGAGAAAGATAGGTTGATCTAAGCAACAAACACATAAGCTCGGATTGTTCAACTTAGGTTATGTTCCACTTTGCAATTATTGAAAACTTGACCATAATCATTAATCACAAATTGCCACTTATGAATAGGAAATCAAGACAATTACACGGATCAAGACTCCTAAACTAGCAATAGATAATTATCAAGATCTATCTAGTTGTACACCTAAATAAATCTAGACAACATCATGAACAATTCTTGTAGAAGAACATAAGCAACTTTGATAGAAAATTAATGATAGATAGAATCTGAAAATCAATCACAAAACATGTCTAGGGCTTTGAAATCACCCTTAACCAAATAGAAGTTTAGCCTAGCATAGGCATTATAAACATAAACATAAAATTAAAGAAAATCTAAGAAGAAAATAAAAGAAAGAAAGAAGAAGAGGAAGAATATTAATTATCCAACCTCTTGCTCTCTCTAAAGAAAAAGAAAACTAGAGAAAAGAAAGAAAACTAGAGAAAAGAAAGAAGAAGAAAACTTAGAGAATTTTATTAAAATGGCTAATATCCTACCTATGTACAATATGATCCCTTACAATCATCCAAGGCCCTCTATTTATACACATTTTGGAGGGCTAAATGACAAGAGACAAGCTTTACAAATTTCAAAGGTAGGTATATGACGATTTTGATCAGCCAACTTGATGGTCGATTTCGTCAATATTGGAGGCCTGATCTGATCACATGGTCTTCTAGAAAAAGGTTCCCCTATCAGTTACGGAACCATAGCCGTTGGAATCAGCTCATTTTCTGATGTGGTTAAGCAGATATGGGCAAAATACGAAAACATGTCAGCACAGATGTCATTACGCATCAGCCACCTTGATGGTCGATTTATTCAATATTGGAGGCCTGATCTGATCACATGGTCTTCTAGACAAAGGTTCCCCTATCAGTTACGGAACCATAGCCGTTGGAATCAGCTCATTTGCTGATGTGGATAAGAAGATACGGGCATAATACGAAAACATGTCAGCACAGACGTCATTGCACATCAGCCAACTTGATGGTCGATTTCGCTAGGGAAAACGACTCCGTTTTAAGAAGTGTAAAACATGAAAAAGATAGATATGCCTCTTAGCTTTGCATGGCTACAAATTTCAGCCTTATTTCTTCAGTGAAACTTGAGATATAGCTGATATGGCAAAAGGTGTCGGAACTGAAACTGAACTAGATTTGCCCTTAATTCTAGTAATCTGAAATCACTCAAAGAAACTTGTGAAAAACACCAAAATACATAAAAATATAAAAGATCATAAACACAATTAGACTAAACAATAATAACTCGTATTTGACACAAAACATTAATAAAACATAACTAAAAACTATATAATTATACGAGTTATCAATTTTTGACAAAAACGACACCACCCAATTCATGATGGTGCTACCTCACCATGCACGTGCATATGCATATCCATATCAATGAAATTAATGATTCTTTAATTCCCTATAATCTGTTCTAAGGTTATTTTTATACATATTATTTTAAGATAGATGCTTAAATATATAATTTTTCAAATCTTATCATGTGATTTTCTAAAAGTATATAAAATAAATCATTGACATGTGTATGTTGTTATAATGATTTGTACAATACATTATAATAAATTAATAATACATTTACAAACATCAAATTCAAATATGTAACTTGATTTAAAATTTAAGGTAATGGTTTCTAGTACACAATAATACCTGTTTGAGTAAAATTACAAAATAGATACTTAAGTCTCGAATTCAAAAAATTATCCGATTATGTTCGAATCAGAAAAATCAAGTTAGATAAATATTTATTTTAAAATTAAAATTACAATGTCTATATTTATTTTAAATATTTTTTAATTTTTATATTTCGGTAAAATTATAATTAAATATGACTCGATCAAATAATTTATTTAAATTGGATCTAATTTTTTTTTTCAAAATTAATAAATTGAACCTAAATAACCCGAATGATCAAATCCAAATAATCTAAGTGACAAACCAGAATAACCCGAGTGTCAAACCCGAATGACCCAAACCTGAAATAACCCAAATCCGAAACAACCCAAACTCGAATAACACGAGTGTCAAACCCGAATGATCGGAACACGAAATGACCCAAATTCGGAATGACCCAAACCCGAAATAATCTGAACACAAAATGACCTAAACTCGAAGTGATCTGAACCCGAAATGACCAAACCCGAAATTGACTCAAATTTTTTTAAACCCGAATTGAACCGACCCGAATTGTAAAGACCCAAATCCAACTCGACCTACCCAATTGACAGGTCTAGGTATACCTAATAGAAATTCGACATGGCTCTTCTAAGGCTGGCTTCTTATGGCTCATTATATGAGGTTCAGTTGGATTCTAAAAGGCCTCAAATTGCTCCTCACTATCGTCCGTGAGGAATAGTAAGGCGCGATCTGAAGGAAATGGTTCAATTTGTTAGAGCACATTTCCCTAGCCCGTGCGGATTGTTAATCACGAAGGCGTAGGTATATTATACTCCGAAAGTGTTTGTTAGCCCATGCGGATTGTTAGTCACAAAGGCGTAGTTTACTTTACTTCCACTTAAAAGGAGAGCCTGGGTATAGAGCTCATGTTATACAAATGCAAGTGTAGTGTGTGAGGAGGAACAAAACAACCTTTCACCACCTATTCTACAACCCTTATTCCAAATACCCCAACAATTTATTAAAACAAAGATCAAATAATTTAAAGCATTAATTAACCAGAGAGCAACAATAATATGCATGAACATGAACATTGTAGACACCTAATTTTGTACGGGTCTCCTAAACAAGGTAAGTTCTTCCTTCAACTTCCCGGAATGCAAATAATCTCCCCTCATTCCACAGATGGGTCTTCAAGACTTTGATTGGGAGGCCAACACAGAAAAGTCAACCCAAAAAGTCAACTCTAAAAAAGTCAACCCAAAAATGTCAACTTCGAAAAAGTCAATCCCAAAAAGTCAACTACTGAAAAAGTTAACTTTCAGGGTAAATCAAAATTTGAAAGTGAATTGAACAATGATGAAGAAATCTTGATAATCGGAGATCTACAATTGAAGATAGAGAGGTAGAAAGACAAATGGCAAAATTCAATATAGGAAAAAGCATGGAATTTGAAAATTTGGGAAAAGTGCGTGAACGATCAAATTGGATAAAATTGAAGATTCAAAATGGAACAAGGTCAATAAATAAGGATATTGGAAGGTTTAATTTGAAGTGGAGTTGAAGGAGGAATCAATTCAAAGAGAAAAAAGAAAAAAAAAAGATTTAGTGAATAAATAGAAAAATCACAAATATGGGGAAAACTACGAAAATGGTCCAATTCGGTAAAATTTAAGTCCCTAGTTGATAAATAATAAATAAATAAAGATACCCCAAGTTCCAATTTGAAGTGGATCCAAAGGAAGAACCGATTGGAAGAGAAACTGGAAAATATAGAAGAAAAAAAATTCCCAATTTTGAGAAAAAAGGGAAAAACTAAATCGGAGAGGAATTCGGATGTAAAAATTGGGCAAAATCGGTCCAACTCCAATTCAATATATGAAAAAGGCAATGGAAAAAGTAAATCCGAAAGATTGGCCCGTTTTGAGTAAAACCGAGGTTTCAGAGACTAAAGGGCAATTTTGGAAAATTCGAGAAAAATAGAATCCAAGCTCTTAGAATTGTGAAACTTTCCAGAATTAATTTTTAGGATGGAAAAAAGGAAATGAGAAGGAAAAAACCCAAAATTGAGGCCGAAACGCAAATACGCTAAATTCGGGGACCAGTCCTCTATTTTAGAGAAAAATCCGAGAAAATTAGAAAATGAGCTCGAAAAATTATGAAACTTCCAAAATTGAGTTTTATGTTGGATGGGATGGATTGGAAAAGAAAATTCAAAAAAGGGGGCTGAAATAAAAATAGGCAAAGTTCGGGGCCAATAATCTGCAATTTTAGAGAAAAATTCGGGAAAATAGAAAACGAGCTCGAAAAATTATGAAAACCTCCAGAACTTAGTTTTATATTGGATAGGATGGATTGGAAAATAAACATCCAAAATTGGGGTCTATTTACAAATAGATCAAGTTTGAGGGTCAAAATGCAGTTTTACCGAAAAAACCGAAAAGGATCAATTTGCAAATAAAAAAAGAGGAATGGCCTAGAATTTTCCAGGACATTTTCAGCCAGCATGAAGAGAAAGAGAGGAGAGTTTGATCAACTTGATCCAGTGGCCAAGATTGAGTAGAAAGATGATATTTTTAAGAGGGTACAAGATTCTCCACTACTTGCCTACATGGCATTTTTGGCTAATGGGAGGCCTTTTAATTGCAAAGTCATGTGAAGAGCATGTGAAGGCTATATGATGATGCCAAGTGGAATAAAAATGTCATCTGGGAAGATATTTTGGTAGTAAACCATGTGATCAAGACAAATGGCTTAGATATTTTGGTAGTAAGCCATGTTATCATGACAAATGGCTTAGATATTTTGGTAGTAAGCCATGTGAAGGCTATATGATGATGCCAAGTGGAATAAAAATGCCACCTAGGAAGATATATTTATAGTAAGTCATGTGATCATGACAAATGGCTTAGATATTTTGTAGAGATAAGAGACAAGAATAATTGAGGTGACATTATTGGCCAATGAGAGGTTAGGAGACCCTTAATTTAAGGAAAGCGTCATGCAAAAGAGGAAAAATGTCCATATGGAAAAGATGTTGGGAGAGCATGCACAAAGCATGACTAAAGGCTAAAAAGATGAGCAAAAATTTTCTCTACACTTAGGGGTGAGAATCGGCAAGCAAGGGGGGAGGGTTTTTTTTTTCATTTTTCACATACTCTATTCACTACATTTTGGAGAAGAGGAAAAGTAGCAAAAAAAACCTCTCAAGGAGAAGAAAAAAAAAGAGAGAGAAAGAAGGAGAGTTTGAGAGCTTGATCGGAAAAGCTTTGCTAGGTAACATTCTCTTTTCTTCGTTTTATTTTTTTTTCTTTGATTTCATGATCTCTTTTTCTTCTTTTCCATGTGATTGTTAACTTTTTTTTTTCGAATAAAATGTTTTCAAAATAAATTTTTAAAGGTTTTTCCCTTTCTTTTTATTCTCTACAAAATAATAAAGCTTGCTAAATCTTTTCCTACATATTTTTACTTTGGTCGAATCCATGGAGGCTTTATTGTGCTTGTCTTTTACTTGATTTTTTTTGCTTGCATGTTGGATGTGGGTTTCACCATTGTGGTAGGATAGACTTTCTCTTTTGTTTTCTTTAAAAAATAAAATAAAAGGTTTGAGGATCTTGATTTTTATCAAGTGATTTTGGTTAGGTGGGACTATGTCCAAGAAACCAACCATTGAGCCAACCTTCATTTTATTTGCTTGTTTATATTTTTTAGCTCATGTTTGATCATTTTCATATGTTTGTCTTGTTGGAAAATCATGCATTCATATCATTCTCAACTTGATTTTTGGCTAAGACCAATCAATGGTCTATAGCAAAAGTCTATTGCGCAAACTAGTTGGAAAAATGATGATTAGTAAATTGGATAATTTGATTTGGGCAATATTCTCCCTAGGTATTTTTGGTCCGAATTTAAAGCTGATTTTTCCTCATATATTTCATCATGTTTTAAGTCAAAAATAATTTTTTCAAAATTTTTAGAATTTTTCTTCAAGGGTAAAAAATTGGTTTTCGATAGAGGAGTCTTTAACTAGTATTATGTTTTTGGGCAATATTCTTCCTAGGTATTTTTTGTCCGAATTTAAAACATATTTTTCCTCATATATTTCATCATGTTTTAAGTCAAAAATAAAGTTTCCATAATTTTTAGAATTTTTACTCAAGGGTAAAAAAATGGTTTTCGGTGGAGTAGTCTTTAGCTAGTATTCTGCTTTTGGGACCACTTTGGCCTAGGTATTTTGGTCCGATTTTAAAACAATTTTTTTGCCATAAATACCATTATTCTCAAGTCAAAAATAATTTTTCTATAATTTTTAGAATTTTTCTTCAAGGATAAAAAAAAAAATAGTTTTCTAAAACTGGTTTTTGAAGTAAAAAATGAGTTTTTCCTAAACTAGCAAATTTCTGATTTTATTTATAAAAAGAGGGGCTGGTTCGAGTCATTAGCTACTGTTTTAGGATGCTGTCTATGTTATCTCAAGGATAAAAATTGGTTTTACAAAGATCGGGTCCTGGGTAGTTAATCCGGGTTTTAAAAAATCTGCATTTTTCTTAATCCGAGCCCAAAATCATTCAACTTAGAGATCCAATTTAAGTTTCTTTCAAAGGTAGTCGAACACCTTTTTTAGGTGTACAGATGTCCTTAATTCAAATGAGAAACACATCTTCATGCATTGCATATTTTAAAATGTTTTTATTTAATTTAGTGTAAAAAAAAACGTATTTTTCGGTTTCTTAAACATTTAGCGAGAATTAGTTCATAATCTTTGTCGGGTTTGCAGGGGAGGTTAGGAAATTATTCAACGCACGTGTTTAGGGAATCGAAAGGTATGGTTTTCGTTTTACTCGGAATCATGTAAATGTCATATGAAGGAATTATTTTCCAAGCTTTGCCGGGTTTGACGGGGAGTACTGTAATATTTTCCGACATATGCCATTTATGTGATTCTTCACATGAAATATCAATTTCAAAATGATGATGTGTGCATATTCCATGATCATGCATATTCCATGATATCTACATTTGTCATCCTAATTATAAAAATTCTATGTTTATGAATATTCCATGTTGATGTCATTGTGTATTCATGTTGCTAGTGTGATCATGATGTGATTATAAATATTCTATGATGATGTCTTTTTGTGATTGTTGCCTATATGATCTTTTTTTATGCCATGTCATGATTTGTTTTGGTAGGCCATAATAAGATTTTTCCATGTCAAGCATGCTATGTCATAATAGGATTTCCCATGTCAAGCATGCCATGTCATTTATTCTTCTATCCATGTCATTCATTTTTTTACCATGTCAAGCATGCCATGTCATTAATTCTTATCATATCATTTAGATTTTGCCATGTCAAGCATGCCATGTCATTCATTCTTTTGATCGTGTCATTTAGATTTTGCCATGTCAAACATGCCATGTCATTAATTCTTTTTCCATGTCATAATAAGTGTTCGCAATGCCATGATAATTGTAAATGTTGTTTAAATTACATTTGTATCTTAGTATGATTTGCGTATTCAAGACCATTCTTTTTATGATTTAAAATGCATGAAAAATAATTAATGATATTTTATAAAACAAGGTTATTCCCGAGTTAAAATAATTCATGAGTTCTCTGCTGGGTCTGCCGGGGAGGATATCATCAATTATCATTAATGACGGAATATCTTTTTTGAAAAAAACAAGGATGATTCGGAGAATTTCCAAAATAAAGGAAAAATTTTTGTGTTAATAAATTTCGGATCATTCTCAAATAATATAATTGTTTTTAAAAGGGAATTATTTTTATATATCAAATTTAAAATGGACTTTTACTAAGACTTGAGATAACACACGATTAATAAGGTACCATTTTGTACGGGCTTTATGTGGGTGCTAATCCTTTTCCACACGTAATCGACTCCCGAACCCGCACTTGTTTTCTCTGGTTCAAAGCGCAGACTTCAAAATTGATATTAAAAAAATATTTTAATTAATTTTAAAATGTTTTACAAAATCCAGTTTTAATAGGTAGTCAGTCACACCTAGCCAATAAAGATTCGTGGCGACTCCATTTTCTTTTTGAGGTTGTTTTCAACCCTCATTTTTATTCAATAGGAATTAAGTCATCTTTTCCTCTTCTTTTCCCATTATCATTATTACTATTTTAAATGTCACTTAACGAGTCGCGAGATTCGTTGCGACAACTTGGCGACTCCACTAAGGACATTTAGAGAGTCAGGCCTGAAATTAGTCGTGTGTTATCAAAAGTCTCAATTTTTCGATTTAGTCGGTAATTAATTTTAGTTCCCACATTTAAAAAAAAAAGAATGTTGAAAATAATAAAATGTTTTTAAATGTGTTCATGTTCATGCTCATGCTCATGTACATGCATATTATTATTGTTCTCTGGTTATTTAATGTTGAATATTACTATTGCTCTCTGGTTGGTTAATGCGTTACACTATTATTGATCTTTGTTTCAATAAATTGTTGGGACATTTAGAATAAGGGTTGTAGAATAGGTGGTGAAAGGTTTGTTTTGTTCCTCCACACACTTTTGCATTTGCATAACATGAGCTCTCTACCCTGGCTCCGTCCTTTTAAAGTGGATGTAAAGTAGATACGCCTTCGTGCTGATCCTCTATATGGGCTAGTGAAACACTTCCGGAGTATAAAGTACCTAAAGCCTTCATGATGATCCTTGGTATGGGCTTAGGAAAATATACTCTTAACAAATTGAACCTGCTCTTATCGGGATGCCTTATTAGCCTTCACCGACGATAGTGAGGAACAATTTGGCGCCTTTAGAACCGAATTCAACCTCATGTAGTGAACCTAGGCAAAGCCATGCTGGATTTTCGTTAGATACCCAAACTTAGAGACACGTGGAGGAACATTTTTCAATCCATTATCATCTTTCTGCATCTTAAGACTTGCAAATCGGGCAATGACGAAAGAACGTCGTATCGCCCACAATAAGTTTAAATTTTTGCCCCAAAGGCATCGTGATGCCTAAATAAGTAGATACTATTGGGGCAAATGTTCATTGACTTTTTGAAATTGAAAATATTAAAATTAATTTTTCAAACATTTTTGCATTTTGCATATTTCATGCATATGTGAATGTAGTATATACATTTATGGTTGTATTTTTTATCTTATTCTTTTCAATAAACGGATAGTGATAATAATCTCACTTGATGATTGATTGAATAAGAATTGTAAACCGATAGTGTTGAATGAACATTTGGACACCCGTGCCATAATAAGACCCACTACCCCAAAAGTTTTTAAAAATTGGTTTTGAAAAATAATATTTTGATTTTTGTAGCGAAAACATTTTTCAAAAAAATCGTGGATTAAATTTGGGGGTAAATCTTGCATGAGATTTTTGAATAATCAAGATTGGTCCTACCAATTTCGTTTAATCATTGATTAGTTTCTTTGTATATACCCTTGTAATTAATTCTTTTATTCTTTACATGTATCATATTGACATCATGTTACAGTCCTAACATGCATGGTCATTAATTGTATAATACATTTGTTACATACATGGTTATTCTTTGAATATACCCTTGTGTTAATTCATTTGTTATTTACATGCATCATATTGACATCGTGTTGCAATTCTAACATGCATGGTCATTCATTGTAGAATACTTTTGTAACATACATTGTCATTCTCTGTATAAACCCGTGTATCAATTTGTTTATTCTTTACATGCATCATGTTGGCATCAGGTTGTATTTATGACATACATAGTCAGCATGATTTCTCTGTATATGTTCACGCATTAATTTGTTTATTCTTTACATACATTATATTGGCATTTGGTTGCATTCGTGACATACATAGTCAGCATGATTTCTCTGTATATGTTCATGCATTAATTTGTTTATTCTTTACATGCATCACATCGGCATCGTGTTGCATTTATAACATACATGACTAGCATGTTTTCTCTATGTATGTCCATGCATTGATTTGTTTATTCTTTACATGCATCTTCCTATAATCAAGTAGCATCTAGGACATACATAGCTCATACATCATGAAACACATTTGGGGGATAAAATAGAGGTTGGCCTGGCTTTAAGAATCTTTGAAGAAATTTCCATTTCAAATCAAAGGTATAAGATGTACTGAGCACCTTTATAAGATAGGCTAGAGCTATGGAGACAAAACAAGTTGCCCGGATGGAAAGAATGGAAAAGGGCACAAGAAGAATTGCAAGAACAGTTGGCAAAATCTCAATCAGAATCAAGATAACAGATGACTAAACTCATGGAACTGGTGTCCGTCGCAATGAAGGGAAAGGGATACACTGAAAACTTGGCCGCCAGAGAAGGGTCGGAGGCACAGAAGGGTTAGATTGAGGTCGTAATGTTAGATGGCCAATGTTTTCAGAGCAAAATTGATCCCGTCAACATCCTGAACTTAGATGATCCAACTGAACGGGCAAAGTTGAAAATGGTTGCGTTGAATGGGGTTGAATCGAAAAATTCCCAAGGGAAATACCAGCTACTAGATGAAAGGATCCTGGCATTAGAAAGCACAGATGTATTTGGGAGTGTAGATGCAAATGAATGTTGCTTGGTCCCTGATTTAGTAATTCCTCCTAAATTCAAGATTCCCAACTATGAGAAATATGATGGGACAATCGATTCGTCAGCCCACATCACTATGTTCTGTCGAAAGATGACGGGCCATATAATGATAAGCTTTTGATTCACTATTTTTAGGATAGCCTCAGCGGGTCCGCAATTAGGTGGTATAATCAAGTGAGCAAGGATCAGATTCGCTCTTGGAATGATTTGGCTAATGCATTTTTAAGCCAATACAAGCATGTGACTGATATGGCGCCTGACCGTCTCACTATGCAAAATATAGAGAAAAAATTTACTGAGAGCTTTAAAGAGTATGCTCAGAGGTGGAGGGACATGGCCACCCAAGTACTACCACCCTGACTCGTTGGTAATGCCATGAAAAAAATTTGCAGACATGGTAATCTCAGGCGAAATGATTGAGAATGCTATCAAGACTGGGAAACTTGAAGGAGATAAAACGTCCATGTAGAGAGAAACAGGACACGCAAAAAGAAAGAGGAAGATGTCCAAGCTATGGTGAAGCAAGAAAGGTGTGAAGTTGACCCGATTCTTGTGTCATATAGTGAGCTGCTACCTCAACTTATCTAGAATCGCCATCTAACAGCCAAGCAGCTAGAGCTTTTAAAGCCCCCATACCCAAGCTGGTATAATGCTAATGAACATTGTAATTACCAATCTAGCAACCAAGGCCACTCAACCTACAACTGCCCATTTTTGAAATACAAGGTCATAGATCTCATCAAAGCTGGTCTGTTGAGTTTTGAAGAAGGGAAAGCTAAATGTCATGAAAGGCCTCCTTCCCAAAAATAGCCATGGATAACCAAGAGAAAGATTCTGATGCTTTGATGGTTATATTGGAACAAGCTTTCGAGAAGTTTATGAGGATGGGAATGAACAGCCACATGAAATGATGGTCGGTATCGCCGAAACAGATGAGCTGGGAAAGGAAGGCACAAGTTGGATGGTGTGTCCGTGCCCTCCGGGTTATAAGTTGACCAACTGGAGTGTGACTGAACTTCCCATAGTTTTTAAGTCTACTCTAGTGTAATGCTCTAAATCAACCTTAATTGCCCTTGCCCGAAAGCATTAAGAGTCTTTTGTACGGGCTTATGTTTAAAACTTATCATTTAATAAATAACAACCATGATGCATTTTCTTCATATTGATGTGTCTACATTCTTTCATTATTATTGCCTATATGCCTTCCTATATGTTTCTTCCCCACCTATTTACAGGTGCCCGGATACGGAATATGAGGACCATCCTGTCAATAATTCTGAAATTGATTTTGAAAAACCCATCTATACGGATGATTTCAACACTAACGAAGATGTCGAGGACTGTGATTTGCCTCCAGATTTGTTGAGAATAATAGAACAAGAGGAGAAGCAAGTATTGTCTCATAAAGAGACGTTGGAAGTGATAAATTTGGGGGATGGGTAAGAAATAAGAGAAGTCAAGATTGGGACTGTCATTTCACCATCAACAAAGCAAGCTCTGATAAGTCTACTATGAAATATATGGATGTGTTTGCGTGGTCGTACCAAGACATGCCTGGGTTGGACCCTGATATTGTGGTTCACAAACTCCCTCTGAGATCGGATTGCAAGCCGATTTAGCAGAAATTGAGAAGAATGAGGCTCGGAATGCTGCTAAAAATGAAAGAGGAAGTAAAAAAGCAATTCGATGCCAGATTCTTGGAAGTGGCAAAATACCTGAAGTGGGTAGCAAACATTGTCCTAGTTCCAAAGAAAGATAGCAAAGTCCGGATGTGTGTCAATTACCGGGATCTGAACAGGGCAAGCCCTAAGGATAACTTCTCGTTGGCTCAATCGATACTCTAGTCGATAATACAGCGAAGAATTTCGTGTTTTCCTTCATGGACAGGTTCTCAGGGTATAATCTAATTAAGATGGCACCAGAAGATATGGAGAAAACCATATTCGTGACGATGTGGAGAATCTTTTGCTATAAGGTGATGCCATTCGGGTTAAAAAACACTGGGGCAACATATCAAAGAGCTATGTTAATTTTGTTCCATGACATGATGCACAAAGGAATCAAAATTTAAGTCGATGATATGATCGCAAAGTCGTCAGGAGAGGATGAACACATTGCGAATCTTAAAAGGCTCTTTGAAAGGTTGAGAAAATTTCAACTTAAACTCAACCCTGCAAAATGTACTTTCGGAGTCACTTCGGGAAAGCTACTGGGTTTCGTTGTTAGCTAGAAAGGAATTGAGATTGATCATGATAAAGTGAAAGTTATTCAGAGCTTGCCTCCACCTTGTACTCAGAAAGAAGTAAGAAGTTTTTTGGGTAGGTTGAATTATATTGCTGAGTTCATTTCTCAACTGACAGATAAGTGTGACGTTATCTTCAAATTACTCCGAAAGGGTGATCCAGGGGAATGGGATGAAGGATGCCAAATAGCCTTTGGCAAGGTCAAGCATTTTCTGTCAAACCCGCCGATACTAATGCCACCAGTCCCAGGGAATCCACTGATTCTGTATTTTTCAGTATTCGAAAGGTCCATGGGATGCGTGTTGGGGCAACATGATGAAACTGGAAAGAAAGAACAAGCCATCTACTACCTAAGAAAAAAGTTCACTGAGTACGAGTTGAAGTATTCATTGGTAGAAAGGCTTTGTTGTGCCCTAGCCTAGATAGCCCGAAGGCTCAGACAGTACATTTTGTATCACACGACATGGCTGATTGCGAAGCTAGATCCCCTCAAATACTTATTCGAGGCGCCTTCATTGTTAGGAAGAACGGCAAGATGGCAAGTGTTGCTTTCTGAATACGATATTGTGTATGTGAGCCAAAAGACTATAAAGGGTAGCACGATAGCCGAATTCCTGGAAAGTCGGGAAGTGGAGGATTACGAGACTCTAGATTTTGATTTCCCAGATGAAGACCTAATGTGTGTTTCACAAGAGGAAGGGACTTTATTTGAGAAAAAAACCTGGAAAATATATTTTGATAGGGCATATAATGCCATGGGGCATGGGATTGGTGCAGTGCTCATATCCCCCGAGGAAGATTATTATCTTTTCACTGCCAGATTGGATTTTGATTGTAAAACAATACTGCTGAGTATGAAGAATGTACTATGGGTCTTCATGCCGCCATAGAAAGAAAGATCAAAATGCTAGAGGTCTTCGAATATTGAGCCCTAGTGATATACCAACTGCGCTGGGAATGGGAAACTCGGGATGCCAAGTTAATCCGGTATCGAGAGCTTATACTGAGCTTGATTGAGGAATTCGAAGAGGTGGTTTTCAATTACTTGCCTCGAGAAGAAAACCAAATGGCAGATGCTCTAGCCACTTTATCATCAATGTTTAAAGTGAATGAAAGGGCCGAAGTTATGCCAATCAAGATGAGCATATACGAGTCTCCTGCCCACTGTTTGAGTATTGAAGAAGAAGCGGATGGTCACCCTTGGTATTACGAAATCTTGTAATACCTCAAGATTCAAAAGTATCCTAAGCAAGCAACGAAAAATGATAAGAGAACCCTGAGAAGAATGGAAATGGTTTCTATCTTGGATGCTGAAATCCTTTACAAGAAAGGGAAAGACCAGGTTCTGTTGAGGTGTGTTGTTTCTGCTGAAGCTCAGAGAATCCTTCAAGAGGTCCACGAAGGGATATGCAGCACGTACGCCAATGGCCACAAGCTGGCTAAACAGATTATGAGGGTAGGATACTATTGGCTAACCATGGAAGGGGGTTGTATTAATTATTGCCGGAAGTGCCATAAATGTCAGATATATGCAGACAAGATTCACGTGCCGCCATCGCCGCTGCATGTCATGATAACTTCGTGGCCATTTTCAATATGGGAATGGATATGATTGGGCCCATTACCCCGAAAGCTTCGAACGGACACCGTTTCATCTTGGTGGACATAGACTACTTCACAAAGTGGGTAGAAGCAACCTCTTATGCCAATGTGACAAAGTCAGTGGTGTGCAGATTCGTCAATAAAGAAATTATATGCCAATATGGACTCCAGGAGAGAATAATTACAGACCATGCTCTCAATCTGAACAATAAGATGATGAGGGAAATATGTACCATGTTCAAGCTCAACCATCATAATTTGGCACCCTACAATCCGAAAATGAATGGGGCAGTAGAAGCAGCGAATAAGAACATCAAGAAGATTGTTGAAAAGATGAGTGATGTGTACAAAGATTGGCATGAAATCCTGCATTTTTCTCTCCATGTATACTGTACTTCGGTTCACATATCTACGGGGGCCACACCATTTTCTCTGGTATACTGGATGGAAGAAGTGCTTCCTATTGAGATTGAAATCTCGTCACTTCGTGTTTTGATGGAACTGGGCCTAGAAGAGGCAGAATGGGTTAGAACTCGTTATGAACAATTAGACCTCATTGAGGAGAAAAGGCTGAAGGTAATTTGTCATAGGCAGATGTATCAGAAAAGGATGATTTGAGCCCACAACAAAGAGGTTCGCCCCAGGTAGTTTCGAAAGGGAGAGTTGGTACTAAGAAAAGTTCTCCCTATCGTGAAAGATCCTCACAGAAAATAGGCTCGAATTGGGAAGGACCCTATGTGGTGAAAAGAACTTTTTCTGGAGGAGCATTGATCTTGACTTGGATGGACGGTGATGACTTGAGAAACCCCGTGAACGCCGACGAATTGAAGAAATACTATGCTTGAAGAAGAGAAAAAAAAAAGAAGAAAAAGAAAAGTGTGATACTGTGCATGAGAGATTCGAGTGACTCCAAGTGTAAAAATAGAAACTATATATATCTATTTCCCATGAGGATTGCTTTTCAATGAGAATATTCATGCTTGATATAAATTGCCATTTTTCATATTCCTTTCACTAAGAAGAAATTATCCCTAATCACCCCTTTGAGCCTTAAGAACTCTTTCTTTTTTTAGCCTTGATCAGGGATCACCCTCTACACTGGAGGGCAAATGTGAGGAAAATCCTTCTTCAGAAAAATCATGGCAAAAAGAGCTATCAGAAACAAAAATCATCATGGAAAAAATAGCCATGAAAAAGAAAAAAGAAAAAGAAGAAAAAACACACCACAAAAAAAGTGTAAAATCAAAGAATGGAAAATGAAAGCCAAGAATGAAAAGAAACAAAAAGTCAAAAAGGGAGAGAAAAGTTCAAAAGGACAAATGATTTAAAAATGAATCATCCTCGTGAAATGATCCTCGATCTAATCACCCTCAAACACATTTTGGGCCTATTTATCCATTCTTTGTAAACCCGAACCATGGCCTACATTACATGCTTTAAAAGTCCATTTTGATCAAGCATGGGTATGTAACTTGAAGGGTTTCCTCTCATATTTCATTCCATCTTTTGAATTGACATTCTTACCTTAGGAGCATTTAGAATTCTCAAATGCATGGTAGAACACAAGAAACAAAAAAAATGTAAAAGTAGAGGATTAAGCCGAAAACCCAAAAAAGATGACCTAAAATTGAACGGGGGACACTTGAGTTGAAAACCAGCAAAGGGAGGCCCAAGTACTGATCAAAGATTAAATCGATACTCCGTGTAAAAGGGGAAAAAATCAAAAAATCAGAGAAAATGGGTAAAGCTTAGTCTGAAGCTATAGTGAAAGCTGAGAAGTTACCCAAGCAAATAGCAGCTCAAAAGACATTTCAGAGGAATTAGAACAGGAATGGTCTAAGATATTCTGCGTCTAGGGCATCTATACCTCTTTTTCATTTTTCTTTTAAACCTCGATATTCATCGTTGTTATCGAAATCTTTTTGCAGTGAACTCATGTTGGCCCTTTCGGGGCATATGACTGTTTCATACCATCTTTCATATATGTTGTGATGCATTTTTTAGTGTTATCAAATTGAATGATAATTAGTAAACATAAAAATCTTTAAATGAAAGGATTTCTTTGCATTACAACAGAGTAGATTTAAATTTTTTAAGAGGTTTGGAAACCACAAAAATTTGGAGGAAACCGGGACAACCCATAATGCTGAGAAACTCATCAAGTGGGGCAAACATTGGATGCACTAAACACGTCAGTCCAAGTTACAGAGAAAAGCTCATCGAGAAGGACAAACCAGAGATCGATAAGAGACACCGCCACAAAGTCAAAACTCGTAGATCATGGTGAAACCATGGAGAAAAGCTCATCAAGTAGAGCAAATAATGAAGTTGAAAAGATTCGTGAACCTCAATGAAATCATGGATTAAAACTCAAAACACAATCATGTAATTGCATTCATCCCTAGGGAATATGCATCTTACAAACATTTGCAAAACCTGTCATCAGCATCACTGCATTTGACTAATATTGCACAAATCATGGAAAGTTTTCTTTCTTAAGGTCAACACAGCTGGCATAAAAGGAAACGAGACAATCCAATTTTTCCTGGACAAGACAACCAGACGTTACGGACAAGACATCCAACTTTTCTTGGACAAGACACCAGATTTCGGACAAGAAATCCAACTTTTCCTGAACAAGACAACCAGATTTCGGATAAGACATCCAACTTTTCTTGGACAAGACAACCAGATTTCGAACAAGACATCCAACTTTTCCTGGACAAGACAACCAGATTTTGGACAAGACATCCAATTTTTCCTGGACAAGACAACCAGATTTTTCGGACAAGACATCCAATTTTCCTGGACAAGACAATCAGATTTCGGACAAGACATACAACTTTTTTCTGGACAAGACAACCAGACTTTTCGGATAGGACATCCAAGTTTTACAAATCGAATTCGTTTTCTTAAGAAGGGTCGAGCCTTGATTAGCCAGGGAACTCAAGTTAAGGACAAATTTTTGTTTCAGTCAAAGTTGCACCAAGATGAGGTAAGGCCCCGGGACTTCCGTCGAGGTGTTGTCTTCTCTTAAAAATCGAACTCGTTTCCTTAAGACGGGTGAACCCTTGATTAGTCAAGGAACTCAATTTAAGGACAATTTTCTTTTTATTTCATTTTCATTTTTTTTTACAGTTTGTAGAAAAATCAGTAAATGAAAAAATGAAAATTCCCCTTCTTATCCTGCATATATGATTTCACTAACAAAACAAAATTATTGTCTAATTTATCTTTGCCTGATTCTTGATTCTCAATAATAGTCAAAGAGAGGCAGCAGTAGACACCTAATTTTGTTCAGGCCTCCTAAAACGGGCAGGTTCTCCTTTTCAACTCCCCAAAATGCAAAGAGACTTCCACTATTCCATAGATGGGTCCCCAAGACTTTGTTTCGGAGGTCAGCGCAAAAAGTCAACTCAAAAAAAGTTAACTTCAAAAAGTCAACCTTGAAAAGACAACCACTGAAAAAGTAAACTCCCCGTCAAAATCAAGTTTCGAAGTTGAATTGAACAATGGAGAAAGAATTTTGAAAATCCGAGATCTACAACAAAAGATATAAAGTTCGGAAGATGGGTTGCAGAAATTCAGGGTAGGGAAAGACCTAATTCGGCATATATGTGGAAAACCGCAAAGATGGCCCAATTCGATGAAATTGAAGCTCGCAGTTGATAAAGGATGGACAAACAAAGATAGCCCAAGGCCCAGTGTGAAATGGATCCCAAGGAAGAGCCGGTTAGAGCAAAAATGAAAAACGAGAAAATTCTCGAGCTTGAAAAGGGGAAAACTAAATCAAAGGGGAATTTGATCATAAAAATTGAGCTTTTGGACCAATTCATATTCAATATAGGACAAAGGAAGTGGAAAAAGAAAATCAAAAAATTGGACCCATTTTGAGTGAAATCGAGCTTTAGGAGGTTGGAGGGCAATCTCGAAAAATCCCAAAGATAATTCCGTGAAAAATAGTAAACGAGCTCGAAAAATTATGAAAACTTCCAGATCCGAGTTTCATAATTTTTGGAAGACATTGGTGAAGAAAAATCCAGAATCAAAGCTCATTTGAAAAATGGCAAAGCTCAGGTGCACTAACCCAAAATTCCAAAAGATAATTTCGGGAAAAATAGCAAACAAGCTCAAAAAATTAGGAAAACTTCCAGATCTCAGTTTCATAATTTTTGGAAGAGATTGGTGAAGAAAAATCCAGAATCGGAGCTCATTTGAAAAATGGCAAAGTTTTGTTGCATAAACCCGAAATTCCAAAAGATAATTCCGGGAAAAATAGCAAATGAGCTCGAAAAATTATGAAAACTTCCAGATCTAAGTTTTACAATTTTTGGAAGATATTGGTGAAGAGAAATCCAGAATCGGAGCTCATTTGAAAAAGGCTAAATTTGGGAGGAACTAAACCAAAATTTCAGAGATAAATCCGGGACAAATAGCGAATGTGCTCGAAAAAATGTGAAATCCTCCAGAATCAAGTTTTACACTGACTGGGATGATTTGGAAAAGAAAAATCAAAAATTGGGGTCTATTTGCAATTAAATTAAGTTCGGGGGGGCAAAAAAATAATTTTATCAAAGAAACCGAAAATGACCAATTTGCAATTAAGAAAAATATGAAAGATGGAGGAAAATCTGGAATATTCCAGGTCTTGTCCAGCCATCCATAGGGGAGAAGGTTGAGGTTTGATAAATTTAATCAAATGGTCACTATCAAGCTACAAGATGCCATTTTTATTATCTTGCAAATGGTCCCCCCTCATCCAATGGCCTAGGTGCCTTGTTGAAAAGATGAGTACACCTTTCAATGGCCAAGATCAAATTGTAAGATGAAATTTTTATTGTCATAAAAATATCCTCATCCAATGGCTAAGATTGTTGGAACAAAGTTGAGCACAATTCATCCAAGGAAGGAGCATGGTTCGGCTAAGGGGGGAGCATGCAAGTGGTCCCTGTGTCATCCAATGGCCTAGGTGCTTTCTAAATGATGAGTACACCTTTCAAGGGCCAAGATCAATTTGCAAGATGACATTTTTATTTTTCATGAAAATATCCTAATCCAAGGGCTAAGATTGGTGGAAAAAATGAGCACTTTTTATCCTATTGTGGAGGAGGCCAACCGGCGAAGTGAGAAAGGGAGGGCAAATGTTTTACTTTTCTTAAGTTGGCTGGTCATTGGTGAGGGGAAGTCAGTAGCTAATTTGGAAAGAACAAGGTTTTTGAAAGAAAGCAAGAGAGGGTTTACTAAGAAAAGCTTGGAAGTTAACCATTCCTACCTAGCTCTAGCATGATTTTCTTCTTCATTCTCATATGTCTTTCTTTGTTTTCTATGTGATTTCTACTTCTTTTCATGTGAAAATAAAAGTTTTGAAATGCTCATTTAAGCTTTCATCTTTTCCTTTTCATCAAAAATGGAAGAAAACAAATTTTCACAATTTTTTTTACCATGGCCGAATGCCTTGTTTGTGCTTGCCTAGATTTGTGTTTTGCATGTATGTTGTGGGAAACATGATTGTGGAAGGTTTATTATTTTTTTTATGTTCCGAGTTTTCAAAATAAATGAAGTAAAAGAGGTTGAAAGGCTACATGATCTTGATAAAAATCAAGTGACCATGGTTAGGGGAGGGCTATGCCCATTGTACCAACCATGGAGCTCACCTCCATTTTTTAGTTACCTTGGTTTATTTTCTGATTTGTGAGTTGGAAAGGCTTCATGATCTTGACGATATCAAGTGATTATGGTTAGGGGAGGGCTATGCCCATTTGTACCAACCATGGAGCTCAACTTTCCTTTGTTTACTTGTTTTTCTTATTACCTCCTTGCATGTCTATGCATATTTTGGCCATGTTCTTTGCACCATCTCCATGTTATATTAATTTTTGCATCATTTTCATGTTATGATAAGTTCCTTAAACCATTCGATTTTCCCATGTATATTGTTTTCATGCCATGCCTTGCTTCATCCTTGTTTGCATCTTGCATTTTAGGCTATGTGGTTGTGTTCTCTTGCATTTTGTGTTCATAATATATCTTGCATGCCATTCGGCCTTCCCATGCATTTTAGGACCAGGTCATGCCTTGCGTCATCCTTGTTTGTGTCATGCATTTGAGGCTATGTAGTTGTGTTCCCTAGCATTTTGTGTTCATAATACATCTTGCATGCCATTCGGCCTTCCCATGCATTTTAGGTCTAGGTCAAACATTGCATTATATTTGCTTATGTGATGCATCTTAGGTCATATAGCTATTTCATGCAATCTTAGGTCACGTGCCATGTCATTATTCTATGCCATGTCATCATTCTATGCCATTTCACCTATGCAATGTCGTTATTTAATGCCATGTCATCATTCTATGACATGTAACATATGCCATGTCATCTTTCTATGCCATGTCATCATTCTATTCCATGTCATAAATGCCATGTCATCATTCTATGCCATGTCACTTATGCCTTGTTGATGCACCCAAAAGAGTGTATCTTATTTAACCTTGCACTAAAAAGATCAATTGTAAGTATAGTAGTTAGCAAGGGTCGAGTCCTCAGGGATTGGGTTTTAGTTTATAAGTTGATAGTTTAAAACTTAAATTCAGGAACAATAAAAGAAAAGGGGTTTTTGAAATTAGATTTAAACTAAAGTAAATAATAAGAATAAGATGCAAGGCGGTATAACCAGCCAATAAAAATATATATACTAAATTAGGCGGTATAACCAGCCAATAAAAATATATATACTAAATTAGGCGGTATAACCAGCCAATAAAAATAAAACAAAGTTAATATACAAATTAGGCGGTATAACCAGCCAATAAAAATAAATATACTTTTAAAAATAAGCAAACTAGAAAAGTAAGAAAACAAGTAAGTAAGAAGAATCAAATATGAAAAATATGGTTAAGGTTTCATTCTCCACCACTAGACATCATTAAGAATCAATTTCAGATCTATCAATATCAACCAACTATCAAAGTTAACAATCGTAGATAACAACAAGCTCTGTTACCCCAATCTTTCCTTAGTTTGTCGTTAAATAGAACAAGCTCTCTATTTAATCTCTAACCATTAAACAACCTAGAATAAGCTCTCTAAATTCAATTTAATGGCAGCTTTATGATG
Organism: Fremontodendron californicum; assembly: GCA_030761205.1. Lineage (NCBI taxonomy): Eukaryota > Viridiplantae > Streptophyta > Magnoliopsida > Malvales > Malvaceae > Fremontodendron > Fremontodendron californicum. Next base: position 6,273,435 of record JAULJL010000026.1, read on the forward strand.
AGAAAGATAGGTTGATCTAAGCAACAAACACATAAGCTCGGATTGTTCAACTTAGGTTATGTTCCACTTTGCAATTATTGAAAACTTGACCATAATCATTAATCACAAATTGCCACTTATGAATAGGAAATCAAGACAATTACACGGATCAAGACTCCTAAACTAGCAATAGATAATTATCAAGATCTATCTAGTTGTACACCTAAATAAATCAAGACAACATCATGAACAATTCTTGTAGAAGAACATAAGCAACTTTGATAGAAAATTAATGATAGATAGAATTTGAAAATCAATCACAAAACATGTCTAGGGCTTTGAAATCACCCTTAACCAAATAGAAGTTTAGCCTAGCATAGGCATTATAAACATAACATTAAATAGAATCTAAGAAGAAAATAAAAGAAAGAAAGAAGAAGAAGAATATTAATTATCCAACCTCTTGCTCTTTCTAAAGAAAAAGAAAACTAGAGAAAAGAAAGAAGAAGAAAACTTAGAGAATTTTATTAAAATGGCTAACATCCTACCAATCTACAATATGATCCCTTACAATCATCCAAGGCCCTCTTATTTATACACATTTTGGAGGGCTAAATGACAAGAGACAAGCTTTACAAATTTCAAAGGTAGGTATAATAGGTGGGTGCATTTTCTAACAATTTTCGTCATATATGACGATTTTGATCAGCCAACTTGATGGTCGATTTTGTCAATTTTGGAGGCCTTATCTGATCACATGGTCTTCTAGAAAAATGTTACCCTATCAGTTACTGATCCATAGCCGTTAGAATCAGCTCATTTTCTGATGTGGATAAGACGATATGGGCATAATACGAAAACAGGTCAGCACAGACGTCATTGCACATCAGCCAACTTGATGGTCGATTTCGCTAGGGAAAACGACTCCGTTTCAAGAAGTGTAAAACATGAAAAAGATAGATGTGCCTCTTAGCTTTGCATGGCTACGAATTTCAGCCTTATTGCTTCAGTGAAACTCGAGATATAGCTGATATGGAAAAAGGTGTCGGAACTGGAACTGAACTGGATTTGCCCTTAATTCTAGTAATCTGAAATCACTCAAAGAAACTTGTGAAAAACACCAAAATACATAAAAATATAAAAGATCATAAACACAATTAGACTAAACAATAATAACTCGTATTTGACACAAAACAATAATAAAACATAACTAAAAACTATATAATTATACGAGTTATCACACCCCCACACTTAGATTGTTGCTAGTCCCTAGCAACGACTCAATAAAAATAAAATAAGAAAATCTAATCTAATCCATTTTCGTAGGAAATCACGGTGGCACTTAGCATGTGACACAAGCCTTTAAACCCCTAGGTGTCCCTAGTGGACGAGTTTAGTCTCGTGAGGGTTTACTAGAACGATACCCACAAACATTGAAAAACTAAAATATAAATAAACTGCATATACTAAAAATATTTACTCCTAATCCTTTCAATACAAATTAGAGACAATATTTGAACAAGTCTTATAAACTAATCAATAGCTTAAAGAATTTCACAAAAAATCATGCTTGAATGTAAATTGTTTGAGTTAAGCCAATATTAGCATAACATATCTCAATCAAAATATTGCATGCTCAAATTTAATCTCAACTTCTCACATGGGATACCCTCATGATTTTCACTCTTTAAAGTAGTGGTGAAGTGTTTACACTCAATCAATCTCATGAAAACAGTTCTACCATATTCTTGCTTGTCCACCTATTCTCCACTATTTAGATCATACAACTTCATGAATCAAGAGGTCTTTAATCAAGGTTGTAATGGGGCCAAGGGGTTTGTAATGTGGTTGAAGAACAAAAGGATAAAGATATCACAAAGGTTCCAAAGAGTTCATAAAGTTTAGAGACATAAAAAGATCATACAAAGAAACTTCTCAAAACTCTTTACAAGTACATAGTCACCTAGGCCGGATATTCATGTTGGGCCTTTTCTTCATTCTAAACGACTTTGTCACATCTTTTTCTTTTTCCACAAATTCAAGAGATGATTCATATATATATATATTTTTTTTACATAGGAATGTATTTGCCAGTATTCCATTTCTTTTTCTCTTGACTTTTCTTTTCTTTTCCCCCCACACTTATTTCTTGTTTCTAACCCAAATTTTTAACTAAAAATATCCCTTGTCTTTGCAACTTGTCTCAAAACATGCTAATTCATCTTTGGAACAAAGGTAAAGATATAAGTATATTTAGGTTAGGGACAAGTTATGGTTACCAAAGAGATAGCTTATTCAATGTAGGCTCAAATTGGTTCACTAAGGGTGTGTTCTCTTGGAACATCAATAAGGGATGGCTGTTTGGCCCTGGCTAAAAATCCTAATGCCTCTATCATATTCATGTTGTCACATGTATCAATATAGTCTCAAACGGTTTAAAGCAAGTTCTAGAGAATCATGTAATCATAAGAGCACTCAAGAAAGAAATTAGATTGATTTGTATAATGCATCAATCATTATAGGCTCAAAAACTCACAAGGATGATTATACAAGTCAGATTAAGTCTAAACATGCTTCTTTCTCAATCAACATATTATATTAACATTGGCTCATAAAAAGGTTGACATCAAGCTCAATTCTCATGAAAATCTTCTCACTAATAAATCTGTTTTAGACTTATGCAATTCATATCTCATCATTGTATTAAAAAGGAACTAAAACTCACAAAAAAAATAATAATAATAATAATAAAGAAAAAAAAATAGTAGACAAAAATAAAAGAAATCCTAAATCATTCCTCCCCACACTTAATTCTTACATTGTCCTCAATGTAAGTCTATTAACTCAAATGAAAGAATCATGTGTAAGAGAAAAGAACTAATAACATAAGAATAGGAACAACTAAGACTCAAAACAAAACAAAACCATGCAACCTAAATAATCCTAAAATACTAAACAAAAATTAACAAGTAAACATAAAAAGATTAAAATCAAACTGACAAGGTATGTCTCAAGTCTCCCTTACTCAGACCTTGTTCAGAATGAATACTTCTAAATTGCTTAAAACACAACAAACTCTTTTTTGTTTTTTTTTTTTTTTGAAAAGAAGAAATCAAACTGACAAGGTATGTCTCAAGTCTCCCTTACTCAGACCTTGTTCAGAATGAATACTTCTTAATTTTTTTTTTTTTTTTTTTTTTTTTTTTTTAAATTAGCAAAATATGTCCCTTACCCCCTACTAAAATATGACATTGTCCCCAATGTCAAATTTTAAAGGTAGAATTTAGGAGATATTACCTGCAGAGGTTGCTAACCACTTATTATAACTGAGACACAACAAGCAAAATGTTAGATAATGTCACAAAGACAAAGTGCAATCCACTCCTTGCTCGTCCATATCTCTTTTTCTTTTTCCGAGCGTTTGCGAAACAACCGTAGCAGATAAACACTCATAAGCTTGGAGCTTTTTAAGTAAATCTTCAATGGTTGTAGCAGAAATTATGGTTCTCTTTGCCTCTGAAAACATGAATCCATTATCCACAGCATTATCTAAATATAAAAGCAAATTACTAAAATAACCATTAATATTAAGCAAACCAATGGGTTTCTTATTTGTAACCAAAGATGACCAAGAAGCCACGCAAGCTATTTCTTCCAATGTACCCAGACCTCCTGGTAAAGCAATGAATGCATCGGCAGAATGGTACATGATTGTTATCCGTTCAGGGACACTCCAGACTTGTATTTCCTTACCCACGGTAGGTCCACAAAAACTTGTGAATAGTTTTGGCACGATTCCTAGAACTGGACTTCCTCCGGCGTGTGCTGCTGTAGCGACTGCTCCCATTAAACCCGTACTACCGCCTCCATAAATCAAGTGGATCTTTTGTTGGGCAAGTATTACTCCAACTCTTATGGCTTCATCAGCGAATATGTTATTTTTTCCTGGATAAGCACCTCCAAAGACACAAATTTTTTTAATGCGCTGGGATGAAGTACTTTCCATTTTTTTTTTTTTTCGAGTGCCTGAAAGAGAATGAGTACATGGTGTAATATATAGAGGACTGAGTAGTGAATCAGACAAGAGTAATAATGTCGCCAAAAGTGTATCTGACCTGTCAGAAGAAAATGTTAACCTAACAAAAGATTTTTGCGTGATTTCAGGAAGAAAATCAAAAAGAGAAGAAAAAATCAACCGTAAAAGACAAATAAAAAAAAAAACGAGAATAGTTACACAAATCGAACAACACGTAAATTAAACCAAAATAAAGTTATTGCAAATCAAACCAAAAGCTGAGAAGTCATTTATTGTAGTTGTGATTGTGGCTCACATCTTCCTCTGGTTTTACGTCCAGAAACGGCTTAAACGCCTTCTATGAGTCGAGGATATGCTTCCCATCCATTTTTCTTACAAGCTGGCAAACAGGGTCTTTTAACATCAGATTCCCAAGATGTTGCCATTCCCTTTGGAATTGCGGCCATAAATCAAGAATTTCTCTTTGTACGTCTCCACTAGGATGCGTCTCAAGAGAAAGTTGGATATTACCCAAATTCTCCTTACTCAGTCCATCCTTAATGAATTCAATTTTATCATCTCGATTAGAGGACGGAATCCCAATAGAACGACATTTACCGTTACACGTCCATCGTGCACATTTGTGGCAATTTGAACTCATGCGCTTTGCTCGTCGCTTCTTTGCAAAAGTGCTTCTACCTGTACCTGGTAAATGCAAAACAGGAAGATATTCATCTTCACGTACCTTGGCTTCAATTATCCAACGTATGTCGTCAGGAATCCCTTTGTGCATAAGCATTCTTAATCTTTCAAGTCGAACTTGGTAAAGCTTCAGTAAAATATTTCGAGGAAAAGGAGGAAATCGTTTCTGCAATCTTGTGAGAATATCATCCATCCTGAAAAAAAGAATGAAAAAAAAAAATTTGAAAGAGAAATTGGAAGAGAAATTTATATACAATATCAGTTTTGTGGGTAGCTGATGGAACCGATTTAAATAATCACGGAGTACCGTTATCCGCCATTTAACCGGGGTAAAAAATTAAAAAATTATATTTACATCTAGTTATTTTCAAAACCAGGATCAGAAAGAAAAACAACATAAAAAGACTCAAAAACAAAACACTTTAAATAAAATCCTAAATTCTTCCCCCCACACATAATTTTTACATTGTCCTCAATGTAATGCTATTATCCCCCAATGCAAGAATTATATGTAAGAGAAAAGAACTATTAAACAAAACAAAAGAGAAACAATAAAAGATAGAATGATGGAGAGTAAGGAATATGCAAATCTGATATAATAGATGCTCTCCATCCTTTTGGGTTGCCTCCCAAGAAGCGCTTGGTTTATTGTCCTCAGCTTGACTTAGACCCATGCCATTATTATTCAACATACTTTGGCTCAAAAAGTGGAAACTCCTCCACATCTTGTATTGGAAAGTTCTCATAGTAAGGCTTCAATCTATGACCATTCACTTTGAATGCCTTATCTGTTTTTGGGCTTTGGATTTCAACTGCACCATGAGTAAATACATTAGTAATAACAAAAGGTCCAACCCAACGAGAACGTAACTTACCTGGATATAACTTAAGGCGTGAATGGAAGAGAAGAACTTTTTGTCCAACAACAAATTCCTTTCTTGATATCATCTTGTCATGGAATGCCTTAGTCTTTTCCTTGTAAATCCTAGAATTCTGATAGGCATCATTCCTTATCTCCTCTAATTCTTGTAGGTCAAGTTTTCTTTTCTTTCCTATCTCATCCATCTCCATGTTGCATTGTTTGATAGCCCAATATGATTTATGTTCCAATTCAACCGGAAGATGACAAGGCTTACCATAAACAAGTCGATAAGGAGACATACCAATGGGTGTCTTATATGCTGTCCTATAAGCCCAAAGTGCATCATCAAGTCGTGAACTCCAATCCTTCCTATTTGGATTAACTGTCTTTTCAAGGATGGACTTAACTTCTCGGTTTGACACTTCAGCTTGCCCACTAGTTTGAGGATGATATGAGGTGGAGACCTTGTGTGTGATGTTATACTTCCTCAAAAGTACTTCCATAGTCCTATTGCAAAAGTGAGTACCTCTATCGCTGATTATGGCCTTTGGCGTTCCAAACCTAGCAAAGATGTTAGTCTTGACAAAATCTGAAACAACTTTAGAGTCATTAGTCCTAGTGGATTTTGCTTCCACCCACTTTGAAACATAATCAACGGCAAGTAAAATATAAAGATTACCAAAAGAAGGAGGAAAAGGTCCCATGAAATCCATGCCCCATACATCAAAACTTTCAACAATAAGTATTGGAGTTTGAGGCATTTGATTTCTAGGACCTAAGTTACCTGTTCTTTGGCAACGATCACATGACTTGCAAAAGAGGTATGCATCTTTGAATATGGTAGGCCAATAAAATCCAGAATCAAGAACTTTCATGGCTGTTCTTTTGGATCCAAAGTGTCCTCCACATGCATAAGAGTGACAAAAGGTGAGAATAGATTGAAATTCAGTTTCGAGTACACACCTTCTTATAATCTGATCGGAGCAATGCTTCCAAAGGTAAGGATCATCCCATATGTAGTATTTGGCATCACTCTTGATCTTATTTCTTTGAGCTTGTGTCAACTCTTGTGGCAACTTCTTGGTAACTAAGTAATTAACAATATCAGCATACCAAGGAGTTGTTGTACTTATAAAAAGAAGTTGCTCATCCGGAAAGTTCTCATTCAAGGGTAGTGCATCCTCTTCATAAACTAAACGGCTAAGATGGTCCGCAACCAGGTTGTCACTACCTCTCTTATCTTTTATCTCCAAATCAAACTCTTGTAAGAGAAGTATCCATCTAATCAACCTTGGTTTGGCCTCCTTTTTAGTGAGCAAGTACTTAAGGGCTGCATGGTCAGAATATACAATTACTTTAGTACCAATTAAATAAGATCGAAATTTTTCTAAAGCAAATACAACAGCCAAAAGTTCTTTTTCAGTAGTGGAATAGTTCAATTGAGCATCATTAAGAGTTCGGGAGGCATAATAAATGGCATGTGAGGCTTTGCCAACCCGTTGACCCAAAACAGCTCCAATGGCATAGTCACTAGCATCACACATGATTTCAAAAGGTACATTCCAATCTGGTGGTTGGATGATAGGAGCTGATGTCAAGAGTCCCTTCAATGTTTCAAACGCCTCTTTGCATTTATCATCAAAGTGGAAAATCACATCTTTTTGTAGTAGCTTGCAAAGAGGTAATGTGATCTTTGAGAAGTCTTTGATAAATCTCCTATAGAAACCTGCATGTCCAAGAAAAGAACGAACCTCTCTCACATTTGTGGGAGGTGGTAAAGAATGCATAATATCTATTTTAGACTTATCCACCTCTATCCCTCTAGAAGAAATAACATGGCCCAAAACTATTCCTTGTTCTACCATAAAGTGACATTTTTCCCAATTCAAAACAAGGTTAGTTTCCATGCATCTTTCAAGTACAAGTGTAAGGTTCTCTAGACATCTATCAAAAGAATCACCATAGACACTAAAATCATCCATAAACACTTCTATGATGTTCTCTACATAATCTGAAAATATGCTAACCATACACCTTTGGAATGTAGCTGGTGCATTACAAAGACCAAATGGCATACGCCGGTATGCAAAAGTACCAAATGGACATGTGAATGTTGTTTTCTCTTGGTCCTCCGGAGCAATGGCTATCTGATTATAACCTGAAAAACCATCAAGAAAACAATAATGAGAATGGCCAGCTAACCTTTCAAGCATTTGATCAATAAACGGTAAAGGAAAGTGGTCTTTGCGAGTTGTGGAATTAAGTTTACGATAATCAATACAAACTCGCCATCCTGTTTGAATCCTAGTAGGAACAAGTTTATTCTCATTATTTGTTACCACCGTTACACCTGATTTCTTTGGAACCACTTGGACTGGGCTCACCCATTTGCTATCCGAGATAGGATAGATCACTCCAACATCTAGGAGCTTCCGTATCTCCTTTTTCACAACCTCCATCATAGGAGGGTTCAATCTTCTTTGTGCTTCTCTTGTTGGTTTAGACCCTTCCTCTAACAAAATCCGGTGCATGCACATGGATGGGCTTATTCCCTTGATATCGGCAATTGTCCAACCAATTGCTGTTTTATGCTCTCTAAGCACCTGGATAAGTCGCTCTTCTTGCAAAGGTGTGAGCTCTTTGGCAATGATGATCGGTAGTGTGTCCTTTTTCCCTAAGAACACATATTTCAAGTGGTTCGGTAGTGGTTTCAATTCTAAAGTTGGTGCCTGCAAAATGGAAGGTAGAAGTTTCTCATTAGATAAAGGCAAATCAATAAATGAAACATCAAACCTTGCATCTTTAGGTTGCAGCGAGTGTAAAGATTCTAGTGCCCCTTCCACCTGGTCACTCAAGGCTAGTTTAGCATTCCCCATTCCGAGATGGTTGCTAATGACTATTTCTACACTATCTTCACCATCTAGCTCATAAGCTTGCTGCACTAGTGAGTCAATTATATCAATATTAAAAACAGAATGCACATCACTAGGATATCTCATGGCCTCAAAAATGTTAAAGCGAATTATTTCACCATCAAATTCCATAGTTAAAGTGCCATCATGTACATCTATTTTAGTTCTTGCTGTTTTCAAGAATGGTCTCCCTAATAGAATAGGTGTGGGATTAGAAGACATCTCATCTTCCATCTCAATAACATAAAAGTCAGCGGGAAAAACCAATTCATTAACCTGTACAAGAACGTCTTCTACAACTCCTCTTGGATAAGTGTTAGAACGGTCAGCAAGTTGTATTATAACACCGGTTTCCTCTAATGGTCCTAGATTCAATGAAGCATAAATTGAATATGGCATGACATTAATAGATGCCCCTAGATCTAGCATAGCACGCTCAAACCTGGTGTTGCCTATCTTACAAGGAATGGTAAACATACCTGGATCCTTGCATTTAGGTGGGAGTTTCTTTTGAAGAACAGCTGACACATTCTCCCCCACACTTACCTTTTCATTCCATTTCAACTTTCGTTTAGATGTGCACAACTCTTTTAGGAACTTGGCATATCTTGGCACTTGCTTGATAGCATCTAGTAAAGGAATGTTCACCTCTACTTTCCGGAAGGTTTCCAAAATTTCCTTCTCTTGCTCCTCCTTCTTGGACTTTGCTAACCTGCTAGGAAAAGGTGGAGGAGTTATATAAGAAGGAAAGGATGGTTTAGGAATTACCTTTTTTAGTGGCTCGTTGGGATGTGAAGAGGATGCCATGGTATTGTTCTCCCCTTGAGCACTATCATTTTGTGGTGTCTCTAGCTGTTTCCCACTTCTTAAATTTATAGCATTGGCATTCTCTCTTGGATTCACTATGGTTTGGGAAGGTAATTTCCCAGAATCCCTTGCTTGCATTTGACTCATGGTTGTTGCCAATTGCCCTATTTGAGTCTCCAAATTTCGAATACTTGTCTTTGTTTCCTGTTGAAATTGAATTGTATTAGTAGAAAGAGCTTTAACAAGATCTTCAAGAGAAGTACCTGAATTTTGGGTGGGTGGTAGTTGTTGTCGGGTTTGGTATGGTTGTTGCACTCTTTGCTGAAAACCCGGTGGCCTGTGGTCAAATGGTGGAGGAATAGTTTGTGATTGGTTCCCTCCATAATTGAAGTTTGGATGATCCCTCCATCCTGGATTGTAAGTGTTTGAGTAGGGATCATATTTCCTTGATTGGTTCTGAAATCCACCCATGGCATTCACATGTTCATTGGTATCCTCTTGAAGTGTTGGACACATATCAGTTTGGTGCCCTATGTTTGAACATATGCCACAAGCCTTTATTGTTGTATTTTACCTACAGCCAATTGTTGAACAAGAGAAGTCAGTTTATCAAATTTTTGTTCAAGGGATGATATACTTACCTCATTAACTCTCTTGGGTTGTGGTGGTGGATCTTGTCTCATTGAGAACTGTTGAGAATTGGCTGCCATGTTGGAGATTAATGTTCTAGCAGCCCTGGGAGTCTTATCAACTAGAGCTCCCCCACTAGCGGCATCTATCATACTTCTCTCCATGGGCATGAGACCTTCATAGAAGTATTGGATGAGAAGTTGTTCACTTATCTGATGGTGTGGACATGATGCACAAAGTTTCTTGAACCTCTCCCAATATTCATATAAGGATTCTCCGTTGTATTGCCGAATCCCACATATCTCTTTCCTAATGTTGGCAGCCTTAGATGCTGGGAAATACCTTTCCAAGAATGCTTTCTTCAAATCATTCCATGTAGTGATGGTCCCGGATGGTAGATAGTAGAGCCATTCCTTTGCTGAATCAGCTAGAGAGAATGGGAAGGCTCTCAAATTAACTTGCTCTTCCGTGACCCCTGTTGGTCTCATGCTTGAGCAAACTACATGGAATTCCTTGAGGTGCTTATTTGGATCCTCTCCTGCAAAACCATGAAAAGTTGGGAGAAGATGAATCAAACCAGATTTTAATTCAAAAGCTACCTCAAGATTAGCATATTCAATGCATAATGGTTGTTGACCCAAGTCCGGAGCGGCTAGCTCCTTGAGAGTTCGGTTGTCAGCTGCTGCCATCTCTCCTTGCTTCTCTTGGATGTTTTGGATCAACTCCTCGATTGGTTGTTGGTGAGAAGTTATAAATTCCCGAATTTTCCTAAGTCGTAAGTCTTCTTCGGGAGCTTGGAACATTCACTAATAAAAAAAAATAAGAAAGTAAATAATTAGAACAGAAAATAAGAATAAACCAATAAACTAATAAACTAAAGAAAGCAATCCCCGGCAACGGCGCCAAAAAATTGATGCACCCAAAAGAGTGTATCTTATTTAACCTTGCACTAAAAAGATCAATTGTAAGTATAGTAGTTAGCAAGGGTCGAGTCCTCAGGGATTGGGTTTTAGTTTATAAGTTGATAGTTTAAAACTTAAATTCAAGAACAATAAAAGAAAAGGGGTTTTTGAAATCAGATTTAAACTAAAGTAAATAATAAGAATAAGATGCAAGGCGGTATAACCAGCCAATAAAAATATATATACTAAATTAGGCGGTATAACCAGCCAATAAAAATATATATACTAAATTAGGCGGTATAACCAGCCAATAAAAATAAAACAAAGTTAATATACAAATTAGGCGGTATAACCAGCCAATAAAAATAAATATACTTTTAAAAATAAGCAAACTAGAAAAGTAAGAAAACAAGTAAGTAAGAAGAATCAAATATGAAAAATATGGTTAAGGTTTCATTCTCCACCACTAGACATCATTAAGAATCAATTTCAGATCTATCAATATCAACCAACTATCAAAGTTAACAACCGTAGATAACAACAAGCTCTGTTACCCCAATCTTTCCTTAGTTTGTCGTTAAATAGAACAAGCTCTCTATTTAATCTCTAACCATTAAACAACCTAGAATAAGCTCTCTAAATTCAATTTAATGGCAGCTTTATGATGAGAAAGATAGGTTGATCTAAGCAACAAACACATAAGCTCGGATTGTTCAACTTAGGTTATGTTCCACTTTGCAATTATTGAAAACTTGACCATAATCATTAATCACAAATTGCCACTTATGAATAGGAAATCAAGACAATTACACGGATCAAGACTCCTAAACTAGCAATAGATAATTATCAAGATCTATCTAGTTGTACACCTAAATAAATCAAGACAACATCATGAACAATTCTTGTAGAAGAACATAAGCAACTTTGATAGAAAATTAATGATAGATAGAATCTGAAAATCAATCACAAAACATGTCTAGGGCTTTGAAATCACCCTTAACCAAATAGAAGTTTAGCCTAGCATAGGCATTATAAACATAACATTAAATAGAATCTAAGAAGAAAATAAAAGAAAGAAAGAAGAAGAAGAATATTAATTATCCAACCTCTTGCTCTTTCTAAAGAAAAAGAAAACTAGAGAAAAGAAAGAAGAAGAAAACTTAGAGAATTTTATTAAAATGGCTAACATCCTACCAATCTACAATATGATCCCTTACAATCATCCAAGGCCCTCTTATTTATACACATTTTGGAGGGCTAAATGACAAGAGACAAGCTTTACAAATTTCAAAGGTAGGTATAATAGGTGGGTGCATTTTCTAACAATTTTCGTCATATATGACGATTTTGATCAGCCAACTTGATGGTCGATTTTGTCAATTTTGGAGGCCTTATCTGATCACATGGTCTTCTAGAAAAATGTTACCCTATCAGTTACTGATCCATAGCCGTTGGAATCAGCTCATTTGCTGATGTGGATAAGAAGATATGGGCATAATACGAAAACAGGTCAGCACAGACGTCATTGCACATCAGCCAACTTGATGGTCGATTTCGCTAGGGAAAACGACTCCGTTTCAAGAAGTGTAAAACATGAAAAAGATAGATGTGCCTCTTAGATTTGCATGGCTACGAATTTCAGCCTTATTGCTTCAGTGAAACTCGAGATATAGCTGATATGGAAAAAGGTGTCGGAACTGGAACTGAACTGGATTTGCCCTTAATTCTAGTAATCTGAAATCACTCAAAGAAACTTGTGAAAAACACCAAAATACATAAAAATATAAAAGATCATAAACACAATTAGACTAAACAATAATAACTCGTATTTGACACAAAACAATAATAAAACATAACTAAAAACTATATAATTATACGAGTTATCACTTGTCATCATTGCATGTCATGTCACCTATGCCATGTTATTTTATGCCATGTCATCTATGCCATGTCATCTATATAACATGTCATATCATGCCATGTCATCTATGCCATGTCATTCATATAACATGTCATGTCATTAGCTATGTCATGCATAGTTTAGGTGCATTTTCATGCCATGCCATTCATGCCATGTTATCATGTCATGCCATTCGATCATCCACATGCCATTACCATGCATTCGGCCATTTACATGCCATCACCATGACCATTCGGCCACCATGATCCTTCATATAAGTCATTGTATTTTTATGCCATATCATTCGTATGGCGTGCCATTTGCCATGTCATTTAGTGTTTGAGCCCATTCCATGTCATGATTAAGTACGCCATGACCATTCGGCCACCATGACTTTTCTTCTATGTCATTCTATTTTCATGACACATCCATATCTCATGCCATGTCACTTGGCTAACCATGTCATTATGCTTATCTAGCTTTGGTTTCCTATGTCATTTTCATTTTTATTCACATGGCATGTATTATCATGCTATGTTATTCATAACATTGTTAATAAATACGGCAATATTCTCGAGATTAAATAATTCATGATATTCTCTGCCGGGTTTGTCGAAGAGGATATCATTAATTATTAACAAAGGAATACCCTTTTCTAAAACAAAAATGATTTAGAAAATTTTTAAATAAATAAAACTTTCTATGTTTTACTGGGAAACATGAAAAGATTTTGGTATTAATAAATTTCGAGTCGTTGTCAAATAAATTCATCTATGCTATGTCATCATTTTATGCCATGTCATTCTTGCCTTGTCATCATTTTATGCCATGTCGATTTCATTCACATGACATTCGTTCTTATGCCATGTCATTTTGTATGCCATGTCGATTTCATTCACATGACACTCATGCTTATGCCATGTCATCCCTATGCCATGTCATTTTAAATGCCATGTTGATCTCATTCAGATGACCTTCATTCTTATGCCATGTCATCCCTATGCCATATCATTTTATATTCCATGTCGATTCCATTCACATGACATTCATTCTTACGCCATGTCATCCATATGCCATGTCATTTTGTATGCCATGTCGATTTCATTCACATGACATTCATTCTTATACCATGTCATCCCTATGCCATGTCATTTTATATGCTATGTCAATTTCATTCACATGACTTTCATTCTTATGCCATGTCATCCATATGCCATGTCATTTTGTATGCCATGTCGATTTCATTCATATTTCATTCATTCTTATGCCATGTCATCCATATGCCATGTCATTTTGTATTCCATGTCGATTTCATTCACATGACATTCATTCTTATGCCATGTCATCCATATGCCATGCCGATTTCATTTACATGACATTCATTCTTATGCCATGTCATCATTTTATGCCATATCGATTTCATTCACATGACATTCATTTTATGCCATGTCATCTTTACGCCATGACATCCTTGTGCCATGTCGATTTTATTCACATGTCATTTTGTATGCTATGTTAATCGTTTATCATGTCATTTTTTTTACTAGGTCATAATAAAATGTTTGCCATATCATGATAAATGAGCATGTTTATTTCATTCCTATCTGAGTAACATTTTGGCATACTTATGGTCATTTTCGATGATTTTCAAAATACATAATAAAACAAATGACATTTTTTTATATAAATCAAGATTATTCCCAAGTTAAAATAATTCATGAGTTCTCTGCTAGGTCTGCTGGAGAGGATATCATAAATTATCATTAATAACGAAATATCTTTTTCAAACAAAATGATTCCGAGAATTTCAAAATCAAGGAAAAATTCCATATTTTGCTGAGTATGTTAGAAAATATGGAAATTTTATGCTAGTAAATTCCAGATCATTTTCGAATAAAATATGAATTTTTAAGGGAATTGTTTACAAACACCAATTTTAAAACCGACTTTTCATCGAGACTAGATATAACACACGGCTAATAAGGTACTGTTTTCCCCATGCGTAATCGACTCCAGAACCCGCACTTGTTTTTCTCTGGTTCAAAGCGCAGACTACATAATTGGTTTTAAAAATGTTTTAATTAATTTTAAAATGTTTTATAAAAAACGATTTTAATAGGTGGCCGATCACACCTAACCAAAAAGATTGGTGGCGACTCCATTTCTTTTTTTGAGGTCGTTTTCATACCCTCGACCTTTTATTTTAACTTAAGAGGAATTAAGTCGTCTTTTCCTCTGCCTGTTGTTTTTCCCCTCACTCGAACGGGTCCCCGGAGGATCACGTATCAACACTTGCATTTGCATAACATGAGCCCTCAACACGGGTTCTGTCCTTCTAGGTGGAGTGAAGTACCTACGCTTCGTGTGGCAATAGCCTCTTCATAAGCTAGTGAAACACTCTTGGGGTACAAATTACCTACGCTTCGTGAGGTGTTAACCTCCATATAAGCCTAGAAAATGTATTCTAACAAATTGAACATGTTTTGATCTGGGTGCCTTACTAGCCTTCACTGACGACAGTAGGGAACAATTTGTGGCCTTTTTAGAACCTATTACCACTCCATATATTGAACCTAGGCGAAGCCATGCTAAATTTTCGTTAGAGGTACCGAAGTTGGGAACATATGGAGGAACGCTTCTAATATTTTGCCATCTATTTCTACATTCTGAATAAGCATTGTAGATCGGGCAACGATGAACGTACATCGCCCGTAATAAATTTAAATTTCTGCCCGAAAGGCGTTGTGATGCCTAAATAAGTAGATACTATTGGGGCAAGTGTTCATTGACTTTCTTTTTTGAAATTGAAAATATAAAAATTCTTTTTCAAACATTTTTGAATTTTTCACATTTCTTGCATATGTAAATAGAGCATGTACATTTATAGTTGTATTTTTGATCTCATTCTTTTCAATACGCGGATGGTGACAATAATCTCATTTGATGATTTCATAAACATTCATTGATTGAATAAAATTTGTAGACCGATAGTGTTGAATGAACATTTGGACACTCGTCCCATAATAAGACCTACTACCCCAAAAGTTTTTTAAAAAAAATTGGTTTTGGAAACTAATATTTTGATTTTTGCGGGGAAAACATTTTCCGAAAATCATGGATTAAAATTTTGGGGCAAATCAAGATCGGTCTCACCAATTTTGTTTAATCATTGATTAATCTCTTTGCATATACCCTTGTGATTAATTCATTTATTCTTTACATGTATCATATTGACATCTTGTTACAGTCTTAACATGTATAGGTCATTCATTGTAGAATACATTTGTGACATACATGGTCATTCTTTGTATATATCCTTGTGTTAATTTAGTTATTCTTTATATGCATCATGTTGGCATCAGGTCGCATTCATGACAAACATAGTCAGCATGATTTCTCTGTATATGTTCATGCATTGATTTGTTTATTCTTTACATGCATCGTGTTGGCATCAAGTTGCATTCATGACAAACATAGTCAGCGTGATTTCTCTGTATATGTTCATGCCTTGATTTATTTAGTCTTTACATGCATCATGTTAGCATCAGGTCAAATTTATGACAAACATAGTCAGTATGATTTCTCTGTATATGTTCATGCATTGATTTGTTTATTCTTTACATGCATCATGTTAGCATGAGATCGCATTCATGACAAACATAGTCAGCATGATTTATCTGTATATGTTCATGCATTAATTTGTTTATTCTTTACAAGCATCATGTTAGCATCAGGTAGCATTCATAACAAACATAGTCAGCATGATTTCTCTGTATATGTTCATGCATTAATTTGTTCATTCTTTACATACATCATGTTGACATCAGGTTGCATTCATGGCATACATAGTCATCATGAGTTCTCCTTATATGCTCATGCATTAATTTGTCATATTGGCATCAAGTTGCATTCATGACATACATGATCAGCATGATTCTCTTTGTATATACTTTGATTCAATCATTTACTCTTTACATGCATCATAATTGATATCGTGTTGCAGTCATAGTGTATATGATCATTCATTAGGAAATGCATCGGGAACATACATGGTCATTCATTGCATATATCCTTGCATTAATTTTTCTTATTCTTTACATGCATCATGTTGGCATCGTGTTGCATTTATAACATACATGGTCAGCATGTTTCCACTGTATATGACCATACATCACTTTGTTTATTCTTCACATGCATCAAATTACATTCATGAAATTCATAGCTCTTTCATCACGAAACACATTAATGAGATGAAATAGAAATTGGCTGAGCTTTAAAGAGCTTTCTTCATCAGCTAAAAGCTATGATCCCAACAACAAGTGCGAGTATCACATTGGGGTAATTGGGCATTCGACTGAAAAATGCAGACAACTGAAGGAAAGAATTGAAGGTCTTTTCCACGATGGCATTTTGACTCCAGAGCTTATCGAACAATGGAAATTTGTTTTACCATAGATCGATTTCCTCTTGAAGAATTTTGAGGATAAGAATTGTTATCTCCGAAGGCATGTCAATAGGAGAATTCTAATGCACGTAGTTTTACACCTCATGATGAAAACACTTGTCTCATGTTGGTATCTATATGAACTAAATAAATTTTGAATTTTAAATGCTTTGTTTTTGTTGCGTTTTAACAATAATTTGAATGTGCAAAAACATGCATTAAGGATGTTCTAATAATGGACAGTCTCGAGAATATTGATGATCATTATTAGAAATGACCCAATACCCTCCCCCTATCTTTTCGGCTTCCTTATGCCTACATCCCTTGAACCAGGACCACTTGAAAGACCTAATGCTTCAAGGAATATGAATGATTGAACTTCATAAACCATTGTCACTACAAAATAAGCAAAGATGTAGACCCTAGTCTAGGCTATGAGCAATGGAATAAACATTTTGAAAATTTTTCGAGCTCTTTGGAAACTTGAACAAATGAGACATTCTCTCAAGAATCTAGATCATGGTAATTTGAGATATGTCAAGGTTGTGTCAAAACCATTCACATCCTTTACAAATAACCACAAAACACCAATTGCCCAAACATCACTTCATGGTTGACACCTCGAGGCACAATGACTAAACTAGATTATCCCATGTCTCAGAGAAAACTTATTTTGGGTCATATTTTCCTTGTCATTTCAAACAAATCCAAGATTGAAAATCAGTTTTTTCAGTATAGACCTAGACTTGCGATGTTCCTCATTCTCAGGGCTAATCAAATTGGAGCATTATATGATGAAATGATGGATACATGGTGGATTAGGGGAAATTAAAGCATGAATCATTGGGGCATGCGAAAAGAAAAAGAAAAGAAAAAAAGAGAATTTGTGATATCATGCATATTAGAATTCGGATAATTCCGAGGTGCAAAATGAAATTCTGATTATCTATTCCCCTGGAGATTGCTTTTCAATGAGAATATTTGTGCTTGATATGAGAAATGGTCATCTTTCATATCCCTTTCACAAAAAGAAATTATCCATAGTCACCCCTTTTGAGCCGAAAGAATTCTTTCTTCTTTGAACTCTGATCAAGGATCACCCTCTACACTGAGGGGCAAATGCGAGGAAAGGTATTCTCAAAGATCATGAAGAAATGAGTCCTAACTCGAAGACAGATACAAAGCAAATTGAACTCCCAAATAAATACAGGCTCACTCTATCGAAATGAAGATGCAAAAGAAAAAAAGAAAAAGATGGAAAAATGAAAGCCAACAAACAAAAAAAAAAAAAAAAACACACACACACACACAAAAAGATGTGTGAAAAAAGTATGGCAAATGAAAGCCAAAAACAAAGAAGAAAAGGAGCAAAATCAAAAGAAGGAAAAAAAATGTCTAAAAGGGACAAATGCTTCAAAAAGGAATCTTCCTCAAGAAATGATCCTTGATCTGATTTCCCTCAAACACATATTTTGGGCCTATTTATCCTTTCTTTCTAAACCCCGAATCATGGCCTACATTACGTGCTTTAAAAGTCCATTTTGATCAAGCATGAATATTTAACTTGAAGGGGTTTTCCTCAGATTTTATCCTATCTCATCGAATTATCATTTCACTATGGAGGAATTTAGAATACTCAAGTGCATGGTAGAATAATAAAAAAAGAAGAAAAATGGAAAGAATGGGACTTTACGGCGAAAACCCAAAAAATGGGCGGTCTAGAGTAAAATGGGAGTTTTCGATGCCATCTATGTTAGTGTCGATGCCACAGAAAAGAAGGTTATCTTGAAGAAATCGAGGAACATCTAGGAATTCTTGAACCTCCCAAATTTCCAGCTCTAATTTGGTGGATTGACTTCAAAAACTAAAGACCTCTTTTTCCCTCCAAAATTAACTTTCCAGTTTGAACATCCCGGCCAATCTTGACGCTTGTCAAAACGCCATGATTTGGAAACTAAGGGAATGTCGAATTTGTTGGATTCTCAAGGAATTCGTGTTTTATAAAATCTGTTCCATTTGTGAGCCTAGAAGGGATATACATCTTCTTGGTGCAAAGTTTGCTTAGACCAACCAAAATCTTGTTATACCAAGTCTTTCAATTCAAGTTGAAAAACCCAAGTTGAAGTTCAGAAAATTTATAACAATGATCATCAGTCTTCAAGAGATTTGTATATCACACATTATGGGGTTAATATTTTTGGCTCATAAATCTTCATTAAATGAGCAATTTTTTTCAAAAGGGGAAAACAAATAAAAATGGATTTTTAAAATAATCATTTTTGATGTTGACATGAGACAAGGGTTTTCCTAACCAAAGGTATGGAACTACTAGGGATGACCTTGATTTCCAGAAATAGAACTCGGCAAACAGGCTTCTATTGATAAGAGTTTGAAAACTGTTGGGGCAAGAAGATAGCCAAATACCGAAAAGGGAATGGTATCTTATGGGGCACGAGTGTTCAAGATACACTCTGGTATGAATTGGAAAAGCTAAGCCAAAGTCTAGAAAAATAATCAGGGACATTGGCATCATTCATAAGCACTACCTCTCTATTAAGCTTTGCACCTACACCATGTCAGGAAGCATTTGCATCATTTATAGGTATTGGCATTTGCACAATTCCATAAGCATCTGCATTTTACCATTACATTCACATCCATCATGGATATTTGTATTTGCGTCATCTCAAGCAATTGCATCATTTCTAGGATCATTGCATCTTCACTATTGTGTGGTAACTGCAGTTACACCATTCATAGACCACTTGCACGAACATGATTCTAAGGGTATCTACATCATTCCATGAAGTAGTTGCGTCAATGTTGATCTTTGAATTTGCATCTTTTAGAAGCATTTGCACATTGCTAATCTTTGCATTTGCATCATTCAGAAGCATCTGCATCAAGAAGCATTTGCATTAATCCAAGACATTTGCATTTGCATCATGAAGCATTTGCATCTTATTCAATATCTGCATTAGCTTCAAAAAACATTTGCATCAATCCAAGACATTTGCACCATGAAGCATTTGCATCTTATTCAATATCTGCATTTGCATCAAGAAGCATTTGCATTAACCCAAGACATCTGCATTTGCACCAGGAAGCATTTGCATCTTATTCAATCTTTGCATCTGCATCAAGAAGCATTTGCATCAATCCTAGATATTCGCATTTGCACCATGAAGCATGTGCATCTTGTTTAATCTCTGCATCTGCATCATGAAGCATTTGATCAATTAAAGACATCTGCATCATGAAGCATTTGCATCTCTCAAAACCTTCAATGTTAATTTCCAACTCATTTAAAAAAAAAAAAAGAATAACTACAGAGAAGACGTATAGGAATCATTTTCGAAATCTTTGGCTTCGCCCAGGTCAGCTCATAGAAAATACCCCTGGCTTCACCAGATCTCTTCTCTACCTTTGGCTTCACCCAGGTCATCTCATAGAAAATGCCTCTGGCTTCATCCAGATCTTTCTCGACTTTTGGTTTCACCCAGGTCATATGCCTCTAGCTTTATCCAGGTCTTTCTCAACTTTTGGTTTCACCCAGGTCATCTCAATCTCTGGCTTCATCCAGATTTCTTCTCGACCTTTGGTTTCACTCAGGTCATCTAAGTCTCTGTCTTCATCCAGATTTCTTCTCGACTTTTGGTTTCACCCAGGTCATCTCCATCTCTGGCTTCATCCAGATTTCTTCTCGACCTTTGGTTTCACCTAGGTCATTTCAATCTCTGGCTTCATCCAGATTTCTTCTCGACCTTTGGTTTCACCTAGGTCATTTCAATTTATGGCTTCACCTAGATCTTTTTCGATTTTCGGTTTCACCCAGGTCATTTCAATTTCTGGCTTCACCCAGATCTTTCTCGATTTTTGATTTAAGTCATCTCAATTTCTGGCTTCATGTAGATCTTTCTCGATTTTCGATTTTACCCAGGTCATCACCCAATTACTGGTTTCACCCAGGTCATTTCAAACTTCTAGCTTCATCCAGATTTTTCTCGACTTTTGATTTTATCCCAAAATTATCCTGTGAAAAGATATTTTTCCAAAACTCTGCCAAGTTGCTGGGGAGTTCGATATCATGACACACGCCATTTATATAACAAAATCATACCAAGATAAGATAAGGTCCTGGGACTTCCGCCGAGATATTGTCTTCTCCTGCAAATCGAACTCGTTTCCTTAAGACGGGTCGAGCCTTGATTAGTCAAGGAACTCAATTTAAGGATAAATTCTTTTCGAAAAATATAATTTCTTCCCAAAAATTATATACAGTGCCATACGAAAAGAGATTTTTTGAAAACTCTGTCGGGTTGTCGGGGATCTCGATTATCTTGACACATGTCATTTATATAATCTTTCTGGACAAGAGAACCAAATTTTGGACAAGACATCCAAGTTTTCCTGGACAAGACAATCAAATTTCGGATAGGACATCTAAATTTTCCTAGACAAGACAACCAGATTTTGGACAAGACATCCAAATTTTCTTGGACAAGACAACCAGACTTTTCATGGACAGGACATCCAAGATTTTGCCAATCGAACTGTTTCCTTAAGACGTGTCGAGCCTTGATTAGTCAGGGAATTTAAGTTAAGGACAAATTTTATTGTTTTAGTCTAAGTTGCACAAAGGTGAAGTAAGGCCTCGAGACTTCCATCGAGATATTATCTTCTTTTGCAAATCGAACTCGTTTCCTTGAGACGGGTCGAGCCTTGATTAGTCAAGGAACTCAAGTTAAGGATAAATTTTATTGTTTTAGTCAAAGCTGCACCAAGGTGAAGGAAGTCCCCGAGACTTCCGTCGAGGTATTATCTTCTGTTGCAAATTGAACTCGTTTCCTTAAGACTGGTCCAGCCTTGATTAGTCATGGAACTCAATTTAAGAACAAATTTTATTTTTTAATTTACAAAAATGAAAAAAATAAAAAAAATGGAAAAAATGGAAATTCCCATTCTTATCTTGCACATATGATTTCACTGAATGGACAAAATTATTGTCTAGCTTATCTTTGCCTGATTCCTGATTCTCAGCAATAGTCAAAGAGGGGCAGCTGTAGACAACTAATTTGGTCTGGGCCCCCTAAACCGGGCAGGTTATCCTTTTCAACTACCCAAAACGCAAGGAGACTTCCACCGTTCCACAAATGGGTCTCCAAGACTTTGTTCCGGAGGTCAACACAAAACGTCAACTTGAAAAATGTCAATCCTAAAAAAGTCAACCTCAACAAGTCAACCACTAAAAAAGTCAACTCTCAGTTATAATCAAGATTCAAAGTTGAATTGAACAATGGCGAAAGAATTTTGATAATCCGAGTTCTACAACGAAAGATATAGAGTTCGAAAGATGGGTTGCGAAAATTCAGTATAGAGGAAGACCTAATACGGAAAATTTGGAGAAAACTACAAAGATGGCCCAATTCGGTAAAATTGAAGCCCACAGTTGATAAAGGATGAATAAACCAAGATAGCCCAAGGCCCAGTTTGAAATGGATCCCAAGAAAGAGTCGGTTAGAGCAAAAAGGGAAAAATGAGAAAATTCCCGAGTTTGAAAAAGGGAAAACTAAATGGGAAAGGAATTTGACCGTAAAAATTAGGTGTTTTCAGACCAACTCAAATTCAATATAGGACAAAGGAAGTGGAAAAAAGAAAATCCGAAAATCGAAACCGTCTTGAGTAAAACCGAGGTTTCGGAGGTTGAAGGGCAATCTCAAAAAATCTCAAAGATAATACTGAGAAAAATAGCAAACGAGCTTAGAAAATTATGAAAACTTCCAGTTTTGAGTTTTATAATTTTTGGAAGATATCGATTCAGAAAAATCCAGAATCAGAGCTCATTTGAAAAATGGCAAAGTTTGGGTGCACTAATCCGAAATTTCAAAAGATAATTTCGCGAAAACTAGCAAACGAGCTCGAAAAATTATGAAAACTTCTAGATCTGAGTTTTATAATTTTTGGTGGAGGAGATTGGTGAAGAAAAATCCAGAATCGGAGCTCATTTGAAAAATGATAAAGTTCGAGTGCACTAACCCGAAATTCCTAAAGATAATTCTGGAAAAATTAGGAAACGAGCTCGAAAAATTATGAAAACTTCCAGATCTGAGTTTTATAATTTTTGGAAGAGATTGATGAAGAAAAATCTAGAATCGGAGCTCATTTGTAAAAAGCTAAATTTGGGAGGCACTAAACCAAATTTTAGAGAAAACTTCAGGAAAAATAGCAAATGAGCTCGGAAAAATGCGAAAACCTCTAGAACTAAGTTTTATATTGGATGGGATGAAAAAGAAAAATCCAAAATTGGGGTCCGTTTGTAATTGAAAGAAGTTTAGGGGCCAAAATGCAATTTTACCAAAAAAATTAAAAAGGGCCAATTTGCAAATAAAAAAATTGAATGGCCTGGAAATTTCCAGGCCATTTCTAGCTAGCAGCTGATTCAAAGAGGGAGTGTGATCATCATGGATCAAATGGCTAAGGATGGATAACAAGATGACATTTTTACAATGACAAGATTCTCCACTACTTTGCCTACATGGCACTTTAAGCCAATAGAAAGGCTCTAATTTGCATGGCCATGTGAAGAGCATGTGAAGTTAATAAGATGATGCCAAACAGGATAAATAATGCCATGTAGAAGGATATTTTTTGTAGTAGCCTCCATGATCTTGACAATTGGCAAAGATATTTTATGAGAGATAGGAGACAAAGCTTAAAAAAAAAGCAACACTCACTCTAATTTAGGGGGCAGCTGGCCAAGCAAGGGAAAGGGGAGCTCATTTTTTCAAGGCATTTTCACACAAGAGAGAAAAGGGAGAAGAAAAAAAGGTGAGGAGAAAAATTGAGAGCTTTTGATTTAGAAAGCTATAGCTAGATGACTATCTCTTCCTTTCTTCTTCTTTAATGTTTTCTTTAATGTTGTGATTCTTTTTATTCTCTTTTTGCTCATCTGATTTATAAACTTTTGTTGAATAAAAGGGCTTTTCAAAAATAAATTCTAAAGGTTTTCTATCCTTTGTTCTTCATGCTTTATCAAATAACCATGTTTTGACATAATTTTTCATATTTCACACTAGCCGAACCTACCTTGAATGTTTTGTTCTTGTTCTTGCTTGGTATTGTTTGCTTGGTTGGTTGTGTTCATGCTCTTGACTCATACTTGATCTATTGTCAGATGTTTGGTTGGCTGAAAATCATGCATTTCATGACATTTCAACTAGGTTTTGGACCAAGATCAACCAATGATCTCAAGCCAAAAACCCTTGGCCCATGCTAGTTAGAAAAGAGATATTTTAGATTAGGTATTATGACATTCAGAATTCTTTTTTCATTACTCATCCATGGTCAAAATAAATTGATTTTTTTAGCACGTGCAGTAGCCATTTAGGCGATGCCATGGTATTTTCTCCTGATTTTTAGATTTTTTTATTATGGTTGAAAAATAGATTTTGACAAAGTAGTTTTTAACTCACTATCTTGATTTTGGTAAAATTCTATCATAGTAGTATCCATCCTCTAAAAATTAAGCTGATTTTTTCCCATGGAGTTCGACATGTTCTAGGTCTACCATAATTTTTTCAGATTTTTCTAAAAATTTTTAGAAGGGCAAAAAATAGTTTTTCAAAATTGACAGTGAGGGTCAGATTTGTTTTCGGAAAAGGAATAATTTTTTGTAAGGATACAAAGAGGGGGCTGATTTGGGGCATTAGCTACTGTCTTAGGTTAATTTCCAAGTCATTTCAATCATAAAAGTCGGGTCAAGGGTAGTCAACCCGGATTTTAAAACTAGGAAAATAGAGCCTTTTAAAGGAGAGAGGTTCGGCCATGAGGCCTTGTTCATCCAAAAAGATTTCAAAATATTTAAATCCTAGCCCAAAATCTTTTGATTTTGAAAATCTGATTTAAGTCTCTTCCTAAGGTAGTCGGATACCTTTTTAGGTATACGGATGTCCTTACTCAAAGGAAAAAATATATCTCCATGCATTGCATTTTTAAAAATATTTTTACTTAATTTGTCATAAAAAATTATTTTTCGATTTATTAGACATTTGGCGAGAATTAGTTCTTAATCTTTGCCAGGTTGCCGGGGAGGTTAGGAAATTCTTCAACGCACGTGTTTATGAAATTTAAAGATATTTGATTTTGTTTTACTCGGAATCATGTAAGTGTCATATGAAAGAATTATTTTCCTAACTTTGCCAGGTTCGCCGGGGAGCACGGTAATATTTTTCGACATATGTTATTGTCGCAACCTAAAAAAATAACTTAACAAGTCTCATCGCAAGACTTTATTATTCATTAAGCGTGACATTAAAAAAAAAATAGAGGAAGAGTCGACTTAATTTCTCTTGAAAAATAAAGGTTTTGAAAATGACCTTGAAAAAGACATGGAGTCGCCACCAACTTTTTTTAGCTATGTGTGATCGGCCACCTATTAAAACCAGTTTTATAAAACAATTTAAAATTAATTAAAACATTTTTAAAACCAATTTCAAGTCTGCGTTATAAACCAGAGAAAATCAAAGAATCAGGTTCGGGACTCGGTTACGTGCGAGGAAGGATTAGCACCCCTACAATGCCCGTATAAGACAGTACCTTATTAATCATGTGTTATCTCAAGTCTCGGTAAAAAATCAATTTTTAATTTTGTATTTCAAGTTAATTC
Organism: Fremontodendron californicum; assembly: GCA_030761205.1. NCBI lineage: Eukaryota > Viridiplantae > Streptophyta > Magnoliopsida > Malvales > Malvaceae > Fremontodendron > Fremontodendron californicum. The sequence continues at coordinate 6,299,253 of JAULJL010000026.1, forward strand.
CCAATTTAAAGAAAAATAATTCCATTTTTAATTGAAAATGATCCATAATTTATTAATTCAATTTTTTTTATATTCCCCGACAAAATCGGCAAAATATAAAAATTTTTATTTATTTGGAAAACTTTTCGAATCATTCTCGTCTTTTGAAAGAAAGATATTCCTTTATTTTATGATATCCCCTCCAGCAAACCTGGTAGAGAACTCATGAATTATTATAACTAGAAATATCTTTATTTTTATTGACAATCATTATCTTCTTTTTTTTTTAAACATTTAAAAAATGAATATGAACATGTGTGACATAAATAAAATGACATAGCAAATTCTAGATAATATAATGCAGCCTAAATGTTATGATATAATTCAAAAGGCATAGCATATTCTAAATAAGATGAAATGATTTAAATAACCTAATATTCTAAATGAAATGAAATATTCTATATGAAATGAAATATTCTATATGAAATGAAATATTCTAAATGAAATGAAATATCCTAAATGACATAATATTTTCTATATGAAAGGAAATAAGCTAAGTAACATGGTATATTTCTAAATGGAATAAAATGATTTAAATGACATGGCAAATGTAAATAATTAAACCTAAATGACATGGAATATAATCTAAATGACATGAAATGACATGAAACATGAAATAATGCTATCATGTAATATGCATGAAAATAGAAATAATAATGCATGTACATAGTATATGCTAAACAATGTGACAAAACTGAATAACTATATAAAAAGCATAGAATAACATATAATATTCAAAGACATATTTTCAAAAAAATATTCAAAGACATATAACAAACAACATAACACCATAAAATAAATCAAAATAATAACAATATCATAGAAATTATCAAAAATCACATATTAAATAGTATGCATGAATATGGAAAATGCAATGCATGAGAATGTATTTTTTTTCCTATAATTAAGGAAATCCATATACCTAAAAAGATATCCGGCTACCTTAGGAGAATATGTCAAATTAAATTTTTTAAAATCAAGATTCTTTGTGATTGTTTGAAAACAATTTTGGAAAACTTAGATTAAAAATAAAAACTTAGCTAAACCCTTTTTAAATGGCTCTAATTTCCTAAGTTTAAAATCCCGGACTTTACCAGCCTTAACCAAAGGTTTATATAATTATTTTTAGAGTTTAAAAAGGCTTACAAACTACCCTAAGACAGTAGCTAGACTTCCTAATCAGCTCCCTCTAAGTAACTTAGCCAAAACAGAAAAATGAATTTTCTTCAATTTCAAATCTGACTCCACTGTCCAGTTTTAGAACATGATTTTTTAACCTATTTTTAAAAATTGAAAAAACTCTAAAAAAACTACTGGAGACTTAGAACATGTAAAACTACACGGAAAAAAATTTTCTTAATTTTCTGATTAAAGATTACTGCCCAACAAAATCGGGAAAGTATGAGTACTGGTGAAAATACTGTTTTGCCAAAGCACTTTTTTTGCCTTTGGTAAAATCATTTAAAAATCAAAGTAAAAATGTTAGAGACTCTCCTAAAGACTCAAAAATAGTAGCTATCGCTTTTGAAAAGTTAGACAAAAATTGGCTAAGTAAAAAAAATCACAAAGGTAGAATAATCAATTTAACAACCCTTTAATTTTCCACAAGTATGCTCAAGTGAGCATGACTTTGAGCCATTGATTGGCCTAAGTCATAAATCGTGTGGCATGACATGGAATGCATGAAAATACAGCAAAGTGAATGCATGAAATACATGGTTTAAAGTCTAGTGATATGAAAAATGCATGGTATAAATAACCTAAATGCCTAGCATGAGTTTGCATGGCAATAAATGCTATCCTAACTTAATATGCATGACCTAGTGTCTAAATGACATGGAAAAATAACATGGCATATGAAAATGGCCTAGTGCCTAAATGACATGGGAAATGACATGACATATGAAAATGGCCTAATGTCTAAATGTCATGGAAAAACAACATAGCATATGAAAATAGCCTAATGCTTAAATGACATGGAATAAAAAATGGCCTAAAGCTAAATGACATGTGAAATGTCATGGAATATGAAAATGGCCTAATGTCTAAATGACATGTGAAATGTCATGCCATATGAAAATGGCCTAATGTCTAAATGTCATGGAAAAATAAAATGCATATGAAAATGGCCTCATGCTTAAATGACATGTAAAATGACATGGAATAATAAAAATGGCCTAAAGCTAAATGACATGTAAAATGACCTAGATGTATAAATGAAATAGCAAATATCATGGCTTAGAAAAATGACCTAAAGCTTAGAGAAAATGCACATGGCCGAATGGCCTAGGAACCAAAGTGTTGTGAGAAATGTCATGTAAAATGACCTAACTAAATGCTATCGAAGATGATATGAAAAATGGAAATGGCCTAAACAATATGACAATAGCCCCAAGATGCAAAAATATGACATGAGTCAAAAGAACAAGATGGTTAGCAAGAATATAAATATAAATAAAGATAAACAATAATAAAAATAAGCAAGTTAAAATAAGCAAATAAATAACAAAGAGATGAGCTCCATGGTTGGTACATTGGACAAAGCCCCCCTAACCATTATCTCTTGATTTTCATCAAGGTCATGAAGCCTTTTCAATCTCAAAATCACAAAAAAAAAAATAACTAAGGTAAAAAAAATATGGAGATGAGCTCCATGGTTGGTATATTGGACAAAGCCCACCCTAATCATTATCACTTGATTTTTATCAAGATCATGAAGCCTAACCATTGTTTTGTTTATTTTTTGAAAAGGAAGAGTAACAAGAAAGATGTAAAAAAAAAAGTAGGAAATCACATGGAGAACAAGAAATAAAGCATGAGGAAGAAAAAGAAAAAAATGTAGTAGCAATGGTAGAAAGGCTACCTTAACAAAAGCTTTTATTTTCTCTTTCAAAAACCTTTTCTTTTCTAAATTAGCTCCTGAATTTCACTCCTAAATGATCAACCTATATGGGAAAAAATAAAACATTCCCTTTCCTCCCTCTTGGGCGAATGGCATGCCCACCATTGGATGGTTTTTTGCACTTTTTCTACTCCAATCTTGGCCCTTTGATTAAGATATTTTCATGACAACATAAAAATGTCATCCTTCCAATTGATAGCAGCCCTTAAGATGTGTACCCAGCCCTTGTAATAACCTCAGCCCTTAGATGAAAAAGAGCACCAATCTCATGCACTTCCTTGCTTGGCCCTTTGAGTGCCTACCCTTGGATGAGTTGTGCTCTTTTATTCTTGGCCATTGGATGAGGATTCTTTCATGACAACATAAAAATGTCATCTTGGAATTTAATCCTAGCCCTTAACATGTGTACTCATCCCTTGTACATGGCCTAAGCCATTGGATGAAAAGGAACAATCCCATGCACTTCCTTGCTTGGCCAAACGGATATCCACCTTTGGATGAGTTGTGTTCTTCCATTCTTGGCCATTAGATGAGGGTTCTTTCATGACAAATAAAAATATCATCTTGGCATTTAATCTCAGCCATTGAATGGTGTATTCAACTTTTCTACAAGGCACCTAAGCCATTGGATGAAGGGGGACCATTTGCAAGGTACTAGTGGTAGCATGTGAGCTTGATAATGACTAAGGAATTAAATTGATCAAGCTCCCTTCTTCTCCTCTATGCTGGCTGATCAAAAGAGGTAAAATCCTAGCAATTCCTTCTTCTTCCATATTTTTCTTAATTACAAATTTGCCCTTTTTCGGTTTCATCGATAAAATGACCTTTTTGACCCTCGAACCTAAATAAATAGCAAACGGACTCCAAATTCAAAATTTCTTTTTTTGTACTTCCAAAATAATAAAAAATTGAATTCTAAAAGTTTTTAAAATTTTTTGAGTCCATTTGCTATTTATTTGGATTTTTCTTTCAAAATTACCCTTTTGTGCACCCAAACTTTTGTCATTTTGTAAACGAGCTCTGAATCCAGATTTTTCTTCACCAATCTCTTCCAAATAATTTAAGAATGAGATCTAAAAATTTTCAGAATTTTTGGAGCTCATTTACTATTTCTTCAGGATTTATCCTTTTGAATATTTGCATAGTAGACCCGGGATTTGGCCATCTTGCAAACGAACTCCGAATCAAGATTTTCTTTTGCCAATCTCTTCCAAATTATTTAATAATGAGATCTGCAAATTTTCAGAATTTTTGGAGTTCATTTGCTATTTTTCCTAAATTTTTCAATTTTGCCCTTTTGCCTCCGAAGCCCGGTTTTGCTCAAAACAAGTCCAATTTTTAGATTTTCTTCAAACTGAGCCCTGGCATATTCTTGTTTAATCACTCCTCATCAATTAGGGGCTTTAGTCTTATCGAATTGGGCAATTTCTGTAATTCTTCCAAATTTCATCGAAATCCACCAAAAACCCTAATTCTCGATTTTCTTCCGAATTGACTTTTCTTTCATTTTTTTTTCAACTAGCTTCTCCATTACCTGTAGTCAGTGCTTATCTTTTATTTGGGACATTCAATTTTGACTAATTTGATCGTTCAAGCACTTTTCCCCAAATTTCCCGAACTAGGGGTTCCTTTCTATTGAGATTCCGTAACCCAACTTCCGAACTCCAAATCTTGATTTTGAAAGTGGGTTGACTTTTTAGTAGTCGAATTTTTTGGGGTTGACTTTTTCGAGGTTGACTTTTTCAAGTTTGACTTTTTCTATCTGCTTTCTTAGACTAAGTCTTAGAGTACCACCTGCAGGATGAGAAAAGCATTTTTGCATTCTGAAACATCAATTTAGGAAGAAAACATACCTGTTTTAGTGGTCCGGACAAAATTAGGTGTCTACAGCTATTATATGATTCCTCACATGGGTAATTCATTTCAAATAATGATGTGTGCATAGGATCATGATGTGATTATGAATATTTTATAATGATGTCATTTTGTGATTTTGCCATGTCAAGCATCCATACCATTCATTCATATGCCATATCATTCATTTACATGCCATGTCATTCATATGCCATGTCATTCATTATGCCATGTCATTCATATGTCATTGTCATTCACCTGCCATATCATTCATTATGCCATGTCATTTCATGCCATGTCATTTGCCATGCCATTTATAGTTTAGGTGCATTTTCATGCCAGGCCATTCATGCAAAGTTATCATTTCATGCCATTCGGCCATCCACATGTTATAACCATGCCTTCGGACATTCATAAGCCATCACCATGCCATTTTATCTATGATCTATGTTATTTATGCCATACCATTCATATAGCATGTCATTTGCCATGTCATTTAGTGTTTAAGCTCATTTTAAACCATGATTAAGTATGTCATGCCATCCATGTCATTACCATGACAATTCGGTCACCATGACATTTCATTTATGTCATTCTATTTTCATGACACACATTCTCATGCCATGTCACTTGGTTTGTCATGTCATTATGTTTATCTCATTTTGGGTTTGACATGTCGATTTTATTCACATGACATTCATTAGCATGCTATAACATATTAGGCTATGTCATTCATACGCCATGCCATTCACATGCCATGTCATTCATTATGCCATGTCATTCACATGACATGTCATCCATTATGCCATGTCATTCATATGCCATGTCATTCACATGCCATGTTATTTATTTTGCCATGTCATTCATATGCCATGTCATTCATATGCCACGTCATTCATATGCCATGTCATTCATATGCCATGTCATTCATATGCCATGTCATTCATATCCATGTCATTCACATGCCATATCATTCATTATGCCATGTCATTCATATGACATGTCATTCACATGCCATGTCATTCACATGCCATGTCATTCATTTTTCCATGTCATTCACATGCCATGTCATTTCATTAACATGCCATGTCATTTATTTTGCCATGTCATTCATATGCCATGTCATTCACATGCCATGTCATTCATTTTGTTATGTCATTCATTTTTCCATGTCATTCATTATGCCATGTCATTCATATGCCATGTCATTCACATGCCATGTCATTCATTATGTCATTCCATTCACATGCCATGTCATTTTATTTGCCATGTTGATTTCATTCACATGAAATTCATTCATGTGCCATGTCATTCGTATCCCATGTCATTTAGTTTGCTATGTCGATTTCATTCACATGACATTCATTCATGTCCCATGTCATTCATATGCCATGACATTTTTGTATGCCATGTCAATTTCATTCACATGACATTCATTCATATGCCATGTCATCAAAATTTGCCATGTCATTCACGTGCCACGTCACTCATATGCCATGTCATTCACATGCCATGTCATTCATATGCCATGTCATTCATTATGTCATTTCATTCACATGCCATGTCATTTATTTGCCGTGTCGATTTCATTCACATGACATTCATTAATGTGCCATGTCATTCGTACGCTGATGGAAACTCAATTAAGAGTTGTAAACCCAAGTGCAGGTTATGTTCAAGTAATAAATTCTCGGGTGTCCGAGGTCGAACCACAGGGAAGCGTATTAGTAAGTATAAGTTTATAAATATATAAGAAAAAGAAAGTAAACAAGATATTAGGGAATCAACAACAAAACAAAATAAACAAGATATTAGAGAACAAAATAAATAAAATAACATAAAAGAAATTAAACAAAATATAAAAAACAATAAGAAAGGATGTTGAGGTTAGAGAATCCACTCTTGGTGTTATGCTAAGATTAATCTTGTTTTATTACACAATTGAAATCCACACATAAGGGAGGTTCCAATCGGAAGGTTTAGCAATTCAGTCCAAATTGTCCAACGTCCATAGCATATGATATTATGTTCATTTGGTGTCCTCAAAACTCATAAAAAGAGTCCAAGCATTCCTTATGCCAAGGTATATGTCTACAACAAATCAAGGTTATGAAACCAAGCATTTACTGTGCCATTTTCATTGTCAATAATGAATCAAGATCTCTACTTTGCAAGTATGATTTTAAACCAAAAGAAAATATTATCTATACTAGTGTTTATAAATGATGATTCATTTTAGCTCATGTTTAAGAGACTAACCTTAGCATTTACCAAGAGCTTCACCTCATCACCTCAACAATATGATTAGCAACACATACTAGATATGAATAAAATGAAAAGAAATGTAAGAAGCATAAGTAAATAAAAAAGAAAACTAGAGAAAGGAAAGAAGAAGAAAACTTAGAGAATTTTACTACAAAGGCTAATATCCTACCAATGTATCAATGTATCCCAATACTCATCCAAGGCCCTCTATTTATACACATTTTGGAGGGCTAAATGACAAGAGACAAGCTTTACAAATTTCAAAGGTAGGTATAATAGGTGGGTGCATTTTTCTAACAATTTTCGTCATATTGTATGACAATTCTGATCAGCCAGCTTGATGGTCGATTTTGTCAATGTTGGAGGCTCGATCTGATAAAATGGTCTTCTAGAAAAATATACCCCTATCAGTTACGGATCCATAGCCGTTGGAATCAGATCATTTGCGCACGTGGATCGGGAGATATGGTCAAAATACCAAAACGGTGCAGAACAGACGTCATTGCACATCAGCCAACTTGATGGTCGATTTCGCTAGGGAAAACGACTCCGTTTCAAGATGTGTAAAACATGAAAAAGATAGATATGCCTCTTAGCTTTGCAGGGATACAAAGTGCAGCCTTATTGCTTCAGTGAAACTCGAGATATAGCTGATATGGCAAAAGGTGTCGGAACTGGAACTGAACTGGATTTGCCCTTAATTCTAGTAATCTGAAATCACTCAAAGAAACTTGTGAAAAACACCAAATTACATAAAAATATAAAAGATCATAAACACAATTAGACTAAACAATAATAACTCGTATTTGACACAAAACAATAATAAAACATAACTAAAAACTATATAATTATACGAGTTATCACACCCCCACACTTAGATTGTTGCTAGTCCCTAGCAACGACTCAATAAAAATAAAATAAGAAAATCTAATCTAATCCATTTTCGTAGGAAATCACGGTGGCACTTAGCATGTGACACAAGCCTTTAAACCCCTAGGTGTCCCTAGTGGACGAGTTTAGTCTCGTGAGGGTTTACTAGAACGATACCCACAAACATTGAAAAACTAAAATATAAGTAAACTACATACACTAAAAATATTTACTCCTAATCCTTTCAATATAAATTAGAGACAATCTTTGAACAAGTCTTATAAACTAATCAATAGCTCAAAGAATTTCACAAAAATTTATGCTTGAATGTAAATAAATGAGTTAAGCCAATATTAACATAACATATTTCAATCAAAATAGTGTATATTCAAACTTAATCTCAACTTCTCACATGGGATACTCTCTTGATTTTCACTCTTTAAAGTAGTGGTAAAGTGTTTACACTCAATCAATCTCATGAAAACACTTCTACCATATGCTTGCTTGTCCACCTATTCTCCACTATTTAGATCATACAACTTCATAAATCAAGAGGTCTTTATTCAAGGTTTTAATGGGGCCAAAGGGTTATAATGTGGTTAAAGAACAAAAGGGTAAAGATATCACAAAGGTTCCAAAGAGTTCATAGATTTTAGAGACATAATAAGATCATACAAATAAAACTTCTCAAAACTCTTATAAAGCACATAATAACATAGGCTAAATATTCATGTTGAGCCTTTGCATCATTCTAACCAACTTTGTAACATCTTTTTCTAGAAGTTCAAGAGAAGATTTTTTTTTTTTTTTTTTTAATATGGGAATGTATTTGACAATGATCCCTTTCTTTTTCTCTTGACTTTTTCTTTTCTTTTCTTCCCCCACACTTATCTTTTGTTTCTAACCCAAATTTTCAAATAAAAATATCCCTTGTTTTTTTGCAATATGTCTCAAAATATAAAATTCATCTTTAGAACAAGGGTAAGGATATAAGTATATTTAGGCTAGGTGTAAGTTGTGGTTACCAATAAAACATCATATTTAATGTAGGCTCAAATTGGCTCACTAGTGGGGATGTTCTCGTAGAACATTAATAATGGATGGCTGTTTGGCTCTAGTTATAATCCTAATGCCTCTATCATATTCATGTTGTCACATGTATCAATATAGTCTCAAACGGTTTAAAGCAAGTTCTAGAGAATCATGTAATCATAAGAGCACTCAAGAAAGAAATTAGATTGATTTGTATAATGCATCAATCATTATAGGCTCAAAAACTCACAAGGATGATTATACAAGTCAGATTAAGTCTAAACATGCTTCTTTCTCAATCAACATATCATATTAACATTGGCTCATAAAAAGGTTGATATCAAGCTCAATTCTCATGAAAATCTTCTCACTAATAAATCTGTTTTAGACTTATGCAATTCATATCTCATCATAGTATTGAAAGTAACTAAAAAAACACACTAAGTCTAAACATGCTCTTTTTTTTTTTTTTTTTTTGAAGAAGAAGAAGATTAAATCAAACTGACAAGGTATGTCTCAAGTCTCCCTTACTCAGACCTTGTTCAGAATGAATACTTCTAAATGTCTTAAAACACAACAATTTTTTTTTTAGCAAAATATGTCCCTTACCCCCTACTAAAATATGACATTGTCCCCAATGTCAAATTTTAAAGGTAGAATTTAGGAGATATTACCTGCAGAGGTTGCTAACCACTTATTATAACTGAGACACAACAAGCAAAATGTTAGATAATGTCACAAAGATAAAGTGCAATCCACTCCTTGCTCGTCCATATCTCTTTTTCTTTTTCCGAGCGTTTGCGAAACAACCGTAGCAGATAAACACTCATAAGCTTGTAGCTTTTTGAGTAAATCTTCAATGGTTGTAGCAGAAATTATGGTTCTCCTTGCCTCTGAAAACATGAATCCATTATCCACAGCATTATCTAAATATGAAAGCAAATTACTAAAATAACCATTAATATTAAGCAAACCAATGGGTTTCTTATTTGTGACCAAAGATGACCAAGAAGCCACGCAAGCTATTTCTTCCAATGTACCCAGACCCCCTGGTAAAGCAATGAATGCATCGGCAGAATGGTACATGATTGTTATCCGTTCAGGGATACTCCAGACTTGTATTTCCTTACCCACGGTAGGTCCACAAAAATCTGTGAATAGTTTTGGCACGATTCCTAGAACTGGACTTCCTCCGGCGTGTGCTGCTGTAGCGACTGCTCCCATTAAACCCGTACTACCGCCTCCATAAATCAAGTGGATCTTTTGTTGGGCAAGTATTACTCCAACTCTTATGGCTTCATCAGCGAATATGTTATTTTTCCCTGGATAAGCACCTCCAAAGACACAAATTTTTTTAATGCGCTGGGACGAAGTGCTTTCCATTTTTTTTTTCTTTTTCGAGTGCCTGAAAGAGAATGAGTACATGGTGTAATATATAGAGGACTGAGTAGTGAATCAGACAAGAGTAATAATGTCGCCGAAAGTGTATTTGACCTGTCAGAAGAAAATGTTAACCTAACAAAAGATTTTTGCGTGATTTCAGGAAGAAAATCAAAAAGAGAAGAAAAATCAATCGTAAAAGACCAATGCAAAAAAAAAACGAGAATAATTACACAAATCGAACAACACGTAAACTAAACCGAAATAAAATTATTGCAAATCAAACCAAAAGCTGAGAAGTCATTTATTGTAGTTGTGATTGTGGCTCACATCTTCCTCTGGTTTTACGTCCAGAAACGGCTTAAACGCCTTCTATGAGTCGAGGATATGCTTCCCATCCAGTTTTCTTACAAGCTGGCAAACAGGGTCTTTTAACATCAGATTCCCAAGATGTTGCCATTCCTTTTGGAATTGCGGCCATAAATCAAGAATTTCTCTTTGTACGTCTCCACTAGGATGCGTCTCAAGAGAAAGTTGGATATTACCCAAATTCTCCTTACTCAGTCCATCCTTAATGAATTCAATTTTATCATCTCGATTAGAGGACGGAATCCCAATAGAACGACATTTACCGTTACACGTCCATCGTGCACACTTGTGGCAATTTGAACTCATGCGCTTTGCTCGTCGCTTCTTTGCATAAGTGCTTCTACCTGTACCTGGTAAATGCAAAACAGGAAGATATTCATCTTCACGTACCTTGGCTTCAATTATCCAACGTATGTCTTCAGGAATCCCTTTGTGCATAAGCATTCTTAATCTTTCAAATCGAACTTGGTAAAGCTTCAGTAAAGTATTTCGAGGAAAAGGAGGAAATCGTTTCTGCAATCTTGTGAGAATATCATCCATCTTGAAAAAAAATGAAAAAGAAATTGAAAGAGAAATTTATATACAATATCAGTTTTGTGGGTAGCTGATGGAACCGACTTAAATAATCACGGAGTACCGTTATCCGCCATTTAACCGGGGTTAAAAAAAATGTATTTTTTTTTTTTTTTGAAGATTAGTAAAAATTATATTTACATCTAGTTATTTTCAAAACAAGGATCAGAAAGAAAAACAACCTCTTCTTGAGTAACATGATTTTCCAAAAAGAGTTTGAGTCTTTGTCCATTTACCTTGAATACGTTACCATTTTGAGGATTCTCAATGTCAACTGCTCCATAATGATACACATGCTTAACCACAAATGGGTCAGTCCATCTTGATCTCAACTTACCAGGAAATATGTGAAGTCTAGAATTATAAAGTAGAACTTTTTGCCCAACATCAAATATTTTTCTTGAAATTAACTTGTCATGAAAGGCTTTAGTTCTTTCTTTATGAATTTTAGAATTCTCATATGCATCATTTCTGAGTTCCTCAAGTTCATTTATTTGTAATTTTCGTAAATTAGAAGCGTCATCAAGGTTTGAGTTGAACATTTTAATGGCCCAATATGCTTTATGCTCAAGTTCCACAGGTAAATGACAAGGTTTTCCATAAACTAGCCTATAAGGAGACATGCCCAATGCTGTTTTAAAAGCTGTTCGATAGGCCCATAATGCATCGTTAAGTCTAAGAGACCAATCTTTGCGATTTGGATTAACTGTCTTTTCCAAAATTTGTTTAATCTCCCTATTTGCTAATTCTACCTGTCCATTTGTCTGCGGGTGATAAGGGGTTGCAACTTTGTGTGTAATGGCATATTTCTTCATTAATGTTTCAAAAACCTTGTTGCAAAAATGTGTTCCCCCATCGCTTATGATAGATCGAGGAATTCCAAATCGACTCAAAATATTTTCTTTTAAAAATTTAATCACTGTTTTGTGATCATTATTTCGACATGGAATTGCCTCTATCCACTTTGAAACATAATCTATTGCAACTAAAATGTATAAGAAACCAAAAGATGGTGGAAATGGTCCCATGAAATCAATACCCCAACAGTCAAAAATTTCAATTACAAGAATTGGGTTCAAAGGCATCATGTTTCTTTTCGAAATGGAACCTAATTTTTGACAACTTTCACATGACTTGCAAAAATTATGTGCATCTTTGAACAAAGTTGGCCAGTAAAATCCACACTGTAAAATTTTTGCAGCAGTTTTCTTTGATGAAAAATGACCACCACATGCCTCGGAATGACAAAACTTAATTACACTACTTACCTCATTGTCGGGAATGCATCTTCGAAAAATCTGATCAGGACAATATTTGAACAAGTAAGGGTCATCCCAATAGAACTTCTTTACCTCATTCAGAAACTTCCTTTTATCTTGGGTGCTCCATTGAGAAGGAATTTTTCCTGTAGCAAGAAAATTAGCAATGTCAGCAAACCAAGGTGTCGTGGAGACAATTAGAAGTTGTTCATTAGGAAAAGTATCATTTATTGGTGAGGTTCCAAAAGATTCATCACAAACAAGTCTTGATAAATGATCAGCCACCACATTTTCTACTCCTTTTTTATCTCGAATGGTGATGTCAAATTCTTGCAGCAAAAGGATCCACCTCAGCAACCTAGGTTTTGCATCCTTCTTAGAGAGAAGATATTTTAAAGCTGCATGATCACTAAAGACAACAATTGATGATCCAACAAGGTAAGATCTGAATTTATCCAATGCAAAAACAACTGCAAGTAATTCCTTTTCTGTAGTGGAATAATTCATTTGGGCTCTATTTAAAGTTTTACTTGCATAGTAAATTACATGTGGTTTATTATCTTTCCTTTGTCCTAACACAGCACCAACAGCATAGTCACTAGCATCACACATTATTTCAAATGGTAAAGACCAATCAGGAGATCTCATAATAGGAGCAGTAGTGAGCATATTTTTGAGTTTTTCAAAAGCATCTTCACAATCTTTAGTCCATTCAAATGCAGTGTCTTTCATTAAAAGATTACATAGAGGTTTAGATATCGTGCTAAAATCTTTTATGAATCTTCTATAAAAACCTGCATGTCCCAAGAATGACCTAATGTCCTTTACTGTCTTTGGTGTGGGTAGATTAGCAATCAATTCAAGTTTTGACTTGTCTACCTCAATCCCTTTTGCAGAAACAATGTGACCTAGTACAATACCTTTAGTGACCATGAAATGACATTTTTCCCAATTAAGAACAAGATTTTTTTCTTCACACCTAATCAATACATTTTTCAAATTGGCTAAGCAATCATCAAATGAATCACCAGAAACAGAAAAATCATCCATGAAAATCTCAAGATTACGTTCAATCATGTCACTAAAAATGCTAAGCATGCATCTTTGAAATGTGGCAGGGGCGTTACATAATCCAAATGGCATTCTACGATATGCAAAAGTACCAAAAGGACATGTAAAAGTGGTTTTCTCTTGGTCCTCAAGTGCAATGGCAATTTGATTATACCCAGAATATCCATCTAGAAAACAATAAAACTCATGCCCTGCAACTCTTTCTAAGATTTGATCCATGAAAGGCAAAGGGAAATGATCTTTCCTCGTCACTGAGTTAAGTTTCCTATAGTCAATGCACATGCGCCAACCAGTAACAGTCCTAGCTGGAATTAATTCATTGTTTTCATTTTTAACTACAGTAACTCCAGATTTCTTAGGTACGACTTGAGTAGGACTTACCCATTTGCTATCAGAGATAGGATAAATGATTCCATTATCTAGAAGTTTAATGACTTCATTTCTCACTACTTCTTTCATATTAGGATTAAGCCTTCATTGCATTTGTCTAGAGGGTTTAGCATTTTCCTCTAAATAAATATTATGTGTGCAGATTAATGGGCTTATTCCCTTTATGTCAGCTAAGGTCCATCCTAATGCATTTTTGTGCATCTTCAAAAGTTGTAACAACTTACCTTCTTGTAGTTCATCAAGATGTGAAGAAATTATGACTGGAAAAGTTTCACTCTCACCCAAAAAGGAATATTTTAGCTCGGATGGCAATGGTTTTAACTCCAGCTTGGGTGGTTCAATAGTTGATGGTACAGTGACATTTGTAAGTGATGGTAGTTCCTCAAACTTTTGTTTCCAACAATGCTTATCCTGAAAAGATTTTAACAAAGAATCAGTGTGTGAAATTTCTGAAGCATTATCAAACTCATATTCAATTAAATAAGCTTCTAAAGGATCATGGAATGTGGTAGTGGTGAGATGTTCATGAACAAGTTCTTCAATGAAATCCACTTCATGTACTTCTGAATTATCACCAGGTTGCTTGCAAATGTTGAACACATTTAATTCTAAAGTCATATTTCCAAAAGAAATGTTCAACATACCATTCCTGCAATTTATCAGAGCATTAGAAGTTGCAAGAAATGGACGGCCTAATATAACAGGAATTTGAACATTTGGATTTGAAACAGGATGTGTGTCCAAAACAATAAAATCAACAGGGAAGTAAAAATTATCAATTTGAACCAAAACATCTTCAACTATCCCTCGAGGAATTTTTACAGAACGATCAGCTAGTTGAAGTGTAACAGGTGTTTCCTTGAGTTCACCTAAACCTAACTGTTGATAAACAGAAAAAGGCAAAAGATTAACACTAGCACCAAGATCAAGCAATGCACGTTCTATTCTAGTGTTTCCAATGATGCATGAGATTGTTGGACATCCAGGATCTTTGAATTTTGGTGGAGTAAGGTGCTGAATGATTGAGCTCACACTTTCCGTCAAAAATGCTTTCTTTTGTATATTATGTTTCCTTTTAACTGTGCACATGTCCTTCAAAAATTTAGCATAAGATGGAACTTGTTTGATTGCATCCAATAAAGGAATGTTAATCTTAACTTGTTTGAAAAGTTCATAAATTTCTGCATTTTGATTCAAATTCTTTATTGTTTGCAACCTTTGAGGAAAAGGAGCAGGATGCATACCTTTTTCTTTGTCCAAATTTTCAAGAAGTTCAGACTTACCATCATCCTTACCATTACTTTTCGGAGGGGAAAGAGGATCTTGGTCTTTTGATGGAATCTTTTTGTCAATTGCCTTTCCACTTCGAAGAGTTGTGATAGAACTGGCATTTTCCTGTTGAGTTTCATTGGAGCAAGAAACAAGACATTGAGTAGAAGGGTTAAGCTGAGGTTGAGCAGGAAACTTACCTTTTTCTTGAGTGCGTAATGAAGCTGTCAATGTGGACAAGGTGTTTTTGATCTCATTGATGTCCTGTGAAGTCCGGCTATTCACATTTGCTTGTGTTTGCATGAATGCTTGCAATGTTTCTTCCAAGGTTTGTACACGTGAAGGTTGATAGGAAAAAGTGTTGCCCGGCTTTTGAGATTGTGGTACCTGAACATGATTATTATTCCGCCAACTGAAGTTGGGATGATTTCTCCATTCAGGGTTATACGTTTCAGAGTAAGGAGGAGGAAAAGGCTTTTTAAATGTGTTTATGGAATTTACTTGATCATGCAACACTTCTTTAAGAATGGGAATGTTTGGACATTCAGAAGTGGGGTGTCCCATGATTTCACAAATTCCACAACTTTCTTCATTTTTAACCGTTTTGACTTCTTTTACTTCTCTAAGTTCCATGGCTTCAATCTTTCTAGCCAAATTAGCTACTTTAGCTTTTATCTCATCTTCTTGACTAAAATGATATTTTCCTCTGTTAGAAAAAAGATTAGATCTATTGGAACTTTCAGAGGAATTATCTGTGTGCCAGGCTTGAGAGTTATCTGCCAAATGGTCTAGGTAGTCAAAGGCTTCTTCAGGTTCTTTTTCTAGAAACTCACCGTTACACATTGTTTCAACAAATTGTTTAGTTTCGGGAGTTAAACTTTCATAAAAGAAACTAATAAGACGCCATTTTTCAAAACCATGATGTGGACAAGAACTTAACAAATCTTTAAAACGCTCCCAGCACTGAAAAAATGCTTCATTTTGATTTTGATTGAAATTTTGAATCTGTCTTTTCAAAGCAGTAGTTTTATGTGCTGGGAAAAATTTCTTTAGAAACTCAGTTTGTAATTCTTGCCATGTGCCAATTGACCTTGGTTTTAAATTATGAAGCCAAATTTTTGCTTTATCTTTTAAAGAAAAAGGAAATAATTTTAGCTTGACAATTTCATTTGTACATTGTTGGTCATTAAAGGTGACACATACATCTTCGAAGTCTTTTAGAAACGAGTAAGCACTTTCCGATTCCAACCCATAGAAATTTGGAAGCAAAGCTATCATACCTGGTTTAAAACGAAAGTTGTTTGCATTGAGAGGAAAAATAAAACAAGAGGGTGATATGCTTCGAGTTGGTTGCAAGTAGTCACGCATGGTGCGTACTTGTCTGTTCTCATCTTCAGCATGAACACTTTCATTGTCAGCCATGGTAGGAGTTGTATTAGAAAGATTACCTGAAAAAGTTTCACAATAAAATCTAACTAAACGACGAGATCTAAAATCACGTCGCCAAACAAGCATAAAACAAAGTTAATATACAAATTAGGCGGTATAACCAGCCAAACAAAATAAATATACTAAATTAGGCGGTATAACCAGCCAATAAAAACAAATATATACAAAATTAGGCGGTATAACCAGCCAATAAAAATAAATATACTTATAAACTTATATACTTAGTATTGCTTCCCCGGCAACGGCGCCAAAAACTTGATGGAAACTCAATTAAGAGTTGTAAACCCAAGTGCAGGTTATGTTCAAGTAATAAATTCTCGGGTGTCCGAGGTCGAACCACAGGGAAGCGTATTAGTAAGTATAAGTTTATAAATATATAAGAAAAAGAAAGTAAACAAGATATTAGGGAATCAACAACAAAACAAAATAAACAAGATATTAGAGAACAAAATAAATAAAATAACATAAAAGAAATTAAACAAAATATAAAAAACAATAAGAAAGGATGTTGAGGTTAGAGAATCCACTCTTGGTGTTATGCTAAGATTAATCTTGTTTTATTACACAATTGAAATCCACACATAAGGGAGGTTCCAATCGGAAGGTTTAGCAATTCAGTCCAAATTGTCCAACGTCCATAGCATATGATATTATGTTCATTTGGTGTCCTCAAAACTCATAAAAAGAGTCCAAGCATTCCTTATGCCAAGGTATATGTCTACAACAAATCAAGGTTATGAAACCAAGCATTTACTGTGCCATTTTCATTGTCAATAATGAATCAAGATCTCTACTTTGCAAGTATGATTTTAAACCAAAAGAAAATATTATCTATACTAGTGTTTATAAATGATGATTCATTTTAGCTCATGTTTAAGAGACTAACCTTAGCATTTACCAAGAGCTTCACCTCATCACCTCAACAATATGATTAGCAACACATACTAGATATGAATAAAATGAAAAGAAATGTAAGAAGCATAAGTAAATAAAAAAGAAAACTAGAGAAAGGAAAGAAGAAGAAAACTTAGAGAATTTTACTACAAAGGCTAATATCCTACCAATGTATCAATGTATCCCAATACTCATCCAAGGCCCTCTATTTATACACATTTTGGAGGGCTAAATGACAAGAGACAAGCTTTACAAATTTCAAAGGTAGGTATAATAGGTGGGTGCATTTTTCTAACAATTTTCGTCATATTGTATGACAATTCTGATCAGCCAGCTTGATGGTCGATTTTGTCAATGTTGGAGGCTCGATCTGATAAAATGGTCTTCTAGAAAAATATACCCCTATCAGTTACGGATCCATAGCCGTTGGAATCAGATCATTTGCGCACGTGGATCGGGAGATATGGTCAAAATACCAAAACGGTGCAGAACAGACGTCATTGCACATCAGCCAACTTGATGGTCGATTTCGCTAGGGAAAACGACTCCGTTTCAAGATGTGTAAAACATGAAAAAGATAGATATGCCTCTTAGCTTTGCAGGGATACAAAGTTCAGCCTTATTGCTTCAGTGAAACTCGAGATATAGCTGATATGGCAAAAGGTGTCGGAACTGGAACTGAACTGGATTTGCCCTTAATTCTAGTAATCTGAAATCACTCAAAGAAACTTGTGAAAAACACCAAATTACATAAAAATATAAAAGATCATAAACACAATTAGACTAAACAATAATAACTCGTATTTGACACAAAACAATAATAAAACATAACTAAAAACTATATAATTATACGAGTTATCACACGCCATGTCATTTAGTTTGTCATGTCGATTTCATTCACATGACATTCATTCATGTCCCATGTCATTCATATGCCATGACATTTTGTATGCCATGTCGATTTCATTCACATGACATTCATTCTTATGCCACGTCATTCATATTTCATGTCATTTATTCTTTGGCTATGTCATTTAAATTTTGTCATGTCATGCATGTTATACCTTCAAGTTTTAATTTTAATTTGCACATTCATGATCATCCAACTTTTTGAAAAGTGAGATTTTTTCAATAAAAAAGGGTTATTCCCGAGTTAAAATAATTCATGAGTTCTCTGCCGGGTTGCCGGAGTGAATATCATCAATTATCATTAACAACAGAATATCTTTCTTTCAAAAACAAGAGTGATTCGGATTTTTTCTAAGTAAATAAAAACTTCTATGTTTTGCCGGGTCTGCCGGGGAATATAGGAAAATTTTGAATTAATAAGTTTCAGATCATTTTTAACTAGAAATGGGATTATTGCTTCTTTAAAAATAGGAATTATTTTTAAATACCAAATCTGAAACCGATTTTTACCGAGATTCAAGATGACACAAGATTAACAAGGTATCATTTTATACGGGCGTTGCAGGGATGCTAATCCTTCCCCACACGTAACCGACTCCAGAACCCGCTTCTTTGATTTCTCTAGTTTTAAAAGCGCAGACTTCGAAATTGGTTTATAAAATGTTTTCATTAATTTTAAAATGTTTTACAAAATCGGTTTTAATAGGTGGCCGATCACAGCTAGCCAAAAAAGATTGTTGGCGACTCCATTTCTTTTTTGAGGTCATTTCCAAAACCTCGACCTTTAATTTCAAGAGGAATTAAGTCATATTTTCCTCCGCCTGTTTTGTTTTTCTTCACCTCACACGAACAGGTCCTCACGACGGGATCACGTATAGACACATCGGATATGAATATGGACCCTGGGATATGTTGTTCCTAGCAAGACATAATGCTTGGTATGAGGGGGCTTGAAAATACGGGGCAAAGCCTCCTATAGCTTGGACATCTTCCTCTTTCTTTTTGGGTGTCTTGTTTCTCCCTGCATTAGATGTTTTATCTCCTTCGAGTTTCCAGTCTTGATAGCATTCTCAATCATTTCCCAAGAGATTACCATGTTCACAAAAAAATTGGTGGCATTGCCGACGAGTCTATCATAGTATGGGGCTCGTAGTGTATTCATAAAAAGGACAATGATTTCCTTCTGAGTCAGGGGTGGTAGTACTTGGATGGCCATGTCCCTGTACCTCTGAGCATACTCTTTGAAGCTCTCAGTAATCTTTTTATCCATATTTTGCAAGGTGAGATGGTCAGGCGCCATATCAGTCACATGCTTGTATAGGCTTAAAAATGCATTAGCCAAATTATTCCAAGAGCGAATCTGATCCTTGCTTAACTGATTATACCACAAAATTGGGGATCCGCTGAGGCTATGCTAAAAACAGTGAATCAAAAGCTTATCATTATTTGTATGGCTCGTCATCTTTCGGCAGAACAAGTGATGTGGGCTGATGGATCGATTGTCCCATCATATTTTCAAAGTTGGGAATCTTGAATTTAGGAGGAATGACTAAATCGGGGACCAAGCAACGTTCTTTTTCATCTACACTCCCAAATACATCTGTGCTTTCTAATGCTCGGAGCCTTTCATCTAATAGCTGGTATTGCCCTTGGAAATTTGCCGATTCAGCCCCATTCAATGCAACCATTTTCAACTTTTCCCATTCAGTTGGATCATCTAAGTTCAGGATGTTGACGGGATCAACTGTGTTTTGAAAACACTGGCCATCTAACGTTACGACCTCAATCTAACTCTTCTGTGCCTCTGACCCTTCTCTGGCATCCAAGTTTTCAGTGTATCCCTTTCCCTTGATCGTGGAGGACACCAGTTCCATGAGTTTAGTCATCTATTTACTCGATTCTGATTGAGATTTTGCCAACTATTCTTACAATTCTTCATGTGCCCTTTCCATTCTTTCCATCCGAGCAACTTGTTCCTTCTCCATAGCTGTGGCCTGTGTTATAAAGGTGCTCAGTACTTCTTATACCTCTGATTTGAAATGGAAATTTCTTCAAAGATCTTAAAACCAGGCCAACCTCAATTTCATCCCCCAAATATGTTTCATGATGTATGAGCTATGTATGTCCTAGATGCTACTTGATTACCGGAAGATGCATGTAAAGAATAAACAAATCAATGCATGGACATACATACAGAAAACATGTTGATCATGTATGTTATAAATGCAGCACGATGCCGATATAATGCATGTAAAGAATAAACAAATTAATGCATGAACATATACAGAGAAATCATGCTGACTATGTATGTCATGAATGCAACCAGATGCCAATATGATCCGTGTAAAGAATAAACAAATTAATGCGTGAACATATACAGAGAAATCATGCTGACTATGTATGTCATAAATGCAACCTGATGCCAACATGATGATGTAAAGAATAAACAAATTGATACACGGGTATATACAGAGAATGACCATGTATGTTACAAATGTATTCTACAATGAATGATCATGCATGTTAGAACTACAATACGATGTCAATATGATGCATGTAAAGAATAAATGAATTAACACAAGGGTATATACAAAGAATGACCATGTATGTCACAAATGTATTCTACAATGAATGACCATGCATGTTAGGACTGTAACATGATGTCAATATGATACATGTAAAGAATAAATGAATTAATCACAAGGGTATATACAAAGAAATTAATCAATGATTAAACGAAATTGGTAGGACCAATCTTGATTATTCAAAAATCTCATTATGCAAGATTTTCCCCCAAATTTAATCCACAGTTTTTTTGAAACATGTTTTCCCTGCAAAAATCAAAATATTATTTTACAAAATCAATTTTTAAAAACGTTTGGGGTAGTGGGTCTTATCATGGCACGGGTGTCCAAATGTTCATTCAACACTATCGATTTACAATTCTTATTCAATCAATCATCAAATGAGATTATTATCACCATCCGTTTATTGAAAAGAATAAGATCAAAAATACAACCATAAATGTACATACTCCATTCACATATGCATGAAATGGGCAAAATGCAAAAATGTTTGAAAAAAAGAATTTTTATATTTTCAATTTCGAAAAGTCAATGAACATTTGCCCCAACAGTATCTACATATTTAGGCATCACAATGCCTTTGGGGCAAAATTTTAAACTTATTGAGGGCGATACGACGTTCGTTCTTCATTGCCCGATTTGCAAGGCTTAAGATGCAGAAAGATGATAAAGGATTGGAAATGTTCCACCACGTGTCTCTAACTTCAGGTATCTAACGAAAATCTGGCATGGCTTCACCTAGGTTCAATACATGAGGTTGAATTAAGGTTCTAAAGGCGCCAAATTGTTCCTCACTATCGCTGGTGAAGGCTAGTAAGGCATCCCGATAAAAGCGGGTTCAATTTGTTAGAGTATATTTTCCTAAGCCCATACGGAGAACCATCACGAAGGCTTTCGCTATTTTATACTCGGAAATGTTTCACTAGCCCATACGGAGGATCATCACGAATGCGTAGCTACTTTACTTCCACTTAAAAAGAACGGAGCCCGGGTAGAGAGCTCATGTTATGCAAATGCAAGTGTTTGTGGAGGAACAAAACAAACCTTTCACCACCTATTCTACAACCCTTATTCTAATTGCCCCAACAATTTATTGAAACAAATATTAAGAATAGTGTAATGCATTAACCAACCAGAGAGCTATAGTAATATTCAACATTAAATAACTAGAGAACAATAACAAATGCATGTACATGAGCATGAGCATGAACACATTTAAAAACATTTTATTATTTTCAAAATTCGTTTTTTTTTTTTTTTTGTTATTTAAAATGTGGGAACTAAAACTGAAAAATTGAGACTTTTGATAACACACAACTAATTTCAAGCCTGGCTCTCTAAATGTCCTCAGTGGAGTTGCCAAGCTGTTGCAACGAATCTCGCGACTCGTTAAGCGACGTTTAAAATAATAATAATAATGATAATGGGGAAAAAAGAGGAAAAAAAGACTTAATTCCTCTTGAATAAAAATGAGGGTTTGAAAACAACCTCGAAAAAAAAATGGAGTCACCACCAATCTTTTTTGGCAAGGTGTGATTGGCCATCTATTAAAACCAGTTTTTGTAAAACATTTTTTTAAAATCAATTTTGAAATCTGCGCTTTGAACAAGAGAAAAAAGTGCGGGTTCGGGAGTCGATTACATGTGGGAAAGGATTAGCACTCCTATAACGCCCGTATAAAACGGTACCTTATTAATTGTATGTTATCTCAAGTCGCGATAAAAACTCGATTTTAAAGTGGATATTTAAAAATAATTTTCTTTTAAAAACAATTATATTATTTGAGAATGATCCATGATTTATTAACACAAATTTTTGTATTTCCCGAAAAACTCAGCAAAACATGGAATATTTCCTTTATGTTGAAAATTCTCCACATCATCCTTCTTTTTTAAAAAAAGATATTATGTTGTTAATGATAATTGATGATATCCTCCCCGGCAGACCTAGCAGAGAACTCATAAATTATTTTAACTCAGGAATAACCTTGTTTTATAAAAAAAAAAAAAAATCATTACTTATTTTTCATGCATTTTAAATCATAAAAAAATGGTCATGAATATGCAAATCAATACTAAGATACAAATGTAATTTAAACAACATGTACAATTATCATGGCATTGCAAACATTTCTTATGACATGGTAAAAGAATTAATGAAATGACATGCTTGACATGACAAAATCTAAATGACATGACCAAAAGAATGAATGACATGGCATGCTTGACATGGCAAAATCTAAATGATATGACAAAAATTAATGACATGACATGCTTGACACGGTAAAAGAATTAATGACATGGACAAAAGAATGAATGACATAGCATGCTTGACATGAAAATCTTGTTATTACATGGAAAAATCTAAATGACATGGCATGCTTGACATGGCAAAATCTTATTATGGCATAGCAAAACAAATCATGACATGGCATACAAAAAGATCATATAGGCAACAATCACAAAATGACATCATCATGGAATATTTATAATCACATCATGATCACACTAGCAACATGAATACAAAATGACATCAACATGGAATATTCATAAATATAGAATTTGCATAATTAAGATGACAAATGTAGATATCATGGAATATGCATGATCACGGAATATGCACATATCATCATTTTGAAATTGATTTTTCATGTGAGGAATCACATAAATGGCATAAGTCGAAAAATAATTCCTTCATAAGATATTTACATGATTCCAAGTAAAACGATAACCATACCTTTCGATTCCAAAAACTCGTGCATTGAATAATTTCCTAACCTCCCTGGCAAAGCCGGCATTGAATAGGAACTAATTCTCGCCAAATGTTTAGGAAACCGAAAAATATGTTTTTTTTTTACACTAAATTAAATAAAAAATTTAAATATGCAATGCATGAAAATGTGTTTCTCCCTTGAAGTAAGGACATCCATACACCTAAAAAAGGTGTTCGACTACCTTTGAAAGAAACTTAAACTGGATCTCTAAGTTGAATGATTTTGGGCTTGGATTATGAAAAATGCAAATTTTTTGAAACCCGGATTAACTACCCATGACCCGATCTTTGTAAAACCAATTTTTATCTTTGAGATAACATAGAAAATATCCTAAAACAGTAGCTAATGACTCCAAACAGCCCCTCTTTTTACAAATAAAATCAGAAATTTGCTAGTTTAGAAAAAACTCATTTTTGACTCCAAAAACCAGTTTTAGAAAACTATTTTTTTATCCTTGAATAAAAATTCTAAATAATCTGGAAAAATTAGTTTTGACTTGATACATGATGGTATTTATGGAAAAAAATCAGTTTCAAAATTGGACCAAAAATACCTAGGCCAATGTGGTCCCAAAAAGAGAATACTAGCTAAAAATTGCTCTACCAAAAATCATTTTTTTTACCATTGAAGAAAAATTCTAAAAACTATGGAAAATTTATTTTTGACTTAAAACATGATGAACTATATGAGGAAAAATATGTTTTAAATTCGGACTAACAATACCTAGGAAGAATATTGCCCAAAAACAGAATACTAGTTAAGGACTGCTCTACTGAAAACCAATTTTTTACCCTTGAAGAAAAATTCTATAAATTCTGGAAAAATTAGTTTTCACTTAAAACATGATGAACTATATGAGGAAAAATCAGCTTTAAATTCGGACCAAAAATACCTAGGAAGAATATTGCCCAAATCAAAATTTCCAATTTACAAATCATCATTTTTCCAACTAGTTTGTGCAAGAGACTTTGGCTGTAGACCATTGATTTGTCTTAGTCAAAAATCAAGTTTAGAATGATATGAATGCATATTTTTCCAACAAGACAAACATATTAAAATGGTCAAACATGAGCTAAAAATATATAAACAAGCAAAGAAAATGAAGGTTGGCTCAGTGGTTGGTTTCTTGGACATAGTCCCACCTAACCAAAACCACTTGATAAAAATAAAGATCCTCAAGCTTTTCAAACCTTTTATTTTATTTTTTTAAAGAAATAAAAAAGAGAAAGTCTATCCTACCACAATGGTGAAACCCACATCCAACATGCAAGTAAGAAAATCAAGCAAAAGACAAGCATAATAAAGCCTCCATGGATTCGGCCAAAGTAAAAATATGTAGGAAAAGATTTTGCAAGCTTTATTATTTTGTAGAGAATAAAAAGAAAGGGGAAAACCTTTAGAAATTTATTTTGAAAACATTTTATTCAAACAAAAAAAGTTAACAATCACATGGAAAAGAAGAAAAAGAGATCATGAAATCAAAGAAAAAAATAAAAGACGAGAAGAGAATGTTACCTAGCAATGCTTTCCGATCAAGCCATCAAACTCTCCCTCTTTCTCTCTTTTTTATTTTTCTCCTTGAGAGGTTTTTTTTTGCTACTTTTCCTCTTCTCCAAAATATAGTGAATAGAGTATGTGAAAAATGAAAAAAAAAAAAACCTCCCCCCTTGCTTGCCGATTCTCTCCCCTAAGTGTAGGGAAAATTTCTACTCATCTTTTTAGCATTTAGTCATGCTTTGTGCATGCTCTCCCAACATCTTTGCCACACGGCCATTTTCCACCTTTTTGCATGATGCTTTCCTTAAATTAAGGGTCTCCTAACCTCTCATTGGCCAACAATGCCACCTCAATTATTCTTGTCTCCTATCTCTACAAAATATCTAAGCCGTTTGTCATGATCACATGGCTTACTACCAAAATATCTTCCTAGATGGCATTTTTATTCCACTTGGCATCATCATATAGCCTTCACATGCTCTTCACATGGCTTACTACGGAAATATCTAAGCTATTTGTCATGATCACATGGCTTACTACCAAAATATCTATAAAATATCTAAGCCATTTGTCATGATCACATGGCTTACTACAAAATATCTTCTTAGGTTGCATTTTTATTCCACTTGGCATCATCATATAGCCTTCACATGCTCTTCACATGGCTTTCACATCGCATTGCAATTAAAAGGCCTTCCTTGGCCAAAAATGCCATGTAGGTAAGTAGTGGAGAATCTTGTCCTCTATTAAAAATGTCATCTTTTTACTCAATCTTGGCCATTGGATCAAGTTGATCAAACTCTCCTCTCTTTGCTGTTCGTGCTGGCTGAAAATGGCCATGAAAATTCCCGAACATTCCTCATTTTTTTATTTGCAAATTGGTCATTTTCGATCTTTTAGGTAAAATTGCATTTTGACCCTAAAACTTGACCTATTTGCAATTGGACCCCAATTTTGGAATTTTCTTTTCCAATCTATCATATCCAATATAAAACTCAGTTCTGGAGGTTTACATAATTTTTCAAGCTCGTTTTCTATTTTTCCCGGATTTTTCTCTAAAATTGCAAATTAGTGCCCCCAAACTTTGCCTATTTTTATTTCAGCCCCATTTTTGGATTTTTCTCTTCCAATCCATCCCATCCAATATAAAACTCAATTATGGAAGTTTTCATAATTTTTTGAGCTCATTTTCTATTTTTCCCGAAATTTCTCTAAAATTGCGGATTAGTCCCCCGAATTTAGCATATTTGCGTTTCTGCCTCAATTTTGGGTTTTTTCCTCGTCATTTCCTTCTTTCCATCCTAAAACTTAATTATGGAAAGTTTCTCAATTTTTCGAGATCGAATTATATTTTTCTCGAATTTTCCAAAATTGCCCTTTAGTCTCTAAAACCTCGATTTTACTCAAAACGAGCTAATCTTCTGGATTTTCTTTTTCCATTGCCTTTGTCATATATTGAATTGAGTTGGACCAATTTTTCCCAATTTTTACATATGAATTCCTCTCCATTTAGTTTTTTCCTTTTTTCTCAAAATTGAGAATTTTCTCGATTTTCCAATTTCTCTTGCAATCGGCTCTTCCTTTGGATTCACTTCGAATTGGAACTTGGGGTACCTTTATTTATTTATCATTTATCAACTAGAGATTTCAATTTTTCTGAATTGGACCATCTTCGTAGTTTTCTCCAAATTTGTGATTTTCCTATTTATTCACTAAATCTTTATTTTCTTTTTCCTCTTTGCATTGATTTCTCCTTCAACTCCACTTCAAATTAGACCTTCCAATATCCTTATTTATTGATCTTATTCCATTTTGAACCTTCAATTTTGTCCAATTTGATCATTTACGCACTTTTCCCCAAATTCGCAAATTCCATGCTTTTTCCTATGTTGAATTTTGCCATTTGTCTTTCTACCTTTCTATCTTCAATTGTAGATCTCTGATTATCAAGATTTCTTCACCATTGTTCAATTCACTTTCAAATCTTGATTTTCTCTGAAAATTGACTTTTCCAGTAGCTGACTTTTCGAGGTTGACTTTTTTGGGTTGAATTTTTCGTGTTGACCTCCGAGTCAAAGTCTTGGAGACCCATCTGTGGAATGAGGAGAGATTCTTTGCATTCTAGGAAGTTGAAGGAAGAACTTACCTTGTTTAGGGGACGCGGACAAAATTAGGTGTCTACAGCTGCCGCTCTTTGACTATTGCTGAGAATCAAGAATCAAGCAAAGGTAAAATAGACAATAATTTTGTCCGGTTAGTGAAATCACATGTGAAGGAGAGAAGGGAGTTTTCTTCATTTTTTTTTTGTTTTTCATTCATTTTTTTGGTCAATTGTAAATAAAAGAATTTGTCCTTAAATTGAGTTCCCTGACTAATCAAGGCTCGACTCATCTTAAGGAAACGAGTTCAATTTTTTTTAAAACAATAAGATTCTCGATTTGTCCTTAAATTGAGTTCCTGACTAATCAACAATCGACCAGTCTTAAGGAAACGAGTTCAATTTTTGGTGTAAAATTTGGATGTCTTGTCTTGGAAAATTTTGGATGTTTTGTCCGAGAAAAAATTTGGATGTCTTGTCCTGAAATTGAAATGACATGGGTGAAACCAAAAGTCAAGAAATATCTGGATGAAGCGAGAAGTTGACATGAGATGACCTGGGCAGAACCAAAGGTCGAAAAGTGATCTAGGTGAAACCATAGATAATTTTTAGAGATTACTTGGGTGAAACCAAAAGTCGAAAGGTTATCTAGCCAAAATCCTAGATAATTTTCAAATGAGATGACTTGGGCGGAACCAAAAGTCAGAAAGTTATCTAGACAAAACCATAGATAATTTTTAAATAAGATGACTTGGGCGGAACCAAAAGTCGAAAAGTTATCTAAGAGAAACCATAGATAAATTTCAAATGAGATGACTTGGGTGGAACCAAAAGTCGAAAAGTTATCTAGGACAAACCGTAGATAATTTTCAATGAGATGACTTGGGCAGAATCAAAAGTCGAAAAGTTATCTAGGAGAAACCGTAGATAATTTTCAATAAGATGACTTAGGCGGAACAAAAAGTCAAAAAGTTATTTAGGAGAAACCGTAGATAATTTTCAATGAGATGACTTGGGCGGAACCAATAGTCGAGAAGAGATCTGGTGAAGTCAGCAATATTTTGAAAATAGTGCTTGGATGCCTTATCCATGATTTGTGAAAATGTGTTGAAAATTAACCTGGAGGTTTTGAGAGGATGCAAATGCTTCTTGATGCAGATGCGAATTTCTTCAATTTGATGCAAATACTTCATGATGCAGATGCAAAGGTTACAAATTCAAATGCTTCTTGATGCAAATGCAGAGATTAAAGATGCAAATGCTTGGTGCAGATGCGGAAATTAAAGATGCAAATGCTTCTTGTTGCAGATACATAAATTAAAGATGCAAATGCTTTTTGTTGCAGATGCAAAGACTAACAAATATGCAAATGCTTTATGGTGAAAATGCAGAGATTATCAATCTGCAAATGCTTCTGAATGATTCAAAATGCAAATATCCTCGAATGATGCAACTACTTCATGAAACGATGCAGATGCAAAGATCAACAATGTGCAAACACTTCTGAATGATGCAAATGCAGAGATTAACAGTGCGCAAATGCTTCTATATGATACAAGAGATTATCAATGTGCAACTGCTTCTGAATGATGCAAATGAAAATATCCTCGAATGACGCAACTACTTCATGAAATGATGCATATGAAAATATCCATGAAGGATGTAAATGTAATGGTAAAACGCCGATGCTCATGGAATGGTGCAAATGCGAACATCCATGAATGGTGAAAATGCTTCCTAACATGGTGCAGATCCAAAGCTTAACAAAGAGGTAAGTGCTCATGAATGATGCAAATGTCCCTGATTGTTTTTCTAGACTTCGACTTAGCCTTTCGAATTCATTTTTCTCTTTCAAATCAGAATGTATCTCGAACACTCGTGCCCCATAAGTGATCATTCCTTTTTCGGTCTTTGAATATCTCTTTACCCCAACAGTTTTCAAACTCTTATCGACAGAAGTCTGAGCCGGATGTTCATTCCTTCTTCACATTTTTTGGAGTCAAGATCTACCTCAGTAGTCCCATACCTTTGGGTTAGAAAAACTCTTCTCTCATGTCAACATCAAAAATGGTTATTTCCAAAAAATATTTTTATTTCTTTTATTTGTTTTCCCTTTTTATAAAGAATTTCTCATTTAATGAAAACTTTTGAGTCAAAAATATTAACCTCATAGTGTGTAATGTACAAATCTCTTGAAGATTGATGATCACTGTTAGAAATTTTTCTGAATGTCAATTTGTTTTTTTTTTAACTTGAATTGAGAGGCTTGGTACAACAGGATTATGGTTGATCAAAGAAAACTTCAGAACAAAAAAAATGTATGTCCCTTCTAGGCTTACAGATAGAACAAATTTTATAAAACACGAATTTCTTGAGAATCAAACAAATTCAACATTCTTTTAGTTTCCAAATCATGGTGTTTTGACAAGCATCAAGGTTAGTCGGGATGTTCAAACTGGAAGTTAATTTTGGAGGGAAAAGAGTATCAGTTTTTGAAGTCAATCCTCCAAATGAGAGCTGACAATTTAGGAGGTTCAAGAATTCCTAAATGTTCCTCGATGACCACTTCTTTAGTTACAGCCTTGGCAACACCATGGATGGCATCAAAACTTTCCCCATTTTACTCTAGACCACCCATTTTTTGGTTTTCTCCCTAGAGTTCCATTCCTTCCATTTTTTCTTTCTTTTTTTTATTGTTCCACCATGCATTTGAGAATTCTAAATTCTTCCATAGTAAAATGATAATTCGAGAAGATAGGATAAACTCTGGGGAAAAACTCTTCAAATTAAATATCCATGATTTATCAAAATGGACTTTTAAAGCACGTAATTTAGGTCATGGTTCGGGGTTCTAAAAGAAAGGATAAGTAGGCTCAAAATATGTGTTTGAGGGTAATCAGATCAAGGATCATTTCCTGAGGCGGATTCTCTTTGAAACATTTGTCCTTTCTGGACTTCTCTTTCCTTCTTCTGACTTTTGCTCATTTTCTTCTTTGTTATTAGCTTTCATTTTGTCATTCTTTTCACATTTTCCTTTTTTCTTCTTTTTTGTTTTGTTCTTGGCTTTGAACTCGCCATCTTTTCTACATCTTTCTTTTCTTTCTTCCTTTGCATCTCCATTTTGACAAAGCGAGCCCGTACTTATTTGGAAACTCAAATTACTTTGTATCTGTCTTCGAGTTAGGACTTATTTCTCCATGATCTTTGAGAAGATTTTTCCTCACATTTGCCCCCCAGTGTGGAGGGTGATCCTTGATTAGGGTTCGAAGAAGAAAGAATTCTTTCGACTCAAAAGAGGTAACTATGGATAATTTCTTTTTGTGAAAGGAATATGAAAGATGGCCATTTATCATATCAAGCACAAATATTCTCATTGAAGTGCAATCCTTAGGGGAATAGATAATCAGAATTTCATTTTGCACTTTGGAATCATCGAATTCTCATATGCATGATATCACAATTTTTCCTTTTTTCTTGGTTGCATGCCCCAATTATTCATGCGTTAATTCCCCCTTATACTCCATCTATCTATCATTTTCACATGTGATGCCCCAATTTGATTAATCATGAGAATGAGGAACATCGCAAGTCTAGGTATTGATGCACTCAAAAGAGTATATCTTATTTAACCCTACACTAAAAAGATCAGTTGTAAAGTATAGTAGTTAGCAAGGGTTGAGTCCACAGGGATTGGTGTTTAGTTTAATAATTATTAATTTATACTTAAATTCAAATAAAACAAAATAAAAGGGGAGTTTTTGAAATCAGCTTAAAAATAAAGCAATTAATAAAAAGTAAGAAAGAAAATAAATAAGAAGTGATCAGATGTGAGAAATATGACTAAAGGTTCATTCTCCACCACTAGACATCATTAAGAATCACATTCAGATCTATCAATATCAATTATCTATCAAAGTTAACAACCGTAGATAACAACATCCTGTATTACCCCATTCCTTCCTTAGTTCGTCGTTAAGCAAGACGAATGCCTCTACTTAATCTGTAACTATCAAACAACCTAGGATAAACATCTATAGATTCAAAGCGATAGCAGCTTTATGATGAGAAAGATAGGTTGATCTAAGCAACAAAAGCATGAACATGAATTGTTTAACTTAGGTTATGTTCCACTTTGCAATTAGCGAAAACTTTAACATAATCATTAATCACAAATTGCCACTTATGAATAGAAAATCAAGACAATTACACGGATCAAGACTCATAAACTAGCATTAGATAATTATCAAGATCTATCTAGTATGCATCCTAAGCAAATCAAGATAAAAAATGATAAACAATTCTTATGGAAGAACACAAGCAACTTTGATAGAAAACAAATAATAGATAGAATCTAAAAATCAATTACAAAACATGTCTAAGGCTTTGAAATCACCCTTAACCAAAGAGAAGTTTAGCCTAGCATAGGCATAGATAATATATACATAAAACTAAAAAGAAAATAAAAGAATGGAGAAGAAGAAGAATGATGATCTTTGAGTTTTCTCCCACAGATGTATAGTTTGTGGCTTAAAAGATGGTATTTATAGAGTTTTAAAACCCTGGGAAAAAGTCCTTGTCGCACAAGTAAGGTTGGGGGCTAAAAAATCACGTTTTTCTTAGTTTTTCCCGTGCTTTTGCGATTTTTTGGCGTCGCGGCACCGAGCTTCTATCTACCATTTTTCTAACGCACCTTCCTTCATTTCTTCAGCTGATTTGGATGCCCATTTCTTGTCCGATTTTGATGTCTAACCTATCTTTGGAAAGGTATTCAAGTCAGATTCAAAAGTCAAGAAGGAAGTTTCTTCAAATAAGGACTTTAACATCATGTTTTCCTTGAAACAAGCTCTGGAGGTCAAATCTGCCTTCTTGCTTTGCAACCAGAAATTGATCTTTTTGACTCCCGAGTCTTCTTCCATCTTGTGATTATGATTTTATAAGCTCTTTACCCTCATTATTGACATCTTTTGACTTCATTCTCCTTATTGTACCTAAAATTCATAAACATAATATAAGTAAACAAAATAAAGATCGAAAACATAACAAAAACTAAAGGTAGAAAGGCATAAAATGTATATTTCATGAGCTTATCAGCCTATACTGAAAAAGCTGAGTTTCAATCTTCGGTTCCTTGAAGTGACAAGAGAGAATATGGCCTAAAATAGATTTTTCTGAGGAAATGGAATAATCTGGTTCAGTCATTGTGTCCTGAGGTGTCAATCATGAAGTGATGTTTGAGCAATTTGTATTTTGTGGTTATTGGAAAGGATGTGAATGGTTTTGGCGCAACCTTGATGCACATCAAATCACAATGATCTAGATTCTTGAAAGAATGTCTCATTTGTTTGAGTTTCAAAGGAGCCCAATTTTTTTTTTTTAAATTTGTTCCATTGTTCAAAGACTAAGAGAGGTGACAATGGTTTATTAAATTCAACATTTATATTCCTTGAAGCTTTAGGTCTTTCAAGGGATTTAGGCATAGGACAGCCCGAAAGAGAGGTGGGAGGGTATTGGGCCACTTCTAACAATGATCATCAATATTCTTCGAGACTTTCCATTATCAAAACCTCCTTAATGTTTGTTTCTAGACATTCAAATTATTGTTAAAACATAATAAACACAAAAGCATTTAAAATTCCAAATTCATTTATTTTATATGGATGTTAACATAAGACAAGTGCTTTCATCCTGAGGCATATAACTACATGCATGAGAAACTCCCCTCTTGACATGTTTTCCCATAATTCAAACCGGCTATTCCTCGGTACTCTTTTCAACCTTTTCATCTTCCCCCCCATTATGACATCCACAATGGTCCCATCATGCCCATTCAATGACTTCTCCATGCTGTTTGATCTATGTTTCTTACCCACATCTAACCGTTCGTCATTGATGAGTGCTTGAACCTTTCGTTTTAGAGATATGTAATTTTTTGTGGAATGTCCTCGAATCCTAGAATGATAATCGCAATATGCATTCTCATCATACCAGCTCAGATATGGGGGTTGAATAGGCTCCACTGGAACTTTAGTGAGGAGTTGCTCTTTGACCAGCTAGGGCAATAGTTCAGAGTAAGACACGGGGAGTGGCTCAAACTGATCTCTTTTTCGAATGTTCTTCAGCTTTCTCTGGCTGACAAGAGGTTGAAGATTTGCTGGATATTGAGAGGCCATCAGATATGAATATAGACCCTGGGATATGTTGTTCGTAGCAGGACAGAATGGTTGGTATAAGGTGTACCTTACTTTCCCATTGTGACATCTCCACTTGTCTTACCATGAATAAACACTGGCACCTTCCCATTATCTGATTTTTGTTTCTTCTCAAAACCTACCTGCCCCTTATTGCTTAGTGCTTGAACTTTCCGTTTTAGAGATAGACAAATTTCTGTGGAATAACCTCGAATTCAACAATGATAACTACAAAATGTATTCTTGTCATACCAGTTCGGGTATGGGGGTCAGATGGGCTTCAATGGTACTTGAGTGAGGAGTCGGCTTTCCACAAGCTAAGGTAACAACTCAGAGTAAGAGATGTGGAGTGGCTCAAACTGATCTCTTTTTCGAATATTCTTTTACTTTCCCTGGCTGGCCTGAGGTTGAAGATTTGTCAAATAATTATATTGAGCGGACATTAGGTATAAGTAAGAACCCTGATATACATTGTTCATGGAAGGGTAGAACGGTTGGTACATGGGTTGTGGAGGATATTGAGCGGACATTAGGTATAAGTAAGAACCCTGATATACATTGTTCATGGAAGGGTAGAACGGTTGGTACATGGGTTGTGGAGGATATGGGACAAAGCTTCCCCTCCATTGCCCATCATAGGTCATAGATTGGACATCT
Organism: Fremontodendron californicum; assembly: GCA_030761205.1. Taxonomy (NCBI): domain Eukaryota; kingdom Viridiplantae; phylum Streptophyta; class Magnoliopsida; order Malvales; family Malvaceae; genus Fremontodendron; species Fremontodendron californicum. The sequence goes on from JAULJL010000026.1 coordinate 6,333,576, forward strand.
TTTCCTTTTTTCTGGGGTTTCCAATTCTGCTTGGTACCAGATGCCTCACCTACTCTGAGCTTCCCATCCTTGGTTGTCCTCTCCATCATCCCTTTTTGGATTACCATGTCCGTGGGGTCTTTGGTGGCATTACCAGCAAGTTCATCATAGCTTGGGGCCTTCAATGTATTTGCAAATAGGACAACAACTTCTTTCTTAGTTAAGAGCGGTTGTACTTAGGCCGCTGTATCTCTTCATCTGTGAGAATACTCTTTGAGGCTTTCAATGGCCTTCTTTCTCATACTTTGCAAAAAGAGACAGTTCGGTGCCATATCAGTCATATGTTTGTATTGGTCGTAGAAAGCTTTAGCCAAATCATTCCAAGAACTAAATTGACCTCTACTCAAATGATTATACCATCTATTTGCAGACCCACTAGACTATTATTATCCGCATAGCTCATCATCTTTCGGAAAAAACATTTTAAGATGGGCCATTGGGTCAGTTGTCCTGTCGTATATCTCGAAGTTGGAGACCTCGAATTCAGGTAGAATGGCTAAATCGAGAACCAAGCAACATTTTTTCGCATCTGATTCCCAAATATCTCTATTTCCCCCTTAGTTTCCTGATTCTATTCCCAAGGTTGAATTTTTCATGTGTCCATTTTCCTTAAAAGCGGCAGACACTAGTTCCATCAACTTATTCATCTGATCTCTCGATTCGGCCTGAGATTTGGCCAACTGTTCCCTTAACTCATCCTGTAACCTTTCCATTCTCTCTATCCAGGCAGGCTGTTCATTTTCCATGATCCTGACTTAAGATCGAGTATTATATGATGCGAAGTGCTTCTGTCTGGGAGTTTCGGTGGGCGCCCAATTTTTAAACCTTAGAATGACACATTATTATTGTTAGCTTATTAAATGTATGCAAGGATGAATGAATAAATCAATGCACGACTGATCAAACAAATGAATGAATGAATGAATGAATGAATGAATCTATGATTCTTATAATTGTGAAATGAGATAATGCAAATAATAGTATACGCCTTAGGACCAAATTCCAACATAAAGGTTTTTCATTAACTCATAGGAACTTTTTACAAATCCTCTCTCATTCTCGGGTTACATAAATAGATCGGATCTACTCATACTGGTCTTGAGCCTCCTCTAAGAAATTCAGCAGGCGCTATCCATGCTCCCCTATCGGGTTTACATCACACCTCAGAGTCTTTACTTTCTCCGACATCTCTCTGGCCTTGACCACAGCCTTACAGATTTGCCTAGTCAGGTGGTCTATATACTACTGGTCTGCTGCCTTCCCAAGGTCTCAGTCTTCCACCTTGAGCTAGCATCTAAAGCTATGTCATTCCCTGGCTCCATTCGATCTTCCTCTCTCTGTATTCCTGAATGATGGCAGCAATGTCAGCTTTCTGGACTTGCAACTGATGCTCTAAGGTCTGAATGGTCGCATAGAGTGTCTCATTCTCCTTGCGTAGCATGGATGTCCTTTCCCTCTCATTTCCTAACTTTGCTTTCAATAGCTCATCCTCTTGCAGGCATCTTTCTAACTTGGTCGAAATCAGTGACCAGGCATCTCCCCACTTTTGTCGCTCATGAGAAAATTGGGACTCTTTTTCCTTGTTGTCCTTAGCCTTACCTTTCTAGAAGTCCAATTCTTTCTGAGGCTTTTCTATCTCTTTCTCATGGGCGGTCAAAGACCTGCTAGTTCCAATGAACTATCCCTTGGTTCTTAGCCTCTTGTTCTCTTGATAGAAGTCTTGTATATCAGATTGCGCCGTGTCTCGCTCTTTAACCAACGTCCGTGTCTTGGCCTCTTGGATCTCAAGGTCGATCCTCAAATCTTTAACTTCCTCCTAAATCTTATCATACTCATGCTTCAGTTTCCCTTTGTCCTTTTCTAATTCTTGCCTGACAAGCTCAATCTCGTAGAGTACTATCGGCTCTGGCTGAAGGATTATCGGATAAACAGAGGCATCATCGGCATGAAGCATTATGTCATGGATCCTCTTGGCTCTCCAAACCAAGTATCAGGGAGTAGCGTTATCGGTATATCTACCCAATTCTGATCGATGAAAATTTCTCCATGCATTGATGAGCTCATGTGTTTCCTTCGTGTACTCGAGCCCATTATATGCAAAATCTACCAAAGTGAGCCCATGAGTCATCGAGATGAACTGCTCAGACCCATACTGTCTTCGTACCAAGATTGGTGCATAGCTGATAGTTCCCCAAAATTCCAATAACGGAACCCACGGTTTGTCTCCATAACTATACAGAATGGATCCTATCGGCATCCACAGAGCTCTCCAAGTGACGTCTTCTCGGGCTAAACGACAAAGAGTCATGATCCACTGTTTCTTCTCTCCCTTTCTCGGCCACTCTTTCTTGCAAAATTCCTTAAGAGAAATGAAAGTATTTATGTAGGGACGAAGCTTTTCCTTACCCTCTCCCCAGAAATGGCTTTGGATCCAAAACATACAGAAGCTGTGCACATCCCTCGAAACGTCCCTCACCTTTTCTTCGACAAAAATTGAGTGACCTAAACATCTCGGCAAGGATAGCAGGAGACGGATCAATGTGTTTTCCAAGACACTCAAAGAAGTCTACTATGCCCATCTCAATATGCCCCAAGATCTTTGGAAATATCACCAAACCATAGATCGCCAAGGCAAATACATCCACCACACGATCACTGTCTGGATTGTTCATGATATAGTCTCGCAAGAACACCCATGGGATACAAATACTCAAACCCTTATTCTTAATATCCGTGAGTTGATCGGGATCTCCATACCCAGTATGTCGGATAGCTTTTTCAAAAAGCTAACTGTCTTTTGCTGCAAGCAATATATCTTATCAGGGGTGGATGACTCAATACGGAGCAAGACAGAGTACTCCTGAATGGTGGGTGTCATATCTTCCCAGTTGAATGTGAAGCATCGATAGGAGGGATCCCAAAACTGTACCACTGCCCTGATCAACTGCTCATCTATCTGGATCGGGAGAAGTAATGCTATGTCGCCGTACTTCTTAGTGAACTCGTTTTTCCTTGCAATTCCCCATCGACCCCAAATCTCTTCTAATTTTGTCAAATCATTCTGACTCAGATCTAAATAAACCGACTCCGAAAGAACAGACACGAAGCTTCTAGCCAAGCAGTCTCCCCTGTCAACCTGATGCTTCTCTGACTCTGTTCGAACCTCTTGGTATGTCTTGGAAGTAACTGACACTGACGTAAGATCTCGATGCTCCTTGACCGTAGTGAAAACCCCTCTGATTGGAATCGGCTTAAGGCAAACACTCCTAAGTGACCATGATGCATGCAATGAAAACAAAGAAAAATAAAACAAACAAAACAAAGGGAAATGAGTCAGTACAAGGATATAATAATCAAATCAATGCGATATTTAAATAAAAAGATAGAGGTGAGAAAGATTCCTCCGATTGTTCCTAGCTTCGGTACTTCTAACAGAAATTCGTCATGGTTTCACCTAGGTTCACTATATGAGGTTGCATTAGGTTCTAAAAAGGCTCTAATTTTCTCCTCATTGTCACCGATGAAGGCTAGTAAGGCACCCCGATAAAAGCGGGTTCAATTTGTTAGATTGTATTTCCCCGGCCTATACGGAGGTTATCACACCATGAAGGCGTAGGTAGTCTACTACTCCGAAAGTGTTCGGCTAGCCCATGCAGAGGTTAACACCTCACGAGAGCGTAGTTATTTGACTTCCACCTAGAGGACGGAACCCGGGTAGAGGGCTCATGTTATGCAAATGCAAATATAGTGTGTGAAGAGGAATAAACAAACCTTTCACCACCTATTCTATACCTCTATCCTAAAACATGAGCAATTTAATAAAGACAAAATTGAACAATGTAAAGCATTAATTAATCAAAGAATAATTTAATAAACACAAAATTGAATAATGTAAAGCATTAATTAAACAAAGAATACTAATGACATATTAAATAACTAGATAACAGTAAAAATATGCATGCACATGAGGATGAGCACATTTAAAACATTTGATTATTTTCAAAAATTTCCTTTTTATTAAAAGGGAATTAAAAATAAACACCAACTAAAACCAACAAAATTGAGACTTTCGATAACACACAACTAATTCTAGGCCTGACTCTCTAAATTGCCTGCCGGAGTAGTCAAGCTTTCAATATGTGATCCTCCGAGGACCCGTTCGAGTGAGGGGGAAAACAACGGGCAGAGGAAAAGATGACTTAATTCCACTTAAGTTAAAATAAAAGGTCGAGGGTATGAAAACGGCCTCAAAAAAACAAATGGAGTCGCCACCAATCTTTTTTGGCTACGTGTGATCGGCCACCTATTGAAACCGATTTTTATAAAAACATTTTAAAATTAATTAAAACATTTTTAAAACCAATTTTATAGTCTGCGCTTTGAATCAGAGAAAAACAAGTTCGGGTTCAGGAGTCGGTTACGCGTGGGGAAGGATTAGCACCTCCATAATGCCCGTATAAAATAGTACCTTATTAGTCTTGTGTTATCTCGAGTCTTGGTGAAAAGTCGGTTTTAAAATTGGTGTTTGTAAATAATTCCCTTAAAAGTTCATATTTTATTCGAAAATGATCTGAAATTTACTAGCATAAAATTTTCCATATTTTCTGACATACTCAGCAAAATATGGAATTTTTCCTTGATTTTGAAATTCTCTGAATCATTTTGTTTGAAAAAGATATTCCGTTATTAATGATAATTGATGATATCCTCTCCGGCATACCTAGCAGAGAACTCATGAATTATTTTAACTCATAAATAATCTTGATTTATATAAAAAATGTCACTTGTATTTTATGTATTTTGAAAATCATCGAAAATGATCATAAGTATGCCAAAATGTTACTCAGATAAAAATGAAATAAACATGCTCATTTATCATGATATGCAAACATTTTATTATGACTTAGTAAAAAATGACATGACAAACGATTGACGTAGCATACAAAATGACATGTGAATAAAATTGACATGGAATAAGGATGTCATGGCGTAAAGTGACATGGCAGAAGAATGAATGTTATGTAAATGAAATCGAAATGGCATAGGGATTACATGACAAGTGAATGAGTGACATGGCATAAGATGAATGTCATGTGAATGAAATCGACATGGCATAAGAATGAATGTCATGTGAATGAAATCGGCATGGAATATGGATGACATGGCATTAGAATGAATGTCATGTGAATGAAATCGACATGGCATACAAAATGACATTGCATATGGATGACATGGCATAAGAATGAATGTCATGTTAATGAAATCGACATGGCATACAAAATGACATGGCACATGGATGACATAGCATAAGAATGAATGTCATATGAATGAAATCGACATAGCAAATAGAATGACATGACATAGGGATGACATGGCATAAGAATGAATGTCATGTGAATGAAATTGACATGGCATAAAAAATGACATGGCATATGGATGACATGGCATAAGAATGGATGTCATGTGAATGAAATCGACATGGCATATAAAATGAAATGGCATAAGAATGAAGGTCATGTGAATGAAATCGACATGGCATATAAAATGGCATGGCATAAGAATGAGTGTCATGTGAATGAAATCGACATGGCATACAAAATGACCTGGCATATGGATGACATGGCATAATGAATGTCATCTGAATGAAATCGACATGGCATATAAAATGACATGGCATAGGTGACATGGCATAAAATGATGAAAAGGCATGAATGACATGGCATAAAATGATGACATAGCATAGATGAATTTATTTGAGAACGACTCAAAATTTATTAATACAAAAATCTTTTCAAGTTCCCCGGCAAACCAGGCAAAACTCTCCCGGCAAACCTTTACAATCTCTATAGCATAGATAAATTTGCTTGTAAAAAACTCTCCCTTAATTAAAGAGATAAAGATTTTCAATAAAAAACTCTCCCTTAATTAAATTATTCTTTTCAACTTTGCAAAGGACAAATAAGGAACAAGCAAGGACACTTTCAATCCACAATATCCAAAAACATTTAAGCACAATATCCAAAACAATTCATATTCATAAGATAGAAAACATTTAAGCACATATGAAAACTTTTCCACTTTTTGCTTTTCATCTAATTCTTCCCTTTTTGTTCATTTAAAGCAAATTTGTCCATATTAAACTTCTCCCCCTTTTTGTTATATGAAAAAAAAGATCAATTCAAAGATAAAGACCATGCAACAAGAGAAACACAATCATGTATACCAAATGTTAAGCAATGAAGTTCAATACCAATTGTTAAAATGGATAATAAAGTTCAATCAAGAGTTCAAGATAATCTTGAATTCATTTGAAATCATTTAAGCACAAAGTCTCAAGATCATGAGTAAAAAAATTACCAATTGTTATTAAAACAAATACCAATTGTTATCTTTATGCATAATACTCACAATCAAACAATCATACATATAAAAGTCATTTAAGAAAAAAAAAGTCATACATATGAAAAGTATAAGCTCACTTATGAAATAAACATGAAAATCAATTGAGCAATTAAGAAAAAAAACATCATACCAATTGTTAGTACTAACACTATACCAATAATTAATATTTTCATGCCAATTGTTAACACAAAAGGATGAAAATATAGTAATATGACCAATTCAAATATATGCAAGCATGTAAGCACAATGTGTGATACTAATTGTTGTTAAAAGAGATGGTTTAACTCAAAGATTCATACAAGACAAACTTTTCAAGCATACATGACATAAAGAGATACCAAGTGTCATTCAACTCATGTATGTTATCAAACTTAATACCAATAGATATGAGCTTGTATAGCAAAAAGATTAGCATTTACCTCCATTCTTACCAAGCTTTGTTGATATGCTCATTTGACTTTGAATCCTTCATACCAAATGTTTGAGCAAGTTCTTGATGTACTAGGCTTGATTTTGATGAAGATATGATGCTTTGTTTGCTTGTGTTTGAAATGCAAGTGTAAGTCTCCAAAAAGGAATGTAAGGTTTAACACCATTTTACCTTGCATAAACTTAGAGAAATTCTTGGCAAATATATTCATTAGTAGCACCAAGATATCAAATGTTATGAAAGTATATTCATTAAGCTCAAATGATACCAATTTTAAGAAATAGTATTCAATGAAAACCTATTAAGCATTCAACTTAAAAAAAAAAATTAAGCACATAAGGTCAAGTTAAAATCATATAAGCATATATCTTGACCAAAGTAATAGATGAAACAAAAATAAATGTATTTCATTTAAGATCAAGGAGTTCATTATGCATAAATTTACTAGCATAAGTTATGAATTTAATCTTAAATTACCAATAAAGCACAACGAGACAAGATATATCAAGATTCTTACCATAATCATGCATTTGATTTGTAAAAATATTCATCAAGAGTGAATTCATACATATAAGCACATGATGATTCAAGAATTAATGTCAATCATGATTGGGAAATCATAAAATTGATACCAATTGTTAGCTCAAGTGATGATTAAATCAAGAGGGTGGTGAATTGATTTCATAAAAATTAATTGTAGAATTAAAGCACAAGTAATGAAATTGAGAAATTTAAATAATATACTCAAAATGACAAGTAAGTATGCAAATAGAGTATGTTAAAGAGTAAGAAGATCAAACACTAGTGGTTTATAGATGTTCGGCCTTGTGTCTACGTCCTCTCCCTTAGCCTTCATTGCCAAGGAGTTTCCAATTCACTATCTTGAATTGCTACATTTTCTAGGATAAGGTATAACCTTTACAATCTCTATATTTTGCTTAGGTTTAGATAGCAACCTCTACCTGTCTATCTTTTCAAGGCTTAAATAGAACCTCTCTACCTTTTTAAGGCTTATGTAGTAACCTCCCCTTTTTATAAAGGTATTTGTGTAAACAAGATGAACCTCTAGTCGGCTAGGTGTTTATAAGGTTAAGCTCAACAAATAGAGACTATACAATGGTGCTTTTACAAAGGAATACAAGAAAGATTTGAAAGAATTTAGCTTAGAACAAAGAAAACTTCTTGAAAGCTTAAGAGAGATGAAATATATGGCTTTTAACTTTCTCTCTTGGTGTCTCTTGCTCTGGGAAGTGTTAGAGAGTCCCTTTAATATGTTGGATATGATTTATAACCGTTTAGAGTTGACTGGGATGGAAAAGAGCCGTTGGAGCTTCAAAAAAATCGTACTTGATAAACTGCCCAGCAGGCAAGGGATCGATCCTCTACATGAAGGGATCGATCCCCTAATTGTTCCAACCCAAAATATGACCGTTGGAGCCCATGGGATCGATCCTCTCTTTGTGGGGATCGATCCCTTACTGTCCTGCAAAGTTCAATTAGCTATTGACTCTCATGGGATTGATCCTGGGATCGATCCTCTATCTTAGGGGATCGATCCTTTTATTTAAAAAATGTTTTCTTTGATATTTAAAACAGGTCAAATTGTCTCAAAAATATTTTAAACATATATATATATATATATATATTAAGAACATGTATTTTTTAGAAAATGAAGGAGTTTAAAATGTTTTAGCATTTTCCAAAATATTATTAACGAAAAATGCTAAATTAAAAATAATTTTAAGCTAATTAAGCTTAAGAGTTTGTCATTTCAAAATGAATATCAATTCAAAGCTAATATAGCTAACAAAATAAAAATATGAATATTTCACACATAAAAATGTATATTTGATGTGCACCATAAAAGGTTATTATTTTTCTTTTATAAAATTTATACTACAATAAATATTTTTCAAATATTAATTAATAAGAGTAAACCTATTGTTCATGATTTGTTAAAAATCATACAAGTAAACTTTTTTTTTTATTATGATTGTAATATTAAAAGTAGACCTGTTCATGGATCGGGCCGCAACCCAATTTTTTTTCTTATCCAAACTCGGGTCTAACCTGTTCGAAAGCTCATTTTACTATTTATTAAATATTTTAAAAAATTATTCTTATATTAATATTTATATATTTTATAATTAAATTTAAATAAAAATATTTTTTTATTTACTAAATAGTAATTCAGGTCGGATCGGGTTGACCCGAATTACTAAAATCTTTGTCCAAACTCGATCCAATTCGGGCCGGAAGAATAGCCCGATCCTTGAACAAATCTAATTAAAAATAGTCTATTTCCTATATTGTTAAAATATCATGTTATTGGTAACAGAGTACACACTAAAAATAAAAAATAAAAGCTTAAACCAATCAAATTACTACTTAATAATGTAGTCGGTATATTATTAATTTATATCTTAGTATATTTCTATTCTCTATTGGTAGAGAAAAAAATTAATTTATTAGATGTTATAAAAATTATTAATTATCTATATGTAATTTCTTAAGTTTATTTGTTATTCTTTTAGTTTAATAAAATTCTCTATCAAATGCAAATTTAACTTACAATTAAGTGTATGTGTTCTACTAAAAGTATTAAATATAATGTCATTTTTCAAAGAAAAAAAAAAAGTCCTCTCTCTAACATGTACCCAAAAAAAAAAAAAAAAAAACAACAACTCCTCTCTCATGCCTAAGTATCAATAATAACATTTTACCTTTTTTTTTATAAAAATAATAACAATTTTAATTTTAAATATGATAAATGAACCAAAAAGTTCAGATAGAATTAAAATCGAAAAATGTACAAATTAATTGTAGACATTCAATTTTGTTCGAATTTTTAGAATATTTTGAATTGAATAAGTTAATTTCTTTTGAGATATCTAATTTGAATCAAATACATCATTCAAACTCGAAACTAAAAATTAGTTTTTCAAAATTACAGCCAATTTTTTTTTTCATAAAACCAATTTATAATCCAAACTTTGGATTCAATTTATTTTTTAACTTCATATTAGATCCTGATTTATTTTGTGGGCTCAAATTTTGCTTTTGAACGCATATTGAATTTCAAATAATTATTTTTTTAGACTTTATGAACGAGGATTGAGCCTTAAATATGATTAAATGGATTATAATTTTTGGATTGAGTTTTGGAACCCAAATTTAGTAAGCCCACATCTATTTTCTTAGGTTGCATAATTCTTCCTTAAAAACAAAATTAAAAAAAAAAAAAAAAAAAAGTACCACCTGCATAAAAGAGTACAATTTCAAGAATCCGAAAGAGCTTCATTAATCTTCATCGTTCAACTTCATAAAAATTGGCCCTAACCCAAAGTCACCCAAAGTCTTGTTCATTAAGTAGAAGATAACTAGTAGCAAAAGGGTAACATAAAAAATAAAAATAAAAAAGGATTTACAACTACTAAGAAATAGAATTTGGCTTAAAAGGAAAAAACTATACCGAGAATGTGCAACACTTTTTTTTTTTTTTTTTTATATAAGAGGTCTAACCTGAAAATAAAAGAAGAAATTGCAAGTTCTAAAATTTGAATCTTGGATTTGCTAAATGCTACCTCTTAAAGATGATCGCAAAAATCAACTGGGTTAAAACCCTAAGTTCAGTATGTGCAACACATTGTTCCAACTCAACCAACTTGATAGGAGGAGCTCTTGGTAAATTGAAAATAGCAATAAGTTAGAAAGACCTGGAGTATTTCCTGATTTCATACATGATTGATGATATGGAGACAAGATCTTTGTTCAGGGCAGTACCGCCATTGATCCTCTTTATGCAATCCGAAAGTCTGGTATAGTAAAGCAGCAGCTGAGTCAATGCAGCCCTTAAGATTTCCATCCCACACAAAAAGTTACTGAAGGACGTGATCACATCTTTGTGCATCAGTTCTATTGCCGCCTTCCATCTGCTACCAAAATCCTTAATAATTGGCTCGACTTCGGCAACCGTTATAGGCCTTTCAGAGCTAGCATTAGGATCCTCCGCTGATAAATAACTTTCACATGAGTCATATCTCCTCATAATAAAGGGTGCAAGTGATTCTAGTCATGAGTTACTTGGATTTAACTCGGAAAATATGCAGTCTCAACTCATTGACAATCAAGTTGAGTTCGAGTAGTTGAGCGAGCCAAGTTTGTCCTTTAATACTTAATTTGAGTGATTCACGAGTCTAATTAAGTTTTTTATTTTTTGTAATATAACCAATATATTTTATGTCTAATATGCAAATGTTCGAGCTTGAGCTAAATTTTTGATGTTGATCTGACCTAATCAAGTTTAGCTCGAGTAACTTGGGTACGTTTTTAGTTGCCCTAGGCACCTAAAAGCAAAGTTCAATTATGCTTAAACTAAGCTTCTACTCTCAAGTTTTGTATTCCATTCGGACTGAAGCTTTTTATATAATCAACTCGACTCAATTACACTCATACTCGAAAGCATTTGAAAGAATATTTAACAAGGAGATCTACTTGGAATACTTACAGGCTCGAGTCTTCACAAACTTTATCAAATCACTAAAATGCTCCACTAGCAGTTCCTCCTGCATGGTGAATGGATGAAGTAAAGATAAGCTGCTAATATAAAGGTGGAGACAGAAATGTGACACCACCCATAAAATAATGATAAGAGCAATCTCTACTCCATAACCAAGTTCAGCCCTCTTCCTTTCATCCCACTGTGTGTCCTTGACCCTATCCTAAAAATCTTTTGTGATTTAAAACTAAAATGCAAAATGGCCAAGAGGGCCAAGAGGGCCTTTACCAACAGGTTGAGGTAGCAAACAGGTGGGTTTGGGCATTTTGAGTTCAGGTCATTTCAGGTCCGGGTGGTTTCCCGTTTGGACTATTTTGGTTTTGTTTAGGTCATTCTTGGTTCAAGCCCTTTCGTGTTTGGGTCAGGTTTGGGCCGGGCTAGTCAGGTTACTATTTTTTTTTATGGAAGATGTAAGCATTTTAACATGCTTTTCAAGTTCGGATCCAATTTCAGTTGGATTTTTCGGATTCGAATTGTTTCGGATTCTTATAATTTCGGGTTCAGATTGTTTGAGTTTGGATCATTTCAGCTTCGGATTTCTCGGGTTCGGGCCTTTAACTTTTTTGGTCAAATCGAGTTCTGGTGGGTTTTCGGCTTCTAGTTCATTTTGCCACCTCTACCAACAAGCATGTGCTTGTTCCCATTAGCGACATGCATGCAGGTTTGACACAATCAAAACCTGCATGTTGCCACAGTAGTTCTTTTGAACCATAGTGCAAGAGATGAGACCAGTGGACACCATCAATTAAGAATGTAATGACAGTTCATACACAGTAAAATTTTCTAATAGAGGGATTATTTTAGAAAAATGAATCTCTAGCAATAAGTAATAATTGATAATGGTCTAGTATCTGCGGTTTGTAAATGAAAAAGCGTGCTATGTCAACTAAAGACTAAAGTTTTAACTGTGGTAATGCTCTGGGACACAAATAATAGAGGGTAATCATTGCAAGCACACTCCAACCACCTATCCACCCACCCGAAGTTTAACTATGATGCAACATGGTTTAAGTACATCTCAAAACTGGTCACTTACTACAAATAATCCTGTGTTACTCTTTAGCAGATCCTCAAAGTGCAGTTGAACTTTCCCACCTTCAGGACCAGCTTCCTAGATTCCAATAACAAAAGTTATAAAAAAAAAAAAAAAAATCAAAGCAGTTAAGGTCTTGCAGCTATTTGACATCTAATACAAACAGATAATTACTTCTTTCAAGAGATTAACATTCAAAGCAAAAGAATTCAACCAGAATTTTAATGTTCAGCCGTGATGGATCCAACCTCTTTGTAACATTATAGATGAAGATCAAGTATAATAAGAAACAAGAATTGAGAACCAATATTTACCTTCAGTACTGCAATTGTCATGTCACAGTTGTTTATAAGAAACACAATTTGTAATTTTGGTTTTGAAAACATTTTTGCAAGCTTCATAAGGAGGTCATCAACAGCCATTCTCAAACGTTCCATATTCAATTCAAGCTGCATATTTTGAGGATAAATATTTCAGATGATTAAGTTCACCAAAAGACTCGTAAAACAGTTTACGACGAATTCTAGTGTCTCTAACCTGCCCATCTCCATATTCAACATTGAGATGAATAAGAGAAGCTGTAAATTCAGCATAACGCCTCATGACATAATGAGGATGAATATCATCTTCCCATAACAGCTTCAAATTTGCATTCCGCAGACTGCTGAGGTGCATGTCAAATACCATCTTAAAACGAGGCCAGAGAGAAATGTTAACCTGTTCAGATTCAGTTGACACTTAGCTTTAGGATCAAATTTGACATCACAAAAGCTGAAGGTAACCACAATTTTTGCAACAGACGTCAATGGTGCATTATGAAACAAAAACTTCTATCTGTTATCCACAAATCCAAGTTCCATAGTAATTTCTCTTTCCCTCAAAAAAAAATTTCCATTATGGAAAAAAATTCTTTCAGTTAGGCCTCCATATCACAATGTTCATTGCCTCCAACAGCTCAAATAAATATGCGCCTTAACATAAAGTCCCATGTGAACCCTAAGGGCCCCTTAAGGATGGCCAAGACATTACACGTGTGGAATTTGAAAAGCATAAAAAATATAGAAGCTATTTTCTGTGAATACCATCAGCAATGCCAGAGAGATAAAATTATTTATTATAATCAGAAGACAACAGACCTTGTCTAGATATGAATCCAAGCATGGAATCCTTCGCCGAGACATAATAAGCTAGAAAGGAAAACTAAAATGTCAGAATTGGAAGTTACAAGCAGAAAACCAAAAGACAGATATTAAAATTACAAGTTAAAGCTTAAACTGGTCAGAGAACAAGCTGCAAAAAGATTAAACCTGACTATATAATGGGTTCAAGTTCAGATAGATCAAAGTCAAGGAGCCTAAGAAAATTAGTACACTTAACATACTGTAAACCACCATAGGTTATCTAAATCAAAGACAACAAATCAGGGGGAGGGGACAGAGGGCAGAACTCAGAAGTTTGATTCAAAGCGTGCTTAAACCTAAATAATGAATCATGAATGAGTTGCAAATGTACTAATCAAATTTGCTGTCAGGCAGCATGAAGCATCAAATTAGAAAAGAAAAAAAAAAAAAGAACTGTTATGGTAGGCATACAAAGATGGACCCTAGGTCAGACAAGAAATATTTAAATGTAAACAATGCAAAAGCTTCCCTTGTTATAGCATCAGTATTGGGAAAGACACTGCTCAAACTACAAAAAATTGATACAGCACATCATATGCATGAGCACGAGTGGAAGCAGAAGAAAGAATGATGTAATGTAAAGGCTTTACTTTGTTTTGCACATATCCAAGCCATGATTCTCTTTAATCCACTAACCAGCACATGAAAATTTGCCACATTATAGCCACCAGAAATATATACATACATACGCAAGTCAAACCCAGTTTACCAGAACATTCATGAACCCTTGACATAAATAAAATTTAATCATGTAATCATCCAAGCAATCAATGCATAGCAAGTAGCATAAGAGTCTACTATAAATGTACCTGCAGTGTGAAGGCTCAACCATTAGTTTCAAAAACAAAAAATTGCTAAAAGACAATTATGAATATAAGACAACTTGAACCAATCACCTGGTGCTGGTGTATTATGCGTATCATAAGCATTAGGCCAATAGCATCATAACAATTTGGAAGGATAGAATTGAAGTGTTCATCAATGACAGCAAACGGACCTGAAGATACGTTAACACCTGAGAAATCATTAGAACCTCTCTCTGTCATCCTGAAGGTATGAGAATGATCTTTGATGCTGTGTCCTTTTCTAGTTTTCAACAATAGATCAATTTTTTTTAGTTCCTAAAGTGTGACAATTTCCACTACTTGTTGAATATCATAAGCTGACATAAGGCTTCAAGATCACTGATAAAGTCCTATACATGTGACAATTGCTTCTCATATGATGGATTGCAAAGAACATAAACCTACAGTGCAAGTGTCCATGCACGTCTAACAATAATCCTAGTCATGCATGTGATAAATCTGCACTTTACCAGCAAAAATTTCATAAAAAATGGACTCCTCCCCAAAGAACTCATCACAAAAAAGATACCTGCACATTGAGAAAGGGGAAAAAAGGAAAATATTAAACATGCATAAAACTCTGGACTTAAAATTAGATGATAGTCAGAAACACATCAAGGAGTAAAGGGTACTCAGAAGTTGCTGTATCGATAAGCAGCTTGTGCAAGCTCCGGAAGAGGACCTCATAAGGATACTTTAAAGAGCTGGCCTCTGCAATATGTGGAATAAGTGCAGGTTGATCAATGTCCTGTAAAACAATGTAAACCATGGAATCATCCAAACAGAAGATCTAAGAGTTAAAACACAAATAACCACAGCTATTAATCAATTTCCTGAAGCCGATCAATTTAAACCATGTGCTTCAGCTCTCAAATTAAGGACATATCAGTCTAGAAACAATACACACCAATATTACATCTAACATGCAGGTTTCTAATCTTCAACAGCTTTAGGTTAATTCTTCTGGCCTAATTAGATGTAGAATTTAGGTGTAAACTTAGTCCACAGGACTGGTTTAAGTAAGCAATCAGAGTAGCATGAAGAAGATTTAGCCTAAAGCTAATATTTTTGCATAATTCCCTAAAGCCACTATTGACAGGTGTCCAGGTTTGCCCATTGGTGCATGAAGTTAGTACAGGAAAATGGCAACGGATATTTGCCAACCTTCTCTGAGGTGCTACTTGGGGCAATAATTAAAGGAACAAAGATAAGTTCCAAAGGTTTCAGAGAATCCATGATACCCATGATCTTCCCATGTTATATATCTACCTAAAACAAGAAAGGAAGATAAAGTTTCTTGATAAATCCTTTATTATAGTCTCACTGTTTGGGTTCTACCTATGTAATCCAGGTGATTACAATTGGAAGGAGATCTTTCTTACCTATGTCCATTTTCATGAAACCAAAATCAGATAAGCAAAGGCATCTCTGAAATTTTGTATCAAGCAATAGGAACAAGCTCAGAAATATATTTTCTAATTTTCTTCTTGGATCGACAAGTTTACTAAGCGCATGACCCATGTACCATATACAATCAAAGGATTAGAAAAGACAATAGACAAATAGCCAGAAAGGTAAATAAGACCATCAAATACTTCATCTCATGCAAACCAAAATTCTTCAAATGCTCAGCAATTCCTCTCCACCATAATTTCCTCACAGAGTGATGTTAATGAACTTGGAATTACGTTCTAACAAATCACAATAACCCCCAGTGCACTCAAAAGCTCATGAGTACTTCTCCCTAGCTACATGAGAGAAAAAGTATGCAATCTGCTCACTTCATACTACATTTCCACATAAGCACCAACAAGAAAGCTTACTTTTCTCAATCAACTTTGAATGAGATAGTATCAAACTATCCACAAAACCCACACAAAAGGAGGCAGCATGGAGAAAGGCCGAGTAAGCTCACAAGGACTTAAGCACTAAATCTTGAATTTAATGAACTGAGTGTTAGCTATGTACAAGATGAGATAATCCATCTTTGACAACTTTAGGCTCTAAAAATGGAATCTTATACTAAACCAGTTCAATACACCATCTTCATTATGTGAAGACAAAACCAATGCAGACTTCCTAAAAGTGAAACCGGTTATAAACTAAGAAATAAAAAGGAAAAGAATACATGCTAACAAGCCTAGTGAAAAGAATGTCATTTCATAAACTAAATAAAACTTAAAATGCATATGCATTCACAAACAAGCACATGCAGAGCGCAAGTAACACACACAAAAAAAGAAAAAAACAAGAACAGTAATGCATTGTTAAGAGTCATTTTGAGTTATGAACAAGGTGGTTGGGGATAATAAACTGTGTAAAGCACTTTTATATCTAAAGTGTCCGGTGGATTTATTTTAAGTCATAGAAGAAGAAAAAAAAACCTTTACATCTAAACAATTATATGTCAAATCAAATTCTTATATTATATTCATATTTTGGTTATGTAAAGCATAAGTGCTATGAAAACTCTCTAAAAGAATCATTGAAAAGGAAAGCAAAAGAGTGATTGATGCTCAAATACTTGCAACTGAAAATTGTTCATTCAGTGGTTTAATAATAAACTAAACACAAACTATTAAATATATGACAAATTTAACCAGGTTGACTGTCAGAAAACCTTTAAAACGTTTAATCTCTCCCCCAATGCAAAAACAGCAGAACGATTTTTCAGTGGTTCTCTTCCTCTTGAGAAAAGACTAGTGCTTCTGGTCTCCACACCAATCAAATCATTAGATGTCGCAATATCTAACTGTAATTTCTCCAACGCTTGAATATAAGCTCGGAAATGCGCACTTAGAACCTGTAAAAGGTGCAAAACCATTCAATCCTAACGAAAAATCCCTTGTACCATGGTATCTCAGATATTAGTATCCTCATCTTTCACAACATGCAAAAACTGAATAAGCTATTAGCTACAGTCATCTGATACACGTGCAACAACAGTAACGGTAAAAGAGTAAATGTAACACAAGTAGATTGACCAAAAACTAAAATTTGACAATACAGCTGCCACCATAAACATCCAAGTTACTTATTAGGTAAGCATGGTATGGCTTTCCAGTGCAGAAGGGAGAGAGAGAGAGAGAGAGAGGAGGAGTGGGGTGGAAGAGCTAAATCAGTCTACTCCAGTGTTAATCAAAGCTTGAGTTTAGCTACCTGGTTAACTTCAAAAAGGAAGCATTGCAGCAAACCCCTTCTCTTTTTTCACATACTAAAGCGAGTGCATGCTTACCACTTAGTCTTGCTCATTACATAATAGCCAATAAAGTTAAACTTGATTTAGAGCTTGTTAGGCCACACCAAAGGACCTCAGCTCAGATAAACAGGCTCCCAATACAGCATGTGGCCATAGTTCACAATAGAGTCCAATGACAGAGACTCTAACCACTAAGAAATCAAGTAATGGGCCATATATCACATGTTTCCTCTTTCCTCACTGGTGCTTATGGGGGCAATATCCAGTGAAAAGAATATAAGTACTCCAAAGTGAGAAGGCCAGTTACAACACAATATAAGTACTCCAGAAAACTGGTATAAAGCTTATGACAAAGCTCTCAATTTCCAAGTTGGTTGAGCCACCAGAGCTCTAAATATATGAACCAACTACCTCCAGATGAGAACTTTTTTTTAAAGAAACATCTAAGTAATACCAAAGAGAAAAGGTTACATATGCTTTCATCATGAGCAAAAAAACAAAGAAGAGTGTGGTTTGTAGTCTTTTAGGGCTCCAAAAACTCGATTAAACATTCAGTAAATTGACATTTAGGTAGGAAATAAAACTGGTATTATGTCTTAAATCTTCTCAATAATTGCCAAGAAAAATCTCTTGGCAGACCACCATCAATTCTGGATGATTTTGGGGAGAAATTTTTAAATTTAAGTGTAATGAGAATTAGAAATTATTATATGGGCCCATTCTACCACATCAATTATAGCTGCAAAAATCAGGAGATAACACTTACTTAAAAATTGTCATGTCTGCACATGTGAACTGGACTCACTATTTATGAATCTGGCAAAGTTACTGTTATTAAGTTGTGGGTTTACTTAGGTTGACATAACAATTTTAATTGGCATGTTACGTCCTAATTTGTTGGAAACTGTAGCAGGAAGGGTTTTCCAAAGGCAGAAATTAGCAAAGTAAATTAAGTTGCATGATAAAACTTTTAAAGGGAAGAGAGGAATAGAAGCGAAAAGAGGAATGACACCTTCTCCCTTATTCGGAAAACATTTTAATAGACGGTGAAGGATTTGGAGGTATTAAGGTAGACTTCCAAAACCCTCCGAAGTCCCTTTTTTAAATGCTCCAAATTGAGAGGGAAAAGTTTCCTCATAAAAGTTTTAGTATTTACTGACAAAATTACCCTTGTTTTCACATATTTTATTTTAATTTAAAAAATGGCATAATTTTGAACATATACAATTATTTATTCTTTCCTTTCTTTTCCACTCTTTAACCAAACAAGATTTGTTTCTTTTTTCTTCAATCACCCTTTTTAAGTAAAGCCAAAACAAGGGGAACTGTACCTCTGTCCCCCTCTTCTACTCTTCCCCCATTTCTTCCCCTACTACTTCCCAAAATAGTGCAAATCTATATGAGCTACATAAAGCTTCTTTATTACCTATAATGTTTATAAAAGTACAGTTGGAAAAATTTTGGATTGACTAAGGACATTTTTACTCATTATATTTCTAATTGCCATTTAAAATATTTTTTATTATAAATATTAGTAAGATTTATTCAATTAGTAATTCTAATTGCATCAATTGACTATCATTAAAATATTTTTTAATTTGCAAATAAAAATTCTAATTACATTTAATGACTTTGATTAAATAATATTTTCTTAATTCTAATAGTATTAAAAAATTTATAGATTATATTTCAAATTTTAAGATTTAAAATATTTGTATTTTACATATAATTATTATCTTAAAATAAATAAAAAGAGAAAGCAAGTATTCACGTGCAACCCATGTAACAACAAATATTAGTTACCAACAATAAAATACAACACAAGCTAAGTTGATTAAGCTTATCCTATATCCTTTTCTTTTTTGGTCAAGAGCTTATCCTTTATCCTTTACATAACAAAAATATGAACATTGAGAGAAATCAAAGCTCTAAAGCCTTCACCTTATTCATTGTGTCAAAGTACGCTGCACGAACTTCACTGTGCACCTCCTTGCTATGTTCTTTGAGGAAGGAAATGACATACCTAAATTCCAGGTTATTGTCCATCAGACTATGGCAAACATGCACTTTATGATAAAAACAAGCTCAGCAACTTACAAAATTCAGGCACAAATGTAAACATGAAAGTGAACTATATTCTTAGATATATGGAGTAAACCTTGAAGCAAAAATATCATCCAACTCAGCTTACTAAATGTTATGCAAATGATATTAATATAAACCTAAAAAACTTCCTATTAATAGGTCAACTACAAAATTGGGTGTTCGTGGGTGTACAAGGATGCATCAGTATGGACTGTAGGCATATGCGATGCATGCAATTGGTGCTTTTGCACATGTTAGAGTGGGTATGTGAGATCATAGGTATGATATAAATTCATTCTCAGTGAATATACATGGTATATAGAACATTAATGCATCACTAGAAGCTTCTTATGCAGTTAAAAAGCACTAGGCCAGAAAGAGCAATAAAAGAGCCAAATTGTCATTTGGGGAGTTAGTGGCACTCTACAATACTTTTAGCTTGTTAAACATCCAACCTAGAACCAACAATCTAAAACCATTTGACTACAGGTTTTAGGTTGGATTAACCCATTATATGATTTGGCATGATATCAGTTAGGCCTCGGCCTTGTTTGTTAACCCAGTGTGATAGGCTTGCTATAGCAACAACAAGTGAAATCAATATCGCACAATAGGCCCATTATATGTACACATTAATTACAGGCCAATTGGCTTTTGGTTTAATGCAATTATACAATTTGACGGAGTGTGTCAGAATTGATGAAAATTCTTAAAAATATACATGGTGTTCCTTGAAATTCAGATACTGAGATAGATCTGAGCATCATGGTGTTGAACACAATAGGAACATTCCATGAGCCGCCAAAGGAATTCATAGAGGAAGCTTACTTGTATTTTAAAAGAACATTTTGTTGAAGGATCTGGATGTTTGTCTTTGGTTTCCTCAGTGCTTGAAGCTTTTGAACAATAAAATCAAACACCTACAGAAAGATAAACATAGATGAGAGTTATTTCTTTATACTTGTTAGTAATAAGGTTTGTAATAAAATTTGAGTTTAAAAGTATGCAACAGATCACTACTACATTATCAAATGGCATCACTATAGTAATCAGAAAACATATGACAAGTTTAATTCAAAAACACATATATGAACTCCAAAATACGGTAGATATCAGTCTATGCTCAACAAAAACTGAAAAAAAAAAAAAAAAAGGAACTTTATCTGGTTAAAAATTCAAAGCAAATTCCCAAAAAAAATCAGCAAGACATATTCCAACTCTTAGTTTTCTTATACAGGGTCAGAGTTAAATCGAATCTAAAACCTGTAGGATAAAAAGTAGGTGCTAAATTAAGATAACATTTAGGGATTTGTATATTTCAAAAATCAGGTTAAGCTTCAGTTTTTATGTGAGAGAGAGCTCCTACGAAAAAAAAGGTAAGTGCCAGTTAAATTACAGCATGCAATGGGCCCTAATTGAGAAAATTGAATTTTGCATCTGACATCTCTAACCATTAAGGGAAAACATCATTCGTAATCCAGCCATGGTTATATGGAGGTGATTCAATTTTCAAATAACATATAGTTTATATTTTTCATGGTTCAATACAATGACTCTTAAAATCCTAGATGAACTGCATTCACATTTCAATTCATTTAACACCAAATCAACAACATCGTAAAGTTTTGAAAACAGAATTCATGTGCATATATGATAGCATTGGTAAACAACAATTATAGATGAAATTTCTAAATATTGAAAATTCATTCCATAAATGGAATGAAACATTGTATTATTACTAAATAAGAACAGCATTTTTCTGTTTTTTATTTTTATTTTTTTATTTGGGGGAAGGGAATTTGAACCCAACTCTTTCAGCAAGGGGATACATGCACCTACAATTGAGCCAAATGCTTAGGTGCAAAAAGTAAATAAATTCTGCAACAACTAGAAAATTTTCCCATAGATCTCCAGACACAGAATGTTCCATCAGTTAAAAATGTCTCTAGGAAATGTCCACAAAAATACTCCAAGCAGAATGATATGCATGATGGCAGATAGAGGGTTAAAAAAAAGCCTGGATCTTTTTGCTAGAAGACACATATAATACAGGAGTAATTACTCAATGTCAGGTGAACTAAGTTAACCTTTGATACTGCTTTCTGCCTCAATTTTTCAAGCTCAGGCTGAACATCTTTCAGTGCTTTTGAAGCTTTAACCATTGGATCCACTTCAACAAACTTCAGCTTCTTGCTTAGAATGTCAAGAGTTCTCATATATTCATCATTGACCTGAAAGAAAAGCCACTACAAGTACATTAGCAAAAATGAAAGATGTATAATACACCAGAGTATTTTAGGACATTAATAGCTGAATTCAGAAAGAAAAACAAGAGGATTTAAGTTCAAGAAATCAAGACTGAGTTATATATTTTACAAACCAAAATCAAACACAGAGCAGAAAACAGTTACTTCCGCCACACAAGCATCAAAAAGACATACTTTATCCACAAAACATATAAAGAACGACAAAACAAGCCGTTTCCCACCATGTGAGCTCGACTACATGGATCGTGTTACATCATTGTGCTCTATTTAGAACCATGTTTTAAGTAAGAATAGTAAAAGCACGGGTTCTTTTTTATAGTTTCCACCTATGACTTTTCTGGCCTTCTCCTCCTTTGGACATGACATTCTTATTGTCTCACATCTTCTAAAAGTTCTGAATAGAATATTACTAAGCCTTTATTTCATATGTCCAAACCACCTTAAACACATCTCCCCATTTTGTCCTGAACTTCTGTGATCCCCACCTTTTCTCAGATGCATTCATTTAAGTTCATAACGATAAAAGGGAAAAAATACTTGGGGGTTGCAGGTGCATGTATTATAGAGAGAAACAGTAAAGAGGAGGAAGAGGGAGGCATAGTGTGTAAATTTCTGTTTTTTTTCCTTTTTCATCTGAAGTACATGTCCTGCTATGCAGTCAAAAATCACACCTAAATTGCTTCATTAAAAATGCTTAAAAAATTTACACCAGATCTAGAACTCTCCCTAACCTAAATAAAAATTTTAAAATTCTTCAGCTCATATTCCCTCATGGGATCTTAAAAGGATCACCCTAAAAAAAGATTAGCCAACTGACGCAACCCCTAATGCTTGCATAACCATATTTTGCCTCATAAGACAATATCCAAAGACACTTTTGAGCAAGACATTATGCAAGAAATTTCAAAGGAAAAGCTAAAATGATAATATGCACATTAGAGGTAGGCGGCCAAAAGAAATCATAAATACCTCTCCATCAACAATTATGTCAACCATCCTTGGAGGGACTATAATGTCTTCAACAAATTTAGCCAGCTTCGATTCTGCCACCTGTTCCGAAAACAATTGATGAATTAGCAAAACCATTTTGGAACCTAAGAAACTACAATTGAATGGAAAGAAAAGATAAAAAATTTTAAGAACAGCATTTAATATGACTAATCTACTGTGTCGTACCAGATCAGAGTTGAACATAGTAGTAATAAAATTTGTTTTATTTGATTTACAGGTTTTATTGCAGACAGCAGATGACCATGACCCTGATGCATGTGACAATAAAGACAATAATAGCATTTATAGTTGCAGTCTGCATGTTTTAGCAACATAGAGCACATATTGCCAACAGGTTTAAATGAGAGTATAAATTAACCAAGTTAGAAAACATAAGAATTGATTAGAGAAGCAAATTAAACAAAGGACTTGCTTCTTTTAATGGAATCAACTATGCAGTCTTACAGAAACTTACAATTGATATTCAAGTGAAGTGTACAAAATGAAGGCAAAGAAAACGGAGGAAAACCAAATTGAAAAGGTTCGTTGAGTACATATAAAGGTTTTAATGATAAACATCAGTGATGAAAAGATGACAACATCCTCAAATGAAGAAGACAGTAGAAAGTGGGAAAACATAGAATTGATTAGAGAAGCAAATTAAACAAAGAACTTGCTTCATTTAACGGAATCAACTACGCAGTCTTACAGAAACTTAAATATGATATTCAAGTGAAGTGTACAAAACGAAGGCAAAGAAAACGGAGGAAAACCAAATTGAAAAGGTTGGTTGAGTACATATAAAGGTTTTAATGATAAACATAAGTGATGAAAAGATGACACCATCCTCGAATGAAGAAGACAGTAGAAAGGGGGAAAACATAAGAATTGATTAGAGAAGCAAATTAAACAAAGAACTTGCTTCATTTAACGGAATCAACTACGCAGTCTTACAGAAACTTACATATGATATTCAAGTGAAGTGTACAAAATGAAGGCAAAGAAAACAGAGGAAAACCAAATTGAAAAGGTTGGTTGAGCACATGTAAAGGTTTTAATGATAAACATCAGTGATGAAAAGATGACACCATCCTCGAATGAAGAAGACAGTAGAAAGGGGAATAGAACTTTGAAACTCCAAAAGGAATTTTAGAACAAAAAATCCATACGTTACAAAGACTGGTGTTTTATTTTTCCTTTTTGTTTGAGGTGCTATATAAGTCTGAATCTTTCTAGTCAAAAAGGACAATAAATACTCTCTTATGGCAATCAGGATATATAGTTTAAAATAAAATTAATGATATAGAAAAGGAAAGAACCTAACTTTTGGATATTAAAAGACCCTTGATGCATGAAACATGGATAGATAAACATTCATGATTATAAATCGTATAAAGCACATCGAAACAACCACAAAGAACATATAACCTCAACCAGCTTTGAACAACTGCATAAATCACACAACACCAATAAAGATATTTCAAGGTGCATTAATCTACATGAACTATATTACTAATCTGGAGTTCCTCAGGTTGCACCATCCCCAAAGAGGAGAGAAAAAGGAGAAGAAATGCAGGGTAAGATAAGAAAGAGCAATTTTCACATGAATAAAGCACATATACCTACAAACTCATTTCTTAAAGGTTCGTTTTCTCTTTGCAAAATTAAGGCAAGATACAAGATGACAATTCTTGTTTATCCAAATGACCAACATACCAGGCATTTGTCCTATGCTAACTCCAAGGCAAACAAACAAAGAACTATTTTTTTTTTTCCAAAGGAAGCAATACCTTGCGATTCTTTAGCTTTAGACCCATATCCATAGACTTCTCTTGGAGTATTTTTATGTCTGAACTGATAGAACCGATCTCAACCTGGCAAAATTTTTAAAGCATATTAACTACTCTGGTCACACGAATATCAATTCATAATAAACAACTCCACTATGAAAACAGTAAACTTCAGATTTTTGTAATGTAGTTGAGAAAAAGTAAAACTGATATACAAAAGTATAAAAAGTTGAGTAGCAAATAACGATAATAAGCCCACCAAATCCTGCACGTGCAAATCTAAGCATGACAAGAAGATTAAACAAAGGGAATCATTTGATTTGCCCCCTATTTTAAGTTTCAAATACATCTTAGCATGCTTATCTGCTGAACTTATTTCCGGTCAATATTCACAAGTACTAGCAAGAGAAATACAAATACCATTTTCAGAAATAATTGGAAAACTGAAAGCAAGCAATTCCAATGGCTCCTAGTAGCTTACATATGAATGCATCCAGAATTTATAGTCTTTTGCATATTAACCCATTTATAAACATTACCCTGTAACCACTCTTAGACTTACAGAATTAGAAGGATCCAGATTATAAGACCCACTATGTCTTAACTACAAACCAGCTGCACAGACAAAGAAAACAGAAGCAACAAAATCTTTACCCTATTCATACGCTTGTGGCTACATAGCTTTTCAAGGAAAGATCATCAAGATTAAATCCTCTGACCAAAGAAATTACTTGCTGCCAGATTTCTTCTACTACCCGTTTGTTCATAAGGCATTATGACTATTTTTCGCACTATAACTTGACCTGATTGTACTACTTTCAACTGGCCTTCCATTTGCAAATTAACTGAAATTCATCTACGCCTTAATCTAACTAGCCAGTGCAACAAGGTCAAAAGTCATTTCAAAATTATGCAATAGGAAATCAAATCAAATCAATATTGCTCTCTAGTTCACAGTTTTATGCAAATGTAATTTATCTCTATTTGAGTGTCTAATTGAACAAGTGACATCTAGTCACAAAGGGTCTAAAAGTGGCTGTTTATAATCAATCTGGGAAAGTGGGAAGTTTGATTAAGTTTTGAATATTCAAACTTCACACGTTCATCAATTAGTTATGGACCCCAAAAAAAAGGAAAGAAAAAGATATATATTAAAAAGATGATCTAATGGTATAAATAGCATCAAAAACCTTCAACAGCTAGCATACCTGAAATCCACTGAGAAGAGTTTCCATTTGTGACAAGATGCTATCACAATCACGAATTTGATCATGGAGAGACACTAGATTATCACTTTCTTTTATATAATCCTGCATCACCGCAATACTTGGACCACCAATTAATAGAATGATCCCTTGCCTTTGTACGCAAAAATAATAAGGACAATAATGATGGTCCACACACAAAAAAGGTAAGTAAAATAAGATGCTTGAAGATAATAAAAGAGTGCTTATGTGAAGATTACTTCTAAAATTTAACAAATGGCTTGGCAGAATAACAGCCATACAACATATGGCACAAATAGCCTCCAAAGAAACATTATGTGCTAATTACCATTCCTTTGTTACATGCTATAAGAATGACTAAGCAAAAATAACAAATAGAAACACAGTTAATGTATTGCCCAAGCATTAACATGCTCTAGTAACAAAATACCATATCAAACGTGTGCGGTGCGATCTTACAAGTAATCACAAACCTGAATTGAATCCAACTCAACTTTTCGCAGGTTGTTCTCAACCCCCTTTGTGTACTCCCTTAGTTTTATACCTTTAGATAATATGTTTGCAACCACCTACATTATATATGTGAGGGTAAAAAACATATAAGCCTCTACAGCTTAAGAAACAAAATTTTTCCTTTTGAATCATTACATGTGGGGTCTGACGATAGATTAAAACATTAGGGTCTAAAAGCGAACAATACGAAAATTACTTACATCATCATTTTTGCATTCTTCCAATTCTTGTTGAAGCCCCTCCAATGATATATCATCACTACAAACAAGAAAAAGGAAATTAAAACGTCAATACTCCTATGAAAAATAAGTCATTTTGTTGTCAGATTCAAGAGTTCTAAGAAATTAAATCCATAAAAAAGAACCTGCTGGCATCTTCCTCAACAATCAAGTCTCCAACAAATGTTCCAAAATCAAACAAATTTTTGGGGGTGTGATTCTGCAAAGATTGATAAGATAGAATTGTAATACTAATACATTAATAACAACAATAAAACCCTAAAGTCTCAAAGCAAATTGAATTAAAAAAAAGACTACTGCATTGTTTGCTGCAACCTCGGCCATATTGTTCGATATCCAAGAGCTCAGTAGCTACGCTCTAACTGAAATAAAATTAAATACAGCTATAATCAGTTTCTTCCTGTTCTAGGCAACAAAAAAAGAAGTTTTGAAACTTGAATCATTGTTTTAGATTCGGATCTTAGGTAGCTAACAAAAGGCTAGGAAATATACTAGCATCTAAGACAGTTCAATTAAAATTCAAATATAATTATAAAATTTTGTAAAACTGAAAGAGATACAAAAGATCTAGAGGAAAAAAATCGAAAACCAGGCCCTTACTCATCCATTTCTATGAACCAAAAATTCAGATTCTAAGTGAAAATGAATGCATTGCTTGCTTCGATCGAAGCCGATCCAAGAGAGTAGCAACCGCGGGTGATCTGATATCCTTTTTCACTCTCCGTTTGAGTTCTATGGAAGGTCAGATTGGATCGGATTAAAAAAAAAAAAGGTAAATTTGAAAAACATCCATTCCACAGTAGAATAATTATTGAATGGTATAATGGAAAAAAATAATTTGTAAAAGGGAAATGATAAAATCTAAAATTTTGAAAAGAAAAATTGTAAAGATAATTTTACCCCTTATTAAAACATTTGGTTTTTTTATATAAATATAGCAAAAAAAAAAAATTCCCAAAATACCGATCCTTTTAGATTATTTCCCAAAATACGCTGGTTTTAAAATTAGCTGGGAAATCGCCACCTCCCATGGCGATTTCCTAGCATGAAAAAATTAATTTTGGCTAAAAATACCAAGAGAAATCGCCATGGGGGTGGCGATTTCCCTTGGTGTTTTTTTTCAAATTTTGCTAAAAATACCAAGGGAAATCGCCACCCCCCATGGCGATTTCCCTTGGTATTTTTAACCAAATTTGTAAAATAGATGAAGGGAAATCGCCATGGGGGGTGGCGATTTCCCTTCATGTAAATTTTTTTTTTAATTAATAAACAAATTTTATTTTTTTTTTTAATTTGTAAATTTTATTTTTTAAATTTAAAAATTATAAATTAAATTAAATTTCTTATTAAATTAAAATATGGAAAATTTTGTTTCTTATAAAAATTAAAAAAACAAAATAATATTTCTTCTTAAATTTGTATATCAAAAATTATATTTGTAAGTTTTGTTTTAATTTTAAAAATTTGTAAGTTTTGTTTTTTAATTTTAAAATTTATAAATTAAATTAAAATAATTTTTTTATAATTTTAAAAATAAAAAAATTTCTTAAGGTATATTTTATTATTTAAAATTTATGAACAAATTTTTTTAAATTTTGTTAATTGATTTGTATTAGATAAAAACAAAAAACAAACAAAAAAACTTGCATTACATTTTCATAAGCAAACAAGTGAAATTCTGAAAAGCAGAAAAAAAAAATTTCTAGATAAGACTTATGATATAGGTTTTTAGACAGGTTTCAGCTATATTTCCAGTCCATCAAATGCTGTAGAAAATATTGGAACTTGATTCTTTCTGCAATGGATAAGACTGATGATATAGGTTTTTAGACAAGTTTCAGCTATTTTCCAGTCCATCAAATGCTGCAGAAAATATTGGAACTTGATTTTTTCTGCAATGGATAAGACTGATGATATAGGTTTTTAGACAGGTTTCAGCTATATTTCCAGTCCATCAAATGCTGCAGAAAATATTGGAACTTGATTATTTCTGCAATGGATAAGACTGATGATATAGGTTTTTAGACAAGTTTCAGCTATTTTCCAGTCCATCAAATGCTGCAGAAAATATTGGAACTTGATTTTTTCAATGGATAAGACTGATGATATAGGTTTTTAGACAGGTTTCAGCTATATTTCCAGTCCATCAAATGCTGCAGAAAATATTGGAACTTGATTCTTTCTGCAATGGATAAGACTGATGATATAGGTTTTTAGACAGGTTTCAGCTATTTTCCAGTCCATCAAATGCTGCTTAAAATATTGGAACTTGATTCTTTCTGCAATGGATGAGACAAATGATGGGATTTATCAATCACATTTTGCATTGAATAAGTTATAACTTTTTCAGTCAAATAGTCCTAGGCAGAATATCAGAATCAGATTCCATCATATACAAAGGATGGGATTTGTCATCTGGTACAACATAATGAACCATTATAAATTCATAATACTTATGAAGGTTTACAATACCCCCTACAACAGTTTTTCAATCAGATTTTTCCTGAGTGCTAAAACCTCCTCATTCTCATTCTCATCCTTCTATATTTCTTCTTTCTTTTGCTACACAACATGAGCAATAGAGTGATCGCATTGGTCTACTATAATGGCCAAATTCATAATACTGACATAGGTGCTACCTTTGATTGTGAACGTCCAAAAAGTTTTCGTGATGAAGACGACGTCACATTAGAGGAACTGAAGCTGCAAATTCATACAAAAATTAAAGCTGGAACTAGAAAAAGAGTTTCAGAGGTTAAGTACAGGCATCCTCTTTCTATTGGTGAAGGATGTGTCCGATATAGAACATTTCCACTTGAAGATGATGATGATGTCAGATGCATGTTTTATGCTCATGAGACATTTGCAAATGTTGGTGTCCTTGAGTTATATGCTGACATAGATGATGTTGACGATGATTGCGGCCCTTCAAATGTTCGCACAACAGAAAACTTTCCCATAGAAGATTATGATTCTGGGTCGTTCTATGTTCACACTACATACGATGTTCCCACAGAAGAAGTCGTGCCCTTATCTCAAGCTACAACTTTTCAGACTTCATTAGTCTCACAAACCCTAATTCCTACTACCCTCGAAGATGAGCCAGCTGGTGTTGATCCTGTTCGTCCACGTGGAGTCCATGGTGAAGATGTTGGTGAATTTAGTGAGCAGGAAGAGGATGCTGAATTCGCAAATGATGACAATACTGATTCTGACCCAGACGTCGTCCCTGCTGAGATCAACACTCATGGAGATATCAACACTCATCGAGATATTCCCCCATATCAGGCTGCATCCCATATGCATACACTGGATCTGGAGGCAATGCATGTGCCGGAATTTCCAGAGTATGCTCATACATTAGCTATGCCTCTGACATTTGATCCATCTGCAGTTGATCTGTGTGTTGGGTTACAATTCCCAACGAAAGAGGCTGTGCTTTCAGCTATCAAGCACTATAACATCAAAAACTCTGTAGATTACAGAGTAATTGAATCTGAGCCGACGAAATATTATGCCAAGTGCGTAATGTATGGGAATGGGTGTAATTGGAGAATAAGGGCAACTTTTATGAAGAAGAAACATCTATGGGAGATTAGAAAATATGAAGGGCCTCATACTTGCACATCGGGGAGGATTTCACAAGATCATTGCAAGTTAGATTGTAACATGATCTGTTCATGCATTTTGTCATTGGTCCAAGCAAATCCGGAGATTTCCGTTTCAGTTTTGATCGCTGAGATGCGAATCCGGTATGGATACATCACCTCCTACAAGAAAACATGGCAAGCAAAGCAAAAGGCAATTGTTCGAGTATTTGGCGATTGGGAAAGATCGTACAATGAGCTACCTAAATGGTTAGGTGCAATGCAACATTTCGTGCCTGGTACAATTGTGGAATTGCAAACGGTACCTGCATATAACGGTGATCGACTGGTCCAGGGTAAGAGAATATTCCATCGACTATTTTGGACATTTAAGTCGTGCATTGAAGGGTATCCGTATTGTAAACCTATTGTGCAAATAGACGGTACTTTCTTATATGGAAAATACAAAGGCACATTATTGTTAGCTATTGCACAAGATGGCAACCGAAACATACTGCCAATTGCCTTTGCCATTGTGGAGGGTGAGACAACAGAGGCTTGGTCATTCTTTCTTAGTAACTTGCGCAGACACGTGACAAAACAGCCTGGCATTTGCTTGATGTCTGATCGACATGAAGCCATCAAAGCTGCGATTAGACGCGATGGTGGATGGAATCCTCCACATGCATATTCAGTGTACTGCATTCGACACATTGCAGTGAACTTTATGAAAAAGTTTAACAATAAGGAATTGCGTCGACAAATTGTTAACATGGGTATGGAATCAAATCATAGTTATTTTATCTCTTATATTTCGTTTAGCATATAAAATAATATTGAAATTCACAAGTTTTTTGTTTTAAAATTTATTAGGATACGAGTTGAGGCGACCGAATTTTCATTTCATGTATGACAATCTTCGTGGAGAAAATGCAGAGGCGGCTAATTGGCTTGATAGGATCCCCAAGGAGAAGTGGGCGCAGTCATATGATCAAGGAAGGCGTTATGGCCATATGACAACCAACCTAGCTGAATCTATCAATTCGGTGTTGAAGGGAACGCGTCATCTTCCCATTACTGCTTTAGTGCAATCAACATATTATAGGTTGGCTGCACTTTTTGTTAAGATAGGGAACAAGAAAATTGCCATGATGGAGGGAGGGCACACATATTGTGAAACAGTCACACAAGCTATGCAAGAAAATCCCAGGAAAGCTAACTCCCACATTGTTCGTAATTTTACGCGAACAAATCAATCTTTTCTGGTTGAAGAGTTAGTTGCTCCACAAGAGGGTGTTTCTGCAATGAAGTACAAAGTCAACCTCAGTGACATGTGGTGTGATTGTGGAAAGTTTCAAGCACAAAGGTTCCCTTGTTCACATGTAGTTGCTGCCTGTGCACATGTCCATGTAGATTGCATGCAATATGTGGACAAAGTCTATAGACTGGAAACTATATTGAATGTTTATAGACATGAGTTCGAAGCTGTTGGAAATGAAGGTTACTGGCCTCAATATGATGGTCCAGAAGTGTGTCCCAATCAAGAAATGCGGAGAAATCCACATGGTCGGCCAAAATCAAGTCGTATTCGTAATGAAATGGACCTCAGGGAGAAAGGCCAACCAAAACGTTGTGGATTATACAGAAACGAAGGTCATAACCGTCGAAATTGTCCGCATCGATTTGGCACATTGGGGGAGACTTCGCATCAACAATAAATGAATTACATGTTTTTCTCAACTTATCATGTACTTTGGATTATAAGGGAAAATGTAATGCAAGTTTTTTTGTTTGTTTTTTGTTTTTATCTAATACAAATCAATTAACAAAATTTAAAAAAATTTGTTCATAAATTTTAAATAATAAAATATACCTTACGAAATTTCTTTATTTTTAAAATTATAAAAAAAAATATTTTAATTTAATTTATAAATTTTAAAATTAAAAAACAAAACTTACAAATTTTTAAAATTAAAACAAAATTACAAATATAATTTTTGATATACAAATTTAAGAAGAAATATTATTTTGTTTTTTTAATTTTTATAAGAAAGAAAATTTTCCATATTTAAATTTAATAAGAAATTTTTAATTTAATTTATAATTTTTAAATTTAAAAAATAAAATTTACAAATTAAAAAAAAAAATTAAAATTTGTTTATTAATTAAAAAAAAAATTTACATGAAGGGAAATCGCCACCCCCCATGGCGATTTCCCTTCATCCTTTTTACAAATTTGGTTAAAAATACCAAGGGAAATCGCCATGGGGGGTGGCGATTTCCCTTGGTATTTTTAGCCAAAATCAATATTTTGATGCTGGGAAATCGCCATGGGGGGTGGCGATTTCCCAGCTAGTGTTAAAACCAGCGTATTTTGGGAATTAATCTAAAAGCATCGGTATTTTGGGATTTTTTTTTGGCTATATTTATATAAAAAAACCTAAAACATTTAGTGTTACAAAAGAAAAACATTTCTCTTTCTGGCTTGGCTTCTTCTCGTTTCTCCCTCCCTCCTGTTTCTTTATTCAATGAAGTTTCGCTTTCCTTCTCAGAGGAAACTGAGTCGCCAATTGTCATCATGCTTGGTCAAATTCCGGCAAATCTTCGACCATATTTCACGTGATGTCAGATTTTGATTACCAGGTCACTCTTCTCTCTCTATAAACTAATCTCTGATTCTTAGCCATACGAAAAACAACAATGTTTACTTGGCATGTCAATTTTTGGAGAGAGCTAAGTAAAACTTTTTAGTTTCATTATTTTTTGGTGTTCTTTCGATTTTTCTTTTGTAGATTTTTTTTTTTATTATTTTTATTATTTTCAAAAAAATGTAACTGCAAAATAAAATCTAATTCTTCGCTTTTAGATTTGCTTTTCTTTCACTTTGCAGTAATTTCAGTAATTGGCCTTGGATTGGAAAGAAAAACTTTACAAGAGATTGCCTCGATTTCTCACTTTTATTAAATTATCTAAAGAATCGAGAGTATTGAATGTTGTAATAGAAGATCTAATGAGTGCTACAACACTATGATGCAGGCCTAAAAGAAGATTAGTCAGTTTATTAAAGCTTATTTTTAAGTGTTAGCCGAGTCAGCAATTTAAGGAAGATATATATATATATACTATCTAAAAGGAATATTGTAAGATGGAATTCATAATAAAAAATATATTTTCTCTCTACATTTTGCTATCTCACACTCTCTTTCATTCTTTTCCTCCTTCTATACTTTTACAACTCTCTCATTCCTCCTCTATATTCTTCTCTGCTCTTTCAAGTTACCAGTTGATATCAATTTGGCTCGTATCATTGGTATCAGAGCCGTCGATTTTGGCTATGGCAGAACAGTGGTTGACGGAATGACGCGAAGAATTGCGCAAAAATTTGGAGGAAATGTGTGCAAAAATGGAGCAATTGTTTGAGCGTACCCTCCAACGGTTTGATGAGGTTATTTCTAAAATGAAATCATCGGTCCAAGCTGATTTCTCTGCGGATCAATCACAAAATTCAACAAAACACATGGTCTCAGAGATGGAAGGATCATCTGAAGGGGGTGAACCGGAGTTGGGAGCCTCTTATTGAGACCAAGATGCTAGAAGCTTCTGATAACACCAAGATGTTCGATGAAATGTCTAATAGAATGACAAGTGAAAATAGCCTATTTCGACCATTTGAAGGTAAAAGCACTAATCTAATTCCTAGTTCATTAAGTGATTTTTAGAGTAATATAAAAGTGGATGGTCTTATTCTTGGTTTATATATATTTGGGAAGGCTTATTCAATTGTGTTTATGGATGTGAATGAGCTTCTGGATGTCAAAGACCCTTACGGGTTTAGGCTTTTGTTAATGGGAAAGGGACTTATGATGTTGGTAATGGGAAGGCTTTTGGAATGAGTTCGGCCTTGGAATTGTTTAAGAAAATGCTTGATAGGAACTTGATTTTGTGGAACTCAATGATTAATGGAGACCTTGACCAAGCAAGATATGCGTTTGAGATAACTGGTTTCACCTGAGGGAAAGTAAATGTTTTCACTTCCGGTGATATTCAAAGATGTGGAATTTCATGGCTATCAAGTCATTTACGTGAGCAAGCTTGGCAAGAGATGGCTCAGATAGCTAAAGCGAATTTGGGTAATGTGAAGGAAATTCTTGAAGTGAAAACACCAAAGTGGTTGGCTGATAGTGTTGCTTCTGCTTGTATGTTGTATGGTGTGAGGTTTCACCCAATCATGTGTTCTAGACACCATTGCAGGTTTTGTGGAGGAATATTTTGTGGTGAGTGTTCTAAAGGAAGGAGTTCAATGCCCAAAAACTTTCGTGTTGCTGATCCACAACGCGTCTGTGATGTATGCAGCTTGAGTCTGTCCAGCCATACTTGATGGAGCAAGTTAGTAATGCTGCTCAGCAGCCAACTCATGACCTGGCAGACTTGAGTACTTTGAGATCTTGAGTTAATTTTCCCTAGGGACAGTCCATGGAACATGAAATTTATAAGGCAATAAATACATTACGGGGTTATATTACTAAGGTTGCTTCTTTGAAACCTGAGAAATCGATTCCAGATTCAAATTTTCGAGAAACAAAAGGCATTGCCATAATATCTGCTATGAAAGTTGGTGTCATGATTACATACAATATTGGTACAGGACTTGTGATTGCTTGTAGAGAGGATGGCTCATAGTCTCCACCCTCTGCCATTTCTTCAACTGGTGTAGGATGGGCAGCTCAGGCTGGGGAAGAATTGACAGATTTTATTATAATCTTGAGAACAAGTAATGTTGTTAAGACTTTTAGTGGCAATGCACATCTTTCTATTAGAGCTAGTTTTAGTGCGGCTGTTGGTATTGTTGGACAAGCTGTGAAAGCAGATATACGAGTTGGCAATGGTGCTTGTGCTGCTTTGGAAAATGATGCTAGGGAGAAAACAGTTGCATGGCTGGATAAAATAAGAAATTCAAATGGTGCTCACAAGCTTTCATCCTTGAAAGATGTTGAGGTTGTGGTTTCTCAAGTAGATTTAGATGCAGTTGCTAGTTTAAGGGGATCTATAAGGAGTTTTCAAGAACAAGCAAGTTGCAAAACCAGAGTATCGTCAGTAGCAGTGCCTTACAATAATTACCGACCTTTTAACCTGGAAATGTTACTTTCTGGTCCACAGAGGATCATGTATCATTCTCATGAGGAGGAAATAGCATTGGGTCCTGGCTGTTGGCTATGGAACTATTTAAGAAGTGGAGCTTTTGGGGTTTTGCTTCCTTTTTCTGGGGGCGCAGACAGTTCCTCTGTAGCTGCTATAGTTGGATGCATGTGCCAACTTGTTGTCAAAGAAATTGCAAACGGAGATGAACAAGTTAAAGCTGATGCAATACAGATTGAGAATTACACTGATGGACAGCTTCCTATTGACAGCAAGGAATTTGATAAATGCATATTTTATACAGTCTACGTGGGTTCTGAAAATAGTTTTGAAGCCACAAAGATGCGGGCCAAGTTAATAGCAGATGAGATCGGTTCATGGCATCTTGACGTTTGCATAGCTGGTATTGTTTCATCTCTGCTATCCTTGTTTCAGACGCTTACTGGAAAATGACCATGCTGTAATGTTGATGGGGGATCCAATGTTGAGAACTTGGGATTGCAGAACATTCAAGCTCGAATCAGAATGGTGCTAGCTTTTATGTTAGCATCATTGTTGCCCTGGGTTCATAACAAAAAAGGGTTTTATCTTGTTTTAGGTAGCTCTAATGTGGATGAAGCATTACGTGGTTACCTTACAAAGTATGACTGCAGCGCAACAGATATAAACCCAATTGGTAGTATTAGCAAGAAGGATCTTCGGACGTTTTTGCGATGGGCTGCCAACCATCTTGGTTACTCATCCTTGGTAGAAATCGAAGCAGTTCCACCCACTGCTGAACTGGAGCCTATTCGTTTTTGTTGTTCAAGCTAATTCCTGGCATACTACGTCTTGGGAATTCTTAGTTGATATGGAGAAACGATTTTCAGGTTCCATCCTTGAGGGCAAGGATGTTTTGAAGGAAAGGGTATTAATGCAGGCCTAAAAGAAGATTAGTCAGTTTATTGAAGCTTATTTTTAAGTGTTAGCCAAGTTAGCAATTTAAGGAAGAAATATATATATATATATACTGTCTAAAAGGAATATTGTAAGACAGAACTCATAACAAGAATTATATTTTCTCTCTACATTCTGTTATCTCTCTCTCTTTCTCTTTCTCATTCTCTTCTCTTCCTCCTTATATACTTCTACAACTCTCTTTCCTCCTCTATATTCTTCTCTGCTCTTTCAGGTTACCAGTTGATATCAATTTGGTTCGTATCACACTAGGATCCACCTTGTTCAATGAACCAAAATATCATGATTTCCAGCTTCTTCTGGAGTAGTTTTTTTTATTCTAATCTAATTCCAAATTCCCTTACAAGGGTCAAACCAAAGATCCATGTGAATTCTTGCTTTTTTGATTAAAAAAGATCATCTTATTTCCCAGTTTCTTAATTATCTTGGATAAGTCATAATAATAATCAGATTAAATACTACATAAATATGGAGATGTGTTTCCAAGGTACACTTTCGTTTGCTAACAAAGTCATGTTCTCTGCTTCAGTTATGGTCCATAAATTCCCTTATTTCTTGTATTATGAACAAGATTCTAGCACGTCTTGCAGAGGAGCGAATTGAAAATTAAGGTGTCTTTCTTGATCAATTAATGGAGTACTAGTAATTAGTACTAAATCATAAACCAGAAAAAATTTGGCCCCTCCCGTTTAGACCTAGTAATTTGTGTATTCGTGTCGTGTTCATATATTTTCACCTGTCATAATTGTGTTTAAGGTATTATAGATTATATAAATTTTCTTATGTTAATAATTTGTGTTATATAGATTTTGACATGTTCATGTATTTGTGTCAAGTTTGTGTTATTTTTTGTGTTAAATCGTTTTTGTGTCATGTTTTAATTATTTTTTCATGTCGTGTAATCATATCGTGTCCAAAGTTGCCAAATCTACTCCCGTTGTCTTGAGTCTCGAATCTTTAAGTTTGGTAAGTACTGTACTACTTGTTATGCTTGACTACGCACAAACACCCCTGAGACAGAGCTTGCCAAGACTTATTTTCTTTCCTTAATTTTAGAGCTAATGCACTCCAAAGAGTATATCTTAATTAAAACCTTGCACTAAAAATAATATCAATTGTAGAGTATAGTAGAAGCAATGATCGAATCCACAGGGATTGTTATCTAGTTTATAAATTACAAGTTTAAAACTTAAATTCAAGAACAATAAAAGAAAAAAGGGGTTTTTGAAAGAGTTTTAAAAATTAAGAAAACAAGAAACTAAAAAGAAAATAAATAAGAGAAATATGGTTAAGGTTTCATTCTCCACCACTAGACATCATTGAAAATCAATTTCAGATCTATCAACATCAATTAGCTATGAAAATTAACAACCGTAGATAACAACCTCCCGTGTTGCCCCAATCCTTCCTTTGTTCGTCGTTAAGCAGGACGAACGCCACTACTGAATCTCCAACTATCAAACAACCTAGGATAAACATCTCTAAATTTAATTTGATAGTAGCCTTATGATGAGAAAGATAGGTTGATCTAAGCAACAAAAGCATAAACATGAATTTTTTAACTTAGGTTATGTTCCACTATGCAATTAGCGAAAACTTTAACATAATCATTAATCACAAATTGCCACTATTGAATAGAAATCAAGATAAGATAAGTATCAAAACTCCTAAACTAGAATTAGTTAATTATCAAGATATATCTAGTTTGCAACCTAAACAAATCAAGACAACATCATGAACAATTCTTATAGAAGAACACAAGCAACTTTGATAGAAAACTAATGATAGATAGAATCTCAAAATCAATTACACAACATATTCTAGGGCTTTGAAATCACCCTTAACCAAAAAGAAGTTTAGCCTTGTATAGACATAGATAATATATACATAAAACTAAAAAAAAAAATTGGAGAAAAAGAATAATAATAAGGATGATCCTTGAGTCTCCTCAAAGATAGATAGTTTGTGGCTCAAAAGATGGTATTTATAGAGTTTTAAAACCTTGGGAACAAGTCCTTACCGCACAAGTAAGGTTAGGGGCTGAAAAATCATGTTTTTGGCAAGTTTTTGCGATTTTTCCCGAATTATTGGCGCCTAGGCGCCAAGCATACTACCTTGTATTTTTTTGCTGCATCGTCTTGCACTTCTTTGGCTGATTTGGATGACCATTTCTTGTCCTATTTGGGTGTGTAAACTATCGTTGGAAAGGTATTCAAGCAAGCTTCAAAAGTCAAGGGGAAGTTTCTTAAAATAAAGATTTAACATAATAAAGATTCAAAAGTCAAGGGCAAGCAACAAGCTCCAGAGGTCAAATCTGCCTTATTGCTTTGCAACCAGAAATTTATCTTTTTGACTCCCGAGTTTTCTTCCATCTTGTGATTATGATTTTGTAAGTTCTTTACCATCATTATTGAAATCTTTTGACTTCATTCTCCTTATTGTACCTAAAATTCAAAAACATAATATATGTAAACAAGATAAAGATCGAAAACATAACAAAAATTAAAGGTAGAAAGGCATAAAATGTATATTTTATGAGCTTATCAAGAGCACTTTATGTTTTTTTGCAAGAACACTCCATGGTTTTGAATATGGAATTACATTATATTGAAAACAAGTTAATAGTTTCCTGCAGCATTTAAGTTGTCAAGCATCTAATCTAGATTCTTTTAAGTTATTCGCATTTCTTGTCTTTCCATGATAGGGCTTTAATAGAAGATCCTATCTATGAAAAATTTGATAAGTGCTTAAATTCATATATTTTCATATATCAATTTCTTATATTTATTGTTAGCTCCTTGAAATCCTTGATAGTTTACTATGGTTTTGTGTTTTATAGGTATTTTGGAAGATAAGGATTGCTATGGAGTCGAAAATAGTGAATTTGGACAAGAAATGAAGCTTCAAGCACAAAGAAAAGTTGACTGCCCATCAAAGAGACACTATGTGGCTAAACTTAACCTACACCTTCCATAAATAAACTAGTGGCTGATCATACTCCCTTTATCCCTGAAAACCCTAGTTGGAAAACCCATTCCCATGGCCAAGTAAGCCCTAGCGGGTAAAGTTTTTAGACCTACAAAAATTGTAGTCGTCACCCCTTTATTTAAACAATGTGGCTGCCTTAATTTGTTCTATGATTAATACCCTAGCTAATATTTATGTTTATTCTTGTCAAAATAGGATTAGTGGCTGTCAACTTTGTAATTTTGCATTAATTGCATTGATTGCAAAAATCTTTCCTTAAAGCTAATCCTTGTCAAAGTAGGAGATCTAAATCAGCTATGACTTTCCTTATTTCTATATGGCTTGGCTGCCAAGTTTGATTTCTTTCCTTAAACATATTAAGTTAGCTGCAAGTCACCAACCTTTCCTTATTTTGAAGAAACCTTGGCTGCCCTCAGTATTAAATGCTCAAGATATAGAGGCTGCTAATAAATAGAGACACAAAGGGAAGATGATCTCAACACTTTTTCATGCTTTAATATTCTGATTTCTTTTTTGCTTTAGAGTTTTTGAGAGAACTAGAAGCTGAATAATTAATATTCTTCTTCTTCTTCTTCTTCTTCTTTCTTTCTTTCTTTAGTTTTCTTCTTATTTTCTTTTTAATTTCATGTTTATGTTTAAGGATGATTTCAAAGCCCTAGACATGTTTTGTAATTAACTTTCAGAATCTATCTATCATTGGTTTTATATCAAAGTTGTTTATGTTCTTCCATTAAAATTGTTCATGATATTGTCTTGATTTGTTTAGAATGCATACTAGATATATCTTGATAATTATCTAATGCTAGTTTAGAAGACATGATATGTAATTGTCTTGATTTCCTATTCAATAGTGGCAATTTGTGATTAATGATTATGGTCAAGTTTTCGCTAATTGCAAAGTGGAACATAACCTAAGTTGAATGAATCCATGTTTATGTGTTTTTTGCTTAGATCAACCTATCTTTCTTATCATAAAGCTGCTATCACTTTGAATATAATGATGTTTTTCTTAGGTTATTGGATGGTTAAAGATTAAGTAGTGGCGTTCATCCTATTTAGCAACAAACTAAGGAAGGATTGGGGTAACACGGGAGGTTGTTATCTACGGTTGATAACTTCGATAGCTAATTGATGTTGATAGATATGAAATTGATTCTCATTGATGTCTAGTGGTGGAGAATGAAATCTTAACCATACTTTTCTCATATTTGACTTCTTCTATTTACTTGCATTCTTATTTTTCTGATTTGTTTTACTTTCACTTATTTCAAAACCCCCCTTTTATTTTGTTTATTTTTTTCTTACAACTAAAGTTTTGAACCAATAAACTTATAAATTGAAACCCAATCTCTATGGATTCGATCCTTGCATACTACTATACTTAACAATTGATCTTTTTAGTGCAAGGTTAAATAAAGATACACTAATTTGAGTGCATCAGGGTGAGTTCAAAGCTTTCATGAGAAGGAGGTTTGTACCTAGCCACTATTATAAGGACTTTTACCAAAAACTTCAAAACCTTACCCAAGGGTCTAGGAGTGTAGAGGATTACTATAAAGAGATGGAAGTGGCTATGATTAGAGCCAATGTTGAGGAGGATAGGGAAGCCACCATGGCTAGATTTTCAAGTGGCTTACAAGAGACATAGCCAATATTGTGGAGTTGCAGCATTATGTTGAGATTGAAGACATGGTGGACATGGCTATGAAGATGGAGAGGCAATTGAAAAGAAAGGGGGCAGCAAGGTATTCTTCGGTTTCTAGCACTCTTTGGAAACCAAAGTGGGACAAAAGTGACCGGGCTGTTGTCAAAGGCAATACCGAACCACTTAAGGTGAAGGAAAATAGCACTAGCAAAGGCAAACCCAAGGTATTTTCGAATTCCAATTCTTCAAGGAATAGAGATATTAAATGCTTTAAATGTTTGGGTTCAGGCCATATTGCATCTCAATGTCCAAACAAAAGGGTGATGATCATGCATGCTAATGGTGAAGTCATGACCGAAAGTGAGGATGATTCTGATGACATGCCAGAATTGGAAGATGCTAGTGATTGTGATGGTGGTAAATTAGACTACCCCGTTGGTAAGTCTCTTGTTGCTAGGCGTGCTTTGAATGCACAAATTAAAATAGATGATGTAAAGCAGCAAAGAGAAAATATTTTTCATACTAGATGTTTTGTAAATAATAAAGTGTGTAGTATGATTATTGATGGGGGGAGTTGCACCAATGTAGATAGTACTACCTTAGTAGAAAAGTTGGGTTTACCTATGCTTAAACATCCTAAGCCTTACAAATTGCAATGGTTGAATGAATGTGGGGAGGTTAAGGTGACTAGGCAGGTGATGGTAGCTTTTACTATAGGGAGATATAGTGATGAGGTGCTTTGTGATGTAGTGCCTATGCATGTTGGCCATCTATTGTTGGCGAGGCCATGGCAGTATGATAGGTGGGTTACACATGGGTTTAGGAATAGGTACAACTTTGTAAAAGATGGAAAAACCATCAACCTTGTTCCTTTAACGCCAACGCAGGTCTATGAAGACCAATTGAAATTGAAATCGGATTTTGAGAAAAAAGAATTGAGTGTGGCCGAATCAAATGAGGAAAAAAAGAGAGAACAAAAAAAAATAAGAGATTGGCCGAAAATGGAGAGGAAAAAGAGAGTGGAAGAAAGAGAGAAGTGGCTGAAAAAAAGAGAGAGATGCCACAAGAGAGAAAAGCAAAAACAAAGATGAGCTTTTATGCAAAAGAGAGTGAGGTTAAGAAGGCTTTCTTAGAAGATCAGCCCATGATCTTCCTTGTTTATAAAGATTCATATCTTAATCTTGATGAATCTAACCAAGCTCTTCCTAGTGTTGCTGTTTCTTTGTTATAGGAATTTGAAGAGTTATTCTCGGAGGAGATGCCGAGTGGGTTGCCTTCCATAAGAGGCATTGAGTATCAGATTGATTTTGTACCCGGAACAATCATTCCAAATCGACCAGCCTATAGAAGCAATCCGGAAGAGACAAAGGAACTTCAAAGGCAAGTTGAAGACTTGATGAGTAAGGGGTACATTAGAGAGAGCATGAGTCCATGTGCGGTTCCAGTGCTTCTAGTACCAAAAAAGGATGGGACTTGGAGGATGTGTGTTGATTGTAAAGCAGTCAACAATATCACGGTAAAGTATCGTCATCCTATTCCTAGATTAGATGATATGCTAGATGAATTGTATGGATCTTGTGTTTTTAGTAAAATAGATCTTAAGAGTGGTTACCATCAGATTCGAATGAAAGAGGGTGATGAATGGAAAATAGCTTTTAAGACTAAGTATGGGTTATATAATGGTTAGTCATGCCATTTGGACTTACAAATGCACCTAGTACTTTAATGAGATTAATGAATCATGTTTTGCGTGAGTTTCTAGGTAAATTTGTAGTAGTCTATTTTGATGACATTTTAGTGTACAACAAGAGCTTAGATGAGCATGTTGAACATTTGCGGTTTGTGTTTAATGTGTTGAAAACTGAAAAGTTGTATGCTAATCTTAAGAAGTGTACCTTTTGCATGGATAGAGTTATATTTCTTGGATATGTTGTTAGCTCAAAAGGTATTGAGATGGATGAAGAGAAAGTCAAGGCCATCAAGGACTGACCGACGCCTAAAGGGGTAAGTGAGGTAAGAAGCTTTCATGGTTTAGCTAGTTTTTATAGGCGTTTTGTTAAGGACTTTAGCACTATCGGTACACCACTCACTAAAATTATTAAAAAGAATGTTGGTTTTCATTGGGGCAATGAACAAGAAAAAGCATTTCCTAATCTTAAAGATAAGTTATGTTCAGCATCTGTTTTAGCATTACCTAACTTTAACAAACTTTTGAGATTGAATGTGATGCCTCAGGAATATGAATTGGAGCTGTTTTGATGCAGGAAAAACGTCCAATCGCATTCTTCAATGAGAAGCTAAGTGGGGCATCCTTGAACTATCCCACTTATGACAAAGAGCTCTATTCAGTTGTTAGAGCTTTGGAGTCCTGGCAACATTACTTATGGCCTAAGGAGTTTGTGATACATAATGATCATGAGTCATTGAAACATCTCAAGGGTCAAGGTAAGTTGAATAAGAGACATGCTAGGTGGATGGAATACATAGAGACCTTTCCTTATGTTATTAGATACAAGCAAGGTAAGGAAAATATTGTGGCTGATAATACATAGAGACCTTTCTTTATGTTATTAGATACAAGCAAGGTATGGAAAATATTGTGGCTGATGCTTTATCTAGAAGGTATGTATTTCTTACATCTATGAATGCTATGATGCTTGGATTTGAATATATAAAGGATGAATATGCCAATGATGCTGAGTTTTGTGATGTATACATAGCATGTGATAAGGCAGCCTTTGGTAAATTTTACAAGCATGATGGGTTTTTGTTTAGAGAAGATAAACTATGTGTGCCTAATTGTTCTATGAGAGAGTTATTAGTGCGTGAGGCACATGGTGGTGGTTTAATGGGACACTTTGGTGTCAAGAAAACCTTAGAGATATTGCATGAACATTTCTTTTGGCCTAGAATGAAAAAGGATGTTATTCGCATATGTGATAGACGCATTACATGTAGAAAGGCCAAATCTAAGGTTTTGCCTCATTGGTTGTATACACCCTTACCTGTTCCTAGTGAACCATGGGTAGACATATCTATGGACTTTGTATTGGGGTTGCCTTGGAGAAAAAGGGTAGAGATTCAATTTATGTGGTAGTGGATAGATTTAGCAAGATGGAATATTTTATTTCATGCTATGAAACTGATGATGCAACAAATATAACTGACTTGTTCTTTAGGGAGATAGTGCGTCTCCATGGTGTTCCTAGGAGTATTGTGTCTGATAGAGATGTTAAGTTCCTTAGTTACTTTTGGAAGGTTTTGTGGGGCAAATTAGGTACTAAACTTTTGTTTTCTACTACTTGTCATCCATAAACTGATGGGCAAATTGAAGTAGTTAATAGAACTTTAACTCAACTCTTACGCACTGTTATACAAAAGAACTTGAAAACTTGGGAGGATTGTTTGCCATTCATAGAGTTTGCATATAATAGGACTGTGCATTCTACTACTTA
The DNA here is from genome assembly GCA_030761205.1 of Fremontodendron californicum. Taxonomy (NCBI): domain Eukaryota; kingdom Viridiplantae; phylum Streptophyta; class Magnoliopsida; order Malvales; family Malvaceae; genus Fremontodendron; species Fremontodendron californicum. The sequence continues at coordinate 6,378,141 of JAULJL010000026.1, forward strand.
TTCTCCATTTGAGATTGTTTATGGTTTTAATCCATTAACTCCTTTAGATTTAATGTCTTTACCTGTTGATGAAAGGATTAGCTTGAATGGGAGTTAGAAAGCTGAATTTGTGAAATCAATTCATGAGAAAGTAAAGCTTCAAATAATGAAAAAGAATGAGAAATTTGCTTCACAAGCAAACAAAGGGAGGAAGCGAGTTACTTTCGAACCAGGTGATTGGGTTTGGGTTCATATGAGCAAGGAAAGATTTCCAGCCCATAGGAGAACTAAGTTGCATCTTCGAGGAGATGGGCCTTTCCAAATTCTTGAGAAAATTAATGACAATGCTTACGACCTTCCAGGTGAATATATTGTTTCTGCTTCTTTTAACGTTTCTGATCTTTCCCATTTTGGTGTAGGTGATGATTCGAGGTCAAATCCTTTTGAGGAAAGGGGGAATGATGAGCACCAAGGTGGACTTGGACTTCAAGATCCATTGCATGTTCCAATTGGGCCTATTATAAGGTCAAGATCCAAGAAGCTCAAGGAAGCTATGCAAGGATTGGTGCAAAGGACTTGGACATAATCTACAAGTCTTTTAAGCAATGTCAAGCCATTCAAGTTGGGCTGCTTGAATGAGGAAGATCAAGACTTGGTCCATGTGATCCAAGCTTAAAATGTTGGGCCTAATTAGAAGGCAAGGTGGCGGCATCTTGTTTATTGAAGAGGGCCTATTCTTTTAATTCATTAATTGACTTGGCAAGAGTAGGGACCAATTCATTAATTAGGTGGCGCCTAATTAGATGGGTTATTGGGTCTTGTAATCACTTAGGCATTTGGGCCTAACTTATGTAGCTTATGTAATATGTCCATTAGGCTAAGTGGGGTTTGCCTTCATTAAACTTATTGGACATCTTTTAATTACTTAGGATTGGGCTTGAGCATGTTCAGCCCATAGTTAAGCTTTTATTTTATCTTGCAGATTAGGGCTGGCCGAATTCTTCCTTAATGTTAGGAGGTGTAGTTGACTTAGGAGTTTCATGTTACTTAGATTAGTAAGCCTTGACTGCCAAGGTGTTTCACTTGTACTATAAGTTCTTAGGCTAGTTGAATTAGGGTTAGTAGAGAGGCTATAAATACCCTTGTTTAGCCACCTACTTCAACAACCATTAATCTATTTGAGTTGAATTTTATTCAAGTGAGTTTTTACTCTTTTTAGTTCTTGACAGAACTTAGGAACTTATCAAAGAGTCTTTCTTTGTGGCGTTCTAAATATCAAGCTTAGGTTCTTGAAACAAGTGTTCTTGGGGTTTAGCTAGCTTAGCTTATCTAGGTTCTTTGAAACAAGATTTCACAGGGTTTAAGCTTTCATTGCTTAAATCTTGGCTTTCTTGGGTTAAGGTATTTCATATTGTTAGTGGGTTCAAAGGGTTCAACCCCAAGGGTTCACATCACGGGAGGTTGTTATCTACAGTTGATAGTTTTTATAGTTAATTGATGTTGATAGATCTGATTATTGATTCTCAATGATGTCTAGTGGTGGAGAATGAAACTTTAACCATATTTCTCATATTTTATATTCTCTTACTTATTTGCTTCTTTGATCTAGTTGTAAAACATCTTAAAACCCTATTTTCTTTTGTTGTCTTTGAAATTAAGTGATAAACAAATAACTTATAAATTAAAACCCAATCCCTGTGGACTCGACCATTGCTAACTACTATACTTACAATTGATCTTTTTAGTGCAAGGATTAAATAAGATATGCTCTTTTGGGTGCACCAACTTTTTGGCGCCATTGCCGAGGATTGTTTTCTTTAATTTATTTGTTACTTGGTTTATTTTCAGTTCTAATTAGTTTTTTTTTTTTTTTGTATATACAGATTTTCTTTTCAAATTTGGAGCAAGAAGAGATGGCATAGGCTACATCAAACATTCAAAACCAACTAGCCAATCTCACATCCATTGTTCAACAATTGGCCATGGGTAATGTTCAAAAATCGAAGAAGTGTGGAGTATGCTTTATGATGGATCATCCAACCAATTTGTGCCTATACTTCCGAGATGATAATTTTGAACAAAACTATGATTTAGAAGGATGTCAAGGCCATCAAGGGTTCCAAGGACAACGATATGATGCTTTCTCAAACACTTACAATGAAGGATGATGGGATCATACTAATTATAGCTATTTGAGCACTTATCAAGAAGTTGATCCTTATGCTAATTACAATCATCCATCCGACTTCTATCAATCATGGCCTCAACAACTAGATCTTTTTTAGCCACCACCTGTGACTCAAAGCCAAGGTACATCTCTTGAGGATTTAGTTTATTCCCTTGTTACTAATACTTTGCAATTTCAACAGGAAACAATGGCAAGTATCCAGAGTTTGGAGATGCAATTAAGCCAAATGGCTAGTAGTATGGTGAGATTGGTAGAACAAAGATCTGAAAAACTTGAGGAAACTAATACTAGTGTTGTGATCTTGAGAAGTGGGGAACAAGTTGAGGAAGCACCAAAAAGAGAAAAGGATTCAACCCTTGGGGATCATGAAGCTATAATTGAGAGTACTTTGGCACTTGAGATAACTTTTAAGGTTCCTATTTATACTAATGTTCCTTCTCCACCTTTTCCTAGCAGATTTACAAAGCCTGAGAAGGGGGAACATGAACAACAAATTCTAGACACCTTAAACAACTTGCTCATGGATGCTATTAACCAAGTACAAATAGATGCACCATTCCTCGAAGAACAATGCACCATCAAGAGTGATGAAATAATATTTGTGGTGGAGAATAAATATACTGTTTGCAAAGAAAGCTTCCTAATGCAAAGATCCGGGAAGTCTCATGCCTGAGTCGGAAGATCCCAAAAAGCCAAGAAGGGGTATAGGTTAGGTTGAAGACATTAAATCAAATGCTAATTGGGAGGCAGCCCAATTGATAAAAGATTAGCCAACCTGCCATCCTCAGATTTGCTTTCTTTTCTTTTCTTTTCTTTTCCTTTTATTATTTTTATTGTTTATGTAGTGTTTTAGGTTTGTTTAGGATTTATTAGTTTGTTTTGTTTTGAATTGAATTGTTAATATTTTTTTATTTATTTCTGTTTTTTTTAGTTCTTCTCTCTTACACAATTTTTTTTTTGGGTAATAGCATTACATTGAGGACAATGTAAGAATTAAGTGTGGGGGGAAGAATTTAGGATTTCTTTTATTTTTAGGTTATTTTGTTTGTTTTGTTTTGAGTATTGTTTTTAGTGTGTTACTTTCAATACAATGATGAGATATGAATTGTATATGTCTAAAATTGGTTTATTAGTGAGAAGAATTTTTCATGAGAATTAAGCTTGAACTATTTTTATGAGCCTGTCGCAACCTAAAAAATAACAAGTCTCATCGCGAGACTTTATACTCGTTAAGCGTGACATTGGAAAATAGAGGAAAAGTCGACTTAATTCCTCTTAAAATAAAATAAGAGTTTGAAAACAACTTCGAAAAAGACATGGAGTCGCCACCAATTTTTTTTAACTAGGTGTGATCGACCACATATTAAAATCGGTTTTGTAAAACATTTTAAAATTAATTAAAACATTTTTAAAACCAATTTCAAGTTTGTGTTTTTAAACCAGAGAAATCAAAGAAAGCGGGTTCGGGACTCGGTTACGTGCGGGGAAGGATTAGCACCCCCACAACGCTCATATAAAACGGTACCTTATTAATCGTGTGTTGTCTCAAGTCTCAGTAAAAAATCGGTTTTAGATTTGGCATTTAAAAATAATTCCCAAATTAAAGAAAAATAATTTCATTTTTAAATGAAAATGACCCGGAATTTATTAATTCGAAATTTTCCTATACTCCACGACAAACGCGGCAAAATACAGAAATTTTTATTTATTTGAAAATTTTTCGAATCATTCTCGTTTTTTGAAAGAAAGATATTCTTTTATTAATGATAATTGATGATATACTCCTCAGCAAACCCGACAGAGAAATCATTAATTGTTTTAACTCGGGAATATCTTTGTTTTATTGAAAATCATTATCTTAATTTAAAAATATTTTAAAAAAATGAATATGAACATGTGTGACATAATAAAAATGACATAGCAAAATCTAAATGATATGATATAATTTAAATGACATAGTATATTCTAAATGAAATGATATAACCTAAGTGACATAATATATTTTAAATGAAGTGATATAATCTAGGTGACATAATATATTCTAAATGAAATGATATAACCTAAGTGTCATAATATATTATAAATGAAATGAATAACCTAAGTGACATAATATATTCTAAATGAAATGAATAACCTAGGTGTTATAATATATTCTAAATGAAATGAATAACCTAAGTGACATAATATATTTTAAATGAAATGAATAACCTATGTGACATAATATATTCTAAATGAAATGACAATATAGTCTAAGTGACATGAAATGAATATGAAACATAAAATAATATTATAATAAAATATGCATGAAAATAAAAAGAATAATGCTTGAACATAGTAAATGCTAAATGATGTGACAAAAATAAATGACTAAATAAAAAGCATAGGATAACATGGAATATTCAAAAACATATAACAAACAATATAACATCATAAAATGTAAATCAAAATAATAACATTACCATAGAAATATTCATAGCAAAAATCATATATCATATAATATGCATGAACATGGAAAATGCAATGCATGAAAGTGTATTTTTTCCTTTAAATAATAAAATCCGTATACCTATAAAGATATCCGACTACTTTAGGAAAAGACATCAAATTAAATTTTCTAAAATAAAAAATACTTTGTGATTTGATTAAAAACAATTTTGAAAATCTTGGATAAAAAAATGACCATGGCCGAACCCCCTTTTCAAATGGCTCTATTTTCCTAACTTTGAAAACCCGGACTTGACCACCCTTGACCCGAGCTTTACAAAATCATTTTTCAAGATTAAAAAGGCTTAGAAATCAACCTAGGACAGTATCTAAGGTTCCTAATCAACCTTCTCTTAATGCCTTAGACAAAACAGAAAATTAATTTTTCCTCAAATTCAAATCTGACTCTACTGTCCAGTTTTAAAACGTGAATTTTTAACCTATTTTAAAAAATTCTAAAAACTCTGAAAAAAATATAGGAGACTCAGAACATGTCTAACTCTATGAGAAACAATTGGCTTAATTTTTAGACTAAGGATAACCTGCTAGAAAAATCACAAAAGTCAGAACACTAGGTGAAAAACTGTTTTGCCAAAAATCAATTTTAAGCCTTTGATAAAATAATTCAAAAATCAAAGTAAAAATATTGGAGACTCTTCTAAGGACCTACAAATAGTAGCTAAATTTTTTAAAAATTTGGACAAGAATTGCCTAAATAAAAAAAAAATCACAAAGGTAGAAAAATCAACTTGACAACTCCTTAATTTTCCACAAGCATGCTCATGTGAGCTTGACCTTAAGCCATTGATTGGCTTAAGTCAAAAATCAAGTGGTATGATATGAGATGCATGAACAAACAGCAAGTTTAAGGTATGAAATGCATGATATAAGGTCTAAATGACATAGAAAATGCATGGCAATTCAAAATGACCTAATGCCTAACATGAACTTGCATGGCAATAAATGCAACCTAGACCTAAACATGCATGAAATGCATGGCAATATAAATGTAACCTAGACCTAAAAAATGCATGGCAATAACACAAACACATGACATACTAAATCAAATACAGAAAATCATGGCATGGAAATGCAAGCATATCAACTAACAAGATGAAAATGCACATACAAAGCAAAATACAAAGGGTAGCTGAATGGACCTAGGCCTAAATGGTGAAATCCTAGCATGGCATTATCACAAACACATGGCATACTAAATCAAACTACACAATATTATGGCATGAAACTGCAAGCATGTTAACTAACAAGATGAAAATGCATATACAAAGTAAAATACAAAGGGTAGCCGAATGGACGTAGGCCTAAATGGTGAAATCCTAGCATGGCATTATCACAAACATATGGCATACTAAATCAAAATACACAATATTTAGGCATGGAAATGCAAGCATGTCAACTAGCAAGATGAAAATGCACATACAAAGCACAATATCTAGGGTAGCCGAATGGTCCTAAGATCTAAATGACGAAATCCTAAGCATGGCATTACAACAAACACACGACATACTAGATACAAGACTAAAAAGGAAACATGCTAAACCAAACAAACATGATGTAAAGGTAAGAATGTAGCTAGACATTTTTACAAATACATAGTATGTAAACTCACAAGGCATGAACAACTTAACATGTTGAAAACAGAAAATTAAAAATTGCAAACAAAGTAAGTAGACATGGAAACAAAATGATAAAATCAGCAAAAATAAAGATAAGTAAGTAAAGAAGGTTAAAACAAGCTCCATATCTTGATCTTTTTTAAAAGTTAAAATATCAAAACATACTAGAACATCACAACCAACATGAAAAAAGATAAAACACCAACCATGAGCAAAAACAAGTCCATTCGGCCAACTCCAAAAAGTAGTAAAAAAATTGTTTTTTAAGACTTTTTTAATGAAAACATAAAAGAGGAGCTTCAGGAGGAAGCTTGAAAACATTTATTTCACAACTAAAAACAATAGAAAGTCACAAAATATCAAAGAAAATCAGCTAGTTAAGCATGGAAAAGGAAAGAAAATGCAAGAGTTAGGTGCTTTTAGCTACCTTTAAAAGCTATTTTTTCAAGCTTTTTTCTCTTCTAACTTTCTTTGCTTTTCAAAACTTAGCTCTTTTCTCTCAAAATCAGAAAATGATCAGCCAAGAAGTGAGCCAAGATGAAAATCCCCCTCTCCCTTGTAATGGCCGAATGGCCTTCTAGAATAGGGTAGAATGTTGTAATTTTTTTCTAGCCAATTTTGATCCAAAGGCCCTTAATCCTAGATGCTTTTATGTGAAATTACCACCCTTAGATTAAGTAATCAGCCCCTAACTAATATGATGTCAAGAATATGATGTCATTATGTTGACATCATCACTCTCCATTCATTGGTCCATGTGTCACAATTTCAAAGGCTTAATCAAAAAAAATAACTACCTTACTATCCACTCTTAGCTTTTGGATGAAAGAACTCAACAAAATCACTCTCCATCATGGGCTTGGCCGGCTGACCTTTCAACTTCCAGCCAAATCCTTATTTTTTAAATGCAAGAAAGGCCCTCTTCGGTTTCTTCGATAAAATGACCTTTTTGACCGCCAAACATAATTAAATAGAAAACGGACTCCAAATCCAAATTTTATTTTTTCAATACTTCCTAAATAATATAAAAAAGAGTTCTGGAAGTTTTCATGTTGCTATTTTTCCCGGATTTATCTTCCAAAATTGCCCTTAATACACCCGAACTTTTGTCATTTTGCAAACGAGCTCCGAGTTTGGATTTTTCTTTGCCAATATCTTCCAAATAATTTATAATTGAGATCTGAAAGTTTTCATAATTTTGCGAATTCATTTGCTATTTTTTTGGGATTTATCCTCTGGAATTTCGGCTTAGTGGACCCGAAATTTGCCATTTTGCAAACGAGCTCCGAATCTAGATTTTTCTTCACCAATCTCTTCCAAATAATTTAAAATTGAGATTTGAAAGTTTTCATAAATTTTCGAGCTCATTTGCTATTTTTTCGGGATTTATCTTCTGGAATTTTTAGCTTAGTGGGCCCAAAATTTGCCATTTTGCAAACGAGCTCCGATTACGGATTTTTCTTCGCCAATCTCTTCCATATGACATAATATTGAGATTTAAAAATTTTGGTAATTTTTCGAGCTCATTTACTATTTTTCTCGCATTTTCCAAATTTGCCCTTTTACATTCGAAGCCCGGTTTTACTCAAAACAATTCCGATTTCCAGATTTTCTTTTTCTGTGCCTTTTTAGTATATTGATTTGGTGTTGGTCTGAAGACGCCCAATTTGTACTATCAAATTCCTCTCTGATTTGTTTTTTCCTTTTTCCAACATCGGGAATTTCCTCATTTCTCCGTTTTTTCTCCAATGGGCTCTTTTCTCGAAATTACTTCAAACTGAGCCCCGGGCTATCCTTGTTTATTCACTCCTCATCAATTATGGGCTTTAGTTTTATCGAATTGGGCCATTTCTGCAATTTTCCCCAATTTCACCAAAATCCACCAAAAACCCTAATTCTCGGTTTTCTTCCAAATTGACTTTTTCTTAAGTTTTGCTCCCAAATGGCCTCTCCATTACCCATAGTCATTGATTATCTTCCATTTGGAGCCTCCAATTTCGACCAATTTGATCCTTTAAGCATTTTCCCCAAATTTTCTGAGCTAGGGTTTTCTTTCTACTTAATCTCCGTAACCCAACTTCCGAACTTCATATCTTTCATTGTATACCTCGGATTATCAAAATTTTTTCACCATTGTTCAATTGAACTTTGAATCTTGATTTTGAATGTGGGTTGAATTTTTTGAGTTTGACTTTTTGCAAATTGACTTTTCATGCTCGGCCCCTTAAACTAAGTTTCGGAGTATCAGCTGCAGGATGAGAAGAGCTTTTCTGCATTCTAAAACATCATTTTAGGAAGAAAAATACCTGATTTAGGGGTCCAGAAAAAATTAGGTGTCTACAGATGCCCCTCTTTGACTATTGCTGAGAATCAGGCAAAGATAAACAAACACTAATTTTGTCCGGTTAGTGAAACCACATGTGAAGAAAAAGAGAGGGGGTTTTCATTTTTTTTTTCATTTTTTCATTTTTTGATTAAAAGCTATAAATTGAAGATTTTGTCCTAAAATTGAGTTCCCTGACTAATCAAGGCTCGACCAGTCTTAAGGAAACGAGTTCGATTTTCAAGAGAAGATAAGACCTTGACGATGGTCTCGGGGTTTTAACATGTCCTGTGCTCAACTGTGGGTATCTCCTCCAGAAGATTCAGCTATCACCACCAAAGACTTGCTCAAAAAATTATAAAACTCTGGATATCACCACCAAAGACTTGTTCACATTTAAAACTGTAAAACCCTGGATATCTCCACCAGAGGCTTTCGATATCACCACCAAAGACTTGTTCACATTTAAAACTGTAAAATTCTGAAACTTGTGCCCGGAGATCTTAAGAATGGTGCCCGGAGGTCTTATCCATGATTTAAACATAAAAATTATGCCTGAAGGTCTTAAGAATGGTGCCCGGAGGTCTTATCCATGATCTAAACATAAACATTATGCCCGGAGGTCTTAAGAATGGTGATCTTATCCATGACTTAAACATAAAAATTGTGCCCGGAGGTCTTAATAATGGTGCCCGGAGATCTTATCCATGACTCAAACAGAAAAAACCTCAACGATGGTCTCGGGGCTCGACTAATTTGAGAAGCAGAACGAGTTTGATTTAAAAACAAAGGGAAAATACCTCGATGATGATCTCGGGGCTCGACTCATTTGAGAAGCAGAACGAGTTCGATTTGGAAACAAAGGGAAAATACCTCGACGATGGTCTCAAGGTTCGACTTATTTGAGAAGCAGAACGAGTTCGATTTAAAACAAAAGAAGAGCCTTAAGAATGATCCTAGGTTTGATTCATTTAAAAAATAAATTTGATTTAAAAAACAAAAAGAACGTACCTCGACGGTGGTCTCGATGCTTGACTCATTTGAGAAGCAGAACGAGTTCGATTTACAAGAAAATACCTCGATGATGGTCTCAAGGCTCGACTCATTTAGAAGCAGAAGGAGTTCGATTTGGGGAAGCCAAAATTTTCCTGATTCTTGCAATGTTAGCTAAATGCAGTGATGAGAATGACATGCTTTGCAAATGCTTGTATGTTTCCTAAGGATGAATGCAATCAAATGATTGTGTCATAATTTCTAATCCATGGTTTCTTTGAGGTTCACAGATTATCTGACTTCATGATGGAGTCTTCAATTTTTCACTGATGCCCTACTTGAGGAAACTTCAATCAAAACAAATTGTCAAATAGTCCCAGTTTATGACCTCACTGAAATCCACAAATTTTTTGACTTCATGACAGAGTCTCCAACACATTCATTGTTTATCTTTATTGGCGAATTTTCCATCAAGATTAGTGGTTTCCAAACTTTTTCTAAGATTTAAACCTACTCCTTAGTAATACTCTAAAATCTTTTTATTTAAAGATTTTTATGTTTACTAATCATCATTCAATTTAATAACAATAAAAAATGCATTTCAAAAATGTATGAAAGAAAGTATGAAACAAGCAAATGTCATAAAAGGGATAACAAGAATTTATTGCAACAAATGTTTTAAGATGATGAAAATGAATATCAAATGTATAAGAAACAAATATAGAGTTGTAGGTTGTAGATGCCTTAGATGCGGAATATCTTGGACACCTCCTTCTTCAATTCATCTAAAATTTCTCTTGAATGAACAATTTATTTGGGTAATCTCTCGGCTTACGTAGTTACATCAGACTGAGTTTTTTCCCCTTTTCTCTGATTTTTAAATACTTTCTCCCCCTTTACACGGAGCATTGATTCAAACCTTAATCAGTACTTAAGCCGCCCTTTGCGGGTTTTCAACTCAAGTGTCCCCCATTCGGTATTAAGTCGCCTTTTCCTGGTTTTCGGCTTAAACCTCTCCTTTTACATTCTTTGTTTCTTTCTTTTTTCTTGTGTTCTACCACGCACCTGAGAATTCTAAATGCTTCCAAGGTAAAAATGTCAATTCAAAAGATGGGATGAATTCTGAAAAAACCCTTCATATCAAATATCCATGTTTGATCAAAATGGACTTTTAAAAGCACGTAATGTAGGCCAAGGTTCAGGTTTAGAAAGAAAGGGTAAATAGGCCCAAAATGTGTTTAAGGGTGATTAGATCAAGAATCATTTTCTGAGGAGAATTCACTCTTGAAACATTAGTCCCATTTTTTTTTGGATTTTCCTTTTTCCTCTTTTTTTCCCCTTTTATTCTTGGCTTTCATTTGCCATTCTTTGGTTTCACACTTTTTTGATGGCTCTTTTTGCCATAATTTTTGGAGGTTATTTTCCTCGCATTTGCCTTCTAGTGTAGAAAGTGATCCTTGATCAAAGTTCAGAGAAAGAAATAATTCCTAAGGCTCAAAGGGGTGACTAAGGATAATTTCTTCTTAGTGAAAGGAATATGAAAGATGGCCACTCATCATCTCAAGCATGAATATTCTCATTGAAAAGTAATTCTTAGGGGAAATAGATATAGAGAATTTTCACTTTTACATTTGGAATCATTCGAATTTCCATGTGCACAGTATCACACTTTTTCTTTTCTTTTTTTTTTCTTTTTTCTTCAAGCATAGTACTTCTTCAATTCATCAGTATTTACGGGATTTCTCAAGTCATCCCCGTCCATCCGAGTCAGAATCAATGCTCCTCCAGAAAAAGCACTTTTCACCACATAAGGTCTTTCCCAATTTGGAGCCCATTTTCCTCGCAGATCCTTCACTGTAGGGAGAATTTTTCTTAGTACCAACTCCCCTTCTCGGAACTGTCTGGGACGAACCTTCTTGTTATGGGCTCGAATCATCATTCTCTGATACAACTGCCCATGACAAATTGGCTGCAACCTTTTCTTCTCGATGAGATTCAACTGTTCATAACGAGCTCTAACCCACTCTACCTCTTCTGATCCAACCTCCATCAAAACACAAAGTGAAGGGATTTCAACCTCAATAGGCAGCATTGCTTCCATCCCGTATACCAAGGAAAATGGCGTAGCACCCGTAGATGTGCGGATTGAGATACGGTATGCGTGAAGAGCGAAAGGCAAGATCTCATGCCAATCCTTGTATACATCAGTCATCTTCTCAATAATCTTCTTGATGTTCTTATTGGCTGCTTCTACTGCCCCATTCATCTTCGGATGATAAGGTGTCGAATTATGATGTGTGATCTTGAACTGAGTAATACTTCTCTCATCATCTTATTGTTCAGATTGAGAGCATTATCTGAAATAATTCTCTCTGGCAATCCATATCGGCATATGATTTCCTTCTTAACGAATCTGCAAACCACTGACTTCGTTACATTCGCATAAGAAGCAGCTTCCACCCACTTTGTGAAGTAGTCTGTGGCCACCAGGATACAACGGTGTCCATTTGAAACTTTCGGGGTAATAGATCCGATCATATCCATTCCCCACATAAAAAATGGCCATGTGCGATCATAACATGCAATGGCGATGGCGGCACATGGATCTTATCTGCATATATGTGACATTTATGGCACTTCCGGGAATAACTAATGCAATCCTCTTCCATCGTCAGCCAATAATACCCTGCTCTCATAATCTGCTTAGCAAGCATGTGACCATTAGCATGAGTGCCACATATCCCTTCATGAACTTCTTCAATAATTCTCCGAGCTTCGGTAGACCCGACACACCTCAATAGGACTTGGTCTTTCCCTTTCTTGTAGAGAATCTTACCATCTAGGACAAAACCCATCGCCAATCTTCTCAAAGTCCTCTTGTCATTTTCTGTTGCTTGTTCAGGGTATTGTTGACTCTTGATGTATTGCAAGATGTCGTTATACCAAGGGAAGCCATCTGCTTCTTCTTTGATACTCAGGCAGTGGGCAGGAGACTCATATATGCTCATCTTGATCGGCACAACCTCGGCCCCTTCATTTACTTTAAACATTGATGACAAAGTGGCTAGAGCATCCGCCATTCAATTTTCTTCTCGGGGGAAGTAATTGAAACTTACTTCTGTAAACTCCTCCAACAAACTTAGTATGAGCTCTCGGTATCTGATTAGCTCTGCATCTCGGGTTTCCCGTTCTCCCCGTAGCTGGTATATCACTAGGGTTGAATCTCTGAAAACTTCGAGTGTTCGTACAATCAAAATCTAGTATGGCAGTGAAAGGATAATAATCTTCTTTTGGGTGTATGAGCACTGCGTCGATCCTGTGCCCCATGGCATTAGATGCACCATCAAAATGTATTTTCCATATTTTTTTTCTTTTTAGGGGCAATATGATCTTCTTGCAAGACGCACATCAGATCTTCATCGGGGAAATCAAAGTTCAACGGCTAATAATCTTCCACCGCCCGACTTGCTAAGAATTCAGCTATTGTGCTGCCCTTTATAGCTTTCTGACTCACATATACAATGTCGTACTCTGACAACAAAACTTGCCATCTTGCCGTTCTCCCTGACAAAGAGTGTGCTTCCAAAATATACTTGATAGAATCTAACTTGGCAATCAACCACGTCGTATGGTACAACATGTATTGTCTGAGCCTTCGAGCAGTCCAGGCTAAGGCACATCACATATTTTCTACCGATGAATACTTCAGCTCATAATCTGTGAACTTCTTGCTGAGGTAATAAATCACTTGTTCTTTCTTCCCGGTCTTATCATGCTGCCCCAAGACACAACCCATAGATCTCTCAAAAACTGATAAATACAATATCATTGGTTTCTCTGGAACAGGTGGCATTAATACTGGTGGGTTGGATAGATAGTGCTTAAACTTTTCAAAAGCAATCTGACACCCTTCATCCCATTCCCCTGGATCATGCTTCCGAAGTAACTTAAATATTGGATCACACTTGTTGGTTAACTGAGAAATAAACCAAGCAATGTAATTCAATCTTCCTAGAAAGCTTCTTACTTCCTTTTGAGTTTGAGGTGGTGGCAAGTTCTGGACAGCCTTTACTTTTTCTGGATCAATCTCAATTTCCCTTTTGCTGACAATGAAACCCAATAATTTCCCTGAAGTGACTCCGAAGGTGCATTTTGCCGGGTTTAGTTTGAGCCAAAATTTTCTTAATCTTTCGAAAAGATTCTTAAGATTCGCAATATGCTTTCTTTCTCCTTGTGACTTTGCAATCATATCATCAACATAAACTTCAATCCCCTTATGCATCATATCATGAAACAAAGTCACCATGGCTCTCTGATATGTTGCCCCAGCATTCTTCAATCCAAATGGCATTACATTATAGCAAAATGTCCCCCACATCGTCACGAATATGGTTTTCTCCATATCTTCCGGTGCCATCTTAATCTGATTATACCCAGAGAATCCGTCCATGAAAGAAAACAGAAAGCTCTTTTTGCCGTATTGTCCACTAGAGTATCAATGTGAGGCAAAGGGAAGTTACCTTTAGGACTGGCCTTATTCAGATCTCGGTGACACACAGCCGTACTTTTCCATCCTTCTTTGGTACTAGGACAATATTTGCTACCTATTCCAGATATTTTGCCACTTCTAAGAACCCAACATCAAACTGCTTCTTCACTTTTTCTTTTATCTTTAACAACATGTTCGACCTTATTCTTATCTGAATCGGCTTGCATTCTGGCCTTAAAGGGAGCTTGTGAACCACAATATCTGGATCCAACCCTGGCATGTCTTGGTATGACCATGCAAATACATCTACATATTCTCGGAGCTAAGCTATTAGTTCACCCTTTGTTGATGATGACAATGCGGTCCCAATTTTAACCTCCTTTATTTCTTCCCCACTTCCCAGATTTATCATTTCCAACAGCTCCTTATGAGGCAGTACTTGCTTCTCCTCTTGTTCTATTTTCCTTAATAAATTCGGAGGCAGACCATAATCCTCAGCATCTTCGTTGGCGTCAAAATCACCCGTGCAAATGGGTCTTTCAAAATCAATTTCAGAATTATTTTCCGGATGATCCTCATATTCCGCATTCGTACACTTGTAAATAGGTGAGGAGGAAACAATATAGGAAAGTATATAGGCAATGAAAGAAAAATAAAAAGCAAAAATGAAAGAATATGGACACATCAATATGAAGAAAATGCATCGTGCTTGTTATTTATTGAATGAAGATTTTTAAACAAAAGCCCGTACAGAAAAATTCTTAATATCCTTGGGCAAAGATAATTAAGATTGTTTTCAAAGTATTACTTTGGAGTAGACCTAAAGACTATAGGTAGCTCAGTCGCATTCCAATTCGTTAATTTGTAACCTGGTGGAAAAGGTTGCACCATCCAACTTGCATCTCTTTTTTCAATTCCTTTTTCACCAGCTATACAGATCATCATATCTGGCATCTGCTCGTCCCTGCTCATAAGGAACTTCTCAAAAGCCTGTTCTATCATTATCAGCACGTCGTCAGAATCCTTTTCCCCAAATAAAAAGTCGACCGAACAGAAGCTGTGAAAGATTGGTGGGAAAGTCATGGGTTCCCACTCTATGTCCATACCCGAGAGACGGGCCATCCTCCTTTGTCGGTTTTTCTCAATTTGTCTCCTCTTTTCGTGAGCCTTCGGGAGATATCCAAGACCAAACCTATCTTTCTTTCCAGTCACTTCAATTGCCTTGGCCATTCCCTGAAGATACTTTCCCAATCCTTTTCCTTCCTTGCAGCCCTTTCCGACCGTGGTTTTCACTCCCAGCCTGGTATTTTTGGACAACTTTGGCTTTGGAGTTTTATGTCCTTCAGCGACAAATATAGCATTAACAAATTCCAAAGACCTGAAAGAGCATTCCACAACATCTTCATTTGGTTCTATGTAAGGAGAGCTAGTAGATGCAGAGGCTACGATGTCCTCCTCTCCCGATACAGTGACCAGACGTCCCTTTATTACAAACTTTAACTTATGGTGGAGAGATGAGGATACCGCCCCAGCAGAATGTATCCAAGGCCTTCCCAATAAGCAGTTATAGGACGGGGTGATGTCCATAACCTAGAAATCCACCTTATAAGTACAAGGACCTATATCCAACGAACCTCAATAGTTCCCATTACCTCCCGTTGAGTTCCGTCAAAAGCCCTGACCACAGTGCAGCTAGGTAGCATGTAGGATATATCAACTGGCAACTTAGACAGGGTCGCCAAGGGCATCACATTTAACGAGGAACCGTTGTCTAAGAGTACCCGATGTAGTATGTGCCCCTTGCAAGTGGTCGTTATGTGAAGGCTTTTGTAGATCCAATACCATTTGATGGTATATCATCATAACTAAAAAAGATATGATCATCTGCTGCAATATTCCCCACCAGCCTACCCAATTTCTCCACCGATATATTATTGGCCACATATGCCTGATTCAGAACCCTTAACAAGGCATTTCTGTGCGGCTCCGAGTTCAGCAGTAGTGAGAGGATCGAAATCCTTGCTGGTTGACGCTGCAATTGCTCCACCACACTATATTTACTATGCTTTATAAATTTTAGAAATTCACAAGCTTTCTTTTCAATTAACGGCTCTTTACCGGGATTGAGTTATTCTCCACTCTTTTTGACTAATCCATCTCAATATGGATCGGTTCAGCTATTTTTTTCCCTTTATCCACTCCTCATTCCTTTCCTAATGGACCTTGCTCAACAGTCTCGGGGGCATAACATCTCCCACTGCGAGTTAAATGCCCCACTCCCGTTATGTCGGTTGCTACCTGCTGACTAGAAGAGCCTGGAATAACCATGTTGCAATCATATTTCCATGGTGCAGCCTTGTTTTCTTTGTACGAGAAAGAGAATGGCAGTTCTATGATCAGCTTAGGTATGACTTCTTCAACAATCGGGGTAACCTTCTCCTCCGGCTCATCATAGTAAATGATCAAAGGTCTACCTACCCCGTATCCAGTTGTATTCTCCGTAGCATCCAATTCTTCCTCTATTTCCTCAAAAAAATGAGCCTGGCCCTTATCCATCATCCGTTGAACTTTAACCAAGAAATCCCCGCTTTCCTGTATGGTGTGTCCTTTGCATTTATGAAAAGGGCACCAATCCTCTATTCTATTTGCCACCATTTTCAGACTACCCTCGTCTTGAACTAACCCCGCTTTAACCATTTTAACCCACACTTTTAACATCAGAGTCTTCACCTCACTGATGTGCTTCTTCACCCTACTGACTTACCCTGCCCAAACTGCATTCACCCGGTTCTCAGCATGATTGGGCAATGGATTACCCACTATATTTGGCCCGTTCCTTGATTCAAATTTCATAACCCCGGAGTTGATCAAACTTTGGACTTTTCTTTTAAAAGCAATGCAATCCTCGGTTGAATGCCCCTGAATCTCCGTGTGATACACGCAATTCGCATTTACATTATATCATTTTGGGCATGGTGGTGTCAAGGGTTTAAGGTATACGGGTGCAACAAGCTGACCTTGCAGTAGTTTGGGATATAGTTCACCATAAGTTATAGGAATGGGATCAAATTGGGGTTTTTGATCGTTCCTTGGAGAACGTTGGTCGTTGCGCCCAGCATCCTGGGTATTCAGGATAGTGTTTCGGGGAAGGGTTATCTGTGGGGATGGTTGCTGTGGTATGTTGGTATAAGGAAATGAGTTTTGGGTAAGGTGGTTTACAACGCGGTAGTAAGGATTGTACCTCAGGTAAGGTGTGTAGGGTGTAGGAGGTGTATAGGGTCTAGGGGATGTATACGGTGTAGAAGGTGTATAGGGTGTAGAAAGTGTATAGGGATAATAGTTATAGCTAACAGCATGAGTTTCTCCCTCCTTCTTTTTAGTGGGGACTGCTTTCTTTGGAGTTGAGGACTCTCCACCTTCCATCTTGCCACTCTTAATGGTAGTCTCTATCATTTCACCGGATATAACCATATCCGCGAAATTCTTAGTGGCGCTCCCAACCAATTTATCATAGTATGGTGCCTTTAAAGTCTTAATAAAAAAGCACCGTAGTTTCTTTGCTGGTCAAAGGGGGTTGCAATTGAGTGGCCAAGTCTACCTTTGTGAATACTCTTTAAAACTCTCAGTAGTTTTCTTTTCCATATTCTGCAACAACAACCTATCAGGTATCATATTAGATACATGCTTATTATATTTCATGAAGGCCCTGGCTAAATCTATCGAAGAACGGATCTTAGCTCGAGTCAGCTGATTATACCATCGGGTTGCAGAATCCGTTAAACTATCCTGGAAGCAGTTTATGAGCAATTTCTCATCGTCATCATGTTCTGTCATCTTTTTGCAGTACATGGTGAGGTGTGCTGATGGGTTGGTAGTCCAATTATATTTCTCAAAGTCTGGTACTTTGAACTTTGGAGAAATTACCAGGCCGTGTACCAAACTTAGCTCCTTGGCATCCAGACTGCCAAACAATTCTACCCCTTCAACTGCCCTTAGCCTCTCTTCCAACAGCTGATACTTTTTTTGGGACTCTGTAGATTCAATCTTTTTTAGTTCAACCATCTTTGCTTTCTCCTTCTCAGCAAGCTCCTCAAAGTCCGGAACATCAACATCAATTGGGTCAGCCCTAGTGTTAACCTTTTCGGGAGCAAAATTCTGTGCCTCAGCCATCGGTTGAATATAAACATAAGATGCTGCCCCTGTTGGAAGTTCATTTCCCGTATTCTGGGATGTTTGGCCATTCAGCTGCACAATCTTAGGTTGACCTTCCTGATTCACTACCCCTTTTCCTGTAACCGAATTCTCCACCGGCCCTTTCTGTCTCATCATGGCATTCATCATTTCCATGAGTTTAGCCATTTGTTCTCTTGATTTCTCCTGTCGCAACCTAAAAAATAACAAGTCTCATCGCAAAACTTTATTATTCGTTAAGCGTGACATTAAAAAAATCGAGGAAAAGTCGACTTAAATCCTCTTGAAAAAGTGAAGGTTTTGAAAAAGACATGGAGTCGCCACCAATCTTTTTTAGCTAGGTGTGATCGGCCACCTATTAAAATCAGTTTTATAAAATATTTTAAAATTAATTAAAACATTTTTAAAACCAATTTCAAGTCTGTGTTTTAAACCAGAGAAATCAAAGAAGCGGGTTTGGGACTCGGTTACGTGTGGGGAAGGATTAGCACCCCCACAACGCCCATATAAAATGGTACCTTATTAATCATGTGTTATCTTAAGTCTCGGTAAAAAGTTGGTTTTAAATTTAGCATTTCAAGTTAATTCCCAATTTAAAGAAAAATAATTCCATTTTTAATTGAAAATGATTCGGAATTTATTAATTCAAAATTTTCCTATATTCCCCAACAACATTTCTGCAATTTTCCCCAATTTCGCCAAAATCCACCAAAAATCCTAATTCTTGGTTTTCTTTGAAATTGACGTTTTCTTCAGTTTTGCCTCCAAATGGCCTCTCCATTACCCATAGTCATTTCTTATCTTTCATTTGGAACCTCCAATTTTGACCAATTTGATCGTTTAAGCACTTTTCTCCAAATTTCCGAACCAGGGTTTCCTTTCTACTAAATCTCCGTAACCCATCTTCCGGACTCCATATCTTTCGTTGTAGACCTCAGATTATCAAAATTCTTTCACCATTATTCAATTTAACTTTGAATCTTGATTTTGAATATAGGTTGACTTTTCAGTAGTTGACTTTTCGAGGTTGACTTTTTGGGGTTGACTTTTTTCAAATTGACTTTTTATGCTTGGCTTCTTAAACTAAGTCTCAGAGTACCACCTGCAGGATGAGAAAAGACTTTTTGCATTCTAAAACATCATTTTAGGAATAAAAATACCTAATTTAGTGGTCCGAGCAAAATTAGGTGTCTACAATGGTCGGAGATGGATCTATCTTCTGTGTTAACCTCTCGAAAAGGTCAACTAGGGCTAACTCGACACGTCCTAGTGTTCTTGGGAAGATAACCAAACCATATATGTGATAACTCGTATAATTATACAGTTTTTAGTTATGTTTTATTATTGTTTTGTGTCAAATACGAGTTATTATTGCTTAGTCTAATTGTGTTTATGATCTTTTATATTTTTATGTAATTTGGTGTTTTTCACAAGTTTATTTGAGTGATTTCAGATTACTAGAATTAAGGGCAAATCCAGTTCAGTTCCAGTTCCGACACCTTTTGCCATATCAGCTATATCTGGAGTTTCACTAAAGAAATAAGGCTAAAATTTTAACCGTGCAAAGTTAAGAGGCATATCTATCTTTTTCATGTTTTACACTTCTTGAAACGGATTCGTTTTCCCTAGCGAAATCGACCATCAAGTTGGCTGATGTGCAATGACGTCTGTGCTGACCAGTTTTGGTATTTTGACCATATCTTCTGATCCACATCAGCAAATGAGCTGATTCCAACGGCTATGGATCACTAACTGACAGGGAAACATTTTTCTAGAAGATCATGTGATCAGATCAAGCCTCCAATATTGACAAAATCGACCATCAAGTTGGCTGATCAAAATTGTCATACAATATGACGAAAATTGTTAGAAAAATGCACCCACCTATTATACCTACCTTTGAAATTTGTAAAGCTTGTCTCTTGTCATTTAGCCCTCCAAAATGTGTATAAATAGAGGGCCTTGGATGATTGTAAGAGATATGGTAGATTGGTAGGATATTAGCCATTGTAATAAAATTCTCTAAGTTTTCTTCTTCTTTCTTTTCTCTAGTTTTCTTTTTCTTAAGAGAGAGCAAGAGGCTGGATAATTAATATTCTTCTTCTTCTTCTTTCTTTCTTTTATTTTCTTCTTAGATTCTCTTTAATTTTATGTTTATGTTTATAATGCCTATGCTAGGCTAAACTTCTATTTGGTTAAGGGTGATTTCAAAGCCCTAGACATGTTTTATAATTGATTTTCAGATTCTATCTATCATTAATTTTCTATCAAAGTTGCTTATGTTCTTCTACAAGAATTGTTCATGATGTTGTCTTGATTTGTTTAGGTGTACAACTAGATAGATCTTGATAATTATCTATTGCTAGTTTAGGAGTCTTGATCCGTGTAATTGTCTTGATTTCCTATTCATAAGTGGCAATTTGTGATTAATGATTATGGTCAAGTTTTCAATAATTGCAAAGTGGAACATAACCTAAGTTGAATAATCCGAGCTTATGTGTTTGTTGCTTAGATCAACCTATCTTTCTCATCGTAAAGCTGCCATTAAATTGAATTTAGAGAGCTTATTCTAGGTTGTTTGATGGTTAGAGATTAAATAGAGAGCTTGTTCTATTTAACGACAAACTAAGGAAAGATTGGGATAACAGAGCTTGTTGTTATCTACGGTTGTTAACTTTGATAGTTGGTTAATGTTGATAGATATGAAATTGATTCTTAATGATGTCTAGTGGTGGAGAATGAAACCTTAACCATATTTTTCATATTTGATTCTTCTTACTTACTTGTTTTCTTACTTTTCTTGTTTGCTTATTTTTTAAAACTATTTCAAAACCCCCTTTTCTTTTATTGTTCTTGAATTTAAGTTTTAAACTATCAACTTATAAACTAAAACCCAATCCCTGAGGACTCGACCCTTGCTAATCATTATACTCTACAATTGATTCTTTTTAGTGCAAGGTTAAATAAGATACACTCTTTTGGGTGCATCAAATTTTTGGCGCCGTTGCCGGGGATTGTTTTCTTTAGTTTATTTGTTACTTGGTTTATTCTTATTTTCAGTTCTAATTAGTATTATTTTCTTGTACATACATGTTTTTCTTTTCAAATTTTGAAAAAAAAAAAAAAGATGGAATTAAGCAATCTAACACTTGAAAAGTTGGTGGCATACATGAACATGGAGAATCAACAAGCCAATCTCACTTCCTCAGTTCAACAATTGGCCATGGGAGGATGTCAAGGCCATCAATGGTTCCAAGACCAACCGCATGATCATTACTCCAACACTTACCATAAGGGATGGCGGGATCATACTAATTATGGCTACTCGAAAAATTTCCAAGAAGTAGATCCTTATGCCAATTACACTCATCCATCTAGCTTCAATCAATCATGGTCTCAAGAACCAGATCTTTTTCAACCACCACATATGACTCAAAACTCAGGTACTTCTTTAGAAGATCTTGTATATTCTCTTGTTACTGATACTTTGCAATTTCAACAGGAAACAAGGGCAAGCATCCAGAGTTTGGAAAGGCAAATTAGCCTATTGGCTAGTAGTACGGTGGAATTAGTAGCAGAAAGATCTCTAGCACTCCCTTCCCAAACGGTGATTAACCCAAAGGAGAATGCTACTATTGTGACCTTGAGAAATGAGGAACAAGATGAGGATGAGACAAAACCAAAGATGGATTCACTTCTTGAGGATAATGAAGCCACCATTCAAATTGAGAGTACTTTGACACCTCAGGTAGCTTTTAAGGTTCTTATTTCTACTAATGTTCCTTCTCCATTTTTTCCTAGCAGATTTGCAAAGTCCAAAAAGGAGGAACATGAACAACAATTTTTGGAAACCTTAAACAGCTTGCTTGTGGATGCCATTAGACAAGTACCAAGATATGCACAATTCCTGAAAGAGCTATACCCCACCAAGAATGATGAAATAATATGTGTGGGGGAGAAGGCATTGGCTGTTTTGCAAAGAAAACTTCCTCCAAAACGCAAAAATCCGAGAAGTTTCATGTCTAAGCCAAAAGATCCTAAAAAGCCAAGAAGGGGAATTGGCTAGGCTGAAAACAATCAATCAAGTGCTAATTGGGGGAGGCAGCCTAATTAGTGAAAGCATTGCCAAACTGCCATCCTCAGATTTGCTCTCTTTTTCTTTATCTTTTTCTTATGTTTCTTTGCTAATTGTGTTTAGTGTTTCTAAGTTCATTTAGGTTGCATAAGTTTATTTTGTTTATTAGTTCTTTTCACTTACACATGATTCTTTCATTTGGGATTAATAGCATTACATTAATGACAATGTAAGAATTATGTGTGGGGGGAAGAATTTAGGATTTTATTTAGAGTGTTTTGTTTTTGAGTCTTTTTATGTTGTTTTTCTTTCTGATCCTTGTTTTGAAAATAACTAGATGTAAATATAATTTTTTTAACCCCGGTTAAATGGCGGATAACGGTACTCCGTGATTATTTAAGTCGGTTCCATCAGCTACCCACAAAACTGATATTATATATAAATTTCTCTTCCAATTTCTCTTTCAAATTTTTTTTTCAGGATGGATGATATTCTCACAAGATTGCAGAAACGATTTCCTCATTTTCCTCGAAATATTTTACTGAAGCTTTACCAAGTTCGATTTGAAAGATTAAGAATGCTTATGCACAAAGGGATTCCTGAAGACATACGTTGGATAATTGAAGCCAAGGTACGTGAAGATGAATATCTTCCTATTTTGCATTTACCAGGTACAGGTAGAAGCACTTTTGCAAAGAAGCGACGAGCAAAGCGCATGAGTTCAAATTGCCACAAATGTGCACGATGGACGTGTAACGGTAAATGTCGTTCTATTGGGATTCCGTCCTCTAATCGAGATGATAAAATTGAATTCATTAAGGATGGACTGAGTAAGGAGAATTTGGGTAATATCCAACTTTCTCTTGAGACGCATCCTAGTGGAGACGTACAAAGAGAAATTCTTGATTTATGGCCGCAATTCCAAAGGGAATGGCAACATCTTGGGAATTTGATGTTAAAAGACCCTGTTTGCCAGCTTGTAAGAAAACTGGATGGGAAGCATATCCTCGACTCATAGAAGGCGTTTAAGCCGTTTCTGGACGTAAAACCAGAGGAAGATGCCAAATACACTTTCGGCGACATTATTACTCTTGACTTTTACGGTTGATTTTTCTTCTCTTTTTGATTTTCTTCCTGAAATCACGCAAAAATCTTTTGTTAGGTTAACATTTTCTTCTGACAGGTCAGATACACTTTCGGCGACATTATTACTCTTGTCTGATTCACTACTCAGTCCTCTATATATTACACCATGTACTCATTCTCTTTCAGGCACTCGAAAAAAAAAAATGGAAAGTACTTCGTCCCAGCGCATTAAAAAAATTTGTGTCTTTGGAGGTGCTTATCCAGGGAAAAATAACATATTTGCTGATGAAGCCATAAGAGTTGGAGTAATACTTGCCCAACAAAAGATCCAGTTGATTTATGGAGGCGGTAGTACGGGTTTAATGGGAGCAGTCGCTACAGCAGCACACGCCGGAGGAAGTCCAGTTCTAGGAATCGTGCCAAAACTATTCACAGGTTTTTGTGGACCTACCGTAGGTAAGGAAATACAAGTCTGGAGTATCCCTGAACGGATGACAATCATGTACCATTGTGCCGATGCATTCATTGCTTTACCAGGAGGTCTGGGTACATTGGAAGAAATAGCTTGCGTGGCTTCTTGGTCATCTTTGGTCACAAAAAAGAAACCCATTGGTTTGCTTAATATTAATGGTTATTTTAGTAATTTGCTTTCATATTTAGATAATGCTGTGGATAATGGATTCATGTTTTCAGAGGCAAGGAGAACCATAATTTATGCTACAACCATTGAAGATTTACTCAAAAAGCTCCAAGCTTATGAGTATTTATCTGCTACGGTTGTTTCGCAAACGCTCGGAAAAAGAAAAAGAGATATGGACGAGCAAGGAGTGGATTGCACTTTGTCTTTGTGACATTATCTAACATTTTGTTTGTTGTGTTTCAGTTATAATAAGTGGTTAGCAACCTCTGCAGGTAATATCTCCTAAATTCTACCTTTAAAATTTGACATTGGGGACAATGTCATATTTTAGTAGGGGGTAAGGGACATAGTTTGCTAATAAAAAAAAAATTGTTGTGTTTTAAGCCATTTAGAAGTATTCATTCTGAACAAGGTCTGAGTAAGGGAGACTTGAGACATACCTTGTCAGTTTGATTTTAATCTTTTTATGTTTACTTGTTAATTTTTGTTTAGTATTTTAGGATTATTTAGGTTGCATGAGTTTGTTTTGTTTTTGTCTACTATTTTTTTTTTATGAGTCTTTATTATTATTTTTAGTGTGTTTTAGTTACTTTCAATACTATGATGAGATATGAATTGCATAAGTCTAAAACAGATTTATTAGTGAGAAGATTTTCATGAGAATTGAGCTTGATATCAACCTTTTTATGAGCCAATGTTAATATGATATGTTGATTGAGAAAGAAGTATGTTTAGACCTAATCTGACTTGTATAATCATCCTTGTGAGTTTTTGAGCCTATAATGATTGATGCATTATATAAATCAATCTAATTTCTTTCTTGAGTGCTCTTATGATTACATGATTCTCTAGAACTTGCTTTAGACCTTGTTGAGACTATATTGATGCATGTGACAACATGAATATGATAGAGGCATTAGGATTTTTAGCCAGGGCCAAACAGCCATCCCTTATTGATGTTCCAAGAGAACACACCCTTAGTGAACCAATTTGAGCCTACATTGAATAAGCTATCTCTTTGGTAACCATAACTTGTCCCTAACCTAAATATACTTATTTATATCTTTACCTTTGTTCCAAAGATGAATTAGCATGTTTTGAGACAAGTTGCAAAGACAAGGAAGATCTATTGAAAATTTGGGTTAGAAACAAGAAATAAGTGTGGGGGGGAAAAGAAAAGAAAAGTCAAGAGAAAAAGAAATGGAATACTGGCAAATACATTCCTATGTAAAAAATATGAATCATCTCTTGAATTTGTGGAAAAAGAAAAAGATGTTACAAAGTTGTTTAGAATGAAGAAAAGGCCCAACATGAATATTCGGCCTAGGTGACTATGTACTTGTAAAGTGTTTTGAGAAGTTTCTTTGTATGATCTTATTATGTCTCTAAACTTTATAAACTCTTTTGAACCTTTGTGATATCTTTATCCTTTTGTTCTTCAACCACATTACAAACCCCTTGGCCCCATTACAACCTTGATTAAAGACCTCTTGATTCATGAAGTTGTATGATCTAAATAGTGGAGAATAGGTGGACAAGCAAGAATATGGTAGAACTGTTTTCATGAGATTGATTGAGTGTAAACACTTTACCACTACTTTAAAGAGTGAAAATCATGAGAGTATCCCATGTGAGAGGTTGAGATTAAGTTGAATATGCACTATTTTGATTGAAATATGTTATGTTAATATTGGCTTAACTCATTTATTTACATTCAAGCATGATTTTTTGTGAAATTCTTTGAGCTATTGATTAGTTTATAAGACTTGTTCAAAGATTGTCTCTAATTTTAATTGAAAGGATTAGGAATAAATATTTTTAGTATATGTAGTTTATTTATATTTTAGTTTTTCAATGTTTGTGGGTATCGTTCTAGTAAACCCTCACGAGACTAAACTCGTCCACTAGGGACACCTAGGGGTTTAAAGGCTTGTGTCACATGCTAAGTGCCACCGTGATTTCCTACGAAAGTGGATTAGATTAGATTTTCTTATTTTATTTTTATGAGTCGTTGCTAGGGACTAGCAACAATCTAAGTGTCGGGGTGTGATAACTCGTATAATTATACAGTTTTTAGTTATGTTTTATTATTGTTTTGTGTCAAATACGAGTTATTATTGCTTAGTCTAATTGTGTTTATGATCTTTTATATTTTTATGTAATTTGGTGTTTTTCACAAGTTTATTTGAGTGATTTCAGATTACTAGAATTAAGGGCAAATCCAGTTCAGTTCCAGTTCCGACACCTTTTGCCATATCAGCTATATCTGGAGTTTCACTGAAGCAATAAGGCTGAAATTTTAACCGTGCAAAGTTAAGAGGCATATCTATCTTTTTCATGTTTTACACTTCTTGAAACAGAGTCGTTTTCCTAGAGAAATCGACCATCAAGTTGGCTGATGTGCAATGACGTCTGTGCTGACCAGTTTTGGTATTTTGACCATATCTTCTGATCCACATCAGAAAATGAGCTGATTCCAACGGCTATGGATCACTAACTGACAGGGGAACATTTTTCTAGAAGACCATGTGATCAGATCAAGCCTCCAATATTGACAAAATCGACCATCAAGTTGGCTGATCAAAATTGTCATACAATATGACGAAAATTGTTAGAAAAATGCACCCACCTTTTATACCTACCTTTGAAATTTGTAAAGCTTGTCTCTTGTCATTTAGCCCTCCAAAATGTGTATAAATAGAGGGCCTTGGATGATTGTAAGAGATATGGTAGATTGGTAGGATATTAGCCATTGTAATAAAATTCTCTAAGTTTTCTTCTTCTTTCTTTTCTCTAGTTTTCTTTTTCTTTAGAGAGAGCAAGAGGCTGGATAATTAATATTCTTCTTCTTCTTCTTTCTTTCTTTTATTTTCTTCTTAGATTCTCTTTAATTTTATGTTTATGTTTATAATGCCTATACTAGGCTAAACTTCTATTTGGTTAAGGGTGATTTCAAAGCCCTAGACATGTTTTATAATTGATTTTCAGATTCTATCTATCATTAATTTTCTATCAAAGTTGCTTATGTTCTTCTACAATAATTGTTCATGATGTTGTCTTGATTTGTTTAGGTGTACAACTAGATAGATCTTGATAATTATCTATTGCTAGTTTAGGAGTCTTGATCCGTGTAATTGTCTTGATTTCCTATTCATAAGTGGCAATTTGTGATTAATGATTATGGTCAAGTTTTCAATAATTGCAAAGTTGAACATAACCTAAGTTGAACAATCCGAGCTTATGTGTTTGTTGCTTAGATCAACCTATCTTTCTCATCGTAAAGCTGCCATTAAATTGAATTTAGAGAGCTTATTCTAGGTTGTTTGATGGTTAGAGATTAAATAGAGAGCTTGTTCTATTTAACGACAAACTAAGGAAAGATTGGGATAACAGAGCTTGTTGTTATCTACGGTTGTTAACTTTGATAGTTGGTTAATGTTGATAGATATGAAATTGATTCTTAATGATGTCTAGTGGTGGAGAATGAAACCTTAACCATATTTTTCATATTTGATTCTTCTTACTTACTTGTTTTCTTACTTTTCTTGTTTGCTTATTTTTTAAAACTATTTCAAAACCCCCTTTTCTTTTATTGTTCTTGAATTTAAGTTTTAAACTATCAACTTATAAACTAAAACCCAATCCCTGAGGACTCGACCCTTGCTAATCATTATACTCTACAATTGATTCTTTTTAGTGCAAGGTTAAATAAGATACACTCTTTTGGGTGCATCAATATGGCTAAGGAAAAAATATCCCTAGCAATCTCTCTATTTGAGTGATTTCGAATCAAAGATTGGAGAGCATCCCAAGGGATACACTCACTTTTCCCTTTCTTAACCACATGAGCATCAACCCACTTGTTGTCCATTCCCACAATCCTAGCTAACTTCTTTTTATACCCTAATGTCTTCGAATCTTTCAAATAAATCCGATCTGGAATGATATCCTCAATACGCAACAAGACCGAATATTCCTCTATGGTCGGTGTCATATCTTCTTTGTTGAAAGTGAAGCATCGGTAAGTAGGATTCCAGAAATGTATCACAGCCCGAATCAACTCACTATTAATTCTAACCGGTATTAATAATGCTATGTCCCCATATATTTGAGTGAAAATCCTCTTCTCTGACATATCCCATTGACTCCAAATATCCATCAACCCTCAGAGATCATTTTGCCGGAAATCTAACTCTACTCGTTCTGGTAATACTGATATATATCCCTCTTTTAAACGATCTCCGTTTCTTCGCTGATCTGACTCTGAACGCTCTCGTACCACTGCATGCTCACCCTCCATGAAAGCCCTTTTAGTTGAAGATTGTCCCAATGCCAATAACTTTCCCTATGCATTATGATGACACAAAAAATGCATGAAAAAAAGAAACAAGTCAGTAAAGGTGAAGAAATCAAATAATAACAAATAACATAAAGTAAACAAGATGTCCCAATGAAAATTTTGGCATTACAACGCCTTTGGGACAGAATATTGAATTTATTATGGGCAAAACAATGTGTGTTCATCACTGCCCAATAAAAATTATTTGGGATGTAAAATCGATAATAAAAGGTTAGAAATGTCCCTCCATGTGTTCCTAACTTCGGTATATCTATCAAAATTCGGCAGGCTTCGCCTATGTTGGCTCTATGGTTCACTATATATGGGTGAACAAAGTTCTAAAAGGCCCCGAATCTTTCCTCACTGTCGCCTGTGAAGGCTAGTAAGGCACCCCGATAAAAGCGGGTGCAATTCGTTAGAGTATATTTTCCTAGCCCATGCGGAGGATCATCACGATAGCTTAGGTAATTTATACTCCAGAAGTATTTTGCTAGCCCATGCGGAGGATCAATCACGAGAGCGTAGCTACTTTACTTCCACTTAAAGGGATGGAACTCGGGTATAGCGCTCATGTTATGCAAATGCAAGTGTAGTGTGTGAGGAGGAACAACAAACCTTTCACCACCTATTCTACAACCCTTATTCTAAATGCCCCAATAAGATTAACAATGTAAAGCATCAATTAGGCAATAAATAAATGCACCAAAATAACCGGAGAACAATAATAATATGCATGCACATGAGTATGTATGAACATATTAAAACATTTTATTATTTTCAAAATTCTCCTTATTTTAAAAAATGTGGGAATTAAAATTAAATACCGAATAAACCAACAAAATCGAGACTTTGATAACACATGACTAATTCTAGGCCTGACTCTCTAAATATCCCTAGCGGAGTCGCCAAGCTATCGCAACCTAAAAAATAACAAGTCTCATTGCGAGACTTTATACTCGTTAAGCGTGACATTGGAAGACAGAGGAAAAGTTGACTTAATTCCTCTTGAAATAAAATGAGGGTTTGAAAACAACCTCGAAAAAGACATGGAGTTGCCACCAATCTTTTTTAGCTTGGTGTGATGGTCACCTACTAAAACCAGTTTTGTAAAACATTTTAAAATTAATTAAAACATTTTTAAAACCAATTTCAAGTTTGCGTTTTTAAACCAGAGAAATCAAAGAAAGTGGGTTCGGGACTCGGTTACGTGCGTGGAAGGATTAGCACCCCCACAACGTCCGTATAAAACGGTACCTTATTAATCGTGTGTTATCTCAAGTCTTGATAAAAAATCGGTTTTAGATTTGGCATTTAAAAAGAATTCCCAATTTAGAGAAAAATAGTTCCATTTTTAATTGAAAATGACTCAGAATTTATTAATTCAAAATTTTCCTATAATCCCCGACAAACGCAGAAAAATATAGAAATTTTTATTTATGTGAAATTTTTTCCAAATCATTCTCGTTTTTTGAAAGAAAGATATTCCTTTATTAATGATAATTGATGATATCCTCCCCAGCAAACCCAGCAGAGAAATCATGAATTATTTTAACTCGGGAATATCTTTGTTTTATTGAAAATCATTATCTTAATTTAAAAATATTTTTAAGAAAATGAATATGAACATGTGAGACATAATAAAAATGACATAGCAAAATCTAAATGATATGAAGTAATTTAAATGACATAGTATATTCTAAATGAAATGATATAACTTAAGTGACATAATATATTTTAAATGAAGTGATATAACCTAGGTGACATAATATATTCTAAATGAAATGATATAACCTAAGTGTCATAATATATTCTAAATGAAATGAATAACCTAAGTGTCATAATATATTCTAAATGAAATGAATAACCTAAGTGACATAATATATTCTAAATGAAATGAATAACGTAGGTGTCATAATATATTCTAAATGAAATGAATAACCTATGTGACATAATATATTCTAAATGAAATGGCAATCTAATCTAAGTGACATGAAATGAATATGAAACATAAAATAATATTATCATGAAATATGCATGAAAATAAAAATAATAATGCATCAATATAGTAAATGCTAAATGATGTGACAAAAATAAATGACTAAATAAAACACATAGGATAACATGGAATATTCAAAACCATATAACAAACAATATAACACCATAAAATGTAAATCAAAATAATAACAGCACCATAAAAATATTCATAGCAAAAATCATATATCATATAATATGCATGAACATGAAAAATGCAATGCATGAAAGTGTATTTTTTTCCTTTAAATAAGGAAATTCGTATACCTAAAAAGATATCTGACTACCTTAGAAAAAGACGTCAAATTAAATTTTTTGAAATAAAAAATACTTTGTGATTAGTTTAAAAACAATTTTGAAAATCTTGGATAAAAAAATGACCATGGCCGAACCACCCCTTTTTCAAATGGCTCTATTTTCCTAGCTTTGAAAACCCGGACTTGACTACCCTTGACCCAAGCTTTCCAAAATCATTTTTTAAGATTAAAAAGGCTTAGAAATCAACCTAGGACAGCAGCTAAGGTTCCTAATCAACCTTCTCTTAATGCCTTAGACAAAACAGAAAATTAATTTTCCCTCAAATTCAAATCTGACTTACTGTCCAGTTTTAAAACGTGATTTTTTAACCCATTTTAAAAATTCTAAAAAATCTGAAAAGAATATAGGAGACTCAGAACATGTCTAACTCTATGGAAAAAAATTAGCTTAATTTTTAAACTAAGGATAACCTACCAAAAAAATCACGAAAGTCAGAACACTAGGTGAAAAACTGTTTTGCCAAAAATCATTTTTAAGCCTTTGATAAAATCATTCAAAAATCAAAGTAAAAATATTGGAGACTCTTCTAAGGACCTACAAACAGTAGCTAAAATTTCTAAAAATTTGGACAAGAATTGCCTAAATAAAAAAAAAATCATAAAGGTAGAAAAATCAACTTGACAAGTCCTTAATTTTCCATAAGCATGCTCATGTGAGCTTGACCTTAAGCCATTGATTGGCTTAAGTCAAAAATCAAGTGGTATGATATGAGATGCATGAACAAACAGCAAGTTTAATGTATGAAATGCATGATATAAGGTCTAAATGACATAGAAAATGCATGGCAATTCAAAATGACCTAATGCCTAACATGAACTTGCATGGCAATAAATGCAACCTAGACCTAAACATGCATGAAATGCATGGCAATATAAATGTAACCTAGACCTAAAAAATGCATGGCAATAACACAAACACATGACATACTAAATCAAATACAGAAAATCATGGCATGGAAATGCAAGCATATCAACTAACAAGATGAAAATGCACATACAAAGCAAAATACAAAGGGTTGCCGAATGGACCTAGGCCTAAATGGTGAAATCCTAGCATGGCATTATCACAAACACATGGCATACTAAATCAAACTACACAATATTATGGCATGAAAATGCAAGCATGTCAACTAACAAGATGAAAATGCACATACAAAGTAAAATACAAAGGGTAGCCGAATGGACGTAGGCCTAAATGGTGAAATCCTAGCATGGCATTATCACAAACACATGGCATACTAAATCAAAATACACAATATTTAGGCATGGAAATGCAAGCATGTCAACTAGCAAGATGAAAATGCACATACAAAGCAAAATATCTAGGGTAGCCGAATGGTCCTAAGATCTAAATGACGAAATCCTAAGCATGGCATTACAACAAACACATGACATACTAGATACAAGACTAAAAAGGAAACATGCTAAACCAAACAAACATGATGTAAAGGTAAGAATGTAGCTAAACATTTTTACAAATACATAGTATAGTAAAATCACAAGGCATGAACAACTTAACATGTTGAAAACAGAAAATTAAAAATGGCAAACAAAGTAAATAGACATGGAAACAAAATGATAAAATCAGCAAAAATAAAGATAAGTAAGTAAAGAAGGTTTAAACAAGTTCCATATCTTCATAATTTTTTAAAAGTTAAAACATCAAAACATACTAGAACATCACAACCAACATGAAAAAAGATCAAACACAAACCATGCAAAAAAAAAAAAGGCCATTTGGCCAATTCCAAAAAGTAGTAAAAAAAATTGTTTTTAAGACTTTTTTCAAGAAAACATAAAAGAGGAGTTTTAGGAGGAAGCTTGAAAACATTTATTTCACAACCAAAAATAATAGAAAATCACAAAATATCAAATAAAATCAGCAAGTTAAGCATGGAAAAGGAAAGAAAATGCAAGAGTTAGGTGCCATTAGCTACCTTCAAAAGCTATTTTTTCAAGCTTTTTTCTCTTTTAACTTTCTTTGCTTTTCAAAACTTAGCTCTTTTCTCTCAAAATCAAAAAAATGATCAGCCAAGAAGTGAGCCAAAATGAAAATCCCCCTCTCCCTTGTAATGGTCGAATGGCCTTCTAGAATAGGGTATAATGTTGTAATTTTTTTCTAGCCAATTTTGATCCAAAGGCCCTTAATCCAAGATGCTTTTTATGTTAAATTACCACCTTTAGATAAAGTAATCAGCCCCTAACCAGTATGATGTCAAGAATATGATATCATGAATATGATGTCATTATGTTGACATCATCCCTCTGCATGCATTGGTCCATATGTCACAATTACAAAGGCTTGATCAAAAAAATAACTATCTTACTATCCACTCTTAGCCTTTGGATGCAAGAACTTAGCAAAATCACTCCCCATCATGGGCTTGGCCGGCTGACCCTTCAACTTACAGTCCAATCCCTATTTTTTAAATGCAAGAAAGGCCCTTTTCGGTTTCTTCGGTAAAATGATTTTTTTAACCCCCGAACCTAATTAAATAGCAAAGGAATCCAAATCAAAATTTTATTTTTTCAATACTTCCTAAATAATATAAAAATGATTGATGGAAGTTTTCATAATTTTTCGAGCCCATTTGCTATTTTTCCTAGATTTATCTTCCAAAATTGCCCTTAATGCACCCAAAATTTTTCCATTTTGCAAACGAGCTCTGAATCAAGATTTTTCTTTGCCAATCTCTTCCAAATAATTTATAATTGAGATTTGAAAGTTTTCATAATTTTTTGAACTCATTTGCTATTTTTTCGGGATTTATCCTCTGGAATTTCAGCCTAGTGGGCCCGAAATTTGCTAGTTTGCAAACGAGCACTGAATCTGGATTTTTCTTCACCAATCTCTTCCAAATAATTTAAAATTGAGATTTGGAAGTTTTCATAATTTTTCGAGCTCATTTGTTATTTTTTGGGATTTATCTTCTGGAATTTTTCGGCTTAGTGGGCCCGAAATTTGCCATTTTGCAAACGAGCTCCTATTACAGATTTTTCTTCACCAATCTCTTCCAAATGACATAAGATCGAGATTTATAAGTTTTGGTAAGTTTTTGAGCTCATTTGCTATTTTTCTCGTATTTTCCAAATTTGCCCTTTTACCTTCGAAGCCCGATTTTACTCAAAACAAGTCCGATTTCTAGATTTTCTTTTTATGTGCCTTTCTCATATATTGAATTGGAGTTGGTCCGAAGACGCCCAATTTTTACGATCAAATTCCTTTCCAATTTGATTTTTCTTTTTTCCAACATCGGGAATTTTCTCTTTTTTTTTCTCCAATCGGCTTTTTTCTCGGAATTACTTCAAACTAAGCCTTGGGCTATCCTTGTTTACTGACTCCTCATCAATTAGGAGCTTTAGTTTTTCTGAATCTGGCCATTTTTGTAATTTTCCCAATTTCACCAAAATCCACCAAAAACCCTATTTCTCGGTTTTCTTCCAAATTGACTTTTCCTTCAGTTTTGCTCCCAATTGGCCTCTCCAGTACCAGTAGTCATTGCTTATCTTCCATTTGGAGCCTCCAATTTTGACCAACTTGATCGTTTAAGCACTTTTCCCAAAAAATTTCGAGCTAGGGTTTCTTTTCTATTGAATCTCCGTAACCCAACTTTCAAACTCCATATCTTTCATTGTAGACCTCAGATTATCAAAATTCTTTCACCATTGTTCAATTGAACTTTGAATCTTGATTTTGAATATGGGTTGACTTTTTTAGTAGTTGACTCTTTAGGGTTGACTTTTTCGAGGTTGACTTTTTCCAAATTGACTTTTCATGCTCGGCCACTTAAACTAAGTCTCGGGTACCACCTGCAGGATGGGAAGAGCTTTTCTACATTCTAAAACATCATTTTAGGAAGAAAAATACCTGATTTAGGGGTCCGAACAAAATTAGGTGTCTACAGAGCCAATGTTAATATGATATGTTGATTGAGAAAAAAGCATGTTTAGACTTAATATTGACTTGTATAATCATACTTGTAAGTTTTTGAGCCTATATGATTGATGCATTATACATATCAATCCAATTTCTTTCTTGTGTGCTCTTATGATTACATGTTTCTCTAGAACTTGCTTTAAACCATTTGAGACTATACTGATGCATATGACACATGGATATGATAGAGGCATTAGGATTTTTACAAAGGCCAAATCAGCCATCCTCTATTGATGTTCCAAGAGAACATCCACCCTATTGAGCTAATTTGAGCCTACATTGAATAAGCTATTTCTTTGGTAACCACATCTTACACCTAGCCTAAACACATTTATATCTATACCATTGTTCTAGAGATGGATTGAATGTTTGAGACATATTGCAAAAACAAAGGATATTTATTGAAATGTTGGGTTAGAGGCAAAAGATAAGTGTGGGGGAGGAGAAAGGCAAAAGTCAAGAGAAAAAAAGAAAAAGAAAAAAAGAAAAGGAACATTGTAAAAATACTTTCCCATGTATAAAAAAAAAAGAAAAGAAAAAAATATCATCTCTTGAACTTTTGGTTAAAGAAAAGAAAAACAATGTTACAAGGTTAGTTAGAATGAAGCAAAGGCTCAACATGAAATATTCAGCCTATATGAGTATGTACTTCTAAGGAATATTGAGAAAGTGTTATTTGCATAAATTTGATTTTGTCTCTAAATTCTATGAAGTCTTTGGAACCTTTGTAATATCATTTCCTTTTTATTCTTTAACCACATAATTACCCCTTGGCCCTATTACAACCTTGATTAAAGACCTCTTGATTCATGAAGTTGTATAATCTAAATAGTGGAGAATAGGTGGACAAGCAAGCATATGGTAGAACTTTTTTCATGAGATTGATTGAGTGTAAACACTTTACCACTACTTTAAAGAGTGAAAATCATGAGAGTATCCCATGTGAGAAGTTGAGATTAAGTTTGAATATGCATTATATTGATTGAGATATGTTATGTTAATATTGGCTTAACTCAAAGAATTTACATTCAAGCATGATTTTTTATGAAATTCTTTGAACTATTGATTAGTGTATAAGACTTATCCAATGATTTTCTCTAATTTATATTGAAAGGATTAGTTGTAATTATTATTTTTATTTTTTCTTATGTTTTCAATGTTTGTGGGTATCGTCCTAGTAAACTCTCACGAGACTAAACTCGTCCATTAAGGACACCTAGGGGTTTAAAGGCTTGTGTCACATGTTAAGTGCCACCGTGGTTTCCTACGAAAATGGATTAGAATAGATTTTTTTTTTTTTGCTTGAGGACTAGGAAAAAGCTAAGTATGGGGGTATTTGATAAGCTCATAAAATACATATTTTATGCCCTTTCTATTATTAGTTTTCGTTATGTCTTCTATCTTTATTTTGATTAATTATGTTATGTTTTTGAATTTTAGGTATATTTAGAAGAATGAAGAGAAGAGATGTCAATTATGATGTTAAAGAGCTTACAAAATCATAATCACAAGATGGAAGAAGACTTGGGAGTCAAAAAGATAAATTTCTTGTTGCCAAGCAAGAAGGTAGATTTGACCTCCGGAGCTTGTTTCAAGGAAAATATGATGTTAAATTATTTATTTAAAGAAACTTCCTTCTTGACTTTTGAATCTGACTTGAATACCTTTCTAACGGTAGTTTATACGCCTAAATTAGACAAGAAATGGTCATCCAAATCAGCCAAAGAAGTGCGAGATGATGCAGCAGCAAAATGGCTGGCAAAGAGCCCGGTGCCGCGACGCCCAAGATTCGGGAAAAACTTGTGAAACCTGCCAAAAAACGCAATTTTTTGCCTCCTAACTTACTTGTGCAGCAAGAATTTGTTCTCAAGGTTTTATAACTTTATAAATACCATCTTTTGAGCCACAAACTAGAGATCCTTGGAGGAGACTCAAGGACCATCATTAATTTTCTTCTTCTTCTTCTTCTTCTTCTCCATTCTTTTATTTTCTTTTGGTTTTATGTATATATTATCTATGCCTATGTTAGGCTAAACTTCTTTTTGGTTAAGGGTGATTTCAAAGCCCTAGACATCTTGCGTAATTGATTTTCATAATCTATCTATCATTGGTTTTCTATCAAAGTTGCTTATGTTCTTCCATAAAAATTGTTCATGATGTTGTCTTGATTTGTTGAGGGTGTACAAATAGATATATCTTGATAATTATCTAATTCTAGTTTAGGAGACATGATATGTAGCTTTTCTTGATTTCCTAATCAATAGTGGTAATTTGTGATTAATGATTATGGTCAAGTTTTCGCTAATTGCAAAGTGGAACATAACCTAAGTTGAATGAATTCATGTTTATGTGTTTATTGCTTAGATCAACCTATCTTTCTTATCATAAAGCTGATATCACTTTGAATATAATGATGTTTATCTTAGGTTATTTGGTGGTTAGAGATTAAGTAGTGGCGTTCGTCCTATTTAACAACGAACTAAGGAAGGATTGGGGTAACACGGGAGGTTGTTATCTACGGTTGGTAGTTTTTATAGTTAATTGATAAGTGTTTAAATTCATGAATTTTCATATATCAATTCCTTATATTTTATGCTTAGTTCCTTGAAATCCTTGATATTTACTATGGTTTTGTGTTTTGTAGGTGTTTTGGAAGATAAGGTTTGCTATGGAGTTGAAAAGAGTGAATTTGGACAAGAAATGAAGCTCCAAGCACAAAGAAAGCTGACTGCTCATCAAGGAGACACTATGTGGCTAAACCTAACCTAAACCTTCCATAAATAAACTAGTGGCATATCATATACTCTTTATCCATAACAACCCTAGTTGAAAAACCCACTCCCACACCAAAATGAACCCTAGTGCCAACTTTTATTTCCTTGTTAAGTTGTTCAGCTGCCACCTCCTTTTTGTAATGTCATGGCTACCCTAATTATTCCCTTTATAGAATACCCTAGCTGATTTACATGTTCTCCTAGTCAAATAAGGACCAACGATAGGAAATAATTTAGGTTAAAAAGATGTCAGCCACCAACCCCTTTTTAGACACCATAGGCTACCTTAAATTATCATTTGTTGAATAACCTAGTGGAAATATATGCTTCTCCTTATCAAAGTAGGATTAGTGGCTGTCAACTTTTCAACCTTGCATTAAATGCAAGAATCTTTCCTTAAAGCTAATCCTTGTCAAAGTAGGAAACTTAAATCAGCTATGACTTTTCTTATTTCTACATGCCTTGGCTGCCAAGTTTGATTTCTTTCCTTAAACATATTAAGTCAGCTACAAGTCACCAACCTTTCCTTATTTTGAAGAAACCTTGGCTGCCACTCAACATTAAATGCTCATTAAATGCTCAAGACCTAGAGGCTGCCTATAAATAGAGACACAAGAGGGAGCTGATCTCAACACTTCTTCATGCTTTAAATTTTGATTTCTTCTTTGCTTTAGAGTTTTTGAGAGAACTAGAAGCTGAATAATTAATATTCTTCTTCTTCTTTCTTTCTTTAGTTTTCTTCTTATTTTCTTTTTAATTTCATGTTTATGTTTACAATGCCTATGCTAGGCTAAACTTTTATTTGGTTAAGGGTGATTTCAAAGCCCTAGACATGTTTTGTAATTAATTTTCAGAATCTATCTATCATTGGTTTTCTATCAAAAGTTGCCTATGTTCTTTCATTAAAATAGTTCATGATATTGTCTTGATTTGTTTAGGATGCATACTAGAAATATCTTGATAATTATCTAATGCCAGTTTAGGAGACATGATATGTACTTGTCTTGATTTCCTATTCAATAGTGTCAATTTGTGATTAAAGATTATGGTCAAGTTTTCGCTAATTGCAAAGTGGAACATAAGCTAAGTTGAATGAATCCATGTTTATGTGTTTGTTGCTTAGATCAACGTATCTTTCTTATCATAAAGCTGCTATCACTTTGAATCTAATGATGTTTGTCTTAGGTTATTTGATGGTTAGAGATTAAGTAGTGGCGTTAAACCTATTTAACAACATGGGACTACTGATAACACATGACTAACTTTAGGCCTGACTCTCCAAAGTCCCCAGTGGAGTTGCCAAGCTGTCGCAACCTTTAAAAAGACCGACACGCCCTGTCGCGGGACATCAGCTCGTTAAGAGTGACATTGGAAAAATAGAGAAAAAGACGACTTAATTTCTCTTGAAATAAAGGTTGAGGGTTCGAAAATGACCTCGAAAAAGAAATGGAGTGCCACCAATCTTTTTTGGCTAGATGTGATCGGCCACCTATTAAAATCGGTTTTTTTTTAAAACATTTTAAAATTATTTAAAACATTTTAAGAAAACCAATTTTGAGGTATGCGCTTTGAACCAAAGAAAACAAGTGCGGGTTCGAGAGTCAGTTACGTGTGGCACCTCCAAAACGCTCGTATAAAACAGTACCTTATTAATCGTGTGTTATCTCGAGTCTCGGTGAAAGTCGGTTTTTATATTTGGTATTTAAAAATAATTCCCTTAAAAATAAATATATTATTAGAGAATGATCCGGAATTCATTGACATAAATTTTTTTGTATTTCTTGACAAACTCGGCAAAACATGGAATTTTTCCTTTATTTTTAAATCTCCGCATCATCCTCTTTTTAGAAGGGTATTCCTTCGTTAATAATAATTGATGAAGACTCCCCGGCAACCCGGAGGAGGATCCATGAATTATATTAACTCGGGGATATTGCCTTATTTATTAAAATCATTGTTTATTTTTCATGCATTTAAAAATCGTAAGGAAATGATCATGAATATGCAAAGTATTACTAAGATAAAAATTAAACAACATGCATATTTATCATGGTATGGCAAACATTTTATCATGACATGACAAAAGAATTAATGATATGGCATTCATGACATGGCAAAATCTAAATGACATGGCCAAAATAATGAATGACATGACATGCTTGACATGGCAAAATCTAAATGATATAGCCAAAAGAATTAATGACATGGCAAATCCTATTATGACATGGCAAAAGAATTAATGACATGGCATGCTTGACATGGAAAAAATATAAATAACATGGCCAAAAGAATGAATGACATGACATGTTTGACATGGCAAAATCTAAATGACATAGCCAAAACAATTAATGACATGGCATATGAATTAATGACATGGCAAATCCTATTATGACATGGCAAAAGAATTAATGATATGGCATGCTTGACATGGCAAACTTTAAATGACATGGCGTATGAATGACTGATATGACATGACATGTGAATGAATGATATGGCATGCTTGATGTGGCAAAGTCTTGAATGACATGGCATATGCATGAGTGACATGGCATGCTTGACATGGCAAAATCTTGAATGACATAGCATATGAATGAATAACATGGCAAAAAGATTAATGACATGGCATGCTTGACATGGCAAAATCTAAATGACATAGCATATGAATGAGTGACATGGCAAAAAGATTAATGACATGGCATGCTTTACATGGTAAAATCTAAATGACATGGCATATGAATGAATGACATGGCATACTTGACATGGCAAAATCTAAATGGCATGGCATATGAATTAAGTATTCAATCATAAAAATGACATCATCTTAGAATATTCACAAACATATCATCATTAAGATGGTAAATCTAGATATCATGGAATATGCTCACATCATTATTACAAAATTCATTTTTATGGATTTTTCATGTGAGGAATCACACAAATGGCATATGTCGAAAAATATTACCGTACTCCCTGGCAAACCCGACAAAGCTTGGAAAATAATTCTTTCCTATGACATTTATATGATTCCGAATAAAACAAAAATCATACATTTCGATTCCATAAACACATGCGTTGAATAATTTCCTAACCTCCTCGGTAACACGGCAAAGATTAGGAACTAATCCTCGCCAAATGTTTAGGAAAACCGAAAAATACATTTTTATGCCAAATTAAATAAAAACATTTTTAAATATGCAATTCATGAAGATGTATTTCTCCCTTGAAGTAAGGACATCCGTACACCTAAAAAGGTATCCGAATACCTTTGGAAGAAACTTAAATTGGATTTTTAAACCAAATGACTTTGAGCTCGGATTAAAAAGAATTGGAATTTTTGGAGTAAAAAGGGCCATGGCCGAATACCCCCTAAAATAACTCTAGTTTCCTATTTTTGGAAACCCAGGTTTACTATCTATGACCCGATTTTTGTAAAATCAATTTTTATCCTTGAGATACCACTGGAAACAACCTAAAACAGTAGCTAATGACTCCAATCAGCCTCTCATTTTTACAAATAAAAACAGGAAATTGTTAGTTTTGAGAAAACTCATTTTAACTCCAACAACCAGTTTTAGAAAACTATTTTTCTATGCCTTATAAAAAATTCAAAAAAATCTGAAAAAATCAGTTTTGACTTGAGACATGAAAGTATTTATGATGAAAAATCAGTTTAAAAATTGGACTAAAAATGCCTTAGACGAAATTGCATTAAAGTCAGAACAGTAGACCAAAATCTATTTTACTGAAAATTAATTTTTCACCCTTGATAAAAAATTCTAAAAATCTTAGAAAAATACCAGAGGCTCCTGTAAGAGTCTACTAAATGTGGTTAAAAAATATTTTTATTTTAACAAAAGAAACTTGGTGAAAATATTTCCCAAAGTCAGAATATCCAACTTAAAAACTATCACTCTTTCAACTAGTATACATAAGAGACTTTGGCTAGAGATCACTGATTGACCTTTGCCAAAAATCAAGTTGAGAATGATATGAATGCATGATTTTCCAACCAAACAAACATATGAAAATTATCAATCATGGGCTAAAAAATGAACAAGCAAAGGAAAATCAAGGTTGGCTCAATTGTTGGTTCCTTGGACGTAGTCCCACCTAACCAAAATCACTTGATAAAAATCAAGATCCTCAAACTTTTCAAACCTTTTATTTCATTTTTTAGAAAAAGAAAACAAAAGAAAAAGCCTATCGTACCACAATGGTGAATTCCATAAACAACATAAAAGCAAGAAAATCAAGCAAAGACAAGCACAATAAAAATTCCTAAGTTTCGGCCAAAGGGAAAATATGTAGGATAATTGTATCAACTTTTTTTTTTTTTTTGTAAAGAATGAAAAGAAAGGGAAAAACCTTTTAGAAAATTTATTTTGAAAATATTTTATTCAATAAAGAAAGTTAACAATCACATGGAAAAGAGGAGAAAAAGAACATGAAATCAAAGAA
This sequence comes from Fremontodendron californicum, assembly GCA_030761205.1. Lineage (NCBI taxonomy): Eukaryota > Viridiplantae > Streptophyta > Magnoliopsida > Malvales > Malvaceae > Fremontodendron > Fremontodendron californicum. The sequence goes on from JAULJL010000026.1 coordinate 6,420,082, forward strand.
AATAATTGAAGAAGAAGAGAGAAAATAGCTACCTAGCAAAGCTTTCCAAATCAAGCACTCAAACTTCTCCTTCTTTCTCTCTTTTTTTTTTTTTTTTTTTTTCCTTTCTTCCTCAAGAGTGTAGTGAATAAGCCTTAAAAAAAATGAAATCCTCTTCCTCTTTTATGCCTGGCCGATTCTCCCTCTTGTATATAAGAGTGCTCATCCTTTTTTTTTTTAGCCTTAGTCATGCTTTGCATGCTCTCTCAACATCTTTGCCACATGGCTAATTCTTGTCCCCTCTTTGCATGATACTTTCCTTAAATTAAGGGTTCTTGTCCCCTCTTTGCATGATGCTTTCCTTAAATTAAGGGTTTTATAACCTCTCATTGGCCAATAATGCCACCTAGCTCATTCTTGTCCCCTATCTCTACAAAATATCTAAGCCACTTGTCATGATCATATGGCTTACTATCAAAATATCTTCCTAGATGGCATTTTTAATCCATTTGGCATCATCACATAGCCTTCACATTCTCTTCACATGGCCTTCACATGTCTTTGTAATTAAGAGGCCTCCTATTGGCCAAAAAGGCCATGTAGGCAAGTAGTGGAGAATCTTGTCCTTTCTTAAAAATGTCATATTTCTATTCAATCTTGGCCATTTGATTAAGATGATCACACTCCCATCTTCCTCTCCATCAGCTGGCCAAAAATGGCTTGGAATTTTCCAGGCCATTCCTTTTTTTTTTTTTTTTTTTTAATTTGCAAAATGGTCCTTTTTAGTTTTTTTTTTTTCAGTAAAATTGCATTTTGGCCCCCAACTTAATTTGTTTGCAAACAGACCCCAATTTTGGAATTTTCTTTTTTAATCCATCCTACCCAATATAAAACTCAGTTCTAGAGGTTTTCATAATTTTCTGAGCTCGTTTTGCATTTTTCATGGATTTTTCTCTAAACTTTCGGTTTAGTGCCCCCGAACTTTGTCAATTTCCATTTGAGCTCCGATTTCAGATTTTTATTCTCCAATCCATCCTATCCAATATTTACGTTTCAGCCCCAATTTCGGGTTTTATTCTTCTCATTTCCTTTTTTCCATTTTAAAACTCAGTTCTGGAAAGTTTCGCAATTTTTCGAGCTCGGATTCTATTTTTTTCAAATTTTCCAAAATTGCCCTTTAGCCCCTGAAACCTCGATTTTATTCGAAATGAGCCAAATTTATGTATTTTCTTTTTCCACTACCTTTGTCATATATTGAATTGGAGTTGGACCGGTTTTTCCTAATTTTTACATCCGAATTCCTCTCCGATTTAGTTTTTCCATTTTCCTCAAAATTGGGAATTTTCTCGATTTTCCCGTTTCTCCTCCAATCAGATCTTCCTTTGGATCCACTTCAAATTGGGACTTGAGATATTTTTATTTATTTATCATTTATCAACTAGGGACTTCAATTTTACCAAATCGGGCCATCTCTGTAGTTTTCCTCAAATCTGTGAATTTCCTATTTATTCATTAAATCTTTATTTTCCTTTTTTTCTTCAAACCAATTCTTCCTTCAACTCCGCTTCAAAATTGGACCTTCCAATATCCATATTTATTGATCTTATTCCATTTTGGACCTCCAGTTTTTTCCAATTTGATCGTTCAAGCATTTTTTACCAAATTTGCAAAATTTCTCATTTTTTCGAAAATGGCAATTTTCAATTTTGTCCACTTCTTATTCTGATTGATTCCTCTTGGTGAAATTGGACCTTGAGATATCCTTTTTTATTGATCATCTTTCAATTTGAGGTTTCAATTTGATCATTTATGTATTTTCCCCCAAATTTGGAAATTCCATGCTTTTCTCCTACACTGAATTTTGCAATTTGTCTTTCAAACTCTCTAGCTTCAGTTGTAGATCTCTCTGATCATCAAAATTCCTTCACCATTTTTCAATTCACTTTCGAATATTAATTTTGATTGAAAGTTGACTTTTTCAGTGGTTCACTTTTCAACGTTGATTTTTTCAAAGTTGACTTTTTTCGGATTGACTTTTTCATTTTTACCTCCGAATCAAAGTCTAGAGACCCGTTTGTGGAATGAAGGAGGATTCTTTACATTCCAGGAAGTTGAAAGGAGAACTCACTTTGTTTAGGGGCCCCCTAAAATTAGGTATCTACACATATTATAAGACTTAAAAGATTATACATTTAAAATTAAAAATAACATATTTATTCCAAAAAAACATATATATTGATAAGAAATTACATAATTTAAGTTAAATAATATGATAATAGATTGTTATAGCGTAACTTACTAATCATTAAGATAAAATAACATATCATTATTAATTACCTATTTTATATATTTTATTCTCATTGTATGAGAAGAGATTATACTTTTAAAATAATATATTTATTTTAAATAATATGTATAATGATAAAAGATATATGATTTATTATATATCATATGTATAGACATGGGAATTAAAATATATAATTTACATTAAACCATATAATAAGACTATCATGAGTAATTTAACATATATTAATTTCTTTAAAATGAAATTATATTATAAGATTATTATAAGTAATAGAACATATAATTTTATTAAATTGTTGTTAATTATTTTTAATTTTAAAATAATTATTATCAATCTATTTAATTATTTTATAAAACTAAAAAAAAGAAAAATAAAGAGCTTTATTAATAGTATATACCAATAAATATAAATATAAAAATTAAAAATTGATTATAATAATAGAAAATTTTGTATTTTATTCTTTTTAATTATTGTAGACACCTAATTTTGTCCGGACCACTAAATCAGGTATATTTTCTTCCTAAATTAATGTTTTAGAATGCAAAAAGACTTTTCTCATCCTGCAGGTGGTACTTCGTGACTTGGTCTAAGAAAGCAGACAGAAAAAGTCAAACTTGGAAAAGTCAACCCTGGAAAAGTCAACCTCAAAAAGCCAACTACTGAAAAAGTCAACCCACTTTCAAAATCAAGATTTGAAGTTCAATTGAAAAATGGTGAAAGAATTTTGATAATCCGAGGTCTACATTGAAAGATATGGAGTTCGAAAGTTGGATTACGGAGATTCGGTAGAAAGAAAACCCTAGTTTGGCTACTTGGAAGAAAAACCGAAAGAAAAGTCAATTCGGAAGAAAACCAAGAATTAAGGTTTTTTTAGTGGATTTTGGAGAAATTTGGGAAAATTGCAGAAATGGCCTGATTCGGTAAGATTAAAGCCCCTAATTGATGAGGAATGGTTAGATAAGGATAGCCCAAGGCTCAATTTGAAGTAATTCCGAGAAAAGAGCCGATTGGAGGAAAAACGAGGAAATTCTTGATACTAAAAAGAGGAAAAATCAAAATGGAAGGAAATTTGACCGTAAAAATTGGGTATTTTTGAACCAACTCCAATTCAATATAGGACAAAGACCCAGGAAAAGAAAATATGAAAATCGGACTTGTTTTGGGCAAAACCGGGCTTTGGAGGCAAAAAGGGTAAAACTGGAAAATTCGGGAAAAATACCAAATGAACTCCAAAAATTCTAAAAATTTGCAGATCTCATTATTAAATCATTTTGGAAAGATTGGCAAGAGAAAATCTGGATTTGGAGTTCGTTTGCAAAAAGGCCAAAACCCGGGCCCACTATGCAGAAATTCAAAGAGATAAATCCCGAAAAAATAGCAAATGATTTCCAAAAATTCTAAAAATTTGCAGCTCTCATTCTTAAATTATTTAGAAGATATTTGCGAAGGAAAATCCGGATTTGGAGTTCGTTTGCAAAATGGCCAAATCCCGGGTCCCCTATGTAGAAATTCAAACAGATAAATCCCGAAAAAATAGCAAATGAGTTCCAAAATTTTTGAAAACTTCCAGATCACACTTTTAAATTATTTGGAAGAGATTGGTAAAGAAAAATCTGGATTCGGAGCTCGTTTAAAAAATGGTAAAGTTCGGGTGCATAAAAAGGGCAATTTTGGAAATAAATCCGAAATAAATAGCAAATGGACTCGGAAAATTTTGAAACCTTCCATAATTCATTTTTTTTATTATTTCGGAAGTATTGAAAAAATAAAATTTGTATTTGGAGTTCGTTTGCAATTTATTTAGGTTCGGGGGTCAAAAAGGTCATTTTATCGAAGAAACCGCAAAGGGCAAATTTGTAATTAAGAAAAATATGAAAGAAGAAGGAATTGCTGGGTTTTTACCTCCTTTGATCAGCCAGCATAGAGGAGAAGAAGGAAGTTTGATCAATTTAATTCCTTAGTCACTATCAAGCTCACATGCTACCACTAGTACCTTGCAAATGGTCCCCCTTCATCCAATGGCTTAGGTGCCTTGTAGAAAAGTTGAATGCACCATTCAATGGCCAAGATTAAATGCCAAGATGAAATTTTTATTTGTCATGAAATAACCCTCATCTAATGGCCAAGAATGGAAGAGCACAACTCATCCAAAGGTGGACATCCATTCGGCCAAGCAAGGAAGTGCATGGGATTGTTCTTTTTCATCCAATGGCTTAGGCCATGTACAAGGGCTGAGTGCACATGTAAAGGGATGGGATTAAATGCCAAGATGACACTTTTATGTTGTCATGAAAGAATCGTCATCCAATGGCCAATAATAGAAAAGCACAACTCATCCAAGGATAGGCACTCAAAGGGCCAAGCAAGGGAGTGCATGGGATTAGTCCTCTTTTTCAACTAAGGGCTGAGGTTATTACAAGGGATGAGTACACATCTTAAGGGCTGCTATCAATTGGCAAGATGACATTTTTATGTTGTCATGAAAATATCTTACTTTAAGGGCCAAGATTGGAGGAGAAAAAGTGCAAAAAATCATCTAATGGTTAAGGGGCCATTCGGCCAAGCATGAGAGAGGGGGGAATGTTTTATTTTTCCTTAAGTGGCTGTGCATTTGAGAAGGGAGGTCAGTAGCTAATTGAGAAAAAGAAAGGTTTTTGAAAGAAAGGAAGAAAAGCTTTTGTTAAGGTAGTCATTCTACCATTGCTACTACATTTTTTCTTCTTCTTCCTCATGCTTTATTTCTTGTTTTCCATGTGATTTCCTACCATTTTTTTCATCTTTCTTGTTGTTCTTGCTTTTCAAAAAATAAATAAAACAATGGTTAGGCTTCATGATCTTGATTAAAATCAAGTGATAATGGTTAGGGTGGGCTTTGTCCAATATACCAACCATGAAGCTTATCTCCATATTTTTTCTTACCTTCGTTATTTTTTATGATTTTGAGATTGAAAAGGCTTCATGACCTTGATGAAAATCAAGAGATAATGGTTAGGGGGGTTTGTCCAATGTACCGACCATGGAGCTCATCTCTTTGTTATTTATTTGCTTACTTTAACTTGCTTATTTCTATTATTGTTTATCTTTATGTATATTTATATTCTTGCTAACCATCTTGTTCTTTTGACTTATGTCATATTTTTGCATCTTGGGGCTATTGTCATATAGTTTAGGCCATTTCCATTTTTCATATCATCTTCCATAGCATTTAGTTAGGTCATTTTACATGACACTTCTCACAACACTTTGGTTCCTAGGCCATTCGGCCATATGTATTTTCTTTAAGCATTAGGCCATTTTCATATGCCATGTTATTTTTCCATGACATTTAGACACTAGGCCATTTTCATATGCCATGTCATTTCACATGTCATTTAGCTTTAGGCCATTTTTATTATTCCATGTCATTTAAGTTTTGGTCATTTTATTATTCTATATCATTTTACATGCCATTTAAACTTTAGGCCATGTTCACATGTCATTTCATTTTACATGTCATTAAAACTTTAGGCCATTTTCATATACCATGTCATTTTATATGTCATTTAGACATTAGGCCATTTTCATATGCCATGTCATTTAGCTTTAAGCCATTTTTATTATTCCATGTCATTTTACATGTCATTTAAGCATTAGGCTATTTTCATATGCTATGTTGTTTTTCCATGACATTTAGACATTAAGCCATTTTCATATGCCATGTCATTTCCCATGTCATTTAGGCACTAGGCCACTTTCATTATTTCATGTAATTTACTAGTTCATGCATGTTAAGTTAGGATAGCATTTATTGCCATGCAAACTCATGCTAGGCATTTAGGTTATTTATGCCATGCATTTTCCATATCAATTAGGCTTTAAACCATGTATTTCATGCATTCACTTTTGCTGTATTTTCATGTATTTCATGTCATGCCACATTATTTATGACTTAGGCCAATCAATGGCTCAAAGTCATGCTCACTTGAGCATACTTGTGGAAAATTAAAGTGTTGTCAAATTGATTATTCTACCTTCGTGATTTTTTTTACTCAGCCAATTTTTGTCTAACTTTTTAAAAGTGTTAGCTACTGTTTGTGGGTATTTAGGAGAGTCTCTAACATTTTTAATTTGATTTTTAAATGATTTTATCAAAGGCAAAAAAATGTGTTTTGGCAAAATAGTTTTTCATCCAATACTCGTACTTTCCCTATTTTTCTGGGCAGTCATCTTTAATCAAAAAATTAAGAAAATTTTTTATCGTGTAGTTTTACATGTTCTAAGTCTCCATTAGTTTTTTTTATATTTTTTTGAATTTTTAAAAATAGGTTACAAAATCATGTACCAAAACGGGACAATAGAGGCAGATTTGAATTCAAAAGAAAAACAATTGTTGAATTTGGCTAAGGCATTTAGAGGGGGTTGGTTAGAAGCTTTAGCTACTATTTTAGGATAGTTTCTAAGTCTTTTCAAGTTTTAAAAATGATTTTATAAATTTTGGGTTAAGGGTGGTCAAGTCCGGGATTTTAAACTTAGGAAATTAGAGCCATTTTTGAAGGGTTTGTCTTGGGTTTTAATCTTCATTTAAGTTTTTTTTTTATTTATAAAATTTAATTTGATATTTTTTCCTGATGTAGCCGGATATCTTTTTATATATACGGATTTCCTTATTTAAAGGAAAAAAAATACATTTTCATGCATTGCATTCTCCATGTTCATTCATTTTATTTAATATGTGATTTTTGCTATGATATTTTCCATGGTATTATTATTATTTTGATTTACATTTTATGATGTTACATTGTTTGCCATATGGTTTTGAATATTTCATGCTATCCTATGCTTTTTATTTTAGTTATTTATTGTTGTCACATTATTTAGCATATACTATGTTCATGCATTTATTATTTTATTTTCATACATATTCCATGATAGCATTATATTATGTTTCATGTCATTTCATGTCACTTAGATCATATTCCGTGTCATTTAGGTTATATTATTTAGAATATGCCATGTCATTTAAAATATGCCATATCATTTAAAAATTGCCATGTCATTTAAATCATTTTATTTCATTTCACTTAGAATATTCCATGATACTTAGGATTTTTCATTTCATCTAGAATATACTATGCCATTTAAATTATATCATATCATTTAGGTTGCATTATATTATCTAGACTTTGCTATGTCATTTTTTTATGTCACACATGTTCATATTCATTTTTTTAAAAAATGTTATGAAAAAGATAATGATTTTCAATAAAATAAAGATATTCCCGAGTTAAAATAATTCATGATTTATCTGTCGGGTTTGCTGGGGAGAATATTGATGGTAACTCAATTAAGAGTTGTAAACCCAAGTGCAGGTTATGTTCAAGTAATAAATTCTCGGGTGTCCGAGGTCGAACCACAGGGAAGCGTATTAATAAGTATAAGTTTATAAATATATAAGACAAAGAAAGTAAACAAGATATTAGGGAATCAACAACAAAATAAGATAAACAAGATATTAGAGAACAAAATAAACAAAATAACATAAAAACAATTAAACAAGATATAAAAAACAATAAGAAAGGATGTTGAGGTTAGAGACTCCACTCTTGGTGTTATGCTAAGATTAATCTTGTTTTATTACACAATTGAAATCCACACATAAGGGAGGTTCCAATCGGAAGGTTTAGCAATTCAGTCCAACGTCCATAGCATATGATATTATGTTCATTTGGTGTCCTCAAAACTCATAAAAAAAGTCCAAGCATTCCTTATGCCAAGGTATATGTCTACAACAAATCAAGGTTATGAAACCAAGCATTTACTGTGCCATTTTCATTGTCAATAATGAATCAAGATCTCTACTTTGCAAGTATGATTTTAAACCAAAAGAAAATATTATCTATACTAGTGTTTATAAATGATGATTCATTTTAGCTCATGTTTAAGAGACTAACCTTAGCATTTACCAAGAGCTTCACCTCATCACCTCAACAATATGATTAGCAACACATACTAGATATGAATAAAATGAAAAGAAATGTAAGAAGCATAAGTAAATAAAAAAGAAAACTAGAGAAAGGAAAGAAGAAGAAAACTTAGAGAATTTTACTACAAAGGCTAATATCCTACCAATGTATAATGTATCCCAATACTCATCCAAGGCCCTCTATTTATACACATTTTGGAGGGCTAAATGACAAGAGACAAGCTTTACAAATTTCAAAGGTAGGTATAATAGGTGGGTGCATTTTTCTAACAATTTTCGTCATATTGTATGACAATTCTGATCAGCCAGCTTGATGGTCGATTTTTTCAATGTTAGAGGCTCGATCTGATAAAATGGTCTTCTAGAAAAATATACCCCTATCAGTTACGGATCCATAGCCGTTTGAATCAGATCATTTGCGCACGTGGATCGGAAGATATGGTCAAAATACCAAAACGGTGCAGAACAGACGTCATTGCACATCAGCCAACTTGATGGTCGATTTCGCTAGGGAAAACGACTCCGTTTCAAGAAGTGTAAAACATGAAAAAGATAGATATGCCTCTTAGCTTTGCAGGGATACAAAGTTCAGCCTTATTGCTTCAGTGAAACTCGAGATATAGCTGATATGGCAAAAGGTGTCGGAACTGGAACTGAACTGGATTTGCCCTTAATTCTAGTAATCTGAAATCACTCAAAGAAACTTGTGAAAAACACCAAATTACATAAAAATATAAAAGATCATAAACACAATTAGACTAAACAATAATAACTCGTATTTGACACAAAACAATAATAAAACATAACTAAAAACTATATAATTATACGAGTTATCACACCCCCATACTTAGATTGTTGCTAGTCCCTAGCAACGACTCAATAAAAAAAAAAAAAATAATAATAAAATAAGAAAATCTAATCTAATCCATTTTCGTAGGAAATCACGGTGGCACTTAGCATGTGACACAAGCCTTTAAACCCCTAGGTGTCCCTAGTGGACGAGTTTAGTCTCGTGAGGGTTTACTAGGACGATACCCACAAACATTGAAGACATAAGAAAAACTAAAAATAATAATTATAACTAATCCTTCCAATATAAATTAGAGATAATCATTGGACAAGTCTTAAAAACTAATCAATAGCTTAAAGAAATTCACAAAAGATCTTGCTTGAATGTAAATAGTTTGAGTTAAGCCAATAATAACATAACATATTTCAATCAAAATAGTGTATATTCAAACTTAATCTCAACTTCTCACATGGGATACTCTCTTGATTTTCACTCTTTAAAGTAGTGGTAAAGTGTTTACACTCAATCAATCTCATGAAAACACTTCTACCATATGCTTGCTTGTCCACCTATTCTCCACTATTTAGATCATACAACTTCATAAATCAAGAGGTCTTTATTCAAGGTTGTAATGGGGCCAAAGGGTTATAATGTGGTTAAAGAACAAAAGGATAAAGATATCACAAAGGTTCCAAAGAGTTCATAGATTTTAGAGACATAATAAGATCATACAAATAAAACTTCTCAAAACTCTTATAAAGCACATAATAACATAGGCTAAATATTCATGTTGAGCCTTTGCATCATTCTAACCAACTTTGTAACATCTTTTTCTAGAAGTTCAAGAGAAGATTTTTTTTTTTTTTTTTTTTTAATATGGGAATGTATTTGACAATGATCCCTTTCTTTTTCTCTTGACTTTTTCTTTTCTTTTCTTCCCCCACACTTATCTTTTGTTTCTAACCCAAATTTTCAAATAAAAATATCCCTTGTTTTTTTGCAATATGTCTCAAAATATAAAATTCATCTTTAGAACAAGGGTAAGGATATAAGCATATTTAGGCTAGGTGTAAGTTGTGGTTACCAATAAAACATCATATTTAATGTAGGCTCAAATTGGCTCACTAGTGGGGATGTTCTCGTAGAACATTAATAATGGATGGCTGTTTGGCTCTGGTTATAATCCTAATGCCTCTATCATATTCATGTTGTCACATGTATCAATATAGTCTCAAACGGTTTAAAGCAAGTTCTAGAGAATCATGTAATCATAAGAGCACTCAAGAAAGAAATTAGATTGATTTGTATAATGCATCAATCATTATAGGCTCAAAAACTCACAAAGATGATTATACAAGTCAGATTAAGTCTAAACATGCTTCTTTCTCAATCAACATATCATATTAACATTGGCTCATAAAAAGGTTGACATCAAGCTCAATTCTCATGAAAATCTTCTCACTAATAAATCTGTTTTAGACTTATGCAATTCATATCTCATCATTGTATTGAAAGTAACTAAAAAAAAAACACACTAATTCTAAACATGCTTTTTTTTTTTGTTTTTTTTGTTTTGTTTTTTTTTTTTTTTTTTTTTTGTTTTTTTGAAGAAGAAGATTAAATCAAACTGACAAGGTATGTCTCAAGTCTCCCTTACTCAGACCTTGTTCAGAATGAATACTTCTAAATGTCTTAAAACACAACAAATTTTTTTTTGTTTTTTTGAAGAAGAAGATTAAATCAAACTGACAAGGTATGTCTCAAGTCTCCCTTACTCAGACCTTGTTCAGAATGAATACTTCTAAATGTCTTAAAACACAACAAATTTTTTTTTTTTTTTAGCAAAATATGTCCCTTACCCCCTACTAAAATATGACATTGTCCCCAATGTCAAATTTTAAAGGTAGAATTTAGGAGATATTACCTGCAGAGGTTGCTAACCACTTATTATAACTGAGACACAACAAACAAAATGTTAGATAATGTCACAAAGACAAAGTGCAATCCACTCCTTGCTCGTCCATATCTCTTTTTCTTTTTCCGAGCGTTTGCGAAACAACCGTAGCAGATAAACACTCATAAGCTTGTAGCTTTTTGAGTAAATCTTCAATGGTTGTAGCAGAAATTATGGTTCTCCTTGCCTCTGAAAACATGAATCCATTATCCACAGCATTATCTAAATATGAAAGTAAATTACTAAAATAACCATTAATATTAAGCAAACCAATGGGTTTCTTATTTGTGACCAAAGATGACCAAGAAGCCACGCAAGCTATTTCTTCCAATGTACCCAGACCTCCTGGTAAGGCAATGAATGCATCGGCAGAATGGTACATGATTGTTATCCGTTCAGGGATACTCCAGACTTGTATTTCCTTACCCACGGTAGGTCCACAAAAATCTGTGAATAGTTTTGGCACGATTCCTAGAACTGGACTTCCTCCGGCGTGTGCTGCTGTAGCGACTGCTCCCATTAAACCCGTACTACCGCCTCCATAAATCAAGTGGATCTTTTGTTGGGCAAGTATTACTCCAACTCTTATGGCTTCATCAGCGAATATGTTATTTTTCCCTGGATAAGCACCTCCAAAGACACAAATTTTTTTAATGCGCTGGGACGAAGTGCTTTCCATTTTTTTTCTTTTTCGAGTGCCTGAAAGAGAATGAGTACATGGTGTAATATATAGAGGACTGAGTAGTGAATCAGACAAGAGTAATAATGTCGCCGAAAGTGTATTTGACCTGTCAGAAGAAAATGTTAACCTAACAAAAGATTTTTGCGTGATTTCAGGAAGAAAATCAAAAAGAGAAGAAAAATCAACCGTAAAAGACCAATGCAAAAAAAAGAGAATAATTACACAAATCGAACAACACGTAAACTAAACCGAAATAAAATTATTGCAAATCAAACCAAAAGCTGAGAAGTCATTTATTGTAGTTGTGATTGTGGCTCACATCTTCCTCTGGTTTTACGTCCAGAAACGGCTTAAACGCCTTCTATGAGTCGAGGATATGCTTCCCATCCAGTTTTCTTACAAGCTGGCAAACAGGGTCTTTTAACATCAGATTCCCAAGATGTTGCCATTCCCTTTGGAATTGCGGCCATAAATCAAGAATTTCTCTTTGTACGTCTCCACTAGGATGCGTCTCAAGAGAAAGTTGGATATTACCCAAATTCTCCTTACTCAGTCCATCCTTAATGAATTCAATTTTATCATCTCGATTAGAGGACGGAATCCCAATAGAACGACATTTACCGTTACACGTCCATCGTGCACACTTGTGGCAATTTGAACTCATGCGCTTTGCTCGTCGCTTCTTTGCATAAGTGCTTCTACCTGTACCTGGTAAATGCAAAACAGGAAGATATTCATCTTCACGTACCTTGGCTTCAATTATCCAACGTATGTCTTCAGGAATCCCTTTGTTCATAAGCATTCTTAATCTTTCTAATCGAACTTGGTAAAGCTTCAGTAAAATATTCCGAGGAAAAGGAGGAAATCGTTTCTGCAATCTTTTGAGAATATCATCCATCCTGAAAAAAAATGAAATAAAATAAAATGAAAGAGAAATTTATATACAATATCAGTTTTGTGGGTAGCTGATGGAACCGACTTAAATAATCACGGAGTACCGTTATCCGCCATTTAACCGGGGTAAAAAAAAAAATTATATTTACATCTAGTTATTTTCAAAACAAGGATCAGAAAGAAAAACAACCTCTTCTTGAGTAACATGATTTTCCAAAAAGAGTTTGAGTCTTTGTCCATTTACCTTGAATACGTTACCATTTTGAGGATTCTCAATGTCAACTGCTCCATAATGATACACATGCTTAACCACAAATGGGCCAGTCCATCTTGATCTCAACTTACCAGGAAATATGTGAAGTCTAGAATTATAAAGTAGAACTTTTTGCCCAACATTAAATGTTTTTCTTGAAATTAACTTGTCATGAAAGGCTTTAGTTCTTTCTTTATGAATTTTAGAATTCTCATATGCATCATTTCTGAGTTCCTCAAGTTCATTTATTTGTAATTTTCGTAAATTAGAAGCGTCATCAAGGTTTGAGTTGAACATTTTAATGGCCCAATATGCTTTATGCTCAAGTTCCACAGGTAAATGACAAGGTTTTCCATAAACTAGCCTATAAGGAGACATGCCCAATGCTGTTTTAAAAGCTGTTCGATAGGCCCATAATGCATCGTTAAGTCTAAGAGACCAATCTTTGCGATTTGGATTAACTGTCTTTTCCAAAATTTGTTTAATCTCCCTATTTGCTAATTCTACCTGTCCATTTGTCTGCGGGTGATAAGGGGTTGCAACTTTGTGTGTAATGGCATATTTCTTCATTAATGTTTCAAAAACCTTGTTGCAAAAATGTGTTCCCCCATCGCTTATGATAGATCGAGGAATTCCAAATCGACTCAAAATATTTTCTTTTAAAAATTTAATCACTGTTTTGTGATCATTATTTCGACATGGAATTGCCTCTATCCACTTTGAAACATAATCTATTGCAACTAAAATGTATAAGAAACCAAAAGATGGTGGAAATGGTCCCATGAAATCAATACCCCAACAGTCAAAAATTTCAATTACAAGAATTGGGTTCAAAGGCATCATGTTTCTTTTCGAAATGGAACCTAATTTTTGACAACTTTCACATGACTTGCAAAAATTATGTGCATCTTTGAACAAAGTTGGCCAGTAAAATCCACACTGTAAAATTTTTGCAGCAGTTTTCTTTGATGAAAAATGACCACCACATGCCTCGGAATGACAAAACTTAATTACACTACTTACCTCATTGTCGGGAATGCATCTTCGAAAAATCTGATCAGGACAATATTTGAACAAGTAAGGGTCATCCCAATAGAACTTCTTTACCTCATTCAGAAACTTCCTTTTATCTTGTGTGCTCCATTGAGAAGGAATTTTTCCTGTAGCAAGAAAATTAGCAATGTCAGCAAACCAAGGTGTCGTGGAGACAATTAGAAGTTGTTCATCAGGAAAAGTATCATTTATTGGTGAGGTTCCAAAAGATTCATCACAAACAAGTCTTGATAAATGATCAGCCACCACATTTTCTACTCCTTTTTTATCTCGAATGGTGATGTCAAATTCTTGCAGCAAAAGGATCCACCTCAGCAACCTAGGTTTTGCATCCTTCTTAGAGAGAAGATATTTTAAAGCTGCATGATCACTAAAGACAACAATTGATGATCCAACAAGGTAAGATCTGAATTTATCCAATGCAAAAACAACTGCAAGTAATTCCTTTTCTGTAGTGGAATAATTCATTTGGGCTCTATTTAAAGTTTTACTTGCATAGTAAATTACATGTGGTTTATTATCTTTCCTTTGTCCTAACACAGCACCAACAGCATAGTCACTAGCATCACACATTATTTCAAATGGTAAGGACCAATCAGGAGATCTCATAATAGGAGCAGTAGTGAGCATATTTTTGAGTTTTTCAAAAGCATCTTCACAATCTTTAGTCCATTCAAATGCAGTGTCTTTCATTAAAAGATTACATAGAGGTTTAGATATTGTGCTAAAATCTTTTATGAATCTTCTATAAAAACCTGCATGTCCCAAGAATGACCTAATGTCCTTTACTGTCTTTGGTGTGGGTAGATTAGCAATCAATTCAAGTTTTGACTTGTCTACCTCAATCCCTTTTGCAGAAACAATGTGACCTAGTACAATACCTTTAGTGACCATGAAATGACATTTTTCCCAATTAAGAACAAGATTTTTTTCTTCACACCTAATCAATACATTTTTCAAATTGGCTAAGCAATCATCAAATGAATCACCAGAAACAGAAAAATCATCCATGAAAATCTCAAGATTACGTTCAATCATGTCACTAAAAATGCTAAGCATGCATCTTTGAAATGTGGCAGGGGCGTTACATAATCCAAATGGCATTCTACGATATGCAAAAGTACCAAAAGGACATGTAAAAGTGGTTTTCTCTTGGTCCTCAAGTGCAATGGCAATTTGATTATACCCAGAATATCCATCTAGAAAACAATAAAACTCATGCCCTGCAACTCTTTCTAAGATTTGATCCATGAAAGGCAAAGGGAAATGATCTTTCCTCGTCACTGAGTTAAGTTTCCTATAGTCAATGCACATGCGCCAACCAGTAACAGTCCTAGCTGGAATTAATTCATTGTTTTCATTTTTAACTACAGTAACTCCAGATTTCTTAGGTACGACTTGAGTAGGACTTACCCATTTGCTATCAGAGATAGGATAAATGATTCCATTATCTAGAAGTTTAATGACTTCATTTCTCACTACTTCTTTCATATTAGGATTAAGCCTTCGTTGCATTTGTCTAGAGGGTTTAGCATTTTCCTCTAAATAAATATTATGTGTGCAGATTAATGGGCTTATTCCCTTTATGTCAGCTAAGGTCCATCCTAATGCATTTTTGTGCATCTTCAAAAGTTGTAACAACTTACCTTCTTGTAGTTCATCAAGATGTGAAGAAATTATGACTGGAAAAGTTTCACTCTCACCCAAAAAGGAATATTTTAGCTCGGATGGCAATGGTTTTAACTCCAGCTTGGGTGGTTCAATAGTTGATGGTACAGTGACATTTGTAAGTGATGGTAGTTCCTCAAACTTTTGTTTCCAACAATGCTTATCCTAAAAAGATTTTAACAAAGAATCAGTGTGTGAAATTTCTGAAGCATTATCAAACTCATATTCAATTAAATAAGCTTCTAAAGGATCATGGAATGTGGTAGTGGTGAGATGTTCATGAACAAGTTCTTCAATGAAATCCACTTCATGTACTTCTGAATTATCACCAGGTTGCTTGCAAATGTTGAACACATTTAATTCTAAAGTCATATTTCCAAAAGAAATGTTCAACATACCATTCCTGCAATTTATCAGAGCATTAGAAGTTGCAAGAAATGGACGGCCTAATATAACAGGAATTTGAACATTTGGATTTGAAACAGGATGTGTGTCCAAAACAATAAAATCAACAGGGAAGTAAAAATTATCAATTTGAACCAAAACATCTTCAACTATCCATCGAGGAATTTTTACAGAACGATCAGCTAGTTGAAGTGTAACAGGTGTTTCCTTGAGTTCACCTAAACCTAACTGTTGATAAACAGAAAAAGGCAAAAGATTAACACTAGCACCAAGATCAAGCAATGCACGTTCTATTCTAGTGTTTCCAATGATGCATGAGATTGTTGGACATCCAGGATCTTTGAATTTTGGTGGAGTAAGGTGCTGAATGATTGAGCTCACACTTTCCGTCAAAAATGCTTTCTTTTGTACATTATGTTTCCTTTTAACTGTGCACATGTCCTTCAAAAATTTAGCATAAGATGGAACTTGTTTGATTGCATCCAATAAAGGAATGTTAATCTTAACTTGTTTGAAAAGTTCATAAATTTCTGCATTTTGATTCAAATTCTTTATTGTTTGCAACCTTTGAGGAAAAGGAGCAGGATGCATACCTTTTTCTTTGTCCAAATTTTCAAGAAGTTCAGACTTACCATCATCCTTACCATTACTTTTCGGAGGGGAAAGAGGATCTTGGTCTTTTGATGGAATCTTTTTGTCAATTGCCTTTCCACTTCGAAGAGTTGTGATAGAACTGGCATTTTCCTGTTGAGTTTCATTGGAGCAAGAAACAAGACATTGAGTAGAAGGGTTAGGCTGAGGTTGAGCAGGAAACTTACCTTTTTCTTGAGTGCGTAATGAAGCTGTCAATGTGGACAAGGTGTTTTTGATCTCATTGATGTCCTGTGAAGTCCGGCTATTCACATTTGCTTGTGTTTGCATGAATGCTTGCAATGTCTCTTCCAAGGTTTGTACACGTGAAGGTTGATAGGAAAAAGTGTTGCCCGGCTTTTGAGATTGTGGTACCTGAACATGATTATTATTCCGCCAACTGAAGTTGGGATGATTTCTCCATTCAGGGTTATACGTTTCAGAGTAAGGAGAAGGAAAAGGCTTTTTAAATGTGTTTATGGAATTTACTTGATCATGCAACGCTTCTTTAAGAATGGGAATGTTTGGACATTCAGAAGTGGGGTGTCCCATGATTTCACAAATTCCACAACTTTCTTCATTTTTAACCGTTTTGACTTCTTTTACTTCTCTAAGTTCCATGGCTTCAATCTTTCTAGCCAAATTAGCTACTTTAGCTTTTATCTCATCTTCTTGACTAAAATGATATTTTCCTCTGTTAGAAACAAGATTAGATCTATTGGAACTTTCAGAGGAATTATCTGTGTGCCAGGCTTGAGAGTTATCTGCCAAATGGTCTAGGTAGTCAAAGGCTTCTTCAGGTTCTTTTTCTAGAAACTCACCGTTACACATTGTTTCAACAAATTGTTTAGTTTCGGGAGTTAAACTTTCATAAAAGAAACTAATAAGACGCCATTTTTCAAAACCATGATGTGGACAAGAACTTAACAAATCTTTAAAACGCTCCCAGCACTGAAAAAATGCTTCATTTTGATTTTGATTGAAATTTTGAATCTGTCTTTTCAAAGCAGTAGTTTTATGTGCTGGGAAAAATTTCTTTAGAAACTCAGTTTGTAATTCTTGCCATGTGCCAATTGACCTTGGTTTTAAATTATGAAGCCAAATTTTTGCTTTATCTTTTAAAGAAAAAGGAAATAATTTTAGCTTGACAATTTCATTTGTACATTGTTGGTCATTAAAGGTGACACATACATCTTCGAAGTCTTTTAGAAACGAGTAAGCACTTTCCGATTCCAACCCATAGAAATTTGGAAGCAAAGCTATCATACCTGGTTTAAAACGAAAGTTGTTTGCATTGAGAGGAAAAATAAAACAAGAGGGTGATGAGCTTCGAGTTGGTTGCAAGTAGTCACGCATGGTGCGTACTTGTCTGTTCTCATCTTCAGCATGAACACTTTCATTGTCAGCCATGGTAGGAGTTGTATTAGAAAGATTACCTGAAAAAGTTTCACAATAAAATCTAACTAAACGACGAGATCTAAAATCACGTCGCCAAACAAGCATAAAACAAAGTTAATATACAAAATTAGGCGGTATAACCAGCCAATAAAAATAAATATAAACAAATTAGGCGGTATAACCAGCCAAAAAAAAATAAATATACTTATAAACTTATATACTTAGTATTGCTTCCCCGGCAACGGCGCCAAAAACTTGATGGTAACTCAATTAAGAGTTGTAAACCCAAGTGCAGGTTATGTTCAAGTAATAAATTCTCGGGTGTCCGAGGTCGAACCACAGGGAAGCGTATTAATAAGTATAAGTTTATAAATATATAAGACAAAGAAAGTAAACAAGATATTAGGGAATCAACAACAAAATAAGATAAACAAGATATTAGAGAACAAAATAAACAAAATAACATAAAAACAATTAAACAAGATATAAAAAACAATAAGAAAGGATGTTGAGGTTAGAGACTCCACTCTTGGTGTTATGCTAAGATTAATCTTGTTTTATTACACAATTGAAATCCACACATAAGGGAGGTTCCAATCGGAAGGTTTAGCAATTCAGTCCAACGTCCATAGCATATGATATTATGTTCATTTGGTGTCCTCAAAACTCATAAAAAAAGTCCAAGCATTCCTTATGCCAAGGTATATGTCTACAACAAATCAAGGTTATGAAACCAAGCATTTACTGTGCCATTTTCATTGTCAATAATGAATCAAGATCTCTACTTTGCAAGTATGATTTTAAACCAAAAGAAAATATTATCTATACTAGTGTTTATAAATGATGATTCATTTTAGCTCATGTTTAAGAGACTAACCTTAGCATTTACCAAGAGCTTCACCTCATCACCTCAACAATATGATTAGCAACACATACTAGATATGAATAAAATGAAAAGAAATGTAAGAAGCATAAGTAAATAAAAAAGAAAACTAGAGAAAGGAAAGAAGAAGAAAACTTAGAGAATTTTACTACAAAGGCTAATATCCTACCAATGTATAATGTATCCCAATACTCATCCAAGGCCCTCTATTTATACACATTTTGGAGGGCTAAATGACAAGAGACAAGCTTTACAAATTTCAAAGGTAGGTATAATAGGTGGGTGCATTTTTCTAACAATTTTCGTCATATTGTATGACAATTCTGATCAGCCAGCTTGATGGTCGATGTTTTCAATGTTAGAGGCTCGATCTGATAAAATGGTCTTCTAGAAAAATATACCCCTATCAGTTACGGATCCATAGCCGTTTGAATCAGATCATTTGCGCACGTGGATCGGAAGATATGGTCAAAATACCAAAACGGTGCAGAACAGACGTCATTGCACATCAGCCAACTTGATGGTCGATTTCGCTAGGGAAAACGACTCCGTTTCAAGAAGTGTAAAACATGAAAAAGATAGATATGCCTCTTAGCTTTGCAGGGATACAAAGTTCAGCCTTATTGCTTCAGTGAAACTCGAGATATAGCTGATATGGCAAAAGGTGTCGGAACTGGAACTGAACTGGATTTGCCCTTAATTCTAGTAATCTGAAATCACTCAAAGAAACTTGTGAAAAACACCAAATTACATAAAAATATAAAAGATCATAAACACAATTAGACTAAACAATAATAACTCGTATTTGACACAAAACAATAATAAAACATAACTAAAAACTATATAATTATACGAGTTATCAAATATCATCAATTATCATTAATAACGGAATAACTTCTTTAAAATGAGAATGATTCGAAAAATTTTCCAAGTTAATAAAAATTTCTATATTTTACCACGTTTGTTGGGGATTATAGAAAAAATTTGAATTAATAAATTCCGGATCACTTTCAATTAAAAAATGAAATTATTTTTCTTTAAATTGGGGATTAATTTAAAATACCAAATTTAAACCGACTTTTTATCGAGACTTGAGATAATACACGATTAATAAGGTACCATTTTATATAGGCGTTATGGGGGGTGCTAATCCTTCCCCGCACGTAACCGAGTCCCGAACCCAATTTTTCGATTTTCTCTGGTTTATAACGCAGACTTGAAATTGGTTTTAAAAAATGTTTTAATTAATTTTAAAATGTTTTACAAAACCGATTTTAATAGGTGGCCGATCACACCTAGCTAAAAAAGATTGGTGGCGACTCTATGTCTTTTTCGAGGTCAATTTCAAATCCTCGTTTTATTTTTGAGGAATTAAGTCGACTTTTCCTCAGTTTTTTAATGTCACGCTTAACGAATAATTAAGTCTTGCGATGAGACTTGTTGTTATTTTTTTAGGTTACGACAATTATAATTAAGAAAGATAATATTAAAAAAATATAAAATTGTAATAGTAAAGAAAAAATTAAGAAGATAATTTAAAGTTATCAAATTAAAATAAATTAATAATCCATGTCATATTTATTTATATTAAATTAATATTTTAAAAGTAAAATTATATTTAATTTAAGTTTGGATCGTTTTGGTAATGTTTCGGGTTATTTCGGATTTGGGTTGTTCCGAGGTCAGGTCATTTTCGAGTTTGGATTGGACGGGTTCGGGTTGTTGATTTTTTATGATCAAATTGGGTTGGGTTGGATCAGAACTCAAGTGGGTTGGATAAAATTTTCGAATTCGGATCAGAATTAACAGATTTAAATAATATTCAACGTATTATGATATAATTATTACATAAAAAAACTAATAAACCAAGTTGAATTGTCAATCAAAATTTTTAAATATGCTATTATTTAATTTATAAAAATAAAATAAAAGAAAATAATTATCTAATTTCTACCAATTCAATAAAAGTTTTAGATTATGTACCATAGATTTCATTAAATTTATGAAAAAGAGTAAAAATTATTATCTTCATTAGGCTTAACAATCTGTGTATGCTGTGTCGTGTCTCATATTTGTTTTTGTGTTAACTGTAAACATAAACACAATACAAATGATTTAATATATCAAAATCCTAAACACAAATATGATACGTATATTAAACGTGTCATATTAATTGTATTTAAACATATCGTATCATTTTTATTATACTATTTTTGTATTTATTAAATGTGTCGTATTCATATTGTATTTTCGCATTATGTCCAAAATAATAAAATCTAATCTTCATAAATATAAAAGATTTTATTTATTTTTATGAAAAGAATGTTATTCGTTTGTTAGGTAAAATATATAGAGAGAGTAAAAAAGAGGAATGCAAAGAGAGCGAGCACAGGAAAGAGTGTGAGAGTGGAGCAACGAAAATGGCAATGGCAATGCTTAAACAAGCAAATTGGGTTTTGGATTTTGCCATTGTAATTTGTAGAATGTGCAGCAGAGACAAGTAACACCTTAGACTTGGTAATATTGGACCCGACACGATTACACGACACGGGCACAGAAAAAATAACTAAAAATACGACACGAAAAAATAACACGAACACGATATAAATACACGAATGTTTCAAAATCTATATAATACAAATTATTAACGTTTCAAAATTTATATAAATATAAAATACCTTAAATAAGATTATGATACGATAAAATATACGAATACGACACGTGTACATGAATTGTCAGTTTAGTTAATCTTAATAACTAATAGCTAATAGCTAAAACCGGAAGCAGAGCATAGCAGGTTACGTAATCTGCCTGTCTGCCTTGCCTACCACGCTTTTATCAATTGCCTTCCTTTGTTATTTGCTAACCCCAAACAAACTAGAGTAAATTTGAAAAATATACCATCAATAGTAGAATAAATGTTAAATGATATAATAGTCAATAATTATTTGAAAAAATAAATAAAGAAAAAACAAATTATTAAAAAGGAACTTATAAAGACGAAATTGTCTTTAATGAAAAACTTTCCTTTCCTTTCCTCATCCTTCTCCGGTTCTCCCAATCCCGATCCATTTTTTTTCTCTGTGTACTGATTCTTGGTTCTTCAATTTGGGTGGGTAGTTGCCACCTTTGATTTGGAGCAAGCATTGGATTTATCTAACATACTAACACCAACAACACCCTTTTCTTCCAACCCCAAGCATTGGAATTATTTCTCTTTAAATTGGGGATTAATTTAAAATACCAAATTTAAAATCGACTTTTTATCGAGACTTGAGATAATACACGATTAATAAGATACCATTTTATATGGGCGTTGTGGGGGTGCTAATCCTTCCCCGCACGTAACCGAGTCCCGAACCCGATTTTTCAATTTTCTCTGGTTTATAACGCAGACTTGAAATTGGTTTTACAAAATGTTTTACTTAAGTTTAAAATGTTTTACAAAACCGGTTTTAATAGGTGGCCGATCACACCTAGCTATAAAAGATTGGTGGCGACTCCATGTCTTTTTCAAGGTCGTTTTCAAATCCTCATTTTATTTTTAGAGGAATTAAGTCGACTTTTCCTCAATTTTTTAATGTCACGCTTAACGAATAATTAAGTCTTGCGATGAGACTTGTTGTTATTTTTTTAGGTTGCGACAGCTTGACGACTCCACTGGGGACATTTAGAGAGTCAGGCCTAGAATTAGTTGTGTGTCATCACAGTCTCTATTTTGTTAGGTTTAATTGGTATTTAATTTTAATTCCTACATTTTTTTTTAAAATAAGGAGAATTTCAAAAATAATAAAAAGCTCTTAAATATGTCCATATTCATGTGCATACATATTATAATTGTTCTCTTGGTTATTTTGGTGCATATGTTCATTTATTTATTAATTGATGATTTATGTTGTCTAATCTTATTGGGGCATTTAGAATCAGGGTTGTAGAATAGGTGGTGAAAGGTTTGTTGTGCCTGCTCACATACATTGCACTCGCATTTGCATATCATGAGTCCTACACCCGGGTTCCGTCCCTTTAAGTGGAAGTAAAGTAGCTACACTCTCGTGATTAACAATCCGCATGGGTTAGCAAAATACTTCCGAAGTATAAATTACCTAAGCTCCCATGATTAACAATCCGCATGGGCTAGGGAAATATATTCTAACAAATTGAACCCGCTTTTATCGGGGTGCCTTACTAGCCTTCACAGGCGACAATGAGGAACAATTCGGAGCCTTTTTAGAACTTTATTCACCCACATATAGTGAACCATAGAGCCAACATAGGCGAAGCTCTGCCAGATTTTTGATAGAATTACTGAAGTTATGGACACATGAAGGGACACTTCTAACCTTTTATTACCAATGTTACATCCCGAATAAATTTTGCAAATCGGGCAGTGACGAACGCACATCATTTTGCCCACCATAGATTCAAAATGCCATCCCCAAAGGCGTTGTAATACCGAATTTTCATTGGGACATTTGTTGTATTATTTTGTTATTATTTGATTTCTTCACCTCTACTGACTTGTTTCTTTTTCATGCATTTTTTTGTGTCATCATAATGCATAGGAAAAATTATTGGCCTCGATATAATCTTCAACCAAGAGGGTTTTCATGGAAGGTCAAGATAGTTTGATAGTGGAAGAGCATGCAGAGGTGCGGCAGTGTTCGGAGTTAGATCAGCGAAGAGATGGGGATTGTTTAAAGGAGGGATATATATCAGCATTGCGAGAATGGGTAGATTTAGTTTATCGGCAAAATGATCTCCGAGGGTTGATGGATATTTGGAGTCATTGGGACGTGTCAGGAAAGAGGATTTTCACTTAGATATATAGAGACATAGCATTGTTGATTTTGGTTAAGATTAATAGTGAGTTGATTCGGGCTATGATGCACTTTTGGAATCCTGCTTACCGATGCTTCACTTTTAACAAAGAAGATATGACTTCGACCATAGAGGAATATTCGGCTTTGTTGCGTATTGAGGATGCTAACCCTGATCGAATTTATTTGAAGGATTCGAAGACATTAGGGTTCAAGAAGAAATTAGCTAGGATTGTGGGAATGGATAGCAAATGGGTCGATGCACATGTGGTTAAGAAAGGGAAAAACGAGTGTATTCCATGGGATGCTCTCCAATCTTTGATCCGAAGTCACCCGAATAGAGAGATTGCTAGGGATATTTTTGCCTTAGCCATATATGGTTTGGTTATCTTCCTGGGGACAGTAGGACGTGTCGAGTTGGCCATAGTTGACCTTTTTGAGAAGTTAAGACATAAGATAGATCCGGCTCCAACCATCCTAGCAGAAACTATTCAATCTTTGAACTTTTGCAAAAGGGAAGGAAAAGGAAGATTCAGGGGATGTATGCAGCTTCTCTATGTTTGGATTCAGAGTCATTTTTGGAGAAGGGACGATGTCTTTTTTAAACCATACTTGAAAACCCTAGTACCGATCATTGAATTCCTTAAAATAGATTGGCCCGAAGACAGAAATGAAGAGCAGCGGATCAACCTGTTCCGAAATCTTAAAGGTGAAATGATAACTTGGAGAGCTCCATGGATGATCCCTATGCCGATATTGTACAAATGCGGAGACAAGTCAGGGGTTCCACTACTCGGGATTTGGGGAGGAGTGAGCTACGCACCTCTTTTGGTGCAAAGACAGGTTGAGTCTCGGCAGTTCACACCAGAGACTCATGGACTGGCTCTATTAGAGTTCACCTATGGAGAAGAAGGTTACTCAGGAAAGGTGCGGGGAATAATTAAAGCATGGAAAAAGACCCGTCGGATAAAGGTAGCCAGATATGCCGACATCGTCACACTCGACTACCTAGAATGGAGAGAAAAGAGGATTAATGACAGGTTGTTGGCATCTAATGGGGAAGAAGTTCATTTCTTGAGTTCGCCACCGAAAGAAGTGCCATCAGAGTTAGAAATTGCAAGGGCAGAATTCGAAAAAGAAAAGGCCCAAATGGGCAAAGAGATTGCTCGACTGCAAGAAGAGCTTGAGGACATGAAAAATAGGGAATCAGCTCGAGAAAGAGAAAAGGAAAAGATCAAGAGAGAAAGGGACACTGCTAAGGGCTATCTTCAGGAATTACACTTGGAGAACAAGAGGTACCACTTCGAGCTCAGGTTTGAAGGAACCCTCAAGACTTCCAGGGAATGGGAGCGAGAGGTCAAAAACCTCAAGAAGGAGAGTAACTACTAGAAAAAGAGAGCGAAGCATGAGAAGCCCAAGCCAATCAACTGGAGAAGCAAGCTAAGGAAAGCTTACACAGTGATATTTCTGCTGACGCTTAAAGGGGCCATGAACAAGTAGGGATCAGATTGAAGAGTAAGGCAATCAAAAGGAGATTGTGGAGGAAAGTCCAAGATCAGAGGGAGTTACTATAGGACTAATATTTTGTAACAGCACTTTGAAAGGCAAATTATGGACTTGTCTTAGGCAGCGATCTTTTTATTCTATATTTGATGTATTTAATTCCAGGAAATCAATGAAAAATCGTTTGGTTGGAATTATCCCGGGGCCAATACTTTCAAATGCATACATATTATTATCATTCACTTATTTTGTCTTTTATATATTTTGTTCGTTCATTCATACATTTATTCATAGTTATAATTATTCCTTCATTTATTCTGCATATCATTCATTCATACTCATATACTTAGTAATTCATTTATTTGTCCATTCATTTATTCTTTATAATTATTCATTTGTTCATTCATTAAACATTTAGTCATTCATTCATTTTTTATAAAACATTAAAAAAATTATGTCAATAATTTCTAATTCATGGTTTTCAAAACTAAAGGTACAATTGGTCGCACAGTGAAAGAACCGGATTTTCGACACCCTTACAATACTCGATCTCAAGCTAGAACTATGGAGAACGATCAGCTTGCTAGAATTGAAAGAATGGAAAGAACTCAAAGGGAACTGCAGGAACAGTTGGCTAAGTCTCAGGAGGAGTCACGGGAACAGATGACTAAACTCATGGAAATGATGAGTGCCATGATGAAACAAAAAGGGCCGGGGGAGAATTCGATCACCGGGAAAAGGGTGGTAAATAAAGAGGATCAACTTGAAAACATACAGCAAAAGGGCCAAGAGCTGCCAATTGGGATAGCCTCTTATGTTTATATCCAGCCAGCTACTGAGGCACAGAACTATGTTCCCGAAAAAGGTAATATTGGAGCTGACCCAATGGATGTTAATGTTCCAGACTTTGAGGAACTAGCTGAAAAGGAAAAGGCAAAGATGACTGAGCTGAAAAGGGTTGAAATGGCAGAATCCCATAAAAAATATCAACTGCTGGAGGAGAGGCTGAGGGGGTCATTGAAGGGGCGGAGTTATTTGGCAGTCTGGATGCCAAAGAGATGAGTTTAGTACGTGATTTGGTAATTCCCCCAAAGTTCAAAGTACCAGATTTTGAGAAATATAATGGTACTACCAACCCATCAGCACATCTGACTATGTACTGTAGAAGAATGACGGGGCACGATGATAATGAAAAACTACTTATCCACTATTTCCAAGATAGCTTGACAGGGTCTGCAACCCGATGGTATAATCAACTGAGTCACACCAAGATTCGTTCGTGGACGGATTTAGCCAGGGCTTTCATGGAGTATTATAAGCATGTATCTGATATGGTACCAGACAGGCTATCACTACAGAATATGGAAAAGAAGACTATTGAGAGTTTCAAGGAATACTCGCAAAGGTGAAGGGATCTGGCTACATAAGTGCAACCCCCTTTACCTAGCAAAGAAACTACAGTGCTTTTCCTCAATACCTTGAAAGCATCCTATTATGATAAATTGGTGGGGAGTGCCACCAAGTACTTTGTAGACATGGTGATATCCGGGCAGATGATAGAGTCTGCCATTAAGAATGGGAAAATGGAAGATGGTGAGTCTGCTACTCCGAAAAAGGTATTCCCTACAAGGAGACCCACACAGTTAGTATCAACCAATATCCATATACACCTCCCATACCATATACACCATCAAGGTCTTATACTTCTACTACATCTTATGCACCTCCTACACCCTACACACCTTACCCGGGGTATAATCCTTACTACCCGAATGTGAACCACCTTACCCAAAATCCATTCCCTTATACCAATATACCACAACAGCTGTTTTCAACTGGTATATCCCCATAGATAACCCTTCCCCTAAACACTGTCCCAAATACTCAAGGTCCTGCGTGCAATGACCAACGTTTACCAAGGAACGATCAAAAACCCCAGTTTGATCCCATTCCTACCACATATGGTGAGCTATATCCCAAATTACTGCAGGGCCAACTTGTCGCGTCCGTATATCTTAAACCTTTGACCCCACCATACCGAAGGTGGTACAATGCAAATACCAACTGCGCATATTACGCAGGAATTCAAGGGCATTCGACTGAGGATTGCATTGCTTTCAAAAAGAAAGTTCAAAGTTTAATCAATACCGGAGTTGTGAAGTTTGGGTCAAAGAATGGGCCGAATGTAGCGGGAAACCCATTGCCCGATCATGCTGAGAATCGGGTAAATATAGTATAGAAAGGGGAAGTTAGAAGGGTAAAAAGGGATGCCAGGGAAGTCAAGACTCCGATGTTAATAGTATAGGTCGAGATGGTTAAGGCAGGAATGGTGGGGGATGCAGACAGTTTAAAAATGGTTGCAAAGAGGATGCAGAATTGGTGTCCATTCCATAAATGTAGAGGCCATATCATACAGGACTGCAGGGATTTTCTGGCTAAAGTCCAAAATATGATGGATGATGGGGAGGCCCAGTTTTACGAGAAGACAGAGGAGGAAGTAGAGGTTATTGAGAATGCAGCTGGTTACGGGATAGGAAGACCCTTGATCATCTATTATGATGAACCAGAGGATAAAGTTGTGCCAGTTATTGAGGAAAGTGCGTCTAAGTTAATCATAGATTTGCCTTCTTCCTTCTCATACAAGGAAAACACAGCTGCACCGTGGAAGTATGACTATAGCATGGTTATGCCAGGGTCTTCGAGTCAGCAAGATATCACAGGTGTATGGCACTTAACACGAAGTGGAAGGTGTTATGCCCCTGAGGTTGTTGAACAGGGATCAACGAGGAAATATGGAGGAATGGATAAAGGGAAGAAGACAGTTGAACCAATACATATTGAGATGGAATCGTCAAAAGAAGTAGAGAGGGGGTCAGCCCCGGTTAACAAGATAAAAAAGCCAGTGAATAAAAATGAGGCTTGCGAGTTTTTGAAGTTCGTAAAGCATAGTGAGTATAGTGTGGTTGAGCAATTGCAGTGTCAACCAGCAAGGATTTCAATCCTATCTTTGCTACTGAACTCGGAGCCACACCGAAATGCCTTGTTGAGAGTTTTGAATCAGGCATATGTAGCCAACAACATATCGATGGAAAAACTATATAGACTGGTGGGAAACATTGTAGCAGATGATCATATCTATTTTAGTTACGATGAAATACCACCTAATGGTATTGGATCAACAAAGGCTCTTCATATAACAACCACTTGCAAGGTGCACATACTACAGAGGGTCTTTTTGGATAATGGTTCTTCATTAAATGTGATGCCCTTGGAAACCCTATCTAAGTTGCCAGTTGATATATCTTATATGTTGCCGAGTTGGACAGTGGTTAGAGCTTTTGATGGAACTAGGCGGGAGGTAATGGGAACTATCGAGGTCCCAATGGATATAGGTCCTTGTACCTATAAGGTGAACTTCCAAGTCATGGATATTACCCCATCCTACAACTGCTTATTGGGAAGGCCTTGGATACATTCAGCAAGGGCTGTACCCTCATCTCTCCACCAAAAGCTGAAATTCATGATGGAGGGACGTTTGGTCACTGTATCGGGAGAAGAGGACATCATAGCCTCTGCATCTACTGGTTCTCCTTACATTGAGCCAGACGAAGGTGCTGTAGAATATTCTTTTCGATCTTTGGGGTTCGTAAATGCAGTATTCGTCGCTGAAGAACGAAGATTTCCAAAACCGAAGTTGTCCAAGAAAAAGTTTGGGAGTAAGAACTACCGTAGGAAAAGGCTGTAGGGCTGGAAAAGGTCTCAAAAAATATCTTCAAGGAATGGCCCGAGCAATGGAAGTGGTGGGAAAGAAAGACTGGTTTGGCCTAGGATATCTTCCAAAGGCCCATGAAAAGAGGAAACAAGTTGAAAAGAACCGACAAAGGAGGATGGCCAGTCTCGCGGGTATGGTTATTGAGTGGGAACCTATGACTTTCAACAGCTTCCGCTAAACCAATTTTCTGTTCGGATGAAAGGATTAAGATGATGTACTTGTAATGATCGAGCAAGCTTTTGAGAAGTTCAATATGAATAAGGGTGAGCAGATACAGGATACGGAGATCTACATGACCAGGGAGGAAAGAATTGAAAGTGAGAATGCTAACTAGATGGTGCGACCTTGTCCACCAGGATATAGACTGACCAATTGGAGTGCGACTGAGCGGACCATAGTCTTTAGGTCTATTCCAACGTAATGCTTTTAAACAAATCTTAAATATCTTTGCCTGAAGATATTAAGAATTTCTTTTGTAATGGGCTTTTGTTTAAACGTTTTCATTCAATAAATAACAAACACGATGCATTTCATTCATATTGATGTGTCCATATTCTTTCATTTATGCTATTTATTTTGCTTTCATTGTATTTATGTTTTCCTATATTGTTTCTTCCCCACCTATTTACAGGTGTACGAATGCGGAATATGAGAACCTTCCTATCAGTAATTCTGAAATTGATTTTGAGAGACCTATTTGCATGGGTGATTTTGAGGCCGACAAAGATATTGAGGATTATGGTCTACCTCTAGACTTATTAAGAAAAATAGAACAAGAAGAGAAACAAGTACTTCCTCATGAGTAGCTATTGGAATTGTTAAATTTGGGAAATAGTGAGGAGATAAAAGAGGTTAAAATTGGAACTACATTGTCGTCATCAATAAAGGGTGAATTGATAGCCTTGCTCCGGGAATATGTAGATGTATTTGCATGGTGATACCAAGACATGCTAGGTTTAGATCCAGACATTGTGGTTCATAGGCTCTCTTTAAGGCCAGAGTGCAAGCCAATTCAGCAAAAGTTGAGAAGAATGAGGTCGGACATGCTGTTAAAGGTAAAAGAGGAGGTGAAGAGGTAGTTTGATGCTGGATTCTTAGAGGTGGCAAAATATCCGGAATGGGTGGCAAACATTGTTCCAGTACCAAAGAAGGATGGAAAGGTACGGATGTGCATCGATTACCAGGATTTGAACAAGGCCAGTCCCAAAGATAATTTCCCTTTGCCTCACATCGATATTTGGTAGATAATACAGCGAGGTGTTCTTTGTTTTTGTTCATGGACGAATTCTCTGGATATAATCAGATTAAGATGGCATTGGAAGATATGGAGAAAACCACATTTGTTACAATATGGGGAACATTCTGCTACAAGGTAATGCCGTTTGGGTTGAAGAATGCTAGGGCAACATATCAGAGAGCCATGGTGACCTTGTTTCATGATATGATACATAAAGGAATTGAGGTCTATGTTGATAATATGATTGCAAAGTCACAAAGAGAAGAGGAGCATATTGCGAATCTTAGGAAACTCTTTGAAAGACTAAGAAAGTTTTACCTCAAGCTAAACCCGGCAAAATGCACTTTTGGAGTCACTTCGGGGAAATTGTTGGGTTTTGTTGTTAGCAAAAGAGGAATTGAGATTGATCCGGATAAAGTGAAGGCTATCCAGAATTTGCCACCTCCACGTACTCAAAAAGAAGTAAGAGGTTTTATGGGGAGATTGAATTACATTGCTCGATTTATTTCTCAGTTAACCGATAAATGTGATCCAATATTTAAGCAACTTCGAAAATGTGATCCAGGAGAGTGGGTTGAAAGGTGTCAGATTGCTTTTGAAAAGGTTAATCATTATCTATCAAACCCACCAGTATTAATGCCATCGGCTCCGGATAAACCGATGATATTGTATCTATCAGTATTTGAAGATTCATGGGTTGTGTTTTGGGGCAGCTTGATGAGACTGGAAAGAAAGAACATGCGGTTTACTACCTCAGCAAGAAGTTCACAGATTATGAGTTGAAATATTTGTCGGTAGAAAAGTTGTGCTTTGCCTTAGCTTGGACTCCTCGGAAGCTCAGACAATACATGTTGTACCACACGACGTGGTTGATTGCCAAGTTAGATCCAATCAAGTACATGTTGGAAGTACCTTCTTTGTCAGGGAGGACAGCAAGATGAAAAGTTTTGTTGTCAGAGTACGACATTGTATACGTAAGTCAAAAGGCTATTAAGGGCAGTGCAGTAGCCGAGTTCTTAGCAAGTCGGGCAGTGGAAGATTATGAGCCTCTAAACTTTGATTTCCCAGATGAAGACTTGATGTGCCTCTAACAAAGAGATGAGATCCCCTCCAAAAGGAGAAAATATGGAAGATGTACTTTGATGGGGCATCCAATTCCATGGGGCATGGAATTGGTGCAGTCCTCATATCCCCAGAAGAAGATTATTACCCTTTCACTGCCATATTGGATTTGATTGTACAAACAATACTGCTGAGTATGAGGCGTGTATTATGGGCCTTCATGCTGCCGTAGACAGAAAAGATCAAAAGACTGGAGGCTTTTGGAGACTCAGCTTTAGTGACATATCAATTACGAGGAGAATGGGAAACCCGAGATGCAAAGTTAATCCGATATCGGGGACTCATACTGAGTTTATTGGAGGAGTTTGAAGAAGTAAGTTTCAATTACTTCCCCCAAGAAGAAAACTGGATGGCGGATGCTCTGGCTACTTTGTCATCAATGTTTAAAGTGAATAAAAGGGCTGAAGTTGTGCCGATCAGAATGAGCATATATGAGTCTCCTGCCCTGCTTGAGCATCGAAGAAGAAGCAGATGGTCTCCCTTGGTATAATGACATCTTGTAGTACATCAACAATCAACAGTATCCAGAACAGGCAACAAAAAGTGACAAAAGGACTCTGAGGAGGCTAGCAACGGGTTTTGTTCTAGATAGCGAGATTCTCTACAAGAAAGGGAAAGACCAAGTCCTATTGAGATGTTTCAGGTCTATCGAAGCTTGGAGAATCATAGAGGAAGTCCATAAAGGGATATGTGGCACCTATGCCAATGGTCACATGCTTGCTAAGCAGATTATGAGGGCAGGGTATTATTGGCTGACAATGGAAGGAGATTGTATCAGTTATTCCCGGAAGTGCCATAAATGCCAGATAAGATTCATGTGCTGCCATTGCCATTACATGTCATGACCGCACCATAGCCATTCTCGATGTGGGGAATGGATATGATTGGCCCTATTACCCCGAAAGCTTCAAATGGACATCGTTTCATCCTGGTGGCCATAGATTATTTCACAAAGTGGGTGGAAGCTGCATCTTATACAAATGTAATGAAGTTGGTGGTATGCAGATTTGTTAAGAAAGAAATCATATGCCTATATGGATTGCCAGCAAGAATAATTTCAGATAATGCTTTCAATCTGAATAATAAGATGATGAGAGAAGTGTGTACTCAGTTCAAGATCACGCATCACAATTCGGCACCTTATCGTCCGAAGATGAATGGGGCAGTAGAAGCAGCCAATAAAAACATCAAGAAGATTGTCGAGAAAATGAATGATGTGTACAAGGATTGGCATGAGATCTTACTTTTTGCTCTTCATGCATATCGCACTTCGGTTCGCACATCTACAGGGGCAACACCGTTTTCTTTGGTATACGAGATGGAAGAAGTGCTACCTATTGAAGTTGAAATCCCTTCACTACGGGTTTTGATGGAGGTTGGCCTGGAAGAGGCGGAACGGGTTAGAGCTCGTTATGAACAACAGAATCTCATTGAGGAGAAAAGTTTGAAGGCAATTTGTCATGGGCAGTTGTATCAGAAAAGGATGATTCGAGCCCACAACAAGAAGGTTCGTCCCAGACAGTTTCGAGAAGGGGAGTTGGTACTAAAGAAAATTCTCTCTATCGTGAAGGATCCACAAGGAAAATTGGCTCCAAATTGGGAAGGACCCTATGTGGTAAAAAGAGCTTTTTCTGGAGGAGCGTTGATTCTAACTCGAATGGACGGGGATGATTTCAGAAATCCTGTGAATGCTGATGAATTGAAGAAGTATTACGCTTGAAGAAAAAAGAAAGAAAAAAGAAAAAAAAAAGTGTGATGCTATGCACATGGGAATTCGAATGATTCCAAGTGTAAAAATGGAAATTCTATATATCTACCTCTCCTGAGAATTTCTTTTCAAAGAGAATATTCATGTTTGTTATGATGAATGACCATCTTTCATACTCCCTTCACTAAGAAGAAATTATCCCTAGTCACCCCTTTGAACCTTAGGAATTATTTCTTTCATTGAACCTTGATCAAGGATCACCCTCTACACTGGAGGGAAAATACGAGGAAAAATAATCAAAATCATGGAAAAAAAAAGAGCCATTGGTAAATGTGAAATCAAAGAATGGCAAATGAAAGCCATCAATGAAAGAAAAGAGATTGAAAAAAAAAGTCCAAAAAAAAGTCCAAAAAAAGAGGACAAATGTTTCAAGAATGAATTCTCCTCAGGAAATGATCCTTGATCCAATCACCTTTAAACATATTTTGGGCCTATTTTATCCTTTCCTTCTAAACCCGAACCTTGGCCTACATTACGTGCTTTAAAAGTCCATTTTGATCAAGCATGGATATTTAATTTGAAAGGTTGTTCTCAGAATTTATCCCATCTTTTGAATTGACATTTTTACCTTGGAAGCATTTAAAATTCTCAGATGCGTGGTAGAATACAAAAAAAAAAGGAAAGGTTTAAGCCGAAAACCCGCAAAGGGCAACTTAATACCGAATGGGGGAGACCTGAGTTGAAAACCCGCAAAGGGCGGCTCAAGTACTGATTAAGGTTTTGAATCAATGCTCCGTGTAAAGGGGGAGAAAGTATTCGAAAATCAGAGAAAAGGGAAGCAACTCAGTCTGACGTATCTACGAAAGCCAAAGGATTACCCAAGTAAATTGCTCATTCAAGAGAAATTTCAGATGATTTGAAAAAGGAAGGGTCCAAGATATTTTGCATCCGGGGCATCTACAACCTATAACATTACATTTGTTTCTTATATCCTTGATATCCACTTTTATCATTTTAAAACATTTTGTTGCAATAAATTTTTGTTACCCCTTTTATGACAGTTGCTTGTTTCATACTTTCTTTCATACATTTTTCAGATGCATTTTGTTTGTTATTAAATCGAATGATGATTAGCAAACATAAAAATATTTAAATAAAGGGATTTTAAAAGTATTACTAAGGAATATATTTAAATCTTAGAAAAGGGTTTGGAAACCCAATAATCCTGATGGAAAATTCACCAAGGAAAACAGTGAATGTGTTGGAGACTCCGTCATAAAGTCAAAAATTTGTGAATTTCAGCGAAGTCAGAAGCTGGGATTGTTTGACAATTTATCTTGAGTAAAAGGTTCCTTAAATGGGGCATCAGTGAACAATTAAAGACTCCGTCATGAAGTCAGATAATTTGTGAACCTCAAAGAAACCATGGATTAGAAATTATGACACAATCATTTGATTGCATTCATCCTTAGAAAACATACAAGCATTTTCAAAGCATGTCATTCTCATCATTGCATTTAGCTAACACTGTAGGAATCAGGAAAACTTTGGCTTTCCCAAATCGAACTCGTTTTGCTTCTTAAACCAGTCGAGCCCCGAGACCTCCGTCGAGGTATGTTCCTTTAATTTTTAAGTTAAATTTATTTTTTCCAAATGAATAAAACCCAGGATCATCCTTAGTATTTCCTTTTGTTTTAAATCGAATTCATTCTGTTTTATCAAATGAGTCGAGCCCCGAGACCATCGTTGAGGTATTTCATTATGTTTTAAATCAAATTCATTCTGTTTATCAAATGAGTCGAGCCCCGAGACCATCGTCGAGGTATTTCCTTATGTTTTAAATCGAATTCATTTTGTTTTATCAAATGAGTCGAGCCCCGAGACCATCGTCGAGGTATTTCATTATGTTTTAAATCAAATTCATTTTGTTTTATCAAATGAGTCGAGCCCCGAGACCATCGTCGAGGTATTTCCTTTTGTTTCAAATCAAATTCATCCAGTTTTATCAAATGAGTCGAGCCCTGAGACCATCGTCGAGGTATTTCATTATGTTTTAAATCAAATTCATTCTGTTTTATAAAATGAGTCGAGCCCCGAGACCATCGTCGAGGTATTTCTTTATGTTTTAAATCGAATTCATTCTGTTTATCAAATGAGTCAAGCCCCGAGACCATCGTCGAGGTATTTCTTTTTGTTTTAAATCGAATTCATTCTGCTTCTCAAATGAATCGAGCCTTGGGACCGTCATCAAGGTAATTTTCTCTTTAAATCATGGATAAGACCTCCAGGCACCATTCTTAAGACCTTCAGGCACAAGTTTCCAGAGTTTTTATAGTTTTAAACAATGAACAAGTCTTTGGTGGTGATAACCAAAGCCTCTGATGGAGACATGCACAGTTTTTTCAGTTTTAAAAGTGAACAAGTCTTTGGTGGTGATAACCAAAGCCTCTGGTGGAGATATCCAGAGTTTTACATTTGTTTGAGCTTGGTGGTGATAGCCGAAGCTTCTGGAGGAGATACCCAGAATTTTAAACACAGCTTAGCACAAGACGGGTTAAGCCCCCGAGACCATCGTCGAGGTCTTTTTTTCTCTTGCAAATCGAACTTGTTTCCTTAAGACGGGTCGAGACTTGATTAGTCAGGGAACTCAATTTAAGGACAAAATCTTCAATTTACAGCTTTTTCAAAAAAAATAAAATAAATAAAAAAAATGATGATAAAATGGAAATGAATGTAAACCCCTTTCCCTTTTCTTCACATATGATTTTACTAACTGGACAAAATTAGTGTTTGTTTATCTTTGCTTGATTCCTGTTTCTCAGCAATAGCCAAAGAGGGGCAGCTGTAGACACCTAGTTTTGTTCGAACCACTAAATCAGGTATGTTTTCTTCCTAAATTGATGTTTTAGAATGCAAAAAGACTTTTCTCATCCTGCAGGTGTTACTCCGTGACTTGGTCTAAGAAAGCAGACAGAAAAAGTCAAACTTAGAAAAGTCAACCTCAGAAAGTCAACCCTAAAAAATTAACTACTGAAAAAGTTTACCCACTTTTAAAATCAAGATTTGAAGTTTAATTGAAAAATGGTGAAAGAATTTTGATAATCCGAGGTCTACATTGAAAGATATGGAGTTCGGAAGTTGGGTTACGGAGATTCGATAGAAAGAAAATCCTAGTTTGAGAAATTTGGGGAAAAGTGCTTAAACGATCAAATTGGTCGGAACTGAAGGTTCCAAATGAAAGATAAGCACTGACTACGGGTAATGGAGAGGCTACTTGGAAGAAAAACTGAAAGAAAAGTCAATTCAGAAGAAAACCGAGAATTAGGGTTTTTTAGTGGATTTTGGTGAAATTTTGGAAAATTGCAGAAATGGCCTGATTCGATAAGATTAAAG
Organism: Fremontodendron californicum; assembly: GCA_030761205.1. Lineage (NCBI taxonomy): Eukaryota > Viridiplantae > Streptophyta > Magnoliopsida > Malvales > Malvaceae > Fremontodendron > Fremontodendron californicum. The sequence goes on from JAULJL010000026.1 coordinate 6,456,490, forward strand.
CCCCTAATTGATGAGGAATGGTTAGATAAGGATAGCCCAAGGCTCAGTTTGAAGTAATTCCGAGAAAAGAGCCGATTGAAGGAAAAACGAAAAAATGAAGAAATTCCCGATACTAAAAAGAGGAAAAATCAAAACAGAAGGGAATTTGATCGTAAAAATTGGGCATTTTTGGACCAACTCGAATTCAATATAGGAAAAAGACCTCGGAAAAGAAAATCTGAAAATCGAACTTGTTTTGGGCAAAACCGGGCTTTGGACGCAAAAAGGGCAAAACTGAAAAAATTGGGGAAAATACCAAATGAACTCCAAAAAGTCTGAAAATTTGCAGATCTCATTCTTAAATCATTTTGGAAAGATTGGCAAAAGAAAATCTGGATTCAGAGATCGTTTGCAAAATGGCGGAATCCCGGGCCCACTATGTAGAATTTCAAAGAGATAAATCCCGAAAAAATAGCAAATGAGTTCCAAAAATTCTGAAAATTTGCAGATCTCATTATTAAATTATTTGGAAGAGATTGGCAAAAGAAAATACGGATTCGAAGTTCGTTTCCAAAATGCCCAAATCCTGGGTCCCCTATGTAGAAATTCAAGCAGATAAATCCCAAAAAAATAGTAAATGAGTTCCAAAAATTATGAAAACTTCTAGATCACACTTTTAAATTATTTGGAAGAGATTGGTGAAGAAAAATCTGGATTCAGAACTCGTTTAAAAAATGGTAAAGTTCGGGTGCATAAAAAGGGTAATTTTGGAAATAAATCCGAAATAAATAGTAAATGGACTCGAAAAATTTTGAAAACTTACAAAATTCAATTTTTTTATTATTTCGTAAGTATTGAAAAAAGAAATTTCGAATTTGGAGCCCGTTTGCTATTTATTTAGGTTCGAGGGTTAAAAAGGTCATTTTATCGAAGAAAGCGAAAAGGGTAAATTTGTAATTAAGAAAAATATGAAAGAAGAAGGAATTGCTAGGATTTTACCTCTTTTGATCAGCCAGCATAGCGGAGAAGAAGGAAGCTTGATCAATTTAATTCCTTAGTCACTATCAAGCTCACATGCTACCACTAGTACCTTGCAAATGGTCCCTCCTTCATCCAATGGCTTAGGTGCCTTGTAAAAAAGTTGAATACACCATTCAATGGCCAAATTTAAATGCCAAGATGAAATTTTTATTTGTCATGAAAGAACCCTCATCTAATGGCCAAGAATGGAAGAGCACAACTCATCTAAAGGTGGACATCCATTCGGCCAAGCAAGGAAGTGCATGGGATTGTTCCTTTTCATCCAATGGCTTAGGCCATGTATAAGGGCTGAGTACACATGTAAAGGGCTGGGATTAAATGCCAAGATGACATTTTTATGTTGTCATGAAAGAATCCTCATCCAATGGCCAAGAATAGAAGAGCACAACTCATCCAAAGGTAGGCACTCAAAGGGCCAACCAAGGGAGTGCATGGAATTAGTCCTCTTTTTCATCTAAGGGCTGAGGTTATTACAAGGGCTGAGTACACATCTTAAGGGCTGCTATCAATTGGCAAGATGACATTTTTATGTTGTCATGAAAATATCTTACTCTAAGGGCCAAGATTGGAGGAGAAAAAGTGCAAAAAATCATCCAATGGTTAAGGGGCCATTCGGCCAAGCATGAGAGAGGGGGGAATGTTTTATTTTTCCTTAAGTGGCTGAGCATTTGAGAAGGGAGGTCAGTAGCTAATTGAGAAAAGGAAAGGTTTTTGAAAGAAAGGAAGAAAAGCTTTTGTTAAGGTAGTCATTCTACCATTGCTACAACATTTTTTCTTCTTCTTCCTCATGCTTTATTTCTTGTTTTTCATGTGATTTCCTACCATTTTTTTTCATCTTTCTTGTTGTTCTTTCTTTTCAAAAAATAAATAAAACAATGGTTAGGCTTCATGATCTTGATGAAAATCAAGTGATAATGGTTAGGGTGGGCTTTGTCCAGTATACCAACCATGGAGCTCATTTCCATATTTTTTTCTTACCTTAGTTATTTTTTATGATTTTGAGATTGAAAAGGCTTCATGACCTTGATGAAAATCAAGAGATAATGGTTAGGGGGTCTTTGTCCAATGTACCAACCATGGAGCTCATCTCTTTGTTATTTATTTGCTTACTTTAACTTGCTTATTTCTATTATTGTTTATCTTTATGTATATTTATATTCTTGCTAACCATCTTGTTCTTTTGACTTATGTCATATTTTTGCATCTTGGGGCTATTGTCATATAGTTCCATTTTTCATATCATCTTCTATAGCATTTAGTTAGGTCATTTTACATGACATTTCTCACAACACTTTGGTTCCTAGGCCATTCAGCCATGTGTATTTTCTTTAAGCATTAGGCCATTTTCACATGCCATGTTATTTTTCCATGACATTTAGACACTAGGCCATTTTCATATGCCATGTCATTTCACATGTCATTTAGCTTTAGGCCATTTTTATTATTCCATGTCATTTAAGTTTAGGTCATTTTATTATTCTATGTCATTTTACATGCCATTTAAACTTTAGGCCATGTTCATATACCATGTCATTTTACATGTCAATAAAACTTTAGGCCATTTTCATATACCATGTCATTTTATATGTCATTTAGACATTAGGCCATTTTCATATGCTATGTCATTTCACATGTCATGTAGCTTTATGTCATTTGTATTATTCCATGTCATTTTACATGTCATTTAAGCATTAGGCTATTTTCATATGCTATGTTGTTTTTCCATGACATTTAGACATTAAGCCATTTTCATATGCCATGTCATTTCCCATGTCATTTAGGCACTAGGCCATTTTCATTATTTCATGTCATTTTCCATGTCATTTAGACACTAGTTCATGCATGTTAAGTTAGGATAGCATTTATTGCCATGCAAACTCATGCTAGGCATTTAGGTTATTTATGCCATGCATTTTCCATATCACTTAGGCTTTAAACCATGCATTTCATGCATCCACTTTGCTGTATTTTCATGTATTTCATGTCATGCCACATGATTTATGACTTAGGCCAATCAATGGTTCAAAGTCATGCTTACTTGAGCATACTTGTGGAAAATTAAAGAGTTGTCAAATTGATTATTCTACCTTTGTGTTTTTTTTTACTTAGCCAATTTTTCTAACTTTTTAAAAGTGTTAGCTACTGTTTAGGGGTCTTTAGGAGAGTCTCTAACATTTTTACTTTGATTTTTAAATGATTTTATCAAAGGCAAAAAATGTGTTTTGGCAAAACAGTTTTTCATCCAGTACTCATACTTTCTCGATTTTTCTTTAATCAGAAAATTAAGCCATTTTTTTCTCGTGTAGTTTTACATGTTCTGAGTCTCCAGTATGTGTTTTAGATTTTTTTGAATTTTTAAAAATAGGTTAAAAAATCGTGTATCAAAACGGGACAGTAGAAGCAGATTTGAATTCAAAAGAAAAACAATTGTTGAATTTGGCTAAGGCATTTAGAGGGGGTTGGTTAGAAGCTTTAGCTACTATCTTAGGATAGTTTCTAAGTCTTTTCAAATTTTAAAAATGATTTTATAAATCTCGGGTTAAGGGTGGTCAAGTCCGGGATTTTAAACTTAGGAAATTAGAACCATTTTTTAAAGGGTTTGTTTTGGGTTTTAATCTTCATTTAAGTCTCTTTAAAATTGTTTTCAAACAATCACAAAGTTTTTTTTTTTTTTTTTAGAAAATTTAATTTGATATATTTTTTTGAGATAGCTGGATATCTTTTTAGATATACGAATTTCCTTATTTAATGGAAAAAATACATTTTCATGCATTGCATTCTCCATGTTCATGCATTTTATTTAATATGTGATTTCTGCTATGATATTTTCCATGGTATTATTATTATTTTTTTGATTTACATTTTATGATGTTACATTGTTTGCCATATGGTTTTGAATATTTCATGCTATCCTATGCTTTTTATTTTAGTTATTTATTGTTGTCACATTATTTACCATATACTATGTTCATGCATTTATTATTTTATTTTCATGCATATTCCATGATAGCATTATATTATGTTTCATGTCATTTCATGTCACTTAGATTATATTCCATGTCATTTAGGTTATATTATTTAGAATATGCCATGTCATATAAAATATGCCATAACATTTAAAAATTGCCATGTCATTTAAATAATTTTATTTCATTTCACTTAGAATATACCATGATACTTAGGATTTTTTATTTCATCTAGAATATACTATGCCATTTAAATTATATTAAATCGTTTAGGTTGCATTATATTATCTAACTTTGCTATGTCATTTTTTTTATGTCACACATGTTCATATTCATTTTTTTTTAAATGTTTTGAAAAAGATAAAGATTTTCAATAAAATAAAGATATTTCCGAGTTAAAATAATTCATGAGTTCTCTGCCGAGTTTGTTGGGGAGAATATCATCAATTATCATTAATAACGGAATATCTTCTTTAAAACGATAATGATTCAAAAAAAATTTCAAGTTAATAAAAATTTCTATATTTTGCCACGTTTGTTGGGGAATATAGAAAAAATTTGAATTAATAAATTTCAGATTACTTTCAATTAAAAAATGGAATTATTTTTCTTTAAATTGGAGATTAATTTAAAATACCAAATTTAAAATCGACTTTTCACCGAGACTTGAGATAATACACGATTAATAAGGTACCATTTTATATGGGCGTTGTGGGGGTGCTAATCCTTCCCCGCACGTAACCGAGTCTCGAACCCAATTCTTCGATTTTCTCTGGTTTATAACGCAGACTTGAAATTGGTTTTAAAAAATATTTTAATTAATTTTAAAATGTTTTATAAAATCGGTTTCAATAGGTGGCCGATCACACCTAGCTAAAAAAGATTGATAATGACTCCATGTCTTTTTCGAGATTATTTTCAAATTCTCATTTAATTTTTAGAGGAATTAAGTCAACTTTTTCTCAGTTTTTTAATGTCACGCTTAACGAATAATTAAGTCTTGTGATGACACTTGTTGTTATTTTTTTAGGTTGCGACAATTATAATTAAGAAAGATAATATTAAAAAAATATAGAAGTGTAATAGTAAAGAAAAAAATTAAGAAGATAATTTAAAGTTATAAAATTAAAATAAATTAATAATCCATGTCATAATTATTTATATTACATTAATATTTTTAAAATAAAATTATATTTAATTAAGTTTGGATCATTTTGGGTAATGTTTCGGGTCATTTCGGATTTGGGTTGTTTCGAGGTCAGGTCATTTTCGAGTTCGGATTGGACGGGTTCGGGTTGTTGATTTTTTATGATCAAATTGGGTTGGATGGGATTAGAACTCAAGTGGGTTGGATAAAATTTTCGAATTCGGATCAAAATTAACAGATTTAAATAATATTCAACGTATTATGATATAATTATTACATAAAAAAACTAATAAACCAAGTTGAATTGTCAATCAAAATTTTTAAATATGATATTATTTAATTTATAAAAAATAAAGAAAAGAAAATAATTATCTAATTTCTACCAATTCAATAAAAGTTTTAGATTATGTACCGTAGATTTCTTTAAATTTATGAAAAAGAGTAAAAATTATTATCTTCATTAGGCTTAGCAATCTGTCTATGCTGTGTCGTGTCTCGTATTTGTTTTTGTGTTAACTATAAACATAAACACAATACAAATGATTTAATATATCAAAATCCTAAACACAAATACGATACGTATATTAAACGTGTCATATTAATTGTATTTAAACATATCGTATCGTGTTTATATACTATTTTCATATTTATTAAATATATCATATTCATATTGTATTTTCGCATTATGTCCAAAATAATAAAATCTAATCTTCATAAATATAAAAGATTTTATTTATTTTTATGAAAAGAATGTTATTCGTTTGTTAGGTAAAATATATAGAGAGAGTAAAAAAGAGGAATGCAAAGAGAGCGTGGACAGGAAAGAGTGTGAGTGGAGCAACGAAAATGGCAATGGCAATGCTTAAACAAGCAAATTGGGTTTTGGATTTTGCCATTGTAATTTGTAGAATGTGCAGCAGAGGCAGGTCACACCTTAGACTTGATAATATTGGACCCGACACGATTCCATGATATAAATACAAAAAAAATAATTAAAAATACAACATGAAAAAATAACACGAACACGGTATAAATACACGAATATTTCAAAATCTATATAATATAAATTATTAACGTTTAAAAATTTATATAAATATAAAATATCTTAAATAAGATTATGATACGATAAAATATACGAATATGATACGGATATACGAATTATCAATTTAGTTAATCTTAATAATTAATAGCTAATAGCTAAAACCGGAAGCAGAGCACAGCAGGTTACGTAAACTGCCTGTCTGCCTTGCCTGCCACGCTTTTATCAATTGCCTTCCTTTGTTATTTGCTAACCCAAAACAAGCTAGAGTAAATTTAAAAAATATACCATCAATAGTAATAGTAGAATAAATGTTAAATGATATAATAGTCAATAATTATTTGAAAAAAATAATAAAAAAATTATTAAAAAGAAAATTATAAAGACGAAATTGTCTTTAATAAAAAAAAAAAAATTTCTTTCCTCATCCATCTCCGGTTCTCCCCAATCTCGATCCATTTTTTTTCTCTACGTACTGATTCTTGGTTTTTCAATTTGAGTGGATAGTTGGCACCTTTAATTTGGAGTAAGCATCGGATCTATCTAACATACTAACACCAACAACACCCATTTCTTCCAACCACAACTACTTGACATGTCTTTATATAATTGGCCAAAATTAATCACAACAAAATAAATAAACTTACATTTCACCACACTCAAATCAAACCCCTCAAAGAAAAAATCAAACTTTTCAATAGGGAAAGTGAATCCAATCACTTTAATACATAAAAAGAGCTGTGGGCAACAGTTCACATGAATTAAACAAAAGAGTTTGGTTTGATCTTTAACAAAAAAAAAAAGGGTTTTGGACTGAGATTTTAGAGCTTATGAAACTTTTTACTTTGCTTATCTTTTTCAACGTTTCACCCCCTTGTTGTCCTGTTTAACCTCCAAACAAAAACTTTTCAAAAAACCGATAAATTTTTTTATTTATTTTTCCTTGATCATTAATCAAATCAGCTTTTTGGGTTAAAAAAGGAAAAAAGAAAAGTCGTGGATTACTAGGTATTCTCGTAATTGACGGTAAACTTGTTTCAAAGTTTTTATTTGTCTTTTTTTTTTTTTTATCTTTAATAACTTGTTCAAGTTTTTAAGAAATACCCAATTTCAGCTTTCGTAAGAATTCCCCAAAATTTTGAATTTTTCTTTCAAAAAATCGGTCCTTTCTTAATCCTTGATCAGCTGATCAAGTTTTCAAAAATACCCGTTTTGAGTTTTGATTAAAAAATTTGGACTGTCAAACAAATGGAAGTTTGAGTTTTTTTTTTATTATTATTTTTTTTATTTCAACAACTAAAGATAAAAATATCTTTACAATTTTCCTTTTTATCATTTATTTTTTATAAATTATTCTTATTTATTATATGAACAAATGATTATTTCACTGTTAATGATATATTTTTTAAATTTACCCAAACTATCCTCATAATGGCTTGGCTCTTTGGCTTCCCTATAAACAAAACAAAAAAAAAAAAAGAAACTTACAAAGCAATCATAGAAAGAAAGTGTCAGACACTTTGGAAGTTTGATATCTTCAATTATAACTCTTTCATAATTACAGAAAAATAAAAAAAAATAAATGAACCATCGTACACAGCACAACGTATGGTAACCAAAAAATTGATAACCTAGCTCTATGAGATCTGTTCAAAGATTTAGTAATTTATTCTATTCGATAAGTTCGATTTATATTAGATCGAATTTGAATAATTTTTTTATTATTTTGAGCCGATTCGATTCAATTCGAATTATTAATTATATATTAAAAATTTATTTTTCATTTAAATTTAATTATAAAAATATTAATATAAAAATAAAAATAAATTTTTTAATATTATTTAAATAATACAACAGGCTTACGAGTCGCTTCGGATCAGTCTAGTATCGAAAGAAGAAAATTTTCAAATTGTAGCTCAACTCATGAGTATATCTAGTCCTATGACAATTTTTTATAAAATTATAATAATTAGATAAAAAGTTATGTACTTTTTATTTAAATTTTTTAAATTACATATTATTTTTATTATATTATTAAATTTATTAAAATTTTTAATACCATTATTAGTGAAGATGATAATATTTTAATAATAATATATATAATATAAAGAATGAAAATCGATTACTTATATAACCAATCAAAAAAACCTACCGAAAATGCACGGCAAAAGCGATGGTGTTAGAACTTCCAAAAAAAATTAGGGAAAATATGAAAAACATGCAGTCCACAGAGAATTATTCTGAAATGGTAAATGAATAAAAGTTATTTGAAAAAGAGAAATGAATAATTAGAAATTGTTAGAAAGGATATTGTAAAGACAAAATTATCCTTGATAAAAAAACTTTTTCCTCTCTTTTTCTTTTATTTTTTAATTTACTTTTTAATTAAAAAATAAATATTCTGAAAATAAAATTTTTTTAATTTTAAAAAAATAAATTTTTAAATTTTTTATTTACTTTTTTTAATTAAAAAATTTTAAAAAATAAAAATAATATGCCTAAAATTAATTTTTCTTTATTTTTTAAATTTTTTTAATTTTTAAAAAATATATATATTTAAATATTTTATTTTTTAAATTTATTTTCAATTAAATTTTTAAAAAATAATATTTCTTTAATGAAAGAAAAAGGAAAAGTAAATTTTTTCATGAAGGGTAATTTTATCTTTATAATATCCTATATAATAATTTCTAATTATTTATTTCTCTTTTTCAAATAATTTTATTCATTATACCATTTCATAATAATTCTCTGTGGACTGCATGTTTTTCATATTTTCCCAAAAAAATTAGTACCACTTGCTGACTAGGTTTGACTACAGTTAAATTAAACTAAAAAATAGTAATAAATATATACTTTAACAGCTAATGTGAAGGAAGGGCAGTTCGGGAATTAAAACTTTTTTTTTTTGATATTTGAATAAAAGCTTTTCACTTGCACTTAGGTTTGAGGTTGTTTGGGATTTTACTATCTCTTTCTGATTCTGATTTGTTTGCAGAATTGTGGTTAAAGTATTTAAATGGTCATTGTATTATAGTCAAAAGGATATTTTAGTTTTTGTATTATAGAAGTAAGTAATTTAATCCTTATACGTTTGAAATTAGTGCAAAAAAATAAAATTGGTAACAGTGTTAATGGAAAACCGTCTAAATGCTGACATTGACATGTAAAATTGACAGAAAAGATTATTTGGAAAAAAAATTGATGACGTGCCAATTTTTTTTACTCAAGTGAAATTTAGAAAAAACATAAAAAAAATTTACCCAAATTCTTCCCTTACCTATAAAAACATGTCATAATTTTTTTTCGAAGTTATTTATTCTGTCAGATTCTAAATTTCACTTGAGTAAAAAAAATTTGACACATCATCATTTTTTTAAGTCACCTATTTTGTCAATTTCACATGTCCACGTCAGCATTTAAACGATTTTCCATTAACACTGTTATCAATTTTACTTTTTTGCACTAATTTCAAACGTACAAAGATTAAATTACTCACTTCTATAGTACATGGATTAAAATGCACTTTTGACTATAGTACAAGGACTATCTAGATACTTTAACCCAGAATTGCAAGAGTGACAAAGGCAGGTGGGTGGCTGATAACGCTAGGAAATATAGTTATTTTGCTACCTTTTATGCATTCAAATCGACAAAGTCCTTGAGGTTTTTATTTGGAATTAATTAGTTTTAATTGTTTTTATATTAATTTTATTTATTTATTTCATGTTTAAACAATTATTAAATTAGTATTTTTTGTATTTTTATAAGTCCAAAGTGAGAAGGAGCTTCGCGGTGCGAAAAAACGAAAAATGGTGCAAAGCAACGTATAGGTAGATTTGACCTCCAGAGCTTGTTGTAAGAAAAACATGATCTTAAAATCTTTATTGAAGAAAACTTCTTTCTTGACTTTTGAAGCTGATTTGCATACCTTTCCAATGGTAGTTTACTCGTCCAAATCGGACAAGATTTTCCCATCCAAATCAGCCGAGGAAGTGCGAGAAGACGACAGAAGCAAAGTGCAGCAAACCGAGAGGCTGGCGCTGCAGAAAGTCAACGCTGCAGCGCCAACGCGGGAAAAAAAAAACCCTGTTGTTTACCTATTGCTTGCACACGAAGTTTCTGACTTTAAGGGTCTAAGACACTCTTTAAGGCTAAAATAAGGGGATTTTGAGTTCTAAAAACCTAATTCTCTTGAGAGGAGAGTAGCCACGAAAAGCTTTCAAGGAGATAAGAAGATTTGTGAAGATTGAAGACTCAAGACTTGACACCCCTTAGTTTTCTCTTTTCCCTATTCTCTTCTTTATTTTTCTTGTATTGATGATGATGGTGAAACTCCTTGGATATTTGTTTTCTTTAATTATCATGAACTAAACTTATTTTACTAGGATTGCAATGGTACTCAACATGTAGTTTGAATTTATTTTATCTCTCTAGCTTGATTTAATGGTTTTTGAGTTGTTTGTTCAATCTTGTTCTTAATGCTTCTAGTTGACTGGCCACCAATTAGATAGATTTAGTAACCTAAGTACAACTTGGAAAAGGGAGTTTAGTGTTAGACATGGATTGAATGACACAGGTTTCATATTAATTTATTAGGATGAATTGATCTGCATGTAGGGTAGGAATACACTTACGTGTCATGTGTAACCATTGTTAGAGCCTAGCTTAATGAGTTTCTCTTCAATTCAATTATCATAGACATATAGTTAATTGGTTAAAGGAAATATTTTATAAGACCATCGGAAGATCCTTATAAATAGATTAGAACTCTAGGTTAACAACTCAAGATCATTAATCAAGTTAAGAGGGTAGGAGAGGTTCAAGCAAAGTGTTGAGGGAAGTTGTAATTCTAGGCTTTTATTAATTGATTGAATTCATCTTTTTAATTTACTTGCTTTTATTATTAGTTTCTTTTAATTAGTTTGATTACCATATTTAATTATTTGTTTAGATAAGATTAGGTTGTTTTAATTTTAGTACTTAGCAAATCTAGTGACAGTTCCCCGTGGGTTCGACTCTTTACTTTAAACTATATTACTTGTTACGATACGTTCACTTGCATGGTGAAAATCGACTTCAAGTTTTTGGCATCGTTGTCGGGGAATTGTTTATTATTTTTGTATTAATACCAAGCAACCGTAGTCTTAATTTAAATTTTCTTTTTCTTTCTTATTTTCAGGTACTATTGATCGTGGTATGCGAAGAGCTCGAAGTCTGGAACTTGTCCCTTTTGATCCAAAACGGAAAAAACTTTCCATCAACTTCAGAGGGAGAATTTACAAGCTTCGACTCACAACCATACAATGGCTGAAGCAAATGATACAAAGACTTTGCGAGAGTTTGCGGTTCCTCTCATGCAAGAACTTCAGACCAGTATCCGGAGGCCTGCCATCCAGGCAAACAATTTTTAGATAAAGCCAGCCATCATTCAGATGATCCAAACATCAGTCCAATTTGGCGGCTTATCAAACGATGATCCAAATGCTCACATCGTGAATTTCTTGGAAATTTGCGATACTTTCAAACACAATGGCGTTTCTGACGATGCCATTAGACTGAGACTCTTCCCTTTCTCACTTCGGGATAAGGCCAAGAGTTGGTTACATTCACTTCCTGCTGGCTCTATCACTACATGGGATCACTTGGCCCAGAAATTTCTTGCCAAATATTTTTCTCTAGCCAAGACAGCTAAGATGCGTAATGATATCACATCATTTATGCAATTTAAATCTGAATTGCTATATGAAGCTTGGGAGAGACTCAAAGATTTACTTCAAAGATGTCCTCACCATGGGTTACCTAAATGGCTTTAGGTGCAAACATTTTATAATGGGTTGTTGGGACAAATTAGAATCACTATTGATGCCACTGCAGGTGGAACATTAATGGGAATATTGCCTGATAAGGCCTGTGATTTGCTTGAAGAGATGGCATCTAATAATTATCAATGGCCATCAGAAAGACTTGTACCAAGGAAAGCTGCAAGGATTCATGACTTGGATGCAATGAGTACCATAAGTGCTCAGATAGCTGCATCAGCTAAGAAATTCGATACTGTAAGTGTTCATGTCGTCCAGAGCCCATTTGTAACTTGTAAATTATGTAGGGAATGACACACCAGTGATAGATGCCCAACCAACTCCGAATCAGTGCAGTATGTTGGAAACTATAATAGACAGCAAAACAATCCTTATTCTAACAATTACAATCCGGGCTGGAGAAATCACCCAAACTTTTTGTGGGATAACAATCAAAGGTCTTCATCCTCTGCTAACCCAGCAATCCCTCATGGGTTCCCATCACAAGCCCGTGCTCCTGTTCCAGAAAAGAAGACACCATTGGAAGAGATGTTTACAAAGTTCATGGCTAGTCAATAAGTGACAAATCAAACTCATGCAACAACACTTTAGAGTCAAACGGCAACACTTAGAAATCTTGAGACACAAATAGGCCAGCTTGCAAATGCAACTAACAACCGTCCTAGGGGATCTTTTTCAAGTGATACTGAAATCAATCCTAGGAAAGACATGCAAGAACATTGCAATGCAATTACACTAAGGAATGAAAAAGAAATAGAAGTGGGTAGCAAGAAACATAATGAGACAATTCAAGAAAAGAAACCTCCAATCTACCCACCACCACCCTTTCCTCAGCGTCTTCAAAAGAAAGTGCCAAAATTGCCACCCAAGCCTCTTGAAGCGAAAATTATGGGGGAAATAAGAAATTGAAAAGGCTCAAGAATAAGAAAAGAAGCAATGTTATCCACCACCACCCTTTTCTTAGAGCCTTCAAAAGCACAAACTTGACAAGCAGTTTCAATAGTTTTTTGAGGTATTTAAAAATCTCCATATTAATATACCTTTTGCTAGAGCTTTAGAACAAATGCCTAAATATGTCAAGTTTATGAAAGAAATATTATCCAAGAAGAGGAAATTGGATGAAATTGAGATAGTTGCACTTACTGAAAAGTGCAGCGCTATCCTTCAAAAGAAACTCCCACCCAAACTCAAAGATCCGGGAAGCTTCGCCATTCCATGTGCCATTGGTAATAAAATTTTTTGGTAAAGCTTTATGTGATTTGGGGGCGAGTATCAATTTAATGCCTCTTTCTATCTATCGCAAACTTGGTTTAGGGGAAATAAAACCCACTACAGTGATGTTGCAACTAGCCGATAGATCCTACAAACATCCAAGAGGTATTGTTGAAGATGTGCTAGTCAAGGTTGACAAAATTTTCCTTCCTGCTGATTTTATTGTGCTTGAAATCCTAGACAACACTAAGTTGAGGAAGTGATTTAGGCTATCTTTGGATCGTTTGAGCCTTTCGAGCTTATCTTTATATATTAATATCCTTAGTCTACCTCTTTGTGCCTATTGATATATCTATTTTCTTTGATTGCCACATCTTTTAGCTTAGCCTAATAAGAAAAACCATGATTAACCCTCACTGCGTAGGCATGTATATGATATTACAGGAAAAAATTATGAGCCATGTCAAATTTAGGTGAAATGGTGATGTGAATGAAAAAAGAAAGAAAGAAAGAAAAGATTATGGTTCTTCGAAAACGAAGAACTGGGAAAAAAAAAGAGAATAAAGTGGTGAAGCAAAAAGGAAGTGCATTCAAAGAATGAAGTATGTAATTTGAGGAAAAGATTATGGTTCTCAAAAATCCTGAAAAAAATGTAAAGTGTCTATGGGTGACTTAAACCGAAATATATCTTTATCCTACTTTTACCCTAACCTTACATTACAAACTTAATAAAGACCTACTTGATCCTTGACAAAGTGTTAATCTACATCAGTGGAGAGATAGATGAAAAGCAAACATATATGAATCTAGTACTAATTTGTATTTTGCATTGACATAAACTTATTCGGATTGCATGCATTGATTTGCAAAGAGATTATTCACATACACACTGAAAATCCATTCAAGGATGAAGTTTACGATTGAATTGAATCATAAATTTGGATTATGTTTGTGTTCTACTTTGAATCAGGATTTTGGGATAACTTTTGAGGACAATTAAGGGAATCATTGTTTGAGTGCATTTATCTTAAGTTGTGTTTGAGTCAGTTTATTTAGTTTGTTTTGTTTTGTTTTGCTCGAGGACTAGCAAAATCTTAAGTTTGGGGGTGTGATAAGTCAAGGAAATATAGTTATTTTGCCATCTTTTATACATTCAAATCGGCGAAGTCCTTGAGGCTTTTATTTGGAATTAATTAGTTTTAATTGTTTTTATATTAATATTATTTATTTATTTCATGTTTAAATTAGTTATTAAATTAGTATTTTTTGTATTTTTATAGGTCCAAAGTGAGAAAGAGCTTCGCGGTGCGAAAAGACGAAAAATGGTACAAAGCAACGTATAGGCAGATTTGACCTCCGGAGCTTTTTACAAGACAAACATGATCTTAAAGTCTTTATTCAAGAAAACATCTTTTTGCAATGGAACTCAACATGTAGTTTGAATTTATTTTATCTCTCTAGCTTGATTTAATGGTTTTTGAGTTGTTTGTTCAATCTTGTTCTTAATGCTTCTAGTTGACTGGCCACCAATTAGATTGATTTGGTAACCTAAATACAACTTGGAAAAGGGAGTTTAGTGTTAGATATGGATTGAATGACACATGTTTCATATTCATTTATTAGGATGAATTGATCTGCATGTAGGGTAGGAATACACTTACGTGTCATGTGTAACCATTGTTAGAGCCTAAGCTTAATGAGTTTCTCTTCAATTCAATTATCATAGACATATAGTTAATTGGTTAAGGGAAATATTTTTATAAGACCATCGGAAGATCCTTATAAATAGATTAGAACTCTAGGTTAACAACTCAAGATCATTAATCAAGTTAAGAGGTTAGGAGAGGTTCAAGCAAAATGTTGAGGGAAGTTGTAATTCTAGGCTTTTATTAATTGATTGAATTCATCTTTTTAATTTACTTGCTTTTATTATTAGTTTCTTTTAATTAGTTTGATTACCATATTTAATTATTTGTTTAGATAAGATTAGGTTGTTTTAAATTTAGTACTTAGCAAATCTAGTGACAATTCCTCGTGGGTTCGACTCTTTACTTTAAACTATATTACTTGTTACGATACGTGCACTTGCATGGTGAAAATCGACAACAGTGGCAGCAAATAACAATTAGGAGGGCATGTTTTTCTGTTTCGGATCATTTTTGGTTCTGGTTATTTTGATTTTGAGTCATCTTGGATTCAGGTATTCGAGTTTGACACTTAGATTATCCGATTTGGGTCATTTTGAATTCAATATATTAAAATTTAAATCGAATCAGATTAAGTTTGAACATATTATTTAATCGAGTTAGATTTTATTAAATTATATTTAAAGATAAAAATAAAAAATATTTAAAATAAATGGGATATTATTGTGTACCCGAATCTATTTAAATATTAATAAAATATGTAAAACTTTATTTGTTAAAAAGGTTTAAACTTAGAGTAACAATCCTTAATACTAATAGTTTTACCAAGTGAATCAATTTTAGAACTTGAAATAATTTGTTATTAAAATTAAATTATATTTAAGAACTTTTCTCAAAAATTTAATTATCAAGTGTAATGAATATAATAATGCTTATTCAAAATAAAAATCTAATAATAAACTAATTATGAAATTAAATTAGTTAATTATATTTAATATTTTTGAATTCTAAACATAATATATGAAATTAATTTAATAAAAACTTCATAATAAATAAAGATGTAATTCTTAATACATACATGATACTTTTGTATAATATATAAATTTTATCATACTAATATATACATATATTTTTATATGTGTGTATATATATATATATATATATATATTTCTCTTTATAATTTTTTATAATAAAATAAAAAATTATCTATTTTTTATAAACTTAGTAGCAAGTATTGTTCAACGGATCAAATATTATGATCATTGACCAAGCTAATCTAAATCAT
The DNA here is from genome assembly GCA_030761205.1 of Fremontodendron californicum. Classification (NCBI taxonomy): domain Eukaryota; kingdom Viridiplantae; phylum Streptophyta; class Magnoliopsida; order Malvales; family Malvaceae; genus Fremontodendron; species Fremontodendron californicum. The sequence continues at coordinate 6,472,627 of JAULJL010000026.1, forward strand.
ATAATAAGAGATTAAAAATTAAAAAATTAAAAATAACACATTAATTTTAAATAAAATGTATACCGATAAAATATTAATTTATTATATATTACATGATAAGATATTATTATAACATATATAAATCATTATAATAATACATACATGTTAATAACCTATTTTATACACTTTTAAAAAATCATATGATAAGACTTAAAAGGTTATACATTTAAAATTAAAAAATAACACATTTATTCCAAAAAAATATATATATATATATTGATAAGAAATTACATAGTTTAATTTAAATAATATGATAAGAGATTATTATAACGTAACTTACTAATCATTAAGATAAAATAACATATCATTATCAATGACCTATTTTATATATTTTATTCTCATTGTATAAGAAGCGATTATACTTTTAAAATTAAAATAATATATTTATTTTAAATAATATGTATAACAATAAAAGATATATGGTTTATTATAAATCATATGTATAGACATGGAATTAAAATATATAATTTATATTAAATCATATTATAAGACTATCATGAGTAATATAACATATATTAATTTCTTTAGAATGAAATTATATTGTAAGATTGTTATAAGTAATATAACATATAATTTTATTAAATTATTGTTAATTATTTTTAATTTAAAAATAATTATTATCAATCTATTTAATTATTTTATAAAAGTAAAAAAACAAAAATAAAGAACTTTACTTATAATATATACTAATAAATATAAATATAAAAATTAAAATTAAAATTAAAATTTAATTATAATAATAGAAATTTTTGTATTTTATTCTTTTTAATTATAATTAAGAAAGATAATATTAAAAAAAATGTAAAAGTGTAATAGTAAAGAAAAAAATTAAGAAGATAATTTAAAGTTATAAAATTAAAATAAATTAATAATCTAGGTCCTATTTATTTATATTAAATTAATATTTTAAAAATAAAACTATACTTAATTTAAGTTCGGATCGTTTTTAGTTAATGTTTCGGGTCATTTCGAGGTCACATCATTTTCGAGTTTGGATTGGGCGGGTTCTGATTGTTGATTTTTTATGATCAAATCAGGTTGGGTCGGATTAGAACTCAGGTGGGTTGGATAAACTTTTCGAATTCAGATCAGAGTTAACATATTTAAATAATATTCAACTTATTATGATATAATTATTACATAAAAAAAACTAACAAACCAAGTTGAATTGTCAATCAACACTTTTAAATATGCTATTATTTAATTTATAAAAAAAAATAAAGAGAAGAAAATAATTATCTAATTTCTACCCATTCAATAAAAGTTTTAGATTATGTACCATAGATTTCTTTAAATTTATGAAAAAAGAGTAAAAATTATTATCTTCATTAGGCTTAACAATCTGTGTATGCTGTGTCGTGTCTCGTATTTTTTTTTTTGTGTTAACTGTAAACATGAACACAATACAAATGATTTAATATGTCAAAATTCTAAACACAAATACGATACGTACATTAAATGTGTCATATTAATTGTATTTAAACATATCATATCATAGTTATTACAATATTTTCGTATTTATTAAACGTGTCACATTCATATTGTATTTTCGCAATATGTCCAAAATAATAAAATCTAATCTTCATAGATATAAAAGATTTTTATTTATTTTTATGAAAAGAATGTTATTCCTTTGTTAGGTAAAATATATAGAGTAAAAAAAAGGAATGCAAAGAGAGCGTGGACAGGAAAGAGAGTGAGAGTGAGAGTGGAGCAATGAAAATGGCAATGCATAAACAGGCAAATTGGGTTTTGGATTTTGCCATTGTAATTTGTAAAGTGATGCAGCAGAGGCAGGTCACACCCTATAGCTAAAACCGGAAGCAGAGCACAGCAGGTTCGTAAACTGCTTGTGTGCCTTGCCTGCCACGCTTTTATCAATTGCCTTCCTTTGCTATTTTGTAACCCCAAACAAACTATCCCCTTATTAGGTTGGCTCTTTGGCTTCCCTATAAAAAAAATAATAATAAAAAAAAACACTTACAAAGCAATCATAGAAAGAAAGTGTCAGGCATTTTGGAAATTTGATATCTTCAATTATAACTCTTTCATAATTAAAGAAAAATCAAAAAATAAATGAACCATCGTACACAGCAAAAACGTATGGTAACCAAAAAAATGATAACCTAGCTCTATTCAAGATAAGGTGATTTTTTCCAATTTTGTCCAAGCCAATTAAATAAGGTGATTTTTTCTTTTCGACTTCCCGGAAGGCAAAGAATCTTCACTCATTCTACTAATGGGTCTTCAAGACTTTGATTCAGAGGTAAAAATGAAAAAGTAAACTCCGAATAAGTCAACTTTGAAAAAGTCAATCCCAAAAAGTCAACCACTAAAAAAGTCAACTCTCAGTCAAAATTAAGATTCGAAGTTGAATTGAACAATGGTGAAATAATTTTGATAATCAGAGGTCTACAACGAAAGATAGAGAGTTTGAAAGACAGATTGCAAAATTCAGTGTAGAAAAAATACCTAATTTTACAGATTTGGAAAAAAATGCGTAAACGATCAAATTGGACCAATTTGGAGGTTCCAAATGGACTAAGATCAATAAATATGGATGTTGAAAGGTCTAATTTTGAAGCGGAGTTGAAGGAATATGTGGTTTGAAGAGGAAAAAGGGAAATAAGGATTTAATCAATAAATAGGAAATTCATAAATTTGGGAAAAACTGCAAAGATGGCCCGATTTGGTGAAATTCAATCCCCCAGTTGATAAAGGATAAATAAATAAAAACATCCCAAGTCCCAATTTGAAGTGGATCCCAAAGAAGAGTCGGTTGGAGGAAAAACGAAAAAACGAAAAATTTTCCATATTGAGAAAATGGGAAAGCTAAATCGAGAGGAATTCAGATGTAAAAATTGGATATTTTTGGACCAACTCCAATTCAGTATATAAAAAAGGCAGTGAAAAAAGAAAATTCGAAAATTGGGCCCGTTTTGAGTAAAATCGAGGTTTCGAGGGTTAAAGGGCAATTTTGGAAAATCCAGGAAAAATAGAATCCGAGCTTGAAAAATTATGAAAAACTTCCAGATCTGAGTTTTATACTTGATGGAAGGGATTGCAGAAGAAAAATCCAGAATCGGAGCCCAAATGAAAAAAGATAAAGTTCGGGTGCACTAATCCGAAATTCCAAGAGAAAATTCCGGGAAAAATAAAAAACGAGCTTGAAAAATTATGAAAAACTTCCAGATCTGAGTTTTATATTTTATGGAAGGGATTGGAGAAGAAAAATCCAAAATCGGAGCTCAAATGAAAAAAGGCAAAGTTCGGGTGCACTAATCTAAAATTCCAAGAGAAAATTCAGGGAAAAATAGGAAACGAGCTCAAAAAATTATAAAAACTTCCAGATCTGAATTTTATATTTTATGGAAGGGATTAGAGAAGAAAAATCCAAAATCGGAGTTCAAATGAAAAAAAGGCAAAGTTTGGGTGCATTAATCCGAAATTCCAAGAGAAAATTCCGAGAAAAATAGGAAACGAGCTCGAAAAATTATGAAACTTCCAGATCTGAATTTTATATTTTATGGAAGGTATTGGAGAAGAAAAATCCGAAATCGAAACTCAAAAGAAAAAAGGCAAAGTTCGGGTGCACTAATCCGATATTCCAAGAGAAAATTTCGAGAAAATAGAATCAGAGCTCGAAAAAATATGAAAACCTCCAGAACTGAGTTTTATATTGGATGGGATGAATTGGAAAAGAAAAATTCAAAATTGGGATCCATTTGCAATTAAATTAAGTTTTGGGGCCAAAATGCAATTTTACCAAAGAAACCGAAAAGAGCCATTTTGCAAATAAAAAAAAAGGAGGAATGGCCTGGAAAATTCCAGGCCATTTTCGGTCAGCCCTTGGATGAAGGTGGGTGTGTGATCATCTTGAATCAAATGGCCAAGGTTGAATAGCAATATGACAATTTTAAGAGGACAAGATTCTCCACTACTTTACCTACGTGGCATTTGAGGCCAATGGGAGGCCTCCAAATTGCAAAGCCATGTGAAGAGCATGTGAAGGCTATGAGATGATGCCAAGTAGGATTAAAAATGCCACCTAGGAAGATATTTTAGTTGTAAGCCATATGATCATGATAAGTGGCTTAGATATTTTGTAGAGATAGGAGACAAGAATAATCTAGGTGGCATTGTTGGCCAATGGAAGGCTAGAAAACCCTTAATTTAAGGGAAGCATCATGCAAATAGGGGACAAGCACCCTTAATTTAAGGAAAGCATCATGCAAGGAGGGGGCATTTTTTAGCCATGTGGCAAGGATGTTGGAGGAAACATGTAAAGCGTGACAAAGGGCAAAAAAATAAAACATACTCTCATGGATAATATCACTAGACTCTTGAGAAGAGAAGAGAAGAAAAAAAGAGGGAGAAAGGAGGAGGATTTGGACAGCTTGATTTGAAAAGCAATAGCTAGGTAGCTATTCCCTCTTCTTCTTCCTCATTTATTTCTTTTGATATCATGTTCTTTTTCTTCCTTTTTTTTTCATATGATTTTTTAACTTTTTGTTGAATAAAAAGGTTTTCAAAAATAAATTTTAAAGGTTTCCTCTCCTTTATTCTCATTCTTTATCAAATAATCAAGTTGACAATTTTTTTTTACATATTTCATGCTTTGGCCGAAACTAACTAATTGTTTTTGTGCTTGTTCTTGCTTGATCATTATTGCTTGTTTGATTGTCCATAGTTTTAACTCATGATTGATTCATTGTTATATTTTGATTGACTGTAAATCATGCATTTCATGACACTTTCAACTAGGTTTTTGGCCAAGATCAACCAATGATCTCAAGCCAAAAATCCCTTGCCTATACTAGTTGAAAGAGTGATAGTTTAGATTGGGTATTCTAACTTTTGGATTTTTTTTTTTCACTTTCCATCTTTGGTCAAAATAAAATGATCTTTTTACCACATGGATTGGACATTTAGAGTATGCCATGGTATTTTTTTCAAGATTTTTAGATTTCTTTTATCATGGTAAAAAAAAATGGTTTTTGATAAAGCAGTTTTAAGCTCACTGTTCTAACTTTGGTGAAAATTCGGTCATGGTATCCTTGGTCCAAAAATTAAGCTGATTTTTTCCCATGGAGGTCAACATGTTATAGGTCTACACTAATTTTCCCATAATTTTTTTTTTATTTTTTTTAGAATGGTAAAAAATAGTTATTCAAAACTGGTTGTGGAAGTCAGAATTTTTTTAGAAACTAATAATTTTCTATTTTTATTGGTATACAAAGAGGAGGCTGATTTGGGACATTGGTTACTGTCTTAGGGTGATTTCCATGTCATTTCAAGAATAAAATTTGATTTTATAAAAGTCGGGTCAAGGGTGGTCAACTTGGGTTTCAAAACTAGGGAAACTAGAGCTTTTTTCTAAGGGGTATTCGGCCATTTTTTTTATCCCAAAAATTCCAATTTTTCAAATCCGAGCCCAAAGTCTTTCGATTTTTGAAAATCCAATTTAAGTTTCTTCCAAAGGTATTCGGATACCTTTTTAGGTATACGGATGTCCTTACTTCAAGGGAGAAATACATCTTCATGCATTGCATATTTAAAAATGTTTTTACTTAAGTTGGCATAAAAACGTATTTTTCGGTTTCCTAAACATTTGGCGAGAATTAGTTCCCAATCCTTGCCGAGTTTGCTGGGGAGGTTAGGAAATTATTCAACGCACTGTTTATGGAATCGAAACGTATGGTTTTCATTTTACTCAGAATCATGTAATTGTTATATGAAAGAATTATTTTCCAAGCTTTGCCGGATTTGCCAGGGAGTACGGTAATATTTTTCCGAAATATGCCATTTATGTATCAATTTTAAAATAATGATGTGTGCATATTCCATGATATCTATATTTTTCATCTTAATTATGAAAATTCTATGTTCATGAATATTCCATGTTGATGTCATTTTATATCCATGTTGCAAGTGTGATTATGATGTGATTCTGAATATTTTATAATGATGTCATTTTGTGAATTTTGCCATGTCAAGCATGTCATTTCATTCATACATATGATATGTCGTTTAGATTTTTTCATGTCAAGCATTTCATGCCATGCCATGCCATGTCATTCATACATATGCTATGTCATTTGGATTTTGCCATGTCAAGCATGCCATGCCATGTCATTCATACATATGCTATGTCATTTAGATTTTGCCATGTTAAGCATGTCATGTCATTTACACATATGCTATGCCATTTAGATCTTGCCATATCAAGCATGCCATGTCATTCATACATATTCTATGTCATTTAGATTTTGCCATGTCAAGCATATCATGTCATTTATACATATGCTATGTCATTTAGATCTTGCCATATCAAGCATGCCATGTCATTCATATATATGTTATGTCATTTAGATTTTTCCATGTCAAGCATGTCATGTCATTCATACATATGCTATGTCATTTAGATATTGCCATGTCATTCATTCACATTCCATGTCATTCATCCATATGCTATGTCATTTAGAATGTGTCGTGTCATGTCATGCATGCCATGTCTTCATTTCATATGCAATGCCATGTTATTCATACATAAGCTATGTCATTTAGATTTTGCCATGTCAAGCATGCCATGTCTTTCGTACATATGCTATGTCATTTAGACTTTGCCATGTCCAGCATGCCATGTCATTCATACATATGCTATGTCGTTTAGATTTTTTCATGTCAAGCATGCTATGTCATTCATACATATGCTATGTCATTTAGATTTTTCCATGTCAAGCATGCATGTCATTCATACCTATGTTATGTCATTTAGATTTTGCCATGTCAAGCATGCCATGCCATGTCATTCATACATATGCTATGTCATTTAGATTTTGCCATGTCAAGCATGTCATGTCATTCATTTATTCCATGTCATTCAGATATTGCCATGTCAAGCATGTCATGTCATTTATTCATATGCCATGTCATTTAGATTTTTGCCATGTTAAGCATGCCACATCATTCATTCATGTTCCATGTCATTTGGATTTTTCCATGTCAAGCATGTCATGTCACTCATTCATATGCCATGTCATTCATTCATGTTCCATGTCATCTAGATCACGCCATGTCAGGATAAATATACACGTTGTTTAATTTTTCTCTTAGTAATATTTTTGCATATTCATGATCATTTTTTTTTTATGTTTTCAAAATACATGAAAAATAAATATTGTTTTTATAAAACAAGATTATTCCCGAGTTAAAATAATTCATGAGTTTTCTGCTGGGTCTGCCGGGGAGAATATCATCAATTATCATTAACGACGGAATATCTTTTTTTCAAAAAACTAGGGTGATTCGAAGAATTTCAAAATCAAGGGAAAATTCCATGTTTTGCCGAGTTTGTTGGAAACATGGGAAATTTTAGGTTAATAAATTCCGGATCATTTTCATAAAATATGATTGTTTTTTAAGAGAATTATTTTTAAACACCAAATTTAAAACCGACTTTCACCGAGACTTGAGATAAAACATGACCAATAAGGTACCGTTTCATACGGGCGTTGTGGGGGTGCTAATCCTTTCCCCCACGTCATCGATTCCCGAACCCGCACTTGTTTTCTTTGGTTCAAAGCGTAGACTTCAAAATTGGTTCTAAAAAATGTTTTAATTAATTTTAAAATGTTTTATAAAAACCGGTTTTAATAGGTAGCCAATCACACCTAGCCAAAAAAGATTGGTGGCGACTCCATTTCTTTTTCGAGGTTGTTTCCAAACCCTCAACCTTTATTTCAAGAGAAATTAAGTCGTCTTTTCCTCTATTTTTTCAAATGTCACACTTTAACGAGCGATGTTCCGCAATAGGGCATTTCAGGCTTTTTTTAAGGTTGCGACAACTTGGCGACTCCACTGGGGACTTTTAGAGAGTCAGGCCTAGAATTTATCATGTGTTATCAAAGGTCTCGGTTTTGTCGGTTTTATCCGGTATTTAATTTTAGTTCCTACATTTTTTTAATAATAATAATGAGAATTTTGAAAATAATAAAATGTTTTTGAATATGTTCATACTCATGTACATGCATATTATTATTGCTCTCTGGTTATCTTCTTGAATATTATTGTTCTCTGCTTAATTAATGCTTTACATTGTTTAATCTTGTCCTTAATAAATGGGCAGGGTATTTAGAATAAGGGGTGTAGAATAGGTGGTGAAAGATTTATTGTTTCTCCTCACACACTACACTTGCATTTGCATAACATAAGCTTTATACCCGAGTTTCGTCATTTTAAGTGGAAGTAAAATAGCAACGCTCTCGTGAAGATCCTTTGCATGGGCTAGCAAAATACTTCTGGAGTATAAATTACCTAAGCTCTCGTGATAATCCTCCGCATGGGCTAGGGAAATATACTCTAACGAATTGAACCCATTTTTATCGGGGTGCCATACTAGCCTTCACATGCGACAGTAAGGAACAATTCGGGACCTTTTTAGAACATCATTCACCCATCTATAGTGAACCATATAAAACCAACATAGGCGAAGCCCTGCTGAATTTTTGATAGATATACCGAAGATAGGAACACATGGAGGGACATTTCCAACCTTTTGTTACCTATTTTACATTACGAATAAGTTTTTCAAATCGGGCGATGATGAATGTACATCGCATCGCCCATGATAAGTTTAATATCTCGTCCCAAAGACGTCATAATGCCAAAATTTTGTTGGCACATTTATTTATTTTATACTATTCGTTATTATTTGATTTCTTCACCTTGATTAACTTGTTTCTTTTTTTCATGCATTTTTTTGTCATCATTATGCATAGCGAAAGTTATTGTCCTCGAGATAGTCTTCAACCAAAAAGGCTTTCATGGAGGGTCGGGTTACTTCGATAGTGGAAGAGCATGCAGTGGTAAGAGATCGCTCAGAATCGGATCAACGAAGATACGGGGATTGCCTAAAAGAGGGATATGTGTCAGTATTGCCAGAACAAGTAGAGATTGATCTTCGACAGAATGATCTCCGTGGGTTGACAAATATTGGGAATCAATGGGATATGTCAGAGAAGAAGGCTTTCACTCAGATATACGGGGATATAACATTGTTGATACCAGTCAGAGTTAATAGTGAGTTGATTCGGGCCATGATGCAATTCTGGAATCCTGCTTACCGATGCTTCACCTTCAACAAGGAAGATATGACACCGACCATAGAAGAGTATTCGACTTTGTTGCGTATCGAGGATACCAACCCGGATTGGATTTTTTGAAGGATTCGAAGACATTGGGATTCAAAAAGAAGTTAGCTAAGATTGTGGGAATGGACAACAAATGGGTCGAAGGGCATGTGGTTAAAAAAGGGAAAAGTGAGTGTATCCCTTAGGACGCACTTCAATCTTTGATCTGAAGCCACCTGAATAGAGAGATCGCTAGGGATATCTTCGCCCTAGCCATATATGGTTTGGTTATCTTCCCAGGGACACTAGGGCGTGTCGAGGTAGCCGTAGTCGACCTTTTTGAGAAGTTAAGGCAGAAGATAGATCTGTCCCCAGCTATCATAGCAGAAACAATCCGGTCTTTGAATTTTTTCAAACGAGGGGGAAAAGAGAGATTCAAGGGATGTATGCAACTCCTCTCTATTTGGATTTAGAGTCACTTCTGGAAGAGGGATGATGTTCCTTTTAAACCATACATGAAATCGCTAGTACCTATCAACGAGTTTCTTAAGAGGGATTGGCCCGAGGATAGAAATGAAGAGCAACGGATCAACATGCTCCGAAACCTTAAGGGTGAGATGGTAACATGGAGAGCTCCGTGGATGGTTCCTATGCTGATGTTGTACAAATGCGGGGACAAGCCAGGGGTTCCACTACTTGGGATTTGGAGAGCCGTGAGTTACACACCTCTGTTGGTGTGAAGGCAGATCGAGTCTCGGCAATTCACGCCCGCAACCCACGGGCTGGGTCTATTAGAGTATACCTACGGAGATGAGGGGTACTCAGGAAAGGTGCGGGAAATAATCGAAGCATGGAAGAAGACTCATCGGATAAAGGTGGCTCGATATGCCGACATCGTCACACCTGACTACATGGTATGGAGAGGTAGGAGGGTTAATGAAAGACTGTTGACGTCTGATGGGGAAGAAGTTCAACTCACGGATTCGCAACCAAAGGAAGCGCCCTCGGCAATAGAGATCATGAGGCAGGAATTTGAAAATGAGAAAGCCCGACTAAAAAAACAGATTGCCCAACTTCAGGACGAGGTCAGCGAGTTGAAAATGAAAGATGTTATGCAGGAAGCTGATAAGGAAAAGGTCAAGAGAGAAAGGGATACTCTCAAGGGTGATCTCTAAGAACTACACTTGGAAAATAAAAAGTTTTGACTTGAACTAAAATATGAAGGGGCCACTAAGTCTTCCAGGGAATGGCAGAAAGAAGTCGACAACCTCAAAAAAGGAAGCGACTACTGGAAAGAGAAAGCAAAGCGGGAGGAAGTCAAAGCCGTCAGACTCGAGCAAGAGAAGATAGTTAAGGAAAGCTCGCACACCGCTGTTTCTACTAAACTGTTGAGATGTCAACTGGAAAATGAAAGATTACGGGCCAGGTTGAAAGTTGAAGAAGCAAAGCAATCAAAAAAAGAGGCACTGTGAAGGAGAGTCCGAGATCCGGGAAGGTCACTTTAGGGCCATCATAGTTGTAATGCACTTTGACTTCGGATAGAGAGGAAACAGATTGGCAAATTACTCAGTAGATACTAGATTGTCTTAGGCAAAGTTATTATGCAATATGGACAGATCTTGTTGTTTTATCATTGATGTATTTAATTTCAGTAATCAATGGAAGACCGCTTGGTTGAAATTATCCCGGGACCAATACTTTCAAGTGCATTCATACATTTATTTATTAATTGTCCATATTCATTTACTTAGTCATTCATTTATCCATTTGTTCATTCTATTATTATTTCATTAATGTTTCTCATTCTTTCATTCAACCATTCATTTGTTCATTCATAACAAAACACAAAGAATATATCACTAAGTTCTAATCCATGGTATTTAAACTTAAGGTGTAAAGATTGGGCGTCCTCCGAAAGACTTAGAACTTCAGCGCCAACGCAACACTAGATCACGAACCAGAGCTATGGAAAGTGAATAGACAGCTCGTATTGAAAGAATGGAAAGGGCTCAAAGGGAATTGCAAGAACATTTAGCAAAATCTCAAGAGCAGTTAGCGAAGTCCCAAGAAGAGTCCAAAGAACAGATGACAAAGATGATGGAAACGATGTCTGTTGTACTTCGGGAAAATGGGCATATTGAGAATTCAACTGTAAGAAGAAAGGTAGGGAATCAAGGGGTTTAACCAGAGACCATACTGTTAAACGGTCAATCGTCATAGAGTACTGAGAATCAACCACCGGCAGCTGCTATGCCATTCGTATATGTCCAACCCCATGTGGGAGCACAGAATCAGGTGCCGGTTGGCACAAATATTGGAAATATCCCGGCAAACCCCATTGAAGTCCCAGACTTGGATGACCTGGCTGAGCAAGAAAAGGTAAAAATGGCAGAACTAAAAAAGGTCGAGCTGGCTGAGTCACAGAAGAAATACCAGTTGTTGGAAGACATACTGCGGGCTGTAGAAGGGGCTGAATTATTTGGCAGTCTTGATGCTAAAGAGCTAAGTTTAGTTCCCGGTCTTGTGATCCCACCCAAGTTTAAAACACCAGATTTTGAGAAATATGATGGGACTACTAACCTTTCTGCACACTTGACAATGTACTGTCGGAAGATGAATGGGCATGCTGATGATGAAAAACTGCTCATTCATTGTTTTCAGGACAGCCTTACCAGGTCAGCAACTCGGTGGTGATGTGAACCCCTGGGTTAAACCCTTTGAACACACTAACAAATTGAAATACCCTAACCTCAAGAAAGCCAAGATTCAAACAATGGAAACTTAAACCCTTAGAAATCTTGTTTCTAAGAACCTAGATAAGCTAAGCTAGCTAGATCCCGAGAACGCTTGTTTCTAGAACCAAAGTTTGATAGGTTGAACGCCACAAAGAAAGAATTCTTTGATAACTTCCTAAGTTCTATCAAGAACTAAAAAAGAGTAAATACTCACCTGAATAAAATTCAACTCTAGATTAATTCATATCACATAGGCGGCTAGAACATTGTTTATATAGCCTCCTTACTAACCCTAATTCAACTAGCCCTAATTCAACTAGCCCTAGAACTCCTAGTACAAATGCAACTCCTTGGCAGCCAAGGCTTACTAACCTAACTAGAATGAAAATTCGGCCAAACCGAAGCATACAAGGGAATTCGGCCAGCCCTACTTACATAATTAAAAGAAAGCTTAACTATGGGCTGAACATGCTCAAGCCCGATCCTAATAAATTTAAAAGATGTCCAATAGTTTTAACGAAGGAAGTCCCCACAAGATTATTGGACATGTTACATAAATTAGGCCCAAATGCTTAAGTAATTACAAGACCCAAATAATTACAAGACCCAAATAACCCTTCTATGTAGGCGCCTCCTCATTAATGAATTGGTCCCCACTTCATGTTAAATAGACGCCACTTGTATTCTTCCAAGGTAGCCCATGTGAAGCTTGGATCACATGGACCAAGTCTTGTTCTTCCTTATTCAAGCAGCCCAACTTGAATGTCTTAAGATTTCTTAAGGGACTTGCAGAATCTGCCCAAGTCCTTTCCTTGCTTCTCCTCATGGATTCGGCCCAAGTAGTCCTCTCCTTGCCTTTCTTCCTTGGTTCGGCCCAAGTAGACTCCTTGCTTAGCCTTTTGAAATCTTGATGGATCTTGGATCTCATCATTCCCCCTTTCCTCGAAAAGATTCGACCTCGAATCATGGCCTGCACCAGAAGGAGAAAGATCAAAAACATTAAAAGTAGTAAAAACATTATACTTACCTTGAAGATCCACTTGAGAAGCATTATCAAGAATGTTCTTAAGAATTTCAAAAACTTCTCTTTGAAGGAAGCTATAAAACGTTCATCATGCAACAAAACCATTCCATTTTTTGTCCCTGTTGCATCATATTCAATCTTAAAATTCTTATTAAAGTTTGGTAATGCTAACACAAATGTAGAACACAACCTTTCTCTAATAATAGCATTTGCACAAAGTTTTTTAAAACAAAAATCAGTTTGATTACATGCCATGTATAAATAAGAAAAATCAGTATCATTGGCTTACAAACCTTGCATGTATTCGAAACTACGTATTTAAGCACTCTTAAAACATGAAAAACATACCTCATTGGTAAAACATCAGAATCAATGTTCCCTTTACCTTGCTTGTGACAAGTAATATAAGAAGTACTTACTTTGCTTCTATCAGTGTTAGGTAGTACAAAATCAATTGGATACCCAATGCCTTGTATGGAAGGCAACCCATTCGGCTTCCACTTTGGAAATACATGCTTGAACACGTGCAATAAAGAAAAAGACAAACTAGGAAGAGGGTTGTTAGTTTGATCATTAGTAAAAACAACACTCTCTTTTGCATAGAAACTCTTCTTTGTCTTTGTCTTTTCTTTTCTCTCTTGTAGCATCATTCACTTTCTTTCTCCTCTCCTTTTTCTGCTTCTCTCTCAGTTTTCTGTTCTCTCCTTTTTTTCCTCATGTGTTTCGGCCACGCTCTCATCTTTCTTTTCTCTCATGTTTCTTTCTTGTGTTTCAGCCTCACTCTTTCCTTTTTACTCAAATTTACGTTTCAACTTCAATTGGTCCTCATAGACCTGTTTTGGAGTTAAAGAAACTAGCTTGATTGTTTTTCCATCCTTTACAAAGCTATACCTATTCCTAAACGCATCATGAATTACCTTCCTATCATATTGCCACGGCCTCCCCAACAAAATATGGCTAGTATGCATAGGTACTACATCACAAAGCACCTCATCACTATACCTCCCAATGATAAAAACTAGCAAAACCTACTTATTAACCTCTACCTCCCCACATTCAATCAACCATTACAACTTATAAGGTTTGGGATGTTCTAGTAAAGGTAAGCTCAACTTCTCAACTAGGATGGTACTAGCTATATTGGTGCAACATTTTCCCATCAATAATCATACTACATACCCTGTCATTTACAAAACATCTAGTACGAAATATGTTCTCTCTCCGCTGCTCCATATCATCTATATTGAATTGCGTATTCAGAGAATACCTTGCAACAAGAGACTCACCTACCACGGGATCTTGTAGATTTCTATTCACTACCTCTTGTTGACCCATTCTATCTCTCATCTCCTCCAACACTAATTTTAACCGTTCAGATTCTTGTTGCATAGCATGCAACATAGAGGATAAGCTATCACATTTGTCTTAGGTGTTGAGTCACTCTTGTGATACATCATTGAAGTTTCTACAAAACAAATTGTTAAAGATATAAAAAAATAACTTACACACTCCCTTAGTGTTTACGCTTAAATATGATATCACTCCAACTCTTGTTTGCACTCTTTTAGGCTTTTTCTTCAATAATCTTACTCACTCTTGCCTTTTACCATTCTATTTCCTCTTTCAAGCTCTTTAGGAACTAGAAAAACTCTTCAAGAACTCCCTTGCTTAATTCTACCTAGCAAAAAGACTCAAGAAACAAGAAACCCAACTAGTAAGAGGTAAAAACAAGAACAAGATTTCAATTCTTTCACCTTTCTTGTGATCTTTTTCGAATCTTTCTTTCTTTTTCTACCTATTCGAACAATCTTCTTTTTTTCTTTTTCTTTTTTTTTTTCACGAGACTTTCTTGATGTTATTGAAATCTGGATCACTTTCTTTCTTTTTTTCTTGGACTATTCGAATGCCCCTTTAAGTTCTTGATTTTTTTTTTCAAGATTCGGATCAAGAACGATCAACATAGACAAAAAACGAATTTTGTAAATCAAAGAAATGAATTCTTGATCTAAGTCAACTTACAAGAACGAAACCCCAATACAAGACTACCTAAAAACTATAACCCCAAGACAAAAAATGCCTAAAGTTATAACCCCAAGACAAGAATACCTAAAACCCTAAAATCTTGTTACTGATTTTGCTATGATAATAACTAAACCAACTTCCCAGAACGAAACCTCAAACGAGACTACCTAAAAACTATAACTATTAGACAAAGAATGCCTAAAGCTTTAACCCCTGTGACAAGTATGTCTAAAACCCTAAAAATCTTGTCAGTGACAGTCTAAATAAAAAGCCTGATTGGACCCTAAGCTGTGATACCAACTGATATGAACCCGTAGGGTTAAACCTTTTGAACCCACTAACAAATTGAAATATCCTAACCCCAAGAAAGCCAAGATTCAGGCAATGAAAACTTAAACCCTTAGAAATCTTGTTTCTAAGGACCTAGATAAGCTAACCTAGCTAGACCCCAAGAACGCTTGTTTCTAGAACTTAAGTTTGATAGCTTGAACACCACCAAAGAAAGAATTCTTTGATAAGTTTCTAAGTTCTGTCAAGAACTAAAAAAGAGTAAATACTCACTTGAATAAATTCAACTCTAGATTAATTCATATCATATAGACGGCCAGAACATTGTTTATATAGCCTCCCTACTAACCCTAATTCAACTAGCCCTAGAACTCCTAGTACAAATGCAACTCCTTGGCAGCCAAGGCTTACTAACCTAACTAGAATGGAATTCGGCCAGACCGAAGCTTACAAGGGAATTCGGCCAACCCTACTTACATAATTAAAAAAAAGCTTAACTATGTGCTAAACATGCTCAAGTAAGTACTAAGTAATTACTAGACCTACATAACCCTTCTAAGTAGGCACCACTTCATTAATGAATTGGTCCCCACTTCATGTTAAATAAGCGCCACATGTATTCTTTTAAGGCAGCCCATGTGAAGCTTGGATAACATGGACCAAGTCTTGTTCTTCCTTATTCAAGCAGCCCAACTTGAATGTCTTAAGATTACTTAAGGGACTTGTAGAATCTGCCCAAGTCCTTTTCTTGCTTCTCTTTATGGATTCGGCCCAAGTAGTCCTCTCCTTACCTTTCTTTCTTGGTTGAGCCCAAGTAGACTCCTTGCTTAGCCTCTTGAAATCTTGATGGATCTTGGATCTTATTAGGTGGTACAACCAGCTTACTCAAAGCAAGATCTGCTCTTGGACAGACTTGGCTAGGGCCTTTTGGCAGCACTATAAGCATGTATCTGACATGGTGCCTGATAGGTTATCCTTACAGAATCTAGAAAAGAAAGCTACTGAAAGCTTTAAGCAGTATGCGCAAAGGTGGCGGGATATGGCTACTCAGGTACAACCTCTTCTAACGAACAAAGAAACCACCATTCTCTTTATCAATACTCTGAAGGTGCCGTATTATGAAAAGCTGGTGGGTAATGCCACTAAAAACTTTGCAGACATGGTCATTTCAGGGGAAATGATTGAAACATGCTGCCAAGTTACACCATTGTCAGGGCCTTCGATGGCACCCATCGGGAGGTAATGGGGAGCATTGAAATCCCACTTCAGATAGGTCCATGTACTTATGAAGTCAAATTCCAAGTAATAGACATCACCCTATCTTATAACTATTTATTGGGAAGGCCGTGGATTCACTCTGCTGGGGCTGTGCCATCATCTCTCCATCAAAAGTTGAAATTTGTGATGGAAGGACGTTTAGTCAGCGTGTCAGGAGAAGAGGATATCATAGCTTTTGCGTCCACTGATTCCCCTTATATAGAAGTGAATGAGGATGCTATAGAGTGCTCGTTCAAGTCTTTGGAATTTGTCAATGCGATATTAATCACCAAAAGACACAGAATCCCAGAGCCTAAGTTATCTAGGAACACCAGGTTAGGGGTAAAGATGACAGTAAGAAAAGGCTGTCGTGCAGGGAAAGGATTGGGAAAATACCTCCAAAGAAGGGCCAGAGCAATAGAAGTGATCGAAAAGAGGGAACAATTCGGTCTTGGGTACCTCCCTAAAGCCCATGAGAAAAGTAGACAAATTGAGAAGAACAGGAAGACAAGGTTGGCCCGGCTTTCGGGTTTGGAGATGGATTGGGAACCCATAACTTTCCCTCCGATCCTTCACATTTTTTGCTCCGAAGGGTTCGAATATGGAAATAAGAATCCTGATGATGTGATGGTAATGTTAGAACAAGCATTTGAAAAGTTCTACGTGAATGAGGATGAACAGCTACAAGAAATGGTAATCGGCATGGCCGAGATAGAAGGAATGAAGAGTGAAAATGTAAGCTGGATGGTGCGTCCATGTCCCCCGGATTATGAGTTGACCAATTGGAGTGTGACTGAACTTTCTTTAGTTTTTAGGTCTACTCTAGAGTAATGCTTTGAATCAATCTTAATTGCCTCTGCCCAAGGGCATTAAGAATCCTTTTGTATGGGCTTATGTTTAAGATTTTTTTCATTCAATAAATGACAATTACGATGCATTTTCTTCATATTATGTGTCCATATTCTTTCATTTTTTATTCTTTCATTTCTTTCATTATTATTGCCTATATGCCTTCCTATATTGTTTTTCCCCACCTATTTACAAGTATCCGGATGCTGAATATGAGAACTGTCCTGTTAATAATTCTGAAATTGATTTTGAAAGACCCATTTGTACGGGTGATTTTGACGTCAACGAAGATGCTGAGGATTATGGTTTGCCTCCGAATCTGTTGAGAATAATAGAACAAAAGGAGAAGCAAGTATTGCCTCATAAAGAGCTGTTGGAATTGATAAATTTGGGGTGGAGGGAAGAGATAAAGGAGATAAAGATTGGGACCTCAGTTTCACCATCAACAAGACGTGAATTGATGGCTTACTCCAAGAGTATGTTGATGTATTTGCATGGTCGTACCAAGACATGCAAAGGTTGGATTCCGATATTGTGGTTCACAAGCTAGCTCTAAAGTCGGATTGCAAGCTAATTCAGTAGAAATTGAGAAGAATGAGGCCTGAAATACTGTTAAAGATAAAATAAGAGGTGAAAAAGTAATTTGATGCCAGATTCTTGGAAGTGGCAAAATATCCAGAATGGGTAGCGAATATTGTTCCAGTTTCGAAGAAGGATGGCAAAGTACGGATGTGTGTTGATTATCGAGATCTGAATAAGGCTATCCCTAAAGATAATTTCCCATTGCCTAACATTGATACCTTGGTGGACAATACTATAAAGAGTTCTGTGTTTTCCTTCATGGACAAATTCTCAGGGTACAATCAGATTAAGATGGCACCGAAGAATATAGAGAAAACTACGTTTGTGACAATGTGGGGAACGTTTTGCTATAGAGTGATGCCATTCGGATTGAAAAATACCGGGGCAACATGCCAAAGAGCCATGGTAACTTTGTTTCATGATATGATGCATAAAGAGATAAAGGTCTATGTTGATGATATGATCGCAAAGTCGCAAGAAGAATTTGAGCATGTTGCGAATCTTAAGAGGCTCTTTGAAGGATTAAGAAAGTTTTGACTCAAACTCAACCTGACAAAATGCACTTTCGGAATAACTTTGAGAAAGCTGTTAGGTTTTGTTGTCAGTAAGAAGGGAATCGAGATTGATACAGATAAAGTGAAGGCCATCCAGAATTTGCCACCACCTCATACTCAAAAGGAAGTGAGAAGCTTTATGGGAAGATTAAATTACATTGCTCGTTTCATTTCTCAACTAAATGATAAGTGTGACCCAATATTTAAGCTACTTCGAAAGCATGATCCGGGAGAATGGGATGAAAGATGTCAGATAGCCTTTGATAAAGTTAAGCATTATCTATCAAACCCACCTGTGTTGATGCCACCTGCTCCAGAGAAACCGATGATACTGTATTTATCAGTATTGGAAAGTGTATTGGGGCAACATGATGAGATTGGAAAGAAAGAACAAGCAATTTATACCTCAGCAAAAAGTTCACAGAGTATGAGTTGAAGTACTCAACAGTAGAAAGGCTTTGTTGTGCCTTAGCTTGGACTGCCCGGAGACTCAGACAAGACATGTTGTATCAGACGACATGGTTGACTACAAAGCTAGATCCCATCAAGTATATGTTAGAAGTGCCCTATTTGTCAGGAAAAACGGTTGGATGGCAGGTTCTGCTTTCCGAATATGACATCGTGTATATGAGCCAAATGGCTATAAAGGGCAGCGTAGTAGTCGAATTCCTAGCGAGTCGAGTGGTAGAAGATTATGAGCCTTTGAACTTTTATTTCCCTGATGAAGACTTGATGTGTGTCTCGCAAAAAGATGAGATTTCCTCTGAGAAGAAAAAGTGGAAAATGCATTTTGATGGTGCCTCTAACCATGGGGCACGGGATCGGTGGGTGCTCATATCCCCTAAGGAAGATTATTATCCTTTCACTGCCAGACTGGATTTTGATTGTACAAACAATACCACTGAGTATGAGGCATGTACTATGGGCCTTCGTGTTGCTATTGATAGAAAGATTAAGACGTTAGAAGTATTTGGAGATTTTTCTCTAGTGATATACCAATTACGGGGAGAATAGAAAACCCAAGATGGAAAGATGATCCGATATCAAGATCTTATACTTAGCTTGATTGAGGAGTTCGAAGAAGTGGGTTTCAATTACCTGCCCAGAGAAGAGAACCGAATGGCAGATACTTTAGCCACTTTATCATCAATGTTTAAAGTAAATAAAGAGGCCAAAGTTGTGCCAATCAAGATGAGCATATACGAGTCTCCTGCCCACTACTTGAGCATCAAAGAAGAAGCGGATGGTCACCCTTGGTCTTATGATATCTTGTAATACAGCAAGAGTCAACAGTACCCTGAACAAGCAATAGAAAATGATAAGAGAACCCTGAGGAGAATGGCGATAGGTTTTGTCTTAGATGGTGAAACCCTTTACAAGAAAGGGAAGGACCAGGTTCTGTTGAGATGTGTCATTTCTGCTGAAACTCAAAGAATTCTTGAAGAGGTCCACGAAGGGATATGCAGCACTCATGCCAATGGCCACCTGCTGGCTAAACAAGTTATGAGGGCAGGATAATATAGGCTAACAATGGAAGGAGATTGAATTAGTTATTCCCGAAAATGCCATAAATGCCAGATATATGCAGACAAGATTAACGTGCTTATATCCCCGCTGCATGTCATGACAGCTCCATGTCCATTTTCAATGTGGGGAATGGATATGATTGGCCCCAATGTCCGAAAGCTTCAAATGGACACCGTTTCATCCTGGTGGCTATAGATTTCACAAAGTGGGTAGAAGCTGCCTCTTATGCCAACGTAACGAAGTCAGTAGTGTACAGATTCATCAAGAAGGAGATTGTATGCCGATATGGACTCCCAGAAAGAATAATCTCGGACAATGCTCTCAACCTGAATAATAAGATGATGAGAGAAGTATGTACCCAGTTCAAGATCAAGCATCATAATTCTGCGCCTTATATCCCGAAAATGAATGGAGCAGTGGAAGCAACCAATAAGAATATAAAGAAGATTGTTGAAAAGATGACCGAGGTGTACAAAGATTGGCATGAGATTTTTCTTTTTGCTCTCCATGCATATCGTACTTCAGTTCACACATCTACGGGTGCCACGTTATTTTCGATGGTATACGGGATGGAGGCAGTGACGCTTATTGAGGTTGAAAACCCTTCACTTCGTGTTTTGATAGAAGTTGGCCTAGAAGAGGCAGAATGGGTTAGAGCTCGCTATGAACAGTTCAATCTCATCGAGGAGAAAAGGCTAAAGGCAATTTGCCATGGGTAAATGTATCAGAAGAGGATAATCCGAGCCCACAACAAAAAGGTTCGCCCCAGGCAATTTCGAGAGGGAGAGTTGGTACTCAGGAAAGTTCTCTCTATTGTGAAAGACCCTCGCGGAAAGTGGGCTCCGAATTGGGAAGGACCCTATGTAGTGAAAAGAGATTTTTCTGGAGGAGCATTGATCATAACTCGGATGGACGGTGATGACTTGAGAAGTCTCGTAAATGTCGATGAATTGAAGAAATACTATGCCCGAAAAAAAAGTGTGATACTGTGCATATGAGAATTCAAATGATTCCAAGTGCAAAAATGAAAATTCTATTTATCTATTTCCCTTGAGGATTGCTTTTCAATGAGAATATTCATGCTTGATATGAGAAATGGCCATCTTTCATATTCCTTTCACTAAGAAGAAATTATCCCTAGTTACCCCCTTTGAGCCTTAGGAATTATTTCTTCCTTTGAACCTTGGTCAAGAATCACCCTCTACACTGAGGGGCAAATACAAGGAAAGATCTTCAAAAATCATGGCGAAATGAGCCCTAAAAAAAAAGAAGAAAAAGAAAAGAAAAAACATACACAAAAAAAAAACGTGTGAAAAAGTATGGCAAATGAAAGCCACGAATGAAGAAGAAACAAAAGTCAAAGAAAGAAAATTCCAAAAGGATGAATGTTTCGAAAATGAATCCTCCTCATGAAATGATCCTTGATCCGATTACCCTCAAACACATTTAAAAATTCAGAGAAAAGAGGTAAATCTCAGTCTGACGCAACTACGGAAGTCGAGAAATTACCCAAGTAAATTTCTCATTCAAAAGGAATTTCAAGTTAGTTAAAGAAGGAAGGGACCAAGATATTCCGTATCTGGGGCATCTACAACCTAGAACTCTACATTTGTTTCTTGTATCCCTGATATTCATCTCTATTATCTGAAACATTATTGCAATAAATTCTTGTTATTCCTTTTTTGACATTTGGCTGTTCCATACTATCTTTCATATATTTTTATGGTGCATTTTGAGTGTTATTGAATTGAATGATGATTAGTAAACATAAAAATCTTCAAACATAAGGATTTTTTTTGTATTACTATGGAGTAAGGTTAAAATTTCAGAGAAAGTTTGGAAACCACAAAAATTTGAAAACACACCGATCCCTGGTACTGAAAAACTAGTCAAGAAGGGTGAATAACGGATAGATTAAAGTCACCGTCATGGAGTCAGAAAATTTGTGGATCTCAGTTGAATCATAAATAGAACTAATGATAGTTCACAAAGACAGAAGACTTATCAGGCAGAGCAAACAGTCAAAAAAATCAACGACATTCTTCATAAAATTGGAAAAGTCTGTGAATCTTAGTGAAATCATGGATTAAAACTTATGACGTAAACATATAATTGCATTCATTTCCAGGAAACATGCATTGTACAAGCATTTGCAAAACATGTCATCAACATCATTGCATTTGTCTGACCTTGCAGGAATCATAGAGAATTTTCTTTTAAATTGAACTTGTTTTTCAAATGAGTCGAGCCCCGAGATTAACGTCGAGGTATTTTCTTTGCTTTTAAATCAAACTTATATTTTAAATGATTCGAGCCTCGAGATTAACGTCAAGGTATTTTCTTTGCTTTTAAATCGAACTTGTTTTTCAAATGAGTTGAGCCCCGCTATTAACGTCGAGGTATTTTCTTTGCTTTTAAATCGAACTTGTTTCTCAAATGAGTCGAGCCCGAGATTAACGTCGAGGTATTTTCTTTGCTTTTAAATCAAACTTGTTTTTCAAATGAGTCGAGCCCCGAGATTAACGTCGAGGTATTTTATTTGCTTTTAAATCGAACTTCTTTTTCAAATGAGTCGAGCCTCGAGATTAACGTCGATGTATTTTCTCTGCTTTCAAATCGAACTTGTTTTTCAAATGAGTCGAGCCTCGAGATTAACGTCGAGGTATTTTCTTTGCTTTTAAATCGAACTTGTTTTTCAAATGAGTCGAGCCTCGAGATTAACGTCGAGGTATTTTCTTTGCTTTTAAATCGAACTTGTTTTTCAAATGAGTCGAGCCCCGAGATTAACATCAAGGTATTTTCTCTTCTTTTAAATCGAATTTGTTTTTCAAATGAGTCGAGCCCCGAGATCAACGTCGAGGTATTTTCTCTTCTTTTAAATTGAACTTGTTTTCCAAATGAGTCGAGCCCCGAGATTAACGTAGAGGTATTTTCTTTGCTTTTAAATCGAGCTTGTTTTTCAAATGAGTCGAGCCCAGAGATTAACGTCGAGGTATTTTCTCTTCTTTTAAATTGAACTTGTTTTCCAAATGAGTCGAGCCCCGAGATTAACGTCGAGGTATTTTCGTTGCTTTTAAATCGAGCTTGGTTTTCAAATGAGTTGAGCCCAGAGATTAACGTCGAGGTATTTTCTCTTCTTTTAAATCAAACTTGTTTTTCAAATGAGTCGAGTCCCAAGATCAACGTCGAGGTATTTTCTCTTCTTTTAAATTGAACTTGTTTTTCAAATGAGTTGAGCCTCGAGATTAACGTCGAGGTATTTTCTTTGCTTTTAAATCGAACTCGTTTTTAAAATGGGTCGAGCCCCGAGATCAACGTCGAGGTATTTTTTTTTTTTTGTTTTAAGTCGAATCCATTTTTAAAATGGGTCGAGCCCCAAGATCAACGTCGAGGTATTTCTTTTTGTTTTAAGTCAAATCCGTTTTTAAAATCGGTCGAGCCCGAGATCAACATTGAGGTATTTTTTTTTTGTTTTAAATTTAACTTGTTTTTCAAATGAGTCGAGCCCCGAGATCAACGTCAAGGTATTTTTCTTTTTCTTTTTTTAAATCGATCTTGTTTTTCAAATGAGTCGAGCCCCGAGATCAACGTCGAGGTATTTTCTCTTCTTTTAAATCGAACTTCTTTTCAAGATAAGTCGACCCCCGGGATCACCATCGAGGTATTGCTTTTAGTTCCAAAATTCGAATTTGTTCCCTTGAGACAAATCGAGCCTTTGTATCGCAATCAAGGTATTTTCAATACAAGACCTAAATCTTTTATCTTCTGTTTTACTTTAAAATTTTGAAAAAAAAAATCCCTCCTTTTTTGCGAGCAGCCACCATACCCAGACAAAATGGTTGTCTATTGGTCTTTCCCGTATTCCTGATCCTCAGCAATAGTCAAAGAGGGGTAGCTGTAGACACCTAATTTTGTCTGGGCCCCCTAAAAAAGGTGATTTTCTCTTTTCGACTTCCTGGAATGCAAAGAATCTTCCCTCATTCTACTAATGGGTCTCAAAGACTTTGATTTGGAGGTCAAAGCAAAAAAGTAAACTCGTAAAAAGTCAACTTCATAAAAGTCAACCCTAAAAAGTCAACCACTAAAAAAGTCAACTCTCAGTCAAAATCAAGATTCGAAGTTGAATTGAACAATGGTAAAAGAATTTTGATAATGAGAGGTTTACAACGAAAGATAGAGAGTTTGAAATACAAGTTGCAAAATTCAGTGTAGGGAAAATACCTAATTTGGCAGATTTGGGGAAACATGCGTAAATGATCAAATTGGGCGAATTTGGAGATTCCAAATGGATTAAGATCAATAAATATGGATGTTGAAAGGTCCAATTTTGAAGCGGGGTTGAAGGAAGATGTGGTTTGAAGAGAAAAAATGAAATAAGGATTTAATCAATAAATAAGAAATTCACAAATTTGGGGAAAACTGCACAGATGGCTCGATTTGGAGAAATTGAAGCCCCCAGTTGATAAAGGATAAATAAATAAAGATATCCCAAGTCCCAACTTGAAGTGGATCCCAAGGAAGTGCCGCTTGAAGGAAAAATGAAAAAACGAGAAAGTTTTCAATATTGAGAAAAGGGGAAAGCTAAATCAGAGAGGAATTTCGATGTAAAAATAGGGCATTTTCAGACGAAATCCAACTCAATATATAAAAAAGGCAGTGGAAAAAGAAAATACGGAAATTGGGCCCGTTTTGAGTAAAATTGAGGTTTCGAAGGTTAAAGAGCAATTTGGAAAATTTGGGAAAATAGAATCCGAGCTCGAAAAAATATGAAAAACTTCAAAATCTGAGTTTAATACTTGATGGAAGGGATTGGAGAAGAAAAATCCGGAATCGGAGCTCAAATGAAAAAAATACAAAGTTCGGGTGCACTAATCCAAAATTCCAAGAGAAAATTTCGGGAAAAATAGAAAACGAGCTCGAAAAATTATGAAAAACTTCCAGATTTTGAGTTTTATATTTTATGGAAGGGATTGGAGAAGAAAAATCCGGATATGAACTCAAATGAAAAAAGGCAAAGTTCGGGTGCACTATCCGAAATTCCAAGAGAAAATTCTGGGAAAAATAGGAAACGAGCTCGAAAAATTATGAAACTTCCAGATCTAGAATTTATATTTTATGGAAGGAATTGGAGAAGAAAAATCCAAAATCGGAGCTCAAATGAAAAAAGGCAAAGTTCCGATGAACTAATTCGAAATTCCAAGAGAAAATTCTGGAAAAAATAGGAAACGAGCTCGAAAAATTATGAAAACTTTCAGATATGAATTTTATACTTTATGGAATGGATTGGAGAAGTAAAATTCAGAATCGGAGCTCAAATGAAAAAAGGCAAAGTTCAGATGCATTAATCTGAAATTCCAAGAGAAAATTCTGGGAAAAATAGGAAACGAGTTTGAAAAATTATGAAAACTTCCAAATCTAAAATTTATATTTTATGGAAGGGATTGGAGAAAAAAATTCCAGAATCGGAGCTCAAATGGAAAAAGACAAAGTTTGGGAGTCACTAAACCGAAACTTTAGAGAAAAACCCAGGAATTCTATCCGAGCTCGAAAAAATATGAAAACCTCCAGAACTGAGTTTTATATTGGATGGGATGAATTGGAAAAGAAAAATCCAAAATTGGGGTCCATTTGCAATTAAATTAAGTTTGTGGGGCAAAATGTAATTTTATCAAAGAAACCGAAAAGGGCCATTTTGAAAATAAAAAAAAGGAGGAATGGCCTGGAAAATTCTAGGCCATTTTTGGTCAGCCCTTGGATGAAGGTGGGTGTGTGATCATCTTGAATCAAATGGCCAAGGTTGAATAGCAAGATGACATTTTTGAGAGGACAAGATTCTCCACTACTTTGCCTACATGGCATTTTAGGCCAATAGGAAGCCTCCAAATTGCAAAGCTATGTGAAGAGCATGTGAAGGCTATGAGATGATGCCATGTAGGATTAAAAATACCACCTAGGAAGATATTTTAATAGTAAGCCATATGATCATGACAAGTGGCTTAGATATTTTGTAGAGATGGGAGACAAGAATAATCTAGGTGGCATTGTTGGGCCAATAGGAGTCTAGAAAACCCTTAATTTAAGGAAAGCATCATGCAATGAGGGGGCATTTTTTAGCCATGTGGCAAAGATGTTGGAGGAAGCATGCAAAGCATGACAAAGGGCAAAAAAAATAAAAGACACTGTCATGAAGAATATCAAGGGTCGGCCAAGAAGAAGCAAGGGGAGAATTGATTTTTTTTTATTAAGGCATTTCACTAGACTCTTGAGAATAGAAGAGAAGAAAAAAAGAGGGAGAAAGGAAGAGGATTTGGAGAGCTTGATTTGGAAAGCAATAGCTAGGTAGCTATTCCCTCTTCTTCTTCTTCATTTATTTCTTTTGATATCATGTTCTATTTCTTTTTTTTTTCATATGATTTGTTAACTTTTTGTTGAATAAAAAGGTTTTCAAAAATAAATTTTAAAGGTTTCCTCTCCTTTATTCTCATTCTT
The DNA here is from genome assembly GCA_030761205.1 of Fremontodendron californicum. Classification (NCBI taxonomy): domain Eukaryota; kingdom Viridiplantae; phylum Streptophyta; class Magnoliopsida; order Malvales; family Malvaceae; genus Fremontodendron; species Fremontodendron californicum. The sequence goes on from JAULJL010000026.1 coordinate 6,499,124, forward strand.
TATCAAATAATCAAGTTGACAAATTTTTTACATATTTCATGCTTTGGCCGAAACTAACTAATTGTTTTTGTGCTTGTTCTTGCTTGATCATTCTTGCTTGTTTGATTGTCCATATTTTTAACTCATGGTTGATTCATTGTTATATGTTGGTTCACTGTAAATCATGCATTTCATGAAATTTTCAACTAGGTTTTTGGCCAAGATCAACCAATTATATCAAGCCAAAAATCCCTTGCCTATACTAGTTGAAAGAGTGATAGTTTAGATTGAGTATTCTGACTTTGGAATTTTTTTTTCACTTCTCATCTTTGGTCAAAATAAAATGATCTTTTTACCACATGCAATGGACATTTAGAGTATGCCATGGTATTTTTTTCAAGATTTTTAGATTTTTTTATACTGGTAAAAAAAATGGTTTTTGATAAAGCAATTTTTAGCTCACTGTTTTGACTTTGGTGAAAGTTCGATCATGGTATCCTAGGTCCAAAAATTAAGCTGATTTGTTCCCATGAAGATCAACATGTTATAGGTCTACACTAATGTTCCCATAATTTTTTGAATTTTTTTAGAAGGGTAACACAATAGTTATTCAAAACTGGTTGTGGGAGTCAGAATTGTTTTTAAGAACTAATAATTTTCTGTTTTTATTAGTATACGAATAGGGGACTGATTTGGGACATTGGTTACAATCTTAAGGTGATTTCCATGTCATTTCAAGAATAAAATTTGATTTTATAAAAGTCGGGTCAAGGGTGGTCAACCTGGGTTTGAAAACTATGGAAACTAAAGCCTTTTTCTAAGGGGTATTCGGCTATGAATATTTTTTATCCCAAAAATTTCAAATTTTCAAATCCGAGCACAAAGTCTTTCGGTTTTTGAAAATCCAATTTAAGTTAGTTGGATACCTTTTTAGGTATACGGATGTCCTTACTTCAAGGGAGAAATACATCTTCATGCATTGCATATTTAAAAAAGTTTTTACTTAAGTTGGGATAAAAACGTATTTTTCGGTTGCCTAAACATTTGGCGAGAATTAGTTCCCAATCTTTGTCGGGTTTGCCGAGCAGATTAGGAAATTATTCAACGCATGTGTTTATAAAATCAAAACGTATGTTTTTCGTTTTACTCGGAATCATGTAAATGTCATATGAAAGAATTATTTTTCAAGCTTTGCCGGGTTTGCCGGGGAGTACGGTAATATTTTTTCGACATATGCCATTTATGTGATTCCTCACATGAAAAATAAATTTCAAAATGATGATGTGTGCATATTCCCTAATCATGCATATTCCATGATATCTACATTTGGCATCTTAATTATGAAAATTCTATGTTCATGAATATTCCATGTTGATGTCATTTTATATCCATGTTGCTAGTGTGATTATGATGTGATTTTGAATATTTTATGATGATGTCATTTTTTGATTTTCGCCATGTCAAGCATGTCATGTCATTCATACATATGCTATGTCATTTAGATTTTTCCATGTCAAGCATGCCATGTCATTCATACATATGCTATGTCATTTAGATTTTGCCATGTCAAGCATGTCATGTCATTTATAGATATGCTATGTTATTTAGATCTTGCCATATCAAGCATGACATGCCATGCCATGTCATTCATACATATGCTATGTCATTTAGATTTTGCCATGTCAAGCATGTCATGTCATTTATACATATGCTATGTCATTTAGATCTTGCCATATCAAGCATGCCATGCCATGCCATGCCATGCCATGCCATGCCATGCCATGCCATTCATATATATGTTATGTCATTTAGATTTTGCCATGTCAAGCATGTCATGTCATTCATACATATGCTATGTCATTTAGATATTGCCATGTTATTCATACATATGCTATGTCATTTAGATCTTGCCATGTCATTCATTCATGTGCCATATCATTTAGAGTATGCTAGGTCATTCATTCACATGCCATGTCATTCATCCCTATGCTATGTCATTTAGAATTTGCCATGTCAAGCATGCCATGCCATGTCATTCATACATATGCTATGTCATTGCTCGCCCACTTAGAGCAGATGGAGATTATCGGACGGGGAAAAGCGGCACTCGACATCTATTAAACAACACCAAGAACAAAGCCATACCATGCCCATGTCAAGCATGCCATGCCATTTCATTCATACATATGCTATGTCATTTAGACTTTGCCATGTCAAGCATGCCATGTCATTCATACATATGCTATGTCATTTGGATTTTGCCATGTCAAGCATGCCATGTCATTCACACATATGCTATGTCATTTAGATTTTGCCATGTCAAGCATGCCATATCATTCATACATATGCTATGTCATTTAAATTTTGCCATGTCAAGCATGCCATGTCATTCATACCTATGTTATGTCATTTAGATTTTGCCATGTCAAGCATGCCATGCCATGCCATGTCATTCATACATATGCTATGTCATTTAGATTTTGCCATGTCAAGCATGCCATGCCATGTCATTCATACATATGCTAAGCATGTCATGTCATTCATTTATATGCCATGTCATTCAGATTTTGCCATGTCAAGCATGTCAGTCATTAATTCATATGCCATGTCATTCAGATTTTTGTCATGTCAAGCATGCCATGTCATTTGGATTTTGCCATGTCACTCATTCATATGCCATGTCATTCATTCATGTGCCATGTCATCTAGATTACGCCATGTCAGGATAAATATGCATGTTGTCTAATTTTTGTCTTAGTAATATTTTTGCATATTCATGATTTTTTTTTTATGTTTTTAAATTTCACGAAAAATAAATATTGTTTTTATAAAACAAGATTATTCCTGAGTTAATATAAATCATGAGTTTTCTGTTGGGTCTGCCAGGGACAATATCATCAATTATCATAAATGACGGAATATCTGTTTTCAAAAAACGTGGGTGATTCAGAGAATTTCAAAATCAAGGAAAAATTTCATGTTTTGCCGAGTTTGTCGGGAAACATGGAAAATTTTATGTTAATAAATTCCTGATCATTTTCAAAATAAAATATGATTGATTTTTAAGGGAATTATTTTTAAACACCAAATTTAAAACTGACTTTCACCAAGACTTGAGATAACACATGACTAATAAGGTATCGTTTTATACGGCCATTGTGAGGGTGCTAATCCTTTCCCGCACGTAAACGACTCCCGAACGCGCACTTGTTTTCTCTGGTTTAAAGCGCAGACTTCAAAATTGGTTTTAAAAAATATTTTAATTAATTTTAAAATGTTTTATGAAAACCGATTTTAATAGGTGGCCGATCACACCTAGCCAAAAAAGATTGGTGGTGACTCCATTTTTTTTCGAGGTTGTTTCCAAACCCTCAACCTTTATTTCAAGAGGAATTAAGTGGTCTTTTCCTCTATTTTTTCAAATGTCACACTTTAACGAGCGATGTCCCGCGATGGGGCATTTCAAACCTTTTTTAAGGTTGCGACACAAGGGTCTAATAATTCGTTCGATTCGACAAGTTCGATCTGTATTGGATCGAGTTTGGATAGAGATTTTTTTTTATTTCGAGCCGATTCGATTTAGTCCGAATTATTGCTTATATAATAAAAATTTATTTTTATAATTAAATTTAATTATTAAAATATATAAATATTAATATAAAAATTTTTAATTTTAATAATATTTAAATTATGAAACAGGTTTGCGGGCCGACTTGAACTCGCTTGGAGTCGGGCTTGGATATGAAAAGAAGAAAATTTGTGAGTCGTGCCCCGACCCGTGAACATGTCTACTCGTATAACAACTTTTTATAATATTATAATAATTAAATAAAGTTTTTTAAATTTTATATTATTTTTATTATATTATAAAACTTACTAAATTTTTTAATACCATTATTAGTGAACATAATAATTTTTTAATAATATATATTATTATATATATAAAGAATGAAAATCGATTGCTTATATTACATAGCCAATCAAAATACTTGTTGAAAGTGCACGGCAAAAGCGATGGTGTTAGAACTGCCAAAAAATTAGTACCACCTACAGGCTAGGTTTGACTAATAAATACTTTAACAGATAATGTGAAGGACGGAAGGGCAGTTCGGGAATTAAAAGTTTTTTTTTTTGGTTTTGGTATTTGAATAAAAGCTTTTCACTTGCACTTAGGTTTGAGGTTGTTTGGGATTTACTCTCTTTTTGATTCTGATTTGTCCGCTGAATTGTGGGAGTGATAGAGGCACGTGGGTGGCTGCAAATAACAATTAACAGGGCAGGGCAGGGGTCCTTTCATTTGACCTATTATTATTAATTATTAGTTAATTATTTATACATATTTCCAAACTCTCTTTCCCTCATTTTTTTTCCTTCCTTTCCCTCCCTCTTGAAACTCCACATCCGTTTTTCTTTTGAATCCACGCACAATGTTGAAACAATCGATGCCGGTAGCTTCAAGAACAAGAAGTAGGTGGGAAGCCCAGTTGTTGGAGCATCATGAAAGCAAGAAGATGAAGACAATACTGGAGGTGGAGGTGGAGGAGCGCCTGGCCAAAACGAACATGGCTATGCCGGAGTCCTCCAGAAAGGGTAATATATCTTTGGCTTCTAAAAAAAAGACCGATCAAGTTGAAATTTTGATGTCATAGATGTACATACCTAATTTTGTTCGGACCACTAAAACATATATGTTTTCTTCCTAAATTGTTGTTTCAGAATGTAAAAAGACTTTTTTTCATCCTGCAGGTGGTACTCCGGGACTTAGTCTAAGAAAGCGAGCATAAAAAGTCAAACTTGAAAAAGCCAACCTCGAAAAGTCAACCCAAAAAGTCAACTACTAAAAAAGTCAACCCACTTTCAAAATCAAGATTTGAAGTTCAATTGAAAAATGGCGAAATAATTTTGATAATCCGAGGTCTACATTGAAAGATATGGAGTGCGAAAGTTGGGTTACAGAGATTTAGTAGAAAAGAAACCCTAGTTCGAGAAATTTGGAAAAAAGTGCTTAAACGTCAAATTGGTCAAAATTGAAGGTTCCAAATGAAAGGTAAGCACTGACTACGGGTAATGGAGAAGCCACTTGAAAGAAAAACTGAAAGAAAAGTCAATCCGGAAGAAAACCGAGAATTAGGGTTTTTGGCGGATTTTGGTGAAATTGGGAACAATTACAGAAATGGCCCGATTCGGTAAGACTAAAGCCCCTAATGGATGAGGAGTGATTAAAAAAGGATAGCCCAAGGCTCAGTTTGAAGAAAATCTGAAAATCGGACTTGTTTTGAGCAAAACTGGGTTTCGAAGGCAAAAGGGCAAAATTGGAAAATTTGGGAAAAAAGCAAATAAACTCCAAAAATTCTGAAAAATTGCATATGTCATTCTTAAATCATTTTGAAGATATTGACGAAAGAAAATCTTGATTCGGAGCTCGTTTGCAAAATTGCCAAATCCCGGGTCCCCCATGCAGTATTCAAGCAGATAAATCCCGAAAAAATACCAAATGAGTTTCAAAAATTATGAAAATTTTTAGATCACACTTTCAAATTATTTGGAAGAGATTGGTGAAGAAAAATCTGGATTTGGAGCTCGTTTAAAAAATGGTAAAGTTTGGGAGCATAAAAGGGCAATTTTGGAAGAAAAAATCCAAATAAATAGCAAATGAACTCAAAAAATTTTGAAAACCTCAATAATTCAATTTTTTATTATTTTAAAAGTATTGAAAAAATAAAATTTGAATTTGGAGTCCGTTTGCTATTTATTTATGTTCGGGGGGCAAAAATGTTATTTTACCCAAGAAACCAAAAAAGGGCTTTTCTTGCCTTTTAAAAAAATGAAGCATGGGTTGGAAGAAGAGGGGTTGGCCAGCCAAGCCCAAGGATGGGTAGATATTTTCTGATTTTTAATCAAAAGGCCAACAATGAAGAGGAAGTTAGTTATTTATTGATCAAGCCTTTGCAAATAAGCCACATGGACCAATGCATGAAGAGGGAGAGTGTCAACATAATGGCTTAAGATTCTTGAACAAATGTAATTCTGGATAGCTGATGGCCTAATCTAAGGGTGATAATTTCATATTTTAAACATCTTGGATCAATAGCCTTTGGATGAAAATTGGTTGAATGAAAAATGACAACATCCTAGCATTGCGGGGGCATTCGGCCACTACAAGGGGAGATCTCTCTCTTTTCATTGATTTTTTCTCTCCATTGTTGAAAGGCAAAAAGAAAATTTTAGAAAAGAAAAGAAAGTTAGAAGAGAAAAAGCTTGAAAGATAGCTTCTAGAGGTTGCTTTAAGCACCATACTCTTGCACTTTCTTTGATTTTCCATTCTTGATTTGCTGTTTTCATTTAATATTCAGTGAGTTTCTTTTTATTTTTCTTTTTAAATAAGTGTTTTTAATATTCTTCTTTAAGTTCTTTCTTGATTATTCCTTGTAAAAAGCTTTTGAAACTTTTTTTTCTTTTCTTTTTTGAGGTGGCCGAATGGCCTAGTGTTTTTGTAGTTGCTGTTTTGCATTTTTATTTCATGTTATTCTTGATATTTAACAAGTTTTGATGCTTTAAATCTTCTTCTAATACATAAACATGAAGCTTGTTTTAATTTGGATGCTTGCTTGTTTCCATTTTTGAGTCTATTATCTTATTATCATTTTTATTTTACTTGTCTTGCATTTTTGATTTTCTGTTTTCAAAATGTTTAAGTTTATTTATGTTTTACATTTTGTAATCCATGTGTTTGTGAAAATGCCTATTGGTTTTCATGCCTTTACTTTATATTTGCATGATTTGAGTGTTATTCTTTAGCGATGCATGTTAGTATATTAAGTGTTTGTGAAAATGCCATGCTCACTTTTATATAGACCATTCGGCCACCCATATTATTTAAGCTTTGTGTGTGCATTTTTGTTATGTTTGTTGATAGGTTTGCATTTTCATGATATTTGGTTGTGTATTTTATTTAAGCATGCTACATGTTTGTGTTATTGCCATGCATTCTTTAGGTTTAGGATTGATTTGCTTTGCCATGCATATTCATGCATTTTAGACCAAAGTTTCACTAAGTGCCATGCAAGTTCATTTAGGTCTAGGTCATTTTATTGATGCCATGCATTTTTCATGTCATTTAGGCTTTAAAACATGCATTTCATGCATCATATTTTCTGTATTTTCATGCATTTCATGTCATTTCCACATGATTTATGACTTAGACCAATCAATGGTTCAAAGTCATGCTCATTTTGAGCATACTTGTGGAAAATTAAAGATGTGTCAAATTGATTATTCTACCTTTGTGATTTTTTTTACTTAGCCAATTTTTGCCTAACTTTTCAAAAGTATTAGCTACTCTTTTTGAGTCCTTAGAGAGTCTAAAATTTTTACTTTGATTTTTAAATGATTTTATCAAAGGCAAAAAAAATGTGTTTTGACATAATAGTTTTTTCACCCAGTACTCATACTTTCTCGATTTTTTCTGGGCAGTCATCTTTAATCATAAACTTAATCTGATTTTTTCTCGTGTATTTTAACATGTCCTGAGTCTCCAGTATTTTTTTTAGATGTTTTTGAATTTTTAAAAATAGTTTAAAAATTTGTGCTTTAAAACTGGACAGTAGGGGCAAAATTGAATTTGAAGGAAAATCATTTTTCTATTTTGGTTAAGTTACTTAGAGGGGGCTGATTAGGAAGTTTAGCTACTGACTTAGGGTAGTTTCTAAGCCTTTTTAAACTCTAAAAATAATTTTTTAAATCTCGGGTTAATGGTGGTCAAGTCCGAGATTTTAAACTTAGGAAATTAGAGCCATTTAAAAAGGGTTTAGTTAAGTTTTTATTTTTAATCTAAGCTTTTCAAAATTATTTTCAAACAATCACAAAGTATTTTGGTTTTAGAATATTAAATTGATATATTTTCCTAAGGTAGCCGGATATCTTTTTAGATATACGGATTTTCTTAATTAAAGGAAAAAATACATTCTCATGCATTGCATTTTCCATATTCATGCATACTATATAATTTGTGATTTTTGCTATGTTAATTTTCATATCGGTGTTATTGTCTTTGATTTAAATTTTTGATATTATATTAATTGTTATATGGTTTTGAATATTACATGCTATTCTATGCTTTTTATTTAGTTATTTATTTTTGTCACATTATTTAGTATATATTATGTTCATGCATTATTATTTTATTTTTATTTTCATGCATATTACATGATAGTATTATTTTATGTTTCATGTCATTTCAAATCATTTAGATTATATGCCATATCATTTATATTTGTCATGTCATTTAAATCATTTTATTCCATTTAGAATATATCATATGACTTAGGATATTTCATTTTATTTAGAATATGCTAAGACATTTAAATTATATCATACCATTTAGGTTGCATTATATTATCTAGACTTTGCCATGTCATTTTATTTATGTCACACATATTCATTTTTTTTAATCTGTTTTAAAATAAGATAATGATTTTCAACAAAATAAAGATATTCCCGAGTCAAAATAACTCATGAGTTCTCTACCGGGTTTGCTGGGGATGATATAATCAATTATCATTAATAACGAAATATCTTCGTTAAAATGAGAATGATTCGAAAAAATTCCAAACTATTAAAAATTTATATACTTTGCCACGTTTGTTGGGGAATATAGAAAAATTTTGAATTAATAAATTTCGGATCATTTTCAATTAAAAATGGAATTATTTTTCTTTAAATTGGGAATTAACTTGAAATACTAAATTTAAAACCAACTTTTTTACCGAGACATGAGATAACACACGATTAATAAGGTACCATTTTATACGGGCTTTGTGGGGGTGCTAATCCTTCCCCACAGGTAACCGAGTCCCGAACCCACTTCTCTGATTTCTCTGGTTTAAAACGCAGACTTGAAATTGGTTTTAAAAAAATGTTTTAATTAATTTTAAAATGTTTTATAAACCCGATTTTAATAGGTGGCCGATCACACCTAGCTAAAAAAGATTGGTGGCGACTCCATGTCTTTTTTCAAGGTTATTTTCAAAACCTTCGTTTTTCTAGAGGAATTAAGTCGACTTTTCCTCATTTTTTTTAATGTCACGCTTAACGAATAATAAAGTCTTGCGATGAGACTTGTTATTTTTTAGGTTGCGACAGCTTGGCGACTCCACTGGGGACATTAGAGAGTCAGACCTAGAATTAGTCGGGTGTTATCAAAGTTTCGATTTTGTTGGTTTAATTGGTATTTAATTCTAATTCCCACATTTTTTTTAATAAGGAGAATTTTGAAAATAATAAAATGTTTTTAAATATGTCTATACTCATGTGCATGCATTTTATTATTGTTCTCTAGTTATTTAAGGTTATATATTATAATTACTTGTTGGTTAATGCGTTATACTATTCTTGAATATTCTTTTAATAAATTACTAGAGCATTTAGAATAAGGTTTGTAGAATAGGTGGTGAAAGGTTTGTTGTTCCTCCACACACACCACACGTTCATTGGAATATCATGAGCCCTATACCCGGGTTTCGTCCTTTTAGGTGGGAGCAAAGTAACTAAGCCTTCGTGATTAACAATCCGCATGGGCTAGGGAAATAGACTCTAACAAATTGAACCTGCTTTTATCGGGGTGCCTTACTAGCCTTCACCGGCGACAGTGAGGAGCAATTCGGGGCCTTTAGAACCGATTCACCCTCATATAGTGAACCTAGGCAAAGCCATGCCAAATTTGTGTTAGATGCACCGAAGTTAGGAACACTTGGAGGAATGCTTCTGATCTTTTACCATGTATATCTACATTCTGAATAAGCATGGCGGATCGGGCAACGATGTACGTACATCACCTGTAATAAATTTAATACCCCGTCCAAAGGCATCGTGATGCCTAAGTGAGTCGAACTGTTGGGGCAAGTGTTCATAAACTTTTTAAAATTTAAAATATCAAAACATTCTTTTTCAAACATTTTTGCATTTTGCACATTTCTTGCATGTGTGAATAGAGCATGTACACTCATGGTTGTATTTTTGATCTCATTATTTACAATAAACAGTTGGTAATCTCATTTAATGATTTCATAAACATTCATTGGTTGAATAAGAATTGTAGACCGATAGTGTTGAATGAACATTTGGACATTGTACCATAGTAGGATCCACTACCCCGAAATTCTTTTGAAAATAATATGTTAGGCTTTTCATAGAGAAAACATGTTTAAAAAAATCATAGATTATATTTGGAGGCAAGTCTTGCATAAATTTTTGAATAATCAAGATTTAGGTCCCACCAATTTCGTGTAATCATTGGTCATACCTTTGTGTTAATTCATTTTTCTTTACATGTATCATTTTGACATCATATTACAGTCCTAACATGCATGGTTATTCATTGTAGAATACATTTGTGATATACATTGTCATTCTTAGTACCTACCTTTGTGTTAATTCTTTATTCTTTGCATATATTATTCTGATATCATGTTACAGTCATAGCATGCATGGTCATTCATTGTAGAATATGTTTATAACATGCATGGTCATTATTTGTATATACCTGTGCATCAATTTATTCATTTTTTAAATGCATCATGATTGGCATTAGATTGCATCCATAGCATACATAGTCATCATAATTTCTTTGTATATGTTCATGCATTAATCATCAGTATATTCATGCATATAGAATTAAAGCATGTACATTCATTCTTGAGCTCATGGTAATAATGTCAATTTCATTTGCATGAAAGGGGATCGAGATATGAGGAAAGAATCAGAGGAATGATGGGGTGCTTTGGAACGAAATCAAGAGGAATTTGGACATGAAATCCGGGAGGTGAAAGAACAGCTTGCCAAATTGATGAAAATGGTCAAGGATATGGGTAAGAGTAAGGGGGAACTCTCTCAGGGCTCTACATCGCCTTCGGATCAACCAAAACCATTAGGTCCAAAACATACAATCCTTGCTGGATCCTGCGATTGTCAATGCCCCAAAGATTGCAATCCTGATGAAATTATGGACAAAATCGTAAAAATGAGTAAACCCGAGAGCCTGATACCAAAGATAGAAACCTCAGATCCTGTACCATACCTGCAAACTGTTCTAGGTCCAAACCAGTATCCCCACCCTACTATGGGTCCAATCGTCCATTGGGATGACCACTACGGGATTCCTGAATCCCACTCTATCACCACCAACTGCCAGTTCGTACCATTTCCCTCATCAATCACCTTATCAAGCATCCGAGATAGGAACCACGAATTATGTACAACCTCCAAGAGTCCCGAGTCCAAATCCATACCCTTTCCTTGTTATTTCGCCATCTCCCTATGTAAACACTCCAGTTCGAACCTTAGTGCCACTGCTAAGTGCCCCAACTCCTAGGCCATGTGTGACTGAGAAACAACCACAGGATAAGACCCAAAGGCATTTTGATCCCTTTCTAATCAGCTATCAAGAGCTTTTCCCAATGTTGGTCCGAAATCACCTGGTTTCCTATGTGCCGTTGAAACCCCTGTCACCACCATACCCAAAGTGGTATAATTCGAATGCAAGATGTGATTATCATTGTGGAACTGTTGGGCATAGAATTAAGCACTGCAATGCACTCAAGAACAAAGTACAATCCATTATAGATGCCAAGTGGTTGGATCCAATGACACTGATTGACAGAGGACTAGAAAAGGGTAATTAGGATTGGGAGATTTACGGCAATGATATAGAAAGGCTTCGGTCTGATATGATGTAATAGGATTTCACCTTTTCGGTAGCCGGTTCTTATAGCCTTAGGATGATAGGAAGAATAAAGTGCTTGTAAAGACAGTTTTAACCACTGCTCAAATTTTGTAAAACATGGTTTATACCATTTTGAACGTTGATATGAGAATGAATTGACTATGCTTCAAATTTATGAGATGTTGATGATTAAGTTCCTCCGATTCTTATTTCCTTCGTGATATCTTCCCTTTTTGCATTTTGCATCCGATCGATTATTTGTCATACCATACATTCATACATGTATCATGTTAGCATCAGGTTGCATTCATGCATTCATAATTAGCATGATTTTTTTGTATATATCCATGCATTAATTTGCTTATTCTTTACATGCATCATGTTGACTTTGGGTTGCATTCACGGCAAACATAGTCAGCATGATTTCTCTGTATATGCTCATGCATTAATCTATCATATTAACATCATGATGCATTCATGACACACATGGTCAGCATGATTTTCTTTTTAAATACTCTTTATCAATCATTCATTGTTTACATTCATCATAATTGACATCGTGTTGCATTCATAGTGTATATGATCATTGTAAAAACCTAATTTTGTCCGAACCCCTAAATCAGGTACGTTTTCTTCCTAAATTGATGTTTCAGAATGCTAAAAGGCTTTTCTCATCCTGCAGGTGGTACTCCAAGGCTTAGTCTAAGAAAGCAGACAGAAAAAGTCAAATTCAAAAAAAGTCAACCCTGAAAAAAGTCAACCTCAGAAAAGTCAACCTCAGAAAAGTCAACCCCAAATAATTCAATTATTGAAAAAGTCAACCCACTTTCAAAATCAAGATTTGAGGTTCAATTGAAAAACGGTGAAAGAATTTTGATAATCCGAGGTCAACATTGAAAGATTTGGAGTTCGGAAGTTGGGTTACGAAAATTCAGTAGAAAATAATCCATAGTTCGGAAAATTTGGGGAAAAATGCTTAAACGATCAAATTGTTCAGAATTAAAGGTTTCAAATGAAAGATAAGTACTGACTACGGGTAATGGAGAAGCCACTTGGAAGAAAAACTGATAGAAAAGTCAATTGGAAAGAAAACCGAGAATTAAGGTTTTTTTGGTGGATTTCGGTGAAATTTGGAAAATCTGAAAATCTGAAAATCGAGAATTAAAGCCCCTAATTGATGAGGATTAATTAAACAAGGATATCCCAAGGCTCAGTTTGAAGAAAATCTGAAAATCAGACTTGTTTTGAGCAAAACTGGGTTTTGGAGGTAAAAGGGCAAAATTGGAAATTTTGGGAAAAATAGCAAATGAACTCAAAAAATTCTGAAAATTTGAAAATATCATTCTTAAATCATTTCAAAGAGATAGGAGAAAAAAAATCTTGATTCGGAGTTCGTTTGCAAAATGGCCAAATACCGGCCTATTATGCAAAAATTCAACAGGATAAATCCCGGAAAAATAGCAAATGAACTCCAAAAATTCTGAAAATTTGCAAATCTCATTTTTAAATTATTTGGAAAAGATTGGAAGAAGAAAATCTTGATTTGGAGTTCGTTTCCAAAATGGCCAAATCCCAGGTCCCATATGTAGTAATTCAAGCAGATAAATCCTGAAAAAATAGCAAATGAGCTCCAAAAATCATGAAAACTTCTAGATCACATTTTTAAATTATTTGGAAGAGATTGGTGAAAAAAATTTGGATTCGGAGCTCGTTTAAAAAATGGTAAAGTTCGGGTGCATAAAAGGGACAATTTTGGAAATAAATCCGAAATAAATAGCAAATGGAGTCGAAAGTTTTTGAAAACTTCCAGAATTCAATATTTTATTACTTTGGAAGTATTGAAAAAATAAAATTTGAATTTGGAGTCCTTTTGCTATTTATTTAGGTTCGGGGGGCAAAAATGCCATTTCACCAAAAAACCAAAAAAGGGCAAATTTGTAATTGAGGAAAATATGAAAGAAGGAATTGCTGGGATTTTTATTCCCTTGGTCAGCCAGCATAGAGGATAAGAAGGAAGCTTGAACAATTTAATTCCTTAGTCACTATCAAACCACATGCTACCACTAACACCTTGCAAATGGTCCCCCCTTCATCCAATGGCTTAGATGCCTTGTAGGAAAGTTGAAAGCACCATCCAATGGCCAAGTTTAAATGCCAAGATGGAATTTTTATTTGTCATGAAATAACCCTCATCTAATGGCCAAGAATGGAAGAAAAATATAAGCACAATTCATCCAAGGGTGAGCATCCATTCGGTTAAGCAAGGGAGTGCATGGGATTGTCTCTTTTCATCCAATGGCTTAGGCCATCTACAAGGGCTGAGTACACATGTTGAGGGCTGTATTTAATCTACAAGATGTCATTTTTATGTTTTCCTCATCCAGTGACCAGGAATGGAAGAGCATAACTCATCCAAGGGTAGGCACTCAAGGGGCAAGCAAGGGAGTGCATGGGATTGGTCCTCTTTTGCATCTAAGGGCTGAGGTTACTACAAGGGCTGAGTACACATCTTAAGGCCTGCTATCAATTGGCAAGATGACATTTTTATGTTTTCATCAAAATATCTTAATCTAAAGGCCAAGATTGGAGGAGAAAAAAGTGCAATTTCCATCCAAGGGTGAGAGGCCACTCGGCCAAGGCTAAAGAGGGGGGTTGGTTTTATTTTTTCATAAGTTTTTTGGCTGGAAACATTAGCTAATTTATCAAAGAAAAAGGTTTTGAAAGAAATAAAAAAGAGGTTTTCAATAGAGAGCTTGAAGGTAGTCATCTCTACCAAGCTCTAGCGTAGCTTTCTTCTTGTTTTCCATGGTGTTTTCTTGATTTTCTATCTTGTTTTCCTACTACATTTTTCATAGAAATAAAGTTTTTTAATGTTTACTTATGTTTTCATCTCTTCTTCTTCATTAAAATGGTGGAAAACAATTTGTTTTTACATGGTTTCATGATTGGCCGAATATGGCATGTTTGCTTGCCTTGGTTTTCTTTTTCTTTCTTCCTTGCATGTTGTTGTGAAAAATGATTTTTAGAAGGTTTTTAGAGTATTCTAAGGTTCTTATTTTTTACAAAATATGAAGCAAAAAAGGTTGAAATGGCTACATGATCTTGGCAAGACCAAGTGACCATGGTTAGGGGAGAGTCTATGCCCATTTTTACCTACCATGAAGCTCACCTTAATTTTGCTGTTTAGAATGGTTTATTTTTTGATTTTAGGAATGGAAAGGCTTCATGATCTTGGCAAGACCAAGTGATTATGGTTAGGTGAGAGGCTATGCCCATTTTATACAAACCATGGAGCTTAACTTTCCTTGTTCTATTTACTAGTTTTGCTTGTTATTTGTTTTGCATGTCTATGTTATATTTTCTATATGTTCTTTACATTATTTTCTATGCTATATTTACTTATATATTTCTATTCCATGCTTAATAACTTTCCCTTGCATATTCAGCCATTGTGTTCATATGCTCATATTGTGCATTTTTTTCATGTATCATGTCTTATATTATAAACATGTTTGTATTTTTTTTTATTTTGTTACATGGCCATTCAACTACTCCATATTGATGCCTTGCATGTGCATTTTCACCTTGCTTCTTGACTTGTTTGCATCTCCATGCCATGAGCTTGTGCATTTTGATTTTAGTATGTCATATGCTTATGAAAATGTCATGACATTATGCATCTTAATATGATTTGTCATATATTTCTGTCATTTACTAGATAGGATTACATTAGAGTCTCATGTGACCATTCGACCTCTTCATACATCCCTTGCCTTGTCATGCATTTGCATTTTGTTTAGGTAACATGCTTTGCATTATCATATCTTGAAATTGTGTATTAGTTGCTGTTTGTTCCAGCATTGACATTAGTTTCATGGGTCATTGTATGTTCATAGTATTGCTATGCATGTTCATCACATTTTAGGTCTAGGCCATGTTGATATTGCCATGCATATTGGGTCTTAAATCACATTGGTATTGTCATGAATTACTATGCTACTTAGGCCTTAGGTTACATTAGCATTTTCATGCATATTCATAACATATTAGGTCCAAGTCACATTTACATTATCAAGCATTGCATGCATATTGAGTTAGGATAGCATTTATTGCCATGCAAACTCATGCTAGGCATTTAGGTTATTTTGAATTGTCATGTGTAGATACCTAATTTTGTCCGGACCACTAAAATAGGTACGTTTTCTTCCTAAATTGATGTTTCAGAATGTAAAACGACTTTTTTCATCCTGCAGGTGGTACACCAAGACTTAGTTTAAGAGGGTGAGCATAAAAGGTCAAACTAAAAAAAAGTCAACCCAAAAAAAGTCAACCCCAAAAAGTCAACTACTGAAAAAATCAACCCACTTTCAAAATCAAGATTTGAAGTTCAAGTGAAAAATGGCGAAAGAATTTTGATAATCCAAGGTCTACATTGAAAGATATGGAGTACGGAAGTTGGTTTATGGAGATTCAGTAGAAAGGAAACCCTAATCCGAGAAATTTGGGGAAAAATGCTTAAACAATCGAATTGGTCAAAATTGAAGATTCCAAATGAAAGATAAGCACTAACTACGGGTAATAGAGAAGCCACTTGAAAGAAAAACTGAAAGAAAAGTCAATCCGGGAGAAAACGAGAATTAGGGTTTTTGGTAGATTTCTATGAAATCGGGCAGAATTACAGAAATGGTCCGACTTGGTAAGACTAAAGCCCCAATGGATGAGGAATGATTAAAAAGGGATAGCCCAAGGCTCAGCTTGAAGAAAATCTGAAAATCATACTTGTTTTGAGCAAAACCGGGTTTCAGAGACAAAATGGCAAAATTGGAAAATTTGGGAAAAATAGCAAAAGGACTGCGAAAATTTTGAAAATTTGCAAATCTCATTCTTAAATCATTTGGAAGAGATTGGCGAACAAAATCTTGATTCGGAGTTCGTTTGCAAAATAGCCAAATCCCGAGTCTCTTATGCAAAAATTCAAGAAGATAAATCCCGGAAAAATAGCAAATGGACTCCAAAAATTCTGAAAATTTGCAAATCTCATTTTTAAATTATTTGGAAGAGATTGGAAAAATAAAATCTTGATTCGGAGTTCATTTGCAAAATGGCCAAATCCCGAGCCCCTATGCAGTAATTCAAGAGGATAAATCTCGAAAAAATACCAAATGAGTTCCAAAAATCATGAAAACTTCCAGATCACACTTTTAAATTATTTGGAAGAGATTGGTCAATAAAAAACTTGATTTGGAGCTCGTTTAAAAAATGGTAAAATGTGGGGGCATGTAAGGTCATTTTTGGAAGAAAAAATCCAAATAAATAGCAAACGGACTCAAAAATTTTGAAAACTTCCAGAATTCAATATTTTATTATTTTGAAAGTATTAAAAAAATAAAATTTGAATTTGGAGTCCGTTTACCATTTATTTGCATCCGAGGGGCAAAATGGTCATTTTACCCAAGCAACCGAAAAGGGCTTCTTTTGGCCTTTCAAAAAATCAGACTTGGGCTGGAAAAGAGAGTGCTGGCCTGCCAAGACCCAAAGGAAGGAGGAAGCTTCTGATTTTTCAATCAAAAGGCCAAGAATTAAGAGTTAGTTTGAGATTTTTTTGATCAAGCCATTGTGATTAAGCCACATAGGCCAATGCATGAAGAAGGTGAGTGTCAACATTATTCTTGAACAGCTGTAATTATGGACAGCTGATACACTAATCTAAGGGTGATAATTTCATGATTTTTCACCTTGAATCACTAGCCCTTGGATGGAAATTGGTTAGAATCAAAATGACAACATCCTTGGAGAAAAGAGGCATGGTTCGACCAGCTTAATGAGGGGAGCAGATTTCATTTTTCTTCACTTCATTTTTTCAGATTTCTTCTTGTTTTGCTTAGTTTTTCTCTCCTTGGTTGAAAGCAAAAAGAAAAAGTTTAGAAAAGAAAGGAAAGTTTGAAGAGATAAAGCTTGAAATATAGCTTCTTGAGGTTGCATTTAGCACCAACTCTTGCACTTTCTTGATTTTCCATTCATTTTTTTGCTATTTTGATTATTATTTGGTGAGTTTTCTTTTTAAATAAGTGTTTTTTTTTTATATTCCTTTGAAGTTCTTTCTTCATCTTTTTCTTAGACAAGTTTTTTTTTTTTACATTTTTTTTCTTATTTCCTCACCATAGCCGAATGGCCTATATTTTTTAGTGTTGCTGTTTTGTTTGATTTCTTATGTTATTCATATTATTTTCTTTAGTCTTGATGCTTTAAATATTCTCCTACTCTATATACTTGAGGCTTGTTTTAATTTGATTGCTTGTTTGTTGTTATTTATAAGTTTATTATTATATTCTTGCATTTTTAATTTTCTGTTTTCATAATGTTTAAATTTGTTGATGTTTTATATTTTAGTATATCAAGTGTTTGTGAAAATGCTTGTTAGTTTTAGTATCTCTACTTTGTGTTTGCATGATTTGAGTGTTATATTTTAGTTGAGCATGTTAGTATATCAAGTGTTTGTGAAAATGCTTGTTAGTTTTAGTATCTCTACTTTATGTTTGCATGATTTGAGTGCTATATTTTAGTTGAGCATGTTAGTATATCAAGTGTTTGTGAAAATGCTTGTCAGTTTTAGTATCTCTACTTTGTGTTTGCATGATTTGAGTGTTATATTTTAGTTGAGCATGTTAGCATATCAAGTGTTTGTGAAAATGCCATACTTGTTTGGAATCTTAGGCCATTCGGCTACAATGTTATTTTGCATTGTGTGTTGCATTTTTGCTATGTTAGTTGATGGTATTTGCATTTGCATGACATTTGGTTGAGTATTTAATTTAAGTATACCAAGTGTTTGTGAAAATGCCATGCTTGTTGGAGCTTGAGGCCATTCGGTTACTCCATGTGTTTTACATTGTATGTGCATTTTTGCTATGTTAGTTGATAGGTTGGCTTTTGCATGATATTTGGTTGAGTTTTTGGTTTAAGCTTGCCTTGTGTTTGTGTTATTGCCATGCATATTTTAGATGTTAGGTTAGGTTTATCTTGCTGTGCATGTTCATGCATTTTAGACCTAGGTGCATTAAATGCCATGCAAGTTCATTTAGGTCTAGGTCACTATATTGATGCCATGCATTTTTTTATGACATTTAGGTTTAAATTCATGCATTTCATGCATCATATTTGCTGTATTTTTTTTCATACATTTCATGTCCATGCCACTTGACTAATAACTTAGGCCAATTAATGGTTCAAAGTCATGCTCTCTTGAGCACACTTGTGGAAAATTAAGGTTTGTCAAATTGATTATTCTACCTTTGTGATTTTTTTTACTTAGCCAATTTTTTTTTAACTTTTAAAAAGTCCTATTTACTGTTTGTAAGTCATTTTTTGAGTCTTAAATATTTTTACTTTAATTTTTAAATGATTTTATCAAAGGCAAAAAATGTATTTTGGCAAAACAGTTTTTTCACCCAGTACTCGTACTTTCCTGATTTTTCTGGGCATTCATCTTTAATCAGAAAATTAAGCTGATTGTTTCTCGTGTAGTTTTACATGTCTTGAGTCTCCAGTATTTGTTTTAGATTTTTTTGAATTTTTAAAAATAGGGTAAAAAATCGTGGCTTAAAACTGGATAGTGGAGTCAGAATTGAATTTAAAGAAAAATCATTTTTTTGTTTTGGTTAAGTTACTTAGAGGGAGCTGATTAGGAAGTTTAGCTAATGACTTAGGGTAGTTTCTAAGCCTTTTTAAACTCTAAAAATGATTTTTTAAGTCTCGGGTTAAAGGTGGTCAAGTCCGAGATTTTAAACTTAGGAAATTAGAGCCATTTAAAAAAGGTTTAGCCCAGTTTTTTATTTTTAATCTAAGCTTTTCAAAATTGTTTTCAAACAATCACAAAGTATTTTGGTTTTAGAATATTTAATTTGCATATTTTCCTAAGGTAGCCGGATATCTTCTTAGATATACGGATTTCCTCAGTTAAAGGAAAAAAATACATTTTCATGCATTGCATTTTCCATATTCATGCATTTTATATAATATGTGATTTTTGCTATGATAATTTCTATGATATTGTCATGATTTTGAGTTATGTTATATTGTTTATTATATGATTTGGAATATTTCATGATATCCTATGCTTTTTATTTATTTATTTATTTTTGCCATATTATTTAGCATATACTATGTTCATGCATTATTATTTTCATTTTTATTTTCATGCATATTATATGATAGCATTATTTTATATTTTATGTCATTTAAATTATATGCTATATCATTCATATTTGTCATGTCATTTAAATTATTTCTTTTCATATAGAATATATTATGTTACTTAGGTCATTTCATTTCATGTAGAATATATTATGTTACCTAGGTCATTTCATTTCATTTAGGATATATTATGCCATTTAGAATATTTTATTTCATTTAAAATATATCATATGATTTAGGATATTACATTTCATTTAAAATATATCATATGATTTAGGATATTACATTTCATATAGAATATATTATGTTACCTAGGTCAGTTCATTTCATTTAGAATATGTCATATAACTTAGGACATTTCATTTCATTTAGAATATGCTAAGGCATTTAAATTATATCATATCATTTAGGATGCATTATATTATTTAGATTTTTCCATGTCATTTTATTTATGTCGTGCATATACATATTCATATCTTTTAAAATGTTTTCAAAAGGATAATGATTTATCAATAAAAAAAATAAAGATATTCCCGAGTTAAAATAATTCATGAGTTCTCTACCGGGTTTGCTGGAGGGAATATCATCAATTATCATTAATAAAGGAATATCTTTCTTTCAAAAAAAGAGAATGATTCGGAAAGTTTTCCAAAACTAATAAAAATTTCGATATTTTGCCACGTTTGTTGGGGAATATAGGAAAATTTTGAATTTATAAATTCCGGATCATTTTCAATTAAAAAATGGAATTATTTTTCTTTAAATTGGGAATTAACTTGAAATACTAAATTTAAACCGATTTTTTTACCGAGACTTGAGATAACACACGATTAATAGGGTACCATTTTATACGGGCGTTGTGGGGGTGCTAATCCTTCCCCACACATAACCGAGTCCCGAACCCGTTTCTTTGATTTCTCTGGTTTAAAACGCAGACATGCAATTGGTTTTAAAAATGTTTTAATTAATTTTTAAAATATTTTATAAAACCGGTTTTAATAGGTGGCCGATCACACCTAGCTAAAAAAGATTGGTGGCGACTCCATGTCTTTTTCAAGGTCATTTTCAAAACCTTCATTTATCTAGAGGAATTAAGTCGACTTGTCCTCGGTTTTTCTTAATGTCACGCTTAACGAATAATAAAGTCTTGCGATGAGACTCGTTATTTTTTAGGTTGCGACAGCTTGGCGACTCCACTGGGGACTATTAGAGAGTCAGGCCTAGAATTAGACGTGTGTTATAAAAGTCTCAGTTTTTTTGGTTTAATTGGTATTTAATTTTAATTCACATATTTTTAAAATAAAAGAAAATAAAAAAATGTTTTAAATATGTCCATCGTCATGTACATTCTTATTATTATTTGTTCTCTGGTTATTTTGTTGCGTATATTTATATGATTGCTTGACTGATGCTTTACATTGTTTGATTTAGAATAAAGGGTGTAGAATAGGTGGTGACAGGTTTGTTTTGTTCCTCAGCACACACTGTATTTGCATTTGCATAACATGAATCCTTTACCCGAGTTTCGTCCTTTTAAGTGAGAGTAAAGTAACTACGCCTTCATGATGATCCTCCGTATGGGCTAGTGAAACACTTTCGGAGTATAAAGTACCTAATGCCTTCGTGATAATCCTCCGTACAGGCATAGGAAAATATACTCTAACGAATTGACCCGCTTTTACCGGGATGCCTTACTAGCCTTCATCGGCGAGAGTGAGGAACAATTCGGGGCCTTAGAACTGATTCACCTTCATATAATAAACCTAGGCAAAGCCATGCCAGATTTTCGTTAGATATACCAAAAATAGGAACACATGGAGGGACATTTCTAAACCTTTTGTTACCTATTTTACACTCTGAAGAAGTTTTGTAGATCGGGCAACGATGTACGTACATCGCCCTTAATAAATGTGATAATTCGTCCCAAAGGCACTGTGATACCTATATAAGTAGATATTTGTCGAGGCAAATATTCATTAACTGTTTGAAATAAAAAATATAAATCCTTTTTCAAGCATTTTTGCATTTTGCACATTTCATGCATGTGTGAATAGAGCATGTACATTTTTGGTTGTATTATTGATTTTTTTGTGTGCAATAAACGGATGGTGATAATAATTTCATTTGATGATTTCATAAAACCGGTAGTTTCATATGAACATTTGGATATTGTACCATAGTAGGATCCACTACCCCGAAATTCTTTTGAAAATAATATGATTGATTTTTCATAGAAAAAACATGTTTCAAAAAATCATAAATTTGGAAGCAAATCTTGCATAATGAGATTTTTGAATAATCAAGGTTTAGGTCCCACCAATTTCGTGTAATCATTGGTTAATTTATTTGTATCATTTTGACATCATGTCACAGTCCTAACATGCATGGTTACTTATTGTAGAATACGTTTGTGATATACATGGTCATTCTTTGTACCTACCTTTGTATTAATTCATTTATTCTCCGCATGTATCATTTTGACATCATAGCATGCATGGTCATTCATTGTAGAATACATACATGGTCATTATTTGTATATACATGTGCATCAATTTATTCATTTTTTTAAAATGCATCATGTTGGCATTAGATTACATCTATAGCATACATAGTCATCACAATTTCTCTGTATATGTTCATGCATTAATCATCAGTATATTCATGCACATAGGAATAGAGCATATACATTCACAATTGTATTCTCAATCTCATGATATTTTCATTTGCATGAAAAGGGGTTTGAGATATGAGGAATGAATCGGAGGGACGATTGGGTGCTTTGGAACGCAATCAAGAGAAATGTAGACATGAAATCCGGGAAATGAAAGAACAACTTGCCAAATTGCTGAAAATGGTTGAAGATATGGGTAAGAGTAAAGAGGAAATTTCTCAGGGCTCTGTATCATCTTCGGATCAACCAAAACCATTAGGTCCAGAACATACAATCCTTGTTGGATCCTGCGCTTGTCAATACCACAAAAGTTGTAATCCTGATAAAATTGTGGACAAAATCATGAAAATGATTAAGCCCGAGAGCCTGATACCAAAGATAGAAACCTCGGATCCTGTACCATACCTACAAACTGTTCTAGGTCCAAACCAATATCCTCACCCTACTATGGTCCAATCGTCCATTGGGATGACCACTATGGGATTCCTGAATCCCACTCCATCACCAACAGCTGCCAGTTCATACTATTTCCCTCATCAATCATCTTATCCAGCATCTGGGATAGGAACCTCGAGCTATGTACAACCTCCAAAGGCCCCGTGTCCAAATCCATACCCTGACCATGCTATTCCGCCACATCTCCATGTAAACACTCTGGTTCGGACCTTATTGCCACCACCAAGTGCCCCAACTCCTAGGCCATGTGTGACTAAGAAGCAACCCCAGGATAAGACCCAAATGCATTTTGATCCCTTTCCAATCAGCTACCGAGAGCTTCTCCCTATACTGATCCAAAAGCACATGGTTGCATGTGTCCCATTGAAACCCCTGTTACCACCATATCCAAAGTGGTATAATCCAAATGCAAGATGTGATTATCACTGTGGAATTGTTGGCCATAGCATTCAAAAAGAAAGTGCAATCTCTTATAAATGCCAAGTGGTTGGATCCAACGACACTAATTGATGGAGGGCTAGGAAAGCGTCATTAGGATTGGGAGATTTACAGCATTGAGGTGGAAAGGCTTCAGCCTTATATGATGTAATAGGATTTCACTTATTCAGTAGCCGTCTCTTATAGCCTTAGGATGCTAGGAATAATAAAGTGCTTGTAAAGATAGTTTTAACTATTGCTCAGATTTTGTAAAACATGGTTTATACCATTGTGAACGTTGATGTGGGAATGAATTGGTTATGTTTCAAATTTATGAGATGTTGATGATTGTTCCTCCGATTCTTATTTCCTCCATGATATCTTCCCCTTTGCATTTTACATCCGATCAATTATTTGTCATACCATACATTCATACATGTATCATGTTAGCATCAGGTTGCATCCATGCATTCATAATCAGCATGATTTTTCTGTATATATCCATGTATTAATTTGTTTATTCTTTACATGCATCATGTTGACTTTGGGTTGCATTTACGACAAACATAGTCAGCATGATTTCTCCGTATATGCTTATGCATTAATCTATCATATTAACATCAGGATGCATTCATAACACACATGGTCAGCATGATTTTCTTTGTATATACTCTATATCAATCATTCGTTGTTTGCATGCATCATAATTGACATCGTGTTGCATTCATAGTGTATATGATCATTCATTGGGAAATACGCTAAAATGTACATGATCAGTCATTGCATATATCCATGTCTTGATTTGTTTATTCTTTTCTTGCAACATGTTGTCATTGTGATTGCATTTATTACATACATGGTCAACATGTTTCCACTATACATGTCCATACATCATATTGTTTAGGCTTCACGTGCATCAAATTGCATTCATGGCTCCTTCATCATGACATGCACTTTGAGGGAATAAAATAGAAATTGGCTTTGCTTTAAGAGTCTTTGAAACAATTTCCATTTCAAATCAGAGGTATGAGAAGTACTGAGTACCCTTTTAATTTTGGCTAGTGCTATGGAGAATGAACAAGTTGCCCGAATGGAAAGAATGGAAAGGGTACAGGAAGAATTGCAAGAACAGCTGGCAAAGTCTCAAGCAGAATTTAAAGATCAGATGATTAAATTGATGGAGCTAATATCCACCGTAATCAAGGGACACACTGAAAACTTGGCCGCCAGAGAAGGGTTAGAGGCACGAAAGGGTCAGAATGAGGTCGTAATGATGGATGCCAAGAACACAGTTAATCCCGTCAATGTCTTAAATTCAGATGATCCAGTTGAACAAGCAAAGTTGAAAATGGTTAATGAGGTAGAGTTGGCAGATTCCCAAGGGAAATATGAGTTGCTAGATGAAAGGCTCCGGGCAGTAGAAAATACAGACATATTTGGGAGTGTGGAAGCGAAAAAACGATGCTTGGTCTTCGATTTAGTCATCCCTCCAAAATTCAAGGTCCCTGACTTTGTGAAATATGACGGGACGACTGATCCGTCAGCCCATATCATTATGTTCCGCCGAAAGATGACAAGTTATATAAATAATGATAAGCTTCTGATCCACTACTTTCAGGATAGCCTCAGCGGGTCCGTAATTAGGTAGTATAGTCAGTTGAGCAAGGATCGGATTCGCGCTTAGAATGATTTGGCTAGGGCTTTTCTAAACCAGTACAAGTATGCGACCGACATGACACCTGACCGTCTCACCTTGCAAAATATGGAGAAAAAAGTTACTGAGAGCTTCAAAGAGTATGCTCAGAGGTGGAGGAACATGGCCACCCAAGTACAACCACCTTTAACTCAAAAGGAAACCACTGTCCTTTTTGTGAATACACTACAGGCCCCATACTACGATAGACTTGTTGGCAACACCACGAAGAATTTTTCGAATATGGTAATCTTTGGGGAAATGATTGAAAATGCAATCAAGGCCGGGAAACTCAAAGGAGGTAAAACATTTAATGCAGAAAGAAACAGGTCGCCCAAAAAGAAAGAGGAAGATATCCAAGCCATGGGAAACTTTGCCCCGTATATTCTGGCTACTTCATACCCTCCACCCTATCCTTCTATGAATTATGTACCCCAGGGTTCATACTTATACCCAATGGCCTCTCAGAATCCAGTAAATTTTCAACCTTTTGTCAGTAAAAAGAAATCGAAGAATATCCGAAAAAGAGATCAGTTTGAGTCACTCCCCATGTCTTACTCTGAACTATTGTCCCAGCTGGTCGAAAAGCAACTCCTCACTAAAGTTCCAGTGGAGCCTATCCAACCCCCATATCCAAGCTGGTATGACGAGAATGCATATTGTGATTATCATTTTGGGATTCGGGGACATTCCACAGAAAATTGCTTATGTCTGAAGCGGAAGGTTCAAGCGCTCATCAATAAAGGACAGTTATGTGTGGGGAAGAAATAAAGGACAAACAGCGTGGAGAATCTGCTGAATGGGAATGATGAGACCATTATGGATGTCATAATAGAGGAAGAATATGGAAAGGTCGAAAAGAGTACCGAGAAATAGCCAGTTTGAATTAGGGAGAACATGTCAAAGGGAAGTTTTTCTGCATTTAGTTTCAGACCTTATGATGAAAACACTTGTCTCATGTCAACATTCATAAGAATTAAATGAATCTTGATTCTTAAATGCTTTGTGTTTGTTGTGTTTTAATAATTAAAAAAATAAAGGAGCATTAAGGAAGTTTTAGTAATGGATAGTCTCAAGAAGATTGATGATCATTGTTACAAATGACCCAATACCTTTTCCCCTCTCCTTTAGGTTTTCCTAAGCCTAAATCTCTTAAACCAAGAACACTTCAAAGACCTAATGCTTGAAGGAATATGAATGATTGAACTTCATAAAACCATTGTCATCATAGAATAAACAAAGATGTAGATCCTAGTCTAGGTTATGAACAAAGGAACGAACTTTTCAAAAAAAAATTTAAACTCCTTGAAATTCAAACAAATAAGACTTTCTTTCAAGAATTTAGATCATGGTAATTTGGTCTGTGTCAAGGTTATGCCAAAACCATTCATGTCATTTTCAACAAACCACAAAACACTAATTGCCCAAACATCACTTCATGATTGACACCCTGGGGCACAATGATTAAGCTAGATTATCCTAGAGAAAACCCATTTTTGGGTCATATTTTCCTTGTCTCTTCAAAGAACTCAGATTTGAAATTCAGTAATTTTAGTGCAGACCTAGACTTGCTATGTTCCTCGTTGATACAAATTCTCATGGTTAATCAAATTGGGGCATCATATGTAGAAATGATGGATACATGGTGAATAAGGATAGACTATCGCATGAATCATTGGGACATGCGATGAAATGAAAAATGAAAAATTTGTGATATCATGTATATGAAAATTTGGATGATTCCAAAGTGCAAAATGAAATTCTGAATACCTATTTCCCCTGGGGATTGCTTTTCAATGTGAATATTTGTGCTTGACATGAGAAATGGCCATCTTTCATATCCCTTTCGCACAAAATTAAATTATCCATAGTCACCCCTTTTGAGCCGAAAGAATTCTTTTTTCTTTAAACCATGATTAAGGATTACCCTCTACACTGGGGGGCAAATGCGAGGAAAGATCTTCTCAAAGATCATAGAAAAATGAGTCCTAGCTCAAAGACAGATACAAAGCAAATGGATCCCCGAATAAATACGGGCTCACTCTGTCAAAGAAAAAGAAAAGAAAAAGATGGCGAAATGAAAGCCAAGAAAAACACAAAAAACAAGTGTGTGAAAAAGTGATGGAAAATGAAAGCCAAAAGCAAGGAAGAAAAATAGCAAAGTCAAAAGGAATGAAAAGTCCAAAAGGGATAAATGTTTCAAAGAGAATCCTCCTCAAAGAAAGGATCCTTGACTTGATTACCCTCAAACACATTTTTTGGGCCTATTTATCATTTCTTTCTGAACCCTGAGCCATGGCCTACATTACGTGCTTTAAAAGTCTATTTTGATCAAGCATGAATATTTAACTTGAAGGGTTTTTCCTCAGATTTTATCCCATCTCATCGAATTATCATTTCACTAAGGAAGAATTTAGAATTCTCAAATGAATGGGAAAAAAATGAAAAAGAAAAAAGAACAAATTGGAGAGAATGGGACTCTAGAGCGAAAACCCAAAAACGGGCGGTTTAGAGTAGAATGGGAATTTTCGATGCCATCTATGATAGTGCTGATACCACAAAAGAAAAGATCTTCTTAAAGGAGTGGTTATCGAGGAACATCTAGGAATTCCTGAACCCCCAAATTGTCAACTCTCATTTGGATGATTGATTTCAAAAACTGAAACTTTTTTCTCCTAAATCAACTTTCCAGTTTAAACATCCCATTTTCCAGTTTAAACATCCCAGTCAGTCTTGACGCTTGTCAAAATACCTTGATACGAAAACTAAAAGAAAGTTGAATTTGTTCTCATTGAATTCATAATTTAAAAATTTGTTCCATTTGTGAGCCTAGAAAGGACATACATTTTTTGTTGAGAAGCTTTCCTAAAAAAAACCAAAATCATGTTGTATCAAGCCTTGTCAATTCAAGTTCAAAAACCCAAATTGACACTTATCAAAATTTCTAACAATGATCATCAGTGTTCAAAAGATTCACACATTACATACTATGGGGTTAAAATTTTTGACTCAGAAGTCTTTATTAAAAAAGCAAAATTGTTTTTCAAAAAAAGGAAAATAAAAGTATTTTTGAAATACCCATTTTTTATGTTAACATGAGATAAGGGTTTTTTCTAACTCAAAGGTGTGGAACTATTAGGCTTAACCTTGACTTCCAAATATGAGAAGAAGAAATAAAACTCAGCAAGCAGACTACTGTCAGTAAAAGTTTGAGAACTGTTGGGGCAAAGAGAATAGCCAAAGATTGAAAAATGAATTGAAGATATACTCTGATTTGAAGAGGAAAAGTGAATCGGAGAGGCTGTGTCAAAATCTAGAAAAGTGATCAGGGGCATTTGCATCACTCATGAGCATTCATCTATTTATTAAACTTTGTATCTGCACCGTGTCAGCAAGCATTTGCATAATTCATGAGTATTCGTATTTGCACTATTCCATGAGCATTTGCATTCGCATCATCTCAAGCAAGTGTATCATTTCTAGGATCATTGCATCTTCATTGTAGCTGCAATTACACCATTCATGAACCACTCACATGAATATGAATCGTAGGGACATTTGCATCTGCATTTAGAAGCATTTGCATCAATCCAAGATATTTGCGTTTACACCATGAAGCATTTGCATGACTTCAATTCCCTTGGTTTCATCCAGATCTCTTTCAATGTTATGGTTTCACCCATGCATTTCAATTTTCTTGGTTTCATCCAGATCTCTTTCAATGTTATGGTTTCACCCATGCATTTCAATTTCCTTGATTTCATCCAGATCTCTTTCAATGATATGGTTTCACCCATGCCTTCAATTTCCTTGGTTTCATCCAGATCTCTTTCAATTTTATGGTTTCACCCATGCTTTCAATTTCCTTGGTTTCATCCAGATCTCTTTCAATTTTATGGTTTCACCCATGCATTTCAATTTCCTTGGTTTCATCCAGATCTTTTTCAATTTCATGGTTTCACCCATGCCTTCAATTTCCATGGTTTCATCCAGATCTTTTTCAATTTCATGGTTTCAGCCATGCTTTCAATTTCATGGTTTCACCCAGATCTCTTTCAATTTCATGGTTTCACACATGCCTTCAATTTCCTTGGTTTCATCCAAATCTCTTTTAATTTTATGGTTTCACCCATGCCTTCAATTTCCTTGGTTTCATCCAGATCTTTTTCAATTTCATGGTTTCACCCATGCTTTCAATTTTCTTGGTTTCATCTAGATCTCTTTCAATTTCATGGTTTCACTCATGCCTTCAATTTCCTTGGTTTCATCCAGATCTCTTTCAATTTTATGGTTTCACCCATTCTTTCAATTTCCTTGGTTTCATCCAGATCTCTTTCAATTTTATAGTTTCATCCATGCATTCAAAACACTGGGTGAAAAACTGTTTTGCCAAAAATCATTTTTAAGCCTTTGATAAATTCATTCAAAAATCAAAGTAAAAATATTGGAGAATCTTCTATGGACCTAAAAATAGTAGCTAAAATTTCTAAAAATTTGGAAAAAAAATTGGCTAAGTAAAAAAAATCACAAAGGTAGAAATTTCAACTTGACAACTTCTCAATTTTCCACAAGTATGCTCATGTGAGCTTGACTTTAAACCATTGATTTGCTTAAGTCAAAAATAAGTGGTATGATATGAGATGCATGAACAAACAGCAAATATGATGTATGAAATGCATGATCCAAAGCCTAAATGACATAGGAAATGCATGGCAATTCAAAACGACCTAATGACTAGCATGAATTTCCATAGCAATAAATGCAACTTAGACCTAATATGCATGAAATGCATGATAATGCCAGTGAAACCTAGACCTAAAATGTCATGAAAATGCATGGCAATACAAAGATGTCCTAATGCCCACTATGAACTTGCTTGGCAATAAATGCTACCTAAACCTAATATGTATGAGATGCATGATAATACAAATATGACTTAGACCTAAAATGTCATGAAAATGCATGGCAATACAAAGATGTCCTAATGCCTACTATGAATTTGCATTGCAATAAATGCTACCTAAACCTAATATGCCTGAGATGAATGATAATACAAATATGACTTAGACCTAAAATGTCATGAAAATGCATGGCAATACAAAGATGTCATAATGCCTACTATGAACTTGTATGGAAATAAACGCTACCTAAACCTAATATGCATAAGATGCATGATAATACAAATATGACTTAGACCTAAAATGTCATGAAAATGCATGGCAATACAAAGATGTCTTAATGCCTAATATGTCATAGAAAAATATGCATGGCATGAAATACAATTGCCTAGACTAATATGACATAAGAATCATAATGACCTTAAATCTATTTATGGGAGATGAAATATGCTTGAAAACCAAGTGAAGACCTCTAAAATGACCTAGACTATGCATGGCCGAATGGTCCTAGGGTTCTAAATGTCATAAGCAACATGTATAGCATGAAATGAATGCATGAAAGCTAAACAAAATGAAAAGGCACATACCTAAGGCAAACCTAAGCATAGAAACCGAATAGACCTCTAAATAAACATGTGAAATCCTGGGTACCACAAACACATGGCAACCTACATATGCAAAGTCTACATGGAAGCATGTTAAACTAGTAAACATGATAAAAATGCAAACATGGTAACTAACATAATGTATGACCGAATGTGAGTGTGTGAGCATGGCATGAAAATATCACAAACACTTGGTATGGTATAGATGTAGAACCTAAATGGAAGCATATTAGACAAGTGAACATGATAAAAATGCAAACATGCAAAATGAAATCATCATGGCCTAATGGTAGTAAACATGAATATGGCATGGCATTATCACAAGCACATGGTATAGATGTAGAGCTAACCTACCACAATCAAGCTAACCTACCACAAGTAAGCTATCCTGCCACAAGCCAATAACATGAACAAAATAAAAATAAAAAATCATCTTTAGAAAAAGGGCACCATTCGGCCATGTAGAAAATATGGTAAAAACTTGCTTTCTTGACTTCTTTCAAAATACAAAGTAGAAACTCCTTATCACTTATTTTAAAAACAAGTTTATTTCATAAAAGAAAATAAAATCAAAATCAAAATAGCAAAATCATATCAACAAAGTATGAGAAGAGTATGAAAGAACATAGCTATCTTGCTCTAGCTTTCCAAATCAAAAAGTAGCAAGCAAAACCTTTCTTTTTTCCTCCGTTTTTTCTGCTTTCTTTTCTCCTTTCTTTTCTCTATTCAGCCCCCAAAACCTCAGCTACTACCTCTATTCAGCCTCCAAAACCTCTGAAAATCTGAAATAAACCCCCCCTTTCAGCCCTTGGCCGAATGGCCTAGAATCCTCTAGAAGGATGTTGTCATTTTTCTAACCAATTTTGCATCCAAAGGCCTATAATCCAAGATGCTTTTTATGAAAAATTCCCACCCTTAGATTAAGTAATCAGCTCCTAACTAATATGATGTCAAAAATATGATGTCATAAATATGACATCATCTCTCTCCATGCATTGGTCCATGTGTCACAATTACAAAGGCTTGATAAAAAAATAACTACCTTTCTATCCACTCTTGGCCCTTGGATGCAATGGCTCAGCAAAATCACTTTCCAACATGGGCTTGGCTGACTGACCTTTTAAATTACAGCCCGATCTCCATTTTTTTAATTGCAAGAAAAACCCTTTTCGATTTCTTTCACTAAAATAACCTTTTTGGCCCCCAAACCTAGTTAAATAGAAAACGGACTCCAAATCCAAATTTTATTTTTTAATACTTCCTAAATAATAAAAAATTATATTCTGAAATTTTTCATAATTTTTCGAGCCCATTTGCTATTTTTCCAGGATTTATCTTCCAAAATTGCCCTTAATGCACTCAAACTTTTGCCATTTTTCAAACAAGCTCCAAATCTAGATTTTTCTTCACCAAGCTCTTCCAAATAATTTAAAATTGAGATATGGAGATTTTCAAAATTTCCTGAGCAAATTCTCTATTCTTTTCGGGATTTATCTTCTGAATTTCAACTTAGTGGGCCCGGAATTTGACATTTAGCAAACGAGCTCTGATTCTAGATTTTTTTTTGCCAATCTCTTCCAAATAATTTAAAATTAGATTTGGAGATTTTTAGAATCTTTCGAGCTCATTTGCTATTTTTCGGGATTTATCTTCTGGAATTTTCAGCTTAGTGGGCCCGCAATTTGCCATTTTGCAAATGAACTTTGAATCAAGATTTCTCTTTGCCAATCTCTTCCAATTGATTTAAGATTGATATTTGGAAGTTTTGGGAATTTTTGGAGCTCATTTGCTATTTTTCTTGAATTTTCCAAGTTTATCCTTTTACCTCCGAAGCCTGGTTTTACTCAAAACAAATTCGATTTCCAAATTTTCTATTTCTGTGCCTTTTTTCATATATTGAATTGGAGTTGGTCAAAAAACACCCAATTTTTATGATCAAATTCCCCTCCGTTTTGATTTTTCCTTTTTTCAGTATCGGGAATTTCCTTGTTTTTTCGTTTTTCCTCAAATCGGCTCTTTTCTCGGAATTACTTCAAACTGAGCCTTGGGCTGTCCTTGTTTACTCATTCCTCATCAATTAGGGGCTCTAGTTTTACCAAATCGGGCCATTTCTGCAATTTTCCCCAATTTTACCAAAATCCACCAAAAACCCTAATTCTCGGTTTTCTTCCAAATTGATTTTCCTTCAGTTTTGCCTCCAAATAGCCTCTCCATTACCCGTATTCATTGCTTATCTTTCATTCAGAACCTCCAATTTCGACCAATTTGATCGTTTAAGTACTTTTCCCTAAATTTGTTGAACTAGGGTTTTCTTTCTACTGAATCTCTAAAACCCATATTTCGGACTCCATATCTTTCGTTGTAGACCTCGGATTATCAGAATTCTTTCACCATTATTCAATTGAACTTTGAATCTTGATTTGAATGTGGGTTGACTTTTTTAGTAGTTGACTCTTCAGGGTTGTCTTTTTCGGGGTTGACTTTTTTGAAATTGACTTTTCAAGCTTGCCCCCTTAAACTAAGTCTCGGAGTACCACCTACAGGATGAGAAGAGCCTTTTTGCATTCTGAAACATCACTTTAGGAAGAAGAATACCTAATTTAGTGGTCCGAACAGAATTAGTTGTCTACAATGTTTCCCACCAATCGGTCTAACTTCTCCATCGATATGTTGTTAGCCACATAAGCCTGGTTCAAAATTCTCAGCAGAGCATTTCGATGTGGCTCTAAGTTTAACAGCAGTGAATGAAATGAAATCCTCACCAGTTTGCGATGCAACTGTTCTACTACACTGTACTCGCTGTGCTTGCTAAACTTTAAAAACTCGCAGGCTTCCTTCTCATTCACCGGCTCTTTTACTTTACTAGCTGGAGTTGGATCTTTTGCAAATTCCCCAGATTGTCTACCTCCATAGGTTCTGGTCCCACTACCCTTTTTCCTTTGTCAGGTCCTCTTGTCTTTCCAAGTTCAACTGTCCCCAGGGCATAGCATCTACCGTTTTGGGTTAGATGCCCACTCCAGTCACATCTACGGCAACTGTCTGATGGTTCGAAGATCCCGACATTGCCATACTGCATTCATAGTTCCATGGGATCGTTTTATCTTTTTTGTATGGAAAAGGTGACGGCAATTCTATGATCAATTTCAGAGCTGGTTCTTCGACTACTGGAATAACCTTTATTTTTGTCTCGTCATAGTATATGATCAGGGGTCTGTCCACCCCGTAGCTAGTTTCATTCATACTGATTTCAGGCTCCTCTAATCTTTCAGAAAACTGGGCCTCGCCCCATGTCCATCATCTTTTGAACCTTTGCCAAAAACTCTTTGTAGCCCTGAATGGCATGCCATTTACAGTCATGATATTGGCAAAAACCCTCCAACTGATTGGCTATCTTCCTCACATCTGATTTTGGCTTAATTAGCCCTGCCTTGACCATCTCTACCCAGACTCTAATCATTGGCCTTTTTACTTTCCGGACATCCCTTTTTACCCTTCCAAACTCTCCTGACATGATTTCATTAACCTTGGCCTCTATGTGATTAGGCAACAGGTTACCCACGACATTAGGCCCATTTTTCGGTCTGAATTTCAAAATTCTCGTATCAATAAGGCTCTGGACCTTGCGCTTGAAAACAGTGCAGTTCTCGATTAAGTGTCCTTGGATCCCCGCATGGTACGTGCAATGAGCGTTGGAATCATACCACTTGGGATAAGGAGGTTTTCAAGGCTGAAGATAGATAGGTGCAACGAGTTATCCCTATAGGAGCTTTGGGTATAACTCGCTATAAGTGGTGGGGATGGAGTCGTATTGAGGCTTTTGAGTATTCCTCACAAGCCTTCAATTATTTTGTGGAATGTTTTGAATGTTTGGGCTAGTGTTTGGTGGAATGGCTATTTGAGGAGATATACTAGTTGGATATGGTTGTTGTGGTATGGCTATATAGGGAAAAAGGTTTTGAGTGAGGCTGTTTATAGCCAGATAGTATGGATTGTAGGTTAGGTAAGGTGTATAGGGTGTGGAGGTGAGAAAGGTCGGTTATTGAAATTGACTGCATGAGCCTCCCCTTCTTTCTTCTTGGCAGGATTTGTTTTCTTGTGGGCTACTAGTTCCCCACTATCCATCTTCCCACTTTTGATAGTGGTTTCGATCATCTCCCCAGATATGACCATATCTACAAAATTTTTAGTGCCATTCCCTACCAACTTCTCATAGTACGGTGCCTTCAGAGTATTGATGAAGAGAATCATAGTTTCTTTATCAGTCAACGATGGCTGCACCTGGGTAGCTATGTCTCTCCATTTCTGGGCATACTGTTTGAAGCTTTCAGTAGCTTGCTTCTCTATGTTTTGCAGGGATAGTCTGTTAGGTACCATGTTAGATATGTGCTTGTAGTTTTCCAAAAAGGCCCTAGCCAAGTCCGTCTAGGATCAAATCTTGCTTCGGGTGAGTTGATTGTACCATCGAGTGGCAGACCCTGTAAGGCTATCTTGGAAGCAGTGGATAAGCAATTTCTCATCACTATCATGCTCGATCATCCTCTAGCAATACATTGTCAAATGTGCGAAAAGATTGGTGGTTGTTCTTCTCAAAATTTGGCGTTTTGAACTTAGGTGGGATCACTAAACCGGAGACTAAACTTATCTCTTTAGCATCGAGGCTTCCGAACAGCTCAGCCCCTTCCATGGCCCTCAGCCTTTCTTCTAATAGCTGATACTTCTTTTGTGATTCAGCCGTTTCAACCCTTTTCAGCTCCGCCGTTTTCATCTTTTCTTGTTCGACGAGATCATCCAAATCTGGGATATCGATAGGGTTTGCCAGGATCGTCCCAAGATTCACCCCGATTGGCATTTGTTTCTGTGCCCATTTGTTGGTTTGAACATACATGAAAGGCATTTCAACTGCTGGGGGTGGAATTTTTGTATTCTGCAAAGATTGACCATTTTTCAGTACGGCTTCTTGCTGACCCTTTTTGCCCCCTTGATTTCCTGATTCTAATCCTAGGACTGAATTTTTCATGTGCCCTTTTCCCTTAAATATGGCGAACACCAGTTCCATCAGTTCCATCAGTTTATTCATCTGGTCTCTTGATTCGGCCTGAGATTTGGCCAGCTATTCCCTTAACTCATCTCGTGCCCTTTCCATTCTTTCTATCCGGGCAGCTTGTTCATTTTCCATGATCCTGACTTGCGATCGAGTATTATACTGATGGGGAATGCTTCTCTTTGGGTGTTTTGGTAAGCGCCCAATTTTTATACCTTGGTGTAAATACCACGGATTAGAATTTCATGACACATTATTCCCTTCTTATTAAATGTGTGCAAGGAATGAATAAATGAATCAATGCATGACTAATCAAACAAATGAATGTATGCTTCTATAATTGTATGAAATGATGCAAGTAATGGTATTTGCCTTAAGATCAAATTCCAACACAAAGGTTTTTTATTAATTCATAGAAACTTGTTACATATCATCTCCTAATCTCGGGTTACATAGAAATATTTGATCTGCTCATACTGGTCTTGTGCTTCCTCTAGGAAGTTTAACAGATGCTGTCCATGTTTCCCGGTCAGGTTGACATCTGATCTCAAAGTCTTCACTTTCTTCACCATCTCTCTTGCCTTAATCACAGCCTTGCGGATCTGCCTGGTTAGGTGGTCTATATACTATCGTCTCCCCAAAGTTTCTGTCTTCCACCTCATGCTAGCATCTATAGCTAAATCATTTGCTTGGCTCTACTCGGTCTTCCTCTGTTGGCATTTCCGAATGATGGCAGTGGCTAGCCTTCTAGGCTTGCAACTGATGCTCTAGGGTCTGAATGGTCACATGGAGCGTCTCATTCTCCTTGCGCAAGATTGATGTCTTTTCCCTCTCATTTCCCAATCTGGCTTTCAACAGCTCATTCTCATGCAAGCACCTTTCCAACTTGGAAGAAACCAATGAGCGTGCATCACACCACTTTTGCCGCTCATGAGCAAATCTAGACTCCTTTTCCTTGCCTTTCTAAAATTCCAATTCTTTTCGAAGCTTTTCTATCTCTTTCTGATGTGTACCAAGAGGTCTGCTAGTCCAAGTAAATTTCCTTTTGGCCCTTAGCTTCTTGTTCTCTTTATGCAAATCTTTTATGTCTGATTGTGCCGTGTCTCGCTCTTTAGCCACTTTTTGTGTCTTGGCCTCTTGGATGTCAAGGTCAGTCCTCAAATCTTTGACTTCCTCTTGAAGCTTATCATTCTTGCGCTTCAGTTTCCTTTTGTTCTTTTCCAACTCTTGACTGACAATCTCATCTTCTGTCGGCACTACGGGTTCTAGCTGAAGTGTTACCGGGTGAACAGAGGTATCTTCGGCAGGAAGCACAATGTCACGGACCCTCCTGGCTCTCCATACCTGATATGCTGGGGTAGCATTGTCAGTGTACCTACCCACTTGCGATCGGTGTAACTTCTTCCATGCCTTGATAAATTCACGTATCTTTCCCATATATCCAGACCCATCATAGGAGAACTCCATCGAAATAAGCTCATAGGTCATCGGGATAAACTGTTCGGATCCATATTGCCTCCGTACTAGTAATGGTGCATAGCTAACGGCCCCCCAGATTCCCAACAGTGGAACCCATAAATTCTCACAACAAGGTACAAGATCTACCTAAGTGACATTCAAGAAGCCCTCCAAGTTATATCTTCTCTACTTAAGTGATGGAGAGTCCTGATCAATTGCTTCTTATCCCTTTTCTTTGACCATTTTTCCTTGTTGAATTCTCGGAGGGGACTAAAAGTCTTTATGTAAGGGTGAAGTCTTCCACCATCATTACCCCAAAAGTGGCTCTGAATCCAGACATACAGAACCTGGACACAACCCTCGAAACATCCCTTACCTCTTTTTCGACAATAACTGAGTGACCTGATCATTTCAGCAAGAATGTCAGGGGAAGGATCAATTTGTTTGTCCAAACGATCGAAGATGTCTACTACGACTGCTTCGATGCGACCTTCCACCTTTGGGAATAGGACTAAACCGTAAATTGCCAAGGCAAAGACATCCATAACACGGCCATCATCCGAGTTATTCTTGATATAGTTTCACAAAACTACCCAAAGAATGCAATCACTCGAACCCTTCCTCTTTATATGTGGAGAATCAATTGAAAACTCTATACCCATCACTTTGGGAAGCTTCTTCCGACAACTCGATGTCTTTTGCTCTTTCTAATAGATTTTATCTGGATTCGCTGACTCAACACGGAGCAAGATAGAATATTCCTCAGTGGTGGGCACTATATCTTCCTGATTAAAAGTGAAGCATCGGTATGAAGGACCCCAAAACTGTACTATGGCCCTGATAAACTGCTCGTCCATCTTGACCGGAAGGAGTAAAGCTATGTCACCATATTTCTCGATGAACTCATCTTTCCTTGCAACTCCCCACTATCTCCAGATTTTCTCTAATTCTGCTAAGTCATTCTGAACAAAATCCAAGTGAACTGACTCAGGAAGTGTAGACACAAAACCAGTGGCCAAACAGTCTCCTTTGTTCCCCTGATTTCCCTCGGACTCAATCCTGACCTCTTGATACATCTTGCTAAGCACTGATACCGGCAGAAGGTCTTGAAATTCCATGATTATAATGAAAACCCCTTCGGTTGGCACTCGAATTAAGGCAAATACCCCCTAAATGATCACGATGCATGGGATAGAAACCAAGACAAAATAGAACACGAGTCAGTACGAGGATAAAGATAATCATAACAGTGTCATAAAATAAATAGTAAAAGGTGAGAAATATTCCTCCGAGTGTTTCTTAACTTCGGGATATCTATAAAAAAAAAGGGCATGGCTTCGCCTAGGTTTACTATATGGAGTGGTATTAGGTTCTACAAAAGTCCCCAGATTGCTCCTCACTGTCACCGGTGAAGGCTAGTAAGGTACCCCGATCAAAACAGGTTCAATTTGTTAAAATACATTTCCTAGGCTTATGCGGAGGTTAACACCTCACGAAGCGTAGGTAATTTGTACCCCAGGAGTGTTTCGCTAGCTTAAGTGGAGGTTATCACCTCACCAAGCGTAGGTACTTCACTCCACCTAGAAGAACGAAACCCGGGTTGAGGGCTCATGTTATGCAAATGCAAGTATGGTGTGTGAGGAGGAACAACAAATCTTTTACTACTATTTTACAACCCATAATTTAAAAATACCCCAACAATGCATTATAATGAAAAACTGAATCAAATAAAAGAAAGCATTAGTCAATCAAAGAAATAATGATAATGCACAACACTTGAATAAACGGAGCACAATAATAATATGTATGTTCATGAAAATGAAAAGAAAAATTTTGTTATTTTCAAAATTCTCTTTATTTTACAAAAAATCAGAATTATAATGAAATACCAATTGAAATCGACCAAACCGAGACTTTTGATAACATGCGACTAACTCTAGGCCTGACTCTCTAAAGTCCCCAGTGGAGTCGCCAGCCTGTCGCAACCGATCCTTCGCGGGATCTGTCAAAGCGACGTTAAAGAAAATAATAATAAGTATCCCCAGTGGAGTCGCCAAGCTATCGGAACTGATCCTTTGGGGATCCATCAAGGGGACGTTAAAGAAAATAATAATTAAGTATCCCCAGCGGAGTCGCCAAGCTATCGCAATCGTTCTTTTTTAAACGAGTGTCTGACGATAATTCTGCCCCCGTCGCGAGGAAAAATCGATCACCTTTTTTAAAAAGGTACGACATTGGGGGAAAATAAAGGAAAAGATGACTTAATTTTTCTAAATCAAAGGGTTGAGGTTATGAAAACGACCTTGAAAAAGAAATTGAGTTGCCACCAATCTTTTTTGGCTAGGTGTGATCGGCCAACTATTAAAACCGATTTTCGAAAAAATTTAAAATTAATTAAAATATTTTAAAATCAGTTTCGAAGTCTGCGCTTTGAACTAGAGAAAACAAGTACAGGTTCGGGAGTCGGTTACGTGTGGGGAAGGATTAGCACCCCCACAACGCCCGTATAAAATGATACCTTATTAGTCACGTGTTATCTCGAGTCTCGGTGAACAGTCGGTTTTAGATTTAGTATTTAAAGATAATTCCCATTTTAAAAACAATCCTATTTCTGTTCGAAGATGATCCGGAATTTGTTATTTTGCAAAAAAAATCTATACTCCCTAGTAAACCGGTAAAATATAGAATTTTTATTGTCTTTGGAAATCTCCGCATCATCATTTTTTTAAAAGGGTATTCCTTCGTTAATATAGTTGAGGAAGACTTCCCGACAACCCGGAGGAGAATTCATGAATTATAATGACTTGGGGATATTGCCTTATTTTATTAGAAACATCAATTTTCGAAATTTTAAATGATCATGGATGTACGAATTAAAACATGAATGTATAACATGCATAATTAACATGGCATGGCAGTTAATTTATTATGACATGACAAAATTTAAATGACATAGCCAAAAGAATAAATTGCATGTGAATGAATGATGTCGCAACCTAAAAAATAACAAGTCTCATCGCGAGACATTACTCATTAAGTGTGACATTAGGGGAAACAGAGGAAAAGATGACTCAATTCCTCTTGAAATAAGATGAGGGTTTGAAAACAACCTCGAAAAAGAAATGGAGTCGCCCCCATTCTTTTTTTGCTAGGTGAGATCGGCCACCTATTAAAATCGATTTTGTAAAACATTTTAAAATTAATTAAAACATTTTTTAAAACCAATTTCAAAGTCTGCGCTTTTAAACCAAAGAAATCAAAGAAGCGGGTTCAGGAGTCGGTTACGTGAGGAGAAGGATTAGCACCCTCACAACGCCCGTATAAAATGGTACCTCATTAATCGTGTGTTATCTCAACTCTCGATAAAAGTCGGTTTTAGATTTGGCATTTTAAAATAATTCCCAATTTAAAGAAAAATAATTCCATTTTTAATTGAAAATGACCCGAAATTTATTAATTCAAAATTTTCCTATATTCCCCGATAAACTCAGCAAGATATAGAAAATTTTATTTATTTGGAAAATCTCCGAAGCATTTTCATTTTGGAAAGAAATATATTCCTTTATTAATGATAATTGAAACATAAAATAACATTATCATAAAATATGCATGTAAATGAAAAAACAATGCATGAACATAATAAACCCTAAACACATAACAAAATAATTAATGATTAAGCAAAAAGCATAAACATAGAATATCCATAACCATGTAACCACCATGAAAACACCATGAAATCCAAATCAAACAATAACATCACTATAGAATATTCATAGCAAAAATTATATATCATAGAATATGCATGAACATGGAAAATGCAATGCATGAAAATGTATTTTTTCCTTTAAATAAGGACATCCTTATACCTAAAAAGATATCAACTACCTTAGGAAAAGACTTAAATCAGATTTTTCTAAATCAAAAATACTTTGTGATTGAATTTAAAAACAATTTGAAATTTTTTTGATGAAAATGGCACTATGGCCGAAACCCTTTTTTAAAAAGGCTCTATTTTCCTAACTTTGAAAACCCAGGTTTGACCACCCTTGACCCAACTTTTATAAAATCAAATTCTATGATTAAAATGACTTAGAAATTTACCTAAGACAGTAGCTATGGTTCTAAATCAGACCCCTCTTAATGCCTCAACCAAAACAGAAAATTATTTTCTTTTTGAAAACAAATCTGACTAGTTTAAAAACGTGATTTTTTACCCATTTAAAGAATTTCAAAAAAATCTGAAAAAATTATAGGAGACTTAGAAAATGCCGACCTATATGGGAAAAAATCAGCTTAATTTTTGTACTGAGGATGACCTACCCAAAAATTCATTAAAGATAGAACACTAGGTAAAAAACTTTTTAACCAGAAAGCATTTTTAAGCCTTTGATAAAAACATCCAAAAATCAGAATAAACATATTATAGACTCCTCTAAGATCCTATAACCAGTGGTAAAAATTTCTAAAAATTTGAACAAGGATTGCTTAGTGAAAAAAAAATCACAAAGGTAGAAAATCCAACTTGTACAAATCTTACTTTTCCTCAAGCATGGTCATGAGAGCTTGGCTTTGAGCCATTGATTGGCTTAAGTCAAAAATCAAGCGGGATGAGATGAAATGCATGAACAAACAGCAAATGCATGAAATGACATAGAAATATGCATGGCATAAAAAATGACCTAATGCCTAACCTGAGACAGAAATATGCATGGCAATAAATGATAACTTAATGCCTAATATGTCATGAAATGTGCATGGTATAAAATGACAACCTAATGCCTAAAATGACATGGAAAATGCATGGCAATGTATTATGATCTAATGCAATAATATGACATAGAAATATGCATGGCTATAAAATGATAACCTAAGACCTAAAATGGCATAGGAAATATGCATGGTGATAAATGATGACCTAATGTAATAATATGACATGTAAATAGGCATGGAAGTAATATGAACATATAATGACCAAATGAACATAATAATAATAATAATAATAATAATAATAATAATAATAATGCAAGAACATGGCAAAACAAATACACAATAACATGGCATAATGATGCAAAGCATGAACGAAAGCATGGTAGCCAAATAATCATGATGAAAATGCAAATACTCAAGGCAAAAATCACACATGGTAGACAAATGGTCATGCTGGAAATGTGAGATTATGGCAAGGCAATAACACAAACATATGGCATGGCAAATATGCAATACATGAATGAAAGCATGGTAGCCAAATAATCATGATGAAATGAAAAGATATGGTTAAGAAAATACACAAACATATGGCATGGTAATAATGCAAAGCATGAACAACTTGATATAATAAAAATAGAAAATTAAAGTTAGTAAATAAAGCAAGTAGACATGAAAATAAATGATAAAAACAGAAAAATAGGAATAAGTAAGTAAAGAAACTAGAAATGAGCTCCATATTTTGATTATTTTAGAAAGCTAAATCATCAAACCAAACTAACCTACCACAACCAACATAGGAATAAAATCAAACACAAGGCAATCACACATAAAGGAGGGCATTCGGCCAACTTGAAAAATATAGTGAATTTTTTTTTTTATATTTTTTATGAAACAAAAGATAGGAGCCTTAAAAGGGAGTTTTAAAAACCTTTATTTCATAATAAAATAACAAGAAATCACATGGAAAATAAGCAAATTAGCATAGAAAAAGAAAGAAAAATGCAAGAGTTAGGTGCCAAAAGGCTACCTTTCAAAGCTATCTTTCAAGCTTCCTTCTCTTCAAAATTTGTCTTTGCTTTTCTACCACTTAGCTATTGCTCATACATGAAAATACTCAGCCAAAAAACCCCTCCAAAAGAATGAAACCCCACCTCTATTTATAGGCAAGCGAAAGGTCCCTCATGTTGTCATATTGTTGTCATTTTTTTCCTAGCTAGCAATATCGAAAGGCCACTAATGAAAGATGATAAAAATGTGAATTTGCAACCATAGGATGAAGTGATCAGCTCCTAACCGTAACCAACTATCCAAGAATCCTAGCCCTAATGTGCTCATCCTTTCTCTTCATTCATTTGGCCACTTGGCAAGATCACAAAGGCTCAATCAAATAAAAATACCATCTTGCTATCCAATTGTGGCCCTTGGATGAAAGAAATCAGCCAATCCTCCTCTTCTTCATGGGCTGGCCGAATGGCCATTAAATTCCAGCATCTTCTCTTTTTTAAATTTGCAAAAATGGCCCTTTTCAATTTCTTCGATAAAATTACACTTTAGCCCCCTAAACTTGATTAAATTGCAAACGAACCCCAAATACGGATTTTATTTTTCTAATACCTCCTAACCAATATAAAACTCAGTTCTAAAAGTTTTCATAATTTTTCGAGCCCGTTTCCTATTTTTCCCAAAATTTCTTTAAAAGTTTCTCTTTGGTGCCTCCCAAATTTAGCCTTTTTCAAT
Organism: Fremontodendron californicum; assembly: GCA_030761205.1. NCBI lineage: Eukaryota > Viridiplantae > Streptophyta > Magnoliopsida > Malvales > Malvaceae > Fremontodendron > Fremontodendron californicum. The sequence goes on from JAULJL010000026.1 coordinate 6,542,698, forward strand.
TGAGCTCTGATTCTAGATTTTTCTTCACCAATATCTTTCTAATAATATAAAAACGAGATCTAGAAGTTTTGGTAATTTTCTGAGCTCGTTTCCTATTTTTCTCAAAATTTTCTTTTGGAATTTCAACTTAGTGCACCTGAACTTTGCCATTTTTCAAATGAGCTTCGATTCCCAATTTTTCTTCCCCAATACCTTTCAAATAATATAAGATTGATATCTGGAAGTTTTGGTAATTTTTTGAGCTCGTTTCCTATTTTTAAAGGAATTATCTTTTGGAATTTCAGCTTAGTGCACCCGAACTTTGCCATTTTTCATATGAGCTCCAATTCCAGATTTTTCTTCTCCGATCTCTTCCAAACGGCATAAAACTCAGATCTGCAGGTTTTCATAATTTTTCGATCTCATTTCCTAGTTTTTCCAAATTTTCCAAGATAGCCCTTTAACCCCTGAAACCTCGGTTTTACACAAAACGAGTCCGATTTCCAAATTTTCTTTTTCCATTTCCTTTCTTATATATTGAATTGGAGTTGGTTCGAAAATGCTCAATTTTTACGATCAAATTCCCCTCCGATTTGATTTTTCCTTTTTTCCAATATCGAGAATTTTCTCGTTTTTCTATTTTTCCTCCAATCGGCTATTTTCTCGGAATTACTTCAAACTAAACCTTGGGCTATCTTTGTTTACTCACTCTTCATCAATTAGGGGCTTCAACTTTACCGAATCGGGCCATCTTTGTAGTTTTACCCAATTTTGCAAATTTCACCAAAAACCCTAATTTTCGATTTTTCATCCAAATTGACTCTTCCTTTGTTTCTGCTTCCAATTGGCCTTTCCAATACCCGTAGTCATTGATTATATTCCATTTGGAACCTCCAACTTCAACCAATTTGATTGTTTAAGCATTTTTCCCTAAATTTACCGAATTAGGATTTTCATTTCACTGAATCTCCATAACCCATCACTACAAGAAATTGCATTTTTAGTGGCAGTGAAAATGGTCACTAAAAGTATTAAATTTAGTCACTAAAATTTATAGTGATGATTTTCTCAAGTCGTCACTTGTCATCACAAATAACTCCGTCACTATTTTAGTAGTGACGACTTTCATGAAATCATCACAATTGTTCAGTATTTTAGTGACCGTTTTTTTCCGACTCAAAAAGAATTAATAGTAGTGACAAAAAATTATTGGCACTAGTATTATTCTATTAGTATCGAACATTTAGTCACAAATGTACATTTAAATAGCATCTAAAATATGTTGTCACATATATTAAATATTATTTGTGACAAAAGCTTCGTCATTAAAAAATTTAATTAAATGTGACCATTAAATTTATTACGTCACAAAACAATATCAAACTTTCAATGATGAATATCGTCACTAAAATAATTCTTCAAAGTGATGTAATAATAATAATAATTATTATTACAATATTAATATGCAAAATACATAACATAAAAAAATGTGAAAGATTAAATTTCAAATACTCCATGTGTATTTATTAGGATATAAAAAATAATATCCAAAATATCATTTGAAATATCATTTACATTCCATTAAAATAATTACAATTTATTCATGTAAAAAATCTACATTGTACAAGTTCTGAATTCATTGACATGAAAATAAATGAATAAAAATATACACCAAGCTAAAAAAAAAAATCAATTTCCATTTGTTTCCTACAAAATGAGCAAACACAAAGAGAAAAAATAAATCAATTAATATTATTCAAAAATATATTATAATATAAAAATAATAAATAACTTTAACTATACCTTTTTTAGAATCTCTATCTCCAGTCCTCATGGAAGCTGTCTGAGGATCATTTTCCCCCAAAAGTAGACATAAAATGTCAAACTTGAAAAAGTCAACCCCGAAAAAGTCAATCCCAAAAAGTCAAATACTAAAAAACTCAACCCACTTTCAAAATCAAGATTCAAAGTTCAATTGAAAAATGGTGAAATAATTTTGATAATTCGAGGTCTATGGAGTTCGGAAGTTGGGTTACGGAGATTCAATAGAAAAGAAACCCTAGTTCGGAAAATTTGGGGAAAAATGCTTAAACGATCAAATTGTTCGAAATTAGAGGTTCCAAATGAAAGATAAGCACTAACTACGGGTAATGGAGAAGCTACATGGAAGAAAAAACTGAAGGAAAAGTCAATTTGGAAGAAAACCATGAATTAGGGTTTTTGGTGGATTTTGGTGAAATTGGGGAAAATTGCAGAAATCGCCCAATTCAGTAAAACTAAAGCCCCTAATTGATGAGGAGTGAGCAAACACGGATAGCCCAAGGCTCAGTTTGAAGAAATTTCGAGAAAAAAGCCGATTGGAGGAAAAACGGAAAAACGAGGAAATTCACGATAGTGAAAAAAGGAAAAATCAAATCGGAGGGGAATTTGATCGTAAAAATTGGGCATTTTCGAACCAACTCCAATTAAATATATGAAAAAGGCCCAGAAAAAGGAAATCTGAAAATTGAATTTATTTTGTGCAGAAACGGGCTTCGGAGTCAAAATGGCAAAACTGGAAAATTTGAGAAAAATACCAAATGAGCTCCAAAATTTCTAAAAATTTGCAGATCTCATTCTTAAATCATTGGGAAGCGATTGGCGAAGAAAAATCTGGACTCGGAGCTCATTTGCAAAATGGCAAATCTCGAGCCCACTATGTTGAAATTCAAGAAGATAAATCCCTAAAAATAGCAAATGAGTTCCAAAACTTCTGAAAATTTGCAGATCTCATTCTCAAATTATTTAGAAGATATTGGAAAAATAAAATATGGATTCGAAGCTCGTTTGCAAAATGGCAAATCGCAGGCCCACTATGCAAAAATTCAAGCAGATAAATCCCGATAAAGAAACGAATGAGCTCTAAAAATTATGAAAATTTCCAGATCTCACTTTTAAATTATTTGGAAGATATTGGTGAAGAAAAATTTGGATTTGGAATCCGTTTTCTATTTAATTTGGTTTGGGGTCAAAAAGGTCATTTTACCGAAGAAACTAAAGAAGGCCTTTAAAAAATTAAAGATTGGTATGGATTTTAAAAGGGGAATCAGCCAAGCCTATAATGGAGAATGATGTTACTGAGATTTTAGATCAAAAGGCTAAGAGTGAGGAGGAAGGTAGTTATTTTTTTATCAACCCTTTGAAATTGCAACACATGGACCAATGGATGGAGAGGGATGATGTCATATTTATGATCCTATTTATGAAATCATCTTCATGACATCATATTTAGGAGCTGATTATTCCAATCTAAGGGTGAGAATTCTACATAGAAAGCATCTTGGATTGAAGGCCATATGATCAAATTGGTTAGAAAAAACCTAGACCCTTCTACACCATACTAAGGGCCATTCGGCCACTACCATTAGGAGGAGGCTATTTTCATTCTTTCATCTTCCTCTTGGCTGAAGACTCTCCATTCTTTGAAAGCAAATAGAAAGTTTAGAAAGGCAAAGAAAGTAAGAAGAGGAAAAGCTTGCAATATAGCTTTTAGAGGTAGCTAAAAGCACCATGCTTTTTGCACTTTTTTTTGCATTTCCATCCTTGATTTGATGTTTTCATTTGATATTTGGTGAGTTTCTATTGATTTTAGTTTTAAAATAAGTGTTTTTAAGCTTTCTCCTTAAGTTCTTCTTTGATGCTTTCTTGAAAAACTATGAAAAACAAAATTGTTTTTACATCTTTTTTCTAGTTGGCCGAATGGGCTGTTTTTTTGAAATGGTTGGTGTTTGTTTTTTACTTCATGTTGTTTGTGATGTCTAGCATGTTTTTGATGTTTTATATTTTCTTCAAATAACAGAAACATGGAGCTTGTTTTGATAATTTTACTTACTTACCTCCATTTTTTATTTTACCATCTTGTTTTCATGTTTACTTTCCTTATCTACCATTTTTAATTTTCTGTTTTTAACATGTTTGAGTTGTTCATGATTTTCATTTTACTATGCTATGTGTTTGTGGAAATGTCTAGTCTTGTTCATGCCTTTACTTCATGTTTGCATGGTTTAGCATGTTTCTTTTTAGCCTTGCATTTTAGTATGTCATGTGTTTGTGAAAATGCCATGCTAGAATACCATCTTTGTGAGTTCATGTCTATTCGGCTACCTCCCCCATTTTATGTCTCCTATGTGCATTTTCATCATGCTAGTTGATAGGTTTGCATTTTAATGCCATGACTATGTGTATTTTGATTTAGCATACTATGTGTTTGTGTTATTGCCATGCATTTTTTAGGTCTAGGTTTCATTTGCATTACCATGCATTTCATGCATGTTTAGACCTAGGTTGCATTTATTGCCATGCAAGTTCATGTTAGGTCTAGGCCATATTCTTTATGCTATGCATTTTCCATGTCATTTAGGTTTTAAATCATGCATTCAATTTTTTGTATGTTCATGCATCTCATTTCATGCCACATGATTTATGACTTAGGCCAACCAACGGCTCAAAGTCATGCTTACTTGAGCATACTTGTGGAAAATTAAAGAGTTGTCAAATTGATTATTCTACCTTTGTAATTTTTTTTACTTAAGCCAATTTTTGTCCAATTTTTTAGAAGTTTTAGCTACTGTTTTTAGGTCCTTAAGAGAGTCTCCAATATTTTTACTTTGTTTTTTAAATGATTTTATCAAAGGCAAAAAAAAAAATGTTTTGGCAAAACAGTTTTCACCCAGTTTTCTAACTTTCCCGAATTTTCTGGGAAGTTATCTTTAATCAGAAAATTAATCAAAATTTTTTCCGTATAGTTTTACATGTTCTGAGTCTCAAGTATATTTTTTTTTTAGATTTTTTGAAATTTTAAAACTAGGTTAAAAAGTCATGTTTTAAAACTGGATAGTAGAGTCAGATTTGAATTTGAGGGAAACTTATTTTTCTGTTTTGGCTAAGTTACTTAGAGGGGGCTGATTAGGAAATTTTGCTACTGTCTTACGGTGGTTTCTAGGCCATTTTAAACTTAAAAAATGATTTTATAGAGTTCGGGTCAAGGGTGGTCAAGTCCGGGATTTTAAACTTAGGAAATTAGAGCCATTTTTAAAGGGAATTCGGCTAGGGTTTAATTTTCATCCAAGATTTAAAAAATTGTTTTCAAACAATCACAAAGTATTTTTATTTTAGAAAATTTAATTTGATGTCTTTTCCTAAGGTAGCTGGATATCTTTTTAGGTATACGGATTTCCTTATTTAAAGGAAAAAATACACTTTCATGCATTACATTTGCCATATTTATGCATACCATATAATATGTGATTTTTGCTATGATAAATTCTATGGTATTGTTATGATTTTGATTTATATTTTAGGATGTTATATTGTTTTTCATATGGGATTGAATATTTCATGTTATCCTATGCTTTTAATTTAGTCATTTATTTTTGTCACATCATTTAGCATATACTATGTTCATGCATTATTATTTTTACTTTCATGCATATTTCATGATAGCATTATTTTATGATTCATGTCATTTCATATCACTTAGATTATATTCCATGTCATCTAGATTATATTATTTAGAATTTGCCATGTCATTTAAATCATTTTATTTCATTTAGAATAGATCATGTTACCTAGGTCATTTCATTTCATATAGAATATACCATGATACTTAGAATATTTCATTTCATCTAGAATATACTATGCCATTTAAATTATATCATATCATTTAGGTTGCATTACATTATCTAGACTTTGCTATGTCATTTTATTCATGTCACACATGTTCATATTCTTTTTTTTTTAAATGTTTTGAAAAAGATTATGATTTTCAATAAAAATAAAGATATTCTCGAGTTAAAATAATTCATGAGTTCTCTACCGGGTTTGTCAGAGAGAATGTCATCAATTATCATCAATAAAGGAATATCTTTCTTTCAAAAAACGAGAATGATTCGAAAATTTTTCCAAATAAATAATAATTTCTATATTTTGCTGATTTTGTCAGGGAATATAGGAAAAATTTGAAATTAATAAATTTCGGATCATTTTCAATTAAAAATGGAATTATTTTTCTTTAAATTAGGAATTAATTTGAAATACTAAATTAAAAACTGACTTTTTTACCGAGACTTGAGATAACACATGATTAATAAGGTACCGTTTTATACGGGCGTTGCGTGGGTGCTAATCCTTCCGCACGTAACCGAGTCCCGAACCCAATTCTTCAATTTTCTCTGGTTTATAACGCAAACTTGAAATTGGTTTTAAAAATGTTTTAATTAATTTTAAAATGTTTTAGGAAACCGGTTTTAATAGGTGGCCGATCACACCTAGCTAAAAAAGATTGGTGGCGACTCCATGTCTTTTTCAAGGTCATTTTCAAAACCTTCATTTTTCAAGAGGAATGAATTAAGTCGACTTTTTCTCGGATTTTTTAATGTCACGCTTAACAAATATAAAGTCTTGCGATGAGACTTGTTATTTTTTAGGTTGCAACAACCACCAAATACTTGTTCACTTGTAAAATTCTAGATATCTTCTCCAGAAGCTTCGACTATCACCACCAAAGACTTGTTCACTTTTAAAACTGTGGGTATTGGTTATTGAAAACATGTTGAAAATTATACCCGAAAGCTTTGAGGTAGGATGCAAATGCTTCATGATGCAAATGCAAATGTCTTTGGTTGACGCAAATGCTTCTTTATGCAGATGCAGAGATTTAAACAAGATGCAAATGCTTCTTAGTGCAAATGTAAATGACCTGGATTGATGCAAATGTTTCTTGATACAAATGCGGAGATTGACAACGTGCAAAATGCTTCATGGTGCAAATGCAAATGGCTTAGATGGATGCAAATGCTTCTTGATGTAGATGCAAGGATTGACAATGTGCAAAATGCTTCTAAATGATGCAAATGCAAATTGCTTAGATTGATGCAAATGCTTCTTGGTGCAGATGCAGATGTTAGATAAGATGCAGATGCTTCATGTTGCAAATGCAGATGGCTTAATTGATGCAAATGCTTCATGGTGCAGATGCAGATGTTGGATAAGATGCAGATGCTTCATGGTGCAAATGCAAAGATTGACAACGTGCAAAATGCTTGCGAAGATCAATATTGATGCAACAACTTCATGGCATGATGCAGATGCCCCTACAAATCGTGTTCATGTAAGTGGTTTATGTATGGTGTAACTGCAGTTAGCACACAATAATGAGAATGCAATGATTCTAGAAATGATGTAATTGTTTGAGACGACGCAAATGCAAATATCCATGAAGGAAGTAAATGTAAGGGTAAAATGCAGATGCTTCTAGAATAGTGCCAATGTAAATACCCATGAATGATGCAAATGCTTGCCGACACTATTCAGATGCAAAGCTCAATAAAGAGATAAGTGCTCATGAGTGCTGCAAATTCCCCCGATCATTTTTTTCTTAAACTTTGGCTTAGCCTTTCATTTTTCCTCTTCAAATCAGAGTATATCTTGAACACTCGTGCCCCATAAGAGATCATTCCCTTTTCAGTCTTTGGCTATCTTTTTGCCCCAACAGTTTTCAAACTCTTATCAACAGAAGTCTGAACCGAGTTCTATTTCTTCTTCTCATATCTGGAAGTCAAGATCTACCCTAGTAGTTTCATACCTTTGGGTTAGAAAAACCCTTGTCTCATGTCAACATCAAAAATGATTATTTCAAAAATATTTTTACTTTTTTCCCATTCTAGAAAGAATTTTATGAGTCAAAAATATTAACCCTACAGTGTGTGATGTACAAATCTCTTGAAGACTGATGATCACTATTAGAAATTTTTTGAATGTCAATTTGGGTTTTTTCAACTTGAATTGAAAGGCTTGATACAACAGGATTTTGGTTGATCGAAGAAAACTTCACAACAAAAATCTATGTCCCTTCTAGGCTCACAAATGAAACAGGTTTTATAAAATACGAATTCCTTGAGAATCAAACAAATTCAACATTCTTTTAGTTTCCATATCAAGGCATTTTGACAAGCATCAAGATTGGCCAGGATGTTTTAACTAGAAAGTTTAATCTTGGAGGGAAAAAGTTTCAGTTAAATCAATCCTCCAAATGAGAGTTGACAGTTTAGGAGGTTCAGGAAGTCCTAGATGTTCCTCGATTTCTTCAAGATGACCTTCTCTTTTGTGGTATCGGCACTAACATAGATGACATTGAAAATTTCCATTTTACTCTAGACGGCCTTATTTTTGGGTTCTCGCTTTAAAGTCCCATTCTTTCCATTTTTCTATTGTTCCATCATGTATTTGAGAATTCTAAATTTTTCCTTAGTGAAATGATAATTCGATGAGATGGGATGGGATGGGATAGAATATAAGGAAAAACCCTTCAAGTTAAATATTCATGCTTGATCAAAATGGACTTTTAAAGTACATAATGTAGGCCATGGTTCGAGGATTAGAAAGAAAGGATAAATGGGCCCAAAATATGTGTTTGAGGGTAATCAGATCAAGGATCATTTCTTGAGGAGGATTCCCTTTTGAAGAATATGTCCCTTCTTTACTTTTCTTTCCTTCTTTTTTGACTTTGCTCATTTTCTTCTTTGCTTTTGGCTTTCATTTGCCACAGTTTTTCACAAATTTTTTTGTGTGCTTTTTCTTTTGTTTCCATTTCGCCATCTTTTCCTTTTTCTTTCGATAAAGTGAGCCCGTATTCATTTAGGATCTTAATTTGCTTTGTATCTGTCTTCGAGCGAGGACTTATTTCTCAATGATCTTTAAGAAGATCTTTCCTCGCATTTTCCCCCCATTGTAGGGGTGATCCTTGATTAGGGTGCAAAGGAGAAAGAACTCTTCGGCTCAAAATGGGTTACTATGGATAATTTCTTTTTGTGAAAGAGATATGAAAGATGGTCATTCATTATATGAAGCAAGAATATTCTCATTGAAAAGCAATCCCCAGGGAGAATAGATAATCAGAATTTCATTTTGCACTTTGGAATCATCCGAATTCTCATATGCATGATATCACAATTTTTCTTTTTTCTTTTTTTTCCTGCATGCCCCCAATGATTCATGCATTAATCCATCCTTATTCACCATGTATCCATCATTTCCACATATGATGCCCCGATTTGATTAACCATGAGAATTTGTATCATTACGAGGAACATTGTAAGTCTGGGTTTACACAGAAAAAGCTGAGCTTCAATCCTGGGTTTTTTGAAGAGACAAGAAAGAATATGGCCCAAAATAGGATAATATGGTTTAATCATGGTGCCCCGAGGTGTCAATCATGAAGTGATGTTTGGGCAATTGAAGTTTTATGGTTATTTGGAAAGGATGTGAATGGTTTTGGCACATCCTTGACACACACCGATTTACCATGATCTAGATTCTCGAAAGAATATCTCATTTGTTCGAGTTTCCAAGAAGTTCAAAAAACATTTCGAAAATTCCGTTCCTTTGCTCATAGCCTAAACTAGGATCTACATCTTTGCAATGACAATGGTTTATGAAGTTCAATCATTCATATTCCTTGAAGCATTAAGTCTTTCAAGTGATCTCGGTTCAAAGGGTTTAGGCATAGGAAAGCCCAAAAGAGAAGGGGAAGGTATTGGGCCATTTCTAACAATGATCATCAATATTCTCGAGACTGTCCATTATTTCATGTGAAAACCCTTTATTATTGTTTACCAATTTTTTTTCTCAAAGTTTCATTCTTTTTTGCAAATTCAAATTATTATTAATACATAATGAACACAAAACATTTAAATTCAAAATTTATTTATTTCATGTAGATGTCAACATGAGACAAGTGCTTTCATCATCACAGTGTGTAGAACTACATGCATCAGAAATCCTAATATGATTATGCACCATGTTTCTTATGACACTTGGCTTTCCCATCTTCAAAACTTATCGAACCAGCCTTGATGAGATCCCTGACCTTGTATTTCAAAGTATGGCAGTTCTCTGTTGAGTGGCCTTGATTGCCAGAATGATAATCGCAACACTCATTAGCATCATACTAGCTCGGATAAGGAGGCTTCAAAGGCTCTAAGTGCATGGGTGTCACAAAGTGGTTCTAGATGAGTTGAGGTAGTAGCTCACTGTATGACACAGGAGTTGGGTCAACCTGATTTCTTTCTCGCTTTTTATGCCCTCTTCGATTATTCCCAAGGGTGTTTGATTGATAGACAAATGTAAATGTTATCGCGGTTGTAGGCATTGGTTGGTAAGGATAAGAAACTTGAGAGGCGTTGTTCAGGGGAGGGTATAATGGCTAATACGAGGAGAATTGGGGATATGGGGCAAAGCCTTCCACGACTTGGGTATCTTTCTCTTTCTTTTTGAATGCCCTATTTCTCTCGGCATTGGATGTTCTTTCTCCTTCAAGTTTTTCATCCTTGATAGCATTCTCAATCATCTGCCGTGAGATTACCATATCCACAAAATTCTTTGTGGCATTGCCGACGAGTCTATCGTACAGGGCCCGTAGTGTATTCACAAAAAGGACGGTGATTTCTTTCTGTGTAAAAGGTAGTCGTACTTGGGCGGCCATGTCAATCCACAGCTGAACATATTCTTTGAAGCTCTCAGTAGCTATTTTCTCCATATTTTGCAAGGTGAGATGGCCAGGCGCCATATCGGTCATATATTTGTATTGGCTTAGAAAAACCCTAGCCTAATCATTCCAAGAGCGAATCTGATCCTTGCTCAACTGACTATACCACCTAATTGCGGACCCGTTGAGGCTATCCTGAAAACAGTGGATCAAAAGTTTACCATTATCTATATGACCCGTCATCTTTCGGCAGAATATAATGGTGTGGGCTGACGAATCGGTTGTCCTATCATATTTCTCAAAGTCGGGGACCTTGAATTTAAGAGGAATGACTAAATCGGGGACCAAGAAACCTTTTTTCGCATCTACACTCCTAAATACATCTGTACTTTCTACTGTCTGGAGCCTTTGCTCTAACAGCTGATATTTCCCTTGGGAATCTGCCAACTCAACCTCATTCACCGCAACTATTTTCAACTTTGCCTGTTCAGCTGGTTCAGCTGGATCATCTGAGTTCAGAATGTTGACAGGATTAACCGTGTTCTGAAAAGATTAGACATCTAACATTATGACCTTATTCTGACCCTTTTTTGCCTCCGACCCATCTCTGGCGGCCAGGTTTTTAGTGTATCCCTTTCCTTTGATCGAGGCAGACATCATCTCCATTAGTTTAGTCATCTGATCTCTAGATTCTACTTGAGATTTTGCCAACTGTTCTCGTAATTCTTCCTGTGCCTTTTCCATTCTTTCAATTCGGACAACTTGTTCATTCTCCATAGCTTTGGTTTGTATTATAAAGGTGTTCAGTACTTCTTATACCTCTGATTTGAAAAAGGAATTTCTTTAACAACTCTTAAAAACAAGCCAATTTTTATTTTATCCTCCCAAGTGCGTGTCGTGATGAAGGAACCATGAATGCAACTTGATGCCCGTGAAGCATAAACAATGTGATGTATGGACATATACAGTTGAAGCATGCTGACCATGTATGTAATAAATGCAATCACGATGCCAACATGATGCAAGCAAAGAATAAACAAATCAACGCATGGATATATGCAATGAATGACCATGTATGTTCCAGATGCATTTTCCAATGAATGATCCTATATAATATGAAAGCAACACGATATCAATATGATGCATGTAAAGAATAGACAAATTAATTCATGAACATATACAGAGAAATCATACTGACTATGTATGTCATGAATGCAACCTGATGCCACCAAGATGCATGTATGAATGAAATGTATGGTATGACAAATAATTGATCGGATGCAAAATGCAAAGTGGAAGATACATGGAGGAAATAAGAATCGGAGGAACTTAATCATCAACATCTCATAAATTTGAAGTATAACCAATTCATTCCCATATCATGTTCATAGGGTATAAACCATGTTTACAAAATCTGAGCAACGGTTAGAACTGTCTTTACATGCACTTTATTTTTCCTAATATCCTAAAGCTATAAGAGCCAGGTACTGAAAAGATCAAATTCCTGTTACATCATGAAAGACCAAAGTCAACATCAATTTCCCAACCCTATTTGGATTCCCAAGTCTTCCATCAATTAGTGTCTCCGGATCAACCACTTGGCATCTATAAGAGACTGCACTTTGTTCTTGAGTGGAATGCAGTCTTCAATGCTATGCCCAACAATCCCACAGTGATAGTCACATCTTGCATTCGGGTTATATCACTTGGGATATGCTGGTGATAGGGATTTCAATGGCACATAAGCAACCAGGTGATTTCGGATCAACATAGGGAAAAGCTATTGATAGTTGATTGGAATGGGATCAAAATGCCTTTGGATCTTGTTCTTGGGTTGTTTCTTAGTGACACACGGCCTAGGAGTTGGGGCACTTGAAGGTGGCATTAAGGCTCGAACCGGAGTGTTTACATGAAGAGGTGGCGGAATAACAAGGCAAGGGTATGGATTTGGACACGGGACCCTTGGAGGCAAGGGCGAAGCCAAACATATTGACGAGGGGGGGCTGAAATTAGATCAGCTCATGCGTCGCGTCGCGGCCTGATTTTTTTTTTTCAATTTTCTTAAACACGGTATGGGCTCGTTCACCCGTTTCATTATTCATTTAATATTAAAGAATAAAAAAAAATATTTTTATATTAATAATAATATTTTTGTAATTAAATTTAAATATAATTTTTTTTTTATTTAAAAAGTGATCCGAGCTGACCCTGATCACGAAAAGCATTGTCCAGACCTGCCCCATAAGCAAGTACAACCAGAATATACATATAAAGATTTAAAGTAAAAACAAAAATCATGTATGAAATAAACTTGTCTAAGGATAGGGTTATTCGTCGACTCGAATTGAATCTTGGACAAGTAAATTTTTTTACCATTTGAGTCTGACTTGACCTAGTCCATGAACTACTCCAGTATAAAATATTCAATTTAAATATTATAAATGATATTAAATTTTCTAACAATATATAAATTTCTTATAATGACATAAATTTTTTTTTTTAAATATTATAATTCATGTTGCATATGAAAAAATTTTAATAATAAATAAAGTCTCAACGTCAAAAAAATTTATTGTCTAATTAAAATATGCATAAAATTATTTCATATTATAAAAAAATCATAAGATTATATATATTTAGAAAAGGCAAAATAAGTTAAATGCACAATTTATATTAGATATTGTAATTGTTTAACTTTCTTTATTTATGTTTTCCTTATGAGCATAGAATGAAAAATATTAAGTAAAGTAATTAATGTAAATGCATCTATTTAATTGATTTGAAAAGGGAAATAGAGAGAATTAAGCTAATAATAATGAATGAGATTTAAACTAAAAAACGTTATCAAATTTATTATATCAAACACATTTTACAAATAGGGGGGCAAATTGAAGGGACAAACAAAATTTGAAGGGACAAACAAAATTTGGAGGGCCAAAAATAATTTTATTTTATTTCAAAAATCTTAAATTTTTTAAAGGGGGCCAAATTGAAATAAAATTTGAGGAGCCAAACATAATTTTACCCTTATATCAAAAATCTCAAAATAATTAAGGAGGGGCCAAGGCCCCTACCTCCCCCCTTGTCTTCGCCCCTACTTGGAGGTTGTACATAGTTCGAGATTCTTATCTTGGATGCTTGATAAGGTGCTTGATGGGGAAAAAAGTACGAACTGCCAATTGGTGGTGATGGAGTGGGACCCGGGGATCTCGTAGTGGTTATCCCAGTGGACGATTGGACCATAGTAGAGTGAGGACACTGGTTTGGACCTAGGATAAATTGCAGGGATTGTTTGGGATATGAGGTTTCTATCTTTCGTATCAAGCTCTCTGTTTTAGTCATTTTCACTACATTGTCCACAATTTCATTAGGGTTCAAACCTTTGTGGCATTGACAAGTGCAGGACCCAGTAAGGATTGTAAGTTCTGAACCTGATGGTTTTGGTTGATCCGAAGGCAATGAAGAGCCCTGAGAAAGTTCCATCTTACTTTTACCCATATCCACAACCATTTTCATCAATTTGGCAAGCTGTTCTTTCACCTCCCTGATTTCATGTCCAAGTTCCTCTTGATTGCGTTCCAAAGCACCCAATCGTTCCTCCGATTCATTCCTCATATCTCGAACCCCATTCATACAAATGAAATTGACATTATTATCATGAGATCAAGAATACAATTATGAATGTACATGCTCTATTCTTATATGCATGAATATAATGATGATTAATGCATGAAATGTACAAAATGCGAAGATGCTTGAGGAGATGAATTTTCATATTTATAACTGCTCAAACAATGTGTATGTTATGCAAAGAATGCAAATGAAAACATCAAGGAAAATAAAATCTTCATATCATTCTTTATTCTTTTTCAAAGTAGAAAAATTTTCATAGAATAAAAACTCTTTTTTTTTTTTAGGAACACCTAAAAAAAAATTTCAAAATAAACCAAAACAATAGGTTTCGGTATTATTACAAATGATGTGTGTGGAAAAGAAACAAAGCAAGTACAAGGGTACAATCATCAATTAAAAGTGAAAAAGTTAATGAACATGTGCCCCAACAGTATCTACCTTTATAGGCATCGCGGTGCCTTTGGGGCGGAATATCACAATTATTACGGGCGATGTACGTTCATCGTTGCCCAATCTACAATGCTTATTCAGAATGTAGAAATAAATGGCAAAAGATCAGAAGCATTTCTCCATGTGTTCCTAGCTTCGGTACCTATAACGAAAATTCGGCATGGCTTCGCCTAGGTTCACTATATGAAGGTGAATTAGATCTAAAAACCCCGAATTATTCCTCACTGTTGCCGGTGAAGGCTAGTAAGGCACCCTAATAAAAACGGGTTCAATTCATTATAGTATATTTTCCTAAGCCCATACGGAGGATGAATCATGAAGGCTTTAGGTACTTTATACTCCAGAAGTGTTTCACTAGCGCATACGGAGGGTCAATCACGAAGGCTTAGTTACTTTGCTTCCACTTAAAAGGACGTAACCCGGGTATAGGGCTCATGATATGCAAATTCAAGTGTAGTGTTTGAGGAGGAACAACAAACCTTTGACCACCTATTCTACACCTCTTATTCTAAATGCCCCAACAATTTATTAAAAGAACATTCAAGAATAGTGTAACGCATTAACCAACCAGAGAGCAGTAATAATATGCATGCAAATGAACATATTAAAAACATTTTGTTATTTTCAAAAATTCTCCTTATTTTAAAAAAATGTGGGAAATAGTTAAATACCAATTAAAACCGACAAAATCGAGACTATTAATAACACACGACTAATTCTAGGCCTGACTCTCTAAATGTTCCCAGTGGAGTCGCCAAGCTATTCCAACCTAAAAAATAACAAGTCTCATCGCGAGACATTACTCATTAAGTGTGACGTTGGAAGAAACAGAGGAAAAGACGACTTAATTCCTCTTGAAATAAAATGAGGGTTTGAAAACAACCTCGAAAAAGAAATGGAGTCGTCACCAATCTTTTTTTGCTAGGTGTGATCGGCCACCTATTAAAATCGGTTTTGTAAAACATTTTAAAATTAATTAAAACATTTTTTAAAACCAATTTCAAAGTTTACGCTTTTAAACCAGAGAAATCAAATAAGCGGGTTCGGGAGTCGGTTACGTGCGGGGAAGGATTAGCACCCCCACAACGCCCTTATAAAATGGTACCTTATTAATCGTGTGTTATCTGAAGTCTTGGTAAAAGTCAGTTTTAGATTTGGCATTTTAAAATAATTCCCAATTTAAAGAAAAATAATTCCATTTTTAATTGAAAATGACCTGGAATTTATTAATTCAAAAATTTCCTATATTCCCCGACAAACTCGGCAAAATATAGAAATTTTTATTTATTTGGAAAATCTCCAAATCATTTTCATTTTTGAAAGAAAGATATTCCTTTATTAATGATAATTGATGATATCCTCCCCAGCAAATCCGGTAGAGAACTCATGAATTATTTTAACTCGAGAATATCTTTATTTTTATTGAAAATCATTATCTTTATCAAAAATATTTTTAAAAAAGATGAATATGAACATATATAACATGACAAAAGATGACATAGCAAAATCTAGATAACATAGCATAATCTAAATAACATGGTAGAATCTAAATGACATGATATAATTTAAATGACATAGCAATAGAATTAATAACATGACATGATATGAGACATAAAATAAGATTATCATAAAATATGCATGTAAATGAAAAAACAATGCATGAACATAATAAACCCTAAATATATAACAAAATAATTAATGATTAAGCAAAAAGCATAAATAACATAGAATATCCAGAACCATGTAACCACCATGAGAACACCATGAAATCCAAATCAAAACAATAACATCACTATAGAATATTCATAGAAAAAATTACATATCATAGAATATGCATGAACATGGAAATTGCAATGCATGAAAGTGTATTTTTTCCTTTAAATAAGGACATCTGTATACCTAAAAAGATATCGACTACCTTAGGAAAAGACTTAAATCAGATTTTTCTAAATCAAAAATACTTTGTGATTGAATTTAAAAACAATTTGAATTTTTTTTTTTATGAAAATGGCACTATGGCCGTAACCCCCTTTTAAAAAGGCTCTATTTTCCTAACTTTGAAAACCCGGGTTTGACCACCCTTGACCCGACTTTTATAAAATCAATTTCTATGATTAAAATGACTTAGAAATTCACCGAAGATAGTAGCTATGGTTCTAAATCAGCCCCCTCTTAATGCATTAACCAAAACAGAAAATTATTTTCTTCTTGAAAACAAATCTGAGTTTTTTGACCAATTTTAAAATGTGATTTTTTTACCCATTAAAAAAATTTCAAAAAAATCTGAAAAAATTATATGAGACTTAGAAAATGCCGACCTATATGGAAGCAAATCAGCTTAATTTTTGTACTAAGGATGACCTACCCGAAATTCATGAAAGACAGAACACTGGGTAAAAAACTGTTTAACCAAAAAGCATTTTTTAACCTTTGATAAAACATCCAAAAATCATAATAAAAATATTAGAGACTCCTCTAAGATCCTATAACCAGTGGTAAAATTTTCTAAAAATTTGGACAAAGATTGCTTAATGAAAAACAAAAACCACAGAGGTAGAAAATCCAACTTGTACAAACCTTACTTTACCACAAGCATGCTCATGAGAGCTTGGCTTTGAGCCATTGACTGGCTTAAGTCAAAAATCAAGTGGGATGAGATGAAATGCATGAACAAACAGCAAGTTAAATGCATGAAATGCATGACCTAGTGCCTAAATGACATAGAAATATGCATGGAATAAAAGATGACCTAATGCCTAACATGAGATAGAAATATGCATGGTAATAAATGATAACTTAATGCCTAATATGTCATGAAATGTGCATGGCATAAAATGACAACCTAATGCCTAAAATGACATGGGAAATGCATGGCAATGTAATATGATATAATGCAATAATATGACATAGAAATATGCATGGCTATAAAATGATAACCTAAGACCTAAAATGATGACCTAATGCAATAATATGACATGTAAATATGCATGGAAGTAATATGAACATATAATGACCAAATGAACATAATAATAATGCAAGAACATGGCAAAACAAATACACAATTAGATGGCATAATGATGCAAAGCATGAATGAAAGAATGGTAGCCAAGTAATCATGATGAAAATGCAAATACACAAGGCAAAAATCACACATGGTAGCCGAATGGTCATGTTGGAAATGTGAGATTATGGCAAGGCAATAACACAAACATATGGCATGGAAAATATGCAATACATGAATTAAAGCATGGTAGCCAAATAATCATGATGAAAATGCAAAGATATGGTTAAGCAAATACACAAACATATGGCATGGTAATAATGAAAAGCATGAGCAACTTGATATAATAAAAACAGAAAATTAAAGTTAGTAAATAAAGCAAGTAGACATGAAAATAAATTATAAAAACAGAAAAATAAGAGTAAGTAAGTAAAGAAACTAGAAATAAGCTCCATATTTTGATTATTTTAGAAAGCTAAATCATCAAAACAAACTAACCTACCACAACCAACATAGGAATAAAATCAAACACAAGGCAATCACACATAAAGGAGGACATTCGGCCAACTCGAAAAATATAGTGAAAAAAATTTGTTTTTGATATTTTTTATGAAAACAAAAGATATGAGCCTTAAAAGGGAGTTTTAAAAACCTTTATTTCATAATAAAATAACAAGAAATCAGATGGAAAATAAGCAAATCAGCTTAGAAAAAGAAAGAAAAATGCAAGAGTTAGGTGCCAAAAGGCTACCTTTCAAAGCTATCTTTCAAGCTTCCTTCTCTTCAAAATTTTTCTTTGCTTTTCTACCACTTAGCTATTGCTCATACATGAAAATACTCAGCCAATCCCCCCCAAAGAATTAAAACCCCCCTCTATTTATAGTCAACCGAAAGGTCCCTCATGTTGTCATTTTTTTTCCTAGCTAGCAAGATCCAAAGGCCACTAATCAAAGATGATAAAAATGTGAATTTGCAACCATAGGATGAAGTGATCAGCTCCTAACCATAACCATTTGTCCAAGAATCCTAACCATAATGTGCTTATCCTTTCTCTTCATTCATTTGGCCACTTGGCAAGATCACAAAGGCTCAATCAAATAAAAACACCATCTTGCTATCCAATTTTGGCCCTTGGATGAAAGAAATCAGCCAATCCTCTTCTTCTTCATGGGCTGGCCAAATCGCCCTTAAAATTCCAGCATCTTCTCTTTTTTTTTTTAAATTGCAAAAATGGCCATTTTCGGTTTCTTCGATAAAATTGCACTTTAGCCTCCTAAACTTGATTAAATTGCAAAAGGACCCCAAATCCGGATTTTCTTCTTCCAATACCTCCTAACCAATATGAAACTCAGTTCTGGAATTTTTCATAATTTTCTGAGCCCATTTCCTATTTTTCTCGGATTTTTCTTTCAAAGATCCAGTTTGGTGCCTCCCAAATTTAGCCTTTTCAATTGAGCTTCGATTCTGGATTTTTCTTCACCAATATCTTCCAAATAATATAAAATTAAGATCTAGAAGTTTTGGTAATTTTTCGAGCTCGTTTCCTATTTTTCTCGAAATTTTCTTTTGGAATTTCAGCTTAGTGCACCCGAACTTTGCCATTTTTCAAATGAGCTTCGATTATGGATTTTTCTTCGCCAATACCTTGAAAATAATATAAGATTGAGATCTGAAAGTTTTGGTAATTTCCCAAGCTCGTTTCCTATTTTTTCCGAAATTATCTTCTAGAATTTCACCTCAGCGCACCCGAACTTTGCCATTTTTCAAATGAGCTCTAATTCCGGATTTTTCTTCACCAATCTCTTTCAGATGACATAAAACTCAGATCTAGATGTTTTCATAATTTTCCGAGCTCATTTCTTATTTTTCTCAAATTTTCCAAGATTGCCCTTTAACCCCTGAAACCTCGATTTTAATCAAAATGAGTCTGATTTCCAGATTTTCTTTTTCCATTGCCTTTGTTATATATTGAATTGGAGTTGGTCCAAAAACGCCCAATTTTTATGACCAAGTTCCCCTTCGATTTGATTTTTCTTTTTTTCCAATATCGAGAATTTCCTCGTTTTTCCATTTTTCTCCAACCGGCTCTTTTCTCGGAATTACTTCAAACCGAGCCTTGGGCTATCTTTGTTTACTCACTTTTCATCAATTAAGGGCTTCAACTTTACCGAATCGGGCCATCTCTGCAGTTTTCCCCAATTTTGTAAAATTTACCAAAAACCCTAATTTTCGATTTTCCTTCCAAATTGATTCTTCCTTTGGTTCTGCTTCCAATTGGCCTTTCCAATACCTGTATTCATTGATTATATTCCATTTGGAACCTCCAACTTCGACCAATTTGATCGTTTAAGTACTTTTCCACAAATTTACCGAATTATTTTTTAAAATTTTTTTATAATTTTACCTTATATATAGATACATTAAATTTCAACTTTTGATTACAAAATAAATAATATATTATAATAAAATTGATAATTAATTTTTTTAATAAAAAAATTATTTAATTACAACTTATCATTTTTTTTAGTATTAAATTTGGGTTATTATTGGTTTATGATCAGTTCAGTCTCGAGTTTGGATCATTTCGGGTTTGGATTTTTTCGTGTTTGAACAGTTTCAAGCTCGTATAATTTCGAGTCTGGGCCATTCCAGGTTTGAATTTTCTTAGATTCAGGTCTTTGACTATTTTGATAAAATCAAATTTGGACAAGTTTAGATTCGAGTTTTTTGGACGAATTTTAGGATTTAGATTCATTTTACCACCTCTACATGTACATAGTAGGACAAATAGAAATAAAAGATACAATCTCTTTGTAGACACCTAATTTTGTCCGGACCACTAAAACAGGTATGTTTTCTTCCTAAATTGATGTTCAGAATGTAAAAAGACTTTTTCATCCTGCATGTGGTACTCTGAGACTTAGTCTAAGAAGGCAAGCATAAAAATTCAAACTTGAAAAAGTTAACCCCAAAAAAGTCAACCCCAAAATGTCAACCCCAAAATGTCAACTACTGAAAAAGTCAACCCACTTTCAAAATCAAGATTTGAAGTTCAATTGAAAAATGGTGAAAGAATTTTGATAATCGGAGGTCTACATTGAAAGATACGGAGTTCGAAAGTTAGGTTACGAAGATTCAGTAGAAAGGAAACCCTAGTTCGGGAAATTTGGGGAAAAGTGCTTAAACGATCAAATTGGTCAAAATTGAAGGTTCCAAATCAAAGATAAGCACTGAATACGGGTAATGGAAAGGCTACTTGGAAGAAAAACTGAAGAAAAAGTCAATTTGGATGAAAACCGAGAATTAAGGGTTTTGGTGAAATTGGGGAAAATTACAGAAATGGCCCAATTCTGTAAAACAAAGCCCCTAATTGATGAGCAGTGAGTAAACAAAAATAGCCCAAGAGTCAGTTTGAAGAAAATCCGAGAAAAGAGCCGATTGGAGGAAAAATGGAAAAATGAGGAAATTTTCGATAGTGAAAAAAGAAAAGAAAAACTCAAATTGGAAGGGAATTTGATCGTAAAAATTGGGCATTTTGGACCAACTCCAATTCAATGTATGAAAAAGGCCCAAGAAAAGAAAATCTGAAAATCAGACTTGTTTTGAGCAAAACCGGGCTTCGGAGGCAAAACGGCAAAATTGGAAAATTTGGGAAAAATAGCAAATGAGCTCCAAAAATTCTAAAAATTTTCAGATCTCATTCTTAAATCATTTCGAAGAGATTGGCAAAAGAAAATCGGGATTCGGAGTTTGTTTGCGAAATGGCCAAATATCGGGTCCACTACGCAAAAATTCAAAGAGATAAATCTCCAAAAAATAGCAAATGAGTTCCAAAAATTCTGAAAATTTGCAGATCTCATTCTTAAATTATTTGGAAGATATTGGCTAAAGAAAATCTAGATTCGGAGTTCGTTTGCAAAATGGCCAAATCCCGGGCCTACTTTGTAGTAATTCAAGCAGATAAATCCTGAAAAAATAGCAAATAATCTCCAAAATTTTTGAAAACTTCCAGATCACACTTTTAAATTATTTGGAAGAGATTGGTGAAGAAAATATGGATTTGGAGCTCGTTTAAAAAATGGTAAAAGTTCGAGTACACCAAGGGGCAATTTTGGAAGAAAAATCCAAAAAAATAGCAAATGGGCTCCAAAAATTATGAAAACTTCCAGAATTCAATTTTTTATTATTTAGGAAGTATCAAAAAATAAATTTTGAATTTGGAGTTCGTTTGCTATTTAATTTGGTTTAGGGGTCAAAAAGGTCATTTCACCGAAGAAATCGATGAAGGCCTTTAAAAAATTGGAGATTAGGCTGGATTTTAAAAGGGCAATCAGCCAAACCCATAATGGAGACTAATTTTGCTGAGATTTTAGATCAAAGGGCCAAGAGTGAAGAGGAAGGTAGTTATTTTTCTTGATCAAACCTTTGAAATTGTGACACATGGACCAATGGATGGAGAAGGATGATGTCATATTTATGGCATCCTATTTATGACATCTTCATGACATCATTTTTAGGATCTGATTATTCCAATCTAATGGTAGGATTTTACATAGAAAGCATCTTCAATTAAAGGCCATTGGATCAAAATTGGTTAGGAAAAAACTACAACATTCTACACAATTCTTATACCATTTGGCCAAGCGTTTTTGGAAAGGGGGAATTCAGATTTTTGCTGGAGCTTTAGGGGCTGAATAGAGGCAGTAGCTAAGGGAAAAAAGAGAAAAAAAAAGGAGAAAGAGAGGAGAAAAAAGGAGATGAAAAAAAGAAAGGTTTGGCTTGCTACTTCTTGATTTGGAAAGCTAGAGCAAAGTAGCTATGTTCTTTCATGGTTTTCTCATACTTTGTTGACATGATTTTGATATTTTGAGTGTCATTTTATTCTCTTTTATGGAATAAACTTGTTTTTTAAAATAAGTTCTAATGAGCTTCTACTTTGTTTTTTTTTTTTTTAAAGAAATCAAGAAAACAAGTTTTTCTCTATTTTTCATCATGGTTGAATGAATCAATTTTGTTAAATGATTTTGTGTTTGATCTTGTTTATGTAATTTGTTGTTGTAGGTTAGCTTACTTGTGGTAGATTAGCTTGATTGTGGTAGGTTAGCTTGATTGAGGTAGTTTAGCTATAGACCACAATATGTGTTTGTGAAAATGTCTACCTATATTCATGCATTTGCATTATGATTGCTTAGTTTAGCATGTTTCTTTTTTAGTCTTGTATTTAGTATGCCATGTGTTTGTGTTATTTCCATGCATTTTCTAGGTCTAGGTCTCATTTGCATTGCCATGCATTTCATGCATTTTAGACCTAAGTTGCATTAAATGCCATGCAAGTTCATGTTAGGTCTAGGCTATATTCTCTATGCCATGCATATTTCATGTCATTTAGGTTTTAAATCATGAATTCAATTTGTTGTATGATCTTGCATTTCATGTCATGCCGCATGATTTATGACTTAGGCCAATCAATGGTTCAAAGTCATGCTCCCTTGAGCATACTTGTGGATAATTAAAGAGTTCTCAATTTGATTATTCTACCTTTGTGATTTTTTTTTTTACTTTTACCAATTTTTTTTTTTACTTTTTAAAAGTGTTAGATACTGTTTATGGTCTTTAGGAGAGTCTCCAACATTTTTATTTTGATTATTAAATGATTTTATCAAAGGCAAAAAAATGTGTTTTGGCAAAACAGTTTTTCACCCAATACTCGGACTTTCCCAATTTTTTTATGAAGTCATCTTTAATCAAAAAATTAATCCAATTTTTTATCGTGTATTTTTATATGTTCTGAGTCTCCAGTATTTCTTTAAGATTTTTTTAAAATTTTTAAAAATAGGTTAAAAAATCGTGTTTTAAAACCGGATAGTAGAAGCGGATTTGAATTCAAAAGAAAAACAATTGTTAAATTTGGCTAAGGCATTTAGAGGGGATTGGTTAGAAACTTTAGCTACTATCTTAGGTTAATTTCTAAGCCTTTTTATGCTCTAAAAATGATTTTATAAACCTCGGGTTAAGGGTGGTCAAGTCCGGGATTTTAACCTTAGGAGACTAGAGCCATTTTTAAAAGGTTTGGCTAGAGTTTCAATCTTCATTCAAGTTTCTTTCAAAATTGTTTTCAAACAAATCACAAAGTATTTTGAGTTTAGAAAATTTAATTTGATATATTTTCCTAAGGTAGTTGGATATCTTTTAGATATATGGATTTCCTTAATTAAAGGAAAAAAATACACTTTCATGCATTTTATATAATATGTGATTTTTGCTATGATATTTTTATTATTTTGATTTATATTATGGTGTTATGTTGTTTGTTATATTGTTTTGAATATTATATGCTATCTTCTGCTTTTTATTTAGTTATTTATTTTTGTCACATTATTTAGCATATATTATGTTCATGCATTATTATTTTATTTTTATTTTTCATGCATATTACATGATAGCATTATTTTATGTTTCATGTCATTTCATGTCATTTAAATTATTTTCCATGTCATTTAGATTATATTATTTAGAATATACCATGTCATTTAAAATATGCCATATTATTTAAATTTGCCATGTCATTTAAATCATATCATTTCATTTAGAAAATCATGTAATTTAAATCATAGCATTTCATTTAGAATATCATGTTATTTAAGTTGTTTCATTTCATTTAGAACATATCTTGTTACTTAAGATATTTTATTTCATATACAATATATTATGTCACTTAAGATATTACATTTCATTTAGGATATTTCATTTCACTTAGAATATACTATGATACTTAGGATATTTCATTTCATCTAGAATATACTATGCCATTTAAATTATATCATATCATTTAGGTTTTATTATATTATCTAGACTTTGCTATGTCATTTTATTTATGTCACACATGTTCATATTTATTTTTTAAAATGTTTTGAAAAAGATAATGATTTTCAACAAAATAAAGATATTCTCGAGTTAAAATAATTCATGAGTTCTCTGTCGGGTTTGCTGGGGAGAATATCATCAATTATCATTAATAACGGAATATCTTCTTTAAAACGAGAATGATTCGAAAAATTTTCCAAATAAATAAAAATTTCTATATTTTGCCACGTTTGTTGGGAAATATAGGAAAATTTTGAATTAATAAATTTCGGATTATTTTCAAATAAAAATGGAATTATTTTTCTTTAAATTGGGAATTAACTTGAAATACTAAATTTAAAATCGAATTTTTTACCGAGACTTGAGATAACACACGATTAATAAGGTACC
The DNA here is from genome assembly GCA_030761205.1 of Fremontodendron californicum. NCBI lineage: Eukaryota > Viridiplantae > Streptophyta > Magnoliopsida > Malvales > Malvaceae > Fremontodendron > Fremontodendron californicum. The sequence continues at coordinate 6,567,537 of JAULJL010000026.1, forward strand.
GTTTTATAAGGGTGTTGTAGGGGTGCTAATCCTTCCCCACACGTAACTGAGTCCTGAACCCGCTTCTTTGATTTCTCTGGTTTAAAACGCAAACTTGAAATTGGTTTTAAAAATGTTTTAATTAATTTTCAAATGTTTTATAAAATTGGTTTTAATAGGTGGCCGATCACACCTAGCTAAAAAAGATTGGTGGCGACTCCATGTCTTTTTCAAGGTCATTTTCAAAACCTTCATTTTTCAAGCGGAATTAAGTCAACTTTTCCTCGGTTTTTTCTAATGTCACGCTTAACGAATATAAAGTATTGCGATGAGGCTTGTTATTTTTTAGGTTGCGACAGCTTGGCAACTCGGCTGGGGAAATTAGAGAGTCAGGACTAGAATTAGTCGTGTGTTCTCCAAGTCTCAGTTTTTGTTGGTTTATCCGGTATTTAATTTTAATTCCCACATTTTTTTTAAAAATAAAAGAGAATTTTGAAAATAATAAAATGTTTTAAATATGTTCATATTCATTTACATGCATTTTATTTGTTTTCTAGTTATTTAATGTTGTAAATTACTATTGCATTCTTGTTGGTTAATGTGTTACACTATTTTTAATCTTGTTTTTAATATCTTGTTGGGGCATTTAGGATAGAGGTTAGGATAGTTGATGAAAGGTTTGATTGTTCCTCCTCACACACATTGCACTTGCATTTGCATATCATGAGTCTTATACCGGGTTCCGTCCCTTTAAGTGGAAGTAAAGTAGCTACACTCTCGTGATTAACAATCCGCATGGGTTAGCAAAATACTTCCGTAGTATAAATTACCTAAGCTCTTGTGATTAACAATCCGCATGGGCTAGGTAAATATACTCTAACGAATTGGACCCGCTTTTATCGGGGTGCCTTACTAGCCTTCACCAGCGACAGTGAGGAGCAATTTAGGGCCTTTAGAACCGATTCACCCTCATATAGTGAACCTAGGCGAAGCCTTGCCGAATTTTCGTTAGATACACCCAAGATAGGAACACATGGAGGGATATTTCTAAACCTTTTGTTACCTATTTTACACTATGAATAAGGGTTGTAGATAGGGCAACGATGTACGTACATCGCCCGTAATAAGTATAATACCCTGCCCCGAAGGCATCATGATGCCTAAATAATTAGATATTGCTGGGGCAAGTGTTCACTAACTTTTTTTGAAATTGAATATAAACATTCTTTTTCAAATATTTTTGCATTTTGCACATTTCATTCATGTGTGAATAAAGCATGTACATTTATGGTTGTATTATTGATCTCATTTTCTTGCAATAAACGGATGGTGATAATAATCCTTTTTGATGATTTTATAAGACCGGAAGTGTTGCATAAACATTTGGACATTGTACCATAGTAGGATCTACTACCCCGAAATTCTTTTGAAAATAATAGGTTTGGCTTTTCATGGAGAAAACATGTTTCAAGAAAATCATAGAGTATATTTGGAGGCAAATCTTCCATAATGAGATTTTTGAATAATCAAGATTTAGGTCCCACCAATTTCGTGTAATCATTGGTTAAGTTCTTTGTGTATACCTTTGTGTTAATTCATTTATTATTTGCATGTATCATTTTGACATCATGTTACAGTCCTAACATGCATGGTTATTCATTATGGAAGACATTTGTGATGTATATGGTCATTCTTTTTTTATACCTTTGTGTTAATTCATTTATTCTTTGCATGTATCATTTTGACATCATGTTACAGTCCTAACATGAATGGTTATTCATTATAGAATACATTTGTGATGTATATGGTCATTTTTTGTATCTACCTTTATGTTAATTCATTTATTTTTTTGCATGTATCATTTTGACATCATGTTACAGTCCTAACATGCATGGTTATTCATTATGAAATACATTTGTGATGTATATGGTCAATCTTTGTATCTACCTTTATGTTAATTCGTTTATTTTTTTGCATGTACCATTTTGACATCATGTTACAATCATAGCATGCATGGTCACTCATTGTAGAATACGTTTATGACATGCATGGTCATTATTTGCATATACCTGTGCATCAATTTATTCATTCTTTAAATGCATCATGTTTGGCATTAGATTGCATCCATGGCATACATAGTCATCATAATTTCCTTGTATATGCTCATGCATTAATCATCATTATATTCATGCATATAGAAATAGAGCATGTATATTCATTCTTGAGCTCATGGTAATAATGTCAATTTCATTTGCATGAAAGGGGATTGAGATATGAGGAATGAATCGGAGGAACGATTGGGTTCTTTGGAACACAATCAAGAGGAATTTGGACATGAGATCCGGGAGGTGAAGGAACAGCTTGCCAAAATGATGAAAATGTTTGAGGATATGGGTAAGAGTAAGGGGGAACTTTCTCAGGGCTCTGCATCGCCTTCGGATCAACCAAAACCATTAGGTCCAGAACATACAATCCTTGCTAAATCCTGCACTTATCAATGCAACAAAGGTTGCAATCCTGATGAAATTGTGGACAAAATCTTGAAAATGATTAAACCCGAGAGCCTGATACCAAGAATAGAAACCTTAGATCCCAAACAGTCCCTGCAATTGGTCCTAGGTCTAGACCAGTATCCTCTCCCTACTATGGCCCAATTGTCCACTAGGAGGATCACTACGGGACCTCTAAATCCCAGTCCATCACCAACAACTGGCAGTTCGTATTTCTTCCCTCATCAATCACCTTATCAAGCATCTGGGATAGGAACCTCGAACTATGTACAACGTCCAAGGGTCCCGTGTCCAAATCAATTCCTTTACCATGCTGTTCCGCCACCTCTCCATGTAAGCACTTCAGTTCGAACCTTAGTGCCACCACCAAGTGCCCCAACTCCTAGGCCATGTGTGAGTAAGAAACAACCCAAAAACAAGACTCAATAGCAGTATGATCCCATTCCAATCAGCTACCGAGAACTTCTCCCTATACTGATCCAAAATCACATGGTTGCCTGTATCCCGCTGAAACCCCTGTTACCAAAATATCCAAAGTGGTATAATCCAAATGCAAGATGTGATTATCACTGTGGAATTGCTGGCCATAGCATTGAAGACTGTATAGCCTTCAAAAAGAAAGTGCAATCTCTTATAGAGATCAAGTGGATTGATCCAAAGACATTGATTGATAGAGGGTTGGGAAAGCATAATTAGGATTGGGAGATTTACAGCAACGATGTAGAAAGACTTCGGTCTGATATGATGTAGTAGGATTTCACTTTTTCAGTAGCCGGCTCTTATAGCCTTAGGATGCTAAGAAGAATAAAGTGCTTGTAAAGACAGTTTTAACTACTGCACAGATTTTGTAAACATGGTTTATACCATTGTGAACGTTGATATGGGAATGAATTGATTATGTTTCAAATTTATGAGATGTTGATGATTAAGTTCCTCCGATTCTTATTTCCTCCGTGATATCTTCCCCTTTGCGTTTTGCATCCGATCAATTATTTGTCATACCATACATGCATCTTGGTAGCATCAGGTGGTATTCATGACAAACATAGTCAGCATGATTTTTCTGTATATGTTCATACACTAATTTGCTTATTAAATATATCATGTTAGCATTAGGTCACATTCATAACACACATGGTCAGCATGAGTTTCTTTGTATATACTCTGTATCAATCATTCATTGATTACATGCATCATATTTGACATAGTGTTGCATTCATAGCATAAATGATCATCCATTGGGAAATACATTGAAATATACATGGTCATTCATTGCATATATCCATGCGTTGATTGGTTTATTATTTGCTTACAGCATGTTACATGTCCATACATCATATTATTTAGGCTTCACGTGCATCAAATTGCATTCATGGATCCTTCATCATGACATGCACTTAGAGGGATAAAATAGAAATTGGCTTGGTTTTAAGAGTCATTGAAAAGATTTCCATTTCAAATTAGAGGTATAGGGAGTACTGAGTACCTTTTCAATACAGGCTAGATCTATTGAGAATGAACAAGCTGTCCAAATGGAAAGAATGGAAAAAGAACAGGAAGAATTGCGAGAACAGCTAGCAAAGTCTCAAATAGAATCTAAGGATCAGATGACTAAATTGATGGAGCTAATGTCCACCATAATCAAGGGATACACTGAAAACTTGGTCGCCAGAGAAGGGTTAGAGGCACAAAAGGGTCAGAGTGAGGTCATGATGTTGGATGGCTAAAACACAGTTAATCCCGTCAACGTCCTAAACTCAAATGATCCAGCTGAACAAGTAAAATTGAAAATGGTTGAGTCGAACGAGGTTGAGTTGGCAGATTCCCAAGGGAAATATCAGTTGTTAGATGAAAGGCTCCGGGCAGTTGAAAATACAGATGTATTCGAGAGTGTGGATGCAAAAGAATGATGTTTGGTCCTCGATTTAGTCATTCCTCTTAAGTTCAAGATCCCTGACTTTGTGAAATATGATGGGACAACCGATCCGTCAGCTTACATCACTATGTTCTGCCGGAAGATGACGAGTCATGTAAATAATGATAAGCTTTTAATTCACTGCTTCCAGGATAGCCTCAGTGGGTCTGCAATTAGGTGGTATAGTCAGTTGAGCAAGGATCAAATTCGCTCTTGGAATGATTTGGCTAAGTCTTTTCTGAACCAGTACAAGCATATGGCCGACATGGCACCAGACCGTCTCACCTTGCAAAATATGAAGAAAAGAGCTACTGAGAGCTTCAAAGAATATGCGCAGCGGTGGATGAGCCTGGCCGCCCAAGAACAACCGCCCTTAACTCAGAAGAAAACCACTGTCCTTTTTGTGAATACACTGCAGGCCCCATACTATGATATACTTGTCGGTAACAGCACGAAGAATTTTTTCGAACATGGTAATTTCATAGGAGATAATTGATAATGCTATTAAGGATAGGAAAATTGGAGGAAAATAACATCCAATACCGAGAGAAATGGGGCATCTGAAAAGAAAAAGGAAGATACCCAAGTCGTGGAAGGCTTTGCCCCACCTCCCGAATTCTCCTCGGATCAGCCATTTTACTCTACCTTGAACAATGTCTCTCAAGGTATTTATCCTTACCAATCTAACACCCTTGGGAATAACCGAAGGGGGCATAAAAAGCGAAAAAGAAATCAGGTTCACCCGATTCCTGTGGCATACAGTGAGCTACTACCTCAACTCATCAAGAATCACCTTGTGACACCCATGCAATTAGAGCCTCTGAAGCCTCCTTACCCTAACTGGTATGATGCTAATGAATGTTGTGGTTATCATTCTAGCAATCAAGGTCACTCAACAAAGAACTGCCCCGCTTTGAAGTACAAGGTCAGGGATCTCATCAAGGCTGGGTCGATAAGTTTTGAAGATGGGAAAGCCAAGTGTCATAATAAACATGGTGCATAATCATATCAGGATTTTTTGATGCATGTAGTTCTATACACTATGATGATGAAAGCACTTGTGTCATGTTGATATCTACATGAAATAAATGAATTTTGATTTTAAATATTTTATGTTCATTATATTTTAGAACTCATTTGAATTTGCAAAATACAAAAAAAATGAAACTTCATGAAAATTTGTGGTAAACAGTAATAAGGGGTTTTCACATGAAATAATGGACAGTCTCGAGATTATTGATGATCATTGTTAGTAATGACCTAACATTTTCCCCTCTTTTTTAGGCTTTCCTAGGCTGAAATCCCTTGAACCGAGACCACATGGAAAACCTAATATGAATGATTGAACTTCATAAACCATTGTCATCATAGGCTAAGCAAAGATGTAGATCCTAGTCTAGGCTATGACAAAGGAACGAACTTTTTGAAATTTGTTTGAACTCCTAGAAATTCAAACAAATGAGACATTCTTTCAAGAATTTAGGTTATGGTAATTTGGTGTGTGTCAAGGTTGTGCTGAAACCATTCATGTCATTTTCAACAACCACAAAACACTAATTGCCCAAACATCACTTCATGATTGACACCTTGGGGCACAATGATTAAACTAGATTATCCCTAGCCCCAGAGAAAACTCGTTTTTGGGTCATATTTTCCTTGTCTCTTCAAAGAACTCAGAATTGAAACTCAGTCTTTTCAAAATAGACCTAGACTTGCTATGTTTCCTCATTGATACCAATTCTCATGGTTAATCAAATTGGGGCATCATATGTGAAAATGATAGATACATGGTGAATAGGAGGGATTAATGCAAGAATCATTGGGGGCATGCAAAAAAAAAAGAAGAAAAAATGAAGAAAAATTGTGATATCATCATTATGAGAATTCGGATGATTCCAAAGTGCAAAATAAAATTTTGATTATCTATTCCCTAGGGATTGAATTTCAATGAGAATATTCGGGCTTGATATAATGAATGGCCATCTTTCATATCCCTTTCGTAAAAAAAAAATCCATAGTAACCCCTTTTGAGCCAAAAGAATTCTTTCTTCTTCGAACCCTGATCAAGGATCACCCTCTACACTGGGGGGAAATACGAGGAAAGATCTTCTCAAAGATCATGGAAAAATGAGTCTTAGCTCGAAGACAGATACAAAGCAAATTGAACTCCCGAATAAATACGGGCTCACTCTGTCGAAGTAAAGAAAAAGATGGAGAAATGGAAGCCAAGAACAAGACAAAACAAAAACAAAAAAAAAATGTGAAAAAGTATGGCAAATGAAAACCAAAAGCTAAGAAGAAAAAGAGCAAAGTCAAAAGGAATGAAAAGTCCAAAAGTGACAAATGCTTCAAAGAGAATCCTCCTCAAGAAATGATCCTTGATCTGATTACCCTCAAACACATATTTTAGGCCTATTTATCCTTTCTTTCTGAACTCTGAACCATGGCCTACATTACGTGCTTTAAAAGTCCATTTTGATCAAGCATGAATATTTAATTTGAAGGGTTTTTCTTCAGATTTTATCCCATCTGATCGAGTTATCATTTCACTAAGAAAGAAATTAGAATTCTCAGGTGCATGCTAGAACAAGAAAAAAAAAGGGAAAGAAGGGGATTCTAGGGCGAAAACCCAAAAACGGGCGGTCTAGAGTAAAATGGAAATTTTTAATGCCATCTATGTTAGTGCCGATACCACAAAAAAGAAGGTCATCTTAAAAAAGTGGTCATCGAGGAACATCTAGGAATTCCTGAACCTCCAAAATTCACAGCTTTTATTCGAAGGATTGATTTCAAAAACTGAAACTTTTTTCCCTCCAAAATTAAACTTTCCAGTTTAAACATCCCAGCCAATCTTGACGCTTGTCAAAATGCCCGGATATGGAAATTAAAAGAATGTTGGATTTGTTTGGTTCTCAATGAATTCATGATCTATAAAACCTGTTCCATTAGTGAGCCTAGAAGGGATATACATTTTTGTTGTGAAGTTTTCTTCGATTAATCAAAATTTTGTTATACCAAGCCTTGCCAATCCCAGTTGAAAAAACCCAGATTAACACTTAGAGAAATTTCTAACAGTGATAATCAGTCTTCAAAAGATTTTTACATCATACACTGTTGGGTTAATATTTTTTTGTTCAGAAGTTTTCAAAATGGGAAAACAAATAAAGATATTTTTTTTGAAATACCCATTTTTGATGTTGACATGAGACAAAGGTTTTTCTAACCGAAAGGTATAGAACTGCTAGGATAGGTCTTGACTTCAAGATATGATAAGAAGAAATAGAACCCGTTTCAGACCTTTGTTGATGAGAGTTTGAAAACTATTGGGGCAAAGAGAATAGCCAAAATGAATTGAAGATATACTCTGATTTGAAAAGAAAAAATGAATTTGAGAGGGTAAGCCAAAGTCTAGAAAAATGACCGGGGGCATTTGCATCACTCATGAGCACTCATCTTTTTATTGAGCTTTGCATCTGCACAGTGTCGGCAAACATTTGCATCATTCATGGGTATTTGCATGGGCATTATTCCATAAGCATATGCATTTTACCTTTATATTTACATCCTTCATGGAATTCGTATTTGCGTCATCTCAAGCAATTGCATCATTTCTAGAACCATTGCATTTTCATTATTGTGTGGTAACTGCAGTTACACTATTCATAGACCACTTACGAGAACATGATTAGTCGGGGCATCTGCATCATTCCATGAAGTAGTTGTATCAATCTAAGAGCATTTGCATCTGCATCAAGAAGCATTTGCATCAATCAAAGATATTTGCATCTGCATCAAGAAACATCTGCATCAATCAAAGATATCTGCATCTATATCATGAAGCATTTGCATCAATCCAAGCCATTCGCATTTGCACCACGAAGCATGAGCACCTTGTTAAAGACATGCTGCATCTCTTCTCAAAGCTTTTGGGTATAATTTTTAACACGAATTTTTTTTAAAAAAATGAGCAAATCTTCAGTGGTAATAGCCGAAGCCTCTGTGGAGATATCAAGAGTTTTAAAATTTTTTGAATAGGGAAAGTCTTTGGTAGTGATAGCCGAAGCCTCTGTGCAGATATCCAAAGTTTTAATTTTTTTTTTTTAGTTAGAAAGTATTTGGTAGTGATAGCCGAAGCCTCTGTGGAGATATCTTCTTTTAAAGTGAACAAGTCTTCGGTGGTGATAGCTGAAGCCTCCGGTGGAAATATCCAGGGTTTTATAATTTTGAAAAATGTGAAATCTTCTTCTGGAGGAGTTATCCAGAGTTTTACAGTTTTGAAAATGAGCAAGTCTTTGGTGGTGATAGCGGAAGCTTCTGGAGGAGATACCCAGAATTTTATTCAACATCTGCATCTACATCAAGAAGCATTTGCATCAGTCAAAGTCATTTGAATCTGCATCAAGAAAATTTGCATCAAATCAAGTCATTTAAATTTGCATCAAAGACATTTGCATCAACCTAAGTCATTTGCATCTACAACAAGAAGCATTTGCATCAACTAAAGACATTTGCATTTGCATCATGAAGCATCTGCATCCTCTCTCAAAGTTTTCAGGTATAATCGAACTCATTCTACTTCTCGAATGAGTCAAGTCCCTAGACCACTGCCGAGATATTTTGTTTTAAATTCGAACTTGTTCTACCTCTCAAATGAGTCGAGCCCCGAAACCACCCAGAATTTTACATTTTTAAAAATGAACAAGTCTTTGGTAGCGATAGCTGAAGCTTCTGGAACTGATACCCAAAATTTTTACAAATTTTAAAAAAAATGAACAAGTCTTCGGTAGTGATAGCTGAAGCTTCTGGAGGTGATACCTAGAATTTTACAAATTTTAAACAGTGAGAAAGTCTTCGGTGGTGATAACTGAAGCTTCTAGAGGAGATACCCAGAATTTTACAAATTTTAAACAGTGAGAAAGTATTCGGTAGTGATAGTCGAAGCCTTTGTGGAGATATCCAGAGTTTTAAATATATATTTTTTTTGAACAATGAGGAAGTCTTTGGTGGTGATAGCCGAAGCTTCTGGAGGAGATACCCGTAATTTTGAACACAGCTGAGAACAAGACAGGTTAAGACCCCGAGACCATCGTTGAGGTCATTTCTTCTCTTGCAAATCAAACTCGATTCCTTAAGACGGGTCGAGCCTTAATTAGTCAGGAAACTCAATTTAAGGACAAAATCTTCACTTTACAGCTTTAATAAAAAAAATAAAAAAAGATGAAAAAAATGAAAAATGAAAAAAATGAAAAAAGATGAAGGAAAAAATGGAAATGAATGAAAACTCCCTTTCCCCTTTTCTTCACATGTGATTTCACTAACCGAACAAAATTAGTATTTGTTTATCTTTGCCTGATTCCTGATTCCTGATTCTCAGCAATAGCCAAATAGAGGCATCTATAGACACCTAATTTTGTTCGGACCACTAAAACAGGTCTGTTTTCTTCCTAAATTGATGTTTCAGAATGTAAAAAGATTTGTTCATCCCGCAGGTGGTACTCCGAGACTTAGTCTAAGAAGGCAAGCATAAAAAGTGAAACTTGAAAAAGTCAACATCAAAAAAGTCAACCTTAAAAAGTCAACTACTGAAAAAAGCCAACCCACTTTCAAAATCAAGATTTGAAGTTCAATTGAAAAATGGTGAAAGAATTTTGATAATCCGAGATCTACATTGAAGATATGGAGTTCGAAAGTTGGGTTACGGAGATTCAGTAGAAAGAAAACCCTATTCGGGAAATTTTGGGAAAACTGCTTAAACGATCAAATTGGTCGAAATTGAAGGTTTCAAATCAAATATAAGCACTGACTACGGGTAATGGAGAGGCTACTTGGAATAAAAACTGAAGGAAAAGTCAATTTGGAAGAAAACCGAGAATTAAGGTTTTTGGTGGATTTTGGTGAAATTGGGGAAAATTGCAGAAATGGCCCAATTCGATAAAACAAAGCCCCTAATTGATGAGGAGTGAGTAAACAAGGATAGCCCAAGGCTCAGTTTGAAGAAAATCCTAGAAAAGAGCCGATTGGAGGAAAAATGGAAAAAACGAGCAAATTCCCGATAGTGAAAAAAAGAAAAAATCAAATTGGAAGGGAATTTGATAGTAAATATTAGGTGTTTCTGGACCAACTCCAATTCAATGTATGAAAAAGGCCCATGAAAAGAAAATCAGACTTGTTTTGAGCAAAACCGAGCTTCGGAGGCAAAAGGGCAAAATTGGAAAATTTGGGAAAAATAGCAAATGAGATCCAAAAATTCTAAAAATTTGCAAATCTCATTATTCAATCATTTCTAAGAGATTGGAGAAAGAAAATCTGGATTCGGAGTTCGTTTGCAAAATGGCCAAATCCCGGGTCCAATATGCAAAAATTCAAAGAGATAAATCTCGGAAAAATAGCAAACGAGTTCCAAAAATTTTAAAAATTTTTAGATCTCATTCTTAAATTATTTGGAAGAGATTGGCGAAAGAAAATCTGGATTCGGAGTTTGTTTGCAAAATAGCAAAATCCCGAGCCCACTATGTAGTAATTCAAACAGATAAATCTCGAAAAAATAGCAAATAAGCTCCAAAATTTATGAAAACATCCAGATCACACTTTTAAATTATTTGGAAGAGATTGGTAAAGAAAAATTTGGATTTGGAGCGCGTTTAAAAAATGGTAAAAGTTCGGGTGCACAAAGGGGCAATTTTGGAAGTAAAATCCAAAAAAATAGAAAATAGGCTCTAAAAATTATGAAAACTTTCAAAATTCAATTTTTTATTAGTTAGGAAGTATTAAAAAAATAAATTTTGAATTTGGAGTCCGTTTTCTATTTAATTTGATTTGGGGGTCAAAAAGGTAATTTCACCGAAGAAACCGAAGAAGGCCTTTAAAAAATTGGAGATTGGGCTGGATTTTAAAAAGGCAATCAGCCAAACCCATATTGGAGAGTGATTTTGCTAAGATTTTAGATCAAAGGGCCAAGAGTAAAGAGGAAGGTAGTTATTTTTCTTGATCAAGCCTTTGAAATTGTGACACATGGACCAATGGATGGAATGGGATGATGTCATATTTATGGCATCTTATTTATGATATCTTCATGACATCATATTTAGGAGCTGATTATTCCAATCTAATGGTGGATTTTACATAGAAAGCATCTTGAATTAAAGGCCATTGGATGAAAATTGGTTAGGAAAAAACTACAACATTCTACACAATTCTTATACCATTTGGCCAAGCCTTTTTGGAAGGGGGGAATTCAGATTTTTTCTGGAGCTTTAGAGGCTGAATAGAGGCAGTAGCTAAGGGAAAAAAGAGATGAAAAAATAAAGAAAGGAAAAAGAGTGAAGAAAAAAGGAGATGAAAAAAATAAAGGTTTGGCTTGCTACTTCTTGATTTGGAAAGCTAGAGCTAAGTAGCTATGTTCTTTCATTGTTTTCCCATACTTTGTTGACATGATTTTGCTATTTTGATTGTCATTTTATTCTCTTTTATGAAATAAACTTGTTTTTTAAAATAAGTTCGAATGAGCTTCTACTTTTTTTTTTTTAAAAAAGAAATCAAGAAAACAAGTTTTTCTCTATTTTTAATCATGGTTGAATGAATCACTTTTGTTAAATGATTTTGTGTTTGATCTTGTTTATGTGATTTGTTGTGGTAGGTTAGCTTACTTGTGGTAGATTAGTTTGATTGTGGTAGGTTAGCTTGATTGTGGTAGTTTAGCTATAGACCATGCCATGTGTTTGTGAAAATGTCTAGCTATATTCATGCATTTGCATTATGATTGCTTAGTTTAGCATGTTTCCTTTTTAGTCTTGTATTTAGTATGCCATGTGTTTGTGTTATTGCCATGCATTTTCTAGGTCTAGGACTTATTTGTATTGCCATGCATTTCATGCATTTTAGACCTAAGTTGCATTAAATGCCATGCAAGTTCAGTTTAGGTCTAGGCCATATTCTCTATGCCATGCATTTTTCATGTCATTTAGGTTTTAAATCATGCATTCAATTTCCTGTATGATCATGCATTTCATGTCATGTCACATGATTTATGACTTAGGCCAATCAATAGTTCAAAGTCATGCTCACTTGAGCATACTTGTGGAAAATTAAAGAGTTGTCAAATTGATTATTCTACCTTTGTGATTTTTTTTTACTTAGTCAATTTTTGTCTAACTTTTTAAAAGTGCTAGCTACTGTTTATGGTCTTTAGGAGAGTCTCCAACATTTTTACTTTGATTTTTAAATGATTTTATCAAAGGCAAAAAAAATGTGTTTTGGCAAAACAGTTTTTCACCCAGTACTTGGAGTTTCCCAATTTTTTTGGGAACTCATCTTTAATCAGAAAATTAAGCCAATTTTTTATCGTGTAGTTTTACATGTTTTGAGTCTCCAGAATTTGTTTTATATTTTTTTGAATTTTTAAAAATAGGTTAAAAATCGTGTTTTAAAATCGGACAGTAGAGGCAGATTTGAATTCAAAAGAAAAACAATTGTTAAATTTGGCTAAGGCCTTTAGAGGGGATTGGTTAGAAACTTTAGCTACTGTCTTAGGGTAATTTCTAAGCCTTTTTAAACTCTAAAAATGATTTTATAAACCTCGAGTTAAGGGTGGTCAAGTCTGGAATTTTAAACTTAGCAAACTAGAGCCATTTTAAAGGGTTTGGCTAGGGTTTCAATCTTCATTCAAGTTTCTTTCAAAATTGTTTTCAAACAAATCACAAAGTATTTTGATTTTAGAAAATTTAATTTGATATATTTTCCTAAGGTAGCCGGATATCTTTTTAGATTTACGGATTTCCTTAATTAAAGGAAAAAAATACACTTTCATGCATTGCATTTTCCATATTCACGCATTTTATATAATATGTGATTTTTTCTATGATAATTTCTATGATATTGTTATTATTTTGATTTATTTTATGGTGTTATGTTGTTTGTTATATGGTTTTGAATATTACGTGCTATCCTATGCTTTTTATTTAGTTATTTATTTTTGTCACATTATTTAGCATATATTATGTTCATGCATTATTATTTTATTTTTATTTTCATGCATATTACATGATAGAATTAATTTATGTTTCATGTCATTTCATGTTATTTAGATTGTATTCCATGTCATTTAGATTATATTATTTAGAATATACCATGTCATTTAAAATATGCCATATTATTTAAATTTTCCATGTCATTTAAATCATATCATTTCATTTAGAAAATCATGTCATTTAAATCATATCATTTCATTTAGAATATCATGTTATCTAAGTTGTTTCATTTCATTTAGAACATATCATGTTACTTAAGATATTTCATTTCATATAGAATATATTATGTCACTTAAGATTTACATTTCATTTAGGATATTTCATTTCACATAGAATATACCATGATACTTAGGGTATTTCATTTCATCTAGAATATACTATGCCATTTAAATTATATCATATTATTTAGGTTGTATTATATTATCTAGACTTTGCTATTTCATTTTATTTATTTCACACATGTTTATATTCATTTTTTTTAAATGTTTTGAAAAAGATAATGATTTTCAATAAAATAAAGATATTCCCAAGTTAAAATAATTCATGAGTTCTCTGCCGAGTTTGCTAGGGAGAATATCATCAATTATCATTAATAACGGAATATCTTCTTTGAAACGAGAATGATTCGGAAAATTTTCTAAATAAATAAAAATTTCTATATTTTACCCTGTTTGTTGGGAAATATAGGAAAATTTTGAATTAATAAATTCCGGATTATTTTCAAATAAAAATTGAATTATTTTTCTTTAAATTGGGAATTAACTTGAAATACTAAATTTAAAACTGACTTTTTTACCGAGACTTGAGATAACACACGATTAATAAGGTATCATTTTATACGGGTGTTGTGGGGGTGCTAATCCTTCCCCACACGTAACCGAGTTCCGAACTTGCTTCTTTGATTTCTCTGGTTTAAAACGTAGACTTGAAATTGGTTTTAAAAATGTTTTAATTAATTTTAAAATATTTTATAAAATCGATTTTAATAGGTAGCCGATCACACCTAGCTAAAAAAGATTGGTGGCGACTCCATGTCTTTTTCAAGGTCATTTTCAAAACCTTCATTTTTCAAGAGGAATTAAGTCGACTTTTGCTCGTTTTTTTTAATGTCACGCTTAATGAATATAAAGTTTTGCGATAAGACTTGCTATTTTTTAGGTTGCGACACTCTTCACTACCTCACTCACTCTATTATGATCTCTTTCTCTCTTTCCTTAAATTTCAGAGAGTATATCATGAAAATAATCTCTGGTGCCCCCCTTATTTTTGTAAGACCCGATAACCATTCTGAGCTCTAAACGAGTCCTCACTAAATGTCTCAACCCGTATTCATAACCATTTAAAAGACCGCAAAAACATACCAGTTCAATTAAAATAAAATGATTAAAATGGTTGCTTAAAAATGATAAATACTATGAATTGACAAAGTCAAAAGTAAATTTATATCTTCGAATAAAATTTGCTTCTCAATTTTTTTTAAAAAAAGTACATATGATGACCCAAGGGTGAATGGTAAGTAGTTAGTGTCCTCCACCAGTTCCATGGTTGAAAGATAATTGTTTTGGAAGCGCAAAAATTGCCAATAAAGCACTAATGGCAGCCACAATAAAGCCCAATACAAATGTTGGTAAGCTTCCGCCCCTAAATGCTGCATCAAGCGGTCCACTAACAATCGATATATACATCTGTGATATTTTCCAAATTAAGTCAATTAATTATATATATATATATTTATGAATATGAGTATAGCAATGAAAAAAAACAATATTAAATATTACCTTTCTTAATGAAAAATTATCAAATTCATGTTTGAAGGAATATAAATTAAGAGTTCATTTTTGATACACTTATTGTGAAATTCTTTTAAGTTCACAAGCAGGTTAAGAGGTTCCCTCATGCCACACTTTTTTTAATTAGTTTTTATTTTTTTCACAATACATTAAGAGTATGTGTCACCCTATTAACCCTACTTGTACGATGTAATAGTCTCAATGTCAGTAAATGTGATAACTTCTCTAGAAATTAATTATGGATTTTGCTCTTCTTTCCTCTTAAACAAAATCTAATCGAATGTAAAGTAAATGAGCAGAGAAATTTTTACTTGTGGGATAACTATTGACAAGTTTACCACTCCCAAGGAAAGCCCTACAATTTTTAGAGCATAAAAAATAATTATTAGAAAATGGAAAGGCTAGCTAGCTTAATATATTACAAGCAAAGCAACCACAACAAGAAACAAGCAGCAATAATTACCCTGACCACCACCAACGATCGAGCAATAGATAGATGCCAAAGCGAATGGAATGCTGAATGTTACCAGCATAAAACACCAAAATAAGTTATTATTGTTAGAGTATATATTTTGGGGTTTTTTATTTTTTTATTATATATATATATAATCATACATATCTATATATAATTCCTATTTAATTAAGTTTTAAATTTAAATTTATTTATAGTATTAAATATTAATGTAATTTATTTTAATATTTTAATAAAATGGGCTTGGGCAAAGGAGAATAGTGCCCAAGCATGAGCTTGACATTTAGAGGTGCTAATCCAATTTGACTCATAAATATCTCTACTTATGGCATTTATTAACAAAATTTTGAAATTAATAATATTATTTACTCATTATACCATTATTTCAATCTTAGTTTTTCAAATTAATAAATTAAAATTTTTATTCAAAAACAAAAAATGATCAAATTTTAAACTAAATTAGTACACATTTATGTAAAGAGTAAAGAATTAATATGAATGGAAACAAACCGCAAGTGGAATACACAACGATCCAAACACAGCCTAGGTAGTGCTTTTGATGTTGCTTGGAGGGGCTAAGATTTGAGGTCCATTTGTAGCTCTCCAAGACTCGGCAACCTTGGTGATCCACACTGTCCCTGCCAAGCATGCAGCCAAAATAAAGTTCACTACACCCCACAAATTCTTAACCCCACCAATCAAACGGCTAACAGGCTCCAGTCCCAACGAAGCAAACCCTAACACAATCGAGTTAACCATCAAACCCAATGCACCCGCGCGCACTCCATCATCGTACAATTTTTCTTCAGCTGCATCCCCCCCCACATTCCCTCCATAAACTTCTTTTCCCATCCAGTCAGTATCGTCCAACAGGAATGGAAAACAGGCGATCCAATTAAGGCAAGTGACGAGAAGCAAGATCCACATTGGCTTCTTCATGGTCTTGAATGCTGTTACCAACTCCACAAAGAAAGGCCCAGATGATTTTCTTTCATCTTCTTTTAGAACATCGTTACCCGTTAATGGTGTCTATTTCACAGTTTTAATCGCTATTATTGTCACCGACAAGAGTAAAATAATATCAATGATGAAGCAAGTTTTGAGGTTTGCACAGTAAACATCACATGCAATCGCTTTTATGAAAGGGAAGAATTTATGGAGATGTGAATAGGAACCAGCTGCGTAACCCAAAACGTTTCCAATAGCTATGAAAAAAGAGTACCATGCATTTGAAATTCTGATTCTTTTATGATCATTTGCGGAAAGATCAGATGGGAAAGCACGACATGGATCTTGTTACATGTTGTTAGCCACATCTAGAATCCAAAAACCTATAACGAAGATAGCAACTGCTCTTCGCTTACTGGACTTTTCTAGTGAAGCACCAGCTCGGTGCCCTATGTCTTTGGCAAAGCCAATAAGGAAAACAGCCAAAGCAACGAAACATGTTTCATGTCACGTACTAAGCTTTGCCTCAATTGAAAGTTAGCTCGTGCGGCCCTTGGATGGACGCTTCTACACAAGTCAGCCAAGTTCTCTTGATTATCTAATCAAGCAACAAGCAAGTCACTAGTTAGTCTCAAGGCCACATCGCGATATCACGGGGCAGAACAGCTGCACACCGGTGACCCCCGATGCCCCCAAAGGAAAAAAGTTTTATTAGTTTCGAAAATAGTACAAAAGATTTCTACCAAGAACCATTACAATCCGTCGACTGCTCACCCTAGATGAATGGGCTAACACATACCTTAACCAGTGAGGCAGCCCAACAATCCGTCGACTGCTCACCCCCTATAAAGAGCTTAAGAGCTTTTACAAGATTTCTACCAAGAACCATTACAATGTTTGAAATGGGGACACTTTTACTAAGACATGATGGCTACCTTCCCATGGCACCTCTACCCGATCATGGCCCTATATTGGCTCATGACATCTTCCCCCATTCAATCTGTCGACGTCCACGTTGACTTGGTTACTAGGAATTCTTCAATCTTCTAATTAAAGGCTCGAAAGTCATGCTCTCTCTCCCAACTAATTTCCTCTGGACCTAAGCCCTTCCATTTGACTAGATACTCCTTAATGGTCCTCCTAGACACTATGGTTACCCTGTCGGCTAAGATTTCTTCAACTCGTCGCTCTGACGGTGGCTTCATGCTGATGGCTTCCCTGGTTGTTTGACTACGACTTGCATCTAAAGGGTCTACGTGATATGGTTTCAAGTTGCTCACATGGAATATCGGATGCACCTTCATCTACTTGGGTGGATCAATCTTGTAGGAAGCATTTCCCACTTTGGAAAGGATAGTCACTAGACCTTTATATTTACACACCAACCTTCGATCCCGCTTCCGTAGGAACCTGAGCTGTTCAGGCACTAGTCTGACAAGCACTTGATCACCAATCTTGTAGTGGTGTGCCCTTCGGCCCTTGTCTGCCCACTTCTTCATGCGTTTGGAGGCCTTCTCTAAGTATGCTCAAGCAATGTCCGTGTTCTGCCTCCATTCTTTTGTGAGATTGAAGGCTCGAGGGATTTTCCCTCGGTATGGCTCTTTGGATATGTGGGGCAAAATGGGTTGTTGCCCGAAAACAATCTCAAAGGGACTCTTGTTGGTGGAGGAACTCTTCTTGACATTGAAGCAAAATTGAGCCACATCTAACAACGGAGGCCAATTCTTCTGATTTGCTTGCACAAAATGTCTCAGATACTCTTCTAGCAACCCATTGAACCGTTCGGTTTGCCTGTTCAGTTGTGATCCTAGAAGTTTGAAGAGCTCTCTCTAGATAGACCCCGTGAATCTTGGATCCCTATCACTGATGATACTTTGTGGCACACCCCAATACTTGACCACATTCTTAAAGATTAGGCGAGCCGTGTCTTCCGCAGTGCAATACTTTTGGGCTGGGATGAATGTGGCATATTTAGAAAAACGATCAATCACCACCAAAATTGACCCAAGTTCGCCAACTTTATTGAGATCAGAGATGAAGTCAAGGGAGATACTTTCCCAAGGTCGTGTAGGCACCGGTAAAGGTTCAAGCATGCCTGCTGGTTTTCACTTCTCCACATTGTCTTGTTGGCAAATGAGGCAAGTCTTTGTGTAGGCCATAACATCTTCCCGCATTCGCGGCCAGTAGTAACCTTGTTTTAGTAGGGCGAAGGTACGTTGGCAACCAATGTGGCCGGCCCAAGATGTGTCATGACATTCCCACATGAACATTTGTCTCAGATTCCCTTCTCTTTGCATAAACAATCGTGGCCCCTTTGATAATAGAGCCCCATTCTCCAACCAAAAATACTTGGACTTCCTGTCTTCTACTAACTTCTTAATGGAAACGACTTGTGGGTTTTTCTTCAAATTCTCCTCAATGGACTTCCCTATGTCTTTGGTCACCTTAGTAGCTGACATTGGGGTGACCTTTCTAAGTACTGCTAATTTTGCTCGTCTATTGAATGCATCTGCCACTTGGTTGGTGCTTCTCGCTTTGTGTTCAAAACAAAAATCAAACTTGGCCAGAAATTCTTGCCATCTTGCTTGTTTGGCTGTTAGCTTCGGTTGGGTAAGAAAGTGGCTAACTGCTGTATTGTTAGTCTTGACAACAAAATTAGAGCCTAGCAAGTAGTTTCGCCATGCCCTTAAACAATGAATCACGGCTAGAAGTTCTTTCTCTTGGATGGTGTATCTTCTTTCTGTCTTACTCAACTTCTTGCTCTCGAAGGCGATCGGGTGTCTTCCTTGTAAGAGTAACACTCCAATGGAAAAATCTGATGCATCTGTTTGAACTTCAAAAGGTTTTCCAATATCAGGAAGAACCAACACGGGATCCCTCATCATCACTCATTTTAGACCCTCAAATGCCTTTTGGCATTGGCTTGACCAACTTCACTTCTCTCCCTTCTTCAATAGATCAGTGAGTGTCGTTACCCTCTGAGAGTATCCCCCAACAAATCTTCTACAGTAATTGGCAAACCCAAAAATGATCGAAGCTCACTGACATTCTTTGGAGTCGCCCATTCTCTAATTGCCTTGACCTTGTCCATGTCCATACGGATGTGTCCCTGCTGGATGATGTGCCCCAAAAAATGTATTTGGGTTTGAGAAAATGCACACTTCTCCCTTTTCACATATAACTGGTTTTCCCGAAGCCTTTCGAACACTAGCCGTAAATGTTTCTCAGGTTCCTCTAACGTAAAGCTATAAACCATGATGTCTTCCAAGTAGATGACAACAAATTTGTCAAGGTAGTCATGGAACACCTGGTTCATTAGAGTACAAAATGTAGTAGGAGCATTGGTTAGTCCAAAAGGCATAACTAGGAATTCAAAAGCACCATACCATGTTACACAAGTTGTTTTCGGTTCGTCCCCTTCCGCAATTCGCACTTGATGATAACCAGACCTAAGATCAAGTTAGCTGAAGAACTTGGCATGGCTTAATTGATCAAATAGGTCCGCGATAAGAGGGACCGAGTATTTGTTCCTTACTGGACCTTGTTCAGGGCCCTATAGTCAACATATAGCTACAAACTTCTATCTTGCTTTTCTTTGAAAGAGCACTAGAGCTCCAAATAGTGCCTTTGATGGTCTAATGAAGCCAGATTGCAATATCTCATCCAACTGTTTTCTTAATTCGGCCAATTCCGGAGGAGCCATACGATATGGACCTTTAGCTAGAGGTTTCACCCTTGGGAGTAGCTCAATCTCATGGTCTACCGTTCTTCTAGGTGGTAGAACCTTGGGCAATTATTGTGGCATCACATTTTGAAACTCTTGCAACACCTTTTTCACTCCATCCGGCACAGGATCTGAGTTGGCCTCATCCTTATACATCGGCATGGCCACATAAGAGGGCTTGCCTTTTTCTACTCCCTTATTGAATTGTAGTGCTGATATGATCTTCTTCCCACTCCTTGGAAGAATCGTAGTTGGTACTACACATGGACGGTCCCCCAAGAACAACAAGCAACTGGCAGCGGGAATTGGGATTGCCTAGGCCGCGATCATGAAATCCAATCCTAAGACAACATCAAAGTCGTCCACGGGGGAAACCGTGAAGTTAATGCCTCCTTCCCATGGCCCGATTTTGGTCATCACATTCTTGGAGCTTTCACTGATTGCGGAGACTGGCGAGTTAACTGCTTTTATTTGCCCGCAATCCTTGGTAACTTTAAGATCACACCTCTTTGCTTCTTCGGGTGAGATGAAGGTGTCGGTTGCGCCTGTGTCCACCATGGCACTCGTTGTCTTACCATTCAACACTACCTCAACATACACAAAGCCCCGCTCAAGTTCCTTCTTCAACTTGCTCAATTGTATATGCAGGGCATTAAGGAATCGTATGGAGCCCATCCTCGCTGGCTCATTCTCGACTTCTTCAACTGATTGGTGAGAGTGGCCTCCTTCTTGTGACGAGGTTACTAAGGCATTCAAGGAACCTCTATGTGGACATTTTGCTACTCGATGCGGTCCTTGACACAGGAAGCAAGCTAATGGTTGTCTTGGCTTGAAATTTGATGCATTGTTTGTCTTTGGTTGTGGTGTATCTCTACCAGGTGGCCTCCTATCCGCTCCCCCACTAAAGCGTCTATCCACTCTAGCCATATTTCCCCCACTTCCAAAGATAAAGCTACTGCCACTTGATGGAGGGGTATTATGCTTTGATGGGCCATCGTTGTAGTCATTCAGACGTTCGGTGGCAGCCATGGCAGTGGCCACATCTTGGACCTTTTGCCTTTGTAACTCAGTCCTGGCCCAAGGTTTGAGGCCCTCAAGGAAATAGAACATTTTATCCTTTTTGGACATGTCCGTTATATCTAGCATCAAGGTAGAAAAGCCCCTTACAAACTCCTACACCGTCCCTGTTTGCACCAATTCCCTAAGTTTTCGTTGAGCCATGTATTCCACATTCTTAGGAAAGAATTAGCTTTTTAGTTCTCGCTTGAGGTCACCCCAAGTTTTGATAGGGCACTCATCGTTGACAAACTTCGAACGCCACCATAGCTTGGCATCCCCAGCAAGATACATTGCGGCCATAGCAACCTCATCTTCTCTGAGTCTGTGTGCACGGCCCGGAAGTATTGCTCCAAATCAAACAGGAAATTATCAAGCTCTTTGGCATCTCTTGCCCCCTCATAGCGTCGAGGTTCCGGCACCTTGGCCCTTTTCCCCATGTCCACAGAGCCAGAACTAACCCTGTCCATGGCCATTTGTAGCATGCTCACCTGAGCCTTGAGTTCCTCGAACTCTCTTTGGATGATGATTATGGCATCCCCTGTTTCTTCACCCAAGTTGTTTAGCGTATCGGACAGCTCCTGCTGGGCTGCCTCGATATCTCTTGCTTGGTCATAGATGACCATATGAGCTTTTAAAGTGGTCACCGAGGCCCCAACCTCCTCAATCCTTTCTCGGTCATCTGACCCACCTCGAGTTGTAACCATCTTTTGCTTTCTTACAAGAACTTCTCAACTGTGCTTTGATACCACGTGTCACGGACTAACCTTTGCCTCAATTGAAAGTTAGCCAGTGCGGCCCTTGGATGGATGCTTCCACACAAGTCAGCCAAGTTCTCTTGATTATCTCATCAAGCAACAAGCAAGTCACTAGTTAGTCTCAAGGCCACATCGCGATATCACAGGGCATAGCGGGTGCACACTGGTGACCCCCGATGCCCCCAAAGGAAAAAAAAAGTTTTATTAGTTTTAAAAATAGTACAAAAAGATTACAAAAGATCATCGAGTCTTCCCCACTATCATTGGGGCCAAAGGGGCAGCTCTAGATGAGTGGACTAACACATACCTTAACCAGTGAGGTAGCCCAACAATCCGCTGACTGCTGACCCCCTATAAAGAGCTTAAGAGCTTTTACAAGATTTCTACCAAGAACCATTACAATGTTTAAAATGGGGACACTTTTCCTAAGACATGATGGTTGTCCTCCCATGGCACCTCTACCCGGTCATGGCCTTATACAAGGTTGGCTCATGATACTCCGCCAATAATAAAGGGTCGACGACGACCGAAGTGAGAGGTGCAACGGTCACTATTGTAGCCTACAATCGATTGAACAAGCAGGCCAGAGATCGGGCCACAAAGCCAAATAAAAGCAGCCCAGACGTGAGGGACGCTAAGAGTTTGAACATAAGGGGTTAGAAGAGAAAGTTGCAGAGCCCATCCGAACTAGACCCTGCCGCTATGGCTGCATCCACTATAATCTTCCATAACGGGCTTGGGGCTTCGATATATCTTGTCTCCATAGAGGTGCTATTCAGAATCTATCTCTTCAATCACACTAGAGAAGAAGAGATAAGCAAGTATTTGTGAATGACTAGTGCAATTAGGGTTTATATACTATTTGATACATTTTTTGGTGCATGGAATTGAAACATAAATAGTTAATTTGTGTTCCTAAAAAAGAAAAATATTAAATCTTTAGTAAGTATGAATGTAACTTTACTAAAGAAAGATAATTACTACGTGGCCAAACGTGGCCAAAAGAAAGAAAGAAAGAAAGAGCAACCTTGAGGTCTATTTGTAGCTCTCCAAGACAGAGCAACCTTGGTGATCCACACTGTCCCTGCCAAGCATGTAGCCAAAATAAAGTTCACTACACCCCACAACTTCTTAACGCCACCAATCAAACGGCTAACAGGCTCCATTCCCAACGAAGCAAATCCAAACACAATCGAGTTAACCATCAAACCCAATACACCCGCGCGCACTCCATCGTGCATTCCCCCCCACATTCCCTCCGTAAACTTCTTTTCCCATCCAATCAGTATCGTACAACAGGAATGGAAACCAGGCGATCCAATTAAGGCAATTGACGAGAAGCAAGATCCACATTGGCTTATTCACGGTCTTGAATGCTGTCACCAACTCCCCAAAGAATGGCCCAGATGATTTTCCTTCATCTTCTTTTAGCACATCCTTACCCGTTAATGGCGTTTCTTTCACAGTTCTAATCGCGGTTATTGTCACCGACAAGAGTAAAATAATAACAATGATGAAGCAAGTTTTGAGGTTTGCACAGTAAACATCACATGTAATCGTTTTTGTGAAAGGGAAGATTTTATGAAGATGTGAATAGGAACCAGCTGCGTAACCCAAAACGTTTCCAACAGCCATGAAAAAAGAGTACCATGCATTTGAAATTCTAATTCTTTTATGATCATTTGCGGAAAGGTCAGCAAGGAAAGCACGACATGGACCTTGTAACATGTTGTGAGCCAAATTTAGAATCCAAAAACCTATAACGAAGATAGCAACTGCTCTTGGCTTAGTTGATTTTTCTAGTGAATCACCAGCTCGGTACCCTATGTCTTTGGCAAAGCCAAAGAGGAAAACAGCTAAAGCAACGAAACATGCTCCACCAGTAATAAAGGGTCGGCGACGACCGAAGCGAGAGGTGTAACGGTCACTGTTGTAGCCTACAATGGGTTGAACAAGGAGGCCAGAGATGGGACCACAAAGCCAAATAAAAGCAGCCCAGACATGAAGGATCCGAATTGGACCCCAGCTGCTATGGCTGCAACCACTATAATCTTCCATAACGGGCTTGGGGCTTCGATATATCCTTTCTCCATGGAGGTGCTATTCAGAATCTATCTCTCCAATCCACTAGAGAAGAAGAGATAAGCAAGTATTTGTGATTGACTAGTGCAATCAGGGTATATATAATATTTGATACATTTTATGGTGCATGGAATTGAAACATAAATAGTTAATTTGTGTTCCTGAGAAATCAAAATATTAAATCTTTAGTAAATATGAATGTAACTTTACTAAAGAAAGATAATTACTACGTGGCCAAAAGAAAGAAAGAAAGAAAGAGAGAAAGGTAGATAGATAGATATTTATCTGTTTTGACTTTTTAATTTATTTCTCTAAATTTTATCCATAAAACAAAATTTTATTTATGGTTGAATGGTTGTCATTATTATTGTTGGACATGAAATGCACCCGATTCAGTGATTAATGTAATATATGTTTTTGTCAATTTGGCTAATTTATAAAGAAAAAATTAATGAAGCATTTACGCTAGTTTTAGTAAAAATGAAGGAAAATGGAGGAACATTAAGGATAAATTTGAGGAAAGAAAAAAAAATAATGAGTACGTAGAAGGAAAATCGCTTGGCATAAAAGATGAAACATAGAGAAAGAAAATATATTTGGTAAATTTATAAACAAAATGATTAATTTAAATAGAATGGGATAAATTGATTTACTCATTTTCCTCTTTTAGATCACTTCTACCAATTAAAAGGAAAATCAAAGGAAAGTAATTAATTTTTTTCTTTTCATTTTTTCTCTTATGGCCAATTTTTTACTTTTAATATCCTTTTTTGCTTAGAGTATCATTGAAGATAAGCCACAATTAAAATTTAACGTATTCATAACTTGAATTAAAAACCATGAGTTAGATTGGAACTAATATCCGTGTAAATAAAGTTACCAAGTAGGCTTTACCAATGTCACATCCCAAATCTGAGAGTGTGACTGGCCAGAGACAAGTATATACCCTTGCCTCCGAAGCCTTAACCATTCATCTACCTAACGAAATTTCGGCATGACCTCGCCCGATAAAGGGGGTTTACCGAACCTGCAAAACATGCAACACAATAATAATAACACATGACATCCCGGTTAAGACACCTCCAACTAGGAAGTAATCGAGATGCCCCGCAGCAGACACACAAAGTGAACCACAATGCATATATTTATACAATACCAAAAATATAGACAACAACATCGGTCTCCGACCGAGTAATTGCATGAAACATAATACATTATATTTAAACAAAATAATATATAACATTCCTAGGTGACTGTGCACGGCTCATCCATCAAGTAACGGATCACCTCGTCAAAATGACATGTCATGCTCACCAACTAGTGTCACGAACTAAGCTGGCAGGGTGGATGAGGGACTGGGTCGATCAGTTTCTGAAAAAGAAAAATAACTAAAGAGTGAGTCATGAGGACCCAGTGAGCAAACGCAAGTTATATTAACTAATATCACCTGGTTGTTTCTATCCAACATCACAAACACTTATAACATCCGGTAGGGTCCGTAGATTCCTACAAACCGATAGGGCTCGAAAGCTCCTACAAAACTGGTAAGGCACGAAGGCTCATACAAAACCAGTAGGGCTCGAAGGCTCATACAAAATCGGTAGGGCACAAAGGCTCCTACAAAACTGGTAGGGCACGAAGGCTCTTATAAAACCAGTAGGGCTCGAAGGCGCCTACATAACCGGTAGGGCTCACTGGCAGCCTACAAATCCGGTAGGGTGTTGTCGATTTTAATCACGCAAGTGCACGTATCGTTGACAAGTAATATAATGAAAAGTAGAGTGTCGAACCCACGAAGAATTGTTATTAAATTTTGCTAAGTACTAAAATTAACAAACTTAATCTTATCTAAACACTTAAATAACGATGATAATCAAAAACTAAATTAAAATAAACTAATATTAAAAACAAGTAAATTAAAAAGGGTGAATTCAATTAATTATAAAAAGCATAGGATTACAACTTTCCTCAACACTTCGCTTGAATCTCTCTCTACCTCTTCACTTGATTAATGATCATGAGTTGTAAACCTAGAGTTCTATCTTATTTATAAGGATCTTCCGATGGTCTCATAAAAATATCCTTCTTAACCAATTAACTATATTCCTAAGATAATTGAATTAAAGAAGAACTCGTTAAGCTTAGGCTCTAACAGTGGTTACACATGACAAGTAAGTGTATTCCTACCCTACATGCAGATCAATTCATCCTAATAAATGAATATGAAATATGTGTCATTCAATCCATGTCTAACACTAAACTCCCTTTTTCAAGTTGTATTTAGGTTAACAAATCAATCTAATTGGTGGTCAATCAACAAGAAGCATTAAGAACAAGAATGAACAAACAACTCAATAAACCATTAAATCAAACTAGAGAGAGAAAGTAAATTCAAACTATGTGTTGAGTTCCATTGAAATCCTAGTAAAAGAGATTTAGTTCATGATAATTAATGAAAAAAAATAATAAAATAGTTTCACGATCATCAACAATACAAGAAAGATAAAGAAGAGAAAAGAGAAAACTAAGAGTTGTCAGTTCTTGAGTCTTCAATCTTCAAGCTTCCAATCTTCTTGAGAGAAGTTGATGGTGGCTATCTTCTTGAGAAAGAATTAGGTTTCTTAATGTCTAATCCTCTTTATTCTGACCTAAAAGAGTCCTATTTAAAGTGTCCAAGGCCTCCTGGAGTCCAAAACTTTGTTCCCAAGCAAAGCAGGTAAGTTTTGCATTTTTTTTATGTTTTTGCGATACGGTTCACAAGCTCCCAGCATCGCGGCACCAGCTTTTGGTGCCGCGGCGCCACTGCTACTGCCTCCTTGGTGTTTCTCCTCATTTTGTTCGCACTAGTTCCTATCGGCTTCTCGAACTTCGTCAGCTGTTTTGACTGGGCAAATCTTGTCCGATTTTGACGAGCCTTACAGTTGGAAAGGTATGGAAGTCAGCTTCAAAAGTAAAGAAGGAAATTTTCTCAAATTAATTTTTTAAGATCAAGTTTTTCTTGAAAGAAGCTCCGGAGGTCGAATGTACTTGCTCATTGGAATGCACCATTTTTTGTCGTTTTGCACCTCGAAGCTCTAGATCACCTTGGACCTATAAAAACACATATATAACAACTAAATAACTATTTTTAAACATAAAATGGATAATTAAAATAAATATAAAATATCTAAAACTAATCAAATCCTAATAAAATCCTCAAGGACTTAGCCAATTCAAAAGCATAAAAGGTGGCAAAATAACTATATTTCCTAGAGTTATCATAGGGCACAATAGTAGCCTACAAATACGGTAGGGCACAATGGCAGCCTAGAAATCTGGTAGGGCACAATGGCAACCTACAAATCCGGTAGGGCTCAATGGCAGCCTACAAATCCGGTATAGCTTAACATTACAATAAACTGCATCACATAGCATTTAAATAAGCATACTAGCAAGGAAGAATGTGGCGCCATAGGGTTGACCACTCATACGAGAATCCCAGATTATTACATAATCATCACTTGTCCATTCCTCATACCTTTTTCTCACGTCTTTACGAGAACTCGATATCATAAGGTAATTCTTTGTCATACATTCATACAATCACAGTCAGTATGTCATAACATAATCTAATGATCCTACGTCTATCGCTACACGTTTACTCACAGTGCGCTAAGCGGGAGAAATTGGTTCCTCGTGCTCCGAAACTCTTCCAACCACGGACTCAGCTAATCCGTGCTTCTAGTACATAAACAGTAATTTCATAAAAATTTTATAAATTAGAAACATTCATACTATCCAAATTGTAGCTAATTAGCTACTGTCCGAAATTTTGCAGCTTAGTTATTTAAGTATTATAATATTTACACCTAGCTCGGGTGGAAATTTGGAGCAACGATCAACTGGAAAGTTGCTCCCCCGAGCCTAGCAAAGCTAACAGTGGCCTCGGATGGTGGTGGAAGTGGCGGCCCAAGGTGGTTGGCCAACATGGTGAATTAGGCCAAGCTTAGATTTCTCACTCCAAGCCACTTTTTCAATCAACCAACCCAAAATAATGGATGTAGAGGTTGATTTAGGGCTACCCATGGTGGTGGTTTAAGGTGGTGGCTATGTTGGAAACCACTAAAGGCAAAATAGCCATAAAGAGAAACACATAGTTTCTCTTGGTTTCTTAAAAGAACTAACACCAAATAGTTTCTCTTGGTGATGAGTAGAATTCAAGAGATCAAGCTTACAAGCTTTTTGGTTATGGAGTTTTCACATGGTTAGGTTTTCTCTTAAGATAGAAGATGAAACAACCCTTCATGCTTAAGGAAAATGGGTCTCTCGACTGAACATGGGGTTATGGCATGTATTTTATGGCCATTTATTCACTTAAAACCTTTTTCAGACCTTCCCGCGGCCAGTTCCGGTTTTTCACTCTTTTAAGCTAATTAAGGGCGTATTCGCTTTCCAATTTACTTTTCGAGTAAAAAAAATGTCAAAATTTTCAATCTAAGCATCATATTGAGATGCTCTATAATCACGAAGTTTATTGGTACCATATTTGAACCAAAAATAAAATTTTGGGTAAAATGACCAAAATACCCCTGGTTCATATTTTACCGGTTTTGTGCCGATTAGATTCTCCAATAATCCTGATCAGTAAAATATCACATTTTAACACTATGTGAAGTTAAAATACCAAATTTTATAGGCTTTACATTGTCCCGATTGCGACTCTTGGCTCGTGATCACTTTAAGGCTAAATCCCTCAAATAGCCGATTAAACCCCTTACTCTAAAAAATTTAATATAACAATAAGACCAGATGGTTGTATGCTTTGTCTACAAGCAAACATAAACTTGATCCATCGTCTATAAATCATTTAAAGAGACCCGAGTCGATCTCTGACTTACGAAGGTCTTACAATTCTTCCCTCTTAAAAAAAATTCGTCCTCGAATTTTCCTAATTGTGAACTTATTGAATAATTCGTTTAAAGAGTTACGTACCTACACTAGGAATAACTAGGGGTACTGTCTTCTCATGTCTCTTTCAAGTTCCCAAGTAGCTTCCTCTTTCCAATGATGATTCCATACAACCTTCACCGAAGGAATCTCCTTTGATCGTAGCTTACGTACCTGCTGTTCTACTATAGCTATGGGTTCTTTTACATATGACATGCGGGGGTCTATCTCTACTGCCTGCAGTTGCAACACATGGGACTCATCAGGGAGGTATTTTCGAAGCATCGACACATGAAATACCGGGTGTACAGCGGTTAACTCAGGAGGAAGGGCCAACTCATATGCTACTGCCCCATGTCGTCTAAGTATCTCAAACGGTCCAATGTACCTTGGACTCAGCTTTCCTCTCTTGCCGAATCTCATGACACCCTTAAACGGAGACACTTTCAAGAACACATGATCCCCCACGTCAAACTCTAGTTCCCGACGTCTATTATCAGCATAAGACTTTTGCCGACTCTATGCCGCTCGCATTTTGTCATGGATCAACTCCACATTTCTTAATGCATCCCGAACTATATCCGGACCTAATAATGGACGATCACCCACCTCGAACCATCCCATGGAGATCTACATTTTCGGCCATACAATGCTTCATATGGAACCTAGGCTTTCTTTCCTAAGCAAAAATCATCATCATGTTGCAACCGTTTTACCTCCTCCACTAATGATGACCGTACTTGCACATGGGCTAACATCTCCCCCGTGTCGGTAACACTAAGTACCACACCATCATTGATGCAATTCCTCACTTCTTGAACCATATGTCTCCTCCGTACTGCTACATGGGCTAAGCTACCCATGGATTTCCTACTCAAGGCATCTGCGACAACATTGGCTTTGCCAGGATGATAAAGGATGGTACAATCATAATCCTTGAGTAATTCCAACCATCTTCTCTGTCTCAAATTCAACTCTCGCTGATCAAATATATACTTGAGACTTTTGTGGTCTATATAAATCTCACATGATCGGCCATACAAATAGTGTCTCCATATCTTTAATGCGAAGATAATGGCCGCCAGTTCCAAGTCGTGCGTAGGGTAGTTCTACTCATGTCTTTTTAACTGTCTCGATGCATAAGCAATAACCCTGTTCTTCTGCATTAATACGCAGCCCAACCCTATGCGAGAAGTATCATAATACACCACAAACCCATCTGTCTCATTTGGCAATGCTAACACTGGTGTTGAAGTCAAGAGCTCCTTAAGTTTATTAAAGCTCTTTTCGCACTCATCTGACCAAACAAACTTGACATTCTTCTCATTTAACCTGGTCAGTGGTGCAACTATCCTCGAGATGTTCTCCACGAACCTCCTATAATATCCAGCTAACCCTAAGAAACTCCTAATCTCTGTTACTGTAGTCGGCCTCTCCCAGTCTCGTACTGCCTCAATCTTCTTGGGATCCACAGAAATACCTTCCTTCGAAACTATATGACCAAGAAAACTTACACTCAATAGCCAAAACTCACACTTGGAGAATTTGGCAAATAGTTTGTGTGCTCGAAGAGTCTCGACGACAACGCGGAGGTTTTCCCTATGGTCATCCTCGCCTCGCGAATACACCAAGATATCATCGATGAACACAATCACAAACTGGTCAAGGAAGGGTTTGAACACCCTGTTCATCAAATCCATGAACGCTGTCAGTGCATTCGTTAGTCCAAATGACATGACCAAAAACTCATAGTGTCCATATCGAGTACGAAAGGTTGTTTTGGGAATATCTTCCCTCCTGATACGAAGCTGATGGTACCCTGATCTAAGATCTATCTTAGAAAAGCACTGAGCATCTTGCAACTGATCAAATAAATCATCGATCCTAGGCAACGGATACTTATTCTTCGTCGTCACTTTATTGAACTGCTTGTAACCAATACACAACCGTAACGATCCATCCTTCTTCTTAACAAATAAAACCAGAGCACCCCAAGGAGAGGTACTCGGGCGTATAAAGCCCTTATCAAGAAGATCCTGCAACTAAACCTTAGTTCCCTTAGCTCCAACGGAGCCATACGGTAAGGAGGAATGGATATCGGCTATGTTCCCGGGGGTACATCTATGCAAAACTCAATCTCCCTATCCGGTGGAAGTCCTGGCAACTACAAGGGAAAAAAGATTAGGGAAATCCTCTACCACGGGAATCCCTCTCAAATCTTGAGACTTCATCTCAGCATCATATACATATGCCAAGAATCATTGGCAACCCGTCGCTAACAGTTTCCCGGCACTAATTACCGAGATCAAGTGAGGCGAAGTCGTTCTACAATCTCCTTGATACCTCAACAGATGTTTACCCGGTATTTTCAACACTACCATATTCTCGTGGCAATCCAATACCGCATGATGGGCAGACAACCAGTCCATGCCCAAAATTACATCAAACTCAAGTATATCTAGTTCAATTAGATCTACCAAAAATATCTCACCCTCGATCCGTATTTCACATCATTTCAATATCCTGTTCACAGGGTAAACCTCCCCTATCGGAGTAAGCACTATTAACGGATCATCTAACATATCATAATTTATGTTCAAACATGAAGCAAAAGAAGGGGATATAAAGAAGTGCGTAGCACCCGAATCGAATAATACTACAGCCTACTTGGAATAAATATCTAACGTACCTGTCACGACATCATTTGATGCCTGCGCGTCCTGAGGATTTAGCACAAATTCTCTGGCTTGTCCTCGACCCTGTGTAGTCTGTCCTCTACCCCCCATAGTCTGTTCCCTGCCTCCAGACTGTGTACCTCTTCCTGTTGTGCCTCTGCCCATTGAATGGGCCACTAATCTAGTATTAACGGTTGGCATAACAACTGGGGGCTGTGCAACTGTATTATACGTGGGTCGAGAAAAGTTCAACGGACAATCCTTCTTCATATGCCCTGGCTGACCACATCTGAAACATGTACCAGGCCTTCCGCATCGTCTAAAATACGGATAACCACAACTCTGACAATGGGGAGTTCTTGATCTCTGAATGTTACCTGATGACTAGGTAACCGATCTAGTCTGACTGCTCTGTCCTCGGACCACTATACCAGCACCACTAGGTGCTCCTGATCCGCCTGCACTAGACTGCCTAAAACCCTATCTCCCAGTCCTGGCCTTCTTCTGAGGCTCATGGTCAACCTGCCTCTCTTTAGCCGGTGCCTCAAATGTAAGGCTGCATCAAGAATATTGGAGTATGTAGAGGTCCTCATCACTGGTATCGCCCTAAATAAGTACTCCCTAAGGCCATTAGCAAACCGCTTGGCCTTCATAGTATCAGTCATCACCATATGTGCTGCATACTTCGCCAACTGATTAAACTTAGTATCATAATCCAACACTGACATGCCCTCAGTTTGCTTCAGTAACTCAAACTCTCGAGCCTTTGCATGGCATAGACTCTCAGGCATGAATCGCTCA
Source organism: Fremontodendron californicum (assembly GCA_030761205.1). Lineage (NCBI taxonomy): Eukaryota > Viridiplantae > Streptophyta > Magnoliopsida > Malvales > Malvaceae > Fremontodendron > Fremontodendron californicum. The sequence goes on from JAULJL010000026.1 coordinate 6,600,199, forward strand.
ATAAAAACATTATAAAACTCAGACCATTCTAATGGAGGGCTACCTGCTGGCCGGCTCCTCAATAGGGTCTTATACCACTCATAGGCCACCCCCATCAACTGATAACCAGTTAACTCCACGGCTCTAACTGGTGAGCATCCGAGAGCCACACATAATCGATCACATACATCTACAAAATCCTGTGGATCTGAATCAAGATCAATCCCAGAAAATATTGGTGGCTTATTCCCTCAAAACTCATATAATGTCACTAGAAGATACGGCCCTTGTTGGATAGGTTGTTGTCCCTCAGGGGGATTCTGTGGCCGTGGAGGATCTGGAGGGGCCTGGTCCTGTCTCTGCTGCCGCTGATCTGCTAGTAGATCTATCAGGGTCCTAACCTCCTGACGTATCTCACCAATCTCAGTAGCTAATTGTTCTACCCTATCATTTACTATTGACCCCCTAGCAAATCCAGTGGTCTGCTCTCAATCTCCAGCTACAGGATTCGGACGTCCCGTCGAGACCTGATCGGGAACCCTAGGTGGTCGCTCCCCCTACCTTCCCTGTGTTCTCTGCACCGAGAGCATAATAACCTGAGACAAAAATTTAGTCATTAGGTAGCCTCATCAATCCAACCCCGCACTATCCAATATAATCGGAAAGTGATCCTTTACATGATGGACATCTGTACAGTCACCGACCTCTAAACAATGTTCTATTACCAACTTTGTCATATCCCAAATCTGAGAGTGTGACCGGCCAAAGACAAGTATATACCCTTGCCTCCGAAGCCTTAACCATTCATCTACCTAACGAAATTTCGGCATGATCTCGTCCGATAAGGGGGTTTACTGAACCTGCAAAACATGCAACACAATAATAATGACACATGACATCCCGGTTAAGACACCTCCAACTAGGGAGTAACCGAGATGCCCCGCAGTAGACGCACAAAGTGAACCACAATGCATATATTTATACAATACCAAAAATGTAGACGACAACATCGGTCTCCGACCGAGTAATTGCATGACACATAATACAACATATTCAAACAAAATAATATATGACATTCCTAGGTGAATGTGCACGGCTCCTCCATCAAGTAACGGATCACCTCGTCAAAATGACATGTCATAAAACCAACTAGTGTCACGAATTATGCCAGCGGGGTGGATGAGGAATCGGGTCGATCAGTATTTGAAAAAGAAAAATAACTAAAGAGTGAGTCATAAGGACCCAGTGAGCAAACACAAGTTATATTAACTAATATCAGCTAGATGTTTCGATCCAATTTCATGAACAACTATAACATCCGTTAGGGTCCGTAGACTCCTACAAACCGGTAGGGCTCAAAAGCTCCTACAAAACTAGTAAGGCACAAAGGCTCCTACAAAACCAGTAGGGCTTGAAGGCTCTTACAAAACCGATAGGGCACGAAGGCTCTTACAAAACTGGTAGGGCACGAAGGCTCCTACAAAACCAGTAGGGCTTGAAGGCCCTACATAACCGGTACGGCTCAATGGCAGCCTACAAATCTAGTAGGGCACAATGGCAGTCTATAAATACGGTAGGGCACAATTACAGCCTACAAATCCGATAAGGCACAATTGCAGCCTACAAATCCGGTAGGGCACAATGGCAGCCTATAAATTCGGTATAGCTTAACATTACAATAAACTGCATCACATAGCATTTAAATAAGCATACCAGCAAGGAACAATGTGGCGCCATACGGTCGACCACTCATACCACAATCCCAGATTATTACATAATCATCACTTGTCCATTCCTTGGACCTTTTTCTCACGTCTTTACGAGAACTCGACATCATAAGGTAATTCTTCGTCATACATTGATACAATCACAGTCAGTATGTCATAACATAATCTAACAATCCTACGTCTATCGCTACACGTTTACTCACAGTGCGCTAAGCAGGAGAAATTGGTTCCTCGTGTCCCGAAACTCTTCCAACCACGGATTCAGCTAATCCACGCTCCTAGTACATAAACAGTAATTTCATAACTATTTTATAAATTAGAAACATTCATACTAGCCAAAATTTTGCAGCTTAGCTATTTAAGTATTATAATATTTACACCTAGCTCGGGTGGAAATTCGGAGCAACGATCAACTGGAAAGTTTCTCCCCCGAGCCTAGCAAAGCTAACGGTGGCCTCGGATGGTGGTGGAAGTGGCGGCACAAGGTGATTGGCCAACATGGTGAATTAGGCCAAGCTTAGATTTCTCATTCCAAGCCACTTTTTCAATCAACCAACCCCAAATAATGGATGTAGAGGTTGATTTAGTACTACCCATGGTGGTGGTTTAAGGTGGTGGCAATGTTGGAAACCACATAAGGCAAAATAGCCATAAAGAGAAACAGAGGAAAAGACGACTTAATTCCTCTTGAAATAAAAGGAGGGTTTGAAAATAGCCTCGAAAAAGAAATGGAGTCGTCACCAATCTTTTTTTTGCTAGGTGTGATCGGCCACCTATTAAAATCGGTTTTGTAAAACATTTTAAAATTAATGAAAATATTTTTTAAAACCAATTTAAAAGTCTGCGCTTTTAAACCAGAGAAATCAAATAAGCGGGTTCGGGAGTCGGTTACGTGCGGGGAAGGATTAGCACCCCCACAACGCCCTTATAAAATGGTACCTTATTAATCGTGTGTTATCTGAAGTCTTGGTAAAAGTCGGTTTTAGATTTGGCATTTTAAAATAATTCCCAATTTAAAGAAAAATAATTTCATTTTTAATCAAAAATGACCCGGAATTTATTAATTCAAAATTTCCTATATTCCCCGATAAACTCGACAAAATATAGAAATTTTTATTTATTTGGAAAATCTCCAAATCATTTTCATTTTTGAAAAAAAGATATTCCTTTATTAATGATAATTGATGATATCCTACCCAGCAAATCCGGTAGAGAACTCATGAATTATTTTAACTCGGGAATATCTTTATTTTTATTGAAAATCATTATCTTTATCAAAAATATTTTTAAAAAAGATGAATATGAACATGTATAACATGACAAAAAGATGACATAGCAAAATCTAGATAACATAGCATAATCTAAATAACATGGTAGAATCTAAATGACATGATATAATTTAAATGACATAGCAATAGAATTAATAACACGACATGATATGAGACATAAAATAACATTATCATAAAATATGCATGTAAATGAGAAAACAATGCATGAACATAATAAACCCTAAATATATAACAAAATAATTAATGATTAAGCAAAAAACATAAATAACATGGAATATCCAGAACCATGTAACCACCATGAGAACACCATGAAATCCAAATCAAAACAATAACATCACTATAGAATATTCATAGCAAAAATTACATATCATAGAATATGCATGAACATGGAAATTGCAATGCATAAAAGTGTATTTTTTCCTTTAAATAAGGACATCCGTATACCTAAAAAGATATCGACTACCTTAGGAAAAGACTTAAATCAGATTTTTCTAAATCAAAAATACTTTGTGATTGAATTTAAAAACAATTTTATTTTTTTTTGTTTTTATGAAAATGGCACTATGGCCGTAACCCCCTTTTAAAAAGGCTCTATTTTCGTAACTTTAAAAACCCGGGTTTGACCACCCTTGATCCGACTTTTATAAAATCAAATTCTATGATTAAAATGACTTAGAAATTCACCTAAGATAGTAGCTATGGTTCTAAATCAGCCCCCTCTTAATGCCTTAACCAAAACAGAAAATTATTTTCTTCTTGAAAACAAATCTGACTTTTCTGACCAATTTTAAAATGTGATTTTTTTACCCATTAAAAAATTTTCAAAAAAAACTGAAAAAATTATATGAGACTTAGAAAATGCCGACCTATATGGAAAAAAATCAGCTTAATTTTTGTACTAAGGATGACCTACCCGAAATTCATGAAAGACAGAACACTGGGTAAAAAACTGTTTAACCAAAAAGCATTTTTTAACCTTTGATAAAACATCCAAAAATCAGAATAAAAATATTAGAGACTCCTCTAAGATCCTATAACCAGTGGTAAAAATTTCTAAAAATTTGGACAAAGATTGCTTAATGAAAAAAAAATTCACAAAGGTAGAAAATCCAACTTGTACAAACCTTACTTTACCACAAGCATGCTCATGAGAGCTTGGCTTTGAGCCATTGAATGGCTTAAGTAAAAAATCAAGTGGGATGAGATGAAATGCATGAACAAACAGCAAGTTAAATGCATGACCTAATGCCTAAATGACATAGAAATATGCATGGCATAAAAGATGACCTAATGCCTAACATGAGATAGAAATATGCATGGTAATAAATGATAACTTAATGCCTAATATGTCATGAAATGTGCATGGCATAAAATGACAACCTAATGCCTAAAATGACATGGGAAATGCATGGCAATGTAATATGATATAATGCAATAATATGACATAGAAATATGCATGGCTATAAAATGAAAACCCAAGACCTAAAATGACATAGGAAATATGCATGGCAATAAATGATGACCTAATGCAATAATATGACATGTAAATTTGCATGGAAGTAATATGAACATATAATGACCAAATGAACATAATAATAATGCAAGAACATGGCAAAACAAATACACAATAACATGGCATAATGATACAAAGCATGAATGAAAGAATGGTAGCCAAGTAATCATGATGAAAATGCAAATACACAAGGCAAAAATCACACATGGTAGCCGAATGGTCATGTTGGAAATGTGAGATTATGGCAAGGCAATAACACAAACATATGGCATGGCAAATATGCAATACATGAATGAAAGCATGGTAGCCAAATAATCATGATGAAAATGCAAGGATATGGTTAAGCAAATACACAAACATATGGCATGGTAATAATGAAAAGCATGAGCAACTTGATATAATAAAAACAGAAAAATAAAGTTAGTAAATAAAGCAAGTAGACATGAAAATAAATAATAAAAACAGAAAAATAAGAGTAAGTAAGTAAAGAAACTATAAATAAGCTCCATATTTTGATTATTTTAGAAAGCTAAATCATCAAAACAAACTAACCTACCACAACCAACATAGGAATAAAATCAAACACAAGGCAATCACACATAAAGGAGAGCATTCGGCTAACTTGAAAAATGTAGTGAAAAATTTTGTTTTTGATATTTTTTATGAAAACAAAAGATATAAGCCTTAAAAGGGAGTTTTAAAAACCTTTATTTCATAATAAAATAACAAGAAATAAGATGGAAAATAAGCAAATCAGCTTAGAAAAAGAAAGAAAAATGCAAGAGTTATGTGCCAAAAAGGCTACCTTTCAAAGCTATATTTCAACCTTCCTTCTCTTCAAAAATTTTCTTGCTTTTCTACCACTTAGCTATTGCTCTTACATGAAAATACTCAGCCAAACCCCCCCCCCCAAAGAATTAAAACCCCCCTCTATTTATAGGCAACCGAAAGGTCCCTCACGTTGTCATAATGTTGTCATTTTTTTCCTAGCTAGCAAGATCCAAAGGCCACTAATCAAAGATGATAAAAATGTGAATTTGCAACCATAGGATGAAGTGATCAGCTCCTAACCATAATCATTTGTCTAAGAATCCTAACCATAATGTGTTTATCCTTTCTCTTCATTCATTTGGGCACTTGGCTAGATCACAAAGGCTCAATCAAATAAAAACACCATCTTGCTATCCAATTTTGGCCCTTGGATGAAAGAAATCAGCGAATTCTCTTCTTCTTCATTGGCTGGCCAAATGGCCCTTAAAATTCTAGCATCTTCTCTTTGTTTTTTTAAATTGCAAAAATGGCCATTTTCGGTTTCTTCGATAAAATTCCACTTTAGCCTCCTAAACTTGATTAAATTGCAAAAGGACCCCAAATCCGGATTTTCTTCTTCCAATACCTCCTAACCAATATGAAACTCAGTTCTAGAAGTTTTCATAATTTTTTGAGCCCATTTCCTATTTTTCCTGAATTTTTTTTCAAAGTTTCGGTTTGGTGCCTCCCAAATTTAGCCTTTTTCAATTGAGCTTCGTTTCCGCAATTTTCTTCAGCAATATCTTCCAAATAATATAAAATTAAGTTCTAGAAGTTTTGGTAATTTTTCCGAGCTCGTTTCCTATTTTTCTCGAAATTTTCTTTTGGAATTTAAGCTTAGTGCACCCGAACTTTGCCATTTTTCAAATGAGCTTCGATTATGGAGTTTTATTCACCAATACCTTACAAATAATATAAAATTGAGATCTGAAAGTTTTGGTAATTTCCCAAGCTCGTTTCCTATTTTTCCTGAAATTATCTTCTGGAATTTCAGCTTAGCGCACCCGAACTTTGCTATTTTTCAAATGAGCTCCAATTTCGGAATTTTCTTCACCAATCACTTTCAAATGACATAAAACTCATATCTAGAGGTTTTCATAATTTTCCGAGCTCATTTCCTATTTTTCTCGAATTTTCCAAGATTGCCCTTTAACCCTGAAACCTCGATTTTACTCAAAATGAGTCTAATTTCCAGATATTCTTTTTCCATTGCCTTTGTTATATATTGAATTGGAGTTGGTCCGAAAACGCCTAATTTTTATGACCAAATTCCCCTCCGATTTGATTTTTCTTTTTTCCCAATATCGGGAATTTCATCGTATTTCCATTTTTCCTCCAACCGGCTCTTTTCTCGGAATTACTTCAAACCGAGCCTTGGGCTATCTTTGTTTACTCATTTTTCATCAATTAAGGGCTTCAACTTTATCGAATAGGGCCATCTCTGCAGTTTTCCCCAATTTTGTAAAATTTACCAAAAACTCTAATTTTTGATTTTCCTTCCAAATTGATTCTTCCTTTGGTTCTGCTTCCAATTGGCCTTTCAATACCCGTATTCATTGATTATATTCCATTTGGAACCTCCAACTTCGACCAATTTGATCGTTTAAGCACTTTTCCACAAATTTACCGAATTATTTTTAAATTTTTTTTTTTTATAATTTTACCTTATATAGAGATACATTAAATTTAAACTTTTGATTACAAAATAAATAATATATTATAATAAAATTGATAATTAACTTTTTTAATAAAAAAATATTTAATTACAATTTATCATTTTTGTTTTTAGTATTAAATTCGGGTTATTATTGGTTTATGATCGGTTCAGTCTTGAGTTTGGATGATTTCGGGTTTGGATTTTTTCGTGTTTGAACAGTTTCAAGCTCGTATAATTTCAAGTCTGGGCCATTTCGGGTTCGAATTTTCTTAGATTCAGGTCTTTGACTGTTTTGATAAAATCAAATTTGGACAAGTTTAGATTCGAGTTTTTTGGACGAATTTTAGGATTTAGTTTCATTTTACCACCTCTACATGTACATAGTAGGACAAATAGAAATAAAAGATACAATCTCTTTGTAGACACCTAATTTTGTCCGGACCACTAAAACACGTATGTTTTCTTCCTAGATTGATGTTTCAGAATGTAAAAAGATTTTTTCATCCCGTAGGTGGTACTCCGAGACTTAGTCTAAGAAGGCAAGCATAAAAATTCAAACTTGAAAAAGTTAACCCCGAAAAAGTCAACCCCAAAATGTCAACCCCAAAATGTCAACTAATGAAAAAGTCAACCCACTTTCAAAATCAAGATTTGAAGTTCAATTGAAAAATGGTGAAAGAATTTTGATAATCCGAGGTCTACATTGAAAGATACGGAGTTGAAAGTTGGGTTACGAAGATTCAGTAGAAAGGAAACCCTAGTTTGGGAAATTTGGGGAAAACTGCTTAAACGATCAAAATGGTCAAAATTGAAGGTTCCAAATCAAAGATAAGCACTGACTATGGGGTAATGGAGAGGCTACTTGGAAGAAAAACTGAAGAAAAAGTCAGTTTGGAAGAAAACCAAGAATTAGGGGTTTTGGTGGATTTTGGTGAAATTGGGAAAAATTACAGAAATGGCCCAATTCGGTAAAACAAAGCCCCTAATTGATGAGTAGTGAGTAAAGAAGAATAGCCCAAGAGTCAGTTTGAAGAAAATCCTAGAAAAAAGCTCATTGGAGGAAAAATGGAAAAAATGAGGAAATTTCCAATAGTGAAAAAAAAAAAAGAAAAACTCAAATTGGAAGGGAATTTGATCATAAAAATTGGGCATTTTCGGACCAACTCCAATTAAATGTATGAAAAAGGCCCAAGAAAAGAAAATCTGAAAATCAGACTTGTTTTGAGCAAAACCGAGCTTCGAGGCAAAAGGGCAAAATTGGAAAATTTGGGAAAAATAGCAAATGAGCTCCAAAAATTCTAAAAATTTTCAGATCTCATTCATAAATCATTTCGAAGAGATTGGCAAAAGAAAATCGGGATTCGAAGTTCGTTTGCGAAATGGCCAAATCCCAGGTCCACTAAGCCAAAATTCAAAGAGATAAATCTCCAAAAAATAGCAAATGAGTTCCAAAAATTCTAAAAATTTGCAGATCTCATTCTTAAATTATTTGGAAGATATTGGCTAAAGAAAATCTAGATTCGGAGTTCGTTTGCAAAATGGCCAAATCCCGAGCCTACTATGTAGTAATTCAAGCAAATAAATCCCGAAAAAATAGCAAATAATCTCCAAAAATTTTGAAAACTTCCAGATCACACTTTTAAATTATTTGGAAGAGATTGGTGAAGAAAAATATGGATTTGGAGCTCGTTTCAAAAATGGTAAAAGTTCGGGTGCACCAAGGGGCAATTTTGGAAGAAAAATCCGAAAAAATTGAAAATGGGCTCCAAAAATTATGAAAACTTCCAGAATTTAATTTTTTATTATTTAGGAAGTATTAAAAAATAAATTTTGAATTTGGAGTCCGTTTGCTATTTAATTTGGTTAGGGGGTCAAAAAGGTCATTTCACCGAAGAAATCGAAGAAGGCCTTTAAAAAATTGGAGATTAGGCTGGATTTTAAAAGGGCAATCAGCCAAACCATTACGGAGAGTAATTTTTCTAAGATTTTAGATCAAAGGGCCAAGAGTGAAGAGGAAGGTAGTTATTTTTCTTGATCAAACCTTTGAAATTGTGACACATGGACCAATGGATGGAGAGGGATGATGTCATATTTATGGCATCCTATTTATGACATCTTCATGACTTCATTTTTAGGAGCTGATTATTCCAATCTAATGGTAGGATTTTACATAGAAAGCATCTTGAATTAAAGGCCATTGGATCAAAATTGGTTAGGAAAAAACTACAACATTCTACACAATTCTTATACCATTTGGCCAAGCGTTTTTGGAAAAGGGGAATTCAGATTTTTGCTGGAGCTTTAGGGGCTGAATAGAGGCAGCAGCTAAGGGAAAAAAGAGGAAAAAAAAAAAAGAAAGGAAAAAGAGAGGAGAAAAAAGGAGAAGAAAAAAAGAAAGGTTTGGCTTGCTACTTCTTGATTTGGAAAGCTAGAGCAAAGTAGCTATGTTCTTTTATGGTTTTCTCATACTTTGTTGACATGATTTTGATATTTTGATTGTCATTTTATTCTCTTTTATGAAATAAACTTGTTTTTTAAAATAAGTTCTAATGAGCTTCTACTTTGTTTTTTTTAAAAGAAATCAAGAAAACAAGTTTTTCTGTATTTTTCATCATGGTTGAATGAATCACTTTTGTTAAATGATTTTGTGTTTGATCTTGTTTATGTGATTTGTTGTTGTAGGTTAGCTTACTTGTGGTAGATTAGCTTGATTGTGGTAGGTTAGCTTGATTGAGGTAATTTTAGCTATAGACCACACTATGTGTTTGTGAAAATGTCTAGCTATATTCATGCATTTGCATTATGATTGCTTAGTTTAGCATGTTTCCTTTTTAGTCTTGTATTTAGTATGCCATGTGTTTGTGTTATTGCCATGCATTTTCTAGGTCTAGGTCTCATTTGCATTGCCATGCATTTCATGCATTTTAGACCTAAGTTGCATTAAATGCCATGCAAGTTCATTTTAGGTCTAGGCCATATTCTCTATGCCATGAATTTTTCATGTCATTTAGGTTTTAAATCATGAATTCAATTTGCTGTATGATCATGCATTTTATGTCATGCCACATGATTTATGACTTAGGCCAATTAATGGTTCAAAGTCATGCTCACTTGAGCATACTTGTGAAAAATTAAAGAGTTCTCAATTTGATTATTCTACGTTTGTGAATTTTTTTTTTTTACTTTTGCCAATTTTTGTTTGACTTTTTAAAAGTGTTAGCTACTGTTTATGGTCTTTAGGAGAGTCTCCAGCATTTTTTATTTTGATTTTTAAATGATTTTATCAAAGGCAAAAAAATGTGTTTTGGCAAAACAGTTTTTCACCCAATACTCGGACATTCCCGATTTTTTTATGAAGTCATCTTTAATCAAAAAATTAATCCAATTTTTTATCGTGTAGTTTTATATGTTCTGAGTCTCCAGTATTTCTTTAAGATATTTTTGAATTTTTACAAATAGGTTAAAAAATCATGTTTTAAAACCGGACGGTAGAAGCAGATTTGAATTAAAAAGAAAAATAATTGTTAAATTTGGCTAAGGCATTTAGAGGGGATTGGTTAGAAACTTTAGCTACTATCTTAGGTTAATTTCTAAGCCTTTTAATGCTCTAAAACTGATTTTATAAACCTCGGGTTAAGGTTGGTCAAGTCCAGGATTTTAAAGTTACGAGATTAGAGCCATTTTTAAAGGGTTTGGCTAGGGTTTCAATCTTCATTCAAGTTTCTTTCAAAATTGTTTTCAAACAAATCACAAAGTATTTTGATTTTAGAAAATTTAATTTGATATATTTTCCTAAGGTAGTTGGATATCTTTTAGATATACGGATTTCCTTAATTAAAGGAAAAAGATACACTTTCATGCATTGCATTTTCCATATTCATGCATTTTATATAATATGTGATTTTTGCTATGATAATTTCTATGATATTGTTATTATTTTGATTTATTTTATGGTGTTATGTTGTTTGTTATATTGTTCTGAATATTGCATGTTATCCTCTGCTTTTTATTTAGTTTTTTGTCCCATTATTTAGCATATATTATGTTCATGCATTATTATTTTATTTTTATTTTCATGCATATTACATGTCATTTAGATTATTTTCCATGTCATTTAGATTATATTATTTAGAATATACCATGTCATTTAAAATATGTCATATTATTTAAATTTGCCATGTCATTTAAATCATATCATTTCATTTAGAAAATCATGTCATTTAAATCATAGCATTTCATTTAGAATATCATGTTATTTAAGTTGTTTCATTTCATTTAAAACATATCTTGTTACTTAAGATATTTCATTTCATATAGAATATATTATGTCACTTAAGATATTACATTTCATTTAGGATATTTCATTTCACTTAGAATATACTATGATACTTAGGATATTTCATTTCATCTAGAATATACTATGCCATTTAAATTATATCATATCATTTAGGTTGTATTATATTATCTAGACTTTGCTATGTCATTTTATTTATGTCACACATGTTCATATTTATTTTTTTAAATGTTTTGAAAAAGATAATGATTTTCAATAAAATAAAGATATTCTCGAGTTAAAATAATTCATGAGTTCTTTGTCGGGTTTGCTGGGGAGAATATCATCAATTATCATTAATAACGGAATATCTTCTTTAAAACGAGATTGATTTGGAAAATTTTCCAAATAAATAAAAATTTCTATATTTTGCCACGTTTGTTGGGAAATATAGGAACATTTTGAATTAATAAATTCCGGATTATTATCAAATAAAAATGGAATTATTTTTCTTTAAATTGGGAATTAACTTGAAATACTAAATTTAAAATCGACTTTTTTATCGAGACTTGAGATAACACACGATTAATTAGGTACCATTTTATACGGGCGTTGTGGGGGTGCTAATCCTTCCCCACACGTAACTGAGTCCCGAACCCGCTTCTTTGATTTCTCTGGTTTAAAACACAGACTTGAAATTGGTTTTAAAAATGTTTTAATTAATTTTAAAATGTTTTATAAAATCGGTTTTAATAGGTGGCCGATCACACCTAGCTAAAAAATATTGGTGGCGACTCCATGTCTTTTTCAAGGTCATTTTCAAAACCTTCATTTTTCAAGCGGAATTAAGTCGACTTTTCCTCGTTTTTTTTAATGTCACGCTTAACGAATATAAAGTATAGCGATGAGGCTTGTTATTTTTTAGGTTGCGACAGCTTGGAAACTCGGCTGGGGAAATTAGAGAGTCAGGCCTAGAATTAGTCGTGTGTTCTCCAAGTCTCAGTTTTTGTTGGTTTATCCGGTATTTAAATTTAATTCCCACATTTTTTTAAAAAAAATAAAAGAGAATTTTGAAAATAATAAATGGTTTTAAATATGTTCATATTCATTCACATGCATTTTATTTGTTTTCTAGTTATTTAATGTTGTAAATTACTATTGCATTCTTGTTGGTTAATGTGTTACACTATTTTTAATCTTGTTTTTAATATCTTGTTGGGGCATTTCGGATAGAGGTTAGGATAGTTGATGAAAGGTTTGATTGTTCCTCCTCACACACATTGCACTTGCATTTGCATATCATGAGTCTTATACACAGGTTCCGTCCCTTTAAATGGAAGTAAAGTAGCTACACTATCGTGATTAACAATCCGCATGGGTTAGCAAAATACTTTCGGAGTATAAATTACCTAAGCTCTTGTGATTAACAATCCGGATGGGCTAGGGAAATATACTCTAACGAATTGGACCCACTTTTATCGGGGTGCCTTACTAGCCTTCACCAGCGACAGTGAGGAGCAATTTGGGGCCTTTAGAACCGATTCACCCTCATATAGTGAACCTACGCGAAGCCATGCCGAATTTTCGTTAGATACACCCAAGATAGGAACCCATGGAGGGATATTTCTAAACCTTTTGTTACCTATTTTACACTTTGAATAAGGGTTGTAAATAGGGCAACGATGTACGTACATCGCCCGTAATAAGTATAATACCCTGCCCCGAAGGCATCGTGATGCCTAAATAAGTAGATATTGCTGGGGCAAGTGTTCACTAACTTTTTTTTGAAATTGAATATAAACATTCTTTTTCAAATATTTTTGCATTTTGCACATTTCATTCATGTGTGAATAAAGCATGTACATTTATGGTTGTATTGTTGATCTCATTTTCTTGCAATAAACGGATGGTGATAATAATCTTTTTTGATGATTTTATAAGACCGGTAGTGTTGCATGAACAGTTGGACATTGTACCATAGTAGGATCTGCTACCCAAAATTCTTTTGAAAATAATAGGTTTCGCTTTTCATAGAGAAAACATGTTTCAAGAAAATCATATATTATATTTGGAGGCAAATCTTCCATAATGAGATTTTTGAATAATCAAGATTTAGGTCCCACCAATTTCGTGTAATCATTGGTTAACTTCTTTGTGTATACCTTTGTGTTAATTCATTTATTATTTGCATGTATCATTTTGACATCATGTTACAGTCCTAACATTCATGGTTATTCATTATGGAAGACATTTGTGATATATATGGTCATTCTTTTTTTATACCTTTGTGTTAATTCATTTATTCTTTGCATATATCATTTTGACATCATGTTACAGTCCTAACATGAATGGTTATTCATTATAGAATACATTTGTGATGTATATGGTCATTTTTTGTATCTACCTTTATGTTAATTCATTTATTTTTTTGCATGTATCATTTTGACATCATGTTACAGTCCTAACATGCATGGTTATTCATTATGAAATACATTTGTGATGTATATGGTCAATCTTTGTATCTACCTTTATGTTAATTCGTTTATTTTTTTGCATGTACCATTTTGACATCATGTTACAATCATAGCATGCATGGTCACTCATTGTAGAATACGTTTATGACATGCATGGTCATTATTTGCATATACCTGTGCATCAATTTATTCATTCTTTAAATGCATCATGTTTGGCATTAGATTGCATCCATGGCATACATAGTCATCATAATTTCTTTGTATATGCTCATGCATTAATCATCAGTATATTCATGCATATAGAAATAGAGCATGTATATTCACTCTTGAGCTCATGGTAATAATGTCAATTTCATTTTCATGAAAGGGGATCCAGATATGAGGAATGAATCGGAGGAACGATTGGGTTCTTTGGAACGCAACCAAGAGGAATTTGGACATGAGATCCGGGAGGTGAAGGAAAAGCTCACCAAAATGATGAAAATGTTTGAGGATACGGGTAAGAGTAAGGGGGATCTTTCTCAAGGCTCTGCATCGCCTTCGGATCAACCAAAACCATTAGGTCCAGAACATACAATCCTTGCTGAATCCTGCACTTGTCAATGCAACAAAGGTTGCAATCCTAATGAAATTGTGGACAAAATCTTGAAAATGATTAAACCCGAGAGCCTGATACCAAAGATAGAAACCTTAGATCCCAAACAGTCCCTGCAATTGGTCCTAGGTCTAGACCAGTATCCTCACCCTACTATGGCCCAATTGTCCACTAGGAGGATCACTACGGGACCTCCGAATCCCAATCCATCACCACCAACTGGCAGTTTGTATTTCTTCCCTCATCAATCACCTTATCAAGCATCTGGGATAGGAACCTCGAACTATGTACAACCTCCAAGGGTCCCGTGTCCAAATCAATTCCCTTACCATGCTGTTCCGCCACCTCTCCATGTACGCACTTCGGTTCGAACCTTAGTGCCACCACCAAGTGCCCCAACTCCTAGGCCATGTGCGACTAAGAAACAACCCAAGAACAAGACTCAATAGCAATATGATCCCATTCCAATCAGCTACTGAGAACTTCTCCCTATACTGATCCAAAATTACATGGTTGCCTGTATCCCGCTGAAACCCCTGTTACCACCATATCCAAAGTGGTATAATCGAAATGCAAGATGTGATTATCACTGTGGAATTGCTGGCCATAGCATTGAAGACTGTATAGCCTTCAAAAAGAAAGTGCAATCTCTTATAGAGATCAAGTGGATTGATCAAAAAACATTGATTGATAGAGGGTTGGGAAAGCATAATTAGGATTGGGAGATTTACAGCAATGATGTAGAAAGACTTCGGTCTGATATGATGTAGTAGGATTTCACTTTTTCAGTAGCCGGCTCTTATAGCCTTAGGATGCTAAGAAGAATAAAGTGCTTGTAAAAACAGTTTTAACTACTGCACAGATTTTGTAAACATGGTTTATACCATTGTGAATGTTGATATGGGAATGAATTGATTATGTTTCAAATTTATGAGATGTTGATGATTAAGTTCCTCCGATTCTTATTTCCTCCGTGATATCTTCCCCTTTGCGTTTTGCATCCGATCAATTATTTGTCATACCATACATTTATACATGCATCTTGGTAGCATCAGGTGGTATTCATGACAAACATAGTCAGCATGATTTTTCTGTATATGTTCATACACTAATTTGCTTATTAAATATATCATGTTAGCATTAGGTCGCATTCATAACACACATGGTCAGCATGAGTTTCTTTGTATATACTCTGTATCAATCATTCATTTATTACATGCATCATATTTGACATAGTGTTGCATTCATAGCATATATGATCATTCATTGGGAAATACATTGAAATATACATGGTCATTCATTGCATATATCCATGCGTTGATTGGTTTATTATTTTCTTACAGCATGTTACATGTCCATACATCATATTATTTAGGCTTCACGTGCATCAAATTGCATTCATGGATCCTTCATCATGACATGCACTTAGAGGGATAAAACAGAAATTGGCTTGGTTTTAAGAGTCTTTCAAAGGATTTCCATTTCAAATTAGAGGTATAGGGAGTAGTGAGTACCTTTTCAATACAGGCTAGATCTATAGAGAATGAACAAGCTGCCCAGATGGAAAGAATGGAAAAGGAACAGGAAGAATTGCAAGAACAGCTAGCAAAGTCTCAAATAGAATCTAAGGATCAGATGACTAAATTGATGGAGCTAATGTCCACCGTAATCAAGGGATACACTGAAAACTTGGTCGCCAGAGAAGGGTTAGAGGCATAAAAGGGTCAGAGTGAGGTCATGATGTTGGATGGCTAGAACACAGTTAATCCCGTCAATGTCCTAAACTCAAATGATCCAGCTGAACAGGTAAAATTGAAAATGGTTGAGTCGAATGAGGTTGAGTTGGCAGATTCCCAAGGGAAATATCAGTTGTTAGATGAAAGGCTCCAGGCAATAGAAAATACAGATGTATTCGAGAGTGTGGATGCAAAAGAACGATGTTTAGTCCTCGATTTAGTCATTCCTCCTAAGTTCAAGATCCCTGACTTTGTGAAATATGATGGGACAACCGATCCGTCAGCTCACATCACTATGTTCTGCCGGAAGATGACGAGTCATGTAAATAATGATAAGCTTTTGATTCACTGCTTCCAGGATAGCCTCAGTGGGTCTGCAATTAGGTGGTATAGTCAGTTGAGCAAGGATCAAATTCGCTCTTGGAATGATTTGGCTAAGGCTTTTCTGACCCAGTACAAGCATATGACCGACATGGCGCCAGACCGTCTCTCCTTGCAAAATATGAAGAAAAAAGCTACTGAGAGCTTCAAAGAATATGCGCAGCGGTGGATGAGCCTGGCCGTCCAAGTACAACCGCCCTTAACTCAGAAGGAAACCACTGTCCTTTTTGTGAATACACTGCAGGCCCCATACTATGATATACTTGTCGGTAACACCACGAAGAATTTTTCGAACATGGTAATTTCATGGGAGATAATTGAGAATGCTATTAAGGATGGAAAAATTGAAGGAAAAGAACATCCAATACCGAGAGAAATGGGGCATCTAAAAAGAAAAAGGAAGATACCCAAGTCGTGGAAGGCTTTGCCCCACCTCCCGAATTCTCCTCGGATCAGCCATTTTACTCTACCTTGAACAATGTCTCTCAAGGTACTTATCCTTACCAATCTAACACCCTTGGGAATAACCGAAGGGGGCATAAAAAGCGAAAAAGAAATTAGGTTCACCCGATTCCTGTGACATACAGTGAGCTACTACCTCAACTCATCAAGAATCACCTTGTGACACCCATGCAATTAGAGCCTCTGAAGCCTCCTTACCCTAACTGGTATGATGCTAATGAGTGTTGTGGTTATCATTCTAGAAATCAAGGTCACTCAATAAAGAACTGCCCCGCTTTGAAGTACAAGGTCATGGATCTCATCAAGGCTGGGTCGATAAGTTTTGAAGATGGGAAAGCCAAGTGTCATAAGAAACATGGTGCATAATCATATCAGGATTTTTTGATGCATGTAGTTATATACACTATGATGATGAAAGCACTTGTCTCATGTTGATATCTACATGAAATAAATAAATTTTGATTTTAAATATTTTATGTTCATTATATTTTAGAACTCATTTGAATTTGCAAAAAACAAAAAATGAAACTTCATGAAAATTTGTGGTAAACAGTAATAAGGGGTTTTGACATGAAATAATGGACAGTCTCGAGAATATTGATGATTATTGTTAGTAATGACCTAACATTTTCCCCTCTTTTTTAGGCTTTTCTAGGCCAAAATCCCTTGAACCGAGACTACTTGGAAAACCTAATATGAATGATTGAACTTCATAAACCATTGTCATCATAGGATAAGCAATGATGTAGATCCTAGTCTAGGCTATGACAAAGGAACGAACTTTTTGAAATTTTTTTTTTGAACTCCTAGAAATTCAAACAAATGAGACATTCTTTCAAGAATTTAGATCATGGTAATTTGGCTTGTGCCGAAACCATTCATGTCATTTTCAACAACCACAAAACACTAATTTCCCAAACATCACTTCATGATTGACACCTTGGGGCACAATGATTAAACTAGATTATCCCATGCCCCAGAGAAAACCCGTTTTTGGGTCATATTTTCCTTGTCTCTTCAAAGAACTCAGAATTGAAACTCAGCCTTTTCAAAATAGACCTACACTTGCTATGTTTCCTCATTGATACCAATTCTCATGGTTAATCAAATTGGGGCGTCATATGTGAAAATGATAGATACATGGTGAATAGGAGGGATTAATGGAAGAATCATTGGGGGCATGCAAAAAAAAGAAAAAAAAAAGAAGAAAAAACGAAGAAAATTTATGATATCATCATTATGAGAATTCGGATGATTCCAAAGTGCAAAATAAAATTTTGATTATCTATTCCCTAGGGATTGAATTTCAATGAGAATATTCGGGCTTGATATGATGAATGGCCATCTTTCATATCTCTTTCGTAAAAAGAAATTATCCATAGTCACCCCTTTTGAGCCAAAAGAATTCTTTCTTCTTCGAACCCTGAGGCAAATACGAGCAAAGATCTTCTCAAAGATCATGGAAAAATGAGTCTTAGCTCGAAGACAGATACAAAGAAAATTGAACTCCCGAATAAATACGGGCTTACTCTGTCGAAGTAAAGAAAAAGATGGCGAAATGGAAGCCAAGAACAAGACAAAACAAAAACAAAAACAAAAAAAATGTGAAAAAGTACGGCAAATGAAAACCAAAAGCTAAGAAGAAAATGAGCAAAGTAAAAAGGAATGAAAAGTCCAAAAGTGACAAATGCTTCAAAGAGAATCCTCCTCAAGAAATGATCCTTGATCTGATTACCCTCAAACACATATTTTGGGCCTACTTATCCTTTCTTTCTGAACTCTGAACCATGGCCTACATTACGTGCTTTAAAAGTCCATTTTGATCAAGCATGAATATTTAATTTGAAGGGTTTTTTTTCAGATTTTATCCCATCTGATCGAGTTATCATTTAACTAAGGAAGAATTTAGAATTCTCAGGTGCATGGTAGAACAAAAAAAGAAAAAAAAAAGGAAAGAAGGGGATTCTCGGGCGAAAACCCAAAAACGGGCGGTCTAGAGTAAAATAGAAAATTTTAATGCCATCTATGTTAGTGTCGATACCACAAAAAAGAAGGTCATCTTAAGAAAGTGGTCATCGAAGAACATCTAGGAATTCCTGAACCTCCCAAATTGACAGCTCTTATTCGGAGGATTGATTTCAAAAACTGAAACTTTTTTCCCTCCAAAATTAAACTTTCCAGTTTAAACATCCCAGCCACTCTTGACGCTTGTCAAAATGCCCGGATATGGAAATTAAAAGAATGTTGGATTTGTTTGGTTCTCAATGAATTCATGATCTATAAAACCTGTTCCATTTGTGAGCCTAGAAGGGACATACATTTTTGATGTGAAGTTTTCTTCGATTAATCAAAATTTTATTATACCAAGCCTTGCCAATCCCAGTTGAAAAAACCCAGATTAACACTTAGAGAAATTTCTAACAGTGGTCATCAGTCTTCAAAACATTTTTAAATCATACACTATGGGGTTAATATTTTTTTGTTCAGAAGTTTTCGAAATGGGAAAACAAATAAATATTTTTTTGAAATACCCATTTTATATGTTGACATGAGACAAAGGTTTTTCTAACCGAAAGGTATAGAACTGCTAGGATAGGTCTTGACTTCAAGATATGATAAGAAGAAATAGAACCCGTTTTAGACCTCTGTTGATGCGAGTTTGAAAACTGTTGGGGCAAAGAGAATATGCAAAATGAATTGAAGATATACTCTGATTTGAGAAGAAAAAATGAATTTGAGAGGCTAAGCCAAAGTCTAGAAAAACGACCGGGGGCATTTGCATCACTCATGAGCACTCATCTTTTATTGAGCTTTGCATCTGCACAGTGTCGGGAAGCATTTGCATCATTCATGGGTATTTGCATGGGCATTATTCCATAAGCATCTGCATTTTACCTTTATATTTACATCCTTCATGGAATTCGTATTTGCGTCATCTCAAGCAATTGCATCATTTCTAGAACCATTGTATTTTCATTATTGTGTGGTAACTGCAGTTACACTATTCATATACCACTTACGGGAACATGATTAGTCGGGCCATCTGCATCATTCCATGAAGTAGTTGCATCAATCTAAGAGCATTTGCATCTGCATCAAGAAGCATTTGCATCAATCAAATATATTTTCATCTGCATCAAGAAACATCTACATCTGCATCATGAAGCATTTGCATCAATCCAAGCCATTCGCATTTGCACCACGAAGCATGAGCACCTTGTTAAAGACATGTGCATCTGCATCTCTTCTCAAAGCTTTTGGGTATAATTTTCAACACGAAATTTTTTTTTTTAAATGAGAAAGTCTTTAGTGGTGATAGCCGAA
The DNA here is from genome assembly GCA_030761205.1 of Fremontodendron californicum. NCBI lineage: Eukaryota > Viridiplantae > Streptophyta > Magnoliopsida > Malvales > Malvaceae > Fremontodendron > Fremontodendron californicum. The sequence continues at coordinate 6,620,419 of JAULJL010000026.1, forward strand.
GCCTCTATGGAGATATCCATAGTTTTAAAATTTTTTGAACAGGGAAAGTCTTTGGTAGTGATAGCCGAAGCCTCTGTGCAGATATCCAAAGTTTAAATTTTTTTTTTAGTTAGAAAGTATTTGGTAGTGATAGCCGAAGCCTCTGTGGAGATATCCAGAGTTTTAAATTTCTTTTAAAGTGAACAAGTCTTCGGTGGTGATAGCTGAAGCCTCTGGTGGAAATATCCAGGGTTTTATAATTTTGAAAAATGAGAAATCTTCTTCTGGAGGAGTTATCCAGAGTTTTACAGTTTTAAAAATGAGCAAGTCTTTGGTTGTGATAGCCGAAGCTTCTGGAGGAGATGCCCAAAATCTTATCCAACATCTGCATCGACATCAAGAAGCATTTGCATCAGTCAAAGTCATTTGAATCTGCATCAAGAAAATTTGCATCAAATCAAGTCATTTACATTTGCATCAAAGACATTTGCATCAACCTAAGTCATTTGCATCTACATCAAGAAGCATTTGTATCAACTAAAGACATTTGCATCATGAAGCATCTGCATCCACTCTCAAAGTTTTCAGGTATAATCGAACTCATTCTGCTTCTCAAATGAGTCAAGTCCCGAGACCTCTGCTGAGATATTTTGTTTTAAATTCGAACTTGTTCTACCTCTCAAATGAGTCGAGCCCCGAAACCACCCAGAATTTTACATTTTTAAAAATAAACAAGTCTTTGGTAGTGATAGCTGAAGCTTCTGGAAGTGATACCCAAAATTTTTACAAATTTAAAAAAAAAAATGAACAAGTCTTCGGTAGTGATAGCTGAAGCTTCTGGAGGTGATACCTAGAATTTTACAAATTTTAAACAGTGAGAAAGTCTTCGGTGGTGATAACTGAAGCTTCTAGAGGAGATACCCAGAATTTTACAAATTTTAAACAGTGAGAAAGTATTCGGTAGTGATAGCCGAAGCCTTTGTGGAGATATCCAGAGTTTTAAATTTTTTATTTTTTTTTGAAAAATGAGCAAGTCTTTGGTGGTGATAGCCGAAGCTTCTGAAGGAGATACCCAGAATTTTGAACACAGCTGAGAACAAGACAGGTTAAGACCCCGAGACCATCGTTGAGGTCATTTCTTCTCTTGCAAGTCGAACTCGATTCCTTAAGACAGGTCGAGCCTTGATTAGTCAGGGAACTCAATTGAAAGACAAAATCTTCACTTTACAGCTTTAATAAAAAAATAAAAAATGAAAAAAATGAAAAAAATGAAAAAAGATGAATGAAAAAATGGAAATGAATGAAAACTCCCTTTCCCCTTTTCTTCACATGTGATTTCACTAACCGAATAAAATTAGTATTTGTTTATCTTTGCCTGATTCCTGATTCTTAGCAATAGCCAAATAGGGGCATCTGTAGACACCTAATTTTGTTCGGATCACTAAAACAGTTCTGTTTTCTTCCTTACTTGATGTTTCAGAATGTAAAAAGATTTGTTCATCCCGCAGGTGGTACTTTGAGACTTAGTCTAAGAAGGCAAGCATAAAAAGTGAAACTTGAAAAAGTCAACATTGAAAAAGTCAACATCGAAAAGTCAACTACTGAAAAAGTCAACCCACTTTCAAAATCAAGATTTGAAGTTCAATTGAAAAATGGTGAAAGAATTTTGATAATCCGAGATCTACATTGAAGATATGGAGTTCGGAAGTTGGGTTATGGAGATTCAGTAGAAAGAAAACCCTAGTTCGGGAAATTTAGGGAAAAGTGCTTAAACGATGGAATTGGTAAAAATTGAAGGTTCCAGATCAAATATAAGCACTGACTACGGGTAATGGAGAGGCTACTTGGAATAAAAACTGAAGGAAAAGTCAATTTGGAAGAAAACCGAGAATTAAGGTTATTGGTGGATTTTGGTGAAATTGGGGAAAATTGCAGAAATAGCCCAATTCGATAAAACAAAGCCCCTAATTGATGAGGAGGGAGTAAACAAGGATAGCCCAAGGCTCAGTTTGAAGAAAATCCGAGAAAAGAGCCGACTGGAGGAAAAAATGGAAAAACAAGGAAATTCCCGACAGTGAAAAAAAGAAAAAATCAAATTGGAAGGGAATTTGACAGTAAAAATTAGGTGTTTTCGGACCAACTCCATTTCAATTTATGAAAAAGGTCCATGAAAAGAAAATCTGAAAATCAGACTTGTTTTGAGCAAAACCGAGCTTCGGAGGCTAAAGGGCAAAATTGGAAATTTTGGGAAAAATAGCAAATGAGATCCAAAAATTCTAAAAATTTGCAAATCTCATTCTTCAATCATTTCTAAGAGATTGGAGAAAGAAAATCTGGATTCGGAGTTCGTTTGCAAAATGGCAAAATCCCGGGTCCACTATGCAAAATTTCGAAGAGATAAATCTCGGAAAAATAGCAAATGAGTTCCAAAAATTTTGAAAAAATTTTCAGATCTCATTCTTAAATTATTTGGAAGATATTGGCGAAAGAAAATCTGGATTCGGAGTTCGTTTGCAAAATAGAAAAATCCCGAGCCCACTATGTAGTAATTCAAGCAGATAAATCTCGAAAAAATAGCGAATAAGCTCCAAAAATTATGAAAACATCCATATCACACTTTTAAATTATTTGGAAGAGATTGGTGAAGAAAAATTTGGATTTGGAGCTCGTTTAAAAAATGGTAAAAGTTCGGGTGCACAAAGGGGCAATTTTGGAAGTAAAATCCAAAAAAATAGCAAATGGGCTCTAAAAATTATGAAAACTTTCAGAATTCAATTTTTTATTAGTTAGAAAGTATTAAAAAAATAAATTTTGAATTTGGAGTCCGTTTTCTATTTAATTTGGTTTGTGGGTGAAAAAGGTAATTTCATTGAAGAAACCGAAAAAGGCCTTTCAAAAATTGGAGATTGGGCTGGATTTTAAAAGGGCAATCAGCCAAACCCATATTGGAGAGTGATTTTTCTGAGCTTTTAGATCAAAGGGCCAAGAGTAAAGAGGAAGGTAGTTATTTTTCTTGATCAAGCCTTTGAAATTGTGACACATGGACCAATGGATGGAGAGGGATGATGTCATATTTATGGCATCCTATTTATGAAATCTTCATGACATCATATTTAGGAGCTGATTATTCCAATCTAATGGTGGGATTTTACATAGAAAGCATCTTGAATTAAAGGCCATTGGATCAAAATTGGTTAGGAAAAAACTACAACATTCTACACAATTCTTATACAATTTGGCCAAGCCTTTTTGGAAAGGGGGAATTCAGATTTTTGTTGGAGCTTTAGAGGTTAAATAGAGGCAGTAGCTAAGGGAAAAAAGAGATGAAAAGAAAAAAATAAAGGAAAAAGAGTAAAGAAAAAAGGAGAAGAAAAAAAGAAAGGTTTGGCTTGCTACTTCTTGATTTGGAAAGCTAGAGCAAAGTAGCTATGTTCTTTCATGGTTTTCCCATACTTTGTTGAAATGATTTTGCTATTTTGATTGTCATTTTATTCTCTTTTATGAAATATACTTGTTTTTTGAAATAAGTTCCAAGGAGCTTCTACTTCTTTTTTTTTTTTAAAAAAGAAATCAAGAAAACAAGTTTTTCTCTATTTTTCATCATGGTTGAATGAATCACTTTTGTTAAATGATTTTGTGTTTGATCTTGTTTATGTGATTTGTTGTGGTAGGTTAGCTTACTTGTGGTAGATTAGCTTGATTGTGGTAGGTTAGCTTCATTGTGGTAGTTTAGCTATAGACCATGCCATGTGTTTGTGAAAATGTCTAGCTATATTCATGCATTTGCATTATGATTGCTTAGTTTAGCATGTTTCCTTTTTAGTCTTGTATTTAGTATGCCATGTGTTTGTGTTATTGCCATGCAATTTCTAGGTCTAGGACTCATTTGCATTGCCATGCATTTCATGCATTTTAGACCTAAGTTGCATTAAATGCCATGCAAGTTCATTTTAGGTCTAGGCCATATGCTCTATGCCATGCATTTTTCATGTCATTTAGGTTTTAAATCATGCATTCAATTTGCTGTATGATCATGCATTTCATGTCATGTCACATGATTTATGACTTAGTGCAATCATTAGTTCAAAGTCATGCGCACTTGAGCATACTTGTGGAAAATTAAAGAGTTGTCAAATTGATTATTCTACCTTTGTGATTTTTTTTTACTTAGTCAATTTTTGTCTAACTTTTTAAAAGTGCTAGCTACTTTTTATGGTCTTTAGGAGAGTCTCCAACATTTTTACTTTGATTTTTAAAAGATTTTATCAAAGGCAAAAAAAATGTGTTTTGGCAAAACAGTTTTTCACCCAGTACTCGGAGTTTCCCAATTCTTTTGGGAACTCATCTTTAATCAGAAAATTAAGCCAATTTTTTATCATGTAGTTTTACATGTTTTGAGTCTCCATAATTTGTTTTAGATTTTTTTGAATTTTTAAAAATAGGTTAAAAATCGTGTTTGAAAATCAGACAGTAGAGGCAGATTTGAATTCAAAAGAAAAACAATTGTTAAATTTGGCTAAGGCCTTTAGAGGGGATTGGTTAGAAACTTTAGCTACTGTCTTAGGGTAATTTCTAAGCCTTTTTAAACTCTTAAAATGATTTTATAAACCTCGGGTTAAGGGTGGTCATGTCCGAAATTTTAAGCTTAGCAAATTAGAGTCATTTTGAAAGGGTTTGGCTAGGGTTTCAATCTTCATTCAAGTTTCTTTCAAAATTGTTTTCAAACAAATCACAAAATATTTTGATTTTAGAAAATTTAATTTGATATATTTTCCTAAGGTAGCCGGATATCTTTTTAGATTTACGGATTTCCTTAATTAAAGGAAAAAAATACATTTTCATGCATTGCATTTTCCATATTCACGCATTTTATATAATATGTGATTTTTGCTATGATAATTTCTATGATATTGTTATTATTTTGATTTATTTTATGGTGTTATGTTGTTTGTTATATGGTTTTGAATATTACGTGCTATCCTATGCTTTTTATTTAGTTATTTATTTTTGTCACATTATTTAGCATATATTATGTTCATGCATTATTATTTTATTTTTATTTTCATGCATATTACATGATAGCATTAATTTATGTTTCATGTCATTTCATGTTATTTAGATTATATTCCATGTCATTTAGATTCTATTATTTAGAATATACCATGTCATTTAAAATATGCCATATTATTTAAATTTGCCATGTCATTTAAATCATATCATTTCATTTAGAAAATCATGTCATTTAAATCATATCATTTCATTTAGAATATCATGTTATCTAAGTTGTTTCATTTCATTTAGAACATATCATGTTACTTAAGAAATTTCATTTCATATAGAATATATTATGTCACTTAAGATATTACATTTCATTTAAGATATTTCATTTCACATAGAATATACCATGATACTTAGGGTATTTCATTTCATCTAGAATATGCTATGCCATTTAAATTATATCATATCATTTAGGTTGTATTATATTATCTAGACTTTGCTATTTCATTTTATTTATGTCACACATTTTCATATTCATTTTTTTAAATGTTTTGAAAAAGATAATGATTTTCAATAAAATAAACATATTCCCGAGTTAAAATAATTCATGAGTTCTCTACCGAGTTTGCTAGGGAGAATATCATCAATTATCATTAATAACAGAATATCTTCTTTGAAACGAGAATGATTCGGAAAATTTTCTAAATATTTCTATATTTTACCCTGTTTGTTGGGAAATATAGGAAAATTTTGAATTAATAAATTCCGGATTATTTTCAAATAAAAATTGAATTATTTGTCTTTAAATTGGGAATTAACTTGAAATACTAAATTTAAAGCTGACTTTTTTACCGAGACTTGAGATAACACACGATTAATAAGGTACCATTTTATATGGGTGCTGTGGGGGTGCTAATCCTTCCCCACACGTAACCGAGTCCCGAACTTGCTTCTTTTATTTCTCTGGTTTAAAATGTAGACTTGAAATTGGTTTTAAATTATTTTAATTAATTTTAAAATATTTTATAAAATCGATTTTAATAGATAGCCGATCACACCTAGCTAAAAAAGATTGGTGGTGACTCCATGTCTTTTACAAGGTCATTTTCAAAACCTTCATTTTTCAAGAGGAATTAAGTCGACTTTTCCTCGGTTTTTTTTAATGTCACGCTTAATGAATATAAAATTTTGCGATAAGACTTGCTATTTTTTAGGTTGCGACACTCTTCACTACCTCACTCACTCTATTATGATCTCTTTCTCTCTTTCCTTAAATTTCAGAGAGTGTATCATGAAAATAATCTCTGGTGCCCCCCTTATTTTTGTAAGACCCGATAACCATTCTGAGCTCTAAACGAGTCCTCACTAAACCGTAAAAACATACCAGTTCAATTAAAATAAAATGATTAAAATGGTTGCTTAAAAATGATAAATACTATGAATTTACAAAGTCAAAAGTAAATTTATATCTTCGAATAAAATTTGCGTCTCAACTTTTTTCAAAAAGTACATATGATGAGCCAAGGGTGAATGGTAAGTGGTCAGTGTCCTCCACCAGTTCCATGGTTGAAAGATAATTGTTTTGGAAGAGCAAAAATTGCCAATAAAGCACTAATGGCAGCCACAATAAAGCCCAATACAAATGTTGGTAAGCTTCCGCCCCTAAATGCTGCATCAAGCGGTCCACTAACAACCGATATATACATCTGTCATATTTTCCAAATTAAGTCAATTAATTTTTTTATATATATATTTATGAATATGAGTATAGCAATGAAAAAAAACAATATTAAATATTACCTTTCTTAATGAAAAATTATCAAATTCATGTTTGAAGGAATATAAATTAAGAGTTCATTTTTGATACACTTATTGTGAAATTCTGTTAAGTTCACAAGCAGGTTAAGAGGTTCCCTCATGCCACACTTTTTTTAATTAGTTTTTATTTTTTTCACAATACATTAAGGGTATGTGTCACCCTATTAACCCTACTTGTACGATGTAATAGTCTTAATGTCACTAAATGTGATAACTTCTCTAGAAATTAATTATGGATTTTGCTCTCCTTTCCCCTTAAACAAAATCTAATCGAATGTAAAGTAAATGAGCAGAGAAATTTTTACTTGTGGGATAACTATTGACAAGTTTACCACTCCCAAGGAAAGCCCTACAATTTTTAGAGCATAAAAAATAATTATTAGAAAATGGAAAGGCTAGCTAGCTTAATATATTACAAGCAAAGCAACCACAACAAGAAACAAGCAACAAAAAGCAATAATTACCCTGACCACCACCAACGATCGAGCAATAGATAGATGCCAAAGCGAATGGAATGCTGAATGTTACCTGCATAAAACACCAAAATAAGTTATTATTGTTAGAGTATATATTTTGGGGTTTTTTGTTTATATATATATATATAATCATATATATATATATATATATCTATATATGATTCATACTTAATTTGTAAGTTCACAGTTGATAGATGACTTTGATTGATTAATGTTTATACATAAGAAAAGGTCAAACAATTCAAAAAAAATCACAGTATGAGCAAGTCCAAATAGAAACATAAACATTGTGTCTTTGAAATTAAGGGTTTTTAATAGGTGCGACACTCTTTTAAGATTAAGATTGCATTCTTGGTAATATTTTTCATTATATAGAACAGTTGATATATAGTTAATGTAATAATTTTAATGCACCGAAAAAGAATTTCTCAATATGATAATCTTAAAAAGTACACTTAAAGATAGACTTATTCATGGGTTGGATGGCCTAACATGCTTAGGGGTCTAACCTGACTTGGGTCAAGCTTTGGAAAGAAATTTTCAAATCAAAACCTAGCTTGAAACAAAAAAAGTGTTTTATTAATAAAATTATTTTTAATTCAGTTTTAAATTTAAATTTATTTATTGTATTAAATATTAATGTAATTTATTTTAATATTTTAATAAAATGGGCTTGGGCAAAGGAGAATAGTGCCCAAGCATGAGCTTGACATTTAGAGGTGCTAATCCAATCTGACTCATAAATATCTCTACTTATGGCATTTATTAACAAAATTTTGAAATTAATAATATTATTTAATCATTATACCATTATTTCAATCTTAGTTTTTCAAATTAATAAATTAAAATTTTTATTCAAAAAAAAAATTGATCAAATTTTAAACTAAATTAGTACACATTTATGTAAAGAGTAAAGAATTAATATGAATGGAAACAAACCGCAAGTGGAATACACAACAATCCAAACACAGCCTAGGTAGAGCTTTTGATGTTGCTTGGAGGGGCTAAGATTTGAGGTCCATTTGTAGCTCTCGAAGACTCGCCAACCTTGGTGATCCACACTGTCCCTGCCAAGCATGCAGCCAAAATAAAGTTCACTACACCCCACAAATTCTTAACCCCACCAATCAAACGGCTAACAGGCTCCAATCCCAACGAAGCAAACCCCAACACAATCGAGTTAACCATCAAACCCAATGCACCCGCGCGCACTCCATCATCGTACAATTTTTCTTCAGCTGCATTCCCTCCCACATTCCCTCCATAAACTTCTTTTCCCATCCAGTTAGTATCGTACAACAGGAATGGAAACCAGGCAATCCAATTAAGGCAAGTAACGAGAAGCAAGATCCACATTGGCTTCTTCATGGTCTTCAATGCTGTTACCAACTCCCCAAAGAAAGGCCCAAATGATTTTCTTTCATCTTCTTTTAGAACATCCTTACACGCTAATGGTGTCTCTTTCACAGTTGTAATCGCGGTTATTGTCACCGACAAGATAAAAATAATATCAATGATGAAGCAAGTTTTGAGGTTTGCACAGTAAACATCACATGCAATCGTTTTTAGGAAAAGGGAAGATTTTATGGAGATGTGAATAGGAACCAGCTGCGTAACCCAAAACGTTTCCAATAGCCATGAAAAAAGAGTACCATGTATTTCAAATTCTGATTCTTTTATGATCATTTGCGGGAAGATCAACTGGGAAAGCACGACATGGATCTTGTTACATGTTGTTAGCCACATCTAGAATCCAAAAAATTATAACGAAGATAGCAACTGCTCTTGGCTTACTGGATTTTTCCAGTGAAGCACCAGCTTGGTGCCCTATGTCTTTGGCAAAGCAAATAAGGAAAACAGCCAAAGCAACGAAACATGTTCCGTGTCACGCACTAAGCTTTGCCTCAATTGAAAGTTAGCTCGTGCGGCCCTTGGATGGACGCTTCTACACAAGTCAGCCAAGTTCTCTTTATTATCTGATCAAGCAACAAGCAAGTCACTAGTTAGTCTCAAGGCCACATCGCGATATCACGGGGCAGAACGGCTGCACACCGGTGACCCCCGATGCCCCCAAAGGAAAAAAGTTTTATTAGTTTTGAAAATAGTACAAAAGAATACAAAAGATCATCGAGTCTTCCCCACCATCGTTGGGGCCATAGGGCAGCCCTAGATGAATGGCCTAACACATACCTTAACCAGTGAGGCAGCCCAACAATCCGTCGACTGCTCACCCCCTATAAAGAGCTTAAGAGCTTTTACAAGATTTCTACCAAGAACCATTACATTGTTTGAAATGGGGACACTTTCTCCTAAGACATGATGGCTACCTTCCCATGGCACCTTTACCCGATCATGGCCCTATACAAGGTTGGCTCATGACATCCTCCCCCATTCAATCTGTCGACGTCCTCGTTGACTTGGTTACTAGGAATTCTTCAATCTTCTGCTTAAAGGCTCGAAAGTCATGCTCTCTCTCCCAACTAATCTCCTCTGGACCTAAGCCCTCCCATTTGACTAGATAGTCCTTAATGGTCCTCCTAGACACTATGGTTACCCTATCGGCTAAGATTTATTCTACTCGTCGCTCCGACAGTGGCTTCATGCCGATGGCTTCCCTGGTTGTTCGACTACGACTTGCATCTGAAGGATCTACGTGATATGGTTTCAAGTTGCTCACATGGAATACCGGATGCACCTTCATCTACTTGGGTGGATCAATCTTGTAGGAAGCATTTCCCACTTTGGAAAGGATAGTCACTAGACCTTCATATTTACACACCAACCTTCAATCCCGCTTCCGTAGGAACCTGAGCTGTTCAGGCACTAGTCTGACAAGCACACGATCACCAACCTTGTAGTGTTGTGCCCTTCGGCCCTTGTCTGCCCACTTCTTCATGCGTTTGGAGGCCTTCTCTAAGTATGCTCGAGCAATGTCCGTGTTCTGCCTCCATTCTTTTGTGAGATTGAAGGCTCGAGGGATTTTCCCTCGGTATGGATCTTTGGATATTTGGGGCAAAATGGGTTGTTGCCCGAAAACAATCTCAAAGGGAATCTTGTTGGTGGAGGAACTCTTCTTGGAATTGAAGCAAAATTGAGCCACATCTAATAACAGAGGCCAATTCTTCTGATTTGCTTGCACAAAATGTCTCAGATACTCTTCTAGCAACCCATTGAACCGTTCGGTTTGCCTATCTGTTTTGCGGATGAGAACTGGATGAGATGTTCAGTTGTGATCCTAGAAGCTTGAAGAGCTCTCTCCAGATAGACCCCATGAATCTTGGATCCCTATCACTGATGATACTTTGTGGCATACCCCAATACTTGACCACATTCTTAAAGATTAGGCGAGCCGTTTCTTCCGCAGTGCAATACTTTTGGGCTGGGATGAATATGGCATATTTAGAAAAATGATCAATCACGACCAAAATGGACCCAAGTTTGCCAACTTTAGGGAGGTCGGAGATGAAGTCAAGGGAGATACTTTTCCAAGGTCGTGTAGGCACCGGTAAAGGTTCAAGCATTCCTGCTGGTTTTTATTATTCTCCACATTGTCTTGTTGGAAATGAGGCAAGTCTTTGTGTAGGCCATAACATATTCCCGCATTCGCGGCCAGTAGTAACCTTGTTTTAGTAGGGCGAAGGTGCGTTGCCAACCCGGGTGGCCGGCCCAAGATGTGTCATGACATTCCCACATGAACATTTGTCTCAGATTCCCTTCTCTTGGCATAAACAATCATGGCCCCTTTGTCAATAGAGCCCCATTCTCCAACCAAAAATACTTGGACTTCATGTCTTCTACTAACTTCATAATGGAAATGACTTGTAGGTTTTTCTTCAAATTCTCCTCAATGGACTTTCGTATGTCTTTGGTCACCTTAGTAGCTGACATTGGGGTGACCCTTCTAAGTACTGCAAATTCTGCTCATCTACTGAATGCATCCGCCACTTGGTTGGTGCTTCTCGCTTTGTGTTCAAAACAAAAATCGAAATTGGCCAGAAATTCTTGTCATCTTGCTTGTTTGGCTGTTAGCTTCGGTTGGGTAAGAAAGTGGCTAACTGCTGTATTGTTAGTCTTGACAACAAAATTGGAGCCTAGCAAGTAGTGTCGCCATGCCCTTAAACAATGAATCACAGCTAGAAGTTCTTTCTCTTGGACGGTGTATCTCCTTTCTATCTTACTCAACTTCTTGCTCTCGAAGGCGATCGGGTGTCTTCCTTGTAAGAGTACCCCTCCAATGGAAAAATCTGATGCATCTGTTTGAACTTCAAAAGGTTTTCCAATATCAGGAAGAGCCAACACAGGATCCCTCATCATCACTCCTTTTAGACCCTCAAATGCCTTTTGGTATTGGCTTGACCAACTTCACTTCTCTCCCTTCTTCAATAGATCGGTGAGTGTCGTTACCCTCTGAGAGTATCCCTCAACAAATCTTCTATAGTAATTTGCAGACCCAAAAATGATCGAAGCTCACTGACATTCTTTGGAGTCGCCCATTCTCTAATTGCCTTGACCTTGTCCATGTCCATACGGATGTGTCCCTGCTGGATGATGTGCCCCAAAAAATGTATTTGGGTCTGAGAAAATGCACACTTCTCCCTTTTCACATATAACTGGTTTTCCCGAAGCCTTTCGAACACTAGCTGTAAATGTTTCTTATGTTCCTCTAACGTAAAGCTATAAACCATGATGTCTTCCAAGTAGATGACAACAAATTTGTCAAGGTAGTCATGGAACACCTGGTTCATTAGAGTACAAAATGTAGTAGGAGCATTGCTTAGTCCAAAAGGCATAACTAGGAATTCAAAAGCACCATACCATGTTACACAAGTTGTTTTCGGTTCGTCCCCTTCCGCAATTCGCACTTGATGATAACCAGACCTAAGATCAAGTTTGCTGAAGAACTTGGCATGGATCAATTGATCAAATAGGTTCGCGATAAGAGGGACCAAGTACTTGTTCCTTACTGTGACCTTGTTCAGGGCCCAATAGTTAACACATAGCTACAAACTTCTATCTTGCTTTTCTTTGAAAGAGCACTAGAGCTCCAAATAGTGCCTTTGATGGTCTAATGAAGCCAGCTTGCAATATCTCATCCAACTGTTTTCTTAATTCGGCCAATTCTGGAGGAGCCATACGATATAGACCTTTAGCTAGAGGTTTCACCCTTGGGAGTAGCTCAATCTCATGGTTTACCGTTCTTCTAGGTGGTAGAACCTTGGGCAATTATTGTGGCATCACATTTTGAAACACTTGCAACATCTTTTTCATTCCATCCGGTACAGGATCTGAGTTGGCCTCATCCGACATGACCACATAAGAGGGCTCGCCCTTTTTTACTCCCTTCTTGAATTGTAGTGCTGATATGATCTTCTTCCCACTCCTTGGAAGAATCATAGTTGGTACTACAGATGGACGCTCCCCCAAAAACAACAAGCAACTGGCAATGGGAATCGTGATTGCCTGGGCCGCGATCATGAAATCCAATCCTAAGACAACATCAAAGTCGTCCATGGGGGAAACCGTGAAGTTAATGCCTCCTTCCCATGGCCCGATTTTGGTCATCACATTCTTGGAGCTTCCACTGATTATGGAGGCTGGCGAGTTAACTGCTTTCATTTGCCCGCAATCCTTGGTAACTTTAAGATCACACCTCTTTGCTTCTTCGGGTGAGATGAAGGTGTCGATTGCGCCTGTGTCCACCATGGCCCTCGTTGTCTTGCCATTCAACACTACCTCAACATACATAAGGCCCCGCTCGAGTTCCTTCTTCAACTTGCTCAATTGTGTATGCAGGGCATTAAGGAATCGTATGGAGCCCATCCTCGCTGGCTCATTCTCGACTTCTTCAACTGATTGGTGAGAGTGGCCTCCTTCTTGTGACGAGGTTACTAAGGCATTCAAGGCACCTCTATGTGGACATTTTGCTACTCGATGCGGTCCTTGACACAGGAATCAAGCTAATGGTTGTCTTTGCTTGAAATTCGATGCATTATTTGTCTTTGTTTGAGGTGTATCTCTACCAGGTGGCCTCCTATCCGCTCCCCCACTACAGGGTCTGTCCACTCTAGCCATATTTCCCCACTTCCAAAGATAAAGCTACTGCCACTTGATGGAGGGGTATTATGCTTTGATGGGCCATCGTTGTAGTCATTCAGACATTCGGTGGCAGCCATGGTAGTGGCCACATCTTGGACCTTTTTCCTTTGTAACTCAGTCCTGGCCCAAGCTTTGAGGCCCTCAAGAAAATAGAACATTTTATCCTTTTCGGACATGTCCGTTATATCTAGCATCAAGGAAGAAAAGCCCCTTACAGACTCCTGCACCGTCCCTGTTTGCACCAATTCCCTAAGTTTTCGTTGAGCCATGTATTGCACATTCTTAGGAAAGAATTGGCTTTTTAGTTCTCGCTTGAGGTCACCCCAAGTTTTGATAGGGCACTTATCGTTGACAAACTTCAAACGCCACCATAGCTTGGCATCTCCAGCAAGATACATTGCGGCCATAGCAACCTCGTCTTCTTTGAGTCTGTGTGCACGGCCCGGAAGTATTGCTCAATATCAAACAGGAAATTCTCAAGCTCTTTGGCATCTCTTGCCCCTCACAGCGTCGATGTTCCGGCACCTTGGCCCTTTTCCCCATGTCCACAGAGCCAGAACTAACCCTGTCCATGGCCATTTGTAGCACGCTCACCTGAGTCTTGAGTTCCTCGAACTCTCTTTGGATGATGCTTATGGCATCCCCTGTTTCTTCACCCAAGTTGTTTAGCGTATCGGACAGCTCCTGCTGGGCTGCCTCGATATCTCTTGCTTGGTCATAGATGACCATATGAGCTTTTAAAGTGGTCACCGAGGCCTCAAGCTCCTCAATCCTTTCTCGGTCATCTGACCCACCTCGAGTCGTAACCATCTTTTGCTTTCTTATAAGAACTTCTCAACTGTGCTTTGATACCACGTGTCACGGACTAAGCTTTGCCTCAATTGAAAGTTAGCCAGTGCGGCACTTGGATGGATGCATCTACACAAGTCAGCCAAGTTCTCTCAATTATCTGATCAAGCAACAAGCAAGTCACTAGTTAGTCTCAAGGCCACATCGCGATATCGCAGGGCATAGCGGGTGCACACTGGTGACCCCCGATGCCCCCAAAGGAAAAAAAAAGTTTTATTAGTTTTAAAAATAGTACAAAAGATTAAAAAAGATCATCGAGTCTTCCCCACTATCGTTGGGGCCAAAGGGGCAGCTCTAGATGAGTGGACTAACACATACCTTAACCAGTGAGGCAGCCTAACAATCCGTCGACTGCTCACCCCCTATAAAGAGCTTAAGAGCTTTTACAAGATTTCTACCAAGAACCATTACAATGTTTAAAATGGGGACACTTTTCCTAAGACATGATGGTTGTCCTCCCATGGCACCTCTACCCGGTCATGGCCCTATACAAGGTTGGCTCATGATACTCCGCCAATAATAAAGGGTCGACGACGACCGAAGCGAGAGGTGAAACGGTCACTATTGTACCCTACAATCGATTGAACAAGGAGGCCAAAGATGGGGCCACAAAGCCAAATAAAAACAGCCCAAACGTGAGGGACACTAAGAGTTTGAACATAAGGGGTTAGAAGAGAAAGTTGGAAAGCCCATCCGAACTAGACCCTGCCGCTATGGCTGCATCCACTATAATCTTCCATAACGGGCTTGGGGCTTCGATATATCTTGTCTCCATAGAGGTGCTATTCAGAATCTATCTCTTCAATCCACTAGAGAAGAAGAGATAAGCAAGTATTTGTGATTGACTAGTGCAACTAGGGTTTATATAATATTTGATACATCTTTTGGTGCATGGAATTGAAACATAAATAGTTAATTTGTGTTCCTGAAAAAGCAAAATATTAAATCTTTAGTAAGTATGAATGTAACTTTACTAAAGAAAGATAATTACTACGTGGCCAAACGTGGCTAAAAGAAAGAAAGAAAGAAAGAGCAACCTTGAGGTCCATTTGTAGCTCTCCAAGACAGAGCAACCTTGGTGATCCACACTGTTCCTGCCAAGCATGCAGCCAAAATAAAGTTCACTACACCCCACATCTTCTTAACGCCACCAATCAAACGGCTAACAGGCTCCATTCCCAACGAAGCAAATCCAAACACAATCGAGTTAACCATCAAACCCAATGCACCCGCGCGCACTCCATCGTCGTACAATTTTTCTTGAGCTGCATTCCCCTCACAGTCCCTCTGTAAACTTCTTTTCCCATCCAGTCAGTATCGTACAACAGGAATGGAAACCAGGCGATCCAATTAAAGCAAGTGACGAGAAGCAAGATCCACATTGGCTTCTTCACGGTCTTGAATGCTGTCACCAACTCCCGAAAGAATGGCCAAGATGGTTTTCCTTCATCTTCTTTTAGCACATGCTTACCCGTTAATGGCGTCTCTTTCACAGTTGTAATCGCGGTTATTGTCACCGACAAGAGTAAAATAATAACAATGATGAAGCAAGTTTTGAGGTTTGCACAGTAAACATCACATGCAATCATTTTTGTGAAAGGGAAGATTTTATGAAGATGTGAATAGGAACCAGCTGCGTAACCCAAAACATTTCCAACAGCCATGAAAAAAGAGTACCATGCATTTGAAATTCTGATTCTTTTATGATCATTTGCGGAAAGGTCAGCAAGGAAAGCACGACATGGACCTTGTAACATGTTGTGAGCCAAATTTAGAATCCAAAAACCTATAACGAAGATAGCAACTGCTCTTGGCTTAGTGGATTTTTCCAGTGAATCACTAGCTCGGTACCCTATGTCTTTGGCAAAGCCAAAGAGGAAAACAACCAAAGCAACGAAACATGCTCCACCAGTAATAAAGGGTCGACGACGACCGAAGCGAGAGGTGTAAGGGTCACTGTTGTAGCCTACAATGGGTTGAACAAGGAGCCCAGAGATGGGACCACAAAGCCAAATAAAAGCAGCCCAGACATGAAGGATCCGAATTGGACCCCGGCGGCTATCGCTGCAACCACTATAATCTTCCATAACGGGCTTGGGGCTTCGATATATCCTTTCTCCATGGAGGTGCTATTCAGAATCTATCTCTTCAATCCACTAGAGAAGAAGAGATAAGCAAGTATTTGTGATTGACTAGTGCAATCAGGGTATATATAATATTTGATACATTTTATTGTGCATGGAATTGAAACATAAATAGTTAATTTTTGTTCCTGGGAAAGCAAATTATTAAATCTTTAGTAAATATGAATGTAACTTTACTAAAGAAAGATAATTACTACGTGGCCAAAAGAAAGAAAGAAAGAAAGAAAGAAAGAAAGAAAGAAAGAAAGAGAGAAAGGTAGATAGATAGATAGATATTTATCTGTTTTGACTTTTTAATTTATTTCTCTATATTTTATCCATAAAACAAAATTTTATTTATGGTTGAATGGTTGTCATTATTATTGTTGGACATGAAATGCACCCGATTCAGTGATTAATGTAATATTTTTTTTTGTCAATTTGGCTGATTTATAAAGAAAAAATTAATGAAGCATTTACGCTAGTTTCAGTAAAAATGAAGGAAAATGGAGGAACATTAAGGATAAATTTGAGGAAAGAAAAAAAAATAATGAGTACGTAGAAGGAAAATTGCTTGGCATAAAAGATGAAACATAGAGAAAGAAAATATATTTGGTAAATTTATAAACAAAATGATTAATTTAAATAGAATGGGATAAATTGATTTACTCATTTTCCTCTTTTAGATCACTTCTACCAATTAAAAGGAAAATCAAAGGAAAGTAATTAATTTTTTTCTTTTCATTTTTTCTCTTATGGCCAATTTTTTACTTTTAATATCCTTTTTTGCTTAAAGTATCATTGAAGATAAGCCACAATTAAAATTTAACGTATTCATAACTTGAATTAAAAACCATGAGTTTGATTGGAACTAATATCCGTGTAAATAAAGTTACCAAGTAGGCTTTACCAATGTCACATCCCAAATCTGAGAGTGTGACCGGCCAGAGAGAAGTATATACCCTTGCCTCCGAGGCCTTAACCATTCATCTACCTAACGAAATTTTGGCATGACCTCGTCCGATAAGGGGATTTACCGAACCTGCAAAACATGCAACACAATAATAATAACACATGACATCCCGGTTAAGACACCTCCAACTAGGGAGTAACCGAGATGCCCCACAGCAGATGCACAAAGTGAAGCACAATGCATATATTTATATAATACCAAAAATATAGACAACAACATCTGTCGGATAATTGCATGAAACATAATACAATATATTTAAACAAAATAATATATAACATTCCTAGGTGACTGTGCACGGCTCCTCCATCAAGTAACGGATCACCTCGTCAAAACGACATGTCATGCTCACCAACTAGTGTCACGAACTAAGCTGGCGGGGTGGATGAGGGACTGGGTCGATCTGTATCTGAAAAAGAAAAATAACTAAAGAGTGAGTCATGAGGACCCAGTTAGCAAACGCAAGTTATATTAACTAATATCACCTGGTTGTTTATATCCAACATCACAAACAACTATAACATCCGGTAGGGTCCGTAGATTCCTACAAACCGATAGTGCTCGAAAGCTCCTACAAAACTGGTAAGGCACGAAGGCTCCTACAAAACCAGTAGGGCTCGAAGGCTCCTACAAAACCGGTAGGGCACAAAGGCTCCTACAAAACTGGTAGGGCACGAAGGCTCCTACAAAACCAGTAGGGCTCGAAGGCTCCTACATAACCGGTAGGGCTCAATGGTAGCCTACAAATCCAGTAGGGTGTTGTCGATTTTAATCACGCAAGTGCACGTATCGTTGACAAGTAATATAATGAAAAGTAGAGTGTCGAACCCACGAGGAATTGCTATTAAATTTTGCTAAGTACTAAAATTAACAAACTTAATTTTATCTAAACACTTAAATAAAGATGATAATCAAAAACTAAATTCAAATAAACTAATATTAAAAGCAAGTAAATTAAAAAGGGTGAATTCAATTAATTATAAAAAGCCTAGGATTACAACTTTCCTCAACACTTCGCTTGAATCTCTCTCTACCTCTTCACTTGATTAATGATCATGAGTTGTTAACCTAGAGTTCTATCTTATTTATAAGGATCTTCCGATGGTCTCATAAAAATATCCTTCTTAATCAATTAACTATATTCCTATGATAATTGAATTAAAGAAGAACTCATTAAGCTTAGGCTCTAACAATGGTTACACATGACAAGTAAGTGTATTCCTACCCTACATGAAGATCAATTCATCCTAATAAATGAATATGAAATATGTGTCATTCAATCCATGTCTAACACTAAACTCCCTTTTTCAAGTTGTATTTAGGTTAACAAATCAATCTAATTGGTGGTCAATCAACTAGAAGCATTAAGAACAAGAATGAACAAACAACTCAATAAACCATTAAATCAAGCTAGAGAGAGAAAGTAAATTCAAACTATGTGTTGAATTCCATTGAAATCCTAGTAAAAGAGATTTAGTTCATGATAATTAATGAAAACAAATAATAAAATAGTTTCACCATCATCAACAATACAAGAAAGATAAAGAAGAGAAAAGAGAAAACTAAGAGTTGTCAATGCTTCAGTCTTCAATCTTCAAGCTTCCAATCTTCTTGAGAGAAGTTGATGGTGGCTATCTTCTTGAGAAAGAATTAGGTTTCTTGATGTCTAATCCTCTTTATTCTGACCTAAAAGAGTCATATTTAAAGTGTCCAAGGCCTCTTGGAGTCCGAAACTTTGTTCCCAAGCAAAACAGGTAAGTTTTGCATTTTTTTACGTTTTTTGCGATACTGTTCACGAGCTCCCGGCATCGCGGCACCAGCTTTTGGTGCCGCAGTGCCACTGCTACTGCCTCCTTGGTGTTTCTCCTCATTTTGTCCAAACTAGTTCCTATCGGCTTCTCGAACTTCGTCAGCTGTTTTGACTGGGCAAATCTTGTCCGATTTTGACGAGCCTTATAGTTGGAAAGGTATGGAAGTCATCTTCAAAAGTAAAGAAGGAAGTTTTCTCAAATTAAGTATTTAAGATCAAGTTTTTTTTTAAAGAAGCTCCGGAGGTCGAATGTACCTGCTCATTGAAATGCACCGATTTTTGTCGTTTTGCACCTCGAAGCTCCAAATCACCTTGGACCTATAAAAACACATATATAACAACTAAATAACTATTTTTAAACATAAAATGGATAATTAAAATAAATATAAAAATATCTAAAACTAATCAAATCCTAATAAAATCCTCAAGGACTTAGCCGATTCGAAAGCATAAAAGGTGGCAAAATAACTATATTTCCTAGAGTTATCATAGGGTACAATGGTAGCCTATAAATACGGTAGGGCACAATGGCAGCCTACAAATCTGGTAGGGCACAATGGCAACCTACAAATCCGGTAGGGCTCAATGGCAGCCTACAAATCCGGTATAGCTTAACATTACAATAAACTGCATCACATAGCATTTAAATAAGCATACTAGCAAGGAACAATGTGGTGCCATACGGTCGACCACTCATACGAAAATCCCAGATTATTACATAATCATCACTTGTCCATTCCTCAGACCTTTTTCTCACGTCTTTACGAGAACTTGATATCATAAGGTAATTCTTTGTCATACATTCATACAATCACAGTCAGTATGTCATAACATAATCTAATCATCCTACGTCTATCGCTACACGTTTACTCACAGTGCGCTAAGCGGGAGAAATTGGTTTCTCGTGCTCCGAAACTCTTCCAACCACGGACTCAGCTAATCCGCGCTTCTAGTACATAAACAGTAATTTCATAAATATTCTATAAATTAGAAACATTCATACTATCCAAATTGTAGCTAATTAGCTACTATCCGAAATTTTGCAGCTTAGCTATTTAAGTATTATAATATTTACACCTAGCTCGGGTGGAAACGATCAACTGGAAAGTTGCTCCCCCGAGCCTAGCAAAGCTAACGGTGGCCTCGGATGGTGGTGGAAGTGGCGGCCAAAGGTGGTTGGCCAACATGGTGAATTAGGCCAAGCTTAGATTTCTCACTCCAAGCCACTTTTTCAATCAACCAACCCCAAATCATGGATGTAGAGGTTTATTTAGGGCTACCCATGGTGGTGGTTTAAGGTGGTGGCTATGTTGGAAACCACTTAAGGCAAAATAGCCATAAAGAGAAACACATAGTTTCTCTTGGTTTCTTAAAAAAACTAACACCAAATAAGTAATCCTCACCTTCTAGATAGTAAAAATATGTATTTTGTTGGCTTGGTGATGAGTAGAATTCAAGAGATCAAGTTTATAAGCTTTTTGGTTATGGAGTTTTCACTTGGTTAGGTTTTCTCTTAAGGAAGAAGATGAAACAACCCTTCATGCTTAAGGAAAATGGGTCTCTCGACTGAACATGGGGTTATGGCATGTATTTTATGGCCATTTATTCACTTAAAACCTTTTCCGGACCTTCCCGCGGCCAGTTCCGGTTTTTTCATTTTTTTAAGCTAATTAAGGGCGTATTCGCTTTCCAATTTAATTTTCGAGTAAAAAAAATGTCAAAATTTTCAACCTAAGCATCATATTGAGATCCTCTATAATCACGAAGTCTATTGGAACCATATTCGAACCAAAAATAAAATTTTGGGTAAAATGACCAAAATACCCCTGGTTCATATTTTACCGGTTTTGTGCCAATTAGATTCTCCAATAATCCTGATCAGTAAAATATCACATTTTAACACTATGTGAAGTTAAAATACCAAATTTTATGGGCTTTACATTGTCTTGATTGCGACTCTTGGCTCGTGATCACTTTAAGGCTAAATCCCTCAAATAGCCGATTAAACCCCTTACTCTAAAAAATTTAATATAACAATAAGACCAGATGGTTGTATGCTTTGTCTAAAAGCATACATAAACTTGATCTATCGTCTATGAATCATTTAAAGAGACCTGAGTCGATATCTGACTTACGAAGGTCTTACAATTCTTCCCTCTTAAAAAAAATTCGTCCTAGAATTTTCCTAATTGTGAACTTATTGAATAATTCGTTTAAAGAGTTACGTACCTACACCCGGAATAACTAGGGGTACTGTCTTCTCATGTCTCTTTCAAGTTCCAAAGTAGCTTCCTCTTTCCCATGATGATTCCATACAACCTTCACCGAAGGAATCTCTTTCGATCGTAGCTTACGTACCTGCTGTTCTACAATGGCTATGGGTTCTTCTACATATGACATGCGGGGGTCTATCTCTACTGCCTGCAGTTGCAACACATGGGACTCATCAGGGAGGTATTTTCGAAGCATCGACACATGAAATACTGGGTGTACAGCGGCTAACTCAGGAGGAAGGGCCAACTCATATGCTATTGCCCCATGTCGTCGAAGTATCTCAAACGGTCCAATGTACCTTTGACTCAGCTTTCCTCTCTTGCCGAATCTCATGACACCCTTAAACGGAGACACTTTCAAGAACACATGATCCCCCATGTCAAACTCTAGTTCCCGACGTCTATTATCAGCATAAGACTTTTGCCGACTCTATGCCGCTCGCATTTTGTCACGGATCAACTCCACATTTCTTAATGCATCCCGAACTATATCCGGACCTAATAATAGACGATCACCCACCTCAAACCATCCCACTGGAGATCTACATTTTCGGCCATACAATGCTTCATATGGTGCCATCTGTATGGTACTCTGATAGCTGTTATTACATGCAAACTCAATCAAAGACAAGTGCTGATTCTAGCTACCCTCAAAATCTAAAACACATGCCCTAAGCATATCCTCTAAAGTCTGGATGGTCCTCTCAGACTGACCATCGATTTGGGGATGGAACACGGTACTAAATCTCAATTGAGTACCCAGTTCCCTTTGAAATGATTCCTAAAATCTCGATGTGAACTGTGTGCCTCTATGTGACACAATAGAAATAGACATTCCATGCAAAGGCACTATCCGGTCCAAATATAGTCTAGCATACTGGTTTGCCGCATATGTAGTGTGCACTGGCAAGAAATGTGCAGACTTGGTCAATCTATCGACAATCACCCATATCGATTCGAATCCTTTGGTTGATCTAGGCAACCCCGTGAGTAAATCCATCGTAATGTTGTCCCATTTCCATTCAGGGACATCCAAGCTCTGAAGTGTACCTGGCGGTTTTTGATATTCGGCTTTAACCTGTTAGCACACCAAACATCTAGCCACAAAGTTCGCTACATCCTTCTTCATGCCTCCCCACCAATAATGTGCTCGTAGATCATGATACATCTTGGTGGAACCAGGGTGCACAGTGTAGGATGAGCAATAAGTTGCCTCGAGGAGTCTATGCCGTATATCTCCTGCCAATAGTACCACGAGACAGTCATGTAACCATAAAGTTCCATCATCATCTATACGAAACTCCTTGCACAATCCTTGTCCAACCTAGACTTTCTTTCCTAAGCAAAAATCATCATCATGTTGCAACCGTTTTACCTCCTCCACTAATGATGACCGTACTTGCACATGGGCTAACATCTCCCCCGTGTCGGTAACACTAAGTTCCACACCATCATTGATGCAATTCCTCACTTCCCGAACCATATGTCTCCTCTGTACTGCTGCATGGGCTAAGCTCTCCATGGATTTCCTACTCAAGGCATCTGCGACAACATTGGCTTTGCCAGGATGATAAATGATGGTACAATCATAATCCTTGAGTAATTCCAAGCATCTCCTCTGTCTCAAATTCAACTCTCGCTGATTAAATATATACTTGAGACTTTTGTGGTCTATATAAATCTCACATGATGGGCCATACAAATAGTATCGCCATATCTTTAATGCGAAGATAATGGCCGTCAGTTCCAAGTCGTACGTAGGGTAGTTCTACTCATGTCTTTTTAATTGTCTCGATGCATAAGCAATAACCCTGTTCTTCTGCATTAATACGCAGCCCAACCCTATGCGAGAAGCATCACAATACACCACAAACCCATTTGTCTCATTTGGCAATGCTAACACTGGTGCTGAAGTCAAGAGCTCCTTAAGTTTATTAAAGCTCTTTTCGCACTCATCTGACCAAATAAACTTGACATTCTTTTGTGTTAACCTCGTCAGTGGTGCAGCTATCCTCGAGAAGTTCTCCATGAACCACCTATAATATCCAGCTAACCCTAAGAAACTCCTAATCTCTGTTACTGTAGTCGGCCTCTCCCAGTCTCGTACTGCCTCAATCTTCTTGGGATCCACGAAAATACCTTCCTTCGAAACTATATGACCAAGAAAACTCACACTCAATAGCCAAAACTCACACTTGGAGAACTTGGCAAATAGTTTGTGTGCTCGAAGAGTCTCGAGGAAAACGCGGAGGTGTTTCCAATGGTCATCCTCGCCTCGCGAATACACCAAGATATCATCGATGATCACAATCACAAACTGGTCAATGAAGGGTTTGAACACCCTGTTCATCAAATCCATGAACGCTGCCAGTGCATTCGTCAGTCCAAATGACATGACCAAAAACTCATAGTGTCCATATCGAGTGCGAAAGGCTGTTTTGGGAATATCTTCCCTCCTGATAGGAAGCTGATGGTACCCTGATCTAAGATCTATCATAGAAAAGCACTGAGCACCTTGCAACTGATCAAATAAATCATTGATCCTAGGCAATGGATACTTATTCTTCGTCGTCACTTTATTCAACTGCCTGTAACCAATACACAACCGTAACGAACCATCCTTCTTCTTAGCAAATAAAACCAGAGCACCCCAAGGAGAGGTACTCGGGCGTATAAAGCCCTTATCAAGAAGATCATGCAACTGAACCTTTAGTTCCTTTAGCTCCAACGGAGCCATACGGTAAGGAGGAATGGATATCGGCTATGTTCCCGGGGGTACATCTATACAAAACTCAATCTGCCTATCCGGCGGAAGTCCTGGCAACTCCACGGGAAAAAGATCAAGGAAATCCTCTACCACGGGAATCCCTCTCAAATCTTGAGACTTCATCTCAGTATCATATACATATGCCAAGAATCCTTGGCAACCCGTCGCTAACAGTTTCCCGGCACTAATTACCGAGATCAAGTGAGGCGAAGTCGTTCTACAATCTCCTTGATACCTCAACACATGTTTACCCGGTATTTTCAACACTACCATATTCTCGTGGCAATCCAATACCGCATGATAGGCAGACAACCAGTCCATGCCCAAAATTACATCAAACTCAAGTATATCTAGTTCAATTAGATCTACCAAAAATATCTCACCCTCGATCCGTATTTCACATCATTTCAATATCCTGTTCACAGGGTATATCTCCCCTACCGGAGTAAGCACTATCAAATGATCATCTAACATATCATAATTCATGTTCAAACATGAAGCAAAGGAATGGGATATAAAAGAGTGCGTAGCACCCGAATCGAATAATACTACAGCCTACTTGGAACAAATATCTAACATATCTGTCATGACATCATTTGATGCCTGCGCGTCCTGAGGATTTAGCACAAATTCCCTGGCTTGTCCTCGACCCTGTGTAGTCTGTCCTCTACCCCCTATAGTCTGTCCCCTGCCTGCAGACTGTGTACCTCTTCCTATTGTGCCTCTGCCCATTGACTGGGCCACTAATCCAGTATTGACGGTTGGCGTAACAACTGGGGGCTGTGCAACTGTAGTATACGTGGGTCGAGAAAAGTTCAACGGACAATCCTTCTTCATATGCCCTGGCTGACCACATCTGAAACAAGTACTAGGCCTTCCGCATCGTCTAAAATACGGATAACCACAACTCTGACAATAGGGAGTTCTTGATCTCCTAATGTTACTTGATGACTGGGTAACCGATCTAGTCTGACTGTTCTGTCCTCGGACCACTATACCAGCACCACTAGGTGCTCCTGATCAGCCTGCACTAGACTGCCTAAAACCCTGTCTCACAGTCCTAGCCTTCTTTCGAGGCTCATGGTCAACCTGCCTCTCTTTAGCCGGTGCCTCAAATGCAAGGCTGCATCAAGAACATCGGTGTATGTAGAGATCCTCGTCACTGATATTGCCCTAAATAAGTACTCCCTGAGGCCATTAGCAAACGCTTGGCCTTCATAGTATCAGTCATCACCATATGTGGTGCATACTTCGCCAACTGGTTAAACTTAGTATCATAATCCAACACTGACATGCCCTCAGTCCGTTTCAGTAACTCAAACTCTCGAACCTTTGCATCCCGTAGACTCTCAGGCATGAATCGCTCAATAAAAGCATTATAAAACTCAGACCATTCTAATGGAGGGCTACCTGCTGGCCGGCTCCTCAATAGGGTCTTATACCACTCATAGGCCACCCCTGTCAACTGATAACCAGTTAACTCCACGGCTCTAACTGGTGAGCATCCGAGAGCCACACATAACCAATCACATACATCTATAAAATCCTGTGGATTTGAATCAAGCTCAATCCCAGAAAATACTGGTGGCTTATCCATCAAAACTCATATAATGTCACTAGGAGAACGGCCCTTGTTGGACAGGTTGCTGTCCCTCAGGGGGATTCTGTGGCCGTGGAGGATCTGGAGGGGCTTGGTCCTGTCTCTGCTGCCGCTGATCTGCTAGTAGATCTATCAGGGTCCTAACCTCCTAACGTATCTCACCAATCTCAGTAGCTAATTGTTCTACCCTATCATTTACTATTGACCCCCTAGCAAATTCAGTGGTCTGCTATCGATCTCCAGCTACAGGATTCGGATGTCCCGTCGAGACCTGATCGGGAACCCTAGGTGGTCGTTCCCTCTGCCTACCCTGTGTTCTCTGCACCGAGAGCATAATAACCTGAGACAAAAATTTAGTCATTAGGTACCCTCATCAATCCAACCCTGCACTATCCAATATAACCGACAAGTGATCTTTTACATGACGGACATGTGTACAGTCACCGACCTCTAAACAATGCTCTATTACCAACTTTGTCATATCCCAAATCCGAGAGTGTGACCGGCTAGAGACAAGTATATACCCTTGCCTCCGAAGCCTTAACTATTCATCCACCTAACGAAATTTTGGCATGACCTCGTCCGATAAGGGGATTTACCGAACCTGCAAAACATGCAATACAATAATAATAACACATGACATCCCGGTTAAGACACCTCCAACTAGGGAGTAACCGAGATGCCCCGCAGCAGACGCACAAAGTGAACCACAATGCATATATTTATGCAATACCAAAAATGTAGACAACAACATCGGTCTCCGACCGAGTAATTGCATGACACATGATACAACATATTTAAACAAAATAATGTATAACATTCCTAGGTGACTATGCACGGCTCCTCCATCAAGTAACGAATCACCTCGTCAAAACGACATGTCATGCTCATAAACTAGTGTCACGAACTAAGTCGGCGGGGTGGATGAGGGATCGGGTCGATCAGTATCTGAAAAAGAAAAATAACTAAAGAGTGAGTCATGAGGACCCAATGAGCAAACACAAGCTATATTAACTAATATCAGCTGTATGTTTCTATCCAAATTCACAAACAACTATAACATCCGGTAGGGTCTGTAGACTCCTACAAACCGGTAGGGCTCAAAAGCTCCTACAAAACTTGTAAGGCACAAAGGCTCCTACAAAAATAGTAGGGCTCGAAGGCTCTTACAAAATCGATAGGGCACGAAGGCTCTTACAAAACTGGTAGGGCACGAAGGCTCCTACAAAACCAGTAGGGCTTGAAGGCTCCTACATAACCGGTAGGGCTCAATGGCAGCCTATAAATCCAGTAGGGCACAATGGCAGTCTACAAATACGGTAGGGCACAATTGCAGCCCACAAATCTGATAGGGCACAATTGCAGCCTACAAATCCGGTAGGGCACAATGGCAGCCTACAAATCCGGTATAGCTTAACAGTACAATAAACTGCATCACATAGCATTTAAATAAGCATACTAGCAAGGAACAATATGGCGCCATACGGTCGACCACTCATACGACAATCCCAGATTATTACATAATCATCACTTTTCCATTCCTTGGACCTTTTTCTCACGTCTTTACGAGAACTCTACATCATAAGGTAATTCTTCGTCATACATTCATACAATCACAGTCAGTATGTCATAACATAATCTAACAATCCTACGTCTATCGCTACACGTTTACTCACAGTGCGCTAAGCAGGGGAAATTGGTTCCTCGTGCTCCGAAACTCTTACAACCACGGATTCCGCTAATCCGCGCTCCTAGTACATAAACAGTAATTTCATAACTATTTTATAAATTAGAGACATTCATTCTATCCAAATTGTAGCTAATTAGCTACTATCCAAAATTTTGCACCTTAGCTATTTAAGTATTATAATATTTACACCTAGCTCAGGTGAAAATTCAGAGCAACGATCAACTGGAAAGTTTCTCCCCCGAGCCTAGCAAAGCTAACGGTGGCCTCGGATGGTGGTGGAAGTGGCGACACAAGGTGATTGGCCAACATGGTGAATTAGGCCAAGCTTAGATTTCTCATTCCAAGCCACTTTTTCAATCAAACAACCCCAAATAATGGATGTAGAGGTTGATTTAGGACTACCCATGGTGGTGGTTAAAGGTGGTGGCTATGTTGGAAACCACTTAAGGCAAAATAGCCATAAAGAGAAACATATTGTTTCTCTTGGTTTCTTAAAAAAACTAACACCAAATAAGAAATCCTCACCTTCTAGATAGTAAAATTATGTATTTTGTTGGCTTGGCGATGAGTAGAATTCAAGAGATCAAGCTTACAAGCTTTTTGGTTATGGAGTTTTCACTTGGTTAGGTTTTCTCTTAAGGAAGAAGATGAAACAATCCTTCATGCTTAAGGAAAATGGGTCTCTCGGCTGAACATGGGGTTATGGCATGTATTTTATGGCCATTTTTCACTTAAAACCTTTTCCGAACCTTCCCGCGGCCAGTTTCGGTTTTTCACTATTTTAAGCTAATTAAGGACGTATTCGCTTTCCAATTTACTTTTCGCGTAAAACAAAAATGTCAAAATTTTCAATCTAAGCATCATATTGAGATCCTCTATGATCACAAAGTCTATTGGTATCATATTCGAACCAAAAATAAAATTTTGGGTAAAATGACCAAAATACCCCTGGTTCATATTTTACCGGTTTTGTGCCGAGTTAGATTTTCTAATAATCTGGATCAGTAATTTATCACATTTTACACTATGTGAAGTTAAAATACCAAATTTTATGGGCTTTACATTGTCCTGATTGCGACTCCTGGCTCGTGATCACTTTAAGGCTAAATCCCTCAAATAGACGATTAAACCCTCACTCTAAAAAATTTAATATAATAATAAGACCAGATGGTAGTGTGCTTTGTCTACAATCATACATAAACTTGATCCATCGTCTATGAATCATTTAAAGAGACCCGAGTCGATCTCTAACTTACGAGGGTCTTAGATCCAATCATACTTAATTTTAAAAAGAAACGTGAATTGTCAAGCACATGACTTTATGAGCAAACATTCTCTCAAATATAGATTCTATTATTTTGTGCTTCGTGATGTAATAGTAAATAATATATTAATATTTGCATAACTGGAATAGAACCATTTGGTGGTTGTTTTCTTCTGGACAATTGTACGGTATGTTAAACTTTATTCTATTTGGTAAGAAGGAAAAAAAGAGAAGAAAGTTTTAATCTAATGGTCGAACTATAATAGCCATGTTGCTATATAGCTACATTACAACAAATTTTTTCTTCGATGGCATTTTTTACAAATTAGCGGCGACTATAAACAAATAGCAACGTTTATAAAAAAAAATGCCACCATAGTCGTCGTCTATTACCACGCTAGAGAGTGCAGTGGCGTTTTGAACGAAAATGCCACCAATATTATTATTAATTGTATCAGCATTATCGGCATTTCTTAAACGCCTTAACCTCTTTTTTTTTTATTTGGATATGTTTGCTTATATAAAAATCTTGATAGTTTCTAATGGTGCTATATAACAGCAGTTATGACAAGAATTTTCGCTATATCACCGTGTTTATGACCTACAAGCATCGATATAGCGGTACTTATGACAAAAAACTCCGTTATATAGCGGCGATATGATCTTCAAACCTATAGCAACGATTAAAACAAGAAACGCCACTATATAGCGGCAATTAAGACAAGAAACACTGCTATATAGTGGCGATTATTAGCTAAATCGCCATTCCAAGACTCCTGACCTCTTCATGTCTTTATTGATTAATTTATTATCAGATAATATCATGATCTTATTAATTTTTAAACTTATAGTATTTATTAAATATTAATTAGTTGAAGATTTAAAATTAATAATTTTGTATTATTAAAAACTAAGTTAAATAATAATTGAACATAATTTATAATTAATGCATATTATTATTGAATTTCTAAGCTAGAATTATATTTTGATAAATCCAACTCTTTTGATGCTATTATCAAAACTGAATATCTTCTTTAGTTGTCTAACAATGTTTTAACTTTTGATTAAAAAGTAAAAAGTTATTATATTAAAATTGATAATGATTTTTTTTTATATAAAAAAAATATTTAATTACAATTTATTATTGTTGTTTTTAGTATTAAATTCGAGTTATTGTTGGTTTCTGATCGGGTCGGTCTCGAGTTTGGATCATTTTGGGTTTGAGTTTTTTCGAGTTTGAACTATTTCAAGCTCGGATAATTTCCTGTCTGGGCCATTTCAGGTTCGAATTTTCTTGGATTCAAGTCTTTGACCTTTTTCATTAAATCAAATTTGGACAAGTTCATATTCGATTTTTTTGGATGAATTTTAGGATTTAGAATCATTTTGCCACCTCTACATGTACATAGTAGGACAAATAAAAATAAAAGATACAATCTCTTCACTACCTTACTCACTCTATTAATCCTACTTGTACAATCTAATAGTCTTAATTTCAGTAAATATGATAACTTCTCTAGTAATTAATTATGAATTTTGCTTAATGTTGCTTTTCTTTCTCCCTAAAGAGAATCTAATCTAATGTAAAGTAAATGAGCAGAGGATTTTTTACCTGTGGAATAACTATTGACAAGTTTACCACTCCCAAGGCCCTACAATTTTTAGAGCATCAAAATTAATAATTATAAAATGGAAAGGCTAGCTAGCTTAATATATTACAAGCATAGCCACCACAACAAGCAACAAGCAGCAATAATTACCTTGACCACCACCAGCGGTTGAGAAATAGATGGATGCTAAAGCGAATGGAATGCTGAATGTTACCTGCATAAAACACCACAATAAGTTATTATTGTTACGGTATATATTTTGGGGTTTTTTGTATATATATATATATATTTACATATATATATATATATATGTGTGTGATTCATACTCAATTTGTAAGTCCACCCTTGATAGATGACTTTGATTAATGTTTATACGGAAGAAAAGGCTTAACCAATTCAAAAAAATCACAGTATGAGCAAGTCAAAATAGAAACGTATGTAGAATAGTTGATATATAGTTAATGTAATAATTTTAATGCATTGAAAAAGAATTTTTTAATATGATAATCTTAAAAAGTACACTTTAAGATAGACTTATACATGGGTTGGATGACCTAACATGCTTACAGGTCTAACCTGATTTGGGTCAAGCTTTAGACGGAAACTTTCAAATCGAGACTTAGCTTAAAACAAGAAAGTGTTTTATTAATAAAATTATTTTAATTAAATTTTAATTTTAAATGTATTTACAGTATTAAATATTAATATAATTTATTTTAATATTTTAATAAAATGAGCTTCGGCAAGGCAGAATATAGCTCAAGCATGAGCTTGACCTTTAGAGGTGCTAACCCAATCTGACTCATGAATATGTATACTTATTACATTTATTAATAAAATTTTAAAATTAATACTATTATTTTCTCTTTATACCATTATTTATATCTTTGTTTTTCAAATTAATTAATTAAAATTTTTTATTATAAAATTAATTGATCAAATTTTAAACTAAATTAGTACACATTTATGTAAAGAGTAAAGAACTATTATGAAAGGAAACTAACCGCAAGAGGAATACCCAACAATCCAAACACAGCCAAGGCAGAGCTTTTGATGTAGCTTGGAGGGGCTAAGATTTAAGGTCCATTTGTAGCTCTCTAAGACTCGGCAACCTTGGTGATCCACACTGTCCCTACCAAGCATGCAGCCAAAATAAAGTTCACAACACCCCACAAATTCTTAACCATACCAATCAAACGGCTATCAGGCTCCAATCCTAACGAAGCAAACCCCAACACAATCGAGTTAACCATCAAAGCCAATGCACCCGCGCGCACTCCATCGTCGTACAATTTTTCTTGAGCTACATTCCCCCCACATTCCCTCCGTAAACTTCTTTTCCCATCCAGTCAGTATCGTACAACAGGAATGGAAACCAGGTGATCCAATTAAGGCAAGTGACGAGAAGCAAGATCCACATTGGCTTCTTCATGGTCTTGAAAGCTGTTCACCAACTCCCCAAAGAAAGGCCTGGATGATTTTCCTTTATCTTCTTTCAGAACATCCTTATCCGTTAATGGTGTCTCTTTCACAGTTGTAATCGCGGTTATTGTCACCAACTCCCCAAAGAAGGGCCTAGATGCAGCAAGTTTTGAGGTTTGCACAGTAAACATCACATGCAATCGTTTTTGTGAAAGGGAAGATTTTATGGAGATGTGAATAGGAACCGGCTACGTAACCCAAAACGTTTCCAACAGCCATGAAAAAAGAGTACCATGCATTTGAAATTCTGATTCTTTTATGATCATTTGCTGAAAGGTCAGCAAGGAAAGCACGACATGGACCTTGTAACATGCTGTTAGCCACATCTAGAATCCAAAAACCTGTAACGAAGATAGCAACTGCTCTTGGCTTAGTGGATTTTTCTAGTGAATCACCAGCTCGGTGCCCTATGTCTTTGGCAAAGCCAATGAGGAAAATAGCTAAAGCAACGAAACATGCTCCGCCAGTAATAAAGGGTCGGCGATGACCGAAGCGAGAGGTGCAGCGGTCACTGTTGTAGCCTACAATGGGTTGAACAAGGAGGCCAAATATGGGGCCACAAAGCCAAATAAAAGCAGCCCAGACGTAAGGGACACCAAGGGTTTGAACATAAGGGGTTAGAAGAAAAAGTTGCAGCGCCAATCCGAACTGGACCCCGGCCAGGCTGCAACCACTATAATCTTCTATAACGGGCTTGTGGCTTCGATATAAAATTGGTGTTTGTGAATAATTCCCTTAAAAATTGTTAATTTGTTTGAAAATAATCCGGAATTTATTAGCCTAAAATTTCCAATATTTTTCGACAAACTCGGCAAAACATGAAATTTTTTCTTGATTTTGAAATTCTCTGAATCACCTTTCTTTGAAAAAGATATTCCGTCATTAATGATAATTGATGATATTCTCTCTGGCAGACTCAGCAGAGAACTCATGAATTATTTTAACTCGAGAATAATCTTGATTTATAAAAAAAAATATATATATATTATTTGTTTTCCATGTATTTTAAAAATCATTGAAAAATGGCCACGAATATGAAAAAATGTTACCAAGATAAAAATTAAATAAACATGCATATTTATCATTACATGGCACACATTTTCTTATGGTATGGTAAAAGAAATAAAGATATGGCATGCTTGACATGGCAAAAATCTGAATGACATGGCATAAGAAAATGAATGACATGGCCAGTGAATGAATGACTTAGCATACTCTAAATGATATGGCACATGAATGAATAACATGGCATATGAATGACATGACAAATTCTAAAGGAATATGACATGCGAATGAATGGCATGGCATGTGAATGACATGACATGTGAATCAATGACATGGCAAATGAATGAATGATGTGGCATATGCGAATGAATGACATGGCGTATGAATGAATGACATGGGATATGAATGACATGGCGAATTCTTGATAAATGGCATGGCATATGAACGGTATGGCAATATGAATGACATGGCATGTGAATGAGTGACATGACGTATGAATGAATGACATGGCATATGAATGACATGGCATGTGAATGAATGACATGGCATATAATGACATGACATAACCTAGATGACATGGCATATTAAAGAATGGCATGGCATGTGAATGAATGAGATGGCATAATCTAAATGACATGGCATGTGAATGAATGACATGGCATATGAATGACATGGCAATATGAATGACATGGCATGTAAACGAATGACATAGCATATGAATAAATGACATGGCATACTTGACATGGCAAAATCACAAAATGACATCATCATAAAATATTCATAATCACATCATGATCACATGCACACATCATTATTTTAAATGGATTATTCATGTGAGGAATCATATAAATAGCATATGTCGGAAAATATTATCGTGCTTCCCGGCAAACCCGGCAAAGCTTGGAAAATAATTCTTTCATATGATATTTGCATGGTTTCGAGTAAAATGAAAACTATAAGTTTCGATTCCATAAACACGTGCGTTGAATAATTTCCTGACCTCCCCGGTAAACCCAGGAAAATTGGGAACTAATTCTTGCCAAATGTTTAGGAAACCGAAAAATACGTTTTTATGCCAAATTAAGTAAAAACCTTTTTAAATATGCAATGCATTAAGATGTATTTCTTTCTTAAAGTAAGGACATCCGTATACCTAAAAAGGTATCCGACTACCTTGGGAAGAGACTTAAATTGGATTTTCAAAATCAAAAGACTTTGGGCTCAGATGTAAAAAATTGGAATTTTTTTGGATGAAAAAGGCCTCATGGTCGAACCCCTATCTTTAAAAGGCTCTATTTTTCCTAGTTTTGAAATCCGGGTTGACCACCCTTGACCCGACTTCTATAAAATCAAATTTTATGATGGAAATGACATGGAAATTAACCTAAGATAGTAACCAATGTCCCAAATCAGCCCCCTCTTTGTGTCCTAACAAAACAGAAAATTACTAGTTTTTAAAAAAACCAATTTGACTCTCACAGGCAGTTTCGAAAACCTATTTTTTTGCCCTTCTAAAAAATTTCAGAAAAATCTGTAAACATTAGGGTAGACCTATAATATGTTGATCTCCATGGGAAAAAATCAGCTTAATTTTCGGACCAAGGATACCATGACCGAATTTTTTACCAAAGTCAAGACAGTTTGTTAAAACTGCTTTGTTAATAACCATTTTTTCAACCATGAAAAAAAAAAATCTAAAAATCATGAAAAATAAAAAATCATGGCATCCCCTAAATGACTACTGCATATCGTAAAAAAATCATTTTATTTTGACCATGGATGAGTAGTAAAAAAAATCCCAAAGTCAGAATTCCCAATCTCAACTATCACTCTCTCAACTAGTAGAGGCAAGGGATTTTTGGCTTGAGGTCATTGGTTGATCTTGGCCAAAATCCTAGTTGAAATGTCATGAAATGCATGATTTCACAGCCCAAAATCATATGACAATAGATCAATCATGAATCAAAAGATGAACACAACCAACAACCAAGAAAAAATCAAGCAAGAACAAACACAAAAACAACTAGAGGGATTCGGCTAATGCAACAAAACAAGCAAAAAAATTTGTCGACTTGGTTATTTGATAAAGATTGAGGAATAAA
Organism: Fremontodendron californicum; assembly: GCA_030761205.1. Classification (NCBI taxonomy): domain Eukaryota; kingdom Viridiplantae; phylum Streptophyta; class Magnoliopsida; order Malvales; family Malvaceae; genus Fremontodendron; species Fremontodendron californicum. The sequence goes on from JAULJL010000026.1 coordinate 6,655,331, forward strand.
AGATAGAAAACCTTTAAATTTTATTTTTTAAAACCTTCCAAATTCTTCTCTTATCTTCTCCTCTCCTCTCCTCTATTTTCTTTTTCTTCTTTCTTTTCTCTCAAGGGTGAAAATTCCTTAAGACAAAAATGAATCCTCTCCCTTTCTTTGGTATGGCCGGCCCTTGGTATATAGTGAGAGGGAGTGTTTTTATTCTTTTAGCCCCTGGTCATGCTTCACATGCTCCTCCAATATTTCTTGCCACATAGCCAAAAAATATTCCCTCTAGCATGGTGTTTTCCTTAAGAATAGGGTGCTTGTCCCCCATTTGCATGATGCTTCCCTTAAAAATAGGGTTTCTTAGCCTCCCATTGGCCAACAATACCACCTAGATTATTCTTGTCTCCTATCTCTACAAAATATCCTCCTATTAAAATATCTTCTAGGTGTCATTTTTATCCTGCTTGGAATCATCTCCTAGCCTTCACATGCTCTTCACATGGCCTTCACATGGCTTTGCAAATTGGAGACCTCCCATTGGTCTAAAATGCCATGTAGGCAAAGGAGTGGAGAATCTTGTCCCCTTAAAAATGTCATCTTGCTATCCATCCTTGGCCCTTTGATCCATGATGATAACACTCCCTCTCTTTGATCAACTACTGGCCAAAAATGGCCTGGAAATTTCCAGGCCATTCATTCTTTTTATTTGCAAAATGGCCTTTTTTCGGTTTTTTGGTAAAATTGTATTTTGGCCCCCAAACTTAATTTAATTGCAAATGGACCCCAATTTTGGATTTTTCTTTTCCAAATCATCCCAACCAATATAAAATTAGTTCTAGAGGTTTTCACATTTTTCCGAGCTCATTCTCTATTTTTCTCGAATTTTCCTTTAAAGTTTCGGTTTAGTGCCTCCCAGACTTTGTCTTTTTCATTTGAGCTCCGATTCCAAATTTTTCTTCTCCAATACCTTCCAAAAAATATAAAACTCAGAGCTGGAAGTTTTCATAATTTTTCGAGCTCGGATTCTATTTTTCCCGAATTTTCCTCTTGGAATTTCCAGTTAGTGCGCCCGAACTTCGCCTTTTTCATTTGAGCTCCAATTTTGGATTTTCTTTCTCCAATACCTTCCATTAAATATAAAACTCAGATATGGAAGTTTTCATAATTTTTCGAGCCCGTTTCCTGTTTTTCCCGTAATTTTCTCTTAGAATTTTGGATTAGTGCACCCGAACTTCGCCTTTTTCACTTTTGAGCTCCGGTTTCAAATTTTCTTTATCCAATCTCTTCCATAAAATATAAAATTTAGATCTAAAAGTTTTCATAATTTTCGGAGCTCGTTTCCTATTTTTTCTGGAATTTTCTCTCGGAATTTCGGATTAGTGCACCCGAACAATGCCTTTTTCATTTGAGCTCCAATTCTGGATTTTCTTTCTCAATACCATCCATTAAACATAAAATTCAGATCTGTAAGTTTTTATAATTTTTCGAGCCCGTTTCCTATTTTTTCCAAAATTTTCTCTCGGAATTTTTGATTAGTGCACCCGAACTTCGCCTTTTTCATTTGAGCTCCGGTTTCAGATTTTCTTTATGCAATATCTTCAATAAAATATAAAATTCAGATCTGAAAGTTTTCATAATTTTTTCAGCTCGTTTCCTATTTCTCTTGGAATTTTCTCTCAAAATTTCGGATTAGTGCACCGAACTTTGCCTTTTTCATTTTAGCTCCGATTCCGGATTTTCTACCTCCAATATCTTCCATAACTTTCTGAGCTCGTTTCCTATTTTTCCTGGAATTTTCTCTCAAAATTTCAGATTAGTGCACCCGAACTTTTCCTTTTTCATTTGATCTTCGATTTTGGATTTTTCTTATACTATACCTTCCATTTGATATAAAATTCAGATCTAGAGGTTTTCATAATTTTTCGAGCTCGGATTTTATTTTTCTCGAATTTTCCAAGATTGCCCTTTAACCCCCGAAACCTCGATTTTCTTCAAAACGGGTCTAATTTTCGGATTTTCTTTTCCCACTGCCTTTGTTATATATTGAATTGGAGTTGGTCCGAAAATGCCCAATTTTTACGATCGAATTCCTCTCCCATTTATTTTTCCCCTTTTCAATATCGGAGATTTTCTCATTTTTCCTCCAATCAGCTCTTCCTTGGGATCCACTTCAAATTGGGACTTGGGATATTTTTTATTTATTTATCCTTTATCAACTGGGGGCTTTAATTTTACCGAAATAGGCTATCTCTGCAGTTTTCCTCAAATTTGTGAATTTTCTTATTTATTGATTAAATCCTTTTTTTCTTTTTTTTTTTCTCTTCAAACCAATTCTTCTTTCGACTCCGCGTCAAAATTGGACCTTCCACTATCCGTAGTTACTGATCTTATTCCATTTGAGACCTCCAATTTCGTCCAATTTGATCGTTTACGCACTGTAGACACCTAATGTTGTCCGAACCACTAAATCATGTATTTTTCTTACTGAAACACTGTTTTAGAATGCAAAACCTTTTTTTCTCATCCTGTAGGTGCTACTCCGAGACTTAGTTTAAGAAGGCAAGCATAAAAAGGAAATCTTGAAAAAGTCAACCCCAAAAAGTCAACCCCAAAAAGTCAACTATTGAAAAAGTCAATCCACTTTCAAAATCGAGATTCAAAGTTCAATTGAACAATGGTGAGAGAATTTTGATAATTCGAGGTCTACAATGAACGATATGGAGTCCGGAAGATGGTTTACGGATATTCAGTAGAAAGGAAACCCTAGTTTGGAAAATTTGGAAAAAAAGTGCTTAAACGATCAAATTGGTCGAAATTAGAGGTTCCAAATGAAAGATAATCAATGATTACGGGTAAGGGAGAGGCCACCTGAAAGCAAAACTGAAGGAAAAGTCAATTTGAAAGAAATTAGGGTTTTTGGTGGATTTTGGTGAAATTGGGGAAAATTGTAGAAACGGCTCGATTCGGTAAAACTAAAGCCCCTAAATGATGAGGAGTGGTTAACAAGGATAGCCCAAGGCTCATTTTGAAGTAATTCCAAGAAAAGAGCCGATTGGAGGAAAAACGAGGAAATTCCCGATATTGAAAAAAAAAGGTAAAAATCAAATAGGAAGGGAATTTGATCGAAAAAATTGGGTGTTTTCAGACCAACTCCAATTCAATATATGACAAAGGCACAGAAAAAGAAAATCTTAAAATCAAACTTGTTTTGAGTAAAATTGGGTTTCGGAGGTAAGAGGGCAAACTTGAAAAATTCGGGAAAAATAGCAAATGAGCTTCAAAAATTTTGAAAACTTCCAGATCTCACTTTTAAATTATTTGGAAGAGATTGGTGAAAGAAAATCCGGATTTGGAGTTCGTTTGCAAAATGGCAAATTACGGGCCCACTAAGCTGAAATTCAAGCAGATAAATCTTATAAATTATTTAGAAGATATTTAGAAGATATTGGTTAAGAAAAATCTGAATTTGGAGCTCATTTAAAAAATGGTAAAAGTTCGGGTGCACTATGGGGCAATTTTGGAAGAAAAATCCAAAAAAATAGCAAATGGGCTCTAAAAATTATGAAAACTTCCAGAATTCAATTATTTATTATTTAGGAAGTTTTGAAGAAATAAAATTTGGATTTGGAGTCCGTTTGCTATTTAATTAGGTTCGGGGGGTCAAAAACAGCATTTTACCGAAGAAATCGAAGAGGGCTTTTCATACAATAGAGATTGGGCTCGATTTTAAAATGTTAATCAGCCAAGCCCATGTTGGAGAGTGATTTTTCTGAGCCATTGCATCCAAGGGCCAAGAGTGGATAGGAATGTATTTATTTTTTTGATAAAGCCTTTGAAATTGTAACAGATGGACCAATGCATGGAGAGGGATGATGTCATATTTATGACATCATCTTCATGACATCATATTAGTTAGGGGCTGATTAGATCTAAGGGTGGGAATTTTACATAGAAAGCATCTTGGATTAAAGGCCATTGGATAAATTGGTTACAAAAATGACAACTTTTCTACACACTACTACAGGCATTCGGCCAAGGCAATTTGAAAGGGGAATTCATATTTTTTTAGAGGCTTTGGGGGTTGACCAAGGGCCGTAGCTAGGGAGAAAAGAAAAGAAAAATGAAAAGAGAAAAAAGAGGGAAAAAAGAAAGGTTTTGCTTACTACTTCTTGATTTGGAAAGCTAGAGCAAGGTAGCTATGTTCTCTCATGGTTTTCTCATACTTTATTGACATGATTTTTTCTATTTTGATTGTCATTTTATTTTTTTTTATGAAATAAACTTGTTTTTTAAAATAAGTGATAAGGAGTTTCTACTTTGTATTTTGTAAAAATAAGAAAGCAAGTTTTCCTCCATTTTTCCATCATGGCCGAATGGTGCTTCTTTTTAAGATGATTTTGTTTATTTTTTATTTTGTTCATGAGATTTGTTGTGGTAGGATAGCTTACTTGTGGTAGGTTAGCTTGATTGTGGTAGTTTAGCTATACACTATGCCATGTGTTTGTGATAATGCCATGCCATGTTCTTGATTACTACCATTCGGCAAACATGTTCTTTTTTGCTTTGTCTGTGCATTTTCCTCTTGTTTAATTGATAGGTTTGCATTTGCATGCCATAATATTATGTATTTTGATTTAGGTTGCCATGTGTTTGTGTTATTGTCTAGCTAGGATTTCACTATATAGGATTAGTGACCATTCGGTTTCCACTATGTTCCTTGCCTTGTGTGTGCATTTTCATTCTATTTAAGTACCATGCTTTGCATTATTATGCCATGAGATTGTGTATTGGTTGCTGTTTGTTCATGCATTAGTATTAGGTTTATTTGGTCATTATATGTTCAAGATACTTTCAAGCATTCTCATTACATTTTAGGTCCAGGCCATCTTTGTATTGCCATGCATATTAGGTCTTAGATCATATTGGTATTGCCATGCATTGCTATGCTATTTAGGTCTTAGGTCACATTGATATTGCCATGAATTTTCATGTCCATCAAGTCTAGGTCACATTTGCATTATCATGCATCTCATGCATATTAGGTCCAGAAAGCATTTATTGCCATGCAAACTCATGCTAGGCATTAGGTCATTTTGGATTGCCATGCATTTTCTATGTCATTTAGGCCTTAGATCATATAATTCATAAATTAAACTTGCTGTTTGTTCATGCATATCATATCATACCACATGATTTTTTACTTAAGCCAATCAATGCTTTAAAGTCAAGCTCACATGAGCATACTTGTGGAAAATTGAGAAGTTGTCAAGTTGATTTTTCTACCTTTGTGATTTTTTTTTCTTAGCCAATTTTTGTCCAAATTTTTTGAAATTTTAGCTACTGTTTTTAGGTTCATAGAAGAGTCTCCAATATTTTTACTTTGATTTTTGAATGATTTTATCAATGGCTTAAAAATGATTTTTGGCAAAACAGTTTTTCACCTAGTGTCCGGACTTTCGTGATTTTTTTGGTGGGTTATCCTTAGTCCAAAAATTAATTCAATTTTTTATAATATATTTTTACATGTTATGAGTCTCCCATATTTTTTTTTTAAAATTTTTTGAAATTTTAAAATAGGTTAAAAATTTACGCTTTAAAATTGGAGAGTAGAGTCAGATTTGAATTCAAGGGAAAAGTAATTTTTTGTTTTGGCTAAGGCATTTAGAGGGGTTGATTAGGAACCTTAGCTAATGTCCTAGGTTGGTCTCTAAGCCATTTTAAAATTCAAAAATAATTTTATAAAGCTCAGGTCAAGGGTGGTCAAGTCCGGGTTTTCAAACTTAGGAAAATAGAGCCTTTTCAAAAGGGGAATTCGGCCATGGTCTATTTTTCATCCAAGATTTTCATAATTGTTTTCAACCAATCACAAAGTATTTTTGATTTTAGAAAATTTAATTTGATGTCTTTTCCTAAGGTAGTCGGATATCTTTTTAGGTATTCGGATTTCCTTATTTAAAGGAAAAAAATATACTTTCATGCATTGCATTTTCCATGTTCATGCATATTATATGAAATATGATTTTTGTTATGAATATTCCTATGGTATTGTTATTATTTTGATTTATATTTTATGGTGTTATATTGTTTGTTATATGGTTTTGAATATTCCATGTTATCCTATGCCTTTTATTTAGTCATTTATTTTTGTCATATCATTTAGCATTTACTATGTTCATGCATTATTATTTTTATTTTCATGCATATTTCATGACAATATTATTTTATGTTTCATATCATTTCATGTCTCATAGGTTATTCATTTCCTTTAGAATATATTATGTCACATAGATTATTCAATTCATTTAGAATATATTATGTCACATAGGTTATTCATTCCATTTAGAATATATTATGACACTTAGGTTATTCGTTTCATTTAGAATATATTATGATACTTAGGTTATATCATTTAATTTAGAATATATTATGTCACCTAGGTTATTCATATCATTTAGATTATACTATGTCACACATGTTCATATTCATTTGTTTTAAAAATGTTTTAAAATAAGATAATGATTTTCAATAAAATAAAGATATTCCCGAATTAAAATAATTCATGAGTTCTCTGCTTGGTTTGCTGGGGAGGATATCATCAATTATCATTAATAACGGATTATCTTCTTTAAAACAAAAATGATTCAAAAATTTTTCGAAATAAATACAAATTTCTATATTTTGCCGCGTTTGTCGGGGAATATAGGAAAATTTTGAATTAATAAATTCCAGATCATTTTCAATTAAAAATAGAATTTTTTTCTTAAAATTGGGAATTAATTTGAAATGCCAAATTTAAAACCGATAGTTTACCAAGGCTTGATATAACACACGATTAATAAGGTACCATTTTATATGGGCGTTGTGGGGGTACTAATCCTTCCCCACACGTAACCGAGTCCTGAACCCGCTTCTTTGATTTCTCTGGTTTAAAATGCAGACTTGAAATTGGTTTTAAAATTGTTTTAATTAATTTTAAAATATTTGATAAACCGGTTTTAATAGGTGGCCGAGCACACCTAGACAAAAAAGATTGGTGGCGACTCCATGTCTTTTTCGAGGTTGTTTTCAAACTCTCATTTTATTTCAAGAGGAATTAAGTCGTTTTTTCCTCTGTTTTTCCAATGTCACGCTTAATGAGTAATAAAGTCTCGCGATGAGACTTGTTAGTTTTTTAGGTTGCGACAGCTTGGCGACTCCACTAGGGACATTTAGAGAGTCAGGCCTAGAATTAGTCGTGTGTTATCAAAGTCTCAGTTTTGTTGGTTTTTATTTGGTATTTAATGATAATTCCCATATTTTTTTAAAATAAGGAGAATTTTGAAAATAATAAATATGTCCATATTTATGTGCATACATATTATTATTGTTCTCTGGTTATTTTGTTGTATATAGTTATTCTTTGCCTAATTGATGCTTTACATTGTTTGATCTTGTTGGGGCATTTGGAATAAGGGGTGTAGAATATATGGTGAAAGGTTTGTTGTTCCTCTTCACACACCACACCACACGTGCATTTGCATATCATGAGCCCTATACCCGGATTCTGTCCTATTAGGTGGGAGCAAAGTAACTAAGCCTTCATGATTAACAATCCGCATGGGCTAGGGAAATAGAATCTAATGAATTGAACCCGTTTTTATCGGGGTGCCTTACTAGTCTTCACCGGTGATAGTGAGGAACAATTCGAGGCTTTTAGAACTGATTCAGCTTCATATAGTGAACCTAGGAGCCATGCCGGATTTTCGATTAGATATCCCGAAGCTAGGAACACATGGAGGATTATTCCCAATCCTGTGACTTTCTATTCTACATTCCAAATAAGTTTACCTTTGCAAATCGGGCAATGATGAACGCATATCGCCCATAATAAGTTTTGAGAATAACAAAAGGTTTTTTTGCATGCATATTATTATTGCTCTTTGGTTGGTGAATGGTTACACTATTCTTTATCTTTGTTTTGCTAAATTGTTGGGATATTTAGGATAAGGATTATAGAATAGGTGTTGAAAGGTTTGTTTTGTTCCTCCACACACATTGCACTTGCATTTGCATAACATGAGCTCTATACCCGAGTTCTGTCCCTTTAAGTGGAAGTAAAGTACCTCTGCTTCGTGTGGCAATAGCCTCCGCATAAGCCAGGGAAATGAACTCTAACGAATCGAACCCACTTTTATCGAGGTGTCTTACTAGCTTTCATCGGCGATAGTAAGGAACAATTCGAGGCCTTTTATAACTTTGTTCACCCACATATAGTGAACCATAGAGCCAACATAGGCGAAGCTCTGCCGAATTTTTGATAGACATACCAAAGTTAGGAACATATGGAGGGATACTTCTAACCTTTTATTACTTATTTTACATCTTAAATAAGTTTTGTAAACCGGGCAAAGATGAACGTACATCGTCCGCAATAAGTTTAATACCCCACCTCGAAGGCATCGTGATGCCTAAGTGAGTCGATACTGTTGTGGCAAGTGTTCACCAACTTTTTGAAATTTGAAAATACAAACATTCTTTTTCAAACATTTTTGCATTTTACACATTTCATGCATGTGTGAGTAGAGCATGTACATTTATGGTTGTATTGTTGATATTATTTTTTGCAACAAACGGATGGTGATAATAATCTTATTTGATGATTTCATAAAACCGCTAGTGTTACATGAACATTTGGATATTGTACCATTGTGGGATCTACTACCTCGAAATTCTTTTGAAAATAATATATTTGGTTTTTCATAGAGAAAACATGTTTCAAAAAATCATAGATTAAATTTAGAGGCAAATCTTGCATAATGAGATTTTTGAATAATCAAGATTTAGGTCCCAACAATTTTGTGTAATCATTGGTTAATTTCTTTGTATATACCTTTGTGTTAAGTCATTTATTCTTTACATGTATCATTTTGACATCATGTTACAATCATAGCATGCATGGTCATTCATTGTAAAATACATTTATGACATGCATGATCATTATTTGAATATACCTGTGTATCAATTTATTCATTCTTTACATGAATCATGTTGGCATCAGGTTGCATTCATACATTCATATTCAGCATGATTTTTCTGTATATATCGATGCATTAATTTGCTTATTCTTTACATGTATCAGGTTGTATTCATGCATTCATAGTCAGCATGATTTTTCTGTATATATCCATGCATTAATTTGCTTATTCTTTACATGCACCATGTCAGCATCAGGTCGCATTCATGACAAACATAGTCAGCATGATCTCTCTGTGTATGTTCATGCATTAATTTGATTACTCTTTAAATGCATTGATTTGTTTATATAAATCATGTTAACATCGGGTTGCATTCATGGCATACATAGTCATCAGGATATGTTCATGCATTAATCTGTCATATTAACATGAGGATGTATTCATGACTCACATGGTCGGCATGATTTTTTTTTTTGTATATACTCGGTGTCAATCATTCATTTTTTACATGCATCATAATTGACATCGTGTTGCATTCATAGTATATAGGATCATTCATTCGAAAATACACTGAAATATACATGGTCATTCATTGCATATATCCATGCGTTGATTTGTTTATTCTTTGCTTGCATCATGTTGGCATCGTGATTGCATTTATTACATACATGGTCAGCATGTCTCCACTGTATATGTCTGTACATCACATTGTTTATGTTTCACGGGCATCAAATTGCATTCATGGCTCATTCATCACGATACGTGTCGCAACCTAAAAAATAACGAGTCTCATCGCAAGACTTTATTATTTGTTAAGCGTGACATTAAAAAAAATCGAGAAAAGTCGACTTAATTCCTCTAGAAAAATGAAGGTTTTGAAAATGACCTTGAAAAAGACATGGAGTCGCCACCAATCTTTTTTAGCTAGGTGTGATCGGCCACCTATTAAAACCGGTTTTATAAAAAATTTTAAAAATTAATTAAAACATTTTAAAAACCAATTTCAAGTCTGCGTTTTAAACCAGAGAAATCAAAGAAACGGGTTCGGGACTTGGTTACGTGCGGGGAAGGATTAGCACCCCCACAACGCCCGTAAAAAATAGTACCTTATTAATCGTGTGTTATCTCAAATCTCGGTAAAAAGTGGTTTTAAATTTAGTATTTCAAGTTAATTCCCAATTTAAAGAAAAAATTAATTCCATTTTAATTGAAAATGATCCAGAATTTATAAATTCAAAATTTTCCTATATTCCCCAACAAACGTGGCAAAATATAGAAATTTTTATTAATTTGGAAAACATTCCAAATCATTCTCCTTTTTTTAAAGAAAGATATTCCTTTATTAATGATAATTGATGATATTCCCTCCAGCAAACCCGGTAGAGAACTCATGAATTATTTTAACTCGGGAATATCTTTATTTTTTTTATTGAAAAATCATTATCCTTTTGAAAACATTTTAAAAGATATGAATATGTATATGCATGACATAAATAAAATAACATAGCAAAATCTAAATAATATAATGCATCCTAAATGATATAATATAATTTAAATGCCTTAGCATATTCTAAATGAAATGAAATGTCCTAAGTTATATGACATATTCTAAGTGAAATGAAATAACCTAGGTAGCATAATATGTTCTATATGAAATGCAATATCCTAAGTCATATGATATAATATTCTAAATGAAATGAAATGACCTAGGTAACATACATATTCTATATGAAATGAAATGATTCAAATGACATGGCAAATATGAATGATATGGCATATAATTTAAATGACATAAAATATAAAATAATGCTATCATATAATATGCATGAAAATAAAAATGAAAATAATAATGCATGAACATAGTATAAGCTAAGTAATATGACAAAAAGAATAACTAAATAAAAAACATAGGATATCATGAAATATTCCAAATCATATAATAAACAAGATCACATAATTTAAAATCATAACAATATCATAGAAATTATCATAGCAAAAATCACATATTATATAAAAATGCATGAATATGAAAATGCAATGCATGAAAATGTATTTTTTCCTTTAATTAAGAAAATCCGTATATCTAAAAAGATATCCGGCTACCTTAGGAAAATATGTCAAATTAAATATTCTAAAACCAAAATACTTTGTGATTGTTTGAAAACAATTTTGGAAAGCTTGAATTAAAAATAAAAACTGGGTTAAATCTTTTTTAAAATGGCTCTAATTTCCTAAGTTTAAAAATTCCGGACTTGACCACCCTTAACCCGAGACTCGAAAAAACATTTTTAGAGTTTAAAAAGGCTAAGAAATTACCCTAAGTCAGTAGCTAACCCTCCTAATCAGCCCACTCTAAGTAACTTAACCAAAACAGAAAAATGATTTTTCTTTAAATTCAATTCTGACTCCACTGTCCAGTTTTAAGCCACGATTTTTTACCCTATTTTTAAAAATTCAACAAATTCTGAAAAAAAAAATACTGGAGACTCAAGACATGTAAAACTTCACGGGAAAACATCAGCTTAATTTTTTGATTAAAGATGAATTCCCAGAAAAATCGAAAAGGTACGAGTACTGGGTGAAAAAACTGTTTTGTCAAAAAAGATTTTTTTGCCATTGATAAAATCATTTAAAAATCAAATTAAAATATTTAAAACTCACAAAATGACTTAGAAACAGTAGCTATGACTTTTTGAAAGTTAGATAAAAATTGGCTAAGTAAAAAAAATCACAAAGGTAGAATAATCAATTTGACAAAACTTAATTTTCCACAAGTGTGCTCAAGAGAGCATGACTTTGAACCATTAATTGGCCTAAGTCATTATTCAAGTGGCATGAACATGAAATGCATGAAACAATACAGCAAACATAGTGCATGAAATGCATGAGCTTAAACCTAAATGTCATGAAAAAATTCATGGCATTCATAAAGTGACCTAGACCTAAATGAACTTGCATGGCATTTAATGCAACCTAGACCTAAAATGCATGAACATGCATGGCAAATAAACCAAACCTAATAACTAAAATATGCATGGCATTTTCACAAACATAAAGCATGCTTAAACCAAAAACTCAACCAAATATCATGCAAATGCTAACCTATCAACTAACATGGCAAGAATGCACATAAAATGCAAAAATTCCAAGGGTGGCCGAATGGAATAATGTAACTAGCAAACATGGAATTTTCACAAACACTTGGTATACTAACATGCTCAACTAAATCAAATGTCATGCAAATGCAAAAACCTACTAACTAACATGGCAAAAATGCAACACAATGCAAAACACATGGAGTAGCCAAATGGCCTCAAGCTCCAACAAGTATGGCATTTTCACAAACACTTGGTATACTAACAAGCTCAACAAAAATATAACACTCAAATCATGCAAAAACCACACAAGCATTTTCACAAACACTTAATATACTAAATCTAAAACATGCTCAACTAAGATATAAAACTCAAATCATGCAAAAACCACACAAGCATTTTCACAAACACTTGATATACTAAATCTAAAACATGCTCAAATTTAAACATCGTGAAAACTAAAAATAAAAAATGCAAGAACATGGTATTTAAGTCATAAATGACATCAAACAAAGCAACCAAATTAAAATATAACTCAAGAATATGAAGTAACATAACATTTAAAACATCAAGATCAAAGAAAATAACATAAACAATATGATAAAATAAACCAAAAAAGCAACTTAATGAAAAATGTAGGCCGTTCGACCATGGTGAGTTTATTGTAAAAAAATTGTAAAAAATATATTTAAGAAAGAGATGAAAGAAGAACTTAAGAAGAACAATAAAAAAACATTTATTTAAAATGGAAACTCAACAAATAGTAATCAAAATAACAAAAATAAGAATGGAAAATCAAGAATGTGCAAGAGTTGGTGCTCAAGAGCAACCTCAAGAAGCTATCTTTCAAGCTTTATCACTTCAAACTCTCCTTTCTTTTCTAAACTTTTGTTTTTTGCTTTCAACCAAGAAGAGAAAAACCAAGTAAAAACTAAGAGAACTTAGCAAAATGAAAATGAAAATTGCAAATTCTGAACCCCTTACCTATGCTGGCCTAATGGCCCTTAAAATGCTCAAGGATGTTGTCATTTTTTGTGTAACCAATTTTCCATCAAATGGCTAATAATTCAAGGTGAAAAAATCATGAAATTACCACCTTTAGATTAGCATATCAGCTGTCCCAAATTACAGCTTTTCAAGAATAATGTTGACATCTCTCTTGGCCAATGTGGCTTAATCACCATGGCTTGATCATAGAGAATCTCTAACTAACTCTTAATTTTTAGCCATTTGATTGAAAAATCAGAAGCTTCCTCCTTTCTTTGGGCCTGGGCAGGCCAGCACTTCTCTTTTCCAGCCCAAGTCTGATTTTTTGAAAGGCCCAAAGAAGCCCTTTTCGGTGCTTGGATGAAATGATCGTTTTGCCCCCCGGATGCAAATAAATATCAAACGGACTCCAAATTCAATTTTTATTTTTTTAATACTTCCAAAATAATAAAACATTGAGTTCTAGATTTTCTTTCGCCAATCTCTTTTAAATGATTTAAAAATGATATTTTCAAATTTTTAGAATTTTCGGAGTCCATTTGCTATTTTTCCCAAATTTTCCAATTTTGCCCTTTTGCCTCCGAAACTCGATTTTGCTCGAAACAAGTTTGATTTTCAGATTTTCTTCAAACTGAGCCTTGGGCTATCCTTTTTTAATCATTCCTAATCCATTGGAGGCTTTGGTCTTACCAATTCGGGCTATTTCTGTGATTCTTCTCGATTTCACCGAAATCCACTAAAAATCCTAATTCTCGGTTTTCTCCCAGATTGACTTTTCTTTCGATTTTTCTTGCAAGTGACTTCTCCTTTACCCGTAGTCAGTGCTTATCTTTCATTTGGAACCTTCAATTTCGACCAATTTGATAGTTTAAGCACTTTTCCCCAAATTTCTCGGATTAGGGTTTTCTTTCTATTGAATCTCCAAATCCCATATTCCAAACTCCATATCTTTCAATGTAGACCTCGGATTATCAAAATTCTTTCGCCATTTTTCAATTGAGCTTAAAATCTTGATTTTGAAAGTGGGTTGATTTTTTCAGTAGTTGACTTTTTGGGGTTGACGTTTTCGCGGTTTACTTTTTCAAGTTTGACTTTTTATGCTCGCCCCTTTAAACTAAGTCTCGGAGTACCACCTGCAGGATGAAAGAAGTCTTTTTACACTCAAAAACATCAATATAGGAAGAAAACATACCTGTCTAGTGATCCAGACAAAATTAGGTGTCTACAGCTGCCCCTCTTTGGCTATTGCGGAGAATCAGGAATCATGCAAAGATAAACCAACACTAATTTTGTACGGTCAGTGAAATCACATGTGTCGGAAAGGGAAAGAGGTTTCTTCTTCATTCTTCTATCATTTTTTCAAAATTTTTTTTTTTTTTGAAAAACCTGTAAATTGAAGATTTGTTCTTATATTGAATTCCCTGACTAATCAAGGCTCGACCCGTCTTAAGGAAAAGGATTCGATTTTCAAAAGAAAAATTGTGCCCGAAGGTCTTTAAAATGGTGCCCGAAGATCTTAAAAATGGTGCTCGGAGGTCTTTAAAACGGTGGCCAGAGGTCTTTAAAATGATGCCCGGAGGTCTTAAAATGGTGCTCGGAGGTCTTTAAAATGGCGCCCGGAGGTCTTTAAAATGGTGCCCAGAGGCCTTACCCGTGATTTGAAAAAATATGCCCGGAGGTCTTAAGAATGGTGCCCGGAGGTCTTACCTATGATATGGAAAAATATGCCCGGAGGTCTTAAAAATGGTGTCCGTAGGCCTTACCCGTGAAAAAAAAGTTATGCCCGGAGGTCTTAAAAATTGTGCCCGTAGGCCTTACCCGTGAAAAAAAATTATGCCCGGAGGTCTTACTCGTGATTTGAAAAATTATGCCCGGAGGTCTTAAAAATGGTGCCCGTAGGCCTTACCCGTGAAAAAAAAGTTATGCCCGGAGGTCTTAAAAATGGTGCCCGTAGGCCTTACCCGTGAAAAAAAGTTATGCCCGGAGGTCTTAAAAATGGTGGCCGTAGGCCTTACCCGTGAAAAAAAGTTATGCCTGGAGGTCTTAAGAATGGTGCCCGGAGGTCTTACCTGTGATTTGAAAAATTATGCCCGGAGGTCTTAAAATTGGTGCCCGTAGGCCTTACCCGTGAAAAAAAGTTATGCCCGGAGGTTTTAAAAATGGTGCCCGTAGGCCTTACCCGTGAAAAAAAGTTATGCCCGGAGGTCTTAAGAATGGTGCCCGGAGGTCTTACCCGTGATTTGAAAAATTATGCCCGGAGGTCTTCAAAATGGTGCCCGTAGGCCTTACCCGTGATTTGAAAAAAAGTTATGCCCGGAGGTCTTAAGAATGGTGCCCGGAGGTCTTACCCGCGATTTGAAAAATTATGCCCGGAGGTCTTAAAAATGGTGCCCGTAGGCCTTACCCGTGAAAAAAAAGTTATGCCTGGAGGTCTTAAGAATGGTGCCCAGAGGTCTTAAAAATGATCTTTGAAGAATTGTTGAAAATTAACCTAAAGATTTTGAGAAGATGCGAATGCTTTTTGATGCAGATGCAGATGTTTAATAAGATACAAATGACTTAGACTGGTGCAAATGTCTTTGATGCAAATGTAAATAACTTAGATTGATGCAAATGCTTCTTGATGTAGATTTAAATAACTTAGATTGATGCAAATTTTCTTGATGCAGATGCCTTTACTAATTGTATTCATGTAAATGGTTTATGATTATCACACAATAATGAAAATGCAATGATTCTAGAAATGATGTAATTGCTTGAGATGACACAAATGCGAATTCTATAAAGAATATAAATGTAAAGGTAAAATGCAGATGCTTTATGGAATAATGCTAATGCAAATACCCATGAATGATGCAAATGCTTGCCGACACTGTGTAGATGCAAAAGCTCGATAAAGAGATGAGTGCTCATGAGTGATGCAAATGCCCCCGGTTGTTTTTCTAGACCTTGGCTTAGCCTTTCATTTTTCCTCTTCAAATCAGAGTATATCTTCAATTCATTTTGGCTATTCTCTTTGCCCCAACAGTTTTCAAACTTTCATCAACAGAGATCTGAACTGGGTTCTATTTCTTCTCCTCATATCTGGAAGTCAGGACCTATTTTGGTAATTCTATACCTTTGAGTTAGAAAAATCCTTGTCTCATGTCAACATCAAAATGGGTATTTCAAAAAAATATATCTTTATTTGTTTTTTCATTTTGAAAACTTCTGAACAAAAAATATAAACCCCACAATGTGTGATGTACAAATCTTTTGAAGACTGATGATCATTGTTAGAAATTTCTCTAAGTGTCAATCTGGGTTCTTTAACTGGGATTGGCAAAGCTTGGTATAACAAGATTCTGTCTTTTCCAGGAAAACTTCATGACAAAAATGTATATCCCTTCTAGGCTCACAAATGGAACAGGTTTTATAAATCATGAATTCATTGAGAACCAAACAAATTCAACATTCATTTAGTTTCCCTATCAAGGCATTTTGACAAGCGTCAAGATTGGCCGGGATGTTTAAACTGGAAAGTTTAATCTTGGAGAAAAAAAGTTTCAGTTTTTTTTTTTAAAAACAATCCTCCGAATGAGAGCTATCAATTTGAGAGGTTCGGGCATTCCTAGATGTTCCTCGGTGACCACTTTTTTAAAAAGATCTTTTCTTTTGTGGTATCGGCACTATCATCGATGGCATCGAAAATTCCTATTCTACTCTAGACCACCCGTTTTTGGGTTTTCGCCCTAGAGTCCCTTTTCTCTCCAATTTTTTTTTTCATTGTTTTACCATGCACTTGGGAATTCTAAATTCTTCCTTAGTGAAATGAGGATTTGATGAGATGGGATATAATTTGAGGAAAACCCTTTAAATTAAATATTCATGCTTGATCAAAATGGACTTTTAAAGCATGTAATGTAGGCCATGGCTCAGGGTTTAGAAAGAAAGGATAAATAGGCCCAAAATATGTGTTTGAGGGTAATCAGATCAAGGATCCTTTCTTTGAGGAGGATTCTCTTTGAAGCATTTGTCCCTTCTTGGACATTTCTTTCCTTTTTACTTTGCTCTTTTTCTTCCTTGCTTTTGGCTTTCAATTTGCCATGTCTTTCACACATTTTTTTGCTTTCATTTTGCCCCCTTCTTTTTCAACGGAGTGAGCCCATCTTTATTCGAGGCTCCATTTGCTTTGTATCTGTCTTTGAGCTAGGACTCATTTCTCAATGATCTTTAAAAAGATCTTTCCTTGCATTTGCCCCTAGTGTAGAGGGTGATCCTTGATCAGGGTTCAAATAAGAAAGAATTCTTTTGGCTCCAAAGGGGTGACTATGGATAATTTCTTTTTTATGCGAAAGGGATATGAAAGATGGCCATTTCTCATGTCAAGCACAAATATTCATATTGTAAAGCAATCCCTAGGGGAAATAGATATTCATAATTTCATTTTGCACTTTGGAATCATCTGAATTCTCATATGCATGATACCATAAATTTTTCATTTTTCATTTTTAACGCATGCCCCAATGATTCATGCGTTAGTCCATCCTTATTCACCATGTATCCATCATTTCCACATATGATGCCCCAATTTGATTAACCATGAGAATTTGTATCAACGAGGAACATCGTAAGTCTGGGTTTACACAAAAAATGGGTTTTCTCTGGGACAAGGGATAATCTAGTTTAATCATTGTGCCCCAAGGTGTCTAACATGAAGTGATGTTTGGGCAATTAGTGTTTTGTGGTTTGTTGAAAATGACATGAATGGTTTTGGCACAACCTTGACACAGATGAAATTACCAAAATCTAGATTCTTGAAAGAATGTCTCATTTGTTTGAATTTCAAGGAATTCAAAAATTTTCAAAAAGTTCGTTCCTTTCTTCATAGCCTAGACTAGGATTTACATCCTTGCTTTTTCTGCAATGACAATGCTTCTCTTTTTTTTTTTTTTTGAAGTTTAATCATTCATATTCCTTGAAGCATTAGGTCTTTCAAGTGTTCTTGATTCAAGGTTTAGGTATACAGAAGCCCAAAAAAGAGGGGGAGGGTGTTGGGTCATTTCTGACAATGATCAACAATATTCTCGAGACTGTCTATTATTAAAACTTCCTTATTGCTTGTTTTTGCAAATTCAAATTATTGTTAGAACAAAACAAACACAAAGCATTTAAAATTCAAAATTCATTTAATTCATTTAGATGTTAACATGAGACAAATGCTTTCATCATCACATTGTATAGAACTACATGCGTCAGAAACCTAATATGATCATGCACAATGTTTCTTATGACACTTGGCTTTCCCATCTTCAAAACTTATCGAACCAGCCTTGATGAGATCTCTGACCTTGTACTTCAAAGCGGGGCAGTTCTCTATTGAGTGATCTTGATTGCCAGAATGATAACCACAATACTCATTAGCATCATACCAGCTCGGATAAGAGGGCTTCAGAGGCTCTATTTGCATGGGTGTCACAAGGTGATTCTAGAGGAGTTGAGGTAATAGCTCACTGTATGTCGCATGAATCAGGTTAACCTGATTTCTTTTTCGCTTTTCATGCCCCCTTCGATTATCCTCAAAGGTGTTCGATTGATAGACAGATGTAAATTCTGGTGTAGTTGCAGTCATTGGTTGGTAAGGATAATAACCTTGAGAGACATTGTTTAGTGTAGAGAAAAATGGCTGATACGAGGAGAATTGGCGAGGTGGGGCAAAGTCTTCCACGACTTGGGTATCTTTCTTTTTCTTTTCAGATGCCCCTTTTTCCTTGGTATTGGATGTTCTTTCTCCTTCAATTTTCCGATCCTTGATAGCATTCTCAATCATCTCCTCTGAAATTACCATGTTCGAAAAATTCTTCATGGTGTTGCCGACAAGTATATCATAGTACGGGGCCTGTAGTGTATTCACAAAAATGACAGTGGTTTCCTTCTGAGTTAAAGGTGGTTATACTTGGGCAGCCAGGCTCATCCACCGTTACGCATATTATTTTAAGCTCTCAGTAGCTCTTTTCTTCATATTTTGCAAGGTGAGACGGTCAGGCGCCATGTCGGTCATATGCTTGTACTGGTTTAGAAAAACCCTAGCCAAATCATTCCAAGAGCGAATCTGATCCATGCTCAACAGACTATACCACCTAATTGCGGACCCGCTGAGGCTATGCTGAAAGCAGTGAATCAAAAGCTTATCATTATCTATATGACTTGTCATCTTTTGGCAGAACATAGTGATGTGGGCTGATGGATCGGTCGTCCCATCATATTTCACAAAGTCAGGGATCTTGAACTTAGGAGGAATGACTAAATCGAGGACCAAACATCGTTCTTTCGCTTCTAAACTCCCAAATACATCTGTACTTTCTACTGCCCGGAGCCTTTCATCTAACAACTGATATTTCCCTTGGGAATCTGCCAACTCAACCTCATTTACTGCAACCATTTTCAACTTTGCCTGTTCAGCTGGATCATCTTAGTTTAGGACATTGACTGTGTTCTGGGCATCAATCATTACGACCTCATTCTGACCTTTTTGTGCCTCTAACCCTTTCCTGGCGACAAGGTTTTCAGTGTATCCTTTTCCCTTGATTACGGCGGACATCAGCTCCATCAATTTAGTCATCTGATCCTTAGATTCTGCTTGAGACTTTGCTTGCTGTTCTCGTAATTCTTTCTGTTCCTTTTCCATTCTTTCCATTCGGGCAACTTGTTCATCCTCCATAGCACTAGCCTGTATTAAAAGGGTACTCAGTACTTCTGATACCTCTGATTTGAAATGGAAATTCTTTCAAAGACTCTTAAAGCCAAGCCAACTACTGTTTTATTTCCCCCAAATGTATGTCATGATGGATGAGCCATGATTGTCATTTGATGCATGTGAAGCCTAAACAATATGGTGTATAGACATGTACAATGGAAACATGCTCACCATATTTGTAATAAATGCAATCACAATGCCAACATGTTGCAAGAAAAGAAAAACAAATCAACGCATGGATATATGCAATGAATAATCATGTACATTTTAGCATATTTCCCAATGAATGATCATATACCCTATGAATGCAACACGATGTCAATTATGATACATGCAAACAATGAATGATTGATATAGTATATACCATGTAGATCATGCTAACCATGTGTGTCATGAATGCGACTTAATGCTAACATGATGTATGTAATAAGAAAATTAATGCATGAACATATACAAAGAAATCATGCTGACTATGTTCGTTATGAATGCAACCCAAAGTAAACATGATGCATGTAAAGAATAAGCAAATTAATGCATGGATATATATAGAAAAATCATGCTGATTATGAATGCATGAATGCAACCTGACAAATAATTGATCGGATGCAAAATATAAAGGGGAAGATATCACGAAAGAAATAAGAATCGGAGGAACGTAATCATCAACATCTCATAAATTTGAAGCATAGTCAATTCATTCCCATATCAACGTTCACAATGGTATAAACCATGTTTACAAAATCTGAGCAATAGTTAAAACTGTCTTTACAAGCACTTTATTCTTCCTAGCATCCTAAGGCTATAAGAGCCGGCTACTGAATAAGTGAAATCCTATTACATCATATAAGATTGAAGTCTTTCCACCTCAATGCTGTAAATCTCCCAATCCTGATGACGCTTTCGTAGTCCTCTATCAATCAGTGTCGTTAGATCCAACCACTTGGCATCTATAAGAGTTTGCACTTTCTTTTTGAATGCTATACAGTCTTCAATGTTATGGCCAACAATCCATAGTGATAATCACATCTTGCATTTGGATTATACCACCTTGGATATGGTGGTAACAAGGGTTTCAATGGGACACAGGCAACCATGTGATTTTGGATCAGTATAGGGAAGAGCTCTCGATAGCTGATTGGAATGGGATCAAAATGCATTTGGGTCTTATTCTGGGGTCGTTTCTTAGTTACACATGGCCTAGGAGTTGGGGCACTTGGTGGTGGCACTAAGGTCCGAACCAGAGTGTTTACATGGAGATGTGACAGAACAGTATGGTAAGGGTATGGATTTGGACGCGGGGCCTTTGGAGGGTGTACATAGCTTGAGGTTCCCATCCCAGATACTGGATAAGGTGATTGATGAGGGAAATAATATGAACTAGCAGTTGTTGGTGATGGAGTGGGATTCAGGAATCTCGTAGTGGTCATCCCAATGGACGATTGGACCATAGTAGGGTGGGGATATTGGCTTGGACCTACGATAGTTTGCAGGTATTGTACAGGATTCGAGGTTTCTATCTTTCATATCAGGCTCTCAGGTTTAAGCATTTTCATGATTTTGTCCCCAATTTCATCAGGATTGCAACCTTTGTGGCATTGACAAGTGCAAGATCTAGCAAGGATTGTATGTTCTGGACCTAATGGTTTTGGTTGATCCGAAGGCGATGCAAATCCCTGAGAAAGTTCCCCTTTACTCTTTCTCATATTCTCAAACATTTTCAGCAATTTGGCGAGTTGTTCTTTCATTTCCTGGATTTCATGTCCACATTCCTCTTGATTGCGTTCCAAAGCACCCAATCGTTCCTTCGATTCCTTCCTCATATCTTGAACCCCTTTCATGCAAATGAAAATGTCATGAGATTAAGAATACAATTGTGAATGTACATGCTCTATTCCTATGTGCATGAATATACTGATGATTAATGCATGACCATATACAGAGAAATTATGATGACTATGTATGCTATGGATGCAATCTAATGTCAACATGATGCATTTAAAAAAAAAAATAAATAAATTGATGCACAAGTATATACAAATAATGACATGTATGTATTCTATAATGAATGACCATGCATGTTATGATGTCAAAATGAATACATGCGGAGAATAAATGAATTAATACAAAGGTAGGTACCAAGTATGACCATGTATATCACAAATGTATTCTACAATGAATAACCATGCATGTTAGGACTGTGACATGATGTCAAAATGATACAAATAAATTAACCAATGATTACACGAAATTGGTGGGACCTAAATCTTGATTATTCAAAAATCTTATTATGCAAGATTTGTCTCCAAATTTATGATTTTTTGAAACATGTTTTTTTTTTTTTATGAAAAACCAATCATATTATTTTCAAAAGAATTTTGGGATAGTGGATCCTACTATGGTACAATGTTCAAATGTTCATGTGACATTACAGGTTTTATGAAATCATCAAATGAAATTACCAACTGTTTATTGCAAAGAATGAGATCAATAATACAACAAAAAATGTACATGCTTTATTCACACATGTATGAAATGTGCAAAATGCTAAAATGCTTGAAAAATGATTTTTATTTTTTTTCCAAACAATTAATGAATATTTACCCCGACAAATATCTACTTATATTGGTATCACAGTGCCTTTGGGACGGAGGGCGATGTACATACATCGTTGCCCGATCTACAAAACTTCTTCAGAATGTAAAATAGGTAACAAAAGGTTTAGAAATGTCCCTCCATGTGTTCCTATTTTAGGTATATCTAACGGAAATCCGGCATGGCTTCGCCTAGGTTTATTATATGAAGGTGAATCGGTTCTAAGGCCACGAATTGTTCCTCACTGTCACCGGTGAAGGCTAGTAAGGCACCCCGATAAAAGCAGGTTCAATTCGTTAGAGTATATTTTCCTATGCCCATACGAAGGATTATCACGAAGGCATTAGGTACTTTATACTCCAAAAGTGTTTCACTAGCCCATACGGAGGATCAATCACGAAGGCGTAGTTACTTTACTCGTCCTTAAAAAGACGGAAGTCGGGTAGAGAGTTCATGTTATGCAAATGCAAGTGAGTGTGTGTGGAGGAATAAAACAAACCTGTCACCACCTATTCTACACCCCTTATTCTAAATCCCCCACTAAAATCAAACAATATAAAGCATCCGTCAAGCAAACATATAAATATACGCAACAAAATAACCAGAGAACAAATAATAATATGAATGCACATGAATATGGACATATTGAAACATTTTTTTTTTTCAAAATTCTCTTTTATTTTAAAATATGGGAATTAAAATTAAATACCAATTAAACCAACAAAACCGAGACTTTGATAACACACGACTAATTCTAGGCCTGATTCTCTAATTGTCCCCAGTGGAGTCGCCAAGCTGTCGCAACCTAAAAAATAATGAGTCTCATCGCAAGACTTTATTATTTGTTAAGCGTGACATTAAAAAAAAAACTAAGGAAAAGTCGACTTAATTCCTCTAGAAAAATGAAGGTTTTGAAAATGACCTTGAAAAAAACATGGAGTCGCCACCAATCTTTTTTAGATAGGTGTGATCGGTCACCTATTAAAATCGGTTTTATAAAATATTTTAAAAATTAATTAAAACATTTTAAAAACCAATTTCAAGTCTGCGTTTTAAACCAGAGAAATCAAAGCAACGGGTTCGGGACTCGGTTACGTGCAGGGAAGGATTAGCACCCCCACAACGCCCGTATAAAACGGTACCTTATTAATCGTGTGTCATCTCAAATCTTGGTAAAAAGTTGGTTTTAAATTTAGTATTTCAAGTTAATTCCCAATTTAAAAAAAAAATAATTCCATTTTTAATTGAAAATGATCCGGAATTTATAAATTCAAAATTTTCCTATATTCCCCAACAAACGTGGCAAAATATAGAAATTTTTATTAATTTGGAAAACTTTCCGAATCATTCTCCTTTTTTGAAAGAAAGATATTCCTTTATTAATGATAATTGATGATATTCCCTCCAGCAAACCCGGTAGAGAACCCATGAATTATTTTAACTCGGGAATATCTTTATTTTTTTATTGAAAAATCATTATCCTTTTGAAAATATTTTAAAAGATATGAATATGTATATGCATGACATAAATAAAATGACATAGCAAAATCTAAATAATATAATGCATCCTAAATGATATAATATAATTTAAATGCCTTAGCATATTCTAAATGAAATGAAATGTCCTAAGTTATATTGACATATTCTAAGTGAAATGAAATGACCTAGGTAGCATAATATGTTCTATATGAAATGCAATATCCTAAGTCATATGATATAATATTCTAAATGAAATGAAATGACCTAGGTAACATACATATTCTATATGAAATGAAATGATTTAAATGACATGGCAAATATGAATGATATGGCATATAATTTAAATGACATAAAATATAAAATAATGCTATCATATAATATGCATGAAAATAAAAATAAAAATAATAATGCATGAACATAGTATATGCTAAATAATATGACAAAAAGAATAACTAAATAAAAAGCATAGGATATCATGAAATATTCCAAATCATATAATAAACAATATCACATAATTTAAAATCATAACAATATCATAGAAATTATCATAGCAAAAATCACATATTATATAAAAATGCATGAATATGAAAATTGAATGCATGAAAATGTATTTTTTCCTTTAATTAAGGAAATCCGTATATCTAAAAAGATATCCGGCTACCTTAGGAGAATATGTCAAATTAAATATTCTAAAACCAAAATACTTTGTGATTGTTTGAAAACAATTTTGGAAAGCTTGAATTAAAAATAAAAACTGGGTTAAATCTTTTTTTTTTAAAATGGCTCTAATTTCCTAAGTTTAAAAATTTTGGACTTGACCACCCTTAACCCGAGACTCAAAAAACAAAATTAGAGTTTAAAAAGGCTTAGAAATTACCCTAAGTCAGTAGCTAACCCTCATAATCATCCCACTCTAAGTAACTTAACCAAGACAGAAAAATGATTTTTCTTTAAATTCAATTATGACTCCACTGTCCAGGTTTAAGCCACGATTTTTTACCCTATTTTTAAAAATTCAACAAATTCTGAAAAAAATACTGGAGACTCAAGACATGTAAAACTACACGGGAAAACATCGGCTTAATTTTTTGATTAAAGATGAATTCCCAGAAAAATCGGAAAGGTACGAGTACTGGGTGAAAAAACTGTTTTGTCAAAACACATTTTTTTGCCTTTGATAAAATCATTTAAAAATCAAAGTAAAATATTTAAAACTCAAAAATGACTTAGAAACAGTAGCTATGACTTTTTGAAAGTTAGATAAAAATTCGCTAAGTAAAAAAAATCACAAAAGTAGAATAATCAATTTGACAAAACTTAATTTTCCACAAGTGTGCTCAAGAGAGCATGACTTTGAACCATTAATTGGCCTAAGTCATTATTCAAGTGGCACGAACATGAATTGCATGAAACAATACAGCAAACATAGTGCATGAAATGCATGAGCTTAAACCTAAATGCCATGAAAAAATGCATGGCATTCATAAAGTGACCTAGACCTAAATGAACTTGCATGGCATTTAATGCAACCTAGACCTAAAATGCATGAACATGCATGGCAAATAAACCAAACCTAATAACTAAAATATGCATGGCATTTTCACAAACATAAAGCATGCTTAAACCAAAAGCTCAACCAAATATCATGCAAATGCTAACCTATCAACTAACATGGCAAGAATGCACATAAAATGCAAAAATTCCAAGGGTGGCCGAATGGAATAATGTAACTAGCAAACATGGCATTTTCACAAACACTCTGTATACTAACATGCTCAACTAAATCAAATGTCATGCAAATGCATAAACCTACTAACTAACATGGCAAAAATGCAACACACAATGCAAAACACATGGAGTAGCCAAATGGCTTCAAGCTCCAACAAGCATGGCATTTTCACAAACACTTGGTATACTAACATGCTCAACTAAAATATAACACCCAAATCATGAAAAACCACACAAGCATTTTCACAAACACTTAATATACTAAATCTAAAACATGCTCAACTAAGATATAAAACTCAAATCATGCAAAAACCACACAAGCATTTTCACAAACACTTGATATACTAAATCTAAAACATGCTCAAATTTAAACATCATGAAAACAGAAAATTAAAAATGCAAGAACATGGTATTTAAGTCATAAATGACATCAAAGAAAGCAGCCAAATTAAAATACAACTCAAGAATATGAAGTAACATAACATTTAAAACATCAAGATCAAAGAAAATAACATAAACAATATGATAAAATAAACCAAAACAACAACTTAATGAATAACGTAGGCCATTCGGCCATGGTGAGTTTATTGTAAAAAAAAAATTGTAAAAAAATATTTAAGAAAGAGATGAAGGAAGAACTTAAGAAGAACAATAAAAAAACATTTATTTAAAATGGAAACTCACCAAATAGTAATCAAAATAGCAAAAATAAGAATGAAAAATCAAGAAAGTGCAAGAGTTGGTGCTCAAGAGCAACCTCAAGAAGCTATCTTTCAGGCTTTATCTCTTCAAACTTTCCTTTCTTTTCTAAACTTTTCTTTTTTTCTTTCAACCAAGAAGAGAAAAACCAAGTAAAAACTAAGAGAACTCAGCAAAATGAAAATGAAAATTGCAAATTCTGAACCCCTTCCCTATGCTGGCCGAATGGCCCTTAAAATGCTCAAGGATGTTGTCATTTTTTGTGTAACCAATTTTCCCTCAAATGGCTAATAATTCAAGGTGAAAAAATCATGAAATTACTACCTTTAGATTAGCATATCAGCTATCCCAAATTACATCTGTTCAAGAATAATGTTGACATCTCTCTTGGCCTATGTGGCTTAATCACCATGGCTTGATCAAAGACAATCTCTAACTAACTCTTAATTTTTAGCCATTTGATTGAAAAAACAGAAGCTTCCTCCTTTCTTTGGGCCTGGGCAGGCCAGCACTTCTCTTTTCCAGCCCAAGTCTGATTTTCTGAAAGGCCCAAAGAAGCCCTTTTCGGTTGCTTGGGTGAAATAACCGTTTTGCCCCCCGGATGCAAATAAATATCAAACGGACTCCAAACTCAATATTTCTTTTTTTAATACTTCCAAAATAATAAAACATTGAGTTCTGGAAGTTTTCAAAATTATCCGAGTCCGTTTGCTATTTATTTGGATTTTTACATCCAAAAATGCCCTTTTATGCCCCTACATTTTACCATTTTTTAAACGAGCTCCAAATCAAGATTTTTCTTCACCAATATCTTAAAAATAATTAAAAAGTGTGATCTGGAAGTTTTCATAATTTTTGGAGCTCATTTGGTATTTTTTCGGGATTTATCGGCTTGAATTACTACATGAGAGCTCGGGATTTGGCCATTTTGCAAACGAACTCCGAATGAAGATTTTATTTCGCCAATCTCTTCAAAATAATTTTAAAATGAGATTTGCAAAATTTTAGAATTTTTGGAGTCCATTTGCTATTTTTCCGAGATTTATCTTTTTGAATTACTACATAAGAAGCTCGAGATTTGGCCATTTTGCAAACGAACTCCGAATCAAGATTTTCTTTCGCCAATCTCTTTTAAATGATTTAAAAATGAGATTTACAAATTTTTTGAATTTTCGGAGTCCATTTGCTATTTTTCCAAAATTTTCTAATTTTGCCTTTTTGCCTCCGAAACCCGGTTTTGCTCGAAAGAAGTCCGATTTTTAGATTTTCTTCAAACTGAGCCTTGGGCTATCCTTTTTTAATCATTCCTCATCCATTGGGGGCTTTGGTCTTACCAAGTCGGGCCATTTCTGTGATTATTCCCGATTTCACCGAAATCCACTAAAAACCTTAATTCTCGGTTTTCTCCCGGATTGACTTTTATTTCGATTTTTCTTGTAAGTGACTTCTCCATTACCCGTAGTCAGTGTTTATCTTTCATTTGGAACCTTTAATTTTGACCAATTTGATCGTTTAAGCACTTTTCCCTAAATTTCTCGGATTAGGGTCTTCTTTCTACTAAATCTCCAAATCCCATCTTCCGAACTCCATATCTTTCAACGTAGACCTCGGATTATCAAAACTCTTTCACCATTTTTCAATTGAGCTTAAAATCTTGATTTTGAAAGTGGGTTGATTTTTTCAGTTAGTTGACTTTTTGGGGTTGACTTTTTCTGGGGTTGACTTTTTGAAGTTTGACTTTTTATGCTTGCCCCTTTAAACTAAGTCTCGGAGTACCACCTGCAGGATGAAAGAAGTCTTTTTACACTCAAAAACATCAATATAGGAAGAAAACATACCTGTTTTGTGGTCCGGACAAAATTAGGTGTCTACAATACGCATTTGAAGGGATAAAATGGAAGTTGGCTTGGTTTTAGGAGTCTTTGAAAGAATTTCCATTTCAAATAAAAGGTATAAGAAGTACTGAGTACCTTTTCAATAACAGGCTAGAGCTATGGAGAATGAACAAGTTGCCCGAATGGAAAGAATGGAAAGGGCACAGGAAGAATTGCTAGAAAGTTGGCAAAATCTAAAGCAGAATCTAGAGATCAGATGACTAAATTGATGGAGCTAATGTCCCCCGTAATCAAGGGAAAGGGATACACTGAAAACTTTACCGCCATAGAAGGGTTAGAGGCATAAAAGGGTCATAATGACATCATGATGTTGGATGGCCAGAACACAGTTAACCCCAGCAACACCCTGAACTTAGACGACCCAGCTGAACAGGAAAAGTTGAAAATGGTAGAGTCAGATATGGCTGAGTTGACAGATTCCTAAGGGAAATATCAGTTGTTAGATGAAAGGCTCTAGGTAGTAGAAAATATAGATGTATTCGGGAGTGTGGATACGAAAGAACGATGCTTGGTCCTCGATTTAGTCATTCCTCCTAAAATCAAGGTCCCTGACTTTGTGAAATATGACGGGACGACTGATCCGTCAGCCCACATCACTATGTTCTGCCAAAAGATGATGAGTCATATAGATATTGATAAGCTTTTGATCCACTATTTTAGGATAGCCTCAGCGGGTCCACAATTAGGTGTTATAGTCAGTTGAGTAAGGATCAAATTCGCTCTTGGAATGATTTGGCTAGGGCTTTTCTAAACCAGTATAAGCATATGACCGATATGGTGCCTAACCGTCTCACCTTGCAAAATATGGAGAAAAAGGTCACTCAGAGCTTCAAAGAGTATGCTCAGAGGTAGAGGAACATGTCCACTCCAGTCCAACCGCCCCTGACTCAGAAGGAAACCACTGTCCTTTTTGTGAATACACTATAGTCCCTGTACTATGATAGACTTCTCGGCAACACCACGAAGAATTTTTTAGACATGGTAATATTCGGGGAAATGATTGAAAATGCTATCAAGACTGGAAAACTCGAAGGAGGTAAAACATTTAATGCAGAGAGAAATAGGACGCCCAAAAAGAAAGAAGAAGATGTCCAAGCTATGGGAGACTTTGCCCCGTATATTCCGGTTACTTCATACCAACCACCTTGTCCTTCTATAAACTATGTATCCTAGGGTTCATACTTATACCCGATGGCCTCTCATTATCCAGTAAATTTTCAACCTTTTGTCAGCCAGAGGAAACCGAAGAATATCCGAAAAAGAGATCAGTTTGAGCCACTCCCCATGTCTTACTTTGAACTATTGCCCCAGACGGTCGAAGAGAAACTCCTCAATAAGTTCCATGGAGCCTATCCAACCCCCATATCCGAGTTGGTATGACGAGAATGCATATTGTGATTATCATTATGGGATTCGGGGACATTCCACAGAAAATTGCTTATGTCTGAAACGAAAGGTTCAAGCACTCATCAATAAAGGACAGTTGGATGTGGAGAAGAAACAAAGGTCAGACAGCGTGGAGAATCTACTGAATGGGAATGATGACTGGATGTCATGATGAGGGAAGAAGATGGAAAGGTCGAAAAGAGTACCGAGGAATAGCCAGTTTGAATTAGGGAGAACATGTCAAGGGGGAGTTTTTTATGCATGTAGTTTCATACCTCATGACGAGAACACCTATCTTATGTTAACATCTATATGAAATAAATGAATTTTGAATGTTTTTATGATTGTTGTGTTTTAACAGTAATTTGAATGTGGAAAAACAAGCATTAAGGAAGTTCTAATAATGGATAGTCTCGAGAATATTGATGATCATTGTTAGAAATGACCCAATACCTTCTCTCTTTTGGGGATTCTATATGTCTAAATCCCTGAAACTGAGACCACTTGGAAAACCTAATGCTTCAAAAAATATGAATGATCAAACTTCATAAAAACCATTGTCATTGGAATAAGCAAAGATGTAAATCCTAGTCTAGGCTATGAAAAAAGGAACGAACTTTTTGAAATTTTTTTGAATTCCTTGAAATTCAAACAAATGAGATATTCTTTCAAGAATCTAGATTTTGGTAATTCGATGTGTGTCAAGGTTGTGCTAAAACCATTCATGACCTTTTCCAATGACCATAACACATCAATTGCCCAAACATCATTTCATGATTGATACCTCGGGGCACAATGACCAAACCAGATTATCCCATGTCCTAGAGAAAACTTGTTTTTGGGTAATATTTTCCTTGGCACTTCAAACAAACCCAAGATTGAAACTCAGCATTTTCTGTGTAAAATCAGACTTGCGATGTTCCTCGCAATGATAAAAATCCTCACGGCTAATCAAATTGGAGCATCATATGTGGAAATAATGGATACATGATGAAAAAGGATGGAACTAACGCATGAATCAGTGGGGCATGCGACAAAAAAAAAAGCAAAAAAAAGAAAAGAAGAAAAATTGTGATATCATCCATATGAGAATTCGGATGATTCCAAAAGTGCAAAATGAAACTTTGATTATCTATTTCCCCTTGGGATTGCTTTTCAATGAGAATATTCGTGCTTGATATGATAAATTGACATCTTTCATATCCCTCTCACAAAGAGAAAATTATCCATAGTTACCCCTTTTGAGCTTAAGGAATTCTTTTTCTTTAAACCCTGATCAAGGATTACCCTCTATACTAGGGGCAAATACGAGGAAAGATCTTCTCAAAGATCACAGAAAAATGATTCGTAGCTCAAACACAGATACAAAGCAAATGGAGCCCCTAATAAATATGGCCTCACTCTGTCGAAGAAAAAGAAAAAGGAAAAGATGGCAAAATGGAAGCCAAGAACAAAAGAAAAAGAAAAGAAAAAAAAATGTGGAAAAGTATGAATGAAAGCCAAAAACAAAGAAGGAAAAGCGCAAAGTAAAAGGAAAAGAAAAATCCAAAAGGGACAAATGCTTCAAAATAGAATTCTCTTCAAGAAATGATCCTTGATCTAATTACCCTAAAAAACATATTTTGGCCTATTTATCCTTTCTTTCTGAACCCCGAGCCATGGCCTACATTACGTGCTTTAAAAGTCCATTTGGATCAAGCATGAATATTTAACTTGAAGGGTTTTTCCTCAGATTTTGTCCCATGTCATCGAATTATCATTTCACTAAGGAAGAATTTAGAATTCTCAAGTGCATGGTAAAACAATAAAAAAAAGGAGAAGAAAAAATAGGAAATAATGGGATTTTAGTGCGAAAACCCAAAAACGGGCGGTCTAGAGTAAAATAAAAAATTTTGATGCCATCTGTGATAGTGCCGATAACTAAAACTTTTTTTCCTCCAAGATTAAACTTTCCAGTTTAATCATCTTGGCCAATCTTGACGCTTGTTAAAATGCCTTGATATGGAAACTAAAAGAATGTTGAATTTGTTTGGTTCTCAACGTGATTTATAAAACCTGTTTCATTTGTGAGCCTAGAAGGGACATACATTTTTGTTGTGAAGTTTTTTTCGATCAACAAAAATTATGTTGTATCAAGCCTTGTCAATTCAAGTTGAAAAACCCAATTGACATTAAGAAAATTTCTAACAGTGATTATCAGTCTTCAGATGTTTTCATTAGATGAGCAAATCTTTTTTTTTTTTTTCAGAATGGGAAAACAAGTAAAAATATTTTTGAAACAACCATTTTTTATGTTGACATGAGACAAGGAATTTTCTAACCCAAAGGTATGGAACTACTATGGTTAACCTTGACTTCCAAATATGAGAGAAATCGGCAATAAAATTTTTGTCAATAAGAGTTTGAAAACTATCGGGGCAAAGAGAATAGCCGAAGATTGATAAATGAATTGAAGATATGTTCTGATTTGAAAAGGAACAATAAATTAGAGAGGCTAAGCCAAAGTCTAGAAAAAACGATCGAGGGCATTTGCATTACTCGTGAGCATTCATCTCTTTATTGAGCTTTACATCTTCATCTGCATCAAGAAGCATTTGCATCAATCCAAGACATTTGCATTTGCACTATGAAGCATTTGCATATTATTTTGCATCATTCCAAGAAGCATTTGGATCAATCCAAGACACTTGCATTTACACCATGAAGCATTTGCATCCTTTCTCAAATCCTCCGGGTTAATTTCCAGGTCTTTTCAATTTCTTGTTTCATCCAGATCTTTTTAAATTTTTTGGTTTCACCCATGCCTTTTTATTCTCTGGTTTCATCCATATCTTTTTCAATTTTTTGGTTTCACCCATGCCTTTTTATTTTCTGGTTTCATCCAGATCTTTTTCAATTTTTTGGTTTCACCCATGCCTCTTTATTCTCTGGTTTCAACCAGATCTTTTTCAATTTTCTGGTTTTACCCATGCCTTTTTATTCTTTGGTTTTAACCAGATCTTTTTCAATTTTCTGGTTTCACCCATGCCTTTTTATTCTCTGGTTTCATCTAGATCTTTTTCAATTTTCTGGTTTCACCCATGCCGTTTTAATATCTGGTTTCATCGAGATCTTTTTCAATTTTCTAGTTTCACCCATGCCTTTTTAATCTCTGCTTTCATCCAGACCTTTTTCAATTTTCTGGTGTCACCCATGCCTTTTTATTCTCTGGTTTCATCCAGATCATTTTCAATTTTCTGGTTTCACCCATGCCTTTTCAATCTCTGGTTTCATCCAGATCTTTTTCAATTTTCTGGTTTCACCCATGCCTTTTTATTTTATGGTTTCATGCAGATCTTTTTCAATTTTCTGGTTTCACCCATGCCTTTTTATTCTGTGGTTTCATCCAGATCTTTTTAAATTTTTTGGTTTCACCTATGCCTTTTTATTCTCTGGTTTCATCCAGATCTTTTTCATTTTTTTGGTTTCACCCATGCCTTTTTAATCTCTGGTTTCATCCAGATCTTTTTCAATTTTTTGGTTTCACCCATGCTTTTTTAATCTCTGGTTTCATCCAGATCTTTCTCAATTTTTTTGGTTTCACCCATGTTATCTCAATTTTCTAGTTTCTTCTAGATCTTTCTCAATTTTCTAGTTTCACCCATGTTATATAATTTTTTGGTTTCACCCATGTTATCTCAATTTTCTGGTTTTATCCAAATCTTCCTCAATTTTCTGGTTTTACCCATGTTATCTAAATTTTCTGGTTTCACCCATGTTATCTAAATTTTCTGGTTTCATCCAGATCTTTCTCAATTTTTCGATTTTACCCATGTCATTTCAATTTTCTAGTTTCATCCAGATCTTCCTCAATTTTTTGGTTTTACCCATGTCATTTCAATTTTCTGGTTTCATCCAAATCTTTCTCCATTTTCTGGTTTACTCATGTCATTTCAATCTCTGGCTTCATCCAGATCTTCCTCAATTTTCGGTTTCACCCTTGCCAGTAAGGTTAGCACAAAATAGGTTAAGATCTCGAGACCATCGTCGAGGTCTTTTCTTCTCTTGCAAGTTGAACTCGTTTCCTTAAGACGGGTCGAGCCTTGATTAGTCAGGGAACTCAATTTAAGGACAAAATCTTCAATTTACACTTTATCAAAAAAAAATTGATGAAAAAATGATAAAAATGGAAAAAATGAAAACCTCATTTTCTTTTCATTCATATGTGATTTCACTAACCGGACAAAATTAGTTTTTGTTTATCTTTGCCTGATTCCTGATTCTCAACAATAACCAAAGAGGGGTAACTGTAGACACCTAATTCTGTCTGGACCACTAAATCAGGTATTTTTGTTCCTAAAATGATGTTTTAGAATGCAAAAAGTTTTTTCTCATCCTGCAGGTGGTACTTCGAGACTTAGTTTAAGAAGGCAAGCATAAAAAGCCAATCTTGAATAAGTTACCTCGAAAAAGTCAACCTCGAAAAAGTGAACCTCAAAAAGTCAACCCACTTTCAAAATCAAGATTCAAAGTTCAATTGAACAATGGTGAAAGAATTTTGATAATCCGAAGTCTGCAATGAAAGATATGGAGTC
Source organism: Fremontodendron californicum (assembly GCA_030761205.1). Taxonomy (NCBI): domain Eukaryota; kingdom Viridiplantae; phylum Streptophyta; class Magnoliopsida; order Malvales; family Malvaceae; genus Fremontodendron; species Fremontodendron californicum. Next base: position 6,689,435 of record JAULJL010000026.1, read on the forward strand.
CAAAAGATGGTTTACGATGATTCAATAGAAAGAAAACCCTAGTTTAGAAAATTTAGGGAAAAGTGCTTAAACGATCAAATTGGTCAAAATTGGAGGTTCCAAATGAAAGATAATCAATGACTACGGGTAAGGGAGAGGCCACCTAAAAGCAAAACTGAAGGAAAAGTCAATTTGGAAGAAAATCGAGAATTAGGATTTTTGGTGGATTTTGGTTAAATTGGGGAAAATTGTAGAAATGGCCCGATTCGTTAAAACTAAAGGCCCTAATTGATGAGGAGTGATTAAAAAAGGATAGACCAAGGCTCAATTTGAAGTAATTTCGAGAAAAGAGACGATTGGAGGAAAAACGAAAAAACGAGGAAATTCCTAATACTGAAAAAAAAAGGAAAAAATCAAATTGGAAGGGAAATTGATCGTAAAACTTGGGCGTTTTCGGACCAAATCCAATTCAATATATGAAAAAGGCACAGAAAAAGAAAATCTAAAAATCAGACTTGTTTCGAGTAAAACCAGGCTTCAAAGGTAAGAGGGAAAACTTGGAAAATTCGGGAAAAATAGCAAATAAGCTCCAAAAATTATGAAAACTTCCAGATCTCACTTTTAAATTATTTGGAAGAGATTGGAAAAAGAAAACCCCGATATAGAGTTTGTTTGCAAAATGGCAAATTTCGGGCCCACTAAGCTGAAATTCAAGCAGATAAATCCCGAAAAAATAGCAATTGAGCTCCAAAAATTATGAAAACTTCCAGATCTCACTTTTAAAGTTTTTGGAAGAGATTGGTGAAGAAAAATCTGGATTCGATGCTCGTTTAAAAAATAGTAAAAGTTCGGGTGCACTAAGGGGCAATTTTGGAAGAAAATGCAAAAAAAAATAGCAAATGGGCTCAAAATATTATGAAAACTTCCAGAATTCAATTTTTTTTTATTTAGGAAGTTTTGAAAATAGAAAATTTGGATTTGGAGTCCGTTTGCTATTTAATTAGGATCGAGGGCCAAAAATGTCATTTTACCGAAGAAATCGAAGAGGGCTTTTCTTGCAATGGAGATTGGGCTAGATTTTAAAATGTCAGTCAGCCAAGCCCATGTGGGAGAGTGATTTTTCTGAGCCATTACAACCAAGGGCCAAGAGTGGATGGGAAGGTAGTTATTTTTCTTAATCAGGCCTTTGCAATTGTGACACATGGACCAATGCATGGAGAGGGATGATGTCATATTTATGACATCATATTAGCTAGGGGCTGATTTAATCTAAGGGTGGGAATTTTACATAGAAAGCATCTTGGATGAAAGGCCATTGGATAAATTTGTTACAAAAATGACAACTTTCCTACAGACTACTATAGGCATTCGGTCAAGGCAATTTGAAGGGGGAATTCAGATTTTTTTAGAGCCTTTGGGGGCTGAACAAGGGTAGTAGCTAGAGAGAAAAGAAAAGAAAAATTAAAGGAGGAAAAAAAGGGAAAAAAGAAAGGTTTTTCTTACCACTTCTTGATTTGGAAAGCTAGAGCAAGGTAGCTATGTTCTTTCATGGTTTTCTCATAGTTTGTTGACATGATTTTGCTATTTTGATTGTCATATTTTTTTTATGAAATAAACTTGTTTCTTAGAATAAGTGATAAGGAGTTTCTACTTTGTATTTTGAAATAATAAGAAAGCAAGTTTTCCTCCATTTTTCCATCATGGCCGAATGGTGCTTCTTTTTAAGATAATTTTGTTTATTTTTTATTTTGTTCATGAGATTTGTTGTGGTAGGATAGCTTAGTTTTTTGCTTTGTGTGCATTTTCATCTTGTTTAGTTGATAGGCTTGCATTTCCATGCCATAATATTATGTATTTTGATTTAGGTTGCCATGTGTTTGTGTTATTGTCTAGCTAGGATTTCACTATATAGGATTAGTGACCATTCGGTTTCCACTATGTTCCTTACCTTGTGTGTGCATTTTCATTTTGTTTAGGTACCATGCTCTGCATTATTATGCCATGAGATTATGTATTGGTTGTTGTTTGTTCATGCATTAGTATTAGGTTTCTTTGGTCATTATATGTTCATGATACTTTCATACATTCTCATGACATTTTAGGTCTAGGCCATCTTTGTATTGCCATGCATATTCCCATGCATATTAGGTCTTAGATCATATTGGTATTGCCATGCATTGCTATGCTATGCTATTTAGGTCTTAGGTCACATTGATATTGCCATGCATTTCCATGTTCATTAAGTCTAGGTCACATTTGCATTATCATGCATCTCATGCATATTAGGTCTAGGAAGCATTTATTGCCTTGCAAACTCATGCTAGGCATTAGGTCATTTTGGATTGCCATGCATTTTCTATGTCATTTAGGCCTTATATCATACATTTCATACATTAAACTTGTTGTTTGTTCATGCATATCATATAATACCACTTGCTTTTTGACTTAAGCCAATCAATGCTTTAAAGTCAAGCTCACATGAGCATACTTGTGAAAAATTAAGAAGTTGTCAAGTTGATTTTTCTACCTTTACGATTTTTTTTTTTTACTTAGCCAGTTTTTTTCCAAATTTTTAGAAAATTTAGCTACTGTTTGTAAGTTCATATAAGAGTCTCTAATAATTTTACTTTGATTTTTTAATGATTTTATCAATAACTTAAAAATGCTTTTTGGCAAAACAGTTTTTCACCCAGTGTTCGGACTTTCGTGATTTTTCTGGTGGGTTATCCTTAGTAAAAAATTAAGCCAGTTTTTTCCTATATAATTTTACATGTTCTGAGTCCCCAAAATTTTTTTTTGAAAATTTAAAAATAGTTTAAAAAATTATGCTTTAAAACTCGACAGTAGAGTCAGATTTGAATTTAAGGGAAAAGTAATTTTTTGTTTTGGCTAAGGCATTTAGAGGGTGTTGATTGATGGTAACTCAATTAAGAGTTGTAAACCCAAGTGCAGGTTATGTTCAAGTAATAAATTCTCGGGTGTCCGAGGTCGAACCACAGGGAAGCGTGTTAGTAAGTATAAGTTTATAAATATATAATAAAAAGAAAATAAACAAGATATTAGGGAATCAATAACAAAGAAAGTAAACAAGATATTAGAGAACAAAATAAACAAAATAACATAAAAGCAATTAAACAAGATATAAAAAACAATAAGAAAAGATGTTGAGGTTAGAGAATCCACTCTTGGTGTTATGCTAAGATTAATCTTGTTTTATTACACAATTGAAATCCACACATAAGGGAGGTTCCATTCGGAAAGTTTAGCAATTCAGTCCAAATTGTCCAACGTCCATAGCATATGATATTATGTTCATTTGGTGTCCTCAAAACTCATAAAAAGAGTCCAAGCATTCCTTATGCCAAGGTATATGTCTACAACAAATCAAGGTTATGAAACCAAGCATTTACTGTGCCATTTTCATTGTCAATAATGAATCAAGATCTCTACTTTGCAAGTATGATTTTAAACCAAAAGAAAATATTATCTATACTAGTGTTTATAAATGATGATTCATTTTAGCTCATGTTGAAGAGACTAACCTTAGCATTTACCAAGAGCTTCACCTCATCACCTCAACAATATGATTAGCAACACATACTAGATATGAATAAAATGAAAAGAAATGTAAGAAACATAAGTAAAGAAAAAGAAAACTAGAGAAAGGAAAGAAGAAGAAAACTTAGAGAATTTTATTACAATGGCAAATATCCTACCAATGTATAATGTATCCCAATACTCATCCAAGGCCCTCTATTTATACACATTTTGGAGGGCTAAATGACAAGAGACAAGCTTTACAAATTTCAAAGGTAGGTATAATAGGTGGGTGCATTTTTCTAACAATTTTCGTCATATTGTATGACAATTCTGATCAGCCAGCTTGATGGTCGATTTTGTCAATGTTGGAGGCTCGATCTGATAAAATGGTCTTCAAGAAAAATATACCCCTATCCGTTACGGATCCATAGCCGTTGGAATCAGATCATTTGCGTACGTGGATCGGAAGATATGGTCAAAATACCAAAACGGTGCAGAACAGACGTCATTGCACATCAGCCAACTTGATGGTCGATTTCGCTAGGGAAAACGACTCCGTTTCAAGAAGTGTAAAACATGAAAAAGATAGATATGCCTCTTAGCTTTGCAGGGATACAAAGTTCAGCCTTATTGCTTCAGTGAAACTCGAGATATAGCTGATATGGCAAAAGGTGTCGGAACTGGAACTGAACTGGATTTGCCCTTAATTCTAGTAATCTGAAATCACTCAAAGAAACTTGTGAAAAACACCAAATTACATAAAAATATAAAAGATCATAAACACAATTAGACTAAACAATAATAACTCGTATTTGACACAAAACAATAATAAAACATAACTAAAAACTATATAATTATACGAGTTATCACACCCCCATACTTAGATTGTTGCTAGTCCCTAGCAACGACTCAATAAAATAAGAAAATCTAATCTAATCCATTTTCGTAGGAAATCACGGTGGCACTTAGCATGTGACACAAGCCTTTAAACCCCTAGGTGTCCCTAGTGGACGAGTTTAGTCTCGTGAGGGTTTACTAGGACGATACCCACAAACATTGAAGACATAAGAAAAACTAAAAATAATAATTATAACTAATCCTTCCAATATAAATTAGAGATAATCATTGGACAAGTCTTAAAAACTAATCAATAGCTTAAAGAAATTCACAAAAAATCTTGCTTGAATGTAAATAGTTTGAGTTAAGCCAATAATAACATAACATATTTCAATCAAAATAGTGTATATTCAAACTTAATCTCAACTTCTCACATGGGATACTCTCTTGATTTTCACTCTTTAAAGTAGTGGTAAAGTGTTTACACTCAATCAATCTCATGAAAACACTTCTACCATATGCTTGCTTGTCCACCTATTCTCCACTATTTAGATCATACAACTTCATAAATCAAGAGGTCTTTATTCAAGGTTGTAATGGGGCCAAAGGGTTATAATGTGGTTAAAGAACAAAAGGATAAAGATATCACAAAGGTTCCAAAGAGTTCATAGATTTTAGAGACATAATAAGATCATACAAATAAAACTTCTCAAAACTCTTATAAAGCACATAATAACATAGGCTAAATATTCATGTTGAGCCTTTGCATCATTCTAACCAACTTTGTAACATCTTTTTCTAGAAGTTCAAGAGAAGATTTTTTTTTTTTTTTTTTTTTTTTTTTAATATGGGAATGTATTTGACAATGATCCCTTTCTTTTTCTCTTGACTTTTTCTTTTCTTTTCTTCCCCCACACTTATCTTTTGTTTCTAACCCAAATTTTCAAATAAAAATATCCCTTGTTTTTTTGCAATATGTCTCAAAATATAAAATTCATCTTTAGAACAAGGGTAAGGATATAAGTATATTTAGGCTAGGTGTAAGTTGTGGTTACCAATAAAACATCATATTTAATGTAGGCTCAAATTGGCTCACTAGTGGGGATGTTCTCGTAGAACATTAATAATGGATGGCTGTTTGGCTCTAGTTATAATCCTAATGCCTCTATCATATTCATGTTGTCACATGTATCAATATAGTCTCAAACGGTTTAAAGCAAGTTCTAGAGAATCATGTAATCATAAGAGCACTCAAGAAAGAAATTAGATTGATTTGTATAATGCATCAATCATTATAGGCTCAAAAACTCACAAAGATGATTATACAAGTCAGATTAAGTCTAAACATGCTTCTTTCTCAATCAACATATCATATTAACATTGGCTCATAAAAAGGTTGACATCAAGCTCAATTCTCATGAAAATCTTCTCACTAATAAATCTGTTTTAGACTTATGCAATTCATATCTCATCATTGTATTGAAAGTAACTAAAAAAAACACACTAAGTCTAAACATGTTTTTTTTTTTTTTTTTTTTTTTTTTTGTTTTTTTTTTTGTTTTTTTTGAAGAAGAAGATTAAATCAAACTGACAAGGTATGTCTCAAGTCTCCCTTACTCAGACCTTGTTCAGAATGAATACTTCTAAATGTCTTAAAACACAACAATTTTTTTTTTTTTTTTTAGCAAAATATGTCCCTTACCCCCTACTAAAATATGACATTGTCCCCAATGTCAAATTTTAAAGGTAGAATTTAGGAGATATTACCTGCAGAGGTTGCTAACCACTTATTATAACTGAGACACAACAAGCAAAATGTTAGATAATGTCACAAAGACAAAGTGCAATCCACTCCTTGCTCGTCCATATCTCTTTTTCTTTTTCCGAGCGTTTGCGAAACAACCGTAGCAGATAAACACTCATAAGCTTGTAGCTTTTTGAGTAAATCTTCAATAGTTGTAGCAGAAATTATGGTTCTCCTTGCCTCTGAAAACATGAATCCGTTATTCACAGCATTATCTAAATATGAAAGTAAATTACTAAAATAACCATTAATATTAAGCAAACCAATGGGTTTCTTATTTGTGACCAAAGATGACCAAGAAGCCACGCAAGCTATTTCTTCCAATGTACCCAGACCTCCTGGTAAAGCAATGAATGCATCGGCAGAATGGTACATGATTGTTATCCGTTCAGGGATACTCCAGACTTGTATTTCCTTACCCACGGTAGGTCCACAAAAATCTGTGAATAGTTTTGGCACGATTCCTAGAACTGGACTTCCTCCGGCGTGTGCTGCTGTAGCGACTGCTCCCATTAAACCCGTACTACCGCCTCCATAAATCAAGTGGATCTTTTGTTGGGCAAGTATTACTCCAACTCTTATGGCTTCATCAGCGAATATGTTATTTTTCCCTGGATAAGCACCTCCAAAGACACAAATTTTTTTAATGCGCTGGGACGAAGTGCTTTCCATTTTTTTTTTCTTTTTCGAGTGCCTGAAAGAGAATGAGTACATGGTGTAATATATAGAGGACTGAGTAGTGAATCAGACAAGAGTAATAATGTCGCCGAAAGTGTATTTGACCTGTCAGAAGAAAATGTTAACCTAACAAAAGATTTTTGCGTGATTTCAGGAAGAAAATCAAAAAGAGAAGAAAAATCAACCGTAAAAGTCAAAAGTAATAATGTCGCCGAAAGTGTATTTGGCATCTTCCTCTGGTTTTACGTCCAGAAACGGCTTAAACGCCTTCTATGAGTCGAGGATATGCTTCCCATCCAGTTTTCTTACAAGCTGGCAAACAGGGTCTTTTATCATCAGATTCCCAAGATGTTGCCATTCCCTTTGGAATTGCGGCCATAAATCAAGAATTTCTCTTTGTACGTCTCCACTAGGATGCGTCTCAAGAGAAAGTTGGATATTACCCAAATTCTCCTTACTCAGTCCATCCTTAATGAATTCAATTTTATCATCTCGATTAGAGGACGGAATCCCAATAGAACGACATTTACCGTTACACGTCCATCGTGCACACTTGTGGCAATTTGAACTCATGCGCTTTGCTCGTCGCTTCTTTGCATAAGTGCTTCTACCTGTACCTGGTAAATGCAAAATAGGAAGATATTCATCTTCACGTACCTTGGCTTCAATTATCCAACGTATGTCTTCAGGAATCCTTTTATTCATAAGCATTCTTAATCTTTCTAATCGAACTTGGTAAAGCTTCAGTAAAATATTCCGAGGAAAAGGAGGAAATCGTTTCTGCAATCTTTTGAGAATATTATCCATCCTGAAAAAAAAATGAAATAAAATAAAATGAAAGAGAAATTTATATACAATATCAGTTTTGTGGGTAGCTGATGGAACCGACTTAAATAATCACGGAGTACCGTTATCCGCCATTTAACCGGGGTTAAAAAAAAAATTATATTTACATCTAGTTATTTTCAAAACAAGGATCAGAAAGAAAAACAACCTCTTCTTGAGTAACATGATTTTCCAAAAAAAGTTTGAGTCTTTGTCCATTTACCTTGAATACGTTACCATTTTGAGGATTCTCAATGTCAACTGCTCCATAATGATACACATGCTTAACCACAAATGGGCCAGTCCATCTTGATCCCAACTTACCAGGAAATATGTGAAGTCTAGAATTATAAAGTAGAACTTTTTGCCCAACATTAAATGTTTTTCTTGAAATTAACTTGTCATGAAAGGCTTTAGTTCTTTCTTTATGAATTTTAGAATTCTCATATGCATCATTTCTGAGTTCCTCAAGTTTTTGTTTCCAACAATGCTTAACCTGAAAAGAATTTAACAAAGAATCAGTGTGTGAAATTTCTGAAGCATTATCAAACTCACATTCAATTAAATAAGCTTCTAAAGGATCATGGAATGTGGTAGTGGTGAGATGTTCATGAACAAGTTCTTCAATGAAATCCACTTCATGTACTTCTGAATCATCACCAGGTTGCTTGCAAGTGTTGAACACATTCAATTCTAAAGTCATATTTCCAAAAGAAATGTTCAACATACCATTCCTGCAATTTATCAGAGCATTAGAAGTTGCAAGAAATGGACGGCCTAATATAACAGGAATTTGAACATTTGGATTTGAAACAGGATGTGTGTCCAAAACAATAAAATCAACAGGGAAGTAAAAATTATCAATTTGAACCAAAACATCTTCAACTATCCCTCGAGGAATTTTTACAGAACGATCAGCTAGTTGAAGTGTAACAGGTGTTTCCTTGAGTTCACCTAAACCTAACTGTTGATAAACAGAAAAAGGCAAAAGATTAACACTAGCACCAAGATCAAGCAATGCACATTCTATTCTAGTGTTTCCAATGATGCATGAGATTGTTGGACATCCAGGATCTTTGAATTTTGGTGGAGTAAGGTGCTGAATGATTGAGCTCACACTTTCCGTCAGAAATGCTTTCTTTTTTACATTATGTTTCCTTTTAACTGTGCACATGTCCTTCAAAAATTTAGCATAAGATGGAACTTGTTTGATTGCATCCAATAAAGGAATGTTAATCTTAACTTGTTTGAAAAGTTCATAAATTTCTGCATTTTGATTCAAATTCTTTATTGTTTGCAACCTTTGAGGAAAAGGAGCAGGATGCATACCTTTTTCTTTGTCCAAATTTTCAAGAAGTTCAGACTTACCATCATCCTTACCATTACTTTTCGGAGGGGAAGGAGGATCTTGGTCTTTTGATGGAATGTTTTTGTCAATTGCCATTCCACTTCGAAGAGTTGCGATAGAACTGGCATTTTCCTGTTGAGTTTCATTGGAGCAAGAAACAAGACATTGAGTAGAAGGGTTAGGCTGAGGTTGAGCAGGAAACTTACCTTTTTCTTGAGTGCGTAATGAAGCTGTCAATGTGGACAAGGTGTTTTTGATCTCATTGATGTCCTGTGAAGTCCGGCTATTCACATTTGCTTGTGTTTGCATGAATGCTTGCAATGTCTCTTCCAAGGTTTGTACACGTGAAGGTTGATAGGAAAAAGTGTTGCCCGGCTTTTGAGATTGTGGTACCTGAACATGATTATTATTCCGCCAACTGAAGTTGGGATGATTTCTCCATTCAGGGTTATACGTTTCAGAGTAAGGAGAAGGAAAAGGTTTTTTAAATGTGTTTATGGAATTTACTTGATCATGCAACGCTTCTTTAAGAATGGGAATGTTTGGACATTCAGAAGTGGGGTGTCCCATGATTTCACAAATTCCACAACTTTCTTCATTTTTAACCGTTTTGACTTCTTTTACTTCTCTAAGTTCCATGGCTTCAATCTTTCTAGCCAAATTAGCTACTTTAGCTTTTATCTCATCTTCTTGACTAAAATGATATTTTCCTCTGTTAGAAACAACATTAGATCTATTGGAACTTTCAGAGGAATTATCTGTGTGCCAGGCTTGAGAGTTATCTGCCAAATGGTCTAGGTAGTCAAATGCTTCTTCAGGTTCTTTTTCTAGAAACTCACCGTTACACATTGTTTCAACAAATTGTTTAGTTTCGGGAGTTAAACTTTCATAAAAGAAACTAATAAGACGCCATTTTTCAAAACCATGATGTGGACAAGAACTTAACAAATCTTTAAAACGCTCCCAGCACTGAAAAAATGCTTCATTTTGATTTTGATTGAAATTTTGAATCTGTCTTTTCAAAGCAGTAGTTTTATGTGCTGGGAAAAATTTCTTTAGAAACTCAGTTTGTAATTCTTGCCATGTGCCAATTGACCTTGGTTTTAAATTATGAAGCCAAATTTTTGCTTTATCTTTTAAAGAAAAAGGAAATAATTTTAGCTTGACAATTTCATTTGTACATTGTTGGTCATTAAAGGTGACACATACATCTTCGAAGTCTTTTAGAAACGAGTAAGCACTTTCCGATTCCAACCCATAGAAATTTGGAAGCAAAGCTATCATACCTGGTTTAAAACGAAAGTTGTTTGCATTGAGAGGAAAAATAAAACAAGAGGGTGATGAGCTTCGAGTTGGTTGCAAGTAGTCACGCATGGTGCGTACTTTCATTGTCAGCCATGGTAGGAGTTGTATTAGAAAGATTACCTGAAAAAGTTTCACAATAAAATCTAACTAAACGACGAGATCTAAAATCACGTCGCCAAACAAGCATAAAACAAAGTTAGTATACAAATTAGGCGGTATAACCAGCCAATAAAAATAAAACAAAGTTAATATACAATATAAATATAAATATATAGAAAATTAGGCGGTATAACCAGCCAATAAAAATAAATATACTTATAAACTTATATACTTAGTATTGCCTCCCCGGCAACGGCGCCAAAAACTTGATGGTAACTCAATTAAGAGTTGTAAACCCAAGTGCAGGTTATGTTCAAGTAATAAATTCTCGGGTGTCCGAGGTCGAACCACAGGGAAGCGTGTTAGTAAGTATAAGTTTATAAATATATAATAAAAAGAAAATAAACAAGATATTAGGGAATCAATAACAAAGAAAGTAAACAAGATATTAGAGAACAAAATAAACAAAATAACATAAAAGCAATTAAACAAGATATAAAAAACAATAAGAAAAGATGTTGAGGTTAGAGAATCCACTCTTGGTGTTATGCTAAGATTAATCTTGTTTTATTACACAATTGAAATCCACACATAAGGGAGGTTCCATTCGGAAAGTTTAGCAATTCAGTCCAAATTGTCCAACGTCCATAGCATATGATATTATGTTCATTTGGTGTCCTCAAAACTCATAAAAAGAGTCCAAGCATTCCTTATGCCAAGGTATATGTCTACAACAAATCAAGGTTATGAAACCAAGCATTTACTGTGCCATTTTCATTGTCAATAATGAATCAAGATCTCTACTTTGCAAGTATGATTTTAAACCAAAAGAAAATATTATCTATACTAGTGTTTATAAATGATGATTCATTTTAGCTCATGTTGAAGAGACTAACCTTAGCATTTACCAAGAGCTTCACCTCATCACCTCAACAATATGATTAGCAACACATACTAGATATGAATAAAATGAAAAGAAATGTAAGAAACATAAGTAAAGAAAAAGAAAACTAGAGAAAGGAAAGAAGAAGAAAACTTAGAGAATTTTATTACAATGGCAAATATCCTACCAATGTATAATGTATCCCAATACTCATCCAAGGCCCTCTATTTATACACATTTTGGAGGGCTAAATGACAAGAGACAAGCTTTACAAATTTCAAAGGTAGGTATAATAGGTGGGTGCATTTTTCTAACAATTTTCGTCATATTGTATGACAATTCTGATCAGCCAGCTTGATGGTCGATTTTGTCAATGTTGGAGGCTCGATCTGATAAAATGGTCTTCTAGAAAAATATCCCCTATCAGTTACGGATCCATAGCCGTTGGAATCAGATCATTTGCGTACGTGGATCGGAAGATATGGTCAAAATACCAAAACGGTGCAGAACAGACGTCATTGCACATCAGCCAACTTGATGGTCGATTTCGCTAGGGAAAACGACTCCGTTTCAAGAAGTGTAAAACATGAAAAAGATAGATATGCCTCTTAGCTTTGCAGGGATACAAAGTTCAGCCTTATTGCTTCAGTGAAACTCGAGATATAGCTGATATGGCAAAAGGTGTCGGAACTGGAACTGAACTGGATTTGCCCTTAATTCTAGTAATCTGAAATCACTCAAAGAAACTTGTGAAAAACACCAAATTACATAAAAATATAAAAGATCATAAACACAATTAGACTAAACAATAATAACTCGTATTTGACACAAAACAATAATAAAACATAACTAAAAACTATATAATTATACGAGTTATCATTGATTAGGAACCTTAGCTACTGTCCTAGGTTGGTTTCTAAGCCATTTTAAACTTCAAAAATAATTTTATAAAGATCGGGTCAAGGGTGGTAAAGTCCGGGTTTTCAAACTTAGGAAAATAAAGCCATTTTGAAAAGGGGAATTCGGCCATGGTCTATTTTTCATCCAAGATTTTCAAAATTGTTTTCAACCAATCACAAAGTATTTTTGACTTTAGAAAATTTAATTTGATGTCTTTTCCTAAGGTAGTTGGATATCTTTTTAAGTATATGGATTTTCTTATTTAAAGGAAAAAATACACTTTCATGCATTGCATTTTCCATGTTCATGCATATTATATGATATATGATTTTTGTTATGAATATTCCTATGGTATTGTTATTATTTTGATTTATATTTTATGGTATTATATGGTTTTGAATATTTCTTGTTATCTTATGCTTTTTATTTTGTCATTTATTTTTGTCATATCATTTAGTATTTACTATGTTCATGCATTATTATTTTTATTTTCATGCATATTTGATGACAATGTAATTTTATGTTTCATATCATTTCATGTCACATAGGTTATTCATTTCCTTTAGAATATATTATGTCACATAGATTATTCATTTCATTCAGAATATATTATGTCACATAGGTTATTCATTTCATTTAGAATATATTATGTCACATAGGTTATTCATTCCATTTAAAATATATTATGACACTTAGGTTATTCATTTCATTTAGAATATATTATGATACTTAGGTTATATCATTTCATTTATAATATATTATGTCACCTAGGTTATTCATATCATTTAGATTATACTATGTCACACATGTTCATATTCATTTTTTTTAAAAATGTTGTAAAATAAGATAATGATTTTCAATAAAATAAAGATATTCCCGAATTAAAAAAATTCATGAGTTCTCTGCCGGGTTTGTTGGGGAAGATATCATCAATTATCATTAATAACGGAATATCTTCTTTAAAACGAGAATGATTTGAAAATATTTCCAAATAAATAAAAAAAAAATTATATTTTGCTGCGTTTGTCGGGGAATATAGAAAAAATTTGAATTAATAAATTTCGGATCATTTTCAATTAAAAATGGAATTTGTAGACACCTAATTTTGTTCAGACCACTAAATCAGGTATGTTTTATTCCTAAAATGATGTTTCAAAATGCAAAAAGGTTTTTCTCATCCTGTAGGTGGTACTCCGAGACTTAGTTTAAGAAAGCAGGCATTAAAAGTCAATCTTGAAAATGTCAACGCCAAAAAAGTGAACTCTAAAAAGTCAACAGCTGAAAAGTCAACCCACTTTCAAAATCAAGATTCAAAGTTCAATTCAAAAATGGTGAAAGAATTTTGATAATCCAAGATCTGCAATGAAAGATATGGAGTTCGGAAGTTGGGTTACGAAAATTTAGTGGACATTCGGAAAATTTGGAGAAAAGTGCTCAAACGATCAAATTGGTCGAAATTGGAGGTTCCAAATGAAAGATAATCAATGACTACAGGTTAGGGAGAAGCCATTTGGAGGCAAAACGGAAGGAAAAGTCAATTTAGAAGAAAATCGAGAATTAGGGTTTTTGGTGGATTTTGGTGAAATTGGGGAAAATTGCAGAAATGGCCAGATTCGGTTAAACTAAAGCCCCTAATTGGTGAGGAGTGATTAAACAAGGATAGCTCAAGGCTCAGTTTGAAGTAATTCCGAGAAAAGAGCCAATTGGAGGAAAAATAAAAAAACGAGGAAATTCTCGATACTAAAAAAAAAGGAAAAAAATCAAATCGGAAGGCAATTTGATCGTAAAAATTGGGCGTTTTGGGACCAACTCCAACTCAATACATGAAAAAGGCACATAAAAATAAAATCTGAAAATCGAACTTGTTTTGAGCAAAACTGGGCTTTGGATTATGGAAGTTTTCATAAATTTAGAGGCTTTTAGAGGCTTTGGGGGCTGAAAAGGGCAGTAGCTAGGGAGAAAAAGAAAATAAAAATAAAGGAGAAAAAAGAGAGAAAAAAGAAAGGTTTTGCTTACTACTTCTTGATTTGGAAAGCTAGAGCAAGTTAGCTATGTTCTTTCATTGTTTTCTCATACTTTGTTGATATTGCTATTTTGATTGTTATTTTTTTTTTTATGAAATAAACTTGTTTTTTAAAATAAGTCTAAAGAGCTTTTACTCTTGTTTTAAAAGAAACAAAGGAAGCAAATTTTCCTACATTTTCTCTACATAGCCGAGTGATGTTCTTTTTAAAGATGATTTTGTGTTTGATTTTGTTCATGTGATTTATTGTGGTAGGTTAGCTTACTTGTGGTAGGTTAGCTTCCTTGTGTTAGATTAGCTTAATTGTGGTAGGTTATCTTGATTGTGGTAGTTTAGTTCTAGACCATGCCATGTGTTTGTGATATTGCCATGCTTGGGATTTCACTATTTAGGTCTATGGTCCATTCGGCTACCTCATCCTTTCTTGTATTGTGTGTGCATTTTCATCATGTTAGTTGACTAGGCTTGCATTTCCATGCCATAATATTGTTTATTTTGATTTAGTATGCCATGTGTTTGTGTTAATGCCATGCAAGAATTTCACATGTTGGTTTCATGCCCATTCGGTTTCCACTATATTGTTTGCCTTGTGTGTTCATTTTCATTTTTGTTTAGGTACCATGATTTGCATTATTATGCCGTGAGATTGTGTATTGGTTGTTGTTTTTTCATGCATTAGTATTAGGTTTATTTGGTCATTATATGTTCATGATACTTTCATACATTCTCATGAAATTTTAGGTCTAGGCCATCTTCGTATTGCCATGCATATTCTCATGCATATTAGGTCTTAGAACATATTGGTATTGCCATGCATTGCTATGCTATTTAGGCCTTAGGTCACATTGGTATTGCCATGCATTTTCAAGTCCATTAAGTCTAGGTCACATTTGCATTATCATGTATCTGATGCATATTAGGTCTAGGAAGCATTTATTGCCACGCAAATTCATGCTAGGCATTATGTCATTTTGGATTGCCATGCATTTTCTATGTCATTTAGGCCTTAGATCATGCATTTCATACATTAAAATTGCTGTTTGTTCATGCATTTCTTATCATACCACTTGATTTTTGACTTAGGCCAATCAATGGCTCAAAGCCAAGCTCATATGAGCATGCTTGTTGAAAATTAAGGAGTTGTCAAGTTGATTTTCTTCCTTTGTGATTTTTTTTAACTTAGGCAAATCTTGTCCAATTTTTTACAAATTTTAGTTACTATTTATAGGTCCTTAGAAGAGTCTCCAATATTTTTACTTTGATTTTTGAATGATTTTATCAAAGGCAAAAAAAAATGTGTTTTGGCAAAACAGTTTTTCACCCTGTGTTCTGACTTTCTCGATTTTTCTTGAGGTTTTCCTTGGTAAAAAAATTAAGGTAATTTTTTCCTACATAGTTTTACATGTTCCGAGGCTCCTGTATTTTTTTTAGATGTTTTTGAAATTTTACAAATAGGTTAAAAAATCACGCTTTAAAACTGGAAGTAGAGTCAGATTTGAATTCAAAGGAAAAATAATTGTTAGTTTTGGCTAAGGCATTTAGAGGGGGTTGATTAGAAACCTTAGCTACTATCCTAGGTTGGTTTCTAGGCCTTTTTAATCTTTAGAAATGATTTTATAAAGCTCGGGTCAAGGGTGGTCATGTCCGGGTTTTCAAACTTAGGAAAATAGAGCTATTTTCAAATGGGAATTCGGCCATGGTCTAGTTTTTATCCAAGATTTTCAAAATTGTTTTAAAACTAATCACAAAGTATTTTGATTTTAGAAAATTTAATTTGATGTCTTTTCAAAGGTAGCGGATATCTTTTTAGGTAGACGGATTTCCTTATTTAAAGGAAAAAATACAATTTCATGCTTTGCATTTTCCATATTCATGCATATTGTATAATATATGATTTTTTTGCTATGATAATTTATATGGTATTGTTTTTATTTATTATTTATATTTTATGGTTTTATATTGTATGTTATATGGTTTTGAAAATTTCATGTTATTCTATGCTTTTTATTTAGTCATTTATTTTTGTCACATTATTTACCATATACTATGTTCATGCATTATTATTTTTATATTTATTTTTATGCATATTTCATGATAGCATTATTTTATGTCATTTCATGTCATCTAGATTATATTCCATGTCATATAGATTATATTATTTAGAATATGCTATGTCATTTAAATCTTTTGATTTCATTTAGAATATATCATGTTACCTAGATCATTTCATTCCATTTATAATATATTATGTCAATTAGGATATTTCATTTCATCTAGAATATGCTATGCCATTTAAATTATATCATATCATTTAGGTTGCATTATATTATCTAGACTTTGTTGTATCATCTTTACTATGTCACACATTTTCATTTTCATATTTTTTTAAAAATGTTTTGAAAAAGATAATAATTTTCAATAAAATAAAGATATTCCCTAGTTAAAATAATTAATGAGTTCTCCGCCGGGTTTACTGGGGAGGATATCATCAAGTATCACTAATAACAGAATATCTTCTTTAAAACGAGAATGATTCGGAAAATTTTCCAAATTAATAAAAATTTATATATTTTGCCTGTTTGTTGGGGAATATCGGAAAAATTTGAATTAATAAATATTGGATCATTTTTAATTAAAAATGAAATTATTTTTCTTATAATTGGGAATTAATTTGAAATACTAAATTTAAAACCGACTTTTTACTGAGATTTGAGATAACACACGATTAATAAGGTACCGTTTTATACGGGCGTTGTAAGGGTGCTAATCCTTCCCCGCATAACCGAGTCCTGAACCCGCATCTTTGATTTTCTTTGGTTTAAAAGGCAGACTTGAAATTGGTTTTAAAAATATTTTAATTAATTTTAAAATGTTTTACAAATCCGGTTTTAATACATGGCCGATCACACCTAGCAAAAAAAGATTGGTGGAGACTCCATGTCTTTTTTCGAGGTGTTTTCAAACCCTCATTTTATTTCAAGAGGAAGTAAGTCATCTTTTTCTCTATTTTTTCAATGTCATGCTTAACGAGTAATAAAGTCTCACGATGAGACTTGTTATTTTTTAGGTTGCGACAGCTTGGCGAATCCACTGGAGACACTTAGAGAGTCAGGCCTAGAATTAGTCGTGTGTTATCAAAGTCTCGGTTTTGTTGGTTTAATTGGTATTTAATTTTAATTCCCACATTTTTTTAAGTAAGGATAATTTTGAAAATAATAAAATGTTTTTAAATATGTCCATACTCATGTGCATGCATTTTATTATTGTTCTCTAGTTATTTAAGGTTGTATACTATAATTGCTTGTTGGTTAACGCGTTAAACTATACTTGAATATTCTTTTAATAAATTGTTAAGGCATTTAGAATAAGGATTCTAGAATAGGTGCTGAAAGGTTTGTTGTTCCTCCACACACACTGCACTTGCATTTGTATAACATGAACTCTCTACCCAGGTTTCGTCCTTTAAGTGGGAGTAAAGTAACTATGCCTTTGTGATGATCCTACGTATGGGCTAGTGAAACATTTTCGGAGTATAAATTACCTAAGCTCTTATGATGATCCTCCGCATGGGCTAGGGAAATATACTCTAACGAATTGAACCCCCTTTTATCGAGGTGCCTTACTAGCCTTCACAGGTGACAGTGAGGAACTTTCGGGGCCTTTTAGAATTTTGTTCACCCACATAGTGAACCATAGAGCCAACATAGGTGAAGCTCTGTCGAATTTTTGATAGATATACAAAAATTAGGAACACATGGAGTGACATTTTTAACCTTTTGTTACCTATTTTAAATTTTGAATAAGTATTGTAGATTGGGCAATGATGTACGTACATCGCCCGTAATAAGTTTAATACCCCGCCCCGAAGGCATCGTGATGCCTAAATTAGTCGATACTGTTAGGGCAAGTGTTCAATAACTTTTTGAAATTGAAAATACAAACATTTTTTTTCAAACATTTTTGCATTTTGCACATTTCATGCATGTGTGAATAGAGCATTTACATTTATGGTTGTATTGTTGATCTCATTTTTTGCAATAAATGGATGGTGATAACAATCTCATTTGATGATTTCATAAATTGGTAGTCTTACATGAACATTGGCATATTGTACCATAGTAGGATCCATTACCCCGAAATTCTTTTGAAAAATAATATGTTTGGTTTTTCATAGAGAAAACATGTTTCAAACAATCATAGATTAAATTTGGAGGCAAATCTTGCATAATGAGATTTTTGAATAATCAAGATTTAGGTCCCACCAATTTTGTGTAATCATTGGTTAATTTCTTTGTATATACCTTTGTGTTAATTCATTTATTCTTTGAATGTATCATTTTGACATCATGTTACAGTCATAGCATGCATGGTCATTCATTGTAGATTACGTTTATGACATGCATGGTCATTATTTGTATATACGTGTGCATCAATTTATTCATTCTTTAAATGTATCATGTTAGCATCAGGTTGCATTCATGCATTCATAGTCAGTATGATTTTTCTATATATATCGATGCATTAATTTACTTATTCCTTACATGTATCATGTTGGCATCAGGTTGCATTCATGCATTCATAGTCAGCATGATTTTTCTGTATATATCCATGCATTAATTTGCTTATTCTTTACATGCACCATGTTAGCATCAGGTCGCATTCATGACAAACATAGTCAGCATGATTTCTCTGTATATGTTCATGCATTAATTTGATTACTCTTTACATGCATTGATTTGTTTATATAAATCATGTTGACATTGGGTCGCATTCGTGGCATACATGGTCAGCATCATTTTATTTGTATATATTCTGTGTCAATTATTAATTGATTACAAGCATCATATTTGACATCATGCTACAATCATAGTGTATATGATTATTCATTGGGAAATACACTGAAATATACATGGTCATTCTTGCATATATCCATGCATTGTTGTTTATTCTTTGCTTGTATCATGTTGGCATCGTGATTGCATTTATTATATACATGGTCAGCATGTCTCCACTATATATGTCCGTACATCACATTGTTTATGTTTCACGGGCATCAAAATTGAATTCATGGCTCATTCATCACGATACGTATTTGAAGGGAAAAAATGGAAGTTGGCTTGGCTTTAGGAGTCGTTGAAAGAATTTCTATTTCAAATAAGAGGTATAAGAAGTACTGAGTACCTTTTCAATACAGGCTAGAGCTATGGAGAATGAACAAGTTGCCCGAATTGAAAGAATGGAAAGGACACAGGAAGAATTGCTAGAGAAGTTGGCAAAATCTGAAGCAGAATCTAGAGATCAGATGACTAAATTGATGGAGCTGATGTCCATCGTAATTAAGGGAAAGGGATACACTGAAAACTTGGCCGCCAGAGAAGGGTTAGAGGCACAAAAGGGTTAGAATGAGGTCGTAATGATGGATGCCCAGAACATAGTTAACCCCGTCAATGTCTTAAATTCAGATGATCCAGCTAAACAGGCAAAGTTGAAAATGGTTGCAGTAACTGAGGTAGAGTTGGCAGATTCCAAGGGAAATTTCAGTTGCTAGATGAAAGGCTCTGGGCAGTAGAAAATACAGACGTATTCGGGAGTGTAATTGCGAAAGAACGATGCTTGGTCCTCGATTTAGTTATTCCTCCTAAATTCAAGGTCCCCGACTTTGTGAAATATGATGGGACGACTAATCCGTCAGCCCACATCACTATGTTATGTCGAAAGATGACAGGTCATATAGATAATGATAAGCTTCTGATCCACTACTTTCAGGATAGCCTCAGTGGGTCCGCAATTAGGTGGTATAGTCTGTTGAGCAAGGATCAGATTCGCTCTTGGAATGATCTGGCTAGGGCTTTTCTAAACCAGTACAAGTATATGGCCGACATGACACCTGACCATCTCACCTTGCAAAATATGGAGAAAAGAGCTGCTGAGAGCTTCAAAGAGTATGCTCAGAGATGGAGGAACATGTCCACCCAAGTACAACCACCTTTGACACAAAAAGAAATCACCGTCCTTTTTGTGAGTACACTACGGGCCCTGTACTATGATAGACTTGTCGTCAATGCCTCGAAGAATTTTGCGGATATGGTAATCTTAGGGGAGATGATTGAGAATGCTGTCAAGAATGGGAAACTTGAAGGGGAAGGAACATCTAATGCCGAGAGAAATAAGGCACCTAGAAAGAAAGAGGAAGATATCCAAGCTATGGGAGATTTCATCCCATATTCCCAATTTCCCTCATACCAATCATGTTACCCTACTGAGGTATCTCCAAGCCTTTATCCTTACCTACCGATCCAAGCCCCTTATCCTATATCAGTCCTCGCAACAAGGCCTACTTCCAAAAAAACGACCGCGGCACAACCAAGAAAGAATTCCAATTTCCATCCCTAACCTGCTGCCATTACTAATAAAGAATCAGTACCTTTTAAAATAGCTCCGAATCCATCAGCAAGGAGTTATGACCGTGATAGCAAGTGTGATTATCACATGGGGGTAGTTGGGCATTCAACTGAAAAATACAGACAACTGAGGGAAAGGACTGAAAGTCTTATCCGCGATGGTATTTTGACACCGGAGCTTATCAATCAGTGGAAGGCCATTTTGCCATATATCAGTTTCTTTCAGGGTTTTAGGAGGAGAATTACTACCTTTGAAGGATGTCAATAGGAGCATTTTGATGCATGTGGTTTCAGACCTTACGATGAAAACACTGGTCTCATGTCGATATTCATATGAATGAAATGAATTTTGAATTTTAAATGCTTTGTGTTCGTTTTGTTTTAACAATAATTTGAATTTGCAAAAATAGGCATTAAAGAAGTTTTAATAATGGATAGTCTCGAAAATATTGATGGTCATTGTTACAAATGACTCAATACCCTCTACCCTCTCTTTTAGGCTTTCCTAGGCCTAAATCCCTTGAACCGAGACCACTTGGAAAACCTAATGCGTCAAGGAATATGAATGATTGAACTTCATAAACCATTTTAATTGCAGAATAAGCAAAGATGTAAATCCAAGTCTAGGCTATGAACAAAGGAACGAACTTTTTGAAATTTTTTCGAATTCCTTGAAATTCAATCAAATGAGACATCCTTTCAAGAATCTAGATTTTGGTAATTCGATGTGTGTCAAGATTGTGCTAAACCCATTCATGACCTTTTCCAATGACCGTAAAACGTCAATTGCCCAAACATCACTTCATGATTGATACCTTGGGGCACAATGACCAAACTAGATTATCCCATGTCCTAGAGAAACCCTGTTTTTGGGTAATATTTTCCTTGGCACTTCAAACAAACCAAAGATTGAAACTCAGCATTTTCAGTGTAAACTTAGACTTGCAATGTTCCTCGCAATGATACAAATCCTCATGGTTAATCCAATTGGGGCATCATATGTGAAAATGATGGAAACATGATGAAAAAGGATAGAACTAACGCATGAATCAGTGGGGCATGCGACAAAAAAAGAAAGAAAAAAAAAGAAAAAAGAAGAAAAATTATGATATCATGCATATGAGAATTCGGATGATTCCAAAGTGCAAAATGAAATTTTGATTATCTATTTCCCCTGGGGATTTCTTTTCAATGAAAATATTCGTGCTTTATATGATAAATAGCCATCTTTCATATCCCTCTCACAAAGAGAAAATTATCCATAGTCACCTCTTTTGAGCTAAAGGAATTCTTTTTCTTTAAACCCTGATCAAGGATCACCCTCTACATTGGGGGCAAATGAAAGGAAAGATCTTCTCAATGATCACAGAAAAATGAGTCCTAGCTCAAAGACAGATACAAAGCAAATGGAGCCCCGAAAAAATACGAGCTCACTCTGTCAAAGAAAAATAAAAGCTGGCGAATTGGAAGCCAAGAACAAAACAAAAGAAAAAGAAAAAAATTGTGAAAAAGAATGGCAAATGAAAGCCAAAAGCAAGGAAGAAAAAGAGCAAAAGTCAAAAAAAGGAAAGAAAAGTCCACAAGGGACAAATGCCTCAAAAGGGAATCCTCCTCAAGAAATTATCCTTGATCTGATTACCCTCAAACACATATTTTGGGCCTATTTACCCTTTTTTTCTGAACCCTGAACCATGGCCTACATTATGTGCTTTAAAAGTCCATTTTGATCAAACATGAATTTTTAATTTGAAGGGTTTTTCCTCAGATTTTATCCCATCTCATTGAATTATCATTTTATTATGGAAGAATTTAGAATTCTCAAGTGCATGGTAGAACAACAAAAAAAAGAAAGAAAAAATAAGGAAGAATGGGACTCTAGGGAGAAAACCCAAAAAGGGCGATCTAGAGTAAAATGTGAATTTTCGATGCCATCTATGATAGTGCCGATACCACAAAAGAGAAGGTCATCTTGCAGAAGTGGTCATCGAGGAACATCTAGGAATTCCTGAATCCCCCAAATTGTCAACTCTCATTTAGAGGATTGATTTCAAAAACTGAAACTTTTTTTCCCTCCAAAATCAACATTCAAGTTTAAACATCCTGGCTAATCTTGACACTTGGCAAAATGCCTTGATATGGAAACTAAAAGAATGTTGAATTTGTTTGGTTCTCAAGGAATTCATGATTTATAAAACCTGTTCCATTTGTGAGCCTAGAAGGGGCATACATTTTTGTTATGAAGTTTTCGTGGAAAAACCAGAATCTTGTTGTACCAACCTTGTCAATTCAAGTTGAGAAACCCAATTGACATTCAGAAAATTTCTACTAGTGATTATCAGCCTTCAAAAGTTTTCATTAGATGAGCAAATCCTTTTTTTCAGAATCGGAAAACAAGTAAAAGTATTTTTGAAATACCATTTTTGATGTTGACATGAGACAAGGGTTTTTCTAACCCAAAGGTATGGAACTACTAGGGTTAACCTTGACTTCCAAATATGAGAATAAGAAATAGAACTCGTCAAGCAGATTTCTGTCAATAAGAGTTCGAAATCTGTTGGGGCAAAGAGAATAGACGAAGATTGAAAAATGAATTGAAGTTATACTCTGATTCGAAGAGGAAAAGTGAATTAGAGAGGCTAAGCCAAAGTCTAGAAAAAACGATAGGGGGCATTTGCATTACTATGAGCATTCATTTTTTTATTGAGCTTTGCATATTCATCTACATCAAGAAGCATTTGCATCAATCCAAGACATTTGCATTTGCACCATGAAGCATTTGCATCTTATTCTGTATCATTCCAAGAAGCATTTGCATCAATCCAAGACATTTGCATTTACACCAATAAGCATTTGCATCAATCCAAGACATTTGCATTTACACCATTAAGCATTTGCATCCTCTCTAAAATCCTCCAGATTAATTTCCAGGTCATTTCAATTTCTGGAAAAAATCCTGATCTTTTTCAATTTTTTGGTTTTATCCATGCCATTTTATTCTCTGGTTTCATCCAGATCTTTTTCAATTTTCTGGTTTCACCCAAGCCTATTTAATCTATAGTTTCATCTAGATATTTTTCAATTTCTGGTTTCACCCATGCCTTTTTATTCTCTGGTTTCATCCAGATCTTTTTCAATTTTCTGGTTTCACCCATGCCTTTTTAATCTCTGGTTTCATCCAGATCTTTTTCAATTTTTTGGTTTCACCCATGCCTTTGGTTTCATCAAGATCTTTTCAATTTTCTGGTTTCACCCATGCCTTGTTGTTCTCTGGTTTCATCCAGATCTTTTTCAATTTTCTGGCTTCACCATGCCTTTTTATTCTCTAGTTTCATCCAGATCTTTTTCAATTTTCTAGTTTCACCCATGCCTTTTTAATCTCTAGTTTCATCCAAATCTTTTTCAATTTTTTGGTTTCACCCATGCCTTTTTATTCTTTGGTTTTGTCCAGATCTTTTTCAATTTTCTGGTTTCACCCATGTCTTTTTATTATCATGTTTTATGCAGATGTTTTTCAATTTTCTGGTTTCACCCATGCCTTTTCATTCTCTGGTTTCATCAAGATCTTTTTCAATTTTCTGGATTCACCCATGCCTTTTTAATCTCTGGTTTCAGCCAGATCTTTTTCAATTTTCTAGTTTCACCCATGCCTTTTTAATCTCTGGTTTCATTAAGATATTTTTCAATTTTCTGGTTTCATCCATGCCTTTTTATTCTTTGGTTTCATCCAGATCTTTTTCAATTTTCTGGTTTCACCCATGCCTTTTTATTCTCTGGTTCCATCCAGATCTTTTTCAATTTTTTGGTTTCACCCATGCCTTTTTATGCTCTAGTTTTGTCCAGATCTTTTTCAATATTCTGCTTTCACCCATTCCTTTTTCAATCTCTGGTTTCATCCAGATCTTTTTCAATTTTTTGGTTTCACCTTGGCCTTTTCAATCTCTGGTGTCATCCAGATCTTTTTTAATTATCTGGTTTCACCCATGCCTTTTTATTATCTGGTTTCATCCAGATCTTTTTCAATTTTCTGGTTTCACCCATGCCTTTTTATTCTCTAGTTTCATTCAGATCTTTTTCAATTTTTTGGTTTCATCCATGCCTTTTTATTCTCTGGTTTCATCCAAATCTTTTTCAATTTTCTGGTTTCACCCATGAATTTTTATTCTTTGGTTTCATCCAGATCTTTTTCAATTTTCTGGTTTCACCCATGCCTTTTTATTCTCTGGTTTCATCTAGATCTTTTTCAATTTTCTGGTTTCACCCATGACTTTTTATTCTCTGGTTTCATTGAGATATTTTTCAATTTTCTGGTTTCACCTATGCCTTTTTATTCTCTGGTTTCATTGAGATCTTTTTCAATTTTTTGGTTTCAGCCATGCCCTTTTAATCCCTAGTTTCAGCTAGATCTTTTTCAATTTTTTGGTTTCACCCATGCCTTTTTAATCTCTGGCTTCATCCAGATCTTTTTCAATTTTTTCGTTTCACCCATGCCTTTTTATTCTCTGGTTTCATCTAGATCTTTTTCAATTTTCTGGTTTCACCCATGCATTTTTATTCTCTGGTTTTGTCCAGATCTCTTTCAGTTTTCTGGTTTCACCCATGCCTTTTTAAATCTCTGGTTTCATTCAGATCTTTTTCAATTTTCTGGTTTCACCCGTGCCTTTTCAATCTCTGGTTTTATCTAGATCTTTTTCAATTTTCTGGTTTCACCCATGCCTTTTTAATCTCTAGTTTCATCCAGATTTTTTTCAATTTTCTGGTTTCACCCATGCTTTTTTAATCTCTGGTTTCATCCAGATCTTTCTCAATTTTTTGGTATCACCCATGTTATCTCAATTTTTTGGTTTCACCCATGTTATTTCAATTTTCTGGTTTCACCCATGTTAATCTCAATTTTCTGGTTTCACCCACGTTATCTCAATTTTCTTGTTTCATCCAGATCTTTCTCAATTTTCTAGTTTTACCCATGTTATCTCAATTTTCTGGTTTCACCCATGTTATCTCAATTTTCTAGTTTCATCTAGATCTTTCTCAATTTTTCGGTTTTACCCATGTCATTTCAATTTTCTGGTTTCATCCAGATCTTTCTCAATTTTTTGGTTCTACCCACGTCATTTCAATCTCTGGCTTCATCTAGTTCTTCCTCAATTTTCGGTTTCACCCATGCTAGTAAGGTTAGCACAAGATGGGTTAAGATCCCAAGACCATCGTCGAGGTATTTTCTTCTCTTGCAAATCGAACCCGTTTCCTTAAGACAGGTCGAGCCTTGATTAGTCAGGGAACTCAATTTAAGGACAAAATCTTCAATTTACAGCTTTTTCAAAAAAAAAATGATAAAATGATAAAAATAAAAAATAAAAACCCCTTTTCCTTTCCTTCACATGGGATTTCACTAACTGGACAAAATTAGTGTTTGCTTATCATTGCCTGATTCCTGATTCTCAACAATAGCCAAAGAGGGGTAGCTGTAGACACCTAATTTTGTCCGGACCACTAAATCCGGTATGTTTTCTTCCTAAAGTGATGTTTCAAAATGCAAAAAGGCTTTTCTCATTCTGTAGGTGGTACTCCAAGATTTAGTTTAAGAAAGCAGACATAAAAAGTCAATCTTTAAAAATTCAACCCCGAAAAAGTTATCTTCAAAAAGTCAACCACTGAAAAGTCAACCCACTTTCAAAATCAAGATTCAAAGTTCAATTGAGAAATGGTGAAAGAATTTTGATAATTCGAGATTTACAATGAAACATATGGAGTTCGGAAGTTGGATTACGAAAATTTAGTGGAAAGGAAACCCTAGTTCGGAATATTTGGAGAAAAGTGCTCAAACGATCAAATTGGCCGAAATTGGAGGTTCCAAATGTAAGATAATCAATGACTACATGTAAGGGATAAGCCATTTGGAGGCAAAATTGTAGGAAAAGTGAATTCAGAAGAAAATCGAGAATTAGGGGTTTTGGTGGACTTTGGTGAAATTGGAAAAATTGAAGAAATGGCTCGATTCGGTAAAACTAAAGCCCCTAATTGATGAGGAGTGATTAAACAATGATATCCCAAGACTCAGTTTGAAGTAATTCCGAGAAAAGAGCCGATTGGAGGAACAACGAAAAAAAAAGAAATTCTCCATATTGAAAAAAAGGAAAAAATCAAATCGAAAAGGAATTTGATCGTAAAAATTGGGTGTTTTCAGACCAACTCCAATTCAATATATGAAAAAAGGCATAGAAAAATAAAATCTAAAAATCGGACTTGTTTTGAGCAAACCCGGGCTTTGGAGACAAAAGGGTAAACTTGGAAAATTCAGGAAAATTAGCGAACGAGCTCCAAAACTTCCAGATCTCATTCTTAAATCATTTGGAAGAGATTGGTTAAGAAAAATCGGGATATGGAGTTCGTTTGCAAAATGGCATAACTCGGGCCCACTAGGCTAAAATTTAAGCAGATAAATCCCAAAAAATAGCAAATGAACTCCAAAAATTATGAAACCTTCCAGATGTCACTTTTAAATTATTTGGAAGATAACGGTGAACAAAAATCTGGATTTGAAGCTCGTTTAAGAAATGGTAAAAGTTTAGGTGCATTAAGGGGCAATTTTGGAAGAAAAATCTAAAAAAATAGTAAATGGGCTTAAAAAATTATGCAAACTTCCAGAATTCAATTTTTTATTATTTAGGAAATTTTCAAAAAAGAAAATTTGGATTTGGAAAACGTTTGCTATTTAATTATGTTCGGGGGCCAAAAATATCATTTTATCAAAAAAACCGAAGAGGGCTTTTCTTGCAGTGGAGATTGGGCTGGATTTTAAAATCTCAATCAGCCAAGCCCATGTGGGAGAGTGATTTTGCTGAGCCATTACGTCCAAGGGCCAAGAGTGGATGGGAAGGTAGTTATTTTTCTTAATCAAGCCTTTGCAATTGTGACACATGGACCAATGCATGAAGAGGGATGATATCATATTTATGATATCATATTAGTTAGGGGCTGGTTTAATCTAAGTGTGGGAATTTTACATAGAAAGCATCTTGGATTAGAGGTCATTGGATCAAAAATTGGTTAAGAAAAATGACAACTTTCCTACACACTATGAGAGGCATTCGGCCAAAGCAATTTGAAAAGGGGGGAATTCAAATTTTTTAGAGGCTTTAGGGGCTAAACAAGGGCAGTAGCTAGGTATAAAAAGAAAAGAAAAAGAAAGGAGGAAAAAGAGAGAAAAAAGAAAGGTTTTGCTTACTACTTCTTGATTTGGAAAGCTAGAGCAAGGTAGCTATGTTCTTTCTTGGTTTTCTCATACTTTGTTGATATGATTTTGCAATTTTGATTGTTATTTTATTTTATTTTATGAAATAAACTTGTTTTTTAAAATAAGTTCTAAAGAGCTTTTACTCTTGTTTTTAAAAGAAATCAAGAAAGCAAATTTCCCTACATCTTTCTCTATATAGCTGAGTGATGTTCTTTTTAAAGATGATTTTGTTCATGTGATTTATTGTGGTACGTTAGCTTACTTGTGGTAGGTTAGCTTAGTTGTGTTAGATTAGCTTAATTGTGGTAGGTTAGCTTGATTGTGGTAGTTTAGTTCTAGACCATGCCATATGTTTGTGATATTGCCATGCTTAGGATATCACCATTTAGGTCTATGGTCCATTCGTCTACCTCATCCTTTCTTGTATTGTGTGTGTATTTTCATCATGTTAGTTGACTAGGCTTGCATTTCCATGCCATAATATTGTGCATTTTGATTTAGTATGCCATGTGTTGGTGTTAATGCCATGTGAGAATTTCACATGTTGGTTTCATGTCGATTCGGTTTCCACTATATTGTTTGCCTTGTGTGTGCATTTTCATTTTTTTTAGGTACCATGCTTTGCATTATTATTCCATGAGATTGTGTATTGGTTTCTGTTTGTTCATGCATTAGTATTAGGTTTATTTGGTCGTTATATGTTCATGATACTTTCATACATTCTCATGACATTTTAGGTCAAGGCCATATTTGTATTGCCATGCATATTCCCATGCATATTAGGTCTTAGAACATATTGGTATTGCCATGCATTGCTATGCTATTTAGGTCTTAGGTCACATTGGTATTGCCTTGCATTTTCATGTCCATTAAGTCTAGGTCACATTTGCATTATCATGTATCTCATGCATATTAGGTCGACGAAGCATTTATTGCCATGCAAATTCATGCTAGGCATTAGGTCATTTTGGATTGACATGCATTTTCTATGTCATTTAGGCCTTAGATCATGCATTTCATACTTTAAACTTGTTGTTTGTTCATGCATTTCATATCATACCACTTGATTTTTGACTTAGGCCAATCAATGGCTCAAAGCCAAGCTCATATGAGCATGCTTGTGGAAAATTAAGGAGTTGTCAAGTTGATTTTTCTACCTTTGTGATTTCTTTTTACTTAGGCAAATCTTGTTCATTTTTTTTAGAAATTTTAGCTACTATTTGTAAGTCCTTAGAAGAGTCTCCAATATTTTCACTTTGATTTTTGAATGAATTTATCAAAGGAAAAAAAAAGTGTTTTGGCAAAACAGTTTTTCACCTAGTGTTCTGACTTTCTCGATTTTTCTTGGAGGTTTTCCTTTGTCAAAAAATTAAGCCAATTGTTTCCTACATAGTTTTACATGTTCTGAGTCTTGTTTATATATATTTTTTTTTACATTTTTTTGAAGTTTTAAAAATAGGTTAAAAAATCACGGTTTAAAACTGGACAGTAGAGTTAGATTTGAATTCAAGGGAAAAATGGTTGTTAGTTTTGGCTAAGGCATTTAGAGCGGGTTGATTAGGAACCTTAGCTACTGTCCTAGGTTGATTTCTAGGCCTTTTTAATCTTTAAAAATGATTTTATAAAGCTCGGGTCAAGGGTGGTCAAGTCCGGGTTTTCAAACTTAGGAAAATAGAGCTATTTTCAAAGGGGAATTCGGCCATGGTGTAGTTTTCGTCCAAGATTTTCAAAATAGTTTTTAAACCAATCACAAAGTATTTTGATTTTAGAAAATTTAATTTGATGTCTTTTTCTAAGGTAGCCGAATATATTTTTAGGTATACGGATTTCCTTATTTAAAGAAAAAAATACACTTTCATGCATTGCATTTTCCATGCTCATGCATATTGTATAATATATGATTTTTTTGCTATGATAATTTCTATGGTATTGTTATTATTTTTTTATTTATGTTTTATGGTGTTATATTGTATGTTATATGGTTTTGAAAATTTCATGCTATTCTATGCTTTTATTTAGTCATTTATTTTTGTCACATTATTTAGCATATACTATGTTCATGCACTATTATTTTTATTTTTATTTTCATGCATATTTCATGATAGCATTATTTTATGTCATTTCATGTCATCTAGATTATATTATTTAGAATATTCCATGTCATTTAAAATATGCCATGTCATTTAAATCATTTTATTTCATTTAGAATATATAATGTTACCTAGGTCATTTCATTTACAATATACTATGTCACTTAGGATATTTTATTTCATCTAGAATATGCTATGCCATTTAAATTATATCATATCATTTAGGTTGCATTATATTATCTAGTCTTTGTTATATCATCTTTACTATGTCACACATATTCATATTCATATATTTTTTTTAAAATGTTTTGAAAAAGATAATGATTTTCAATAAAATAAAGATATTCCTGAGTTAAAATAATTCATGAGTTCTTTGCTGGGTTTGCTAGAGAGGATACCATCAATTATCATTAATAACGAAATATCTTCTTTAAAACGAGAATGAATTGGAAAATTTTCCAAATTAATAAAAATTTCTAAATTTTGTCACGTTTGTTGGGGAATATAGGAAAATTTTGAATTAGTAAATTTTGGATCATTTTTAATTAAAAATAGAATTATTTTTCTTATAATTGGGAATTAATTAGAAATACTAAATTTAAAACCGACTTTTTACCGAGATTTGAGATAACACACGATTAATAAGGTGCCGTTTTATACGGGCGTTGTGGGGGTGCTAATCCTTCCCCACACGTAACCAAGTCCCGAACCCACATCTTCGATTTTCTTTGGTTTAAAACACAGACTTGAAATTGGTTTTAAAAATGTTTTAATTAATTTTAAAATATTTTACAAAACCAGTTTTAATAGGTGGCCGATCACACCTAGCCAAAAAAGACTGGTGGCGACTCCTTGTCTTTTTCGAGGTGGTTTTCAAACCCTCATTTTATTTCAAGAGGAATTAAGTCGTCGTTTCCTCTGTTTTTTTAATGTCACGCTTAACGAGTAATAAAGTCTCGCGATGAGAATTGTTATTTTTTAGGTTGCGACAGAATTATTTTTCATAAAATTGGGAATTAATTTGAAATTCCAAATTTAAAACCGACATTTTACCAAGACTTGAGATAACACACGATTAAAAAGGTACCGTTTTATACGGGCGTTGTGCGGGTGCTAATCCTTCCCCACAAGTAACCGAGTTCCGAACCCGCTTCTTTGATTTCTTTGGTTTAAAATGCAGACTTGAAATTGGTTTTAAAAATGTTTTAATTAATTTTAAAATATTTTATAAAACCGGTTTTAATAGGTGGCCGATCACACCTAGCCAAAAAAGATTGGTGGCGACTCCATGTCTTTTTCGAGGTTGTTTTCAAACTCTTATTTTATTTCAAGAAGAATTAAGTCATTTTTTCCTTTGTTTTTTCCAATGTCACGCTTAACGAGTAATAAAGTCTTGCGATGAGACTTGTTATTTTTTGGGTTGCGACACACACTTTTCCCCAAATTTGCCAAATTAGTTATTTTTCTAGACTGAATTTCTGCAACCCATCTTTCAAACTCTATATCTTTCGTTGTAGACCTCGGATTATCAAAATTCCTTCACCATTGTTCAATTTAAATTCGAATCTTGATTTTGACTAAGGGTTGACTTTTTTAGTGGTTCACTTTTTGGAGGTTTACTTTTTTGAGTTGACTTTTTATGTTGACCTCCGAAATGAAGTCTTGGAGACCCATTTGTGGAATGGTGGAAGTCTCTCTGCGTTCCGAGAAGTTGAAAATAGAATTTGCTCGGTTTAGAGTGTCCGGACAAAATTAGGTGTCTATAGCTGCCCCTCTTTGACTATTGCTGAGAATCAGGAATTAGGCAAAAATAAAGTAGATAATAATTTTATCCAGTTAGTAAAATCACATGCTCAGGATAAGAAAGGGAATTTTCATTTTTTATTCATCATTTGATATTTTTTGTTTTTGTTTTTGTAAACTCTAAAAATAAAAGAAGTTTGTCCTTAAATTGAGTTCCTTGACTAATCAAGGCTCGACTCGTCCTAAGGAAACGAGTTCGATTTGCAAGAGAAAGAAAATACCTCGACGAAATTCCCGAGGCCTTACCGCATCTTGGTGTAGCTTTGACTAACAAAAAGATTTATCCTTAACTTGAGTTCCCTGACTAATGAAGGCTCAACCGTCTTAAGAAAACGAGATCGATTTGCGAGAGAAAACAATACCTCGGCGAAAGTCCCGGGGCCTTAACTCATCTTGGTGCAGCTTGGTCAACAACGAGAACATTTGTCCTTAACTTGAGTTCCTTGACTAATCAAGGCTCGACCTGCCTTAAGGAAACGAGTTTGACTTGCGAGAGAAGACAACACCTCAGTGGAAGTCCTGGGGCTTTACATCATCTTGGTGCAGCTTTATTTGAAACATAAGATTTGTCCTTAACTTGAGTTCCCTGACTAATCAAGGCTCGACCCGTCTTAAGGAAATGAGTTCGATTTGCAAAACTTGGATGTCTTGTCCAAAAAGTCTGGTTGTCTTGTCCAGGAACAGTTGGATGTCTTGTCCGAGAAATCTGGTCGTCTTGTCTAGGAAAAGTTAGATGTCTTGCCCGAGAAATCTGGTTGTCTTGTCCAGGAAAATGTGGATGTGTTACTTCCTTTTATGCCAGCTGTGTTGGACTTAAGAAAGAAAACTTTCCATGGTTCTTGCAATGTTAGTCAAATGCAATGATGCTGATGACAGGCTTTGCAAATATTTGTAAGATGCATGTTCCCTAAGGATGAATGCAATTACATGATTGTGCTTTCGGGTTTTAATCCATGATTTCATTGGAGTTCATGGATCTTTTCAACTCCGCTGTTTGCTCTACTTGATGAGCTTTTCATTGTTATGGATTCTCTAGGACTCACAAATTTCCTTACTCAGTGGTAGTGTCTTCATCCTATCCATGATTTGCTCTACTTGATGAGCTATTCTCTATGGTTTCACCGTGATCCACAAGTTTTCTGACCCTATGATGGTGTCTCCAGCCTATTCATGGTTTGCTTTACTTGATGAGCTTCTCAGCATTATGGATTGGTGTGTTTAATCCATCCAATGTTTGCCCCACTTGATGAGCTTTTCAACATTACGGATTGTCGCGAGTTTTCTCCAATTTTTAGTGGTATCCAAACCTCTTCTACAATTTAAATCTACTCCACAGTAATGCAAAGAAATCCTTTTATTTAAATATTTTTATGTTTAATAATCACCATTCAATTTGATAACATTCAAAATGCATCATAACATGTATGAAAGATGGTATGAAACAACCATATGCCATGAAAGGGCGAACAAGATTACATTGCAAAAAAAGGTTTAGATAACAAAGATGAATATCAAGGATTAAGAAAGGAAATGCAAAGAGAAAGGTATAGATGTCCCAGATGCGGAATATCCCGGACCCCTCTTGCTTTAGTTCCTCTAAAATATCTTTTGAGCTAGCCATTTGCTTGGGTGACTCTTCGGCTTTCGCTGTTGCTTCAGACTAAGATTTACCCATTTTTTTGAATCTCTGATACTTTCTCCCCCTTTACACGGAGCTTTGATTCGATCTTTGATCAGTACTTGGGCAGCCCTTTGCGGGTTTTCAACCCAAGTGTCCACCTTTCGGTTTTAAGTCGCCCTTTACGGGTTTTCGACTTAAACCTCTCCTTTTACATTCTTTTTTTCATTTTACTTTTTTTTTCATTTTTTTTTTGTGTGCTCTACCATGCATCTGAGAATTCTAAATGCTTCCATGGTAAAAATGACAATTCAAAAGATGGGATAAAATCTGAGAAAAACCCTTCAAATTAAATACCCTTGCTTGATCAGAATGGGCTTTACAAGCACATAATCTAGGCCAAGGTTCGGGTTTAGAAAGAGAGGATAAACAGGCCCAAAATGTGTTTAAGGGTGATTATATCAAGGATCATTTCATGAGGAGAATTTCATCACTTTTTTGTTTTTGAAACATTCGTCCTGTTTGGACTTTCCTCTCCCTTTTTGGAATTTGTTTCTTTTAATTCTTGGCTTTCATTTGTCATTCTTTGATTTCACATATTTTTTGTGTCTTTTTGCTCTTTTCGCCATGATTTTTGAAGGAAATTTTTCCTCGCATTTGCCCTCCAGTGTAGAGGGTGATCCTTGATCAAGGTTCAAAGAAAGAAAGAATTCCTAAGGCTCAAAGGAGTGACTCTGGATAATTTCTTCTTAGTCACAGGAATATGTAAGATGGCCATTTATCATATCAAGCACGAATATTCTCATTGAAATGCAATCCTCAGGGGAAATAGATATATAGAATTTTTATTTTTACACTTGGAATCGTTCAAATTCTCAATTGCACAATATCACACTTTTTTCTTTTTTTTTTTCTTCAAGCATAGTATTTCTTCAATTCGTTGGCATTCACGGGATTTCTCAAGTTATCACCGTCCATCCGAGTTAATATCAATGCTCCTCCAAAAAAACTCTTTTCACCACAGAGGGCCCTTCCTAATTCGGAGCCCTTTTTCGCGAGGATCTTTCACGATAGAGAGAACTTTCTGTAATACCAACTCTCCCTCTCGAAACTGCTTGGGGTGAACCTTTTTGTTGTGGGCTCGAATCATCCTTTTCTGATACATCTTCCCATGACAAATTGCCTTCAGCCTTTTCTCCTCGATCAGATTCAACTGTTCATAACGAGTTCTAACCCATTCTGCCTCTTCTAGGCCTACTTCCATCTAGACACGAAGTGAAAGGATTTCAACCTCAATAGGCAGCACTGCCTCCATCCCGTATACTAGAGAAAATGGCGTAGCACCCGTAGATGTGCGAACTGAAGTACGATATGCATGGGTACACATCAGTCATCTTTTCAGCACTGCCTCCATCCCGTATCTTATGCCAATCTTTGTACACATCAGTCATCTTTTCAATAATCTTCTTGATGTTCTTATTGGTTGCTTCTACTGCCCCATTCATTTTTGGACGATAAGGTACCGAATTATGATTCTTGATCTTGAACTGGGTAAATATTTTCCTCATCATTTTATTGTTCAGGTTGAGAGCATTGTCCGAAATTATTCTTTTTGGAAGTCCATATCGGCACACAATCTATTTCTTGACGAATCTGCACACCATTGACTTTGTTACATTGGCATAAGAAGCTACTTCTACCCTTTGTGAAGTAGTCTATGGCCACCAAGATAAAACGGTGTCCGTTTGAAGCTTTCGGGGTAATGGGCCCGATCATATCCATTCCCTACATCGAAAATGGCCACGAAGCCGTCATGACATGCAACGGCGATGGCGGCACATGAATCTTGTCGGCATATATCTAGCACTTATGGTACTTCCGTGAATAATTAATGCAATCCCCTTCCATGGTTAGCCAATAGTATACTGCCCTCATAATCTGTTTAGCCAGCATGTGGCCATTGGAATAAGTGCCACATATCCTTTCATGGACCTCTTCGAGGATTCTCTAAGCTTTCGTAGAAACAACGCATCTCAACAGAACCTAGTCATTCCCTTTCTTGTAAAAGATTTCACCATCCAAGACAAAACCCATCGCCATTCTTCTCAGGGTTATCTTATCATTTTTCATTGCTTGTTCAGGGTACTGTTGACTCTTGATGTATTGTTGGATGTCGTAATACTAAGGGTGACCATCCGCTTCTTCTTCGATACTCAAGTAGTGGGCAGGAAACTCATATATTATCATTATGATTGGCACAACTTCGGCTCCTTCATTCACATTAAAAATTTAGGATAAAGTGGCTAAAGCATCTGCCATTCGATTTTCTTCTCGGGGCAAGTAATTGAAAACCATTTCTTCGAACTCCTCAATCAAGCTCAGTATAAGCTCTCGATATCGGATTAACTTTGCATCCCGGGTTTTCCATTCTCCGCGCAGTTGGTATATCACCAGTGCTGAATCTCCGAAGACCTCTAGTGTGTTGATCTTTCTTTCTATGGCAGCACGAAGACCGATAGTACATGCCTCATACTCAGCGGTATTGTTTGTACAATCAAAATCCAATTTGGCAGTGAAAGGATAATAATCTTCTTCAGGGGATATGAGGACTGCACCGATTCCATGCCCCATGGCATTAGATGCCCCATCAAAATACATTTTCCAGGTTTTCTTCTCGGAGGAGATCCCTTCTACTTGCGAAACACAGATTAAATCTTCGTCGGGGAAATCAAAGTCCAGAGGCTCATAATCCTCCACCGCTAGACTTGTTAGGAATTCTGCTATTGCACTACCTTTTATAGTCTTTTGGCTCACATACACAATGTCATAATCGAAAAGCAACACTTGCCATCTCGCCGTTCTTCCTGACAACGAAGGCACCTCGAACACGTATTTGAGGAGATCTAACTTTGCAATCAGCCATGTCGTATGATACAACATGTACTGCCTGAGCCTCTAGGCAATCCAGGCTAGGGCACAACAAAGCCTTTCTACCAGTGAATACTTTAAATCGTACTCAGTGAACTTTTTACTGAGATAGTAAATGGCTTGTTCTTTCTTTCTAGTTTCATCATGTTGCCCCAGCACACATCCCATGGATCTTTCAAATATTGACAAATACAATATCAGCGGCTTCCCTAGGACTGGCAGCATTAGTATTGATGGGTTTGATAGATAATGCTTAACCTTATCAAAGGCTATCTGGCATCCTTCATCCCATTCCCCTGGATCACACTTTCAGAGTAGCTTGAATATCGGGTCACACTTATCGGTCAGTTGAGAAATGAACCGAGCGATATAATTCAACCTACCCAAAAAGCTTCTTACTTTTTTCTGAGTTCGAGGTAGAGGCAAGCTCGGAATAGCTTTCAATTTATCCGGATCAATCTTAATCCCTTTTTGGTTAACAACGAAGCCTAGTAGCTTTCCGGAGGTGACTACGAAAGTACACTTTGTCGGGTTGAGTTTAAGTTGGTATTTTCTCAACCTTTCAAAGAGCTTTTTAAGATTCACAATATGTTCGTTCTCTCTTTGCGACTTTGCGATCATATCATTGACATAAATTTTGATTCCCTTATGCATCATCTCATGTAACAAAGTTACCATGGCTCTTTGATATGTTGCCCCCGCGTTCTTCAATTCGAAAGGCATCACCTTATAGCAAAAGGTTCCCCACATCATCATGAATATGGTTTTCTCCATATCCTCTGGTGCCATCTTAATCTGATTATACCCTGAGAACCCGTCCATGAAGGAAAACAATAAATTCTTGTAGATATTATCGACTAGAGTATCAATGTGAGGCAACGAGAAATTATCATTAGGGCTTGCCCTGTTTAGATCCCGATAATCGACACACATCCGTACTTTGCCATCTTTTTCCAGAACTGGGACAATGTTTGCTACCCACTCCGGATATTTTGTCACTTCCAAGAATCCGACATCAAATTACTTTTTCACTTCCTCTTTCACTTTTAACAGCATTTCGAGCCTCATTCTTCTCAATTTTTGTTGAATCGGCTTGGAATCTGGTTTCAACGGAAGTTTATGAACCACAATATCAGGGTCCAACCCAAGCATGTCTTGGTACGACGATGCAAACACATCTGCATATTCCCGGAGTAGAATTATCAAATCTTGCTTTATCGATGGTGAAATGGAAGTCCCAGTCTTGACTTCTTTTATTTCTTCCCCATTCCCCAAATTGATCACTTCTAATTTCTAGTTAGGAGGCAATACTTGTTTTTCCTCTTGTTCTATTATTCTCAACAAATTCGGAGGCAAATCATAATCCTCGACATCTTCGTTAGAGTCAAAATCACCCGTATAGATGGGTTTTTCAAAATCAATTTCAGAATTATTGACAAGAGGGTCCTTATATTCCGTATCCGGGCACCTATAAATAGGTGAGGAAGAAACAATATAGGAAGGCATATCGTCAATAATAATGAAAGAATGTGGACACATCAATATGAAAAAAATGCATCGTGATTGTTATTTATTAAATGATAAGTCTTAAACATGAGCCCATACAAAGGATTCTTAATGCCCTTGGGTAGAGGCAATTCAAGTTGATTTAGAGCATTGCACTAGAGTAGACCTAAAAACTATAGGAAGTTCAGTCACACTCCAATTGGTCAACTCATAACTCGGAGGAAATGGGCGCACCATCCAACTAATGCTTTCCTTTTCCAGCTCATCTGTTTTGGCCATGCCAACCATCATTCCCTGTGGCTGCTTATCTTCAACCCCGTAGAATTTCTCAAAAGCTTGTTCCAACATAAGCATTACATCCTCGAAATTCTTATCACCAAACTGGTAGCCTGCTAAATAGAAAATGTGAAGGATTAGAGGGAAAGTCATGGGCTCCCATTCCATATCCACACCTGAAAGTCGAGTCATCCTCTTCTTTCTGTTCTTCTCAACTTGTTTTCTTTTATCGTTGGCTTTAGAGAGGTACCCACAACCGAACAGGTCTTTCTTTCTGGCTACTTCTATAGCTCTCGCCATTCCTTGGAGATATTTTTCTAGTCCTTTTCCTACCCGGCAACCCTACTATCGACTTTACCCCAAACCTGGTATTCTTGGATTGAAGATAGCCTCGACTCTGGAATTTTATATCCTTCGATGATGAACACAGCGTTGACGAATTCAAACGACCTGAACGAGCACTCTATAGCATCTTCGTTCACTTCTATGTAAGGGGTATCTGTGGATGCAGAAGCTTTAATATCTTATTCTCCTGACACACTTACCAGGCGCCTTTCCATCACAAATTTTAGCTTTTGATGGAGAGATGACGTCACAACCCTGGTAGAGTGAATCCACGGCCTTTCCAACAAAAAATTGTAAGATGGGGTAATGTCCATCACTTGGAACTCAACCTTATAGGTACAGGGGCCTATCTAAAATGGGATTTCGATGTTTCCTATCACCTCCCAACGAGTGCCATTAAAAGCTCTGACAACGGTATGACTCGGCAGCATGTAAGTCATATCAATTGGCAGTTTTGTCAAGAATGCCAATGGCATCACATTCAGAGATTGTCGAAGAGTACTCGGGGTAGAATATGCCCCTTACAGGTAGTGGTGATATGAAGAGCCTTGGTGGATCCTATTTCGTTTGGCGGTCTCTCATCATAACTTAAAGATATGTAATCATCCGCTGTGATGTTTCCCACTAATTTGTCTAACTTTTCCACCGATATGTTGTTGGCCAATTAAGCCTGGTTCAAAATTCTCAGTAGAGCATTTCGGTGTGGCTCTGAGTTTAACAGCAGTGAAAGAACTAAAATCCTTGCCGGTTGGTGGTGCAATTATTCTACCACACTGTATTCACTGTGTTTGATGAACTTTAAGAACTCGCAGGCTTCTTTCTCATTCACCGGCTCTTTTACTTTACCAACCGAAGTTGGATCCTTTTCCACTTCCTCAGATTGTTCTACAACCATAGGTTCTGGTCCCACTATCCTTTTCCCCTTGTCAGGTCTTCCTATTTTTCTCATTTGACCCTGTTCAACTGTCTCCGGGGCATAGCATCTACCACTTCGGGTTAGATGCCCCACTCCAATCACATCTATGACAACTGTCTGATGGTTCGAAGATCCCGGCATTGCCATACTACATTCATAATTCCATGGAATCGTCTTATCCCCTTTGTAAGGAAAAGGTGATGGCAACTCTACGATTATCTTCAAAGCGGGTCCCTCGACTACTGGAATAGCCTTTACCTCCGGCTCGTCATAGTATATGATCAGGGGTCTATCTACCCCATAGCTAGTTTTATTCATACGGATTTCTGGCTCTTTTATATTTTTAGAAAACTGGGCGTCGCCAATACCCATCATCTTTTGAACTCTAGCCAAAAACTCTTCGCAGTCCTGAATGGCATGCCCCTTACACTCATGTTATTGGCAAAAATCCTCTGACTGGCTGGCTATTTTCCTCACATCAGATTTTGGCTTAATCAACCCTGTCTTGACCATCTCCATCCAGACTCTGATCATTGGTGTATTTACCTTCCGGATATCCTTTTTTACCCTTTCAACCTCTCCTAACATTATCGCATTAACCTTGGCCTCCGTGTGATTAGGTAAAGGGTTACCTGCGATATTAGGCCCATCTTTCAGACTGAATTTCAAGATTCTTGCATCAATAAGGCTTTGGACCTTGCGCTTGAAAGCAGTGCAGTTCTCAGTTAAGTGTCATTGGATCCCCACATGGTATGTGCAATGAGCGTTGGAATCATACCACTTAGGATAAGGAGGTTTTAAAGGTTGGAGATAGACAGGTGCAACGAGTTGCCCCTACAAAAGCTTTGGCTATAACTCACTGTAAATAGTAGGGATAGGGTCATATTGAGGCTTTTGGGTATTCCTCATAGGGCTTTGATCATTTCGGGGAATGTTTTGAGAGTTTGGGGTAGTATTTGGTGGATTGGCTATCTGAGGAGATATACCAGTCGCATATGGTTGTTGCGATATGGCTGTATAGGGAAAAGGGTTGTGAGTGAGGTTATTTATGGACGGATAGTATGAATTATAGGCTGGGTAAGGTGTATAGGGTGTTG
The DNA here is from genome assembly GCA_030761205.1 of Fremontodendron californicum. Taxonomy (NCBI): domain Eukaryota; kingdom Viridiplantae; phylum Streptophyta; class Magnoliopsida; order Malvales; family Malvaceae; genus Fremontodendron; species Fremontodendron californicum. The sequence goes on from JAULJL010000026.1 coordinate 6,729,870, forward strand.
GAGGTGCTAAAGGTCGATAATTAAAACTAACTGCATGAGCCTCCCCTCTTTTTTCTTGGCAGGAGCTGTTTTCTTGTGGGCGTCTTGTTCCCCACTTTCCATCTTTCCGCTCTTGATAGCAGCTTCAATTATCTCTCCAGATATGACCATATCGGTAAAATTCTTAATGGCATTACCCACCAGCTTTTCATAGTACGGTGCCTTCAGAGTATTGATAAAGAGAACCGTAGTTTCTTTATCGGTCAAAGGTGGCTGCACCTGGGTAGCCATGTCTCTCCATTTCTGGGCATACTGTTTGAAGCTTTCAGTAGCTTTCTTCTCCATGTTTTGCAGGGATAGCCTGTCAGGTACCATGTCAGACATGTATTTGTAGTGTTCTAGGAAGGCCCTAGCTAAGTCCGTGCAGGAGCGGATCTTGCTTCGTGTGAGTTGATTGTACCATCGGTTTGGTGACCTAGTATGGCTGTCTTGAAAGTAGTGGATAAGCAATTTCTTATCACTATCATGCTCGATCATCTTCTGGCAATACATTGTTAAATGTGCGAAAGGATAGGTGGTCCTGTTGTGCAGACACCTAATTTTGTCCGGACCACTAAATCAGGTATTTTTCTTCCTAAAATGATGTTTTAGAATGCAAAAAGTCTCTTCTCGTCCTGCAGGTGGTACTTCGAGACTTATTTTAAGAAAGCAAGCATAAAAAGTCAATCTTGAAAAATTCAACCCCGAAAAAGTCAACTTTGAAAAGTCAACCACTAAAAAGTCAACCCACTTTCAAAATCAAGATTCAAAGTTTAATTGAACAATGGTGAAAGAATTTGATAATCCGAGGTCTACAATGAAAGATATGGAGTTCGAAAGATGGGTTACGGGGATTCAGTGAAAAAGAAACCCGAGTTCAACAAATTTGTGGAAAAGTGCTCAAACGATCAAATTGGTCAAAATTGGAGGTTTCGAATGGAAGATAAGCAATGACCCGATACTAAAAAAAAGGAAAAATCAAATCGGAAGGGAATTTGATCGCAAAAATTGGGCATTTTCGGACCAACTCCAATTCAATATATGACAAAGGCACATAAAAAGAAAATCTAAAAATCAAACTTGTTTTGAGTAAAACCAAGCTTCGGAGGTAAAAGGGCAAACTTGGAAAATTCGAGAAAAATAACAAATGAGCTCCAAAAATTATGAAAACTTCCAGATCTCACTTTTAAATTATTTGGAAGAGATTGGCAAAAGAAAACCCGGATTCAAAGTTTGTTTGCAAAATGGCAAATTCTGGGCCCACTAAGTTGAAATTCAAGCAAATAAATCCCGAAAAAATAGCAAATGAGCTCCAAAAATTATGAAAACTTTGAGATCTCACTTTTAAATTATTGGAAGAGATTGGTGAGGAAAAATCTGGATTCGGAGCTTATTTAAAAAATGTTAAAAGTTTGGATGCACTAAAGGGCAATTTTGGAAGAAAAATCTGAAAAAAATAGCAAATGGGCTCGAAAAATTATGAAAACTTCCAAAATTCAATTTTTTATTATTTAGGAAGTTTTGAAAAACAAAATTTGGATTTGGAGTCCGTTTTCTATTTAATTAGGTTCGAGGGCCAAAAATGTAATTTTATCGAAGAAACCAAAGAGTGCTTTTCTTTCAATGGAGATTGGGCTGGATTTTAAAATGTCAATCAGCCAAGCCCATGTTGGAGAGTGATTTTTCTGAGCCATTGCATCCAAGGGCCAAGAGTGGATAGGAAGGTAGTTATTTTTTTTATCAAGCCTTCGAAATTGTAACACATGGACCAATGCAAGGAGAGGGATGATGTCATATTTATGACATCATCTTCATGACATCATATTAGTTAGGGGCTGATTAGATCTAAGGATGGGAATTTTACATAGAAAGCCTCTTGGATTAAAGGCCATTGGATAAATTGGTTACAAAAATGACAACTTTCCTACACACTACTATAGGAATTCTGCCAAGGCAATTTGAAGGGGAGAATTCAGATTTTTTTAGAGGCTTTGGGGGATGAACAAGGGTAGTAGCCAGGGAGAAAAAAAAAAGAAAAATGAAAGGAGAAAAAAGAGGGAAAAACGATAGCTTTTGCTTACTACTTCTTGATTTGGAAAGCTATAGCAAGGTAGCTATGTTCTTTCATGGTTTTCTCATACTTTATTGACATGATTATGCTATTTTGGTTGGCATTTTATTTTCTTTTATGAAATAAACTTGTTTTTTTAAAATAAGTGATAAGGAGTTTCTACTTTGTATTTTGAAAAAATAAGAAAGCAAGTTTTCCTCCATTTTTCCATCATGGCCGAATGGTGCTTCTTTTTATGATGATTTTGTTTATTTTTTATTTTGTTCATGAGATTTGTTGTGGTAGGATAGCTTACTTTTTTGCTTTGTGTGTGCATTTCCATCTTGTTTAGTTGATAGGCTTGCATTTCTATGCCATAATATTATATATTTAAATTTAGGTTGCCATGTTTTTGTGTTATTGTCTAGCTAGGATTTCACTATATAGGATTAGTGACCATTCGGTTTCCACTATGTTCCTTGCCTTGTGTGTGCATTTTTATTTTGTTTTGGTACCATGCTTTGCATTATTATGCCATGAGATTGTGTATTGGTTGTTGTTTGTTCATGCATTAGTATTTGGTTTATTTGGTCATTATATGTTCATGATGCTTTCATACATTCTCATGACATTTAAGTCTAGGCCATCTTTGTATTGCGATACATATTCCCATGCATATTAGGTCTTAGATCATATTGGTATTGCCATGCATTGCTATGCTATTTATGTCTTAGGTCACATTGATATTGCCATGCATTTTCATGTCCATTAAGTCTAGGTCACATTTGCATTATCATGCATCTCATGCATATTAGGTCTAGGAAGCATTTATTGCCATGCAAACTCATGCTAGGCATTAGGTCATTTTGGGTTGCCATGCATTTTCTATGTCATTTAGGCCTTAGATCATACATTTCATACATTAAACTTGCTGTTTGTTCATGCATATCGTATCACACCACTTGATTTTTGACTTAAGCCAATCAATGCTTTAAAGTCAAGCTCACATGAGCATACTTGTGGAAAATTGAGAAGTTGTCAAGTTGATTTTTCTATCTTTGTGAATTTTTTTTTTTTTACTTAGCCAATTTTTGTCCAAATTTTTAGAAATTTTAGCTAATGTTTGTAAGTTCATATAAGCGTCTCTAATATTTTTACTTTGATTTTTGAATGATTTTATCAATGGCATAAAAATGATTTTTGGCAAAACAGTTTTTCACGCAGTGTTCGGACTTTCGTGATTTTTCTGGTGGGTTATCCTTAGTCAAAAATTAAGCCAATTTTTTCCCATATAGTTTTACATGTTTTGAGTCTCCCATATTTTTTTTTTTGAAATTTTAAAAATAGGTTAAAAAATCACGCTTTAAAACTAGATAATAGAGTCAGATTTGAATTCAAGGGAAATGCAATTTTTTGTTTTGGCTAAGGCATTTAGAGGGGTTGATTAGGAACCTTAGCTACTATCCTATGTTGGTTTCTAAGCCATTTTAAACTTCAAAAATAATTTTATAAAAGCTCGGGTCAAGGGTGGTCAAGTTCGGGTTTTCAAACTTAGGAAAATAAAGCCATTTTCAAAAGGGGAATTCGGCCATGGTCTATATTCATCCAAGATTTTCAAAATTGTTTTCAACCAATCACAAAGTATTTTTGATTTTAGAAAATTTAATTTGATGTCTTTTCCTAAGGTAGTCGGATATATTTTTAGGTATACGGATTTCCTTATTTAAAGGAAAAAAATACACTTTCATGCATTGCGTTTTCCATGTTCATGCATATTATATGATATATGATTTTTTTTTTATGAATATTCCATTGGTATTGTTATTATTTTGATTTATATTTTATGGTGTTATATGGTTTTGAATATTCCATGTTATCTTATGCTTTTTATTTAGTCATTTATTTTTGTCATATCATTTAGCATTTACTATGTTCATGCATTATTATTTTTATTTTCATGCATATTTCATGACAATCTTATTTTATGTTTCATATAATTTCATGCCACATAGGTTATTCATTTCCTTTAGAATATATTATGTCACATAGATTATTCATTTCATTTAGAATATATTATCTCACATAGGTTATTCATTTCGTTTAGAATATATTATGTCACATAGGTTATTCATTCCATTTAAAATATATTATGACACTTAGGTTATTCATTTCTTTTAGAATATATTATGATACTTAGGTTATATCATTTCATTCAGAATATATTATGTCACCTAGGTTATTCATATCATTTAGATTATAATATGTCACACATGTTCATATTTATTTATTTTTTTTAAATATTTTAAAATAAGATAATGATTTTCAATAAAATAAAGATATTCTCGAATTAAAATAATTCATGAGTTCTCTGCCGAGTTTGCTGGGATGATATCATCAATTATCATTAATAACGGAATATCTTCTTTAAAACGAGAATGATTCGGGAAATTTTCCAAAAAAAATAAAAAATTTCTATATTTTGCCGTGTTTGTCGGGGAATATAGAAAAATTTGAATTAATATAATCCTGATCATTTTCAATTAAAAATGGAATTTGTAGACACCTAATTTTGTCCGAACCACTAAATCAGGTATGTTTTCTTCCTAAAGTGATGTTTCAAAATGCAAAAAGGCTTTTCTCATCCTGCAGGTGGTACTCCGAGACTTAGTTTAAGAAAACAGGCATAAAAAGTCAATTTTGAAAAAGTCAACCTGAAAAAGTCAACTGCAAAAAGTCAAGCACTGAAAAGTCAACCCACTTTCAAAATCAAGATTCAAAGTTCAATTGAAAAATGGTGAAATTTTTTTGATAATCCGAGATCTACAATGAAAGATATGGAGTTCGAAAGTTGGGTTAGGGAAATTTAGTGGAAAGGAAACCCTAGTTCGGAAAATTTGGAGAAAAATGCTCAAAAGATCAAATTGGTCAAAATTAGAGGTTCCAAATGAAAGATAATCAATTACTACGGGTAAGGGAGAAGGCATTTGGAGGAAAAACTGAAGGAAAAGTCAATTTAGAAGAAAACCGAGAATTAGGGTTTTTGGTGGATTTTGGTGAAATTGGGAAAAATTGCAGAAATGACCCGATTCGGTAAAACTAAAGCCCCTAATTGATGAGGAGTGATTAAACAAGGATAGCCCAAGGCTCAGTTTGAAGTAATTCCGAGAAAAGAGCCAATTGGAGGAAAAACGAAAAAACGAGGAAATTCTCGATATTGAAGAAAAAGGAGAAAATCAAATCGGAATTGAATTTGATCGTAAAAATTGGGCATTTTTGGACCAACTCCAATTCAATATATGACAAAGGCACAAAAAAATAAAATCTGAAAATCAGAATTATTTTGAGCAAAACTGGCCTTTGGAGACAAAAGGGCAAACTTGAAAAATTCGAGAAAAATAGCAAACGAGCTCCAAAAATTACCAAAACTTCTAGATCTCAATTTTAAATCATTTGGAAGAGATTGGCAAAGAAAAATCAGGATTCGGATTTCGTTTGCAAAATGGCAAATCTCGAGCCCACTATGGTGAAATTCAAGAAGATAAATCCCGAAAAAATAGCAAATGAGCTCCAAAAATTCTAAAAATTTCCAGATCTCATTTTTAAATTTTTTTGAAGAGATTGGCAAAAGAAAATCTAGATTCGGATTTCGTTTGCAAAATGGCAAATCTCGAGCCCACTAGGCTAAAATTCAAGCACATAAATCCCGAAAAATAGCAAATGAGCTCCAAAAATTATGAAAACTTCCAGATCACACTTTTAAATTATTTGGAAGATATTGGTGAAGAAAAATCTGGATTCAGAGCTCGTTTAAAAAATGGTAAAAGTTCGGGTGCATAAAGGGACAATTTTCAAAGAAAAATTTGAAAAAATAGCAAATGGGGTCAAAAATTTATGAAAACTTCCAGAATTCAATTTTTTATTATTTAGGACATCTTTGAAAAAAAAATTTTGATTTGGAGTCCTTTTTCTATTTGATTAGGTTCGGGGGCCAAAAACGTCATTTTATCGAAGAAACCGAAGAGGGCTTTTCTTGCAATGGAGATTGGGCTGGGTTTTAAAATGTCAATCAGCCAAGCCCATGTAGGAGAGTGATTTTGCCGAGCCATTACATCCAAGGGCCAAGCGTGGATGGGAAGGTAGTTTTTTTTCTTAATCAAGCCTTTGCAATTGTGACACATGGACCAATGCATAAAAAGGAATGATGTCATATTTATGACATCATATTCATGACATCATATTAGTTAGGGGCTGATTTAATCTAAGGGTGAGAATTTTACATAGAAAACATCTTGGATTAAAGGCCATTGGATCAAAAATTGATTAAGAAAAATGACAACTTTCCTACACACTATTAGAGGCATTCGGCAAAGGCAATTTGAAAAGGGGGGAATTCAAATTTATTAGAGACTTTGGGGGCTGAACAAGGGCAGTAGCTAGAGAGAAAAAAGAAAGGTTTTGCTTACTACTTCTTGATTTGGAAAGGTAGAGCAAGGTAGCTATGTTCTTTCATGGTTTTCTCATACTATGTTGATATCATTTTGCTATTTTGATTGTTATTTTATTTTCTTTTATGAAATAAACTTGTTTTTTAAAATAAGTTCTAAAGAGCTTCTACTCTTGTTTTTAAAAGAAATCAAGAAAGCAAATTTTCCAACATTTTTCTCTACATAGCCGAGTGATGTTCTTTTTAAAGATGATTTTGTGTTTGATTTTGTTCATGTGATTTATTGTGGCAGGTTAGCTTACTTGTGGTGGGTTAGCTTACTTGTGTTAGATTAGCTTAATTGTTGTAGGTTAGCTTGATTGTGGTAGTTTAGTTCTAGACCATGCCATGTGTTTCTGATATTGCCATGCTTAGGATTTCACCATTTAGGTCTATGGTCCATTCGGCTACCTCACCCTTTCTTGTATTGTGTGTGCAATTTTCATCATGTTAGTTGATTAGGCTTGCTTTTTCATGCCATAATATTGTGTATTTTGATTTACTTTGCCAAGTGTTTATGTTAATGGCATGCAAGAATTTCACATGTTGGTTCCATGCCTATTCGGTTTCCACTATATTGTTTGCCTTGTGTGTGCATTTTCATTTTTGTTTAGGTACCATGCTTTGCATTATTATGCCATGAGATTGTGTATTGGTTGCTGTTTGTTCATGCATTAGTATTAGGTTTATTTGGTCATTATATGTTCATGATACTTTCATACATTCTCATGACATTTTAGGTCTAGGCGATATTTGTATTGCCATGCATATTCCCATGCATATTAGGTCTTAGAACATATTGGTATTGCCATGCATTGCTATGCTATTTAGGTCTTAGGTCACATTGGTATTGCCATGCATTTTCATGTCCACTAAGTCAAGGTCACATTTGCATTATCATGTATCTCATGCATATTAGGTCTAGAAAGCATTTATTGCCATGCAAATTCATGCTAGTCTTTAGGTCATTTTGGATAGCCATGCATTTTCTATGTCATTTAGGCCTTAGATCATGCATTTCATACATTAATCTTGTTGTTTGTTCATGCATTTCATATCATACCACTTGATTTTTGACTTAGTCCAATCAATGGCTCAAAGCCAAGCTCATATGAGCATGCTTGTAGAAAATTAAGGAGTTGTCAAGTTGCTTTTTCTACCTTTGTGATTTTTTTTACTTAGGCAAATCTTGTCCATTTTTTTTTAAATTTTAGCTACTGTTTGTAGGTCCTTAGAAGAGTCTCCAATATTTTTAATTTGATTTTTGAATTATTTTATCACAGGTAAAAAAAATGTGTTTCGACAAAACAGTTTTTCATCCAGTGTTCTGACATTCTCGATTTTTCTTAGAGGTTTTCCTTAGTCAAAAAATTAAGCCAATTGTTTCCTACATAGTCTTACCATGTTCTGAGTCTCCTGTAATTTTTTTTTTTATATTTTTTTGAAATTTTAAAAATAGGTTAAAAATCATGCTTTGAAACTGGACAGTAGAGTCAAATTTGAATTCAAGGGAAAAATAATTGTTAGTTTTGGCTAAGGCATTTAGAGGGGGTTGATCAGGAACCTTAGCTATTATTTGAGGTTTGTTTCTAGGCCTTTTTAATCTTTGAAAATGATTTTATAAAGCTCAGGTAAAGGGTGGTCAAGTTCGGGTTTTCAAACTTAGGAAAATAGAGCTATTTTCAAAGGGAAATTCGGCCATGGTCTAGTTTTTATCCAAGATTTTCAAAATTGTTTTTAAACCAATCACAAAGTATTTTGATTTTAGAAAATTTAATTTGATGTCTTTTCCTAAGGCAGCCGGATATCTTTTTAGATATACGGATTTCCTTATTTAAAGGAGAAAATACACTTTCATGCATTGGATTTTCCATATTTATGCATATTGTATAATATATGATTTTTTGCTATGATAATTTCTAGGGTATTGTTTTTATTTTTTATTTATATTTTATGGTGTTATATTGTATGTTATATGGTTTTGAAAATTTCATGTTATTCTATGCTTTTTATTTGGTCATTTATTTTTGTCACATTATTTAGCATATACTATGTTCATGCATTATTATTTTTATTTTTATGCATATTTCATGATAGCATTATTTTATGTCATTTCATGTCATTTCAAGTCATCTAGATTATATTCCATGTCATCTAGATTATATTATTTAGACTATGCCATGTCATTTAAATCATTTTATTTCATTTAGAATATATCATGTTACCTAGGTCATTTCATTTCATTTATAATATTTTATGTCACTTAGGATATTTCATTTCATCTAGAATATGCTATGCCATTTAAATTATATCATATCATTTAGGTTGCATTATATTATCTAGACCTTGTTATATCATCTTTACTATGTCACACATATTCATATTCATATTTTTTAAAAAAAAATTTTGAAAAAGATAATGATTTTTGATAAAATAAAGATATTCCCGAGTTAAAATAATTCATGAGTTCTTTGTCGGGTTTGCTGGGGAGGATATCATCAATTATGATTAATAATGGAATATCTTCTTTAAAACAAGAATGATTCGGAAATTTTTCCAAATTAATAAAAATTTCTATATTTTGCCACGTTTGTTGGGTATATAGGAAAATTTTGAATTAGTAAATTCCGGATCATTTTTAATTATAAATGGAATTATTTTTCTTATAATTGGGAATTAATTTGAAATACTAAATTTAAAATCGACTATTTACCGAGATTTGAGATAATACATGATTAATAAGATACCGTTTTATACGAGCGTTATGGGGGTGCTAATCCTTCCCCGCACGTAACCGAGTCCCGAACCCGCATCTTCGATTTTCTCTAGTTCAAAAGGTAGACTTGAAATTGGTTTTTAAAATGTTTTAATTAATTTTAAAATGTTTTACAAAACCGGTCTTAATAGGTGGCCGATCACACCTAGCCAAAAAAGATTGGTGGCGACTCCATGTCTTTTTCTAGGTGGTTTTCAAACCCTCATTTTATTTCAAAAGGAATTAAGTCATCTTTTCCTCTGTTTTCCAATGTCACGCTTAACGAGTAATAAAGTCTCGCGATGAGACTTGTTATTTTTTAGGTTGCGACAGAATTATTTTTCTTAAAATTGGGAATTAATTTGAAATGCCAAATATAAAACCGACATTTTACCAAGACTTGAGATAACACACGATTAATAAGGTACCGTTTTATACGAGCGTTGTGGGGTGCTAATCCTTCCCCATACGTAACCGAGTCCCGAACCCGCCTCTTTGATTTCTTTGGTTTAAAACGCAGACTTGAAATTGGTTTTAAAAATGTTTTAATTAATTTTAAAATACTTTATAAAATCGGTTTTAATAGGTGGCCGATCACACCTAGCCAAAAAACTTTGGTGGCGACTCCATGTCTTTTTCGAGGTTATTTTCAAACTCTGATTTTATTTCAAGAGGAATTAAGTCATCTTTTCCTTTGTTTTTTCCAATGTCACGCTTAACGAGTAACAAAGTCTCGCAATGAGACTTGTTATTTTTTGGGTTGCGACACGCACTTTCCCCCAATTTTGCCAAATTAGGTATTTTTTAGACTGAATTTCTTCAACCCGTCTTCCAAACTCTATATCTTACGTTGTAGACATCGGATTATCAAAATTCCTTCACCATTGTTCAATTCTACTTCGAATCTTGATTTGACTGAGGGTTGACTTTTTAGTGGTTGACTTTTTAAGGTTAACTTTTTTGAGGATGACTTTTTTAAGTTAACATTTTATGTTGACCTCCGAAATGAAGTCTTGGAGACCCATCTGTGGAATGGTGGAAGTCTTTCTGCGTTCCGGGAAGTTGAAAAGAGAATTTGCCCGGTTTAGAGGGTCCGGACAAAATTAGATGTCTATAGCTACCCCTCTTTGACTATTGCTGAGAATCTAGAATTAGGCAAAGATAAAATAGATAATAATTTTGTCCAGTTAGTAAAATCACATGTTCAGGATAAGAAAAGGGGATTTTCATTTTTTATTCATCATTTGATTTTTTTTGTTTTGTTTTTTTTTTATTTTTGTAAACTGTAAAAATAAAAGAAGTTTGTCCTTAAATTGAGTTCCTTGACTAATCAAGGCTTGACTCGTCTTCAGGAAACGAGTTCGATTTGCAAGAGAAGGAAATACCTCGACGGAAGTCCCGAGGCCTTATCGCATCTTGGTGTAGCTTTGACTAACAAAAAGATTAACCCTTAACTTGAGTTCCCTGACTAATCAAGGCTCGACCGGTCTTAAGGAAACGAGTTCGATTTGCGAGAGAAAACAATACCTAGGCGAAAGTCCTGGGGCCTTACCTCATCTTGGTGCAGCTTGGTCAACAACGATAAGATTTTGACTTAACTTGAGTTCCCTGACTAGTCAAGGCTCGACCTGCCTTAAGGAAACGAGTTCGATTTGGGAGAGAAGACAACACCTCGGCGGAAGTCCTGGGGCCTTACCTCATTTTGGTGCAACTTTGTTTGAAACATAAGATTTGTCCTTAAATTGAGTTCCGTGACTAGTCAAGGCTCGACCTGTCTTAAGGAAATGAGTTCGATTTGTAAAACTTGGATGTCTTGTCCAAAAAGTCTGGTTGTCTTGTCCAGGAACAGTTGGATGTCTTGTCCGAGAAATCTAGTCGTCTTGTCTAGGAAAAGTTGGATGTCTTGTCCGAGAAATCTGGTTGTCTTGTCCAGGAAAATGTGGATGTCTTACTTCTTTTTATGCCAGTTGTGTTGGACTTAAGAGAGAAAACTTTCCATGGATCTTGCAATGTTAGTCAAATGCAATTATGCTGATGACAGGCTTTGCAAATATTTGTAAGATACATGTTCCTTAAGGATGAATGCAATTACATGATTGTGTTTTCGGGTTTTAATCCATGATTTCATTGGCGTTCACGGATCTTTTCAACTCCGTTATTTGCTCTACTTGATGAGCTTTTCATTCTTATGGATTCATTGAGACTCATAAATTTCCTGACTCAGTGGTGGTGTCTTCATCCTATCCATGATTTGCTCTAATTGAAGAATCTATGGTTTCACCGTGATCCACAAGTTTTTTGACCCTATGACGGTGTCTCCAACCTATTCGTGGTTTGCTCTACTTGATGAGCTTCTCAGCCCTATGGATTGGTGTGTCTAATCTATCCAATGTTTGCCCCATTTGATGAGCTTTTCAACATTACGGATTGTCATGAGTTTTCTCCAAATTTTGGTGGTATCTAATCCTCTTCTACAATTTAAATCTACTCCACAGTAATGCAAAGAAATCCTTTTATTCAATGATTTTTATGTTTAATAACCATCATTCAATTTGATAACATTCAAAATGCATCACAACATGTATGAAAGATGGTATGAAACAACCATATGCCATAAAAGGGCGAACAAGATTTCATTGCAAAAAAAGGTTTAGATAACAAAGATGAATATCAAGGATTAAGAAAGGAAATGCAAAGAGAAATGCTTCAGACTAAGCTTTACCCTTTTCTCTGAATTCCTGATACTTTCCCCCCTTTACACGGAGCATTGATTCGATCTTTGATCAGTACTTGGGCCGCCCTTTGCGGGTTTTCAACCCAAGTGTCCACCGTTCAGTTTTAAGTCGCCCTTTTCGGGTTTTCGACTTAAACCTTCTCCTTTTACTTTCTTTCTTTTTTTTTTTTTTTTGTGTTCTACCATGCATCTGAGAATTCTAAATGCTTCCATGGTAAAAATGACAATTCAAAAGATGGGATAAAATCTGAGAAAAACCCTTCAAATTAAATACCCATGCTTGATCAAAATGGGCTTTAAAAGAACATAATGTAGGCCAAGGTTCGGGTGTAGAAAGAGAGGATAAACATGCCCAAAATGTGTTTAAGGGTGAGTAGATCAAGGATCATTTCATGAGGAGAATTTCATCACTTTTTTATTTTTTAAACATTCGTCCTTTTTGGACTTTCCTCTCCCTTTTTGGAATTTGTTTCTTTTCATTCTTGGCTTTCATTTGTCATTCTTTGATTTCACATATTTTTTGTGTCTTTTTGCTCTTTTCGCCATGATTTTTGAAGGAAATTTTTCCTCGCATTTGCCCTCCAGTGTAGAGGGTGATCTTTGATCAAGGTTCAAAGAAAGAAAGAATTCCTAAGGCTCGAAGGAGTGACTCTGGATAATTTCTTCTTAGTGACAGGAATATGTAAGATGGCCATTTATCATATCAAGCACGAATATTCTCATTGAAAAGCAATCCCCAGGGGAAATAGATATATAGAATTTTCATTTTTACACTTGGAATCATTCGAATTCTCAATTGCACAGTATCACACTTTTTTCTTTTTTTTCTTCAAGCATAGTATTTCTTCAATTCGTTGGCATTCACAGGATTTCTCAAGTCATCACCGTCCGTCCGAGTTAAGATAAATGCTTCTTCAGAAAAAGCTCTTTTCACCACATAGGGTCCTTCCTAATTCAGAGCCTATTTTCTGCGAGGATCTTTCACGATAGAAAGAACTTTCTGTAGTACCAACTCTCCCTCTCGAAATTGCTTGGGATGAACCTTTTTGTTGTGGGCTCGAATCATCCTTTTCTGATACATCTTCCCATGACAAATTGCCTTCAGCCTTTTCTCCTCGATGAGATTCAATTGTTCATAATGAGCTCTAACCCATTCTGCCTCTTCTAGGCCTACTTCCATCAAGACACAAAGTGAAAGGATTTCAACCTCAATAGGCAGCACTGCCTCCATCTCATATACTAGAGAAAATGGCGTAGCACCCGTAGATGTGCGTACTGAAGTACGGTATGAGTGGAAAGAAAAAGGCAAGATCTCATGCCAATCTCTGTACACATCATTTTATTCTTTACAACAATCTTCTCGATGTTCTTATTGGCTGCTTCTACTGCCCTATTCATTTTTTAGACAATAACGCACCGAATTATGATGCTTGATCTTGAACTGGGTAAATATTTCCCTAATCATTTTATTATTCAGGTTGAGAGCATTGTCCGAAATTATTCTTTCTGGAAGTCCATATCCGTACACAATCTATTTCCTGACGAATCTGCACACCATTGACTTTGTTACATTGGCATAAGAAGCTGCTTCTACCCACTTTGTGAAGTATTTATGGCCTCCAAGATAAAACGGTGTTCGTTTGAAGCTTTCGGGGTAATGGGCCCGATCATATCCATTCCCCACATCGAAAATAGCCACGGAGCCGTCATGACATGCAGCGGCGATGGCGGCACATGAATCTTGTCGACATATATCTGGAACTTATGGTACTTCCAGGAATAATTAATGCAATTCCCTTCCATGGTTAGACAATAGTATCATGCCCTCATAATCTGTTTAGCCAGCATGTGACCATTGGCGTGACTGCCACATATCCCTTCATGGACCTCTTCAAAGATTCTCTGAATGTTCACAAAAACAACGCATCTCAACAGAACCTGGTCTTTCCCTTTCTTGTAAAAGATTTTACCATCCAAGACAAAACCCATCGCCATTCTTCTCAGGGTTATCTTATCATTTTCCGTTGCTTGTTCAGGGTACTGTTGACTCTTCATGTATTGCAGGATGTCGTAATACCAAGGGTGACCATCCACTTCTTCTTCGATACTCAAGCAGTGGGCAGGAGACTCATATATGCTCATTTTGATTGGCACAACTTCAGCCCCTTCATTCACTTTAAACATTAAGGATAAAGTGGCTAAAGCATCTGCCATTCGATTTTCTTCTCGGGGCAAGTAATTGAAAACCACCTCTTCGAACTCCTCAATCAAGCTCAGTATAAGCTCTCGATATCGGATTAACTTTGCATCCCGGGTTTCCCATTCTTTGTGCAATTGGTATATCAGCAGTGCTGAATCTCCGAAGACCTCTAGTATTTTGATCTTTTTTTCTATGGCGGCACGAAGACCCATAGTACATGCCTCATACTCAGCGGTATTGTTTGTACAATCAAAATCCAATTTGGCAGTGAAAGGATAATAATCTTCTTCAGGGGATATGAGCACTGCACCGATTCCATGCCCCATGGCATTAGATGTGCCATCAAAATACATTTTTAGGTTTTCTTCTCGGAGGAGATCCCTTATACTTCCGAAACACACATTAAATCTTTTTCAGGGAAATCAAAGTCCAGAGGCTCATAATCCTCCACTGCTCAAGTTGTTAGGAATTTGGCTACTGCGCTACTTTTTATAGTCTTTTGGCTCACACACACAATGTCATATTCGAAAAGCAACACTTGCCATCTGGCCGTTCTTCCTGACAACGAAGGAACCTCGAACAGGTATTTAAGGATATCTAACTTTGCAATCAGCCACGTCGTGTGATACAACATGTACTGCCTGAGCCTTCGGGCAGTCCAGGCTAAGGCACAACAAAGCCTTTCTACCAGTGAATACTTTAATTCGTACTCAGTGAACTTTTTACTAAGATAGTAAATGGCTTGTTCTTTCTTTCCAGTTTCATCATGTTGCCCCAGCACACATCCCATGGATCTTTCAAATATTGACAAATACAATATCAGCGGTTTCCCTGGGACTGGCGGCATTAGTATTAGTGGGTTTGACAGATAATGCTTAAACTTATCAATGGCTATTTGGCATCCTTCATCCCATTCCCCTGGATCATGATTTCGGAGTAGCTTGAAGATCGAGTCACACTTATCGGTCAGTTGAGAAATGAACCAAGCGATATAATTCAGCCTACCCAAAAAGCTTCTTTCTGAGTACGAGGTGGATGCAAGCTCTGAATAGCTTTCACTTTATCCAGATCAATCTAAATCCCTTTCTCCTTAACAACGAAGCCCAGTAGCTTTCCTGAGGTGACTCCGAAAGTACACTTTGCCGGGTTGAATTTAAGTTGGTATTTTCTCAACCTTTCAAAAAAATTTTTAAGATTCGCACTATGTTCGTTCTCTCCTTGCGACTTTATGATCATATCATTGACATAAACTTCGATTCCCTTATGCATCATATCATGGAACAAAGTTACCATGGCTCTTTGATATATTGACCCAGCGTTCTTCAATCCGAAAGGCATCATCTTATAGCAAAAGGTTACCCACATCGTCACGAATGTGGTTTTCTCCATATCTTCTGGTGCCATCTTAATCTGATTATACCCTGAGAACCCGTCCATGAAGGAAAACACGAAATTCTTGGCGGTATTATTGACTAAAGCATCAATGTAAGGCAATGGGAAATTATCATCAGGGCTTGCCCTCTTCAGATCCTAGTAATCGACACATATCCGTACTTTGCCATCTTTTTTCAGAACTGGGATAATGTTTGCTACCCACTCCGGGTATTTTGCCACTTCCAAGAATCCAGCATCGAATTGCTTTTTCACTTCCTCTTTCATTTTTAACAGCATTTCGGGCCTCATTCTTCTCAATTTTTGTTGAATCGGCTTTCAATCTGGTTTCAACGGAAGTTTGTGAACCACAATATCAGGGTCCAAACCAGGCATGTCTTGGTACGACCAAGCAAACACATCCACGTATTCCCGGAGTAGAATTATCAAATCTTGCTTTATCGATGGTGAAATAGAAGTCCCAATCTTGACTTATTTTATTTCTACCCTATTCCCCAAATTTATCCCATCTAATTTCTCTTTATGAGGCAATACTTGTTTTTCCTTTTGTTCTATTATTCTCAACAAATTCGGAGGCAAATCACAATCCTCGATATCTTCGTTAGCGTCGAAATCACACGTACAGATGGGTTTTCCAAAATCAATTTTAGAATTATTGACAGGACGGTCCTATTATTCCGTATCCGGGCACCTGTAAATAGATGAGGAAGAAACAATATAGGAGGGCATATAGGCAATAATAATGAAAGAATGAAAGAATTTGGACACATCAATATGAAGAAAATGCATCATGATTGTTATTTATTAAATGATAAGTCTTAAACATAAGCCCATACAAAGGATTCTTAATGCCCTTAGGCAGAGGCAATTCAAGTTGATATAGAGCATTACATTAGAGTAGACCTAAAAACTATAGGAAGTTCAGTCATACTCCAATTGGTTAACTCATAACTCGGAGGACATGGGCGCACCATCCAACTAGTGCTTTCCTTTTCCAGCTCATCTGTTTTGGCCATACCGACCATCATTCCCTGTGGCTGCTTAACTTCAACCCCGTAGAATTTCTCAAAAGCTTGTTCCAACATAACCATCACATCCTCAAAATTCTTATCACCAAACTGTTAGCCTGCTAAGCAAAAAATGTAAAGGATTAGAGGGAAAGTCATGGGCTCCCATTCCATATCCATACCTAAAAGTCAAGTCATCATCTTCTTTCTAATGTTCTCAACTTGTTTTCTTTTACCGTTGGCTTTAGGGAGGTACCCACAACCGAACAAGTCTTTCTTTTCGGCTACTTCTATCGCCTTTCCATTCATTGGAGATATTTTTCTAGTCATTTTCCTGCTCGGCAGCCCTGCTATCTACTTTACCCCTAACCTGGTATTCTTGGATAGCCTCGGCTCTGGAATTTTATATCCTTCGATGATGAACACAGTGTTGACGAATTCCAACGACCTGAACAAGCAATCTACAGCATCTTCGTTCACTTCTATGTAAGGGGTATCTATGGATGCAGAAGCTATAATATCTTATTCTCTTGACACACTGACCAGGCGTCCTTCCATCATAAATTTTAGTTTTTGATGGAGAGATGACAGCACAGCCTCAGCAGAGTGAATCGACGACCTTCCCAACCAAAAATTGTAAGATGGGGTAATGTCCATCACTTGGAACTCAACCTTATAGGTACAGGGGCCTTTTAAAGTGGAATTTTGATGTTTCCCATCACCTCCCGACGAGTGCCATAAAAGGCTCTGACAACGGTATGACTCGGCAGCATGTAGGTCATATTAATTGGCAGTTTTGACAAGGTTGCCAATGGCATCACATTCATAGAAGATCCATTGTCAAGGAGCACTTGGGGTAGAATGTGCTCCTTACAGGTAGTGGTGATATGAAGAGCCTTGGTGGATCCTATTCCATTTGGCGGTATCTCATCATAACTAAAAGATATGTAATCATCCGCTGTGATGTTTCCCACTAACGGTCTAACTTTTCCACCGATCGGTCTAACTTTTCCATCGATATGTTGTTGGCCACGTAAACCTGGATCAAAATTCTCAGTAGAGCGTTTCAGTGTGGCTTTGAGTTTAACAATAGTGAAAGAACTAAAATCCTTGCCGATTGGCGGTGCAATTGTTCTACTACACTGTATTCACTGTGTTTGATGAACTTTAAGAACTCGCAGGCTTCTTTCTCATTCACCGGCTCTTTTACTTTACCAACAAGAGTTTGATCCTTTTCCACTTCCCCAGATTGTTCTACTACCATAGGTTCTGGTCCCACTGTCTTTTTCCCTTTGTCAGGTCCTCCTATTTTTCTCATTTGACCTTGTTCAACTATCTCTGGGGCATAGCATCTACCCCTTCGGGTTAGATGCCCCACTCCAATCACATCTACGACAGCTGTCTGACGTTCGAAGGTCTCGGCATTTCTATACTACATTCATAGTTCCATGGAATCGTCTTATCCTCTTTGTAAGGAAAAGGTGACGGCAATTCTATGATCATCTTCAGAATAGGTCCCTCGACTACTGGAATAGCCTTTACCTCCGACTCATCATAGTATATGATCAGGGGTCTATCTACCCCATAGCCAGTTTCGTTCATACTGATTTTTGGCTCCTCTATATTTTCAAAAAACTGGGTTTCACCCATATCCGTCATCTTTTGAACTCTAACCAAAAACTCTTCGCAGTCTTGAATGGCATGCCCCTTACACTCATGGTATTGGTAAAAATCCTCTGACTGGCTGGCTATTTTCCTCAAATCAGATTTTGGCTTAATTAACCCTGCCTTGACCATCTCCACCCAGACTCTGATCATTGGTGTCTTTACCTTTCGGACATCCCTTTTTACCCTTTCAACCTATCCTAACATTATCGCGTTAACCTTGGCCTCCATGTGATTAGGTAACCAGTTACCCTCAATATCAGGCCCATTTTTCAAATCGAATTTCAAGATTCTCGCATCAATAAGGCTCTGGACCTTGCGCTTGAAAGCAGTGCAGTTCTAGTTTGAGTGTTCTTGGATCCCCGCATGGTATGCGCAATAAGCGTTGGAATCATACCACTTGGGATAAGGAGGTTTTAAAGGTTTGAGATAGACAGGTGCAACGAGTTGCCCTTACAAAAGCTTTGGGTATAACTCGCTGTAAATAGTAGGGATGGGGTCATACTCAGGCTTTTGGGCATTCCTCATAGGCCTTTGATCATTTCGGGGAATGTTTTCAGTGTTTGGGGTAGTATTTGGTGGAATGGCTATCTAAGGAGATATACCAGTCGGATATGGTTGTTGCGGTATCGCTGTATAGGGAAAAGGGTTGTGAGTGAGGCTGTTTATGGTCAGATAGTATGAATTGTAGGCTGGGTAAGGTGTATAGGGTGTTGGAGATGCAAAAGGTTGATTATTAAAACTGCATCAGCCTACCCTTCTTTTTTCTTGGTAGAAGTTGTTTTCTTGTGGGCGACTTGTTCCCCACTTTCCATCTTTCTGCTCTTGATAGCGGTTTCAATCATCTCTCCAGAATCGGCAAAATTCTTATTGGCATTACCCACCAGCTTTTCATAGTACGATGCCTTCAGAGTATTGATAAAGAGAACCGTAGTTTCTTTATCGGTCAAAGGTGGCTGCACCTGGGTAACCCTATCTCTCCATTTCTGGGCATATTGTTCGAAGCATTCAGTAGCTTTCTTCTCCATGTTTTGCAGGGATAGTCTGTCGGTACCATGTCAGACACGTGCTTGTAGTGTTCCAAGAAGGCCCTAGCTAAGTCCGTCCAGGAGCGGATCTTGCTTCGTGTGAGTTGATTGTACCATCAAGTTGCAAACCCAGTATAGCTGTCTTGGAAGCAGTTGATAAGCAATTTCTTATCACTATCATGCTTGATCATCTTCTGGCAATACATTGTTAAATGTACGGAAGGATTGGTGGTCCCGTTATGCAGACACCTAATTTTGTCCAGACCACTAAATCAGGTATTTTTGTTCCTAAAATGATGTTTTTCGAATGCAAAAAGTCTCTTCTCATCCTGCAGGTGGTACTTCGAGACTTAGTTTAAGAAAGCAAGCATAAAAAGTCAACCCCAAAAAAGTCAACTTTGAAACGTCAACCACTGTAAAGTCAACCCACTTTCAAAATAAATATTCAAATTTTAATTGAACAATGGTGAAAGAATTTTGATAATCCGAGGTCTACAATGAAAGATATGGAGTTCGGAAGATGGGTTACGGGGATTCAGTGAAAAGAAAACCCTAGTTCAAAAAATTTAGGGAAAAGTGCTCAAACGATCAAATTGGTCAAAATTGGAGGTTCGGAATGGAAGATAAGCAATGACTACGGGTAAGGGAGAGGCCATTTGGAAGGAAAACTGAAGGAAAAGTCAATTTGGAAGAAAACCGAGAATTAGGGTTTTTGGTGTATTTTGGTGAAATTGGGGAAAATTGAAAAAATGGCCCGATTCGATAAAATTAAAGCCCCTAATTGATGAGGAGTGAGTAAACAAGGATAGCCCAAGGCTCAGTTTGAAGTAATTTTGAGAAAAGAGCCAATTGGAGGAAAAAGGGAAAACGGAAAAATTCCCGATATTGGAAAAAAGAAAAATCAAATCGGAGGGGAATGTGATCATAAAAATTGGGGGTTTTCGGACCAACTCCAATTCAATATATAACAAAGGCCTAGAAAAAGAAAAACTGGAAGTCGGACTTCTTTTGAGTAAAACCGATGCTTCGGAGGTAAAACGGCAAATTTGATAAATCTCAAAAAAATACCAAATGAGCTGGAAAAATTATGAAAACTTATAGATCTCAATCTTAAATTATTTGGAAGAGATTGGGGAAGAAAAATCCAAATACAAAGCTCGTTTGCAAAATGGAAAATTTCGGGCCCACTAAGTTGAAATTATAGAAGATAAATCCCCAAAAAATAGAAAATGAGCTCGTAAAATTATGAAAACTTCCAGAATTCAATTTTAAATTATTTGGAAGATAATGGCAAATAAAAATCCAAATTCGGAGCTCGTTTGAAAAATGGTAAAAGTTCGGGTGCACTAAGGGGCAATTTTGGAAGAAAATCTAAAAAAATAACAAATGGACTCGAAAACTTATGAAAACTTCCATAATCCAATTTTTTATTATTTAGGAAGTATTCAACAAAGAAAATTTGGATTTGGAGTCCGTTTGCTCTTTAATTAGGTTTGGGGGCCAAAAAATGGAGAATGGGCTGGAATATAAAGGGTCAGCCAGCCAAGCCCATGAGGAGAGTGATTTTTTCTAAGCCATTGCATCCAAAGTCCAAGAGTGGATAGGAAGGTAGTTATTTTTTGTGATCAGGCCTTTGTAATTGTGCCACATGGACCAATGCATGAAGAGGGAGGATGTCAACATATTTTATACTAGCTGTATTTTTGGAGAGTTGATCCCTTAATCTAAGGGTGATAATTTCACATAAAAAGCATCTTGGATTAAGGACCTTTGGATCAAAATTGGTTAGGAAAAAATGACAACATTCTTCTAGACTATTCTAGGCCATTCGGCCAAGACTTTAGGGAAGCGGATATTTCATTTTTGCGGGAAGTTCTTGGCTGAATAGAGAGAGGGCAGTAGCTATAATTGAGAGAAAAAAAAAAGAAAAAAAAATAGAAAAGAGAAGAGAAGAGAAGAAATAGAAGAGAAGAGAAGAGAAGGAAAAAAGAAAGGATTTGCTTACTACTCTTTGATTTGGAAAGCTAGACTAAGGTAGTTATGTTCTTTCATGCTCTCTTCCATGCTTTGTTGATATGAGTTTTCTATTTTTATTGTTATTTTATTT
Source organism: Fremontodendron californicum (assembly GCA_030761205.1). NCBI lineage: Eukaryota > Viridiplantae > Streptophyta > Magnoliopsida > Malvales > Malvaceae > Fremontodendron > Fremontodendron californicum. The sequence continues at coordinate 6,751,309 of JAULJL010000026.1, forward strand.
TATTTCATGAAATAAACTTGTTTTTCAAAATAAGTTCTAAAAGGTTTCTACCTTGTATTTTCATAAGAAATCAAGAAAACAAATTTTTACTAAGTTTTTACTAAAATGGACGAATGGTATCTTTTTTTAGATGATCTTATGTTTGATTTTGTTCATGTGATTGGTTGTGGTAGGAAAGCTTACTTGTGGTAGGTTAGCTTGATTGTGGTAGGTTAGCTCTACATCTATACCATGTGTTTGTGATAATGCCATGCCATATTCATACACTACCATTTGGCCATATTGTTTTTGGTTACCATGTTTGCATTTTTATCATGTTTACTTGTCTAACATATTTCCATTTATGTTCATACATCTAGACCATGCCATGTGTTTGTTATATTGCCAATGCCATGTTCATACATTACCATTCGGCCATGCATCATTTTGGTTACCATACTTGCATTTTTATCATGTTTATTAGTTTAAAATGCTTCCATTTAGGTTTTGCATATTTAGGTTGTAGACACCTAATTTTGTCCGGACCACTAAAACAAGTATATTTTCTTCCTAAATTGATGTTTCAAAATGCAAAAAAGACTTTTCTCATCCTGCAGGTGGTACTCCGTGACCTGGTCTAAGCAAGCAGACAGAAAAAGTCAAACTTGAAAAAGTCAACCTCGAAAAAGTCAACCCTAAAAACTCAACTACTGAAAAATTCAATCCACTTTCAAAATCAATATTTTAAGTTCAACTGAAAGATGGTGAATTTTTTTTGATAATCTGAGGTCTACATTGAAAAATATGGAGGTCGAAAGTTGGGTTAGGAATCTCAGTAGAAAGGAAACCCTAGTTCGAGAAATTTGGGGAAAAGTGCTTGAATGATCAAATTAGTCGAAATTGAAGGTCCCAAATGAATGATAAGCACTGACTACGGGTAATGGAGAAGCTACTTGAAAGAAAAACTGAAAGAAAAGTCAATTCGGAAAAAAAACCGAGAATTAGGGTTTTTGGTGGATTTCGGTGAAATTTGGAAGAATTACAGAAATGGCCCGATTCGGTAAGACTAAAGCCCCTAATTGATGAGGGGTGATTAAACAAGGATAGCCCAAGGCTCAATTTGAACAGATTATAAGAAAAGAGCCGATTGGAGGAAAACAGAAAAACGAGTAAATTCCCGAGACTGAAAAGAGGAAAAATCGAAACGGAAGGGAATTTGATTGTAAAAATTAGGCATTTTTGGACCAACTCCAATTCAGTATAAGAAAAAGGCACAGAAAAAAAATATGGAAATCGAACTTGTTTAGGGCAAAACGGGCTTCAGAGATAAACGGGCAAAACTGGAAAATTCGGGAAAAATACCAAATGAGCTCCAAAAATTCTAAAAATTTTCAGATCTCGTTCTTATATCATTTTGAAGAGATTGGCGAAAGAAAATCTTGATTCGGAGTTCGTTTGCAAAACGGCCAAATCTCGAGCCCACTACGCATAAATTCAAGCAGATAAATCCCGAAAAAATAGCAAATGAGTTCCAAAAATTATGAAAACTTCCAGATCACACTTTTAAATTATTTGGAAGAGATTGGTAAAGAAAATTTTGGATTTGGAGCTCGTATAAAATTGGTGAAAGTTCGGGTGCATAAAAGGGCAATTTTGGAAAAAAAAAAACCCAAACAAATAGCAAATGGACTCGAAAATTTTTGAAAACTTCCAGAATTCAATTTTTTATTATTTCAGAATTATTGAAAAAATAAAATTTGAATTTGGAGTCCGTTTACTATTTATTTAGGTTCGAGGGCCAAAAAGATCATTTTATCGAAAAAATCGAAAAGGTCAAATTTGTAATTAAGAAAAATATGAAAGAATAAGGAATTGCTGGGATTTTCCTCGCTTGGTCAGCCAGCATAGAGGAGAAGAAGGAAGCTTGATGAATTTAATTCCTTAGTCACTATCAAGCTCAACATGCTTCCACTAGTATCTTGCAAATGGTCCCCCCTCCATCCAATGGCTTAGGTGCCTAGTAGAAAAATTGAATACACCATTCAAGGGCTGGGATTAAATGCCAAGATGAAATTTTTATTTGTCATAAAAGAATCCTCATCCAATGGCCAAGAATAGAGGAAGAAGATGAGCAAACTCATCCAAGAGTAGGCACTCATTAGGCCAAGCAAGGGAGTGCATGGGATTGGTCCTCATTTTCATATAAGGGCCGAGGTTATTACAAGGGCTGATTACACATCTTAAGGGCTGCTATCAATTGGAAAGATGACATTTTTATGTTGTCATGGAAATATCTTAATCTAAAGGCCAAAATTGGAGGAGAAAAAGTGCAAAATTCATCCCATGGTTGGAGGGCTAATCGACCAAGCATGAGAGAGAGGGGGAATGTTTTATTTTTCCTTAAGTGGCTGAGCATTTGAGAGGGGAGGTCAGTAGCTAATGGAGAAAAGAAAAGGTTTTTGAAAAAAAGAAAGAAAGCTTTTGTTAAGGTAGCCATTCTACCATTGCTACTACATTTTTTCTTCTTCTTCCTCATGCTTTATTTCTTGTTTTCCATGTGATTTCCTACCATTTCTTTTTACATCTTTCTTATTGTTCTTGCTTTTCAAAAAATAAATGAAACAATGGTTAGGCTCCATGATCTTTATGAAAATCAAGTGATAATGGTTAGGGTGGGCTTTGTCCAATATACCAACCATGGAGCTCATCTCCATATTTTTTTTTACCTTAGTTATTTTTTATGATTTTGAGATTGAAAAGGCTTCATGACCTTGATGAAAATCAAGAGATAATGGTTAGGGGGCTTTGTCCAATGCACCAACCATGTAGCTCATCTCTTTGTTATTTATTTGCTTACTTTAACTTACTTATTTCTATTATTGTTTATCTTTATGTATATTTATATTCTTGCTAACCATCTTGTTCTTTTGACTTATGTCATATTTTTGCATCTTGGGGCTATTGTCATATAGTTTAGGCCATTTCCATTTTTCATATCATCTTCCATAGCATTTAGTTAGGCCATTTTACATGACATTTCTCACAACACTTTGGTTCCTAGGCCATTCGACCGTGTGTATTTTCTCTAACCTTTAGTTCATTTTTCTTGGCCATGATATTTGCTATTTCATTTAGACATCTAGGTCATTTTACATGTCATTTATCTTTAGGCCATTTTTATTATTCCATGTCATTTAAGTTTAGGTCATTTTATTATTCTATGTCACTTTACATGTCATTTAGCTTTAGGCCATTTTCATATACCATGTCATTTTACATGTCATTTAAACTTTAGGCCATTTTCATATACCATGTCATTTTACATGTCATTCAAACTTTAGGCCATTTTCATATGCCATGTCATTTTACATGACATTTAGACATTAGGCCATTTTCATATGCCATGTCATTTCCAGGCAATATGCCATTTTCATTATTCCATGTCATTTTCCATGTCATTTAGACACTAGGTCATGCATATTAAGTTAGGATAGCATTTATGGTCATGCAAACTCATGCTAGGTATTTAGGTTATTTATGCCATGTGCATTTTTGATAACTCGTATAATTATATAGTTCTTAGTTATGTTTTATTATTGTTTTGTGTCAAATACGAGTTATTATTGCTTAGTCTAATTGTGTTTATGATATTTTATATTTTTATGTAATTTGGTGTTTTTCACGAGTTTCATTGAGTGATTTCAGATTACTAGGTTAAATCAAGAATTAAGGGCAAATCCAATTCAGTTCCAGTTCCGACACCTTTTGCCATATCAGCTATATCTGGAGTTTCACTGAAGCATTAAGGCTGAAATTTTTACAGTGCACAGCTAAGAGGCATATCTATCTTTTTTATGTTTTACACTTCTTGAAACGGAGTCGTTTTCCCTAGCGAAATCGACCATCAAGTTGGCTGATGTGCAATGACGTATGTGCTGACCTGTTTTGGTATTTTGACCATATCTTCCGATCCACATGAGCAAATGATCTGATTTCAACGGCTATGGATCCGTAACTGATAGGGGTATATTTTTCTAGAAGACCATTTGATCAGATCAAGCCTCCAACATTGACAAAATCGACCATCAAGCTGGCTGATCAGAATTGTCATACAATATGACGAAACTTGTTAGAAAAATGCACCCACCTATTATACCTACCTTTGAAATTTATAAAGCTTGTCTCTTGTCATTTAGCTCTCTAAAATGTGTATAAATAGAGGGCCTTGGATGAGCATTAAAGATAGATTGGTAGGATATTAGCCATTGTAATAAAATTCTCTAAGTTTTCTTTTTCTTTCCTTTCTCTAGTTTTCTTTTTCTTTATTTACTTATGCTTCTTACATTTCTTTTTATTTTATTCATATCTAGTATGTGTTTCTAATCATATTGTTGAGGTGATGAGGTGAAGCTCTTGGTAAATGCTAAGGTTAGTCTCTTAAACATGAGCTAAAATGAATCATCATTTATAAACACTAGTATAGATAATATTTTCTTTTGGTTTAAAATCATACTTACAAAGTAGGGATCTTGATTCATTATTGACAAGGAAAATGGCACAGTAAATGCTTGGTTTCATAACCTTGATTTGTTGTAGACATATACCTTGGCATAAGGAATGCTTGGACTCTTTTTATGAGTTTTGAGGACACCAAATGAACATAATATCATATGCTATGGACGTTGGACAATTTGGGCTGAATTGCTAAACCTTCCGATTGGAACCTCCTTTATGTGTGGATTTCAATTGTGTAATAAAACAAGATTAATCTTAGCATAACACCAAGAGTGGATTCTCTAACCTCAACATCTTTTCTTATTGTTTTTTATATCTTGTTTAATTTCTTTTATATTTTGTTTATTTTGTTCTCTAATATCTTGTTTATCTTATTTTGTTGTTGATTCCCTAATATCTTGTTTACTTTCTTTGTCTTATATATTTATAAACTTATACTTACTAATACGCTTCCCTGTGGTTCGACCTCGGACACCCGAGAATTTATTACTTGAACATAACCTGCACTTGGGTTTACAACTCTTAATTGAGTCTCCATCAAGTTTTTGGCGCCGTTGCCGGGGAGGCAATACTAAGTATATAAGTTTATAAGTATATTTATTTTTATTGGCTGGTTATACCGCCTAATTTTCTATATATTTATATTTATATTGTATATTAACTTTTTTTTATTTTTATTGGCTGGTTATACCGCCTAATCTGTATATTAACTTTGTTTTATGCTTGTTTGGCGACGTGATTTTAGATCTCGTCGTTTAGTTAGATTTTATTGTGAAACTTTTTCAGGTAATCTTTCTAATACTACTCCTACCATGGCTGACAATGAAAGTGTTCATGCTGAAGATGAGAACAGACAAGTACGCACCATGCGTGACTACTTGCAACCAACTCGAAGCTCATCACCCTCTTGTTTTATTTTTCCTCTCAATGCAAACAACTTTCGTTTTAAACTAGGTATGATAGCTTTGCTTCGAAATTTCCATGGGTTAGAATCGGAAAGTGCTTACTCGTTTCTAAAAGACTTCGAAGATGTATGTGTCACCTTTAATGACCAACAATGTACAAATGAAATTGTCAAGCTAAAATTATTTCCTTTTTCTTTAAAAGATAAAGCAAAAATTTGGCTTCATAATTTAAAACCAAGGTCAATTGGCACATGGCAAGAATTACAAACTGAGTTTCTAAAGAAATTTTTCCCAGCACATAAAACTACTGCTTTGAAAAGACAGATTCAAAATTTCAATCAAAATCAAAATGAAGCATTTTTTCAGTGCTGGGAGCGTTTTAAAGATTTGTTAAGTTCTTGTCCACATCATGGTTTTGAAAAATGGCGTCTTATTAGTTTCTTTTATGAAAGTTTAACTCCCGAAACTAAACAATTTGTTGAAACAATGTGTAACGATGAGTTTCTAGAAAAAGAACCTGAAGAAGCCTTTGACTACCTAGACCATTTGGCAGATAACTCTCAAGCCTGACACACAGATAATTCCTCTGAAAGTTCCAATAGATCTAATCTTTTTTCTAATAGAGGTAAATATCATTTTAGTCAAGAAGATGAGATAAAAGCTAAATTAGCTAATTTGGCTAGAAAGATTGAAGCCATGGAACTTAGAGAAGTAAAAGAAGTCAAAACGGTTAAAAATGAAGAAAGTTGTGGAATTTATGAAATCATGGGACACCCCACTTCTGAATGTGCAAACATTCCCATTCTTAAAGAAGCATTGCATGATCAAGTAAATTCCATAAACACATTTAAAAAGCCTTTTCCTTCTCCTTACTCTGAAACGTATAACCCTGAATGGAGAAATCATCCCAACTTCAGTTGGCGGAATAATAATCATGTTCAGGTACCACAATCTCAAAAGCCGGGCAACACTTTTTCCTATCAACCTTCACGTGTACAAACCTTGGAAGAGACATTGCAAGCATTCATGCAAACACAAGCAAATGTGAATAACCAAACTTCACAAGACATCAATGAGATGAAAAACACCTTGTCCACATTGACAGCTTCATTACGCACTCAAGAAAAAGGTAAGTTTCCTGCTCAACCTCAGCCTAACCCTTCTACTCAATGTCTTGTTTCTTGCTCCAATGAAACTCAATAGGAAAATGCCAGTTCTATCACAACTCTTCGAAGTGGAAAGGCAATTGACAAAAACATTCCATCAAAAGACCAAGATCCTCCTTCCCCTCCGAAAAGTAATGGTAAGGATGATGGTAAGTCTGAACTTCTTGAAAATTTGGACAAAGAAAAAGGTATGCGTCCTGCTCCTTTTCCTCAAAGGTTGCAAACAATAAAGAATTTGAATCAAAATGCAGAAATATATGAACTTTTCAAACAAGTTAAGATTAACATTCCTTTATTGGATGCAATCAAACAAGTTCCATCTTATGCTAAATTTTTGAAGGACATGTGCACAGTTAAAAGGAAACATAATGTACAAAAGAAAGCATTTTTGACGGAAAGTGTGAGCTCAATCATTCAGCACCTTACTCCACCAAAATTCAAAGATCCTGGATGTCCAACAATCTCATGCATCATTGGAAACACTAGAATAGAACGTGCATTGCTTGATCTTGGTGCTAGTGTTAATCTTTTGCCTTTTTCTGTTTATCAACAGTTAGGTTTAGGTGAACTCAAGGAAACACCTGTTACACTTCAACTAGCTGATCGTTCTGTAAAAATTCCTCGAGGGATAGTTGAAGATGTTTTGGTTCAAATTGATAATTTTTACTTCCCTGTTGATTTTATTGTTTTGGACACACATCCTGTTTCAAATCCAAATATTCAAATTCCTGTTATATTAGGCCGTCCATTTCTTGCAACTTCTAATGCTCTGATAAATTGCAGGAATGGTATTTTGAACATTTCTTTTGGAAATATGACTTTAGAATTAAATGTGTTCAACATTTGCAAGCAACCTGGTGATGATTCAGAAGTACATGAAGTGGATTTCATTGAAGAACTTGTTCATGAACATAACACCACTACCACATTCCATGATCCTTTAGAAGCTTATTAAATTGAATGTGAGTTTGATAATGCTTCAGAAATTTCACACACTGATTCTTTGTTAAATTCTTTTCAGGATAAGCATTGTTGGAAACAAAAACTTGAGGAACTCAGAAATGATGCATATGAGAATCCTAAAATTCATAAAGAAAGAACTAAAGCCTTTCATGACAAGTTAATTTCAAGAAAAACATTTGATGTTGGGCAAAAAGTTCTACTTTATAATTCTAGACTTCACATATTTCCTGGTAAGTTGAGATCAAGATGGACTGGCCCATTTGTGGTTAAGCATGTGTATCATTATGGAGCAGTTGACATTGAGAATCCTAAAAATGGTAACGTATTCAAGGTAAATGGACAAAGACTCAAACTCTTTTTGGAAAATCATGTTACTCAAGAAGAGGTTGTTTTTCTTTCTGATCCTTGTTTTGAAAATAACAAGATGTAAATATAATTTTTTACTAATTTCCAAAAAAAAAAATAATAATAATAATAATACATTTTTTTTAACCCCGGTTAAATGGCGGATAACGGTACTCCGTGATTATTTAAGTCGGTTCCATCAGCTACCCACAAAATTGATATTGTATATAAAATTCTCTTTCAATTTCTTTTTCATTTTTTTTCAAGATGGATGATATTCTCACAAGATTGCAGAAACGATTTCCTCCTTTTCCTCGGAATATTTTACTGAAGCTTTACCAAGTTCGATTTGAAAGATTAAGAATGCTTATGCACAAAGGGATTCCTGAAGACATACGTTGGATAATTGAAGCCAAGGTACGTGAAGATGAATATCTTCCTGTTTTGCATTTACCAGGTACAGGTAGAAGCACTTTTGCAAAGAAGCGACGAGCAAAGCGCATGACTTCAAATTGCCACAAATGTGCACGATGGACGTGTAACGGTAAATGTCGTTCTATTGGGATTTCGTCCTCTAATCGAGATGATAAAATTGAATTCATTAAGGATGGACTGAGTAAGGAGAATTTGGGTAATATCCAACTTTCTCTTGAGACGCATCTTAGTGGAGACGTACAAAGAGAAATTCTTGATTTATGGCCGCAATTCCAAAGGGAATGGCAACATCTTGGGAATCTGATGTTAAAAGACCCTGTTTGCCAGCTTGTAAGAAAACTGGATGGGAAGCATATCCTCGACTCATAGAAGGCGTTTAACCCGTTTCTGGACGTAAAACCAGAGGAAGATGTGAGCCACAATCACAACTACAATAAATGACTTCTCAGCTTTTGGTTTGATTTGCAATAACTTCATTTCGGTTTAATTTACGTGTTGTTCGATTTGTGTAATTATTCTCGTTTTTTTTTTTTTTTTGCATTGGTCTTTGACGGTGGATTTTTCTTCTCTTTTTGATTTTCTTCCTGAAATCACGCAAAAATCTTTTGTTAGGTTAACATTTTCTTCTGACAGGTCAAATACACTTTCGGCGACATTATTACTCTTGTCTGATTCATTACTCAGTCCTCTATATATTACACCATGTACTCATTCTCTTTCAGGCACTCGAAAAAAAAAATGGAAAGTACTTCGTCCCAGCGCATTAAAAAAATTTGTGTCTTTGGAGGTGCTTATCCAGGGAAAAATAACATATTCGCTGATGAAGCCATAAGAGTTGGAGTAATACTTGCCCAACAAAAGATCCAGTTGATTTATGGAGGCGGTAGTACGGGTTTAATGGGAGCAGTCGCTACATCAGCACACGCCGGAGGAAGTCCAGTTCTAGGAATCGTGCCAAAACTATTCACAGGTTTTTGTGGACCTACCGTGGGTAAGGAAATACAAGTCTGGAGTATCCCTGAACGGATAACAATCATGTACCATTCTGCCGATGCATTCATTGCTTTACCAGGAGGTCTGGGTACATTGGAAGAAATAGCTTGCGTGGCTTCTTGGTCATCTTTGGTCACAAATAAGAAACCCATTGGTTTGCTTAATATTAATGGTTATTTTAGTAATTTGCTTTCATATTTAGATAATGTTGTGGATAATGGATTCATGTTTTCAGAGGCAAGGAGAACCATAATTTCTGCTACAACCATTGAAGATTTACTCAAAAAGCTCCAAGCTTATGAGTATTTATCTGCTACGGTTGTTTCGTAAACGCTAGGAAAAAGAAAAAGAGATATGGACGAGCAAGGAGTGGATTGCACTCTGTCTTTGTGACATTATCTAACATTTTGTTTGTTGTGTCTCAGTTATAATAAGTGGTTAGCAACCTCTGCAGGTAATATCTCCTAAATTCTACCTTTAGTAGGGGGTAAGGGACATATTTTGCTAATTTTAAAAATAAAAAAAAAAATTTGATGTGTTTTAAGCCATTTAGAAGTATTCATTCTGAACAAGGTCTGAGTAAGGGAGACTTGAGACATACCTTGTCAGTTTGATTGCTTCTTTCAACAAAAAAAAAGTTTGTTGTGTTTTAAGCAATTTAGAAGTATTCATTCTGAACAAGGTCTGAGTAAGGGAGACTTGAGACATACCTTGTCAGTTTGATTTTAATCTTTTTATGTTTACTTGTTAATTTTTGTTTAGTATTTTAGGATTATTTAGGTTGCATGAGTTTGTTTTGTTTTGAGTCTTAGTTATTCCTATTCTTATGTTATTAGTTCTTTTCTTTTACACATGATTCTTTCATTTGGGTTAATAGACTTACATTGAGGACAATGTAAGAATTAAGTGTGGGGGGAACGATTTAGGATTTCTTTTATTTTTGTCTACTATTTTTTTTTATGAGTCTTTATTATTATTATTATTTTTTTAATGTGTTCTAGTTCCTTTTTAATACAATGATGAGATATGAATTGCATAAGTCTAAAACAGATTTATTAGTGAGAAGATTTTCATGAGAATTGAGCTTGATGTCAACCTTTTTATGAGCCAATGTTAATATGATATGTTGATTGAGAAAGAAGCATGTTTAGACTTAATCTGACTTGTATAATCATCCTTGTGAGTTTTTGAGCCTATAATGATTGATGCATTATACAAATCAATCTAATTTCTTTCTTGAGTGCTCTTATGATTACATGATTCTCTAGAACTTGCTTTAAACCGTTTGAGACTATATTGATACATGTGACAACATGAATATGATAGAGGCATTAGGATTATAACTAGAGCCAAACAGCCATCCATTATTAATGTTCTAAGAGAACATCCCCACTAGTGAGCCAATTTGAGCCTACATTAAATATGCTATTTTATTGGTAACCAGAACTTACACCTAGCCTAAATATACTTATATCCTTACCCTTGTTCTAAAGATGGATTATATATTTTGAGACATATTGCAAAAACAAGGGATACTTTTTGAAAATTTGGGTTAGAACGAAAGATAAGTGTGGGGGAGGAGAGAGGCAAAAGTCAAGAGAAAAAGAAAGGGATCATTGTCAAATACATTCCCATATTAAAAAAAAAAATAAAAAAAAAATCTTCTCTTGAACTTCTAGTTAAAGTAAAGAAAAAGATGTTACAAAGTTGGTTAGAATGAAGCAAAGGCTCAACATGAATATTTAGCCTATGTTATTATGTGCTTTATAAGAGTTTTGAGAAGTTTTATTTGTATGATCTTATTATGTCTCTAAACTCTATGAACTCTTTGGAACCTTTGTGATATCTTTATCCTTTTGTTCTTTAACCACATTATAACCCTTTGGCCCCATTACAACCTTGAAAAAAGACCTCTTGATTTATGAAGTTGTATGATCTAAATAGTGGAGAATAGGTGGACAAGCAAGCATATGGTAGAACTGTTTTCATGAGATTGATTGAGTGTAAACACTTTACCACTACTTTAAAGAGTGAAAATCATGAGAGTATAGTGAGAAGTTGAGATTAAGTTGAATATGCACTATTTTGATTGAAATATGTTATGTTAATATTGGCTTAACTCATTTATTTACATTCAAGCATGAATTTTTGTGAAATTCTTTGAGCTATTGATTAGTTTATAAGACCTGTTCAAAGATTGTCTCTAATTTATATTGAAAGGATTAGGAATAAATATTTTTAGTGTATGTAGTTTACTTATATTTTAGTTTTTCAATGTTTGTGGGTATCGTTCTAGCAAACCCTCACGAGACTAAACTCGTCCACTAGGGACACCTAGGGGTTTAAAGGCTTGTGTCACATGCTAAGTGCCACCGTGATTTCCAACGAAAATGGATTAGATTAGATTTTCTTATTTTATTTTTATTGAGTCGTTGCTAGGGACTAGCAACAATCTAAGTGTGGGGGTGTGATAACTCGTATAATTATATAGTTCTTAGTTATGTTTTATTATTGTTTTGTGTCAAATACGAGTTATTATTGCTTAGTCTAATTGTGTTTATTATATTTTATATTTTTATGTAATTTGGTGTTTTTCACGAGTTTCTTTGAGTGATTTCAGATTACTAGGTTAAATCAAGAATTAAGGGCAAATCCAATTCAGTTCCAGTTCCGACACCTTTTGCCATATCAGCTATATCTGGAGTTTCACTGAAGCATTAAGGCTGAAATTTTTACAGTGTACAGTTAAGAGGCATATCTATCTTTTTCATGTTTTACACTTCTTGAAACGGAGTCGTTTTCCTTAGCGAAATCGACCATCAAGTTGGCTGATGTGCAATGACGTCTGTGCTGACCTGTTTTGGTATTTTGACCATATCTTCCGATCCACATGAGCAAATGATCTGATTCCAACGGCTATGGATCCGTAACTGATAGGGGTATATTTTTATAGAAGACCATTTGATCAGATCAAGCCTCCAACATTGACAAAATCGACCATCAAGCTGGCTGATCAGAATTGTCATACAATATGACGAAACTTGTTAGAAAAATGCACCCACCTATTATACCTACCTTTGAAATTTATAAAGCTTGTCTCTTGTCATTTAGCTCTCCAAAATGTGTATAAATAGAGGGCCTTGGATGAGCATTAAAGATAGATTGGTAGGATATTAGCCATTGTAATAAAATTCTCTAAGTTTTCTTTTTCTTTCCTTTCTCTAGTTTTCTTTTTCTTTATTTACTTATGCTTCTTACATTTCTTTTTATTTTATTCATATCTAGTATGTGTTGCCAATCATATTGTTGAGGTGATGAGGTGAAGCTCTTGGTAAATGCTAAGGTTAGTCTCTTAAACATGAGCTAAAATGAATCATCATTTATAAACACTAGTATAGATAATATTTTCTTTTGGTTTAAAATCATACTTACAAAGTAGGGATCTTGATTCATTATTGACAAGGAAAATGGCACAGTAAATGCTTGGTTTCATAACCTTGATTTGTTGTAGACATATACCTTGGCATAAGGAATGCTTGGACTCTTTTTATGAGTTTTGAGGACACCAAATGAACATAATATCATATGCTATGGACGTTGGACAATTTGGACTGAATTGCTAAACCTTCCGATTGGAACCTCCTTTATGTGTGGATTTCAATTGTGTAATAAAACAAGATTAATCTTAGCATAACACCAAGAGTGGATTCTCTAACCTCAACATCTTTTCTTATTGTTTTTTATATCTTGTTTAATTTCTTTTATATTTTGTTTATTTCGTTCTCTAATATCTTGTTTATCTTATTTTGTTGTTGATTCCCTAATATCTTGTTTACTTTCTTTGTCTTATATATTTATAAACTTATACTTACTAATACGCTTCCCTGTGGTTCGACCTCGGACACCCGAGAATTTATTACTTGAACATAACCTGCACTTGGGTTTACAACTCTTAATTGAGTCTCCATCAATTTTCCATATCACTAGACTTTAAACCATGCATTTCGTGCATTCACTTTGCTGTATTTTCAAGCATTCCATGTCATGCCACATGATTTATGACTTAGGCCAATCAATGGCTCAAAGTCATGCTCACTTGAGCATACTTGTGGAAAATTAAAGGGTTATCAAATTGATTATTCTACCTTTGTAATCTTTTTTTTACTTAGCCAATTCTTGTCCAAGGTTTTTAAATGTTTTAGCTACTGTTTGTAGGTCTTTAGGAGAGTCTCCAACATTTTTACTTTGATTTTTAAATGATTTTATCAAAGGCAAAAAAAATGTGTTTTGGCAAAACAGTTTTCCACCCAGTACTCGTACTTTCTCGATTTTTTTGGGCAGTTGTCTTTAATCAGAAAATTAAGCCAATTTTTTCACGTGTAGTTTTACATGTTCTGAGTCTCCAATAGTTTTTTTATATTTTTTTTGAATTTTCAAAAATAGGCTAAAAAATTGTGTGTCAAAACCGGACAATAGAGGCAGATTTGTATTCAAAAGAAAAACAATGCTTGAATTTGGCTAAGGCATTTAGAGCGGGTTGGTTAGAAGCTTTAGATACTGTCTTAGGATAGTTTCTAAGCCTTTTTAAACTTTAAAAATGATTTTATAAACCTCGGGTGAAGGATGGTCAAGTCCGAGATTTTAAACTTAGGAAATTAGAGCGGTTTTAAAAGGGTTTGGCTAGGGTTTTATTTCTAATCCGAGATCTTCAAAATTGTTTTCAAACAATCACAAAGTTTTTTGATTTTAGAAAATTTAATTTGAAATATTTTCCTAAGGTAGCCGGATATCTTTTTAGATATACGGATTTCCTTAATTAAAGGAAAAAATACATTTTCATGCATTGCATTTTCCATGTCCATGCATACTATATAATATGTGATTTTTGATAATTTTTATGATATTGTTATTATTTTGATTTGTTTTATGGTGTTATGTTGTTTGTTATATATCTTTGAATATTATATGTTATTCAATGTTTTTTATTTAGTTATTCATTTTTGTCACATTATTTAGCATATACTATGTTCATGCATTATTATTTCTATTTTCATGCATATTACATCATAGCGTTATTTTATGTTTCATGTCATTTCATGTCATTTAGATTATATTCAATATCATTTAGGTTTAATCATTTACATTTGCCATGTCATTTATATCATTTTATTCCATTTAGAATATACCATGTTACTTAGGTTATTTCCTTTCATATAGAATATATTATGTCATTTAGGACATCTCATTTCATTTAGAATATTTCATTTCATTTAGAATATTAGGTTATTTAAATCATTTCATCGCATTTAGAATATGCTATGCCTTTTGAATTATGTCATAACATTTAGGTTGCATTATATTATCTAGACTTTGCTATGTCATTTTATTTATGTCACAGATGTTCATATTCATTTTTAAATGTTTTTTTTATATAAAAAAAAAGATAATGATTTTCAATAAAAAATGAAGATATTCCCGAGTTAAAATAATTCATGAGTTCTCTACCGGTTTTGTTGCAGAGAATGTCATCAATTATCATTAATAAATGAATATCTTTCTTTCAAAAAAAAGAGAATGATTCGAAAAATTTTCCAAATAAATAAAAATTTCTATATTTTGCCGATTTTGTTGGGGAATATAGGAAAATTTTGAATCAATAAATGCTGGATCATTTTTAATTAAAAATGGAATTTTTTTTCTTTAAATTGGGAATTGACTTGAAATACTAAATTAAAAATCGACTTTTTACGAGACTTGAGATAACACATGTTTAATATGGTACCGTTTTATATGGGCGTTGTGGGGGTGCTAATCCTTCCCCACACGTAACCGAGTCCTGAACCCGCTTCTTTGATTTCTTTGGTTTAAAACGCAGACATAAAATTTGTTTTAAAAATGTTTTAATTAATTTTAAAATGTTTTACAAAACCAGTTTTAATAGGTGGCCGATCACACCTAGCTAAAAAAGATTGGTGGCTACTCCATGTCTTTTGCAAGATCATTTCCAAAACCTTCATTTTTTCTAGAGGAATTAAGTCGACTTTTCCTCGGTTTTTTTTTTTAAATGTCACGCTTAATGCATAATAAAGTCTCGCGATGAGACCTTGTTGTTGTTATTTTTTTTAGGTTGCGACAGCTTGGCGACTCCACTGGGGTTATTAGAGAGTCAGGCCTAGAATTAGTCGTGTGTTATCAAAGTCTCAGTTTTGTTGGTTTAATTGGTATTTAATTTTAATTCCTGCATTTTTGAAA
Source organism: Fremontodendron californicum (assembly GCA_030761205.1). Classification (NCBI taxonomy): domain Eukaryota; kingdom Viridiplantae; phylum Streptophyta; class Magnoliopsida; order Malvales; family Malvaceae; genus Fremontodendron; species Fremontodendron californicum. Next base: position 6,766,862 of record JAULJL010000026.1, read on the forward strand.
ATAAAGGAGAATTTTGAAAATAACAAAATGTTTTAAATATGTTCATATTCATTCACATGCATTTTATTATTGTTTTCTAGTTATTTAAGGTTGTATATTACTATTGCTTCTTGGTTAATGCGTTACACTATTCTTGATCGTTGTTTTAATAAATTGTTGGGGTATTTAGGATCAAGGGTGTAGAATAGGTGGTGAAAGGTTTGTTGTTCCTCTGTACACACTAAATTTGCATTTGCATAACATGAACTCTCTACCCGGGTTCCGTTCTTTTAAGTGGGAGTAAAGTAACTACGCCTTCGTGATGATCCTTCGTATGGGCTAGTGAAACACTTTCGGAGTATAAAGTACTTAATGCCTTCATGATGATCCTCCGTATGGGCTTAGGAAAATATACTCTAACGAATTGGACCCACTTTCATTAGGGTGCCTTACTAGCCTTCACTGGCGACAGTGAGGAGCAATTCGGGGCCTTTAGAACCGATTCACCCTCATATAGTGAACCTAGGCGAAGCCATGCCGGATTTTCATTAGATACAACGAAGATAAGAACACATGGAGGGACATTTCTAAACCTTTTGTTACCTATTTTACACTTTGAATAAGGGTTGTAGAGGCAACGATGTACGTACATCGCCCGTAATAAGTTTAATATCCAGCCCTGAAGGCATTGTGATGCCTAAATGAGTCGATAATGTTGGGGCAAGTGTTCACGAGCTTTTTAAAATTGAAAATATAAATTTTCTTCTTCAAACATTTTTGCATTTTGCATATTTCATGCATATGTGAATAGAGCATGTATATTCATGGTTGTACTTTGCAATAAACAGTTGATGATAATAATCTCATTTGATGATTTCATAAACCGGTAGTGTTACATGAACATTTTTGTATTGTACCATAGTAGGATCCATTATTCCGAAATTCTTATGAAAAATAATATGTTTGGTTTTTCATAGAGAAAACATGTTTCAAAAAAATCATAGATTAAATTTGGAGGCAAATCTTGCATAATGAGATTTTTGAATAATCAAGATTTAGGTCCCACCATTTTCATGTAATCATTGGTTTCTTTGTATATACCTTTGTGTTAATTCATTTATTCTTTGTATGTATCATTTTGATATCATGTTACAGTCATAGCATGCATAGTCATTCATTGTAGAATACGTTTATGACATGCATGATCATTATTTGTATATACCTGTGCATCAATTTATTCATTTTTTAAATTCATCATGGTTGGCATTAGATTGCATTCATGGCATACATAGTCATCATAATTTATCTGTATATGCTCATGCATTAATCATCAGCATATTCATGCATATAGAAATAGAGCATGTACATTCATAATTGTATTCTTGATCCCATGGTAATAATGTCAATTTCATTTGCATAAAGGGGGTTCGAGATATGAGGAATGAATCGGAGGAACTACTGGGTGTTTGGAATGCAATCAAGAGGAGTTTGGACATGAAATGCGGGAGGTGAAAGAACAGCTTGTCAAAATGATGAAAAATGTTTGAGGATATGGGTAAAAGTAAGGGGGAAATTTCTCAAGGCTCTGCATCTCCTTCGAATCAACCAAAACCATTAGGTCCAGAACATACAATCCTTGCTGGATCCTGCACTTGTCAATGCCACAAAGGTTGCAATCCTGATGAAGTTGTGGACAAACTCGTGAAAATGATTAAACCCGAGAGCCTGATATCAAGGATAGAAACATCAGATCCCAAACAGTCCCTGCAATTGGTCTTAGATCCAAACCAGTATCTTCACCCTACTATGGCCCAATTGTCCAATAGGATGATCACTACGGGACCCCTGAATCCCACTCCATCACCACCCATTGGCAGTTCATATTTATTCCCTCATCAATCACCTTATCCAATATCTGGGATACAAACCTCGAGCTATCTACAACCTCCAAAGGCCTTGTGTCCAAATCCATACCCTTGCCTTGTTATTTCGCCATCTCCCCATGTAAACACTCTGGTTTGAACCTTAGTGCCACTGTCAAGTGCCCCAACTCCTAGGCCATGTGTGACTAAGAAACAACCCAAAAACAAGACTCAAGAGCAGTATGATCCTATTCCAATCAGCTACCAATAGCTTCTCCCTATACTGATCCAAAATCACATGGTTGCCTGTATCCCGCTGAAACCCCTGTTACCGCCATATCCAAAGTGGTCTAATCCAAATGCAAGAGGTGATTATCATTGTGGAATTGCTAGCCATAGCATTGAAGACTGTATAGCCTTCAAAAAGAAAGTGCAATCTCTTATAGAGATCAAGTGGATCGATCCAACAACATAGATTGATAGAGGGCTGGGGAAAGCATAATTAGGATTGGGAGATTTACAGCAATGATCTAGAAAGACTTCGGTCTGATATGGTGTAATAGGATTTCACTTTTTCAGTAGCCGGCTCTTATAGCCTTAGGATGCAAGGAAGAATAAAGTGCTTGTAAAGGCAGTTTTAACCACTGCTCAGGTTTTGTAAACATGGATTATACCATTGATAACTCGTATAATTATATAGTTTTTAGTTATGTTTTATTATTGTTTTGTGTCAAATACGAGTTATTATTGTTTAGTCTAATTGTGTTTATGATCTTTTATATTTTTATGTAATTTGGTGTTTTTCACAAGTTTCTTTGAGTGATTTCAGATTACTAGAATTAAGGGCAAATCCAGTTCAGTTCCAGTTCCGACACCTTTTTCCATATCAGCTATATCTCGAGTTTCACTGAAGCAATAAGGCTGCACTTTGTATCCCTGCAAAGCTAAGAGGCATATCTATCTTTTTCATGTTTTACACTTCTTGAAACGGAGTCGTTTTCCCTAGCGAAATCGACCATCAAGTTGGCTGATGTGCAATGACGTCTGTTCTGCACCGTTTTGGTATTTTGACCATATCTCCCGATCCACGTGCGAAAATGATCTGATTCCAACGGCTATGGATCCGTAACTGATAGGGGTATATTTTTCTAGAAGACCATTTTATCAGATCGAGCCTCCAACATTGAAAAAATCGACCATCAAGCTGGCTGATCAGAATTGTCATACAATATGACGAAAATTGTTAGAAAAATGCACCCACCTATTATACCTACCTTTGAAATTTGTAAAGCTTGTCTCTTGTCATTTAGCCCTCCAAAATGTGTATAAATAGAGGGCCTTGGATGAGTATTGAGATACATTGATACATTGGTAGGATAGCCATTGTAATAAAATTCTCTAAGTTTTCTTTTTCTTTCCTTTCTCTAGTTTTCTTTTTCTTCTTACATTTCTTTTCATTTTATTCATATCTAGTATGTGTTTCTAATCATATTGTTGAGGTGATGAGGTGAAGCTCTTGGTAAATGCTAAGGTTAGTCTCTTAAACATGAGCTAAAATGAATCATCATTTATAAACACTAGTATAGATAATATTTTCTTTTGGTTTAAAATCATACTTGCAAAGTAGAGATCTTGATTCATTATTGACAATGAAAATGGCACAGTAAATGCTTGGTTTCATAACCTTGATTTGTTGTAGACATATACCTTGGCATAAGGAATGCTTGGACTCTTTTTGTGAGTTTTGAGGACACCAAATGAACATAATATCATATGCTATGGACGTTGGACAATTTGGACTGAATTGCTAAACCTTCCGATTGGAACCTCCCTTATGTGTGGATTTCAATTGTGTAATAAAACAAGATTAATCTTAGCATAACACCAAGAGTGGATTCTCTAACCTCAACATCTTTTCTTATTGTTGTTTATATCTTGTTTAATTTCTTTTATGTTATTTTATTTATTTTGTTCTCTAATATCTTGTTTATTTTGTTTTGTTGTTGATTCCCTAATATCTTGTTTACTTTCTTTTTCTTATATATTTATAAACTTATACTTACTAATACGCTTCCCTGTGGTTCGACCTCGGACACCCGAGAATTTATTACTTGAACATAACCTGCACTTGGGTTTACAACTCTTAATTGAGTTACCATCAAGTTTTTGGCGCCGTTGCCGGGGAAGCAATACTAAGTATATAAGTTTATAAGTATATTTATTTTTATTGGCTGGTTATACCGCCTAATTTGTATATTAACTTTGCTTTATTGGCTGGTTATACCGCCTATATTTATTTTTATTGGCTGGTTATACCGCCTAATTTTCTCTATATTTATATTTATATTGTATATTAACTTTTGTTTTATTTTTATTGGCTGGTTATACCGCCTAATCTGTATATTAACTTTGTTTTATTTTTATTGGCTGGTTATACCGCCTAATCTGTTTATTAACTTTGTTTTATGCTTGTTTGGCGACGTGATTTTAGATCTCGTCGTTTAGTTAGATTTTATTGTGAAACTTTTTCAGGTAATCTTTCTAATACAACTCCGACCATGGCTGACAATGAAAGTGTTCATGCTGAAGATGAGAACAGGCAAGTACGCACCATGCGTGACTACTTGCAACCAACTCGAAGCTCATCACCCTCTTGTTTTATTTTTCCTCTCAATGCAAACAACTTTCGTTTTAAACCAGGTATGATAGCTTTGCTTCCAAATTTCTATGGGTTGGAATCGGAAAGTGCTTACTCGTTTCTAAAAGATTTCGAAGATGTATGTGTCACCTTTAATGACCAACAATGTACAAATGAAATTGTCAAGCTAAAATTATTTCCTTTTTCTTTAAAAGATAAAGCAAAAATTTGGCTTCATAATTTAAAACCAAGGTCAATTGGCACATGGCAAGAATTACAAACTGAGTTTCTAAAGAAATTTTTCCCAGCACATAAAACTACTGCTTTGAAAAGACAGATTCAAAATTTCAATCAAAATCAAAATGAAGCATTTTTTCAGTGCTGGGATCGTTTTAAAGATTTGTTAAGTTCTTGTCCACATCATGGTTTTGAAAAATGGCGTCTTATTAGTTTCTTTTATGAAAGTTTAACTCCCGAAACTAAACAATTTGTTGAAACAATGTGTAACGGTGAGTTTCTAGAAAAAGAACCTGAAGAAGCCTTTGACTACTTAGACCATTTGGCAGATAACTCTCAAGCCTGGCACACAGATAATTCCTCTGAAAGTTTCAATAGATCTAATCTTGTTTCTAACAGAGGTAAATATCATTTTAGTCAAGAAGATGAGATAAAAGCTAAAGTAGCTAATTTGGCTAGAAAGATTGAAGCCATGGAACTTAGAGAAGTAAAAGAAGTCAAAACGGTTAAAAATGAAGAAAGTTGTGGAATTTGTGAAATCATGGGACACCCCACTTCTGAATGTCCAAACATTCCCATTCTTAAAGAAGCGTTGCATGATCAAGTAAATTCCATAAACACATTTAAAAAGCCTTTTCCTTCTCCTTACTCTGAAACGTATAACCCTGAATGGAGAAATCATCCCAACTTCAGTTGGCGGAATAATAATCATGTTCAGGTACCACAATCTCAAAAGCCGGGCAACACTTTTTCCTATCAACCTTCACGTGTACAAACCTTGGAAGAAACATTGCAAGCATTCATGCAAACACAAGCAAATGTGAATAGCCGGACTTCACAGGACATCAATGAGATCAAAAACACCTTGTCCACATTGACAGCTTCATTACGCACTCAAGAAAAAGGTAAGTTTCCTGCTCAACCTCAGCCTAACCCTTCTACTCAATGTCTTGTTTCTTGCTCCAATGAAACTCAACAGGAAAATGCCAGTTCTATCACAACTCTTCGAAGTGGAAAGGCAATTGACAAAAAGATTCCATCAAAAGACCAAGATCCTCTTTCCCCTCCGAAAAGTAATGGTAAGGATGATGGTAAGTCTGAACTTCTTGAAAATTTGGACAAAGAAAAAGGTATGCATCCTGCTCCTTTTCCTCAAAGGTTGCAAACAATAAAGAATTTGAATCAAAATGCAGAAATTTATGATCTTTTCAAACAAGTTAAGATTAACATTCCTTTATTGGATGCAATCAAACAAGTTCCATCTTATGCTAAATTTTTGAAGGACATGTGCACATTTAAAAGGAAACATAATGTACAGAAGAAAGCATTTCTGACGGAAAGTGTGAGCTCAATCATTCAGCACCTTACTCCACCAAAATTCAAAGATCCTGGATGTCCAACAATCTCATGCATCATTGGAAACACTAGAATAGAACGTGCATTGCTTGATCTTGGTGCTAGTGTTAATCTTTTGCCTTTTTCTGTTTATCAACAGTTAGGTTTAGGTGAACTCAAGGAAACACCTGTTACACTTCAACTAGCTGATCGTTCTGTAAAAATTCCTCGAGGGATAGTTGAAGATGTTTTGGTTCAAATTGATAATTTTTACTTCCCTGTTGATTTTATTGTTTTGGACACACATCCTGTTTCAAATCCAAATGTTCAAATTCCTGTTATATTAGGCCGTCCATTTCTTGCAACTTCTAATGCTCTGATAAATTGCAGGAATGGTATGTTGAACATTTCTTTTGGAAATATGACTTTAGAATTAAATGTGTTCAACACTTGCAAGCAACCTGGTGATGATTCAGAAGTACATGAAGTGGATTTCATTGAAGAACTTGTTCATGAACATCTCACCACTACCACATTCCATGATTCTTTAGAAGCTTATTTAATTGAATGTGAGTTTGATAATGCTTCAGAAATTTCACACACTGATTCTTTGTTAAATTCTTTTCAGGTTAAGCATTGTTGGAAACAAAAGTTTGAGGAACTTCCATCACTCACAAATGTCACTGTACCATCAACTATTGAACCACCCAAGCTGGATTTAAAACCATTGCCATCCGAACTAAAATATTCCTTTTTGGGTGAGAATGAAACTTTTCCAGTCATAAATGAACTTGAGGAACTCAGAAAAGATGCATATGAGAATTCTAAAATTCATAAAGAAAGAACTAAAGCCTTTCATGACAAGTTAATTTCAAGAAAAACATTTGATGTTGGGCAAAAAGTTCTACTTTATAATTCTAGACTTCACATATTTCCTGGTAAGTTGAGATCAAGATGGACTGACCCATTTGTGGTTAAGCATGTGTATCATTATGGAGCAGTTGACATTGAGAATCCTCAAAATGGTAACGTATTCAAGGTAAATGGACAAAGACTCAAACTCTTTTTGGAAAATCATGTTACTCAAGAAGAGGTTGTTTTTCTTTCTGATCCTTGTTTTGAAAATAACTAGATGTAAATATAATTTTTACTAATCTTCAAAAAAAAAAAAAAAAAAAAAATACATTTTTTTTTAACCCCGGTTAAATGGCGGATAACGGTACTCCGTGATTATTTAAGTCGGTTCCATCAGCTACCCACAAAACTGATATTGTATATAAATTTCTCTTTCATTTTATTTTATTTCATTTTTTTTTCAGGATGGATGATATTCTCAAAAGATTGCAGAAACGATTTCCTCATTTTCCTCGGAATATTTTACTGAAGCTTTACCAAGTTCGATTAGAAAGATTAAGAATGCTTATGAACAAAGGGATTCCTGAAGACATACGTTGGATAATTGAAGCCAAGGTACGTGAAGATGAATATCTTCCTGTTTTGCATTTACCAGGTACAGGTAGAAGCACTTATGCAAAGAAGCGACGAGCAAAGCGCATGAGTTCAAATTGCCACAAGTGTGCACGATGGACGTGTAACGGTAAATGTCGTTCTATTGGGATTCCGTCCTCTAATCGAGATGATAAAATTGAATTCATTAAGGATGGACTGAGTAAGGAGAATTTGGGTAATATCCAACTTTCTCTTGAGACGCATCCTAGTGGAGACGTACAAAGAGAAATTCTTGATTTATGGCCGCAATTCCAAAGGGAATGGCAACATCTTGGGAATCTGATGTTAAAAGACCCTGTTTGCCAGCTTGTAAGAAAACTGGATGGGAAGCATATCCTCGACTCATAGAAGGCGTTTAAGCCGTTTCTGGACGTAAAACCAGAGGAAGATGTGAGCCACAATCACAACTACAATAAATGACTTCTCAGCTTTTGGTTTGATTTGCAATAACTTTATTTCAGTTTAATTTACGTGTTGTTCGATTTGTGTAATTATTCTCGTTTTTTTTTTGCATTGGTCTTTTACGATTGATTTTTCTTCTCTTTTTGATTTTCTTCCTGAAATCACGCAAAAATCTTTTGTTAGGTTAACATTTTCTTCTGACAGGTCAAATACACTTTCGGCGACATTATTACTCTTGTCTGATTCACTACTCAGTCCTCTATATATTACACCATGTACTCATTCTCTTTCAGGCACTCGAAAAAGAAAAAAAAAATGGAAAGCACTTCGTCCCAGCGCATTAAAAAAATTTGTGTCTTTGGAGGTGCTTATCCAGGGAAAAATAACATATTCGCTGATGAAGCCATAAGAGTTGGAGTAATACTTGCCCAACAAAAGATCCACTTGATTTATGGAGGCGGTAGTACGGGTTTAATGGGAGCAGTCGCTACAGCAGCACACGCCGGAGGAAGTCCAGTTCTAGGAATCGTGCCAAAACTATTCACAGATTTTTGTGGACCTACCGTGGGTAAGGAAATACAAGTCTGGAGTATCCCTGAACGGATAACAATCATGTACCATTCTGCCGATGCATTCATTGCTTTACCAGGAGGTCTGGGTACATTGGAAGAAATAGCTTGCGTGGCTTCTTGGTCATCTTTGGTCACAAATAAGAAACCCATTGGTTTGCTTAATATTAATGGTTATTTTAGTAATTTACTTTCATATTTAGATAATGCTGTGGATAACGGATTCATGTTTTCAGAGGCAAGGAGAACCATAATTTCTGCTACAACCATTGAAGATTTACTCAAAAAGCTACAAGCTTATGAGTGTTTATCTGCTACGGTTGTTTCGCAAACGCTCGGAAAAAGAAAAAGAGATATGGACGAGCAAGGAGTGGATTGCACTTTGTCTTTGTGACATTATCTAACATTTTGCTTGTTGTGTCTCAGTTATAATAAGTGGTTAGCAACCTCTGCAGGTAATATCTCCTAAATTCTACCTTTAAAATTTGACATTGGGGACAATGTCATATTTTAGTAGGGGGTAAGGGACATATTTTGCTAAAAAAAAAAAAATTTGTTGTGTTTTAAGACATTTAGAAGTATTCATTCTGAACAAGGTCTGAGTAAGGGAGACTTGAGACATACCTTGTCAGTTTGATTTAATCTTCTTCTTCAAAAAAAACAAAAAAAAAAACAAACAAAAAAAAAAAAAAACAAACAAAAAAAAAAAGCATGTTTAGACTTAGTGTGTTTTTTTTTTAGTTACTTTCAATACAATGATGAGATATGAATTGCATAAGTCTAAAACAGATTTATTAGTGAGAAGATTTTCATGAGAATTGAGCTTGATGTCAACCTTTTTATGAGCCAATGTTAATATGATATGTTGATTGAGAAAGAAGCATGTTTAGACTTAATCTGACTTGTATAATCATCTTTGTGAGTTTTTGAGCCTATAATGATTGATGCATTATACAAATCAATCTAATTTCTTTCTTGAGTGCTCTTATGATTACATGATTCTCTAGAACTTGCTTTAAACCGTTTGAGACTATATTGATACATGTGACAACATGAATATGATAGAGGCATTAGGATTATAACCAGAGCCAAACAGCCATCCATTATTAATGTTCTACGAGAACATCCCCACTAGTGAGCCAATTTGAGCCTACATTAAATATGATGTTTTATTGGTAACCACAACTTACACCTAGCCTAAATATGCTTATATCCTTACCCTTGTTCTAAAGATGAATTTTATATTTTGAGACATATTGCAAAAAAACAAGGGATATTTTTATTTGAAAATTTGGGTTAGAAACAAAAGATAAGTGTGGGGGAAGAAAAGAAAAGAAAAAGTCAAGAGAAAAAGAAAGGGATCATTGTCAAATACATTCCCATATTAAAAAAAAAAAAAAAAAAAATCTTCTCTTGAACTTCTAGAAAAAGATGTTACAAAGTTGGTTAGAATGATGCAAAGGCTCAACATGAATATTTAGCCTATGTTATTATGTGCTTTATAAGAGTTTTGAGAAGTTTTATTTGTATGATCTTATTATGTCTCTAAAATCTATGAACTCTTTGGAACCTTTGTGATATCTTTATCCTTTTGTTCTTTAACCACATTATAACCCTTTGGCCCCATTACAACCTTGAATAAAGACCTCTTGATTTATGAAGTTGTATGATCTAAATAGTGGATAATAGGTGGACAAGCAAGCATATGGTAGAAGTGTTTTCATGAGATTGATTGAGTGTAAACACTTTACCACTACTTTAAAGAGTGAAAATCAAGAGAGTATCCCATGTGAGAAGTTGAGATTAAGTTTGAATATACACTATTTTGATTGAAATATGTTATGTTATTATTGGCTTAACTCAAACTATTTACATTCAAGCAAGATTTTTTGTGAATTTCTTTAAGCTATTGATTAGTTTTTAAGACTTGTCCAATGATTATCTCTAATTTATATTGGAAGGATTAGTTATAATTATTATTTTTAGTTTTTCTTATGTCTTCAATGTTTGTGGGTATCGTCCTAGTAAACCCTCACGAGACTAAACTCGTCCACTAGGGACACCTAGGGGTTTAAAGGCTTGTGTCACATGCTAAGTGCCACCGTGATTTCCTACGAAAATCGATTAGATTAGATTTTCTTATTTTATTTTTATTCAGTCGTTGCTAGGGACTAGCAACAATCTGAGTATGGGGGTGTGATAACTCGTATAATTATATAGTTTTTAGTTATGTTTTATTATTGTTTTGTGTCAAATACGAGTTATTATTGTTTAGTCTAATTGTGTTTATGATCTTTTATATTTTTATGTAATTTGGTGTTTTTCACAAGTTTCTTTGAGTGATTTCAGATTACTAGAATTAAGGGCAAATCCAGTTCAGTTCCAGTTCCGACACCTTTTTCCATATCAGCTATATCTCGAGTTTCACTGAAGCAATAAGGCTGCACTTTGTATCCCTGCAAAGCTAAGAGGCATATCTATCTTTTTCATGTTTTACACTTCTTGAAACGGAGTCGTTTTCCCTAGCGAAATCGACCATCAAGTTGGCTGATGTGCAATGACGTCTGTTCTGCACCGTTTTGGTATTTTGACCATATCTCCCGATCCACGTGCGCAAATGATCTGATTCCAACGGCTATGGATCCGTAACTGATAGGGGTATATTTTTCTAGAAGACCATTTTATCAGATCGAGCCTCCAACATTGAAAAAATCGACCATCAAGCTGGCTGATCAGAATTGTCATACAATATGACGAAAATTGTTAGAAAAATGCACCCACCTATTATACCTACCTTTGAAATTTGTAAAGCTTGTCTCTTGTCATTTAGCCCTCCAAAATGTGTATAAATAGAGGGCCTTGGATGAGTATTGAGATACATTGATACATTGGTAGGATAGCCATTGTAATAAAATTCTCTAAGTTTTCTTTTTCTTTCCTTTCTCTAGTTTTCTTTTTCTTCTTACATTTCTTTTCATTTTATTCATATCTAGTATGTGTTTCTAATCATATTGTTGAGGTGATGAGGTGAAGCTCTTGGTAAATGCTAAGGTTAGTCTCTTAAACATGAGCTAAAATGAATCATCATTTATAAACACTAGTATAGATAATATTTTCTTTTGGTTTAAAATCATACTTGCAAAGTAGAGATCTTGATTCATTATTGACAATGAAAATGGCACAGTAAATGCTTGGTTTCATAACCTTGATTTGTTGTAGACATATACCTTGGCATAAGGAATGCTTGGACTCTTTTTGTGAGTTTTGAGGACACCAAATGAACATAATATCATATGCTATGGACGTTGGACAATTTGGACTGAATTGCTAAACCTTCCGATTGGAACCTCCCTTATGTGTGGATTTCAATTGTGTAATAAAACAAGATTAATCTTAGCATAACACCAAGAGTGGATTCTCTAACCTCAACATCTTTTCTTATTGTTGTTTATATCTTGTTTAATTTCTTTTATGTTATTTTATTTATTTTGTTCTCTAATATCTTGTTTATTTTGTTTTGTTGTTGATTCCCTAATATCTTGTTTACTTTCTTTTTCTTATATATTTATAAACTTATACTTACTAATACGCTTCCCTGTGGTTCGACCTCGGACACCCGAGAATTTATTACTTGAACATAACCTGCACTTGGGTTTACAACTCTTAATTGAGTTACCATCAACCATTGTGAACGTTGATTTGGGAATGAATTGGTTGTGCTTCAAATTTATGAGATGTTGATGATTAAGTTCCTCCGATTATTATTTCTTCCGTGATATATTCCTTTTTGCGTTTTGCATCTGATCAATTATTTGTCATACCATACATTCATACATGCATCTTGGTAGCATCAGGTGGTATTCGTGACAAACATAGTCAGCATGATTTTTCTTTATATGCTCATGCACTAATTTGCTTATTACATACATCATGTTAGCATTAGGTCGCATTCATGACTCACATGGTCAACATGATTTTCTTTGTATATACTCTATGTCAATCATTCATTGTTTACATGCATCATAATTGACATCATGTTGCATTCATAATGTATATGATCATTCATTGGGAAATACGCTGAAATATACATGGTCATTCATTGCATAAATCCATGCGTTGATATGTTTATTCTTTGCTTGCAGCATTTAGCATCGTGATTGCATTTAATACATATATAGTCAACATGTTTCCACTGTACATGTCCATACATCATATTGTTTAGGCCTCACGTGCATCAAATTGCATTCATTACTCTCTTATCATGACATACATTTGGGGAAATAAAACAGAAGTTGGCTTGGCTTTAAGAGTCTTGAAAGAATTTCTATTTCAAATCAAAGGTATAAGAAGTACTGAGTACCCTTTTAATATAGGCCAGTGCTATGGAGAATGAACAAGTTGCCTGAATGGAAAGAATGGAAAGGATACAGGAAGAATTGCGAGAACAGCTGGCAAAGTCTCAAGTAGAATCTAAGGATAAGATAACTAAATTGATGGAGTTGATGTCCGTCGTAATCAAGGGAAAAGGATACCCTGAAAATTTTGCAGCAAGAGAAGGGTTAGAGACACAAAAAGGTTAGAGTGAGGTCATGATGTTGGATAGCCATAACACAGTTAATCCCGTCAACATCCTAAACTTAGATAATCCAACTGAACAGGTAAAATTGAAAATGGTTGAGTCGAATGAGGTTGAGTTGGCAGATTCCTAAAGGAAATATCAGTTGTTAGATGAAAGGCTCTAGGCAGTAGAAAGTACAGATGTATTTAGGAGTTTAGATGCAAAAGAACGATGTTTGGTCCTCGATTTAGTCATTCCTCATAAATTCAAGATCCCTGACTTTGTAAAATATGACGGGACGACCGATCCATCAGCCCATATCACTATGTTATGTCGGAAGATAACAAGTCATATAGATAATTATAAGCTTTTGATTCATTGCCTTCAGGATAACCTCAGTGGGTCCGCAATTAGGTTGTATGGTCAGTTGAGCAAGGATCAGATTCACTCTTGGAACGACATGGCTAGGGCTTTTCTAAACTAGTACAAGCATATGATCGACATAACGCCTGACCGTCTCATCTTGCAAAATATGAAGAAAACAGCTACTGAAAGCTTCAAAGAATATGCGCAGCGGTGGATGAGCCTAGCCGCCCAAGTACAATCGCCTTTAACTCAGAAGGAAACCACTGTCCTTTTTGTGAATACACTGCAGGCCCCGTACTATGATATACTTGTCGGCAACACCACGAAGAATTTTTTGGACATGGTAATTTTAGGGGAGATGATTGAGAATGCTATCAAGGATGGGAGAATTGAAAGAGAAAGAACATCCAATACCGAGAGAAATAGGGTATCTGAAAAGAAAAATGAAGGTACCCAAGTCGTGGAAGGCTTTACTCCACCTCCCTAATTCTCCTCGTATCAGCTGTTTTACTCTACCCTAAACAATGTCTCTCAAGGTGCTTATCCTTACCAACCAATGCCTACAACCGTGCCAGCATTTACATATGTCTATCAATCTAACACCCATGGGAATAATCGAAGGGGGCATAAAAAGCGAAAAACAAATCAGGTTGACCCGATTCCTCTGACATACAATGAGCTACTACCTCAACTCATCCAGAATCACTTTGTGACACCCATGTAATTAGAACCTTTAAAGCCCCCTTATCCGAGCTGGTATGATGCTAATGAGTGTTGTGGTTATCATTCTAGCAATCAAGGTCACTCAACAGAGAAGTGCTCGCTTTGAAGTACAAGGTCAGGGATCTCATCAAGGCTGGTTCGATAAGTTTTGAAGATGGGAAAGCCAAGTGTCATAAGAAACATGGTGCATAATCATATTAGGATTTTTGATGCATGTAATTCTATACATTGTGATGATGAAAACACTTCTCTCATGTTGACATCTACATGAAATAAATAAATTTTGAATTTAAATGTTTTCTGTTCATTATGTTTTAATAATAATTTGAATTTGCAAAAAAAATGAAACTTTGAGAAAATATTTTTTTGGTAAACAATAATAAGGGGTTTTCACGTGAAATAATGGACAGTCTCAAGAATATTGATGATCATTGTTAGAAATGACCTAACACTTTTCCTCTCTCTTTTAGGCTTTCCTATGCCTAAATCTTTTGAACCAAAACTACTTGAAAGACCTAATGCTTCAAGGAATATGAATAATTGAACCCCATAAAACCATTGTCATCACAAAATAAGCAAAGATGTAAATCCTAGTCTAGGCTATGAACAAAGGAACGAACTTTTTGAAATTTTTTCGAATTCCTTGAAATTCAAACAAATGAGACATTCTTTCAAGAATCAAGATTTTGGTAATTTGATGTGTGTCAAGATTGTGCTAAAACCATTCATGACCTTTTCCAATGACCATAAAATTTCAATTGCCCAAACATCACTTCATGATTGATACCTCCGGGCAAATGACCAAACCAGATTATCCCATGTCCCAGAGAAAACCCATTTTTAGGTCATTTTTCTTGTCTCTTCAAAAAACTCAGATTTGAAACTCAGCTTTTTTCAGTGTAAACCTAGACTTGCAATGTTCCTCGTAATGATACAAATTCCCAAAGTTGATCAAATTGGGGCATCATATGTAGAAATGATGGATACATGCTGAATAAGGATGGATTATTGCATGAATCATTGGGGGCATGTGAAAACAAAAGAAGAAAAAATTGGGATATCATGCATATGAGAATTTGGATGATTCCAAAGTGCAAAATGAAGTTTTGATTATCTAATTCCCCTGAAGATTGCTTTTCACTTTTTTCTTTGCTACTCCCCATCGTCCCTAAATTTCTTCTAATTTTGTCAAA
Organism: Fremontodendron californicum; assembly: GCA_030761205.1. NCBI lineage: Eukaryota > Viridiplantae > Streptophyta > Magnoliopsida > Malvales > Malvaceae > Fremontodendron > Fremontodendron californicum. The sequence goes on from JAULJL010000026.1 coordinate 6,782,233, forward strand.
TCATTCTGACCCAGATCTAAATGAACCGACTTGGGAAGAACAGATACAAAGTCTCTAGCCAAGTAGTCTCCCTTATCGACTTGATTTTTCTCTGACTCTATTCAGACCTCTCGGTATGTCTTGGAAGCAACTGTCACTGGTGCAAGATCTCGGTGTTCCATGACTACAATGAAAACCCCTCTGATGGGAATTCGGCTTAAGACAAACACTCCTAAATGATAATGATGCATGCGATGAAAACAAAGCAAAGCAAAACAAAACAAAAAGAAACGAGTCAGTACAGGGGTATAATAATCAAATCAATGTGATATTGAAATAAATAGCTAAATGTAAGAAATGTTCCTCTGAGTGTTCCTAACTTTGGTACCTCTAAAGGAAATTCGGCATGGCTTCGCCTAGGTTCACCATATGAGGTTGCATTAGGTTCTAAAAAGGCTCCAAATTGCTCCTCACTGTCGCCTGTGAAGGCTAGTGAGGCACCTCGATAAAAGCGGGTTCAATTTGTTAGAGTGTATTTCCCAGGCCTATACGGAGGTTATCACCTCACGAAAGCTTAGGTAGTCTACTAGTTCGAAAGGGTTTCGCTAGCCCATGCGGAGGTTAACACCTCATGAGAGCGTAGTTACTTTACTTCCACCTAAAGGACGGAACCCGGGCAGAGGCTCATGTTATGCAAATGCAAGTATAGTGTGTGAGGAGGAACAAACAAACCTTTCACCACCTATTCTATACCTTTATTCTAAATGCCCCAGCAATTTAATAAAGAAAAAGTAAATAATGTTAAACATTAGTTAAACAAAGAATAATAATGACATATAAAGCTGAATAAACAGAGAATAGTAAAAATATGCATGCACATGAGAATGAACATATTTAAAAATATTTGGTTATTTTCAAAAATTTCCTTATTAGAAAAAGGGAATTAAAAGTAAACACCAACCAAAACAGAAAAAAAAACGAGACTTTTGATAACACGCGAATAATTATAGGCCTGACTCTCTGAGTGTCCCCAGCGGAGTCGCCATGCTATCACAACCATCCTTTAAAGAAAGTGTCCGAAATTAATTTGCCCCCGTCGCAGGGACAATCCGGCTTTCGTTAAAGGAGTGTGACATTGGAAGAAATAGATGAAAAGATGACTTAATTCCTCTTGAAATAAAAGGTTGAGGGTATGGAAACGACCTCAAAAAAGAAATGGAGTCGCCACCAACCTTTTTTGGCTAGGTGTGATTGGCCACCTATTAAAACCAATTTTTTTATAAAAACATTTTAAAAATAATTAAAACATTTTTTAAAACCAATTTTGAAGTCTGAGCTTTAAACCAGAGAAAACAAATGTGGGTTCGGGAGTCGGTTACATGCGAGGAAGGATTAGCACCCCCACAATGCCCGTATAAAACAGTACCTTATTACTCGTGTGTTATCTTGAGTCTCGGTAAAAAGTCGATTTTAAAATTGGTGTTTGTGAATAATTCCCTTAAAAATTCTTAATTTATTTGAATATGGTCCAGAATTTATGAGCCTAAAATTTCCCATATTTTTCGACAAACTCGACAAAACATGGAATTTTCCTTGATTTTGAAATTCTCCGAATCACCTTTCTTTGAAAAAGATATTCCGTCATTAATGATAATTGATGAAATTCTCTCCGGCAGACCCAACAGAGAACTCATGAATTATTTTAATTCGGGAATAATCTTGATTATAAAAAATATTAATTGTTTTCCATGTATTTTAGAATTCATTGAAAAATGGCCATGAATATGCAAAAATGTTACCAACATAAAAATAAAATAAACATGCATATTTATCATGGCATGGCACATATTTTCTTATGGCATGGTAAAAGAAATAATGACATGGCATGCTTGACATGGCAAAAATCTGAATGACATGGCATAAGGAAATGAATGACATGGCCAGTGAATGAATGACTTAGCATACTCTAAATGATATGGCACATAAATGAATAACATGGCATATGAATGACATGGAAAATTCTAAAGGATTATGACATGCGAATGAATGAAATGGCATGTAAATGAATGACACGGCAAATGAATGCGAATGAATGACATGGCAAATTCTTGATGAATGGCATGGCATATGTATGACATGGCATGTGAATGAATGACATGGCGTATGAATGAATAACATGGTAAATTCTTGATGAATGGCATGGCATATGAATGAAATGGCAATATGAATGACATGGCATATGAATGACATGCTATATGAATGACATGACATAATCTAGATGACATGGCATATGAATGAATGACATGGCATAATCTAGATGACATGGCATGTGAATGAATGACATGGCATATGCGAATGAATGACATGGCATATGAATGACATGGCAATGTGAGTGACATCGCATGTGAATGAATGATGGCATAATCTAGATGACATGGCATGTGAATGAATGACATGGCATAATCTAGATGACATGGCATGTAAATGAATGACATGGCATACTTGACATGGCAAGATCACAAAATGACATCATCATAAAATATTCATCATCACACCATGATCTCATGCACACATCATTATTTGCAATGGATTATTCGTGTGAGGAATCATATAAATAGCATGTGTCGAAAAATATTACCTTGCTTCCCGGCAAACCCGACAAAACTTGGAAAATAATTCTTTCATATGATATTTACATGGTTCCGAGTAAAACGAAAACCATACGTTTCGATTCCATAAACATGTGCACTGAATAATTTCCTAACCTCCCCGGCAAACCCGACAAAGATTGGGAACTAATTCTCGCCAAATGTTTAGAAAACCGAAAAATACGTTTTTATACCAAATTAAGTAAAAGCATTTTTAAATATGCAATGCATGAAGATGTATTTCTTTCTTAAAGTAAGGACATCCGTATACCTAAACAGGTATCTGACTACCTTGGGAAGAGACTTAAATTGGATTTTCAAAATCAAAAGACTTTGGGCTCGAATTTTAAAAAATTGGAATTTTTTTGGATGAAAAAGGCCTCATGGCCGAAGCCCCTCTTTAAAAAGCTTTATTTTTCCTAGTTTTGAAATCCGGGTTGACCACCCTTGACCCGACTTTTATAAAATCAAAATTTATGATGGAAATGACTTGGAAATTAACCTAAGACAGTAACCACTGTCCCAAATCAGCCCCCTCTTTGTATCCTAACAAAACAGAAAATTACTAGTTCTTAAAAAAACAAATCTGACTCTCATAGGCAGTTTTGTAAACCTTTTTTTTTTCTCTTCCAAAACATTTCATAAAAAATCTATAAAAGTTAGGGTAGACCTATAATATGTTGATCTCCGTTGGAAAAAATTAGCTTCATTTTTGGACCAAGGATACCATGATCGAATTTTTACCAAAGTCAAGACAATGAGTTAAAACTGCTTTGCTAAGAACCATTTTTTCAACCATGATAAAAAAATCTAAGAATCATGGAGAAAAAAAAATCAGCGCATCCCCTAAATGAGAACTGCTATGGTAAAAAAATCATTTTATTTTGACCATGGAAGAGTAGTGAAAAAAAATGCCAAATTCAGAATACCCAATCTAAACTATCACTCTCTCAACTAGTAGAGGCAAGGGATTTTTGGCTTGAGATCATTAGTTGATCTTGGCCAAAATCCTAGTTGAAATGTCATGAAATGCATGATTTCACAGCCCACAATCAATGACAATAGATCAATCATGAATCCAAAGATGAACACAACCAACAAGCAAGAAAAGATCAAGCAAGAAGAAACACAAAAACACCTAGAGGGATTCGGCTAATGCTACAAAACATGCAAAAAAAAAATTGTCAACTTGGTTATTTGATAAAGAATGAGAAGTAAAGGATAGAAAACCTTTAAACTTTATTTTTGAAAACCTTTTTATTCAACAAAACGTTAATAAATCACATGAACAAAAAGAGAAGAAAAAGAATCACAACATCAAAGAAAAATATTAAAGAAGAAGAAAGAAAGAGATAGCTACCTAGCTTTTGCTTTCCAAATCAAAGTTGCCAAATTCTTCTCTTCTCTTCTCTTCTCCTCTCTTTTCTTTTTATTCTTTCTTTTCTCTCAAGAGTGAAAATGCCTTAAGAAAAAAATGAATCCTCTCCCTTTCTTTGGTATGGCCGGCCCTTGGTATATAGTGAGAGGGAGTGCTTTTATTTTTTAGCCCTTGGTCATGATTCACATGCTCCTCCAACATCTCTTGCCACATGGCCAAAAAATGTTCCCCTTAGCATGGTGTTTTCCTTAAAAATAGGGTGCTTGTCCCCCATTTGCATGATGCTTCCCTTAGAAACAGGGTTTCCTAGCCTCCCATTGGCCAACAATGCCACCTAGATTATTTTTGTCTCATATCTCTACAAAATATCTAGGCCACTTGTCAAGAATATATGGCCTCCTATTAAAATATCTTCCTATGTGGCATTTTTAATCCTACTTGGCATCACCTCCTAGCCTTCACATGGCTTTGCAAATTAGAGAGCTCCAATTGGTTTAAAATGCCATGTAGGCAAAGTAGTGGAGAATCTTGTCCCCTTAAAAATGTCATCTTGCTATCCATCCTTGGTCCTTTGATCCATGATGATGACACTCCCTCCCTTTGATCAGCTGCTGGCTGAAAATGGCTTAGAAATTTCCAGGCCATTCATATATATTTTTTTTTTTTTGCAAAATGGCCTTTTTCGGTTTCTTTGATAAAATTGCATTTTGGCCCCCAAACTTAATTTAATTGCAAATGTACCCCAATTTCAGATTTTTCTTTTCCACCTCATCCCGTCCAATATAAAACTTAGTTCTGGAGGTTTTCACATTTTTCCGAGCTCATTCTCTATTTTTCCCGGATTTTCCTCTAAAGTTTCGGTTTAGTGCCTCCCAAACTTTGTCTTTTTCATTTTAGCTTCTATTCCGAATTTTTCTTCTCCAATACCTTCCAAAAAATATAAAACTCAGATCTGAAAGTTTTCATAATTTTCCAAGCTCGGATTCTATTTTCCCGGATTTTCCTCTTGAAATTTCTGGTTAGTGCGCCCGAACTTCACCTTTTTCATTTGAGTTTCGATTTCGGATTTTGTTTCTCCAATACCTTCCATAAAATATAAAACTCAGATCTTGAGTTTTTCATAATTTTCCGAGCCCGTTTCCTATTTTTCCCAGAATTTTCTCTCAGAATTTCGGATTAGTGCACCTGAACTTCGCCTTTTTCATTTGAGCTCCGATTTCGGATTTTCTTTCTCCAATCTCTTCCATAAAATATAAAATTCAGGTCTGAAAGTTTTCATAATTTTTTTGAGCTCGTTTCCTATTTTTTCTAGAACTTTCCCTCGGAATTTTGGATTAGTGCACCTGAACTTTGCCTGTTTCATTTGAGCTCCGATTTCGTATTTTCTTTCTCCAATCTCTTCCATAAAATCTAAAATTCAGATTTGTAAGTTTTCACAATTTTCTGAGCTCGTTTCCTATTTTCTCAGAATTTTCTCTCGAAATTTTGTATTAGTGCACCCGAACTTTGCCTTTTTCAATTGAGCTCCGATTCCGGATTTTTCTTCTCAAATACCTTCGATCTGATATAAAATTCAGATCTGGAGGTTTTCATAATTTTTCGAGCTCGGATTCTATTTTTCCCAGATTTTCCAAGATTGCCCTTTAACACCCAGAACCTCGGTTTTACTCAAAACGGGTCTGATTCTCGAATTTTCTTTTTCCACTGCCTTTGTTATATATTGAATTGGAGTTGGTCCAAAAATGCCCAATTTTTACAATCGAATTCCTCTCCAATTTAGTTTTTCCTTTTCCAATATCGAGAATTTTCTCATTTTTTCTCCAACCGGCTCTTCCTTGGGATCCACTTCAAACTGGGACTTGGGATATTTTTGTTTATTTATCCTTTATCAACTGGGGCTTCAATTTCACCGAAACAGACCATCTCTGTAGTTTTCCACAAATTTGTGAATTTTCCTATTTATTGATTAAATCCTTATTTTCCTATTTTCTCTTCAAACCAATTCTTCTTTCAACTCCACATCAAAATTGGACCTTCCACTATTTGTAGTTACTGATCTTATTCATTTTGGGACTTCCAATTTGATCGTTTACGCATTCTTCCCCAAATTTGCCAAATTAGGTATTTCTCTACACTAAATTTCTACAACTCGTCTTCCAAACTCTATATCTTTCGTTATAAACCACATATTATCAAAATTCTGTCACCATTGTTCAATTAAACTTCGAATCTTGATTTTGACTGAGGGTTGACTCTTTTAATGGTTGACTTTTTGGGTTTGACTTTTTTGAGGTTAACTTTTTCCGAGTTGACTTTTTGTGTTGACCTCCAAAATGAAGTCTTGGAGAGCCATCTGTGGAATGGTGGAAGTCTCTCTGCATTCCGGGGAGTTGAAAAGAGAATTTGCCCGGTTTAGGAGGCTCAAACAAAATTAGGTGTCTACAACTGGAATTAAAAACCATGAGTTAGATTGGAACTAATATCCATGTAAATAAAGTTACCAAGTAGGCTTTACCAATCATAGTTAATTTTAAAAAGAAACGTGAATTGTCAAGCGCATGACTTTATGAGCAAACATTCTCTCAATTATAGATCCTATTATTTTGTGCTTCGTGATGTAAAAGTAAATAATATATTGATATTTGCATAACTGGAATAGAACCATTTGGTGGTTGTTTTCTTCTGGACAATTGTATGGTATCTTAAACTTTATTCTATTTGGTAAGAAGGAAAAAAAGAGAAAAAAGTTTTAATCTAATGGTTGAAATATAATAGCCATGTCGCTATATAGCTACATTACAACAAATCTTTTCTTTAGTGGTATTTTTACAAATTAGTGGCGTTTATAAAAAAGCCGCCACAATGGTCATCTATTACCACGCTGGAGAGTCTAGTGGCGTTTTGAACGAAAACGCCACCAATATTATTAGCAATTGTATCAGCATTCCCGACATTTCATGAACTCCTTAACCTCTATTTTTGATTTGTATAGCAGCAGTTATGACAAGAATTTCCACTATATCACTGTGTTTATGACCTACAAGCATCGATACATAGCGCTACTTATGACAAGAAACTCCATTATAAAGCGGTGATATGATCTTCAAACCTCTCTATATAGCAACGATTAAAACAAGAAACGCCACTATATAGCGGCGATTTAGACAAGAAACGCTGCTATATAGTGGCGATTATTAGCTAAATCGTCATTCCAAGACTCCTGACCTCTTCATGTCTTTATTGATTAATTTATTATGAGATAATATCATGACCTTATTAATTTTTAAACTTATAGTTTTTATTCAATATTAATTAGTTGAAGATTTATTATTAATAATTTTGCATTACTAAAAACTGAGTTAAATAATATAATTGAACATAATTTATAATTAATGCATATTATTATTGAATTTCTAATCTAGAATTATATTTTGATAAATACAACTCTTTTGATGCTATTATCAAAACTGAATATCTTCTTTAGTTGTCTAACATTGTTTTAACTTTTGATTAAAAAATAAAAATATATATATTATATTAAAATTGATGATTAAAGTTTTTTTTTTATAAAAACATATTTAATGACAATTTATTATTCTTGTTTTTAGTATTAAATTCGAGTTATTATTGGTTTTTGATCTGGTCGATCTCGAGTTTCGATCATTTTGGGTTTGAGTTTTTTCTGGTTTGAACTATTTCAGGCTCGAATAATTTCCTATCCGGGCCATTTCAGGTTCGAATTTTCTTTAATTCAGGTCCTTGACCTGTTTGATTAAATCAAATTTGGACAAGTTCAAATTCGAGTTTTTTGGATGAACTTTAGGATTTAGATTCATTTTGCCACCTCTACATGTACATAGTTGGACAAATGAAACTAATAGATACAATCTCTTCACTACCTCACTCACTCTATCGTGATCTCCTTCTCTCTTTCCTTAAATATCAGAGAGTATATCATGAAAAAAACCTCTGCTGCCTTCCTTATTTTTGCAAGACCTGATAACCATTCCAACCTCTGAACGAGTCCTCACTAAATGTCTAGACCCATATCCAGAAACATCTTAAAAGACAGCAAAAACATACATATTGAAATAAAATAAAATGGTTAAAAAGGTTGCTTAAAAATGATAAACACTATGAAATTCCAAAGTCAAAAATAAATTTATATGATCGAATGAAATTTGCCTCTCAAAATTTAAAAAAAAAAATATATATATATATATATATACATATGATGAGCCATGGGTGAATTGTAAGTGGTCAATGTCCTCCACCCGCTCCATGGTTGAGAGATACTTGTTTAGGTGGATTTGAAAGTGCAAAAATTGCCAACAAAGCGCTAATGGCGGCCACAATAGAGCCCAAACAAATGCTGGTAAGTTTCCGCCCCCAAATGTTGCATCAAAAGGTCCACTAACAATTGATATAACATCTGTCACATTTTCCAAATTAAGCCAATTAATTATATATATATATATATATATTTATGAATATGAGTATAACAATGACAAAAAATATTAAATATTTCCTTTCTTAAGTGAAAATTTAACAAATTCATGTTTGAAGGACATAATAGAAATTAAGAGTTCATCATTGATACACTTATAGTGAAATTGTTTTAAGTTCACAAACAGGTTAAGAGGTTGTCTCATGCCACACTTTTTTTAATTTTTTTAAAATACATTAGGGGTATGTGTCACCCTATTAACCCTACTTGTACAATCTAATAGTCTTAATATCAGTAAATATGATAACTTCTATAGGAATTAATTATGAATTTTGCTTAATTTTGCTTTCCTTTCTCCCTAAAGAGAATCTAATCTAATGTAAAGTAAATGAGCAGAGCAATTTTTACCTGTGGAATAACTATTGACAAGTTTACCACTCCCAAGGAAAGCCCTACAATTTTTAGAGCATCAAAATTAATAATTAAAAAATTACAAGCATAGCCACCAGAACAAGCAACAAGCAACAATAATTACCTTGACCACCACCAGTGGTTGAGCAATAGATGGATGCTAAAGCGAATGGAATGCTGAATGTTACCTGCATAAAACACCACAATAAGTTACTATTGTTACAGTATATATTTTGGTGTTTTTTGTTTTTATATATATATATATATGATTCATACTTAATTTGTAAGTCCACCCTTGATAAATGACTTTGATTAATGTTTATACGTAAGAAAAGGCTAAACAATTCAAAACTATCACAGTATGAGCAAGTCAAATAGAAACATAAACATTGTGTCTTTGAAATTAAGGGTTTTTAATAGGTGCGACACTCTTTTAAGATTAAGATTGCATTCATGGTAATATTTTTCATTATATAGAATAGTTGATATAGAGTTAATGTAATAATTTTAATGCAATGAAAAAGAATTTCTCAATATGATAATCTTAAAAAGTACACTTTAAGATAGACTTATTCATGGATTGGATGACCAAACATGCTTACAGGTCTAACCAGATTTTGGTCAAGCTTTGGACAGAAACTTTCAAATTGAGACCTAGCTTGAAACAAGAAAGTGTTTTATTAATAAAATTATTTTTAATTAAATTTTAATTTTAAATGGATTTACAGTATTAAGTATTAATATAATTTATTTTAATATTTTAATAAAATGGGCTTTAGCAAAGTAGAATAGAGCTCAAGCCTGAGCTCGACATTTAGAGGTGCTAACTCAATCTGACTCATGAATATGTCTACATATGATATTTATTAATAAAATTTGAAAATTAATACTATTATTTTCTCTTTAAACAATTATTTATATATTTGTTTTTTAAATTAATTAATTCAATTTTTTATTCAAAAATTGAATTGATCAAATTTTAAACTAAATTAGTACACATTTATGTAAAGAGCAAAGAACTAATATGAAAGGAAACTAACCGCAAGTGGAATACCCAACAATCCAAACACAGCCAAGGCAGAGCTTTTGATGTAGCTTGGAGGGGCTAAGATTTGAGGTCCATTTGTAGCTCTCCAAGACACGGCAACCTTGGTGATCCACATTGTCCCTACCAAGCATGCAGCCAAAATAAAGTTCACTACAACCCACAAATTCTTAACCCCACCAATCAAACGGCTAACAGGCTCCAATCCCAACGAAGCAAACCCCAACACAATCGAGTTAACCATCAAACCCAATGCACCCGCGCACACTCTATCGTCGTACAATTTTTCTTCAGCTGCATTGCCCCCACATTCCCTCCATAAACTTCTTTTCCCATCCAGTCAGTATCGTACAACAGGAATGAAACCAGGCGATCCAATTAAGGCAAGTGACGAGAAACAAGATCCACATTGGCTTCTTCATGGTCTTGAATGCTGTCACCAACTCCCCAAAGAAAGGGCAGATGATTTTATTTCATCTTCTTTTAGAACATCCTTACCTGTTAATGGTGTCTCTTTCACAGTTGTAATCGCGGTTATTGTCACCGACAAGAGTAAAATAATATCAATGATGAAGCGAGTTTTGAGGTTTGCACAGTAAACATCACATGCAATCGTTTTTGTGAAAGGGAAGATTTTATGGAGATGTGAATAGGAACCGACTGCGTAACCCAAAATGTTTCCAACAACCATGAAAAAAGAGTACCATGCATTTGAAATTCTGATTCTTTTATGATCATTTGCTGAAAGGTCAGCAAGGAAAGCACGACATGGACCTTGTAACATGTTGTTAGCCACATCTAGAATCCAAAAACCTGTAACGAATATAGCAACTGCTGTTGGCTTAGTGGATATTTCCAGTGAATCACCAGCTCGGTGCCCTATGTCTTTGGCAAAGCCAATGAGGAATGTAGACATCTAATTTTGTCCGGACCACTAAAACAGGTATGTTTTCTTCCTAAATTGATGTTTTCGAGTGTAAAAAGACTGTTTTCATCCTGCAGCTGGTACTACAAGACTTAGTTTAAGAGGGAGAGCATAAAAAGTCAAACTTGAAAAAAGTCAACCCCAGAAAAAGTCAACCTCGAAAAAGTCAACCCCAGAAAGTCAACTGCTGAAAAAGTCAACCCACTTTCAAAATCAAGATTTTAAGTTCAATTAAAAAATGGAAAAAGAATTTTTATAATCTGAGGTATACATTGAAAGTTATGGAGTTCGGAAGTTGGCATTTGGAGATTCAGTAGAAAGGAAAGCCTAATCCGAGAAATTTGAGGAAAAGTGCTTAAACGATCAAATTGGTCGAAATTGAAGGTTCCAAATGAAAGATAAGCACTGACTACGGGTAATGGAGAAGCCACTTGCAAGAAAAACTGAAAGAAAAGTTAATCTGGGAAAAAACCGAGAATTAGGGTTTTTAGTGGATTTCAGTGAAATCGGGAAGAATCACGGAAATGGCCCGACTTGGTAAGACCAAAGCCCCCAATGGATGAGGAATGATTAAAAATGGATAGCGCAAGGCTCAGCTTGAAGAAAATCTAAAAATCAGACTTGTTTTGAGCAAAACCGGGTTTCGGAGGCAAAAGGGCAAAATTGGAAAATTTGGGAAAAATAGCAAATGGACTCCGAAAATTCTTAAAATTTGTCAATATCATTCTTAAATCATTTGAGAGAGGTTGGCGAAATAAAATCTTGATTCGGAGTTCGTTTCCAAAATGTCCAAATCCCGGGCTTCTTATGTAGTAATTCAAAAAGGAAAATCCCGAAAAAATAGCAAATGAGCTCCAAATCTTCTAAAAAATTGTAAATCTCATTTTTAAATTATTTGGAAGATATTGGAAAAATAAAATCTTGATTATGAGTTCGTTTGCAAAATGGCCAAAAGCCGGGCCTCATATGCAATAATTCAAGAAGATAAATCCCGGAAAAATAGCAAATGGACTCCAAAAATTATTAAATTTTGCAAATATCACTTTTAAATTATTTGGAAGATATTGGAAAAATAAAATCTTGATTCGGAGTTCGTTTCCAAAATGGCCAAATCCCGGGCCTCCTATGCAGTAATTCAAGCCGATAAATCCTGACAAAATACCAAATGAGCTCCAAAAATTATGAAAACTTCCAGATCACAATTTTAAATTATTTGGAAGATATTGGTGAAGAAAAATCTTGATTTGGAGCTCGTTTAAAAAATGGTAAAATGTGAGGGCATAAAAGGGCAATTTTGGAAGAACAAATCCAAATAAATAGGAAACGGACTCGGATAATTTTGAAAACTTCCAGAACTCAATATTTTATTATTTTGGAAGTATTAAAAAAAGAAAAAATGAATTTGGAGTCCATTTGATATTTATTTGCATCCGGGGGGCAAAACGGTCATTTCACCCAAGCAACCGAAAAGGGCTACTTTCGGCCTTTCAAAAAATTAGAGTTTGGCTGGAAAAGAGAAGTGCTGGCCTACCAAGGCCCAAAGGAAGGAGGAAGCTTCTGATTTTGCAATCAAATGGCTAAAATCAAGAGTTAGTTAAAGATTCTCTTTGATCAAGCCATGGTGATTAAGCCACATAGGCCAAGAGAGATGTCAACATTATTCTTGAACAGCTGTAATTTGAGACAGCTGAGATGCTAATCTAAGGGTGATAATTTCATGATTTTTCACCTTGAATTATTAGCCATTTGATGGAAAATTGGTTACAAAAAAAATGACAACATCCTTGAGCATTTTAAGGGACCATTCGGCCAGCTCTAGGGGGGTTCAGAATTTGCAATTTTCATCTTCATTTTATTGAGTTCTTTTGGTTTTTTACTAGGTTTTTCTCTCCTTGGTTGAAAGCAAAAAACAAAAGTTTAGAAAAGAAAGGAAAGGAAAGTTTGAAGAGATAAAGCTTGAAATGTAGCTTCTTCAGGTTGCTCTTGAGCACCAACTCTTGCACTTTCTTGATTTTCCATTCTTGTTTTTGCTATTTTGATTATTATTTGGTGAGTTTCTATTTTAAATAAATGTTTTTTATTGTTCTTCTTAAGTTCTTCCTTCATCTCTTTCTTAAATATATTTTTTACAATTTTTTCTTATAATATACTCACCATAGCCGAATGGCCTACATTATTTATTTAAGTTTCTGTTTTGGTTTATGTTATCATATTGTTTATGTTATTTTCTTTGATATTGATGTTTTAAATGTTATGTTATTTCATATACTTGAGTTATATTTTAATTTGGTTGCTTTGTTTGTTGTCATTTATGATTTAAATACTATATTCTTGCATTTTTAATTTTCTGTTTTCATGATGTTTAAATTCGAGCATGTTTTAAATTTAGTATATCAAGTGTTTGTGGAAATGCTTGTGTGGCTTTTGCATGATTTGAGTTTTGTATCTTAGTTGAGCATGTTTTAGATTTAGTATATTAAATGTTTGTGAAAATGCTTGTGTGGTTTTTGCATGATTTGAGTGTTCTATTTTAGTTGAGCATGTTAGTATACCATGTGTTTGTGAAAATGCGATGCTTGTTAGAGCTTGAGGCCATTTGGCTACTCCATGTGTTTTGCATTGTGTGTTGCATTTTTTGCCATGTTAGTTAGTAGGTTTTTGCATTTGCATGACATTTGATTTAGTTGAGCATGTTAGTATACCAACTGTTTGTGAAAATGCCATGTTTGCTAGTCACATTATTCCATTCGGCCACCCTTGGAATTTTTGCATTTTATGTGCATTCTTGCCATGTTAGTTGATAGGTTAGCATTTGCATGATATTTGTTTGAATTTTTTGCTTAAGCATGCTTTATGTTTGTGAAAATGCCATGCATATTTTAGTTATTAGGTTTGGTTTATTTGCCATGCATGTTCATGCATTTTAGGTCTAGGTTGCATTAAATGCCATGCAAGTTCATTTAGGTCTAGGTCACTTTATGAATGCCATGCATTTTTTCATGACATTTAGGTTTAAATCCATGCATTTCATGCATTATGTTTGTTGTATTGTTTCATGCATTTCATGTTCATGCCACTTGAATAATGACTTAGGCCAATTAATGGTTCAAAGTCATGCTCTCTTGAGCACACTTGTGGTAGATTAAAGTTTGTCAAATTGATTATTCTACCTTTATGATTTTTTTTACTTATCCAATTTTTATCTAACATTCAAAAAATCCTAGCTACTGTTTGTGAGCTATTTTATGAGTTTCAAATATTTTTACTTTGATGTTTAAATGATTTTATCAAAGGCAAAAATGTGTTTTGACAAAACAGTTTTTTCACCCAGTACTCGTACATTTCCGATTTTTCTGGGAATTCATATTTAATCAGAAAATTAAGACGCTTTTTACCCATGTAGTTTCACATATCCTGAGTCTCCAGTATTTTTTGCAGAATTTTTTGAATTTTTAAAAATAGGGTAAAAAATCGTGGCTTAAAACTGGATAGTGGAGTCAGAATTGAATTTGAAGAAAAATCATTTTTCTGTTTTGGTTAAGTTATTTAGAGTGGGCTGATTAAGAGGGTTAGCTACTGACTTAGGGTAGTTTCTCAGCCTTTTTAAACTCTAAAAATGGTTTTTCAAATCTCGGGTTAAGGGTAGTTAAGTCCGGATTTTTAAACTTAGGAAATTAGAGCCATTTAAAAAAGATTTAGCCCAGTTTTTACTTTTAATTCAAGATTTTCCAAATTGTTTTCAAACAATCACAAAGTATTTCGGTTTTAGAATATTTAATTTGACATATTTTCCTAAGGTAGCCGGATATCTTTTTAGATATACGGATTTCCTTAATTAAAGGGAAAAATACATTTCATGCATTGCATTTTTCATATTCATGCATTTTATATAATATATGATTCTTGCTATAATAATTTCTATGATATTGTTATGAATTTGAGTTATGTTATATTGTTTATTGTATGATTTGGAATATTTCATGATATCCTATGCTTTTTATTTAGTTATTTTTTTATCTTATTTAGTATGTGTTATGTTCATGCATTATTATTTTTATTTTTATTTTCATGCATACATATTCCATGTTATTTAAATTATATGCCATATCATTCATATTTGTCATGACATTTAAATCATTTCATTTCATTTAGAATATATTATGTCATCTAGAATATTTTATTTCATTTAGATTATATCATATGACTTAGGATATTGCATTTCATGTAGAATATATTATATTACCTAGGTCATTTCATTTCATTTAGGATATATTATGTCATCTAGAATATTTTATTTCATTTAGATTATATCATATGACTTAGGATATTGCATTTCATATAGAATGTATTATGTTACATAGATCATTTAATTTCATTTAGAATATATCATATAACTTAGGATATTTCATTTCATTTAGAATATGCTAAGGCATTCAAATCATGTCATGTCATTTAGGTTGCATTATATTATTTAGATTTTACTATGTCATGCATATACATATTCATTTCTTTTAAATGTTTTCAAAAAAAGATAATGGTTTTCAATAAAATAAAGATATTCCCGAGTTAAAATAATTCATGAGTTCTCTGCCGGGTTTGCTGGGGAGGATATCATCAATTATTATTAATAACGGAATATCTTCTTTAAAAAGAGAATGATTCGGAAAATTTTCCAAAATTAATAAAAATTTCTATATTTTGCCACGTTTGTTGGGGAATATAGGAAAATTTTGAATTTATAAATTCTGGATCATTTTCAATTAAAAATGGAATTATTTTTCTTTAAATTGGGAATTAACTTGAAATACTAAATTTAAAATCGATTTTTTAACGTGACTTGAGATAACACATGATTAATAAGGTACCGATTTATACGGGCGTTGTGGGGGTGCTAATCCTTCCCCGCACGTAACAGACTTCCAAACCCGCTTCTTTGATTTCTCTGGTTTAAAACGCAGACTTGAAATTGGTTTTTAAAATATTTTAATTAATTTTTAAAATATTTTATAAAACCGGTTTTAATAGGTGGCTGATCACACCTAGCTAAAAAGGATTGGTGGCGACTCCATGTCTTTTTCTAGGTCATTTTCAAAACCTTCATTTTTCTAGAGGAATTAAGTCAACTTTTCCTCGGTTTTTTTAATGTCACGCTTAACGAATAATAAAGTCTTGCGATGAGACTTGTTATTTTTTAGGTTGCGACAGCTTGGCGAATCCACTGGGGATAGTTAGAGAGTCAGGCCTAGAAATTAGACGTGTGTTATCAAAGTCTCGGTTTTGTTGGTTTAATTGGTATTTAATTTTAATTCCCATATTTTTTATAAATAAAAGGGAATTTTGAAAATAAAAAAATATTTTAAATATGTCCATATTTCATGTGCATACATATTATAATTGTTCTCTGGTTATTTTGGTGCATATATTTATTTATTGATTAATTGATGATTTATGTTGTTTAATCTTGTTGGGGTATTTAGAATAAGGGATATAGAATAGGTGGTGAAAGGTTTGTCATTTCTCCTTACACACTACACGTGCATTTGCATATCATGAATCCTATACCCGGGTTCCGTCCTTTTAGGTGGGAGTAAAGTAACTAAGCCTTCGTGATTAACAATCCGCATGGGCTAGTGAAACACTTCCGAAGTACTAAATTACCTAAGCCTTCGTGATTAACAATCTGCATGGGCTAGGGAAATAGACTCTAACGAATTGAACCCGCTTTTATCGGGGTGCCTTCCTAGCTTCAACGGCGACAGTGAGGAACAATTTGGGGCTTTTTAGAATTCATTCACTTTCATATAGTAAACCTGGGCGAAGCCATGACGGATTTCCAATTAGATATCCCGAAGTTAAGAACACATGGAGAAATATTTTCAATCCTTTTACCTTCTATTCTACTTTCCGAATAAGTTTATTTTTTCGGACAATGATGAACGTACATCACAATGTCCGTAATAAATGTTGATATTTCATCCCCGGGGTGTCATAATGCTGAAATTTTGTTAGCATCCTTAGGGTAATTATTGCTTTGAATTATATATTTTTTTTTGTATTATTCATATTTATTTGCGTTACTAATTCATTTTCTTTTTGTTGTTTTCCTTTGTTTGTGTTTCTTTTGCATTCTTGCCATCATTTTTGCACATTTGAAGGTTATTGGTCTCGGGATATTATTCAACCAAAAGGGCTTTCATGGAGGGTCAGAGTGTCTCAGTGGTCGAGAAACATTTAGAGGTTAGGAAACAGTCCGAGAAAGTTCAACGGGATAATGGGGATTGTTTGAAGATGAGATATGTGTCAGCATTGCCAGCCGAGGTTGATCTTATTATCAAGCAAAATGATCTCCGGGATTTGATTGATATATGGAATCAGTGGAATATATCGGAAAAAGAAGCCTTCACTCAGACATATGGGGACATAGCTCTGTTAGCTCAGGTTAAGGTCAGTGGTGAGGTGATCCGGGCTGTGGTACAATTCTGGAATCTCGCTTGTCGGTGTTTTACTTTCTACCAAGAGGATATGACTCCAACCATAGAGGAGTACTCGACCTTGTTGCATATTGAGAATGTTATTCCCGATCGTATTTATTTGAAGGATACAAAGATACCGGGTTTCAAGAAAAAGGTGTCGAAGATTTTGGGAGTGGAAAGAAATTGGGTAGAAAGCCATGTTGTCCAAAAAGGAGTAAGCTACTACAAATCATGGGACATTTTACGGGCTTTAATCCATAGCCATTCAAGCAAGGAGACAGTTAGGAATATTTTTGCTTTGGCTATCTATGGTTTAGTTATCTTCCCGAAAACATTAGGGTATGTGGATGTGGCGATATTTGATGTTTTCGAGAGGCTTGAGCAAAGGATAAACCGAGCCCCGGCAATCATAGCAGAAAAAATCCGATCCCTGAATTTTTGTAGACGAGAAGGCAAAGGTCATTTTCCAGGTTGTATACAGCTCCTCTACATATGGGTTCAGAGCCATTTCTGTAAACAGGAGAATTTTCCTCTTCGTTCATATTGGAAATCTTTTGCACCAATTGGTGAATTTCTTAAGAGGGATTGGCTTGAGAATAGGACTGAGGAGCAATGGATCAATATATTCTGGAATATCAGGGCTGAGATGATAGTTTGGAGAGCTCCATGGATAGCTCCTATACCGACATTGTATAAATGCGGAGATAAAACCTCTGTTCCATTGTTGGGAGTATGGGGAGGAGTGAGCTATGCACCACTGCTAGTACTGAGGCAATCAGAATCTCGTCAGTTTACTCCAATGACTCATGACCTTGGTAATTTGGAATTTGCTTACGGAGAAGATGGATATTCGGGAAAGGTCCGTGAGATTGTGGTGGCATGGAAGGAAACTCATCGGGTTGAAGTAGCTAGATATGTTGATATCGTCACACCTGACTACCTGACAAGGAGGAAATCAAGGGTTAATGATAGGTTGTTGACATCGGATGGGGAAGAAGTTCGGCATTTGAGTTCGCCTCCCAAGGAAGCGCCATCAGAGTTAGAAATTGCAAGGGCGAAATTTGAAAAAGAAAAGGCTCGGATGAACAAGGAGATCGCCCTACTGCAAGAAGAGCTCGAGGACATGAAAGATCGGGAGGTAGCCCGAGAAAAAGAAAAGGAAAAGATCAAGAGAGAGCGGGACACGGTTCAAAGTGATATTCAGGAATTACACTTGGAGAACAAGATGTACTGTTTCGAGCTCAAATTCGAGGGGACTCTCAAGACTTCTGAAGAATGGGAAGAAGAAGTCAAAAAACCTCAAGAAGGAGAAGAACTATTGGGCAGAGAAAGCAAAACACGAGGAAGCCCGAGCCAATCAATTGGAGAAACAAGCTAGGGAAAGCTTACACGGCGATGCTTCTGCTGACACGTCAAAGGGTCGTGAACAAGTAGGGATCAGATGGAAGAGCAAGGCAGTTAAAAGAGGACATTGAAGAAGGTCCAGGATCCGAGGGAGTTATTATAGGACTAGTATCTTGTAATAGTTTTTTAGGAGAGACAGATTAACATGTTGTCTTAAGCAAGGATCTTTTCTTTGATGTATTTAGTTCCAGGAAATCAATGAAAAACCGTTTGGCTGGAATTATCCCGGGGCCAATACTTTAAATACATTCATCATTCACTAGTTTTTTTTATTTTATATTTTTTATTTGTTCATATTCATAATCGTTCATTCATTTATTCTTTATAAATTGTTCATACACTTAGCCATTTATTTATTTGTTCATTCATTTATTCTTTATAATTAGTCATCTAAGTTCATACACTTAGTCATTTACTTAGTTGTTCATTCATTAACACCGATTTATTCATTCATTTATTCATTTATTCATTTTTTTTATAAAATAAAATAAGAAATGTGTCAATAATTTCTAATCCATGGTTTTTAAAAAATAAAGGTACAATTGGTCGCACTCAGAAAGAACCAGATTTCCAACACTCTTACAATACTCGATCTCGAACAAAAGCCATGGAAAACGATCAGCTTGCCAGAATTGAGAAAATGGATAGAATCCAGAAAGAACTACAAGAACAATTGACTAAGTCTCAAGAGGAGACACGAGAGCAGATGACAAAGCTCATGGAGATGATGAGCACTATGATGAAGCAGAAGTGGCTCGGAGAGAATTCAGTTGCTGGAATGGGGGCAGTAAATCAGAAGGATAGACCAGAAGTGGTACCGAGAAATGGCCAGACATCCCAACCTATGGGAAATGAAATCCCAACTGGGGCAGCATCCTACATCTACATCCAGCCGGCGACCGAAGCACAGAATTTCAGTCCAAAAAGGGGTAACATCGGAGTTGATCCAATTGAGGTTGAGGTTCCAGACTTCGAAGAAATGGCAGAGAAGGAAAGGGCCAAAATGACTGAACTGAAGAGGGTCGAAATTGCTGAATCTGAGAAGAAATATCAGTTGTTGGAAGAAAGGCTAAGAGCAGTGGAAGGAGCAGAGTTGTTTGGCCAGTCTAGATGCCAAAGAGATGAGCCTGGTACATGATCTAATAATTCCATCGAAGTTCAAAGTACTAGACTTTGAAAAGTATAATGGGACCACTAACCCATCAGCTCATCTGACTATGTACTGTAGAAGGATGACAGGGCATGAGGATAGTGAGAAGTTACTTATTCATTGCTTTCAGGATAGCTTAACAGGGTCAGCCACCCGATGGTACAACCAACTTAGTCTTACCAAGATTTGTTCATGGACGGATTTGGCCTGGGCTTTTATGGAATACTATAAGCACGTTTCTGACACGGTACCGGATAGGCTGTCATTACAGAACATGAAAAAGAGGTCCAATGAGACCTTCAAGGAGTATTCACAGAGGTGGAGGGATTTGGCCACACAAGTGCAACCCCCTTTAACCAACAAAGAAACCACGGTGCTTTTCATCAACACATTGAAAGCACCTTATTATGGCAGATTGGTGGGAAACGCTACCAAAGATTTTGCGGATATGGTAATATCTGGAGAAATGATTGAGTCAGCTATTAAAAATGGAAAGATGGAAGGGGGTGAGTCTGCTACCCCGAAGAGAGTTTTTCCTACAAAGAAAATTGAGGAAACCCATGCAATAAGCTTCAACCAATACCCTTATACACCTCCTAAACCATACACACCACCGAGGCCTTATACCCCTACCACACCTTATGCACCTCCGACACCTTACACACCATACCCGGGGTATAATCCTTATTACCCTAATATCAACCACCTTACCCAAAACCCATTCCCCTACACCAATATACCACAACAGCCATTCCCAACTGGCATATCCACTAAAATCACCCTTCCTAGAAATGCTGTTCCAAACACACAAAGGCCTGTGCGTAATGACCAACGTTCACCAAGGAATGATCAAAAAGCCCAATTTGATCCGATTCCCACTACCTACGGTGATCTATATCCAAAACTGTTGCAGGGTCAACTTGTTGCACCCGTGTACCTAAAACCTTTGACACCTCCATATCCAAGATGGTACAATGCAAATACCAACTGTGCATACCATGCAGGAATCCAAGGATATTCAATTAAAGATTGTCTGGCCTTCAAAAACAAAATCCAAAGCCTGATTAATGCTGGGGTTGTGAAGTTTGGATCAAAAAATGGGCCGAACGTAGCTGGAAATCTATTGCCCAATCATGTTTGGAATCAGGTGATGCAATATTGACCGGAGGGGACAGAAGATTAAAAAGGGATATTGGGGAGGTTAAGACTCCGATGATGACAATATGAGCTGAAATGGTCAAGGCAGGATTGGTGGAAGGTACGGAAGGTCTGAAAATGGTTGCAAGAAGGGTGCATAATTGGTGCCCGTTCCATAAGGGTGAAGGCCATGATATACAAAACTGCGGGGACTTTCGGGTTAAAGTCCAAAAGATGATGGATAGTGGGGTAGCCCAGTTCTATGAGGAGATAGAAGGGGAAATAGAAGTCATTGAAAATACAGGTGGCTATGGGATAGAAAGACCCCTAATCATCTACTATGATGAACCGAAGGAAAAAGTTATGCCAGCCATGGAAGAAAATACGCCCAAATTAATCATTGATTTACCTGTTTCCTTTCCATACAAGGAAAACAAGGCTACACCATGGAAATATGACTGCAGCATGGTTATGCCCGGGTCTTCAGGCCAGCAGGATATTACAGGTGTGGGGCATTTAACCCGAAGCGGGAGGTGTTATGCTCCGGAGGTCGTTGAACAAGGGGTAGCAAGGAAAGACAGAGGAGTTGATAAAGGGAAGAAGGTCGTCGAGCCAATCCATATTGAGATGGATTTGCCAGAGGAAACAGAGAGGGGATCCGCCCCGGTTAACAGAATCAAAGAGCCAGTAAGTGATAAGGAAGCTTGTGAGTTCTTGAAATTTATAAAGCATAGTGAATATAGCGTGGTTGAACAACTGCAACGTCAACCAGCTAGGATCTCAATCTTATCCTTGCTTTTAAATTCAGAACCACATAGAAATACTTTGTTAAGAGTATTAAATCAAGCATACGTGGCTAATAATATATCAGTGGAAAAGTTGGATAGGTTGGTGGGAAACATCGCAGCTGATGATTACATATTTTTCAGCTATGAGGAGATACCACCCAATGGTATTGGATCAACAAAAGCTCTCCATATAACCACCACTTGTAAGGGGCATATATTACCGAGGGTCCTTTTGGATAATGGTTCTTCACTAAATGTGATGCCTTTAGCAACCTTATCCAAGTTACCAGTGGATTTATCCTATATGATACCAAGTTGCACGGTGGTCAGAGCTTTTGATGGAACAAGGAGGGAGGTTATGGGAACCATTGAAGTTCCTCTGGAAATAGGCCCATGCACATATACAGTGAATTTCCAGGTCATGGATATCAATCCATCTTATAACTGCTTGTTGGGAAGGCCATGGATACATTCAGCTAGGGTTGTACCCTCGTCTCTTCACAAGAAACTAAAATTTGTGATGGAGGGCCGGTTGATCACGGTATCAGGGGAGGAAGACATAATAGCCTCTGCATCCACTGAATCTCCTTATGTGGAGCCCAATGAAGAGGTCGTGGAGTGTTCTTTCCGGTCTTTGGAATTTGTAAATGCAATTTTTGTCGCTGAAGGACAGAAAATTCCGAAATCGAGGCTGTCCAAGAACTCAAGGCTGGGGGTAAGAACCACCATAGGAAAAGGCTGTAGGGCTGGAAAGGGTCTCGGGAAATATCTTCAGGGGATGGCTCGAGCCATAGAAGTAAAAGGAAAGAAGGACCGATTTGGCCTAGGATATCTTCCGAAGGCCCATGAGAAAAGAAGACAAGTTGAAAAGAACCGACAAAGGAGGATGGCCCGTCTTACGGGTATGGATATTGAGTGGGAGCCTATGACATTCCCACCTATCCTTCACAGCTTTCGCTCAACCGATTCTCTGTTCGGAAAAAAGAATTCTGATGATGTGCTTGTAATGATAGAGAAAGACTTCAAGAGATTCCAGGTGAATAGTGATTAACAGATGAATGATGTGGAGATCTGCACGACCGAGAAAGACATAATTGAAAGAGAAAGTACTAGCCGGATGGTGCGACCTTGTCCACCAGGATATAGACTAACCAACTGGAGTGCGACTGAGTTGCCCATAGTTTTTAAGTCTATTCCAAAGTAATACTTTTTAAAAAAGCAATCTTAATTATCTTTACCCAGAGATATTAAGAGTTTTTTTTTTCTGTAATGGGCTTTTTTAACTATTTTCATTCAATAAATAACAAGCACAATGCATTATCCATATTGATGTGTCCATATTCCTCCATTTTTGTTATTTATTTTGTTTTCTATATATATTTTCCTATATTGTTTTTTTCTCCACCTATTTACAGGTGTACGGATGCAGAATATGAGGACCTTCCTGTCAGTAATTCTGAAATTGATTTTGAAAGACCCATTTGCACGAGTGATTTTGAGGCTAATGAAGATACTGAGGATTATGGTCTACCTCCGGATCTATTGAGGAAAATAGAACAAGAGGAGAAGCAAGTACTTCCTCATAAGGAATTATTGGAAACAATAAATTTGGGAAGTGGTGAAGAGATAAAAGAAGTCAAAATTGGAACTTCATTGTCACCATCAATAAAAGGTGAATTGATGGCTTTGCTCCTGGAGTATGTGGATGTATTTGCATGGTCTTACCAAGATATGCCAGGGTTAGATCCGGATATTGTGGTTCATAAGCTACCTTTGAGGCCAGAATGCAAGCCAATTCAGCAAAAGTTGAGAAGAATGAGGCCTGATATGCTGTTAAAGATAAAAGAGGAAGTGAAGAAACAATTTGATGCTGGATTCCTAGAGGTGGCCAAATATTCAGAATGGGTGGCAAATATTGTTCCAGTACCAAAAAGGATGGCAAGGTGCGGATGTGCGTTGATTATCGAGATTTGAACAAAGCCAGCCCTAAAGATAATTTCCCTTTGCCCCATATTGATACTCTGGTGGATAATACGGTGAAGAGTTCTTTATTTTCTTTTATGGACGGATTCTCAGGATACAATCAGATCAAGATGGTACCGGAAGATATGGAGAAAACCACATTTGTTATAATGTGGGACACCTTCTGCTACAAAGTAATGCCATTTGGGTTGAAGAATGCTGGGGCAACATACCAAAGAGCCATGGTGACCTTGTTTCATGATATGATGCATAAAGGAATTGAGGTCTACGTTGATGATATGATCGCAAAGTCGCAAGGAGAAGAGGAGCATATTGCGAACCTTAAGAAGCTCTTTGAACAATTAAGGAAATTTATACTCAAGCTAAATCCTGCAAAATGCTCTTTGAACCTTAAGAAGTTGTTGGGTTTTGTCGTCAGCAAAAGAGGAATTGAGATTGACCCGGATAAAGTGAAGGCCATTCAGAATTTGCCACCACCTCGCACTCAAAAGGAAGTAAGAGGCTTTCTGAGGAGATTGAATTACATTGCTCGATTTATTTCACAGTTAACCGACAAATGCGATCCAATATTTAAGTTACTTCGAAAACGTGATCCAGGAGAATGGGATGAAGGGTGTCAGATTGCTTTTGAAAAGGTTAAGCATTATCTATCAAACCCACCAGTATTAATGCCACCTATCCCGGATAAACCAATGATACTGTATTTATCAGTATTTGAAATATCCATGGGTTGTGCTTTGGGGCAGCTTGATGAGACGGAAAAGAAAGAACAGGTAGTTTACTATCTCAGCAAGAAGTTCACAGATTATGAGTTGAAATATGCGTCGATAAAAAAGTTGTGCTACGCCTTAGCTTGGACTGCTCGAAGACTCAGACAGTATATGTTGTACCACACAACATGGTTGATTGCCAAGCTTGGTCCAGTCAAGTACATGTTGGAAGCACCTTCTTTGTCAGGGAGGACATCAAGATGGCAGGTTTTATTGTCAGAATATGACATTGTATATGTAAGTCAAAAAGCTATCAAGGGCAGTGCAGTGGCTAAATTCTTAGCAAGTCGGGCGGTGGAAGATTATGAGCCGTTGAACTTTGACTTCCCAGATGAAGATTTGATGTATGTATCGCAAGCAGATGATATTCCCCTAAAGAAGAAAGTATGGAAAATGTACTTTGATGGCGCATCTAATGCCATGTGGCAAGGAATCGGTGCAGTGCTTATATCCCCAGAAGAAGACTGTTATCCTTTTACTGCTAGATTGGATTTTGATTGTACAAACAATACTGCCGAGTATGAAGCATGTACTATGGGCCTTCGTGCTGCAGTGGACAGAAAGATCAAAGTATTGGAAGTTTACGGAGACTCAGCCTTGGTGATTTACCAGTTACGAGGAGAATGGGAAACCCGAGATACAAAGCTAATCTGATACCGAGAACTCATACTAAGTTTATTAGAGGAGTTTGAAGAAGTGAATTTCAACTACTTTCCTCGAGAAGAAAACCGGATGGCGGATGCTCTGTCTACTTTGTCATCAATGTTTAAAGTGAATGAAGGGGCGGAAGTTGTGCCAATCAAGATGAGCATATATGAGTCTCCTGCCCACTGTTTGAGTATCGAAGAAGAAGTAGACGGTCTCCCTTGGTATAATGACATCTTGCAGTACATCAAGAGTCAACAGTATCCAGAACAAACAACAGAGAATGACGAGAGGACTCTGAGAAGGTTAGCAATGGGTTTTGTTCTAGATGGCGAGATTCTCTACAATTAAGGGAAAGATCAAGTCTTGTTGAGATGTGTCGGGTCTGCCGAAGCTTGAAGAATCGTAGAAGAGGTCCATGAAGGGATATGTGGCACTCATGCTAATGGTCACGTGCTTGCTAAACAGATTATGAGGGCAGGGTACTATTGGCTGATGATGGAAGGAGATTGTATCAGTTATTCCCGGAAGTGCCATAAATGCCAGATTTATGCAGATAAGGTTCATGTGTCGCCATCGCCTTCACATGTCATGACTGTACCATGGCCTTTCTCAATATGGGGAATGGATATGATCGGGCCTATCACCCCGTAAGCTTCAAATGGACATCGTTTCATCTTGGTAGCCATAGATTATTTCATAAAGTGGGTAGAAGCTGCGTCTTATGCAAATGTAACAAAGTCGATGGTATGCAGATTCGT
Source organism: Fremontodendron californicum (assembly GCA_030761205.1). NCBI lineage: Eukaryota > Viridiplantae > Streptophyta > Magnoliopsida > Malvales > Malvaceae > Fremontodendron > Fremontodendron californicum. The sequence goes on from JAULJL010000026.1 coordinate 6,808,177, forward strand.
CAAGAAAGAAATCATATGCCGTTACGGGTTGCCAGCAAAAATTATTTCGGATAATGCTCTCAATTTGAACAATAAGATGATGAGAGAAGTGTGTACTCAATTCAAGATTACACATCATAATTCGGCACCTTACCGTCCGAAGATGAATGGCGCAGTAGAAGCAGCTAACAAGAACATCAAGAAGATTGTCGAGAAGATGACCAATGTATACAAAGATTGGCATGAGATCTTGCCTTTTGCTCTTCATGCATATCGTACTTCGGTCCGCACATCTACAGGGGCAACACCGTTTTCTTTGGTATATGGGATGGAAGCAGTACTACCTATTGAAGTTGAGATCCCTTCACTACGGGTTTTGATGGAAGTTGGCCTAGAGGAAGCAGAATGGGTTAGAGCTCGTTATGAACAGTTGAATCTCATTGAGGAGAAAAGACTGAAAGCAATTTGTCATGGGCAGTTGTATCAGAAAAGGATGATTCGAGCCCACAACAAGAAAGTTCGTCCTAGACAGTTCCGAAAGGGGGAGTTGGTATTGAGGAAAATTCTCTCTATAGTGAAGGACCCGAGAGGAAAATGGGCTCCAAATTGAGAAGGACCCTATGTGGTAAAGAGAGCTTTTTCTGGAGGAGCATTGATTCTAACTAGAATGGACGGAGATGATTTTAGACATCCCGTGAATGCTGATGAACTGAAGAAGTATTATGCTTAAAAAAAAATGTCTGATGCTGTGCACATGAAAATTCGAATGATTCCAAGTGTAAAAATAGAAATTCTATATATCTATTTCCCATGAGAATTGCTTTTCAAAGATAATATTTATGCTTGATATGATGAATGGTCATCTTTCATATTCCTTTCACTAAGAAGAAATTATCCTTAGTCACCCTTTTGAGCCTTAGGAATTATTTCTTTCTTTAAACCTTGATCAAGGATCACCCTCTACATTGGAGGGCAAATGCGAGGAAAGATAATCAAAAATCATGGCAAAAATAAAGCCATCGAAAAATGTGGCAAATGAAAGCCAACAAAGCAAAAAAAAAAAAAAAAGGAAGAAAGAAAGTCCAAAAAGGGACAAATGTTTCAAGATTGAGTTCTCCTCAAGAAGTGATCCTTGATCCAATCACCCTTAAACACACTTTGGGCCTATTTTATCCTTTCTTTCTAAACCTAAACCTTGGCCTACATTACATGCTTTAAAAGCCCAATTTGATCAAGCATGGATATTTAATTTGAAAGGTTATTCTCAGAATTCATCCCATTTTTTGAATTGATATTTTTACCCTAGAAGCATTTAGAATTTTCAGATGCATGGTAGAATAAAAAAAAAAAAAGAGAGGGTTAAGCCAAAAACCCGCAAAGGGCGACTTAATACCGAACTGAGGACACTTGAGTTGAAAACCTACAAAAGGAGGCTCAAGTACTAATCAAAGTTTGAATCAATGCTCCATGTAAAGGGGGAGAAAGTATTTGACAATCAGAGGAAAGGGGAACAACTCAGTCTGATGTAACTACAGAAGCTAAGAGATTACCCAAGTGAATTGCTCGTTCAAGAGAAATTTCAGATGATTTGAAAAAAGAGGGGTCCAAGATATTCTGCATCCGGGGCATCTACAGCCTATAACCTTATATTTGTTTCTTATATCCTTGATATTTATTTTTACCATTTTAAAACATTATTTGCAATAAATTCTTGTTATCCTTTTCATGACAATTTTTTCCTGATTCATACTTTCTTTCATATACTTTTGAGATGCATTATGGTTGTTATTAAATTGAATGATGATTAGTAATAAAAATCTTTAAATAAAAGGATTTCAAGGTATTACTAAGGAATAGATTTAAATCTTGGGAAAGGTTTGGAAAGTTCACCAAGAAAAGAAAACAGTGAACGTGGTAAAGACTTCGTCGCGAAGTCAAAAAATCTGTGAACTTCAGCGAGAAACAGAATCTGAGACTGTTTGACAAGATATGTTGAGTGAAGAATTCCTTAAGAGGGGCATCAATGAACAATTGAAGACTCTGTCCTGAAGTCATATAATCTGTGAACCTCAAAGAAACCATGGATTAGAAATTATGGCACAATCATTTGATTGCATTTATTTTAGGAAACATACAAGCATTTGCAAAGCATGACATTCTCTTCATTGCATTTAGCTAACATTGCAGAAATCAGGGAAACTTGGACTTCCCCAAAGAGAAATCGTGTTGCTTCTCAAAAGATTAAGACTCCGAGATCACCATCAAGGTATTTATTTCTGTGTTAAATCGAATTCATTTTGTTTATCAGACGAGTTGAGCCTTGAGACCGTCGTCAAGATATTTTCAAAATCCTAGTTTTAAAGACCTCCGGGCACCATTTTAAAGACCTTCGGGCACCCGTTTTTTAAGACCTCCGGGCACCATTTTAAAGACCTCCGGGCACCAGTTTTATAAGACCTCCGGGCACCAGTTTTAAAGACCTTCGGGCACCAATTTTTTAAGACCTCCGGATACCATTTTAAAGACCTTCGGGCACCAGTTTCTTAAAACCTTCGGGCATCATTTTAAGGACCTCCGGGCATCATTTTAAAGACCTTCGGGTACCAGTTTTTTAAGACCTCCGGGTACCATTTTAAAGACCTTCGGGCACCAGTTTTTAAGACCTCCAGGCACCATTTTAAAGACCTTCGGGCACCAGTTTTTTGAGACCTCCGGGCACCATTTTAAAGACCTCCGGGCACCAATTTTTTAAGACTTCCGGGCACCATTTTAAATACCTCCGAGCACCGTTTTTTAAGACCCTCGGGCACCATTTTAAAGACCTTCGGGCACCATTTTAAAGACCTCCGAGCACCATTTTAAAGACCTTCGGGCACCAGTTTTTAAGACCACCGGGCAGCATTTTAAAGACCTTCGGGCACCAGTTTTTTAAGACTTTCGGGCACTATTCTTAAGACCTTCGGGCCTAATTTTTCTTTTTGAAAATCGAATCCATTTTCGAAATACGGGTCGAGCCTTGATTAGTCAGGGAATTTAATTTAAGGACAAAATCTTCAGTTTACAGCTTTTTACAAAAAAAAAAAAAAAACACAAAACAAAACAAAACAAAACAAAACAAAAAAAAAACAAAAAAAATGATGAAAAAATGAAAAAAGAAAAAAAAGAAAAAGAAAAAAGAAACCCCTTTCCCTTTTCTTCACATGTGATCTCACTGACCGTACAAAATTAGTGTTTGTTTATCTTTGCCTGATTCTTGATTCTCAGCAATAGCCAAAGAGGGGCAGCTGTAGACACCTAATTTTGTCCGGACCACTAAAACAGGTATGTTTTCTTCCTAAATTGATGTTTTCGAGTGTAACAAGACTGTTTTCATCCTGCACGTGGTACTCTGAGACTTAGTTTAAGAGAGCGAGCATAAAAAGTCAATCTCGAAAAAAGTCAACCCCAAAAAAGTCAACCTCAAAAAGTTAACTACTGAAAAAGTCAACCCACTTTCTTTGATTCATACGGGCGTTGTGGGGGTGATAATCCTTCCCCGCACGTAACCGACTCCCGAACCCGCTTTTTTGATTTCTCTGGTTTAAAACGCAGACTTGAAATTGGTTTTTAAAATGTTTTAATTAATTTTTAAAATAATATATAAAACCGGTTTTAATAGGTGGCCAATCACACCTAGCTAAAAAAGATTGGTGGCGACTCCATGTCTTTTTCAAGGTCATTTTCAAAACCTTCATTTTTCTAGAGGAATTAAGTCGACTTTTCCTTTTTTTTTTTAATGTCACGCTTAACGAATAATAAAGTCTTGCGATGAGACTCGTTATTTTTTAGGTTGCGACAAGGAAAACAGCCAAAGCAACGAAACACGCTCCGCCAGTAATAAAGGGTCGGCGACGGCCAAAGCGAGAGGTGCAACGGTCACTGTTGTAGCCTACAATGGGTTGAACAAGCGAGAGGTGGAACAGTCACTGTTTTAATTTATTTCTCTATATTTTATCCACAAAACAAAATTTTATTTATGGTTGAGTGGTTGTCATTATTATTGTTAGACATGAAATGCATCCGATTCAGTGATTAATGCAATATTGTTTTTGTCAATTTGGCTAGTTTATAATGCAAAAATTTATAAAGCATTTGCACTAGTTTCAGTAAAAATGAAGGAAAATGGAGGAACATTAAGGATAAATTTGAGGAAAGAAAAAAATAATGAGTACGTAGAAGGAAAATTGCTTGGCATAACAGATGAAACATAGAGAAAGAAAATATATTAGGCAAATTTATAAATAAAATGATTAATTTAGATAAAATATAGAATGGGATAAATTGATTTACTCATTTTCCTCTTTTAGATCACTCCTACCAATTAAAAGGAAAATCAAAGGAAAGTAATTAATTTTGTTCTTTTAATTTTTTCTCTTATGGCCAATTTTTTACTCTTAATATCCTTTTTTGCTTAGAGTATCGTTGAAGATAAGCCACAATTAAATTTTAACGTATTCATAACTGGAATTAAAAACCATGAGTTAGATTGGAACTAATATCCGTGTAAATAAAGTTACCAAGTAGGCTTTTCCTATCATAGTTAATTTTAAAAAGAAACGTGAATTGTCAAGCGATTGTCTTTATAAGCAAACATTCTCTCAAATATAGATTCTATTATTTTGTGGTTCGTGATGTAAAAGTAAATAGTATATTGATATTTGCATAACTGGAATAGAACCATTAGGTGGTTGTTTACTTCTGGACAATTGTATGGTATGTTAAACTTTATTCTATTTGGTAAGAAGGAAAAAAAGAGAAGAAAGTGTTGAACTATAATAGCCATGTTGCTATACAGCTACATTACAACAAATCTTTTCTTTGGCGGCATTTTTTACAAATTAGCCGCGTTTATAAACAAATAGCGGCGGTTATAAAAAACGTCATCACAGTCGTCGTCTATTACCACGCTGGAGAGTCTAGTGGCGTCTTGAACCAAAACGCCACCAATATTATTAGCAATTGTATTGGCATTCCCGGCATTTCATAAACACCTTAACCTCTATTTTTGATTTGGATGTGTTTGCTTATATACAAATGTTGATAGTTTCTAATGCTGCTATATAGCAGTAGTTATGACTAGAATTTCCGCCATATCACCATGTTTATGACCTACAAGCATCGATATATAGCGGTACTTATGACAAGAAACTGGCTATATAGCACCGATTAAAAGAAGAAACGCCACTATATAGCAGCGATTAAGACAAGAAACGCTGCTCTATAGTGGCAATTATTAGCTAAATCGTCAATCCAAGACTCTTCATTTCTTTATTGATTAATTTATTATCAGATAATATGATGACCTTATTAATTTTTAAACTTATAGTTTTTATTAAATATTAATTAGTTGAAGATTTATTATTAATAATTTTGTATTATTAAAAACTAAGTTAAATAGTATAATTGAACATAATTTATAATTAATTCATATTATTATTGAATTTCTAATCTAGAATTATATTTTGATAAATTCAACTCTTTTGATACTTTATCAAAACTGAATATCTTCTTTAGTTGTCTAACATTGCTTTACCTTTTGATTAAAAAGTAAAAAAATATTATATTAAAATTTATGGTTAAAGTTTTTGTTTATAAAAAAATATATAATGACAATTTATTATTCTTGCTTTTAGTATTAAATTCGGGTTATTATTGGTTTTTGATCGGGTCGGTCTCGAGTTTGGATTATTTTGAGTTTGAGTCTTTTCGGGTATGAACTATTTCAAGCTCGGATAATTTCCTGTCTGGGCCATTTCAGGTTCGAATTTTCTTTGATTCAGGTCTTTAACCTTTTTGATTAAATCAAATTTTGACAAGTTCAGATTAGAGTTTTTTGGATGAATTTTAGGATTTAGATTCATTTTGCCACCCCTACATGTACATAGTAGGACAAATAAAACTAAAAGATACAATCTCTTCACTACCTCACTCACTCTATCGTGATCTCCTTCTCTCTTTCCTTAAATATCAGAGAGTATATCATGAAAAAAATCTCTTGTGCCCTGCTTAATTTTGCAAGACCTGATAACCATTCCAACCTCTGAACGAGTCCTCACTAAATGTCTAGACCCATATCCAGAACCATCTTAAAAGACCGCAAAAACATACATATTGAAATAAAATAAAATGGTTAAAAAAGTTGCTTAAAAATAATAAACACTATGAAATGCCAAAGTCAAAAGTAAATTTATATCGTCGACTGAAATTTGGTTCTCAAAATTTTTTAAAAAAAATACATATGATGAGCCATGGGTGAATGGTAAGTGGTCAGTGTCCTCCACCCACTCCATGGTTGAGAGATAATTGTTTAGGTGGATTTGGAAGTGCAAAAATTGCCAACAAAGCGCTAATGGCAGCCACAATAGAGCCCAATACAAATGCTGGTAAGTTTCCGCCCCCAAATGCTGCATCAAGTGGTCCACTAACAACCGATATAAACATCTGTCACATTTTCCAAATTTAGCCAATTAATTATATATATATATATATTGATGAATATGTGTATAGCAATGAAGAAAAATATTAAATATTACCTTTCTTAAGTGAAAATTTATTAAATTCATGTTTGAAGGACATAGAAATTAAGAGTTCATCATTGATACACTTATAGTGAAATTATTTTAAGTTTATAAGCTGGTTAAGAGGTTGTATCATGCCACACTTTTTTTTTTAATTTTTTAAAATATATTAGGGGTATGTGTCACCCTGTTAACCTTACTTGTACAGTCTAATAATCTTTATGTTAGTAAATATGATAACTTCTATAGAAATTAATTTTGAATTTTGCTTAATTTTGCTTTCCTTTCTCCCTAAAGAGAATCTAATCTAATGTAAAGTAAATGAGCAGAGGAATTTTTACCTGTGGAATAACTATTGACAAGTTTACCACTCCCAAAGAAAGTCCTACAATTTTTAGAGTATCAAAATTAATAACTAAAATATGGAAAGGCTAGCTAGCTTAATATATTACAAGCATAGCCACCACAACAAGCAACAAGCAGCAATAATTACCTTGACCACCACCAGCGGTTGAGCAATAGATGGATGCTAAAGCGAATGGAATGCTGAATGTTACCTGCATAAAACACCACAATAAGTTACTATTGTTACAATATATATTTTAGTGTTTTTTTGTTTATATATATATATATTTCATACTTAATTTGTAAGTCCACCCTTGATAGATGACTTTGATTAATGTTTATACGTAAGAAAAGGCTAAACAATTCAAAACTATCACAGTATGAGCAAGTCAAAATAGAAACATAAACATTGTGTCTTTGAAATTAAGGGTTTTTAATAGGTGCGACACTCTTTTAAGATTAAGATTGCATTCATGGTAATATTTTTCATTATATAGAATAGTTGATATATAGTTAATGTAATAGTTTTAATGTAGTGAAAAAGAATTTCTTAATATGATAATCTTAAAAAGTACACTTTAAGATAGACTTATTCATGGATTGGATGACCAAACATGCTTACAGGTCTAACCAGATTTGGGTCAAGCTTTGGACAGAAACTTTCAAATCGAGACCTAGCTTGAAACAAGAAAGTGTTTTATTAAAAAAATTATTTTTAATTAAATTTTAATTTTAAATGGATTTACAGTATTAAATATTAATATAATTTATTTTAATATTTTAATAAAATGGGCTTTAGCAAAGTAGAATAGAGCTCAAGCCTGAGCTCGACATTTAGAGGTGCTAACTCAATCTGACTCATGAATATGTCTACGTATGGCATTTATTAATAAAATTTTAAAATTAATACTATTATATTCTCTTTATACCATTATTTATATATTTGTTTTTCAAATTAATTATTTAAACTTTTTATTCAAAAATTGAATTGATCAAATTTTAAACTAAATTAGTACACATTTATGTAAAGAGCAAAGAACTAATATGAAAGGAAACTAACCGCAAGTGGAATACCCAACAATCCAAACACAGCCAAGGCCGAGCTTTTGATGTAGCTTGGAGGGGCTAAGATTAGAGGTCCATTTGTAGCTCTCCAAGACTCGGCAACCTTGGTGATCCACACTGTCCCTGCCAAGCATGCAGCCAAAATAAAGTTCACTACAGCCCACAAATTCTTAACCCCACCAATCAAACGGCTAACAGGCTCCAATCCCAACGAAGCAAACCCCAACACAATCGAGTTAACCATCAAACCCAATGCACCCGCGCGCACTCCAGCGTCGTACAATTTTTCCTCAGCTGCATTCCCCCCCACATTCCCTCCATAAACTTCTTTTCCCATCCAGTCAGTATCGTACAACAGGAATGGAAACCAGGCGATCCAATTAAGGCAAGTGACGAGAAGCAAGATCCACATTGGCTTCTTCATGGTCTTGAATGCTGTAACCAACTCCCCAAAGAAAGGCCCAGATGATTTTCTTTCATCTTCTTTTAGAACATCCTTACCCGTTAATGGTGTCTCTTTCACAGTTGTAATCGCGGTTATTGTCACCGACAAGAGTAAAATAATATCAATGATGAAGCAAGTTTTGAGGTTTGCACAGTAAACATCACATGCAATCGTTTTTGTGAAAGGGAAGATTTTATGGAGATGTGAATAGGAACCGGCTGCGTAACCCAAAACGTTTCCAACAGCCATGAAAAAAGAGTACCATGCATTTGAAATTCTGATTCTTTTATGATCATTTGCTGAAAGGTCAGCAAGGAAAGCACGACATGGACCTTGTAACATGTTGTTAGCCACATCTAGAATCCAAAAACCTGTAACAAAGATAGCAACTGCTCTTGGCTTAGTGGATTTTTCCAGTGAATCACCAGCTCGGTGCCCTATGTCTTTGGCAAAGCCAATGAGGAAAACAGCCAAAGCAACGAAACATGCTCCGCCAGTAATAAAGGGTCGGCGACGACCAAAGCGAGAGGTCCAACGGTCACTGTTGTAGCCTACAATGGGTTGAACAAGGAGGCCAGAGATGGGGCCACAAAGCCAAATAAAAGCAGCCCAGACGTGGGGGACACCAAGGGTTTGAACATAAGGGGTTAGAAGAGAAAGTTGCAGAGCCCATCCAAACTGGACCCCGGCCGCTATGGCTGCAACCACTATAATCTTCCATAACGGGCTTGGAGCTTCGATATATCCTGTCTCCATGGAGGTGCTATTCAGAATCTATCTCTTCAATCCACTAGAGAAGAAGAGATAAGCAACTATTTGTGATTGACTAGTGCAATCAGGGTATATATAATATTTGATACATTTTCTTGTTCATGGAGTTGAAACATAAATAGCTAACTTGTGTTCCTGAAAAAGCAAAATATTAAATCTTTAGTAAGTATGAATGTAACTTTACTAAAGAAAGATAATTACTACGTGGCCAAAAGAAAGAAAGAATAATAGATCGGTAGATATTTATCTGTTTTGACTTTTTAATTTACTTCTCTATATTTTATCCATAAAACAAAATTTTATTTATGGTTGAATGGTTGTCATTATTATTGTTAGACATGAAATGCACCTGATTCAATGATTAATGCAATTTGTTTTGGTCAATTTGGCTAATTTATAAAGCGAAAATTAATGAAGCATTTGTACTAGTTTCAGTAAAAATGAAGGAAAATGGAGGAACATTAAGGATAAATTTGAGGAAAGAAAAAAAATAATGAGTACGTAGAAGGAAAATTGCTTGGCATAACAGATGAAACATAGAGAAAGAAAATATATTAGGCAAATTTATAAATAAAATGATTAATTTAGATAGAATATAGAATGGGATAAATTGATTTACTCATTTTCCTCTTTTAGATCACTCCTACCAATTAAAAGGAAAATCAAAGGAAAGTAATTAATTTTGTTCTTTTAATTTTTTCTCTTATGGCCAATTTTTTACTCTTAATATCCTTTTTTGCTTAGAGTATCGTTGAAGATAAGCCACAATTAAATTTTAACGTATTCATAACTGGAATTAAAAACCATGAGTTAGATTGGAACTAAAATCCGTGTAAATAAAGTTACCAAGTAGGCTTTTCCTATCATAGTTAATTTTTAAAAGAAACGTGAATTGTCAAGCGCATGTCTTTATGAACAAACATTCTCTCAAATATAGATTATATTATTTTGTGGTTCGTGATGTAAAAGTAAATAATATATTGATATTTGCATAACTGGAATAGAACCATTAGGTGGTTGTTTACTTCTGGACAATTGTATGGTATGTTAAACTTTATTCTATTTGGTAAGAAGGAAAATAAGAGAAGAAAGTGTTGAACTATAATAGCCATGTTGCTATATAGCTATATTACAACAAATCTTTTCTTTGGCGGCATGTTTTACAAATTAGCGGCGTTTATAAACAAATAGCCACTGTTATAGAAAACGTCGTCACAGTCGTCTATTACCACACTGGAGAGTCTAGTGGCCTCTTGAACGAAAACGCCACCAATATTATTAGCAATTGTATTAGCATTCCCGGCATTTCATAAACACCTTAACCTCTATTTTTGATTTGGATGTGTTTGCTTATATACAAATGTTGATAGTTTCTAATGCTGCTATATAGCAGTAGTTATGACTAGAATTTCCGCCATATCACCATGTTTATGACCTACAAGCATCGATATATAGCGGTACTTATGACAAGAAACTCCGTTATATAGCGACGATATGATCTGCAAACCTCGCTATATAGCACCGATTAAAAGAAGAAACGCCACTATATAGCAGTGATTAAGACAAGAAACGCTGCTCTATAGTGGCGATTATTAGGTAAATCGTCAATCCAAGACTCCTGACCTCTTCATGTCTTTATTGATTAATTTATTATCAGATAATATGATGACCTTATTAATTTTTAAACTTATAGTTTTTATTAAATATTAATTAGTTGAAGATTTATTATTAATAATTTTCTATTATTAAAAACTAAGTTAAATAATATAATTGAACATAATTTATAATTAATTCATATTATTGTTGAATTTCTAATCTAGAATTATATTTTGATAAATTCAACTCTTTTGATACTTTATCAAAACTGAATATCTTCTTTTGTTGTCTAACATTGTTTTACCTTTTGATTAAAAAGTAAAAAAAATATTATATTAAAATATATGGTTAAAGTTTTTGTTTATAAAAAAATATTTAATGACAATTTATTATTCTTGCTTTTAGTATTAAATTCGGGTTATTATTGGTTTCTCATCGGGTCGGTCTCGAGTTTGGATTATTTTGAGTTTGAGTCTTTTCGGGTATGAACTATTTCAAGCTCGGATAATTTCCTGTCTGGGCCATTTCAGGTTCGAATTTTCTTTGATTCAGGTCTTTAACCTTTTTGATTAAATCAAATTTTGACAAGTTCAGATTAGAGTTTTTTGGATGAATTTTAGGATTTAGATTCATTTTGCCACCCCTACATGTACATAGTAGGACAAATAAAACTAAAAGATACAATCTCTTCACTACCTCACTCATTCTATCGTGATCTCCTTCTCTCTTTCCTTAAATATCAGAGAGTATATCATGAAAAAAATCTCTGGTGCCCTGCTTATTTTTACAAGACCTGATAACCATTCCAACCTCTGAACGAGTCCTCACTAAATGTCTAGACCCATATCCAGAACCATCTTAAAAGACCGCAGAAACATACATATTGAAATAAAATCAAATGGTTAAAAAAGTTGCTTAAAAATAATAAACACTATGAAATGCCAAAGTCAAAAGTAAATTTATATCTTCGACTGAAATTTGGTTCTCAAATTTTTTTAAAAAAAATACATATGATGAGCCATGGGTGAATGGTAAGTGGTCAGTGTCCTCCACCCGCTCCATGGTTGAGAGATACTTGTTTAGGTGGATTTGGAAGTGCAAAAATTGCCAACAAAGCGCTAATGGCAGCCACAATAGAGCCCAATACAAATGCTGGTAAGTTTCCGCCCCCAAATGCTGCATCAAGTGGTCCACTAACAACCGATATAAACATCTGTCACATTTTCCAAATTAAGCCAATTAATTATATATATATATATTTATGAATATGTGTATAGCAATGAAGAAAAATATTAAATATTACCTTTCTTAAGTGAAAATTTATCAAATTCATGTTTGAAGGACATAGAAATTAAGAGTTCATCGTTGATACACTTATAGTGAAATTATTTTAAGTTTATAAGCTGGTTAAGAGGTTGTATCATGCCACACTTTTTTTTAATTTTTTAAAATACATTAGGGGTATGTGTCACCCTGTTAACCTTACTTGTACAGTCTAATAATCTTTATGTTAGTAAATATGATAACTTCTATAGAAATTAATTTTGAATTTTGCTTTCCTTTCTCCCTAAAGAGAATCTAATCTAATGTAAAGTAAATGAGCAGAGGAATTTTTACCTGTGGAATAACTATTGACAAGTTTACCACTCCCAAGGAAAGTCCTACAATTTTTAGAGTATCAAAATTAATAACTAAAATATGGAAAGGCTAGCGAGCTTAATATAATACAAGCATAGCCACCACAACAAGCAACAAGCAGCAATAATTACCTTGACCACCACCAGCGGTTGAGCAATAGATGGATGCTAAAGCGAATGGAATGCTGAATGTTACCTGCATAAAACACCACAATAAGTTACTATTGTTACAATATATATTTTAGTGTTTTTTGTTTATATATATATATATATATATGATTCATACTTAATTTGTAAGTCCACCCTTGATAGATGACTTTGATTAATGTTTATACGTAAGAAAAGGCTAAACAATTCAAAACTATCACAGTATGAGCAAGTCAAAATAGAAACATAAACATTGTGTCTTTGAAATTAAGGGTTTTTAATAGGTGCGACACACTTTTAAGATTAAGATTGCATTCATGGTAATATTTTTCATTATATAGAATAGTTGATATATAGTTAATGTAATAATTTTAATGCAGTGAAAAAGAATTTCTTAATATGATAATCTTAAAAAGTACACTTTAAGATAGACTTATTCATGGATTGGATGACCAAACATGCTTACAGGTCCAACCAGATTAGGGTCAAGCTTTGGATAGAAACTTTCAAATCGAGACCTAGCTTGAAACAAGAAAGTGTTTTATTAATAAAATTATTTTTAATTAAATTTTAATTTTAAATGGATTTACAGTATTAAATATTAATTTAATTTATTTTAATATTTTAATAAAATGGGCTTTAGCAAAGTAGAATAGTGCTCAAGCCTGAGCTCGACATTTAGAGGTGCTAACTCAATCTTACTCATGAATATGTCGACTTATGGCATTTATTAGTAAAATTTTAAAATTAATACTATTATTTTCTCTTTATACCATTATTTATATATTTGTTTTTCAAATTAATTATTTAAATTTTTTATTCAAAAATTGAATTGATCAAATTTTAAACTAAATTAGTACACATTTATGTAAAGAGCAAAGAACTAATATGAAAGGAAACTAACCGCAAGTGGAATACCCAACAATCCAAACACAGCCATGGCCGAGCTTTTGATGTAGCTTGGAGGGGCTAAGATTTGAGGTCCATTTGTAGATCTCCAAGACTCGGCAACCTTGGTGATCCACACTCTCCCTGCCAAGCATGCAGCCAAAATAAAGTTCACTACACCCTACAAATTCTTAACCCCACCAATCAAACGGCTAACAGGCTCCAATCCCAACGAAGCAAACCCCAACATAATCGAGTTAACCATCAAACCCAATGCACCCGCGCGCACTCCATCGTCGTACAATTTTTCTTCAGCTGCATTCCCCCCCACATTCCCTCCATAAACTTCTTTTCCCATCCAGTCAGTATCGTACAACAGGAATGGAAACCAGGCGATCCAATTAAGGCAAGTGACGAGAAGCAAGATCCACATTGGCTTCTTCATGGTCTTGAATGCTGTCACCAACTCCCCAAAGAAAGGCCCAGATTATTTTCTTTCATCTTCTTTTAGAACATCCTTACCCGTTAATGGTGTCTCTTTCACAGTTGTAATCACGGTTATTGTCACCGACAAGAGTAAAATAATATCAATGATGAAGCAAGTTTTGAGGTTTGCACGGTAAACATCACATGCAATCGTTTTTGTGAAAGGGAAGATTTTATGGAGATGTGAATAGGAACCAGCTGCGTAACCCAAAACGTTTCCAACAGCCATGAAAAAAGAGTACCATGCATTTGAAATTCTGATTCTTTTATGATCATTTGCTGAAAGGTCAGCAAGGAAAGCACGACATGGACCTTGTAACATGTTGTTAGCCACATCTAGAATCCAAAAACTTGTAACGAAGATAGCAACTGCTCTTGGCTTAGTGGATTTTTCCAGTGAATCACCAGCTCGGTGCCCTATGTCTTTGGCAAAGCCAATGAGGAAAACAGCAAAGCAACGAAACATGCTCCGCCAGTAATAAAGGGTCGGCGACGGCCAAAGCGAGAGGTGCAACGGTCACTGTTGTAGCCTACAATGGGTTGAACAAGGAGGCCAGAGATGGGGCCACAAAGCCAAATAAAAGCAGCCCAGACGTGGGGGACACCAAGGGTTTGAACATAAGGGGTTAGAAGAGAAAGTTGCAGATCCCATCCAAACTGGACTCCGGCCGCTATGGCTGCAACCACTATAATCTTCCATAACGGGCTTGGGGCTTTGATATATCCTATCTCCATGGAGGTGCTATTCAGAATCTATCTCTTCAATCCACTAGAGAAGAAGAGAGAAGCAACTATTTGTGATTGACTAGTGCAATCAGGGTATATATAATATTTGATACATTTTCTGGTACATGGAGTTGAAACATAAATAGTTAACTTGTGTTCCTGAAAAAGCAAAATATTAAATCTTTAGTAAGTATGAATGTAACTTTACTAAAGAAAGATAATTACTACGTGGCCAAAAGAAAGAAAGAAAAATAGATCGGTAGATATTTATCTGTTTTGACTTTTTAATTTATTTCTCTATATTTTATCCATAAAACAAAATTTTATTTATGGTTGAATGGTTGTCATTATTATTGTTAGACATGAAATGCACCTGATTCAATGATTAATGCAATTTTTTTTGGTCAATTTAGCTAATTTATAAAGCGAAAATTAATGAAGCATTTGTACTAGTTTCAGTAAAAATGAAGGAAAATGTGAGGAACATTAAGGATAAATTTGAGGAAAGAAAAAAAATAATGAGTACGTAGAAGGAAAATTGCTTGGCATAACAGATGAAACATAGAGAAAGAAAATATATTAGGCAAATTTATAAATAAAATGATTAATTTAGATAGAATATAGAATGGGATAAATTGATTTACTCATTTTCCTCTTTTAGATCACTCCTACCAATTAAAAGGAAAATCAAAGGAAAGTAATTAATTCTTTTCTTTTAATTTTTTCTCTTGTGGCCAATTTTTTACTTTTAATATCCTTTTTTGTTTAGAGTATCATTGAGGATAAGCCATAATTAAATTTTAACGTATACATAACTGGTGTCGCAACCATCTTTTAAAGAAAGTGTCCGAAATTAATTTTTCCCCGTCGCAAGGACAATCTGGCTTTCGTTAAAGTAGTGGGATTTTGGAAGAAATGGAAGAAAAGACGACATAATTTCTCTTGTAATAAAAGGTTGAGGGTATGGAAACGACCTCGAAAAAGAAATGGAGTCGCCACCAACCTTTTTTGGCTAGGTGTGATCGGCTACCTATTAAAACCAGTTTTTTTATAAAAACATTTTAAAATTAATTAAAATATTTTTTAAAGTTAATTTTGAAGTCTGCGTTTTGAACCAGAGAAAACAAATGCGAGTTCGGCAGTCAGTTACGTGCGGGAAAGGATTAGCACCCCTACAACGCCCGTATAAGATGGTACCTTATTAGTCGTGTGTTATCTCGAGTCTCGGTAAAAAGTCGATTTTAAAATTTGTGTTTGTGAATAATTCCCTTAAGAATTCTTAATTTATTTGAAATTAATTCGGAATTTATTAGCCTAAAATTTCCCATATTTTCTGACAAACTCGGCAAAACATGAAATTTTTTCTTGATTTTGAAATTTTCTGAATCACCTTTCTTTGAAAAAGATATTCCATCATTAATGATAATTGATGATATTCTCTCCGGCAAACCCAGCAGAAAACTCATGAATTATTTTAACTCGAGAATAATCTTGATTTATTAAAAAAAATATTATTTGTTTTCCATGTATTTTAAAAATCATTGAAAAATGGCCATGAATATGCAAAAATGTTACCAAGATAAAAATTAAATAAACATGCATATTTGTCATGGCATGGCACACATTTTCTTATGGCATGGTAAAAGAAATAAAGATATGGCATGCTTGACATGGAAAAAATCTGAATGACATGGCCAATGAATGAATGACTTAGCATACTCTAAATGATATGGCACATGAATGAATAACATGGCATATGAATGACATGGCAAATTCTAAAGGAATATGACATGCGAATGAATGACATGGCATATGAATGAATGACATGGCAAATGAATGAATGACGTGGCATATGCGAATGAATGACATGGTGTATGAATGAATGACATGGCAAATTCTTGATGAATGGCATGGCATATGAATAGTATGGCAATATGAATGACATGGCATGTGAATGATTGACATGGCATATGAATGAATGACATGGCATATGAATGAATGACATGGCATATGAATGACATGACATAATCTAGATGACATGGCATATGAATGAATCGCATGGCATGGAATGTGAATGACATGGCATATGAATGACATGGCAATATGAATGACATGGCATGTGAATGAATGACATGGCATAATCTAGATGTGACATGTGAATGAATGAATGACATGGCATATGCGAATGAATGACATGGCATATGAGAATGAATGACATGGCATAATCCAGATGACATGGCATAAGAATGACATGGCAATATGAATGACATGGCATGTAAATATGACATGGCATATGAATAAATGACATGGCATGTAAATATGACATGGCATATGAATAAATGACATGGCATGTAAATATGACATGGCATATGAATAAATGACATGGCAAAATCACAAAATGACATCATCATAAAATATTCATAATCACATCATGATAACATGCACACATCATTATTTTAAATGGATTATTCATGTGAGGAATCATATAAATAACATATGTCGAAAAATATTATCGTGCTTCCCGGCAAACCCGGCAAAGCTTGGAAAATAATTCTTTCATATGACATTTATATGGTTTCGAGTAAAACGAAAACCATACGTTTTGATTCCATAAACACGTGCATTGAATAATTTCCTAACCTCCTAGCAAACCCAAGAAAGATTGGCAACTAATTCTCGTCAAATGTTTAGGAAACCGAAAAATACGTTTTTATCCCAAATTAAGTAAAAACATTTTTAAATATGCATTGCATGAAGATGTATTTCTTCCTTAAAGTAAGGACATCCGTATACCTAAAATGGTATTCGACTACCTTGGGAAGAGACTTAAATTGGATTTTCAAAATCAAAAGACTTTGGGCTCAGATTTAAAAAATTGGAATTTTTTTTGGATGAAAAAGGCCTCATGGCCGAACCCCTCTCTTTAAAAGGCTTTATTTTTCCTAGTTTTGAAATCCGGGTTGACCACCCTTGACCAATGTCCCAAATCAGCCCCCTCTTTGATGGAAATGACATGAAAATTAACATAAGACAGTAACCAATGTCCCAAATCAGCCCCCTCTTTGTATCCTAACAAAACAGAAAATTACTAGTTCTTAAAAAAACCAATCTGACTCTCACATGCAGTTTTGAAAACCTATTTTTATGCCATTCTAAAAAATTTCATAAAAATCTATAAAAATTAGGGTAGACCTATAATATGTTGATCTCCATGGGAAAAAATCAGCTTAATTTTTGGAAGAAGGATACCATGACCGAATTTTTACCAAAGTCAAGACAGTGAGTTAAAACTACTTTGTTAATAACCAATTTTTCAACCATGAAAAAAAAATCTAAAAATCATGAAAAAAAAATATCATGGTATCCCCTAAATGACTACTACATGTCGTAAAAAAATCATTTTATTTTGACCATGGATGAGTAGTAAAAAAATCCCAACGTCAGAATACCCAATCTCAACTATCACTCTCTCAACTAGTAGAGGCAAGGGATTTTTGGCTTGAGATCATTGGTTGATCTTGGCCAAAATCCTAGTTGAAATGTCATGAAATGCATGATTTCACAGCCCAAAATCATATGAAAATAAATCAATCATGAATCAAAAGATGAACACAACCAACAAGCAAGAAAAGATCAAGCAAGAACAAACACAAAAACACCTAGAGGGATTCGGCTAATGCAACAAAACATGCAAAAAAAATTGTCAACTTGGTTATTTGATAAAGATTGAGGAATAAAGGATAGAAAACCTTTAAAATTTATTTTTGAAAACCTTCTTATTCAACAAAAAGTTAACAAATCACCTGAACAAAAAGAGAAGAAAAAGAATCACAACATCAAAGAAAAATATTAAAGAAAAAGAAAGGAAGAGATAGCTACCTAGCTTTTGCTTTCCAAATCAAAGTTGCCAAATTCTTCTCTTCTCCTCTCTTTCTTTTTATTCTTTCTTTTCTCTCAAGAGTGAAAATGCCTTAAGAAAAAAATGAATCCTCTCCCTTTCTTTGGTATGGCCGACCCTTGGTATATAGTGAGAGGGAGTGTTTTTATTCTTTTAGCCCTTGGTCATGCTTCACATGCTCCTCCAACATTTCTTGCCACATAGCCAAAAAATGTTCCCCCTAGCATGGTGTTTTCCTTAAAAATAGGGTGCTTATCCCCCATTTTCATGATGCTTCCCTTAAAAATAGGGTTTCCTAGCCTCCCATTGGCCAATAATGCCACCAAGATTATTCTTGTCTCTTATCTCTATAAAATATCTTGGCCACTTGTCAAGATCATATGGCCTCCTATTAAAATATCTTCTTAGGTGGCATTTTTAATCCTACTTGGCATCATCTCCTAGCCTTCACATGCTCTTCACATGGCTTCGCCAATTGGAGACCTCCCATTGGATTAAAATGCCATGTAGGCAAAGTAGTGGAGAACTTGTCCCCTTAAAAACGTCATCTTGTAGTCCATCCTTGGCCCTTTGATCCATGATGAGAACACTCCCTCTCTTTGATCAGCTGCTGGCCAAAAATGGCCTGGAAATTTCCAGGCCATATTTTTTTATTTGCAAAATAGCCCTTTTTCGGTTTCTTTGGTAAAATTGTATTTTGGCCCCCAAACTTAATTTAATTGCAAATGGACCCCAATTTTGGATTTTTCTTTTCCAAATCATCCTATCCAATATAAAACTTAGTTCTGGAGGTTTTCACATTTTTTCGAGCTCATTCCCTATTTTTCTCGGATTTTCCTCTAAAGTTTCAGTTTAGTGCCTCCCAAACTTGGTCTTTTTCATTTGAGCTCCGATTCTGGATTTTTCTTCTCCAATACCCTCAAAAAAATATAAAACTCAGATTTGGAAGTTTTCATAATTTTTCGAGCTGGATTCTATTTTTCCCGAATTTTCCTCTTGAAATTTCGGGTTAATGCGCCCGAACTTTGTCTTTTTCATTTGAGCTCCGATTTCGGATTTTTCTTCTCCAATACCTTCCAAAAAATATAAAACTCAGATCTGTAAGTTTTCATAATTTTCCGAGCTCGAATTCTATTTTTCCCGAATTTTCCTCTCAGAATTTTCGGTTAGTGCGCTCGAACTTCGCCTTTTTCATTTGAGCTCCGATTCCAGATTTTCTTTCTACAATACCTTCCATTAAATACAAAATTCAGATATGAAAGTTTTCATAATTTTTCGAGCCCATTTCCTGTTTTTCTCGTAATTTTCTCTCAGAATTAATCCGTGCACCCGAACTTCGCCTTTTTCATTTGAGCTTCGTTTCCAGATTTTCTTTATCCAATCTCTTCCATAAAATATAAAATTCAGATCTAAAAGTTTTCATAATTTTTTGAGCACGTTTCCTATTTTTCCTGGAATTTTCTCTCGAAATTTCGGATTAGTGCACCCGAACATTGCCTTTTTCATTTGAGCTCCGATTTCGGATTTTCTTTCTCCAATACCTTCCATTAAACATAAAATTAAGATCTGGAAGTTTTCATAATTTTTCGAGCCCGTTTTCTATTTTTCCTAAAATTTTCTCTCCAAATTTCGGATTAGTGCACCCGAACTTTGCCTTTTTCATTTGAGCTCCGGTTTCGGATTTTCTTTATGCAATCTCTTCCGTAAAATATAAAATTCAGATCTAAAAGTTTTCATAATTTTTTGAGCTCGTTTGCTATTTTTCTTGGAATTTTCTTCGAAATTTTGGATTAGTGCACCTGAACTTTGCCTTTTTCATTTGAGCTTCGATTCTGGATTTTCTTTCTCCAATCTCTTCCATAAAATATAAAATTAAGATCTGGAAGTTTTCATAATTTTCTGAGCTCGTTTCTTATTTTTCCTGGAATTTTCCCTCGAAATTTTAGATTATTGCACCTGAACTTTGCCTTTGTCATTTGAGCTCCGGTTTCGGATTTTTCATCTACTATACCTTCCATCTGATATAAAATTCAGATCAGGAGGTTTTCATAATTTTTTGATCTAGGATTTTTTTTTCCCGAATTTTCCAAGATTGCCCTTTAACCCCCGAAACCTCGATTTTACTCAAAACGGGTCCAATTTTCAGATTTTCTTTTTCCATTGCCTTTTATATATATTGAATTGGAGTTGGTCCAAAAATGCACAATTTTTACGATTGAATTCCTCTCCGATTTAGTTTTCCCCTTTTCAATATCGGAGATTTTCTCGTTTTTCCTCCAACCGGCTCTTCCTTGGGATCCACTTCAAACTGGGACTTGGGATATTTTTGTTTATTTATCCTTTATCAACTGGGGTTTCAATTTCACCGAAATGGGCCATCTATACAGTTTTCCTCAAATTTGTGAATTTTCCTATTTATTGATTAAATCCTTATTTTCCTTTTTTCTCTTCAAACCAATTCTTCTTTTGACTCCACGTCAAAATTAGACCTTCCACTATCCGTAGTTACTGATCTTATTCCATTTGAGACCTCCAATTTCGTCCAATTTGATCGTTTACGCACTGCAGACAGCTAATGTTGTCCGGACCACTAAATCGGGTATTTTTCTTCCTAAAATGCTATTTTAGAATGCAAAAAGTTTTTTTTCATCCTCCAAGTGGTACTCCGAGACTTAGTTGCAAGCATAAAATGCCAATCTTGAAAAAGTCAAACTCGAAAAGTCAACCATTAAAAAAGTCAACCCACTTTCAAAATCAAGATTCAAAGTTTAATTGAACAATGGTGAAAGAATTTTGATGATCCGAGGTCTACAATGAATGATATGGAGTCCGAAAGATGGTTTACGAAAATTCAGTAGAAAGGAAACCCTAGTTTGAAAATTTTGGGAAAAAGTGCTTAAACGATAAAATTGGTCGAAATTAGAGGTTCCAAATGAAAGATAATCAATGATTACGGGTAAGGGAGAGGCCACCTGAAAGCAAAACTAAAGGAAAAGTCAATTTGGAAGAAATTAGGGTTTTTGGTGGATTTTCGTGAAATTGGGGAAAATTGTAGAAATGGCTCGATTCGGTAAAACTAAAGCCCCTAATTGATGAGGAGTGATTAAACAAGGATAGCCCAAGGCTTAGTTTGAAGTAATTTCGAGAAAAGAGCCGATTGGAGAAAAAATGAAAAAACGAGGAAATTCCCAACACTGAAAAAAAAAAAAAAAAGAAAAATCAAATCAAAAGGGAATTTGATCGTAAAAATTGGGTGTTTTCGGGGCAACTCCAATTCAATATATGAAAAAGGCACAGAAAAAGAAAATCTTAAAATCAGACTTGTTTTGAGTAAAACCGGGCTTCGGAGGTAAGAGGGCAAATTTGAAAGATTTTGAAAAAATAGCAAATGAGCTCCAAAAATTATGAAAACTTCCAGATCTCACTTTTAAATTATTTGGAAGAGATTGGCGAAAGAAAATTCGGATTCAGAGTTCGTTTGCAAAATGGCAAATTTCGGGCCCACTAAGTTAAAATTCAAGCAGATAAATACTGAAAAAATAGCAAATGAGCTCCAAAAATTATGAAAACTTCCAAATCTGGCTTTTAAATTATTTGGAAGAGGTTGGTGAAGAAAATTATGAATTTCGAGCTCATTTAAAAAAATGGTAAAATTCAGGTGCACTAAGGGGCAATTTTGGAAGAAAAATCTGAAAAAAAAGAAACAAATGGGCTCGGAAAATTATGAAAACTTTCAGAATTCAATTTTTTTATTATTTAGGAAGTTTTGAAAAAATAAATTTTGGATTTGGAGTCTGTTTGCTATTTAATTAGGTTCGGGGGCCAAAAACGTTATTTTATCGAAGAAACCGAAGAGGGCTTTTCTTACAATAGAGATTGGGCTAGATTTTAAAATGTTAATCAGCCAAGCCCATGTTGGCTGAACAAGGATAGTAGCTAGGGAGAAAAGAAAAGAAAAAAAAAAGGAAGAAAAAGAGGGAAAAAGAAAGGTTTTGCTTGCTACTTCTTGATTTGGAAAGCTAGAGCAAGGTAGATATGTTCTTTCATGGTTTTCTCATACTTTGTTGACATGATTTTGCTATTTTGATTGTCATTTTATTTTATTTTTATGAAATAATCTTGTTTTTTAAAATAAGTGATAAGGAGTTTCTACTTTGTATTTTGAAAAAAATAAGAAAGCAAGTTTTCCTCCATTTTTCCATCATAGCCGAATGGTGCTTCTTTTTAAGATGATTTTGTTCGTGAGATATGTTGTGATAGGATAACTTACTTGTTGTAGGTTATCTTGATTGTAGTAGGTTAACTTGATTGTGGTAGTTTAGCTATACACCATGCCATGTGTTTGTGATAATGCCAGGCCATGTTCTTGATTACTACCATTCGGCCAACATGTTCTTTTTCTCTTTGTGTATGCATTTTCATCTTGTTTAGTTGATAGGCTTGCAGTTCCATGCCATAATATTATGTATTTTGATTTAGGTTGCCATGTGTTTGTGTTATTGTCTAGCTAGGATTTCACTATATAGGATTAGTGACCATTCGGTTTCCACTATGTTCCTTGCCTTGTGTGTGCATTTTCGTTTTGTTTAAGTACCATGCTTTGCATTATTATGCCATGAGATTGTGTATTGGTTTCTGTTTGTTCATGCATTAGTATTAGTTTATTCGGTCATTATATGTTCATGATACTTTCATACATTCTCATGACATTTTAGGTCTAGGCCATTTTTGTATTGCCATGCATATTCCCATGCATATTAGGTCGTAGATCATATTGGTATTGCCATGCATTGCTATGCTATTTAGGTCTTAGGTCACATTGATATTGCCATGCATTTTCATGTCCACTAAGTCTAGGTCACATTTGCATTATCATGCATCTCATGCATATTAGATCTAGGAAGCATTTATTGCCATGCAAACTCATGCTAGGCATTAGGTCATTTTGGATTGCCATGCATTTTCTATGCCATTTAACCCTTAGATCATATATTTCATATATTAAACTTGCTGTGTGTTCATGCATATCATACCACTTGATTTTTGACTTAAGCCAATCAATTGTTTAAAGTCAAGCTCACATGAGCATACTTGTAGAAAATTGAGAAGTTGTCAAGTTGATTTTTCTACCTTTGTGATTTTTTTTACTTAAGCCAATTTTTGTCCAAATTTTTAGAAATTTTAGCTACTGTTTGTAGGTTCATAGAAGAGTCTCCAATATTTTTACTTTGATTTTTGAATGATTTTATCAATGGCTTAAAAATGATTTTTGGCAAAATAGTTTTTCACCTAGTGTCTGGATGTTCGTGATTTTTTTGGTGGGTTATCCTTAGTCAAAAAATTAAGCCAATTTTTTCTCATATATTTTTACATGTTAGATTTTTTTGAAAATTTAAAAATAGGTTAAAAAGCTTTAAAACTGAAGAGTAGAGTCAGGTTTGAATTCAAGGGAAAGGTAATTTTTTGTTTTGGCTAAAGCATTTAGAGGGGGTTGATTAGGAACCTTAGCTACTGTCCTAGATTGGTTTTTAAGCCATTTTGAACTTCAAAAATCATTTTACAAAGCTCGGGTCAAGAGTGGTCAAGTCCGGGTTTTCAAAATTAGTAAAATAGAGCCATTTTCAAAAGGGGAATTCGGCCATGGTCTATTTTTCATCCAAGATTTTCAAAATTGTTTTCAACCATTCACAAAGTATTTTTGATTTTAGAAAATTTAATTTGATGTCTTTTCCTAAGGTAGTCGGATATCTTTTTAGGTATACGGATTTCCTTATTTAAAGGAAAAAAATATACTTTCATGCATTGCATTTTCCATGTTCATGCATATTATATGATATATGATTTTTGTTAAGAATATTCCTATGGTATTGTTATTATTTTGACTTATATTTTATGGTGTTATATTGTTTGTTATATGGTTTTGAATATTCCATGTTATCCTATGCTTTTTATTTAGTCATTTATTTTTGTCATATCATTTAGCATTTACTTTGTTCATGCATTATTATTTTTATTTTCATGCATATTTCATGACAATATTATTTTATGTTTCATATCATTTCATGTCACATAGGTTATTTATTTCCTTTAGAATATACTATGTCACACATGTTCATATTCATTTTTTTTAAAAAATGTTTTAAAATAAGATAATAATTTTCAATAAAATAAAGATATTCCCGAATTAAAATAATTCATGAGTTCTCTATCGGGTTTTCTAGAGAGGATATCATCAATTATCATCAATAACGGAATATCTTCTTTAAAACAAGAATGATTCGAAAAATTTTCTAAATAAATAAATTTTTTTATTTTTTGCCACGTTTGTCGGGGAATATAGAAAAATTTTGAATTAATAAATTCTGGATCATTTTAAATTAAAAATAGAATTATTTTTCTTAAAATTGGGAATTAATTTGAAATGCCAAATTTAAAACCGACATTTTACCAAGACTTGATATAACACACGATTAATAAGGTACCGTTTTATACGGGCGTTGTGGGGGTGCTAATCCTTCCCCACACGTAACCGAGTCTCGAACACGTTTCTTTGATTTCTCTGGTTTAAAATACAGACTTAAAATTGGTTTTAAAATGTTTTTATTAATTTTAAAATATTTTATAAAACCGGTTTTAATAGGTGGCCGATCACACCTAGCCAAAAAAGATTGGTGGCGACTGAATGTCTTTTTCGAGGTCGTTTTCAAACTCTCATTTTATTTCAAGAGGAATTAAATAGTATTTTCCTCTATTTTTTCCAATGTCACGCTTAACGAGTAATAAAATTTCACGATGAGACTTGTTAGTTTTTTAGGTTGCGACAGCTTGGCGAGTGCACTGGGGGCATTTAGAGAGTTAGGCCTAGAATTAGTCGTATGATATCGAAGTCTCGATTTTGTTGGTTTTTATTTGGTATTTAATGTTAATTCCCATATTTATTTTTTTTTAAAATAAGGAGAATTTTGAAAATTATAAAATGTTCTAAATATGTCCATATTCATGTGCATACATATTATTAATGTTCTCTGGTTATTTTGTTGTATAAGTTATTTTTTGACCAATTGATGCTTTACATTGTTTGATCTTGTTGGGGCATTTAGAATAAGGGGTGTAGAATAAGTGGTGAAAGGTTTGTTGTTCCTCTTCACACATCAAACGTGCATTTGCATATCATGAGCCCTATACTCGGGTTTCGTCCTCTTAGGTGGGAGCAAAGTAACTAAGCCTTCGTGATTAACAATCTGCATGGGCTAGGGAAAAAGACTCTAACGAATTGAACCCGCTTTTATCGGGGTGTCTTACTAGCCTTCACCGGCGATAGTGAGGAACAATTCCGGGCTTTTAGAACTGATTCACCTTCATATAGTGAACCTAGGCGAAGCCATACCGGATTTCCGATTAGATATCCTGAAGCTAGGAACACATGGAGGAATATTCCCAATCCTATTACTTTCTATTCTACATTCCGAATAAGTTTACCTTTGCAAATCGGGCAATGATGAACGTATATCGCCCGTAATAAGTTTTGAAAATAACAAAAGATTTTTTGCATGCATATTATTATTGCTCTTTGGTTGGTTAATGCGTTACACTATTCTTGATTTTTTTTTTGATAAATTGTTGGGATATTTAGGATAAGGATTATAGAATAGGTGTTGAAAAATTTGTTTTGTTCCTCCACACACATTGTACTTGATTTGCATAACATGAGCTCTAAACCCGAGTTCTGTCCCTTTAAGTGGAAGTAAGGTACCTATGCTTCGTGTGGCAATAGCCTCCGCATAAGCTAGCGAAACACTTTCGGTGTATCAGATTACCTACACTTCGTGTGGCAATAGCCTCCGCATAAGCCGTGGAAATGAACTCTAACGAATTGAACCCATTTTTATGGAGGTGTCTTACTAGCCTTCACCGGCGATAGTAAGGAACAATTCGCGACCTTTTAGAACTTTGTTCACCCACATATAGTGAACCATAAAGCCAACATAGGCGAAGGTCTATCGAATTTTTTATAGACATACCGGAGTTAGGAACACATGGAGGGATACTTCTAACCTTTTATTACCTATTTTACATCTCAAATAAGTTTTGTAAACCGGGCAAAGATGAATGTACATCGCCCACAATAAGTTTAATACCCCGCCCCGAAGGCATCGTGATGCCTAAGTGAGTCGATACCGTTGGGGCAAGTGTTCATCAACTTTTTGAAATTGAAAATACAAACATTCTTTTTCAAACATTTTTGCGTTTTGCACATTTCATGCATGTGTGAGTAGAGCATGTACATTTATGGTTGTATTGTTGATCTCATTTTTTGCAATAAACGATGGTGATAATAATCTCATTTGATGATTTCATAAAACCAATAGTGTTACATGAACATTTGGATATTGTACCATAGTAGGATCTACTACCCCGAAATTCTTTTGAAAATAATATATTTGGTTTTTCATAGAGAAAAAATGTTTAAAAAAATCATAGATTAAATTTAGAGGCAAATCTTGCATAATGAGATTTTTGAATAATCAAGATTTAGGTCCCACGAATTTCGTGTAATCATTTTTTAATTTCTTTGTATATGCCTTTGTGTTAATTCATTTATTCTTTACATGTATCATTTTGACATCATGTTACAGTCATAGCATGCATGTCATTCATTGTAGAATACATTTATGACATGCATGGTCATTATTTGTATATACCTGTGTATCAATTTATTCATTCTTTACATGAATCATGTTGGCATCAGGTTGCATTCATGCATTCATAGTCAGTATGATTTTTTGTATATATCCATGCATTAATTTTCTTATTCTTTACATGCATCAGGTTGCATTTATGCATTCATAGTCATTATGATTTTTTTGTATATATATTCATGCATTAATTTGCTTATTCTTTACATGCACCATGTCAGCATCAGGCCGCATTCATGACAAACATAGTTAGCATGATTTCTCTATATATATTCATGCATTAATTTGATTACTCTTTACAAGCATTGATTTGTTTTTATAAATCATGTTAACATCGGGTTGCATTCATGGCATACATAGTCATCATGATATGTTCATGCATTAATCTGTCATATTAACATCAGGATGCATTCATGACACACATGGTCGGCATGAATTTCTTTGTATATACTCTGTGTCAATCATTCATTGTTTACATGCATCATAATTGACATCGTGCTGCATTCATAGTGTATAGGATCATTCATTCGAAAATACACTGAAATATACATGGTCATTCATTGCATATATCCATGCGTTGATTTGTTTATTCTTTGCTTGCATCATGTTGGCATCGTGATTGCATTTATTACATACATGGTCAGCATGTCTCCACTGTATATGTCCGTACATCACATTGTTTATGTTTCACGGGCATCAAATTGCATTCATGGCTCATTCATCACGATACGCATTTGAAGGGAAAAAATGGAAGTTGGCTTGGCTTTAGGAGTCTTTCAAAGAATTTCCATTTCAAACTAGAGGTATAAGAAGTACTGAGTACCTTTTCAATAACAGGCTAGAGCTATGTAGAATGAACAAGTTGCCTGAATGGAAAGAATGGAAAGGGCATAGGAAGAATTGCTAGAAAAGTTGGCAAAATCTGAAGCAGAATCTAGAGATCAGATGACTAAATTGATGGAGCTGATGTCCGCCGTGATCAAGGGAAAGGGATACATTGAAAACTTTACCGCCATAGAAGGGTTATAGGCACAAAAGGGTCAGAGTGAGGTCATGATGTTGGATGGCCAGAACACAGTTAACCGCAGCAACACCCTGAACTTAGATGACCCAGCTGAACAGGAAAAGTTGAAAATGGTTGAGTCAAATATGGCTGAGTTGACAGATTCTCGAGGAAAATATCAGTTGTTAGATGAAAGGCTCCGGGCAGTAGAAAATACAGATGTATTCGGGATTGTGGATATGAAAGAACGATGTTTGGTCCTTGATTTAGTCATTCCTCCTAAACTCAAGATCCCTGACTTTGTGAAATATGATGGGACGACTGATCCGTCAGCCCACATCACTATGTTCTGTCGAAAGATGACGAGTCAAATAGATAATGATAAGCTTTTGATCCACTGTTTTCAGGATAGCCTCAGCGGGTCCGCAATTAGGTGGTATAATCAGTTGAGTAAGGATCAAATTCGCTCTTGGAATGATTCGGCTAGGGCTTTTCTAAACCAGTACAAGCATATAATTGATATGGTGCCTGACCGTCTCACCTTTAAAATATGGAGAAAAAGTTCACTGAGAGCTTCAAAGAGTATGCTCAGAGGTGGAGGAACATGTCCACTCAAGTACAACCGCCCCTGACTCGGAAGGAAACCAATGTCATTTTTGTGAATACACTGCAGGCCTTATACTATGATAGACTTGTCGGCAACACCATGAAGAATTTCTCGGACATAGTAATATCCGGGGAAATGATTGAAAATGCTATCAAGGCTGGGAAACTCGAAGGAGGTAAAACATTTAATGCAGAGAGAAATAGGATGCCCAAAAAGAAAGAAGAAGATGTCCAAGCTATGGGAGACTTTGCCCCATATATTCCGGCTAATTCATACCAGCCACCTTGTCCTTCTATGAACTATGTATCCCAGGGTTCATACTTATACCCTATAGCCTCTCAAAATCCAGTAAATTTTCAACCTTTTGTCAGCCAGAGAAAATCGAAGAATATTCGAAAAAGAGATCAGTTTGAACCACTCCCCATGTCTTACTCTGAACTATTGCCCTAGATGGTCGAAGAGAAACTCCTCAATAAAGTTCCAGTGGAGCCTATCCAACCCCCATATCTGAGTTGGTATGACGAGAATGCATATTGTGATTATCATTATGGGATTCGGGGACATTCCATAGAAAATTGCTTATGTCTGAAATGGAAGGTTCAAGCACTCATCAATAAAGGACAATTAGATGTGGGGAAGAAACAAAGGTCAGACAGCTTGGAGAATCTACTTAATGGGAATGATGAGACCATTGTGGATGTCATGATGGGGGAAGAAGATGGAAAGGTCGAAAAGAGTACCGAGGAATAGCTAGTTTGAAATAAGGAGTACATGTCAAGGGGGAGTTTTTTATGCATGTAGTTTCATGCCTCATGAGAACACTTGTCTTATGTTAAGATCCATATGAAATAAATGAATTTTTGAATGTTTTAATGGTTGTTGTGTTTTAACAGTAATTTGAATGTGCAAAAACAAGCATTAAGAAAGTTCTAATAATGGATAGTCTCGAGAATATTGATGATCATCGTTAGAAATGACCCAATACCTTCTCTCTTTTGGGGATTCTATATGTCTAAATCCTTGAAACTGAGACCACTTGGAAAACCTAATGCTTCAAAAAATATGAATGATTAAACTTCATAAAAACCATTGTCATTGTAGAATAAGCAAAGATGTAAATCCTAGTCTAGGCTTTGAACAAAGGAACGAACTTTTTGAATTTTTTTTCGAATTCCTTGAAATTCAAACAAATGAGACATTCTTTCAAGAATCTAGATTTTGGTAATTCGATGTGTGTCAAGATTTTGCCAAAACCATTCATGACCTTTTCTAATGACCATAAAACATCAATTGCCTAAACATCACTTCATGATTGATACCTCGGGGCACAATGATCAAACTAGATTATCCCATGTCCTAGAGAAAACTTGTTTTTGGGTAATATTTTCCTTGGCACTTCAAACCAACCCAAGATTGAAACTCAGCATTTTCAGTGTAAAACTAGACTTGCGATGTTCCTCACAATGATACAAGTCCTCATGGTTAATCAAATTGGAGCATCATATGTGGAAATGATGGATACATGATGAAAAAGGGTGGAACTAACGCAAGAATCAGTGGGGCATGCGACAAAAAAAAGCAAAAAAAAAAGAAGAAAAAAAAAAGAAAAAAAAAAGAAAAATTGTGTTATCATCCATATGAGAATTCGGATGATTCCAAAGTGCAAAATGAAACTTTGATTATCTATTTCCCCTGGAGATTGCTTTTCAATAAGAATATTCGTGCTTGATATGATAAATGGCCATCTTTCATATCCCTCTCACAAAGAGAAAATTATCCATAGTTACCCCTTTTGAGCTTAAGGAATTCTTTTTTCTTTAAACCCTGATCAAGGATCACCCCTTACACTGGGGGGAAAATGCGAGAAAAGATATTCTCAAAGATCACGGAAAAATGAGTCCTAGCTAAAAGACAGATACAAAACAAATGGAGCCCCAAATAAATACGTGTCACTCTGTCGAAGAAAAAGGAAAAGATAGCGAAATGGAAGCCAAGAACAAAACAAAAGAAAAAAAGTGTGAAAAAAGTATGGCAAATGAAAGCTAAAAAAAAGAAAGAAAAGTGCAAAGTAAAAAGAAAAAGAAAAGTCCAAAAGGGACAAATGCTTCAAAAGAGAATTCCCCTCAAGAAATGATCCTTGATCTAATTACCCTCAAAAACATATTTTGGGCCTATTTATCCTTTCTTTCTGAACCCTGAGACATGACCTACATTACGTGCTTTAAAAGTCCATTTTGATAAGCAGGAATATTTAACTTGAAGGGGCTTTCCTCAGATTTTGTCCCATCTCATCGAATTATCATTTCACTAAGGAAGAATTTAGAATTCTCAAGTGCATGGTAAAACAATAAAAAAAAAGGAGAAGAAAAAATAGGAAAGAATGGGATTCTAGAGCGAAAACCCAAAAATGGGCAGTTTAGAGTAATATGGGAATTTTTGATGCCATCTATGATAGTGCCGATACCACAAAAGAGAAGGTCATCTTGAAGAAGTGGTCATCGAGGAATATCTAGGAATTCCTGAACCTCCTAAACTGTCAACTCTGATTTGGAGGATTGATTTCAAAAACTAAAACTTTTTTTTCCTCCAAGATTAAACTTTCCAGTTTAATCATCCTGGCCAATCTTGATGCTTGTTAAAATGCCTTGATATGGAAACTAAAAGAATGTTGAATTTTTTTGGTTCTCAATGAATTCATGATTTATAAAACTTGTTTCATTTGTGAGCCTAGAAGGGACATATATTTTTGTTGTGAATTTTTTTTCGATAAAAAAAAAAATTTATATTGTATCAAGCCTTCAGATGTTTTCATTTAGAAAAACCCAATTGACATTTAGAAAATTTCTAACAGTGATTATCAGTCTTCAGATGTTTTCATTAGATGAGCAATTTTTTTTTCAAAATGTGAAAACAAGTAAAAATAGTTTTGAAACAACCACTTTTTATGTTGACATGAGACAATGAATTTTCTAACCCAAAGGTATGGAACTACTATGGTTAACCTTGACTTCCAAATATGAGAATAAGAAATAGAACTCGGCAAGCAGATTTTTGTCAATAAGACTTTGAAAACTGTCGGGGCAAAGAGAATAGCCGAAGATTGAAAAATGAATTGAAGATATACTCTGATTTGAAGGGGAAAAATGAATTAGAGAGGCTAAGCCAAAGTCTAGAAAAAATGATCGGGGCATTTGCATTAATCATGAGCATTCATCTCTTTATTGAGCTTTACATCTTCATATGCATCAAGAAGCATTTGCATCAATCCAAGACATTTACATTTGCACAATGAAGCATTTGCATATTATTCTCCATCATTCCAAGAAGCATTTGCATCAATCCAAGACATTTGAATTTACACCATGAAGCATTTGCTTCCTCTCTCAAATCCACCAAGTTAATTTCCAGGTCATTTCAATTTCTGGTTTCATCTAGATCTTTTTAAATTTTCTGGTTTCACCCATACCTTTTTATTCTCTGGTTTCATCCAGATCTTTTTCAATTTTTTGGTTTCACCCATGCCTTTTTATTCTCTGGTTTCAGCCAGATCTTTTTCAATTTTTCGGTTTCACCTAGGCCTTTTTAATCTCTAGTTTCATCCAGATCCTTTTCAATTTTCTAGTTTCACCCATGCCGTTTTATTCTCTGGTTTTATCTAGATCTTTTTCAATTTTCTGGTTTCACCCATGATTTTTTAATATCTGGTTTCATCCAGATCTTTTTCAATTTTCTAGTTTCACCCATGCTTTTTTAATCTCTGGTTTCATCCAAATTTTTTTCAATTTTCTAGTGTCACCCATGCCTTTTTATTCTCTGGTTTCATCCAGATCTTTTTCAATTTTCTGGTTTCACCATGCCTTTTTATTCTCTGGTTTCATCCAGATCTTTTTCAATTTTTTGGTTTCACCCTTGCCTTTTTAATCTCTGGTTTCATCCAGATCTTTCTCAAATTTTTGGTTTCACCCTTGCCTTTTTAATCTCTGGTTTCATCCAGATCTTTTTCAATTTTCTTGTTCCACCCATGCCTTTTTAATCTCTGGTTTCATTCAGATCTTTTTCAATTTTCTTGTTCCACCCATGCCTTTTTATTCTGTGGTTTCATCCAGATCTTTTTCAATTTTCTGGTTTCACCCATGCCTTTTTAAATCTCTGGTTTCGTCCAGATCTTTTTCAATTTTCTGGTCTCACCCATGCCTTATTAATCTCTGGTTTCATCCAGATCTTTTTCAATTTTCTGGTTTCACCCATACCTTTTTAATCTCTAGTTTCATCCAGATCTTTTTCAATTTTTTGGTTTCACCCACGCTTTTTTAATTTCTTGTTTCATCCAGATCTTTCTCAATTTTCTGGTTTCACCCATGTTATCTCAATTTTCTGGTTTCACCCATGTTATCTCAATTTTATGGTTTCATTCAGATCTTCCTCAATTTTTCGGTTTTACGCATGTTATCTAGATTTTCTAGTTTCACCCATGTTATCTAAATTTTCTGGTTTCATCCAAATCTTTCTCAATTTTTCGGTTTTACCCATGTTATTTCAATTTTCTGGTTTCATCCAGATCTTCTTCGATTTTTTGGTTTTACCCATGTTATTTCAATTTTTTGGTTTCATCTAGATCTTTCTCAATTTTTTGGTTTTACCCATGTCATTTCAATCTCCGGCTTCATCCAGATCTTCCTCAATTTTCGGTTTCACCCATGCAGTAAGGTTAGCACAAGATAGGTTAATATCCCAAGACCATCATTGAGGTCTTTTCTTCTCTTGCAAATCGAACTCATTTCCTTAAGACGGGTAAAGCCTTGATTAGTCAGGGAACTCAATTTTAGGACAAAATCTTCAATTTACAGCTTTTTAAAAAAAAAAAAAAAAATTGAATGAAAAAATGGTAAAAAGAAAAAACGGAAAAAATGAAAACCCCATTTTCCTTTCCTTCACATGTGATTTCGTTAACCGGACAAAATTAGTATTTGTTTATCTTTGCCTGATTCCTGATTCTCAGCAATAGCCAAAGAGGGGCAGCTGTAGACACCCAATTTTGTCCGGACCACTAAATCAGGTAATTTTCTTCCTGAAATGATGTTTTAGAATGCAAAAAGTTTTTTCTCATCTTGCAGGTGGTACTTCGAGACTTAATTTAAAAAGGCAAGAATAAAAAGACTATCTTAAATAAGTCAACCCCAAAAAAGTCAACCCCAAAAAGTCAACTACTAAAAAAGTCAACCCACTTTCAAAATCAAGATTCAAAGTTCAATTGAACAATGGTGAAAGATTTTTGATAATTTGAGGTCTACAATGAAAGATATGGAGTCCGGAAGATGGTTTACGGAGATTCAGTAGAAGGGAAACTCTAGTTCGAAAAATTTAGGGAAAAGTGCTTAAACGATCAAATTGGTCAAAATTAGAGGTTCCAAATGAAAGATAATCAATGACTACGGGTAAAGGAGAGGCCGCCTAAAAGCAAAACTGAAGGAAAAGTCAATTTGGAAGAAAATCGAGAATTAGGGTTTTTGGTGGATTTTGGTGAAATTGGGGAAATTGTAGAAATGGCTCGATTAGGTAAAACTAAAGCCCCTAATTGATGATGAGTGATTAAACAAGGATAGACCAAGGCTCAGTTTGAAGTAATTTCGAGAAAAGAGCCGATTGGAGGAAAAACGAAAAAAACGAGGAAAAACCCGATACTAAAAAAAAAGGAAAAATCAAATCGGAAGGGAATTTGATTGTAAAAATTGGGAATTTTCAGACCAACTCCAATTCAATATATGAGAAAGGCACAAAAAAAAAATCTTAAAATCAGGCTTGTTTTGAGTAAAATCGGGCTTCGGAGGTAAGAGGGCAAACTTGGAAAATTCGAGAAAAATAGAAAATGAGCTCCAAAAAATATGAAAACTTCCAAATCTCACTTTTAAATTATTTGGAAGAGATTGGAAAAAGAAAGCATGGATTCAGAGTTTGTTTGCAAAATGGCAAATTTCGGGCTCACTAAGCTGAAATTCAAGCAAATAAATCCCGAAAAAATAGCAAATGAGCTCCAAAAATTATGAAAACTTCCAGATCTCACTTTTAAATTATTTGGAAGATATTGCTGAAGAAAAATCTGGATTCGGAGCTCGTTTAAAAAATGGTAAAAATTTGGGTGCACTAAAGGGTAATTTTGGAAGACAAATTTGAAAAAATAGCAAATAGGCTCAAAAAATTATGAAAACTTCCAAAATTTGATTTTTTATTATTTAGGAAGTTTTGAAAAATAAAATTTGGATTTAGAGTCCGTTTTCTATTCAATTAGGTTCGGGGGCTAAAAACGTCATTTTATCGAAGAAACCGAAGAGGGCATTTCTTACAATGGAGATTGGGCTAGATTTTAAAACGTAAATCAGCCAAGCCCATGTCGAAAATTGATTTTGCTTAGCCATTGCATCCAAGGGCCAAGAGTGGATAGGAAGGTAGTTATTTTTTTGATCAAGCCTTTGAAATTGTAACATATGGACCAAGGCATGGAGAGGGATGATGTCATATTTATGACATCATGTTCATGACATCATATTAGTTAGGGGCTGATTAGATCTAAGGATGAGAATTTTACATAGAAAGCATCTTGGATTAAAGGCCATTGGATAAATTGGTTACAAAAATGACAACTAGACTACACACTACTATAGGCATTCGGCCAAGTCAATTTGAAGGGGGTAATTCAGAATTTTTTAGAGGCTTTGGGGGCTGAACAAGGGCAGTAGCTAGGGAGAAAAGAAAATAAAAATGAAAAGAGGAAAAAGAGGGAAAAAAGAAAGGTTTTGCTTACTACTTCTTGATTTGGAAAGCCAGAGCAAGGTAGCTATGTTCTTTCATGGTTTTCTAATACTTTGTTGACATGATTTTGCTATTATGATTGTCATTTTATTTTCTTTTATGAAATAAACTTGTTTTTAAAATAAGTGATAAGGAGTTTCTAATTTGTATTTTGAAAAAATAAGAAAGCAAGTTTTCCTCCATTTTTCCATCATGGCCGAATGGTGCTTCTTTTTAAGATAATTTTGTTTATTTTTGATTTTGTTCATGAGATTTGTTGTGGTAGAATAGCTTACTTTTTTGCTTTGCGTGTGCATTTTCATATTGTTTAGTTAATAGGCTTGCATTTCCATGCCATAAAATTATGTATTTTGATTTAGGTTGCCATGTTTTTATGTTATTGTCTAGCTAGGATTTCACTATATAGGATTAGTGACCATTCGGTTTCCACTATGTTCCTTGCCTTGTGTGTGCATTTTCATTTTGTTTTGGAACCATGTTTTGCATTATTATGCCATGAGATTGTGTATTGGTTGCTGTTTGTTCATGCATTAGTATTAGGTTTATTTGGTCATTATATGTTCATGATACTTTCATACATTCTCATGACATTTTAGGTCTAGGCCATTTTTGTATTGCCATGCATATTAGGTCCTAGATCATATTGGTATTGCCATGCATTGCTATGCTATTTAGGTCTTAGGTCACATTGATATTGCCATGCATTTTCATGTTCATTAAGTCTAGGTCACATTTGCATTATCATGCATCTCATGCATATTAGATCTAGGAAGCATTTATTGCCATGCAAACTCATGCTAGGCATTAGGTCATTTTGGATTGTCATGCATTTTCTATGTCATTTAGGCCTTAGATCATACATATCATACATTAAACTTGCTGTTTTTTCATGCATATCATATCATACCACTTGATTTATGACTGAAGCCAATCAATGCTTTAAAGTCAAGCTCACATGAGCATGCTTGTGGAAAATTGAAAAGTTGTCAAGTTGATTTTTCTACCTTTGTGATTTTTTTTTTACTTAGCCAATTTTTGTCCAAATTTTTAGAAATTTTAGCTAATATTTGTAAGTTCTTATAAGAGTCTCTAATATTTTTACTTTGATTTTTGAATGATTTTATCAGTGGCTTAAAAATGATTTTTGGCAAAACAGATTTTCACCTAGTGTTCGGACTTTCGTGATTTTTCTGGTGGGTTATCCTTAGTAAAACATTAAGCCAATTTTTTCCCATATAGTTTTACATGTTCTGAGTCTCCCATATTTTTTTATATATATTTTTTTTAAAATTTTAAAAATAGGTTAAAAAAATCACGCTTTAAAACTAGACAGTAAAGTCAGATTTGAATTCAAGGGAAAAGTAATTTTTTTACTTTGGCTAAGGCATTTAGAGGGGGTTGATTAGGAACCTTAGCTACTATCCTATGTTGGCTTCTAAGCCATTTTAAACTTCAAAATTAATTTTATAAAGCTAGGGTGGTCAAGTCCGGGTTTTCAAACTTAGGAAAATAAAGCCATTTTCAAAAGGGGAATTCGGCCATGGTCTATTTTTCATCCAAGGTTTTCAAAATTGTTTTCAACCAATCACAAAGTATTTTTGATTGTAGAAAATTTAATTTGATATCTTTTCCTAAGGTAGTTGGATATCTTTTTAGGTATATGGATTTCCTTATTTAAAGCAAAAAATACACTTTCATGCATTGCATTTTCCATGTTCATGCATATTATATGATATATGATTTTTGTTATGAATATTCCTATGGTATTGTTATTATTTTGATTTATATTTTATGGTGTTATATTGTTTGTTAAATGGTTTTGAATATTTCATGTTATCTTATGCTTTTTAGTTAGTCATTTATTTTTGCCATATGATTTAGCATTTACTATGTTCATGCATTATTATTTTTATTTTCATGCATATTTCATAATAATATTATTTTATGTTTCATATCATTTCATGCCACATAGGTTATTCATTTCCTTTAGAATATATTATGTCACATAGATTATTCATTTCATTTAGAATATATTATGTCACATAGGTTATTCATTTCATTTAGAATATATTATGTCACATAGATTATTCATTCCATTTAAAATATATTACGACACTTAGGTTATTCATTTCATTTATAATATATTAAGATACTTAGGTTATATCATTTCATTTAGAATATATTATGTCACCTAGGTTATTCATATCATTTAGATTATACTATGTCACACATGTTCATATTCATTTTTTTAAAATATATTTTATAATAAGATAATGATTTTCAATAAAATAAAGATATTCTCGAATTAAAATAATTCATGAGTTCTTTGCCGGGTTTGCTGGGGAGGATATCATCAATTATCATTAATAACGGAATATCTTCTTTAAAACGAGAATGATTCAGAAAATTTTCCAAATAAATAATAAATTTCTATATTTTGCCGCGTTTATCGGGGAATATAGAAAAATTTTGAATTAATAAATTTCGGATCATTTTCAATTAAAAATGGAATTTGTAGACACCTAATTTTGTCCGGACCACTAAATCAGGTATGTTTTCTTCCTAAAGTGATGTTTCAAAATGCAAAAAGCCTTTTCTCATCCTGCAGGTGGTACTCCTAGACTTAGTTTAAGAAAGCAGGCATAAAAAGTCAATCTTGAAAAAGTCAACCTCGAAAAAGTCAACTCCTAAAAGTCAAGCACTTAAGAGTCAACCCACTTTCAAAATCAAGATTCAAAGTTCAACTAAAAAATGGTGAAAGAATTTTGATAATCCGAGATCTACAATGAAAGATATGGAGTTCGGAAGTCGGGTTACGGAAATTTAGTGGAAAGGAAACCCTAGTTCGGAAAATTTGGAGAAAAGTGCTCAAACGATCAAATTGGTCGAAATTGGAGGTTCCAAATGAAATATAATCAATGACTACGGGTAAGGGAGAAGCCATTTGGAGGCAAAACTGAAGGAAAAGTCAATTTAGAAGAAAACCGAGAATTAGGGTTTTTGGTGGATTTTGGTGAAATTGGGAAAAATTGCAGAAATGACCCAATTCGGTAAAACTAAAGCCCCTAATTGATGAGGAGTGATTAAACAAGGATAGACCAAGGCTGAGTTTGAAGTAATTCCGAGAAAAGAGCCAATTGGAGGAAAAACGAAAAAACGTGGAAATTCTCGAAATTGAAGGAAAAGGAAGAAATCAAATCGGAAGGGAATTTGATCGTAAAAATTGGACATTTTCGGACCAACTCCAATTTAATATATGACAAAGGCACAAAAAAATAAAATCTGAAAATCGAACTTGTTTTGAGCAAAACCGGGCTTTGGAGACAAAAGGGCAAACTTGGAAAATTCGAGAAAAATAGCAAACGAGCTCCAAAAATTACTAAAACTTCCAGATCTCATTCTTAAATCATTTGGAAGAGATTGGCAAAGAAAAATCTGAATTCGATGTTCGTTTGCAAAATGGCAAATCTCGAGCCCACTATGGTGAAATTCAAGAAGATAAATCCCGAAAAAATAGCAAATGAGCTCCAAAAATTCTAAAAATTTCCAGATCTCATTTTTATATTATTTGGAAGAGATTGGTGAAGAAAATCCAGATTCGGAGTTCGTTTGCAGAATGGCAAATCTCGGGCCCACTAGCTGAAATTCAAGCAGATAAATCTCGAAAAAATAGCAAATGAGCTCCAAAAATTATGAAAACTTTCAGATCTCACTTTTATATTATTTGGAAGATATTGGTGAATAAAATTATGGATTCGGAGCTTGTTTAAAAAATGGTAAAAGTTCGGGTGCATTAAGGGGCAATTTTCGAAGAAAAATCCAAAAAAATAGCAAATGGGCTCGAAAATTTATGAAAACTTTCAGAATTCAATTTTTTATTATTTATGAAGTTTTGAAAAAATAAAAATTTGGATTTGGAGTCCGTTTGCTATTTAATTAGGTTCGGGGGCCAAAAACGTCATTTTATCGAAGAAATCGAATAGGGCTTTTCTTGCAATGGAGATTGGGCTGGATTTTAAAATGTCAATCAGCCAAGCCCATGTGGGAGAGTGATTTTGTTGAGTCGTTACATCCAAGGGCCAAGAGTGGATGGGAAGGTAGTTATTTTTCTTAATCAAGCTTTTGCAATTGTGACACATGGACCAATGCATGAAAAGGGATGATATCATATTTATGACATCATATTAGTTAGGGACTGATTTAATCTAAGGGTGGGAATTTTACATAGAAAGCATCTTGGATTAAAGGCCATTGGATCAAAAATTGATTAAGAAAAATGACAACTTTCCTACACACTATGAGAGGCATTTGGCCAAGGCAATTTGAAAAGGGGGGAATTCAAATTTTTTAGAGGCTTTGGGGGTTGAACAAGGGCAGTAGCTAGGGAGAAAAAGAAAAGAAAAAGAAAGGAGGAAAAAGAGAGAAAAAAGAAAGGTTTTGCTTACAACTTATTGATTTGGAAAGCTAGAGCAAGGTAGCTACGCTCTTTCATGGTTTTCTCATACTTTGTTGATATGATTTTGTTATTTTGATTGTTATTTTATTTTCTTTTATGAAATAAACTTCTTTTTTAAAATAAGTTCTAAAGAGCTTCTACTCTTGTTTTTAAAAGAAATCAAGAAAGCAAATTTTCCTACATTTTTCTCTACATAGCCTAGTGATGTTCTTTTTAAAGATGATTTTGTGTTTGATTTTGTTCATGTGATTTATTTTGGTAGGTTAGCTTACTTGTGGTAGGTTAGCTTACTTGTGTTAGATTAGCTTAATTGTGGTAGGTTAGCTTGATTGTGGTAGTTTAGTTCTAGACTATGCCATGTGTTTGTGATATTGTCATGCTTAGGATTTCACCATTTAGGTCTATGGTCCATTCGGCTACCTCATCCTTTCTTGTATTGCGTGTGCATTTTCATCATTTTAGTTGACTAGGCTTGCATTTCCATGCCATAATATTGTGTATTTTGATTTAGGTTGTCATGTTTTTGTGTTATTGTCTAGCTAAGATTTCACTATATAGGATTAGTGACCATTCGGTTTCCACTATGTTCCTTGCCTTGTGTGTGCATTTTCATTTTGTTTTGGTACCATGCTTTGCATTATTATGCCATGAGATTGTGTATTGGTTGCTGTTTGTTCATGCATTAGTATTAGGTTTATTTGGTCATTATATGTTCATGATACTTTCATACATTCTCATGACATGTTAGGTCTAGGCCATTTTTGTATTTCCATGCATATTAGGTCCTAGATCATATTGGTATTGCCATGCATTGCTATGCTATTTAGGTCTTAGGTCACATTGATATTGCCATGCATCTTCATGTTCATTAAGTCTAGGTCACATTTGCATTATCATGCATCTCATGCATATTAGGTCTAGGAAGCATTTATTGACATGCAAACTCATGCTAGGCATTAGGTCATTTTGGATTGCCATGCATTTTCTATGTCATTTAGGCCTTAGATCATACATTTCATACATTAAACTTGTTGTTTGTTCATGCATATCATATCATACCACTTTATTTTTGACTTAAGCCAATCAATGCTTTAAAGTCAAGCTCACATGAGCATTGTCGCAACCTAAAAAATAACAAGTCTCATTGTAAGACTTTATTATTCGTTAAGCGTGACTTTAAAAAAACCGAGGAAAAGTCGACTTAATTTCTCTAGAAAAATAAAGGTTTGAAAATGTCCTTGAAGAAGACATGGAGTCGCCACCAATCTTTTTTAGCTAGGTCTGATTGGCCACCTATTAAAATCGATTTTATAAAATATTTTAAAAATTAATTAAAACATTTTAAAAACCAATTGCAAGTTTGCGTTTTAAACCAGAGAAATCAAAGAAACGGGTTCGGGACTCGATTACGTATGGGGAAGGATTAGCACCCCCAAAACGCTCATATAAAATGGTACCTTATTAATCGTGTATTATCTCAAATCTCGATGTAAAGTTGGTTTTAAATTTAGTATTTCAAGTTAATTCCCAATTTAAAGAAAAATAATTCCATTTTTAATTGAAAATGATCCGGAATTTATAAATTCAAAATTTTCCTATATTCCCCAACAAACGTGGCAAAATATAGAAATTTTTATTAGTTTTGGAAAACTTTCCGAATCATTCTCTTTTTAAAGAAGATATTCCGTTATTAATGATAATTGATGATATCCTCCCCAGCAAACCTGGTAAAGAACTCATGAATTATTTTAACTAGGGAATATCTTTATTTTATTGAAAATCATTACCTTTTTTGAAAACATTGAAAAGAAATGAATATGTATATGCATGACATAAATAAAATGACATAGCAAAATCTAAATAATATAATGCACCCTAAATGATATGATATGATTTAAATGTCTTAGCATATTCTAAATGAAATGAAATGACCTAGGTTATATGACATATTCTAAAGGAAATGAAATGACCTAGGTAACATAATATATTCTATATGAAATGTAATATCCTAAGTCATATGATATATTCTAAATGAAATAAAATATCCTAAATGACATAATATATATCCTAAATGAAATGACCTAGGTAACATAATATATTTTACATGAAATGACCTAGGTAACATAATATATTCTATATGAAATGAAATAATTTGAATGACATGGCAAATATGAATGATATGGCATATAATTTAAATGACATAGAATATAAAATAATGCTATCATATAATATGCATGGAAATAAAAATGAAAATAATAATGCATGAACATAGTATATGCTAAATAATATAACAAAAAATAATTAAGTAAAAAGCATAGGATATCATGAAATATTCCAAATCATATATTAAACAATATAACAATATCATAGAAATTATCATAGCAAAAATCACATATTATATAAAATGCATGAATATGGAAAACGTAATGCATGAAAATGTATTTTTTCCTTTAATTAAGGAAATCCGTATATCTAAAAAGATATCCGGCTACCTTAGAAAAATATGTCAAATTAAATATTCTAAAACCAAAATACTTTGTGATTGTTTGAAAACAATTTGGAAAAGCTTAGATTACAAATAAAAAAAAAACTGGGCTAAACCTTTTTTAAATGGCTCTAATTTCCTAAGTTTAAAATCCCAGACTTGACCACCCTTAACCCGAGACTTAAAAAAATCATTTTTAGAGTTTAACAAGGCTTAGAAACTACTCTAAGTCAATATCTAAACTTCCTAATCAGCCCCCTCTAAGTAACTTAACCAAAACAGAAAAATGATTTTCCTTCGAATTCAATTCTGACTCCGTTGTCCAGTTTTAAGCCACGATTTTTTACCCTATTTTTAAAAATTCAAAAAAATCTAAAATAAATATTGGACACTTAGAACATGTAAAAATACAAGGGAAAAAATCAGCTTAATTTTTGATTAAATATGAATGTCCAGAAAAATCGGAAAAGTAAGAGTACTGAGTGAAAAAAACTATTTTGCCAAAACACATTTTTTGCTTTGATAAAATCATTTAAAAATCAAAGTAAAAATATTTAAAACTCACAAAATGACTCAAAAATAGTAGCTAAGACTTTTCAAAAGTTAGACAAAAATTGGCTAAGTAAAAAAATCACAAAGGTAGAATAATCAATTTGACCAACCTTAATTTTCCACAAGTGTGCTCAAGAGAGCATGACTTTGAACCATTAATTGGCTTAAGTCATTAGTCAAGTGGCATGAACATGAAATGCATGAAAAAATATAGAAAATATGATGCATGAAATGCATGAGTTTAAACCTAAATGTCATGAAAAAATGCATGGCATCCAAATGAACTTGCATGACATTTAATGTAACCTAGGTCTAAAATGCATGAACATGCATGGCAAGATAAACCTAACCTAACATCTAAAATATGCATGCAATAACACAAACACAAGGCATGCTTAAACCAAAAACTCAACCAAATATCATGCAAATGCCAACCTATCAACTAAATAGCAAAAAATGCACACATAATGCTAGAATACATGGAGTGGCCGAATGACCTATGATTCCACACAAGCATGGCATTTTCACAAACACTTGATATACTAACATGCAAAACTAAAATATAACACTCAAATCATGCAAACACAAAGTAGAGATACTAACAAGCATTTTCACAAACACTTGATATACTAATATGCTCAACTAAAATATAACACTCAAATTATGCAAACAAAAAAGTAGAGATACTAACAAGCATTTTCACAAACACTTGATACTAACATGCTCAAATAAAATATACTCAAATCATGCAAACACAAAGTAGAGATATTAAAACTAACAAGCATTTTCACAAACACTTGATATACTAAATATAAAACATCAACAAATTTAAACATTATGAAAACAGAAAATTAAAAATGCAAGAACATGATATTTAACTCATAAATGGCAACAAACAAAGCAACCAAATTAAAACATGATTCAAGTATTATGAAGTAGAAGAGTTAAGCAACTATTTGTGATTGACTAGTGCAATCACGGTATATATAATATTTGATACATTTTCTGGTACATGGAGTTGAAACATAAATAGTTAACTTGTGTTCCTGAAAAAGCAAAATATTAAATCTTTAGGAAGTATGAATGTAACTTTACTAAAGAAAGATAATTACTGCGTGGTCAAAAGAATGAAAGAAAGAAAGAAAGAAAGAAAGAAAGAAAGAAAGAAAGAAAGAAAGAAAGAAAGGTAGATAGATAGATAGATAGATAGATATTTATCTGTTTTGACTTTTTAATTTATTTCTCTATATTTTATCCACAAAACAAAATTTTATTTATGGTTGAGTGGTTGTCATTATTATTGTTAGACATGAAATGCATCCGATTCAGTGATTAATGCAATAATGTTTTTGTCAATTTGGCTAATT
This sequence comes from Fremontodendron californicum, assembly GCA_030761205.1. Lineage (NCBI taxonomy): Eukaryota > Viridiplantae > Streptophyta > Magnoliopsida > Malvales > Malvaceae > Fremontodendron > Fremontodendron californicum. The sequence continues at coordinate 6,852,690 of JAULJL010000026.1, forward strand.
TATAATGCGAAAATTAATAAAGCATTTGCACTAGTTTCAGTAAAAATGAAGGAAAATGGAGGAACATTAAGGATAAATTTGAGGAAAGAAAAAAAAAATAATGAGTACGTAGAAGGAAAATTGCTTGGCATAAAAGATGAAACATAGAGAGAAAATATAGTAGGCAAATTTATAAATAAAATGATTAATTTATATAGAATGGGATAAATTGAGTTAATCATTTTCCTCTTTTAGATCACTCCTACCAATTAAAAGGAAAATCAAAGGAAAGTAATTAATTTTGTTCTTTTAATTTTTTCTCTTATGGCCAATTTTTTACTCTCAATATCCTTTTTTGCTTAGAGTATCGTTGAAGATAAGCCACAATTAAATTTTAACGTATTCATAACTGGAATTAAAAACCATGAGTTAGATTGGAACTAATATCCGTGTAAATAAAGTTACCAAGTAGGCTTTTCCTATCATAGTTAATTTTAAAAAGAAACGTGAATTGTCAAGCGCATGTCTTTATGAGCAAACATTCTCTCAAATATAGATTCTATTATTATGATGTAAAAGTAAATAATATATTGATATTTGAATAACTGGAATAGAACCATTAGGTGGTTGTTTACTTCTGGACAATTGTATGGTATGTTAAACTTTATTCTATTTGGTAAGAAGGACAAAAAGGGAAGAAAGTGTTGAACTATAATAGCCATGTTGCTATATAGCTACATTACAACAAATGTTTTCTTTGGCGATATTTTTTACAAATTAGCGGCATATATAAACAAATAGCGACGGTTATAAAAAACGTCGTCACAGTCGTCGTCTATTACCACGCTGGAGAGTCTAGTGGCGTCTTGAACGAAAACGCCACCAATATTATTAGCAATTGTATTAGCATTCCCGGCATTTCATAAACACCTTAACCTCTATTTTTGATTTGGATGTGTTTGCTTATATACAAATGTTGATAGTTTCTAATGCTGCTATATAGAAGTAGTTATGACTAGAATTTCCGCCATATCACCATGTTTATGACCTACAAGCATCGATATATAGCGGTACTTATGACAAGAAACTCCTTTATATAGCGACGATATGATCTGCAAACCTCGCTATATAGCACCGATTAAAACAAGAAACGCCACTATATAGCAGCGATTAAGACAAGAAATGCTGCTCTATAGTGGCGATTATTAGCTAAATCGTCAATCCAAGACTCCTGACCTCTTCATGTCTTTGTTGATTAATTTATTATCAGATAATATGATGACCTTATTAATTTTTAAACTTATAGTTTTTATTAAATATTAATTAGTTGAAGATTTATTATTAATAATTTTGTATTATTAAAAACTAAGTTAAATAATATAATTGAACATAATTTATAATTAATTCATATTATTATTGAATTTCTAATCTAGAATTATGTTTTGATAAATTCAACTCTTTTGATGCTTTATCAAAACTGAATATCTTCTTTAGTTGTCTAACATTGTTTTACCTTTTGATTAAAAAGTAAAAAAAAAATATTATATTAAAATTTATGGTTAAAGTTTTTGTTTATAAAAAAATATTTAATGACAATTTATTATTCTTGCTTTTAGTATTAAATTCGGGTTATTATTGGTTTCTGATCGGGTCGGTCTCGAGTTTGGATTATTTTGAGTTTGAGTCTTTTCGGGTTTGAACTATTTCAAGCTCGGATAATTTCCTGTCTGGGCCATTTCAGGTTCGAATTTTCTTTGATTCAGGTCTTTAACCTTTTTGATTAAATCAAATTTTGACAAGTTCAGATTCGAGTTTTTTGGATGAATTTTAGGATTTAGATTCATTTTGCCACCCCTACATGTACATAGTAGGACAAATAAAACTAAAAGATACAATCTCTTCACTACCTCACTCACTCTATCGTGATCTCCTTCTCTCTTTCCTTAAATATCAGAGAGTATATCACGAAAAAAATCTTTGGTGCCCTGCTTATTTTTGCAAGACCTCAACCTCTGAACGAGTCCTCACAAATGTCTAGACCCATATCCAGAACCATCTTAAAAGACCGCAAAAACATACATATTGAAATAAAATAAAATGGTTAAAAAAGTTGCTTAAAAATAATAAACACTATGAAATGCCAAAGTCAAAAGTAAATTTATATCTTCGACTGAAATTTGGTTCTCAAAATTAAAAAAAAAAAAAAACATATGATGAGCCATGGGTGAATGGTAAGTGGTCAGTGTCCTCCACCCACTCCATGGTCGAGAGATACTTGTTTAGGTGGTTTTGGAAGTGCAAAAATTGCCAACAAAGCGCTAATGGCAGCCACAATAGAGCCCAATACAAATGCTGGTAAGTTTCCGCCCCCAAATGCTGCATCAAGTGGTCCACTAACAACCGATATAAACATCTGTCACATTTTCCAAATTAAGCCAATTAATTATATATATATATATATATTTATGAATATGAGTATAGCAATGAAAAAAAATATTAAATATTACCTTTCTTAAGTGAAAATTTATCAAATTCATGTTTGAAGGACCTAGAAATTAAGAGTTCATCGTTGATACACTTATAGTAAAATTATTTTAAGTACATAAGTTGGTTAAGAGGTTGTATCATGCCACACTTTTTTTAATTTTTTAAAATACATTAGGGGTATGTGTTATCCTGTGAACCCTACTTGTACAGTCTAATAGTCTTAATGTTAGTAAATATGATAACTTCTATAGAAATTAATTATGAATTTTGCTTAATTTTGCTTTCCTTTCTCCCTAAAGAGAATCTAATCTAATGTAAAGTAAATGAGCAGAAGAATTTTTACCTGTGGAATAACTATTGACAAGTTTACCACTCCCAAGGAAAGTCCTACAATTTTTAGAGCACCAAAATTAATAATTAAAAAATGGAAAGGCTAGCTAGTTTAATATATTACAAGCATAGCCACCACAACAAGCAGCAATAATTACCTTGACCACCACCAGCAGTTGAGCAATAGATGGATGCGAAAGCGAATGGAATGCTGAATGTTACCTGCATAAAACACCACAATAAGTTACTATTGTTACAGTATATATTTTTGTGTTTTTTGATTATATATATATATATGATTCATACTTAATTCGTAAGTCCATCCTTGATAGATGACTTTGATTAATGTTTATACGTAAGAAAAGGCTAAACAATTCAAAACTATCACAGTATGAGCAAGTCAAAATAGAAACATAAACATTGTGTCTTTGAAATTAAGGGTTTTTAATAGGTGCGACACTCTTTTAAGATTAAGATTGCATTCATGGTAATATTTTTCATTATATAGAATAGTTGATATAGAGTTAATGTAATAATTTTAATGCAATGAAAAAGAATTTGTCAATATGATAATCTTAAATAGTACACTTTAAGATAGACTTATTCATAGATTGGATGACCAAACATGCTTACAGGTCTAATCAGATTTGGATCAAGCTTTGGACAGAAACTTTCAAATCGAGACCTAGCTTGAAACAAGAAAGTATTTTATTAATAGAATTATTTTTAATTAAATTTCAATTTTAAATGGATTTACAGTATTAAATATTAATCTAATTTATTTTAATATTTTAATAAAATGGGCTTTAGCAAAGTAGAATAGAGCTCAAGCCTGAGCTCGACATTTAGAGGTGCTAACTCAATCTGACTCATGAATATGTCTACTTATGGTATTTATTAATAAAATTTTAAAATTAATACTATTATTTTCTCTTTATACCATTATTTATATATTTGTTTTTCAAATTAATTAATTAAATTTTTTATTCAAAAATTGAATTGAACAAATTTTAAACTAAATTAGTACACATTTATGTAAAGAGCAAAGAACTAATATGAAAGGAAACTAACCGCAAGTGGAATACCCAACAATCCAAACACAGCCAAGGCAGAGCTTTTGATGTAGCTTGGAGGGGCTAAGATTTGAGGTCCATTTGTAGCTCTCCAAGACTCGGCAACCTTGGTGATCCACACTGTCCCTGCCAAGCATGCAGCCAAAATAAAGTTCACTACACCCCACAAATTCTTAACCCCACCAATCAAACGGCTAACAGGCTCCAATCCCAACGAAGCAAACCCCAACACAATCGAGTTAACCATCAAACCCAATGCACCCGCGTGCACTCCATCGTCGTACAATTTTTCCTCAGCTGCATTCCCCCCCACATTCCCTCCATAAACTTGTTTTCCCATCCAGTCAGTATCGTACAACAGGAATGGAAACCAGGCGATCCAATTAAGGCAAGTGACGAGAAGCAAGATCCACATTGGCTTCTTCATGGTCTTGAATGCTGTCACCAACTCCCCAAAGAAAGGCCCAGATGATTTTCTTTCATCTTCTTTTAGAACATCCTTACCCGTTAATGGTGTCTCTTTCACAGTTGTAATCGCGGTTATTGTCACCGACAAGAGTAAAATAATATCAATGATGAAGCAAGTTTTGAGGTTTGCACAGTAAACATCACAAGCAATCGTTTTTGTGAAAGGGAAGATTTTATGGAGATGTGAATAGGAACCGGCTGCGTAACCCAAAACGTTTCCAACAGCCATGAAAAAAGAGTACCATGCATTTGAAATTCTGATTCTTTTATGATCATTTGCTGAAAGGTCAGCAAGGAAAGCACGACATGGACCTTGTAACATGTTGTTAGCCACATCTAGAATCCAAAAACCTGTAACGAAGATAGCAACTGCTCTTGGCTTAGTGGATTTTTCCAGTGAATCACCAGCTCGGTGCCCTATGTCTTTGGCAAAGCCAATGAGGAAAACGGCCAAAGCAACAAAACATGCTCCGCCAGTAATAAAGGGTCGGCGACGGCCAAAGCGAGAGGTGCAACGGTCACTGTTGTAGCCTACAATGGGTTGAACAAGGAGGCCAGAGATGGGGCCACAAAGCCATATAAAAGCAGCCCAGACGTGGGGGACACCAAGGGTTTGAACATAAGGGGTTAGAAGAGAAAGTTGTAGAGCCCATCCAAACTGGACCCCGGCCGCTATGGCTGCAACCACTATAATCTTCCATAACGGGCTTGGGGCTTCGATATATCCTGTCTCCATGGAGGTGCTATTCAGAATCTATCTCTTCAATCCACTAGAGAAGAAGAGATAAGCAACTATTTGTGATTGACTAGTGCAATTAGGGTATATATAATATGTGATACATTTTCTGGTACATGGAGTTGAAACATAAATAGTTAACTTGTGTTCCTGAAAAAGCAAAATATTAAATCTTTAGTAAGTATGAATGTAACTTTACTAAAGAAAGATAATTACTACGTGGTCAAAAGAATGAATGAAAGAAAGAAAGAAAGAAAGAAAGAAAGAAAGAAAGGTAGATAAATAGATAAATATTTATCTGTTTTGACTTTTTAATTTATTTCTCTATATTTTATCCACAAAACAAAATTTTATTTATGGTTGAGTGGTTGTCATTATTATTGTTAGACATGAAATGCATCCGATTCAGTGATTAATGCAATATTGTTTTTGTCAATTTGGCTAATTTATAATGTGAAAATTAATAAAGCACTTGCACTAGTTTCAGTAAAAATGAAGGAAAATGGAGGAACATTAAGGATAAATTTGAGGAAAGAAAAAAAAATAATGAGTACGTAGAAGGAAAATTGCTTGGCATAAAAGATGAAACATAGTGAGAAAATATATTAGGCAAATTTAAAAATAAAATGATTAATTTATATAGAATGGGATAAATTGATTTACTCATTTTCCTCTTTTAGATCACTCCTACCAATTAAAACGAAAATCAAAGGAAAGTAATTAATTTTGTTCTTTTAATTTTTTCTCTTATGGCCAATTTTTTACTCTTAATATCCTTTTTGCTTAGAGTATCGTTGAAGATAAGCCACAATTAAATTTTAACGTATTCATAACTGGAATTAAAAACCATGAGTTAGAGTGGAACTAATATCCGTGTAAATAAAGTTACCAAGTAGGCTTTACCAATCATAGTTAATTTTAAAAAGAAACGCGAATTGTCAAGCGCATGTCTTTATGAGCAAACATTCTCTCAAATATAGATTCTATTATTTTTTGCTTCATGATGTAAAAGTAAATAATATATTGATATTTGCATAACTGGAATAGAACCATTAGGTGGTTGTTTTCTTCTAGACAATTGTATGGTATGTTAAACTTTATTCTATTTGGTACGAAGGAAAAAAAGAGAAGAAAGTGTTGAACTATAATAGCCATGTTGCTATATAGCTAAATTACAACAAATCTTTTCTTTGGCGGCATTTTTTACAAATTAGCGGCGTTTATAAACAAAAAGCGACGGTTATAAAAAAACGTCGCCACAGTCGTCGTCTTTTACCACGCTGGAGAGTCTAGTGGCATCTTGAACGAAAACGCCACCAATATTATTAGCAATTGTATTAGCATTCCCGGCATTTCATAAACGCCTTAACCTCTATTTTTGATTTGGATGTGTTTGCTTATATACAAATGTTGATAATTTCTAATGCTGCTATATAGCAGTTGTCATTACAAGAATTTCTGCCATATCACCATGTTTATGACCTACAACCATCGATATATAGCGATACTTATGACAAGAAACTCCGTTATATAGCGACGATATGATCTGCAAACCTCGCTAAATAGCAACGATTAAAACAAGAAACGCCACTATATAGCGGCGATTAAGACAAGAAACGCTGCTATATAGTGGCGATTATTAGCTAAATCGTCAATCCAAGACCCCTGACCTCTTCTATCTTTATTGATTAATTTATTATCAGATAATATGATGACCTTATTAATTTTTAAACTAATAGTTTTTATTAAATATTAATTAGTTGAAGATTTATTATTAATAATTTTGTATTATTAAAAACTAAGTTAAATAATATAATTGAACATAATTTATAATTAATTCATATTATTTTTGAATTTCTAATCTAGAACTATATTTTTGATAAATTAAACTCTTTTGATGCTTTATAAAAACTGAATATCTTCTTTAGTTGTCTAACATTGTTTTACCTTTTGATTAAAAAGTAAAAAAATATTATATTAAAATTTATGGTTAAAGTTTTTGTTTATAAAAAAATATTTAATGACAATTTATTGTTCTTGTTTTTAGTATTAAATTTGGGTTATTATTGGTTTCTGATCGGGTGGGTCTCGAGTTTGGATTATTTTGAGTTTGAGTCTTTTCGGGTTTGAACTATTTCAAGCTCGGATAATTTCCTGTCTGGGCCATTTCAGGTTCGAATTTTCTTGGATTCAGGTCTTTGACCTTTTTGATTAAATCAAATTTTGACAAGTTCAGATTCGAGTTTTTTGGATGAATTTTAGGATTTAGATTCATTTTGCCACCCCTACATGCACATAGTAGGACAAATAAAACTAAAAGATACAATCTCTTCACTACCTCACTCACTCTATCGTGATCTCCTTCTCTCTTTCCTTAAATATCAGAGAGTATATCATGAAAAAAACTCTGGTGCCCTGCTTATTTTTGCAAGACCTGATAACCATTCCAACCTCTGAACGAGTCCTCACTAAATGTGTAGACCCATATCCAGAACCATCTTAAAAGATCGCAAAAACATACATATTGAAATAAATAAAATGGTTAAAAAAGTTGCTTAAAAATAATAAACACTATGAAATGCCAAAGTCAAAAGTAAATTTATATCTTCGAATGAAATTTGGTTCTCAAAATTGTTTTTAAAAAATACATATGATGAGCCATGGGTGAATGGTAATTGGTCAGTGTCCTCCACCCGCTCCTTGGTTGAGAGATACTTGTTTAGGTGGATTTGGTAGTGCAAAAATTGCCAACAAAGCGCTAATGGCGGCCACAATAGAGCCCAATACAAATGCTGGTAAGTTTCCGCCCCCAAATGCTGCATCAAGTGGTCCACTAACAACCGATATAAACATCTGTCACATTTTCCAAATTAAGCCAATTAAATATATATATATATATATTTATGAATATGAGTATAGCAATGAAGAAAAATATTAAATATTACCTTTCTTAAGTGAAAATTTATCAAATTCATTTTTGAAGGACATAGAAATTAAGAGTTCATCGTTGATACACTTATAGTGAAATTATTTTAAGTTCATAAGCTGGTTAAGAGGTTGTATCATGCCACACTTTTTTTAATTTTTTAAAATACATTAGGGGTATGTGTCACCCTTTTAACCCTACTTGTATAGTCTAATAGTCTTAATGTTAGTAAATATGATAACTTCTATAGAAATTAATTATGAATTTTGCTTAATTTTGCTTTCCTTTATCCCTAAAGAGAATCTAATCTAATATAAAGTAAATGAGCAGAGGAACTTTTACCTGTGGAATAACTATAGACAAGTTTACCACTCCCAAGGAAAGTCCTACAATTTTTAGAGCACCAAAATTAATAATTAAAAAATGGAAAGGCTAGCTAGTTTAATATATTACAAGCATAGCCACCACAACAAGCAACAAGCAGCAATAATTACCTTGACCACCACCAGCGGTTGAGCAATAGATGGATGCTAAAGCGAATGGAATGCTGAATGTTACCTGCATAAAACACCATAATAAGTTACTATTGTTACAGTATATATTTTTGTGTTTTTTGATTATATATATATATATATATATATATATGATTCATACTTAATTTGTAAGTCCATCCTTGATAGATGACTTTGCTTAATGTTTATACGTAAGAAAAGGCTAAACAATTCAAAACTATCACAGTTTGAGCAAGTCAAAATAGAAACATAAACATTGTGTCTTTGAAATTAAGGGTTTTTAATAGGTGCGACACTCTTTTAAGATTAAGATTGCATTCATGGTAATATTTTTCATTATATAGAATAGTTGATATAGAGTTAATGTAATAATTTTAATGCAATGAAAAAGAATTTCTCAATATGATAATCTTAAATAGTACACTTTAAGATATACTTATTCATTGATTGGATGACCAAACATGCTTTTGTGAAAGGGAAGATTTTATGGAGATGTGAATAGGAACCGGCTGCGTAACCCAAAACGTTTCCAACAGCCATGAAAAAAGAGTACCATGCATTTGAAATTCTGATTCTTTTATGATCATTTGCTGAAAGGTCAGCAAGGAAAGCACGACATGGACCTTGTAACATGTTGTTAGCCACATCTAGAATCCAAAAACCTGTAACGAAGATAGCTACTGCTCTTGGCTTAGTGGATTTTTCCAGTGAATCACCAGCTCGGTGCCCTATGTCTTTGGCAAAGCCAATGAGGAAAACGGCCAAAGCAACGAAACATGCTACGCCAGTAATAAAGGGTCGGCGACGGCCAAAGTGAGAGGTGCAACGGTCACTGTTGTAGCCTACAATGTGTTGAACAAGGAGGCCAGAGATGGGGCCACAAAGCCAAATAAAAGCAGCCCAGACGTGGGGGACACCAAGGGTTTGAACATAAGGGGTTAGAAGAGAAAGTTGCAGAGCCCATCCAAACTGGACCCCGGCCGCTATGGCTGCAACCACTATAATCTTCCATAACGGGCTTGGGGCTTCGATATATCCTGTCTCCATGGAGGTGCTATTCAGAATCTATCTCTTCAATCCACTAGAGAAGAAGAGATAAGCAACTATTTGTGATTGACTAGTGCAATCAGGGTATATATAATATTTGATACATTTTCTGGTACATGGAGTTGAAACATAAATAGTTAACTTGTGTTCCTGAAAAAGCAACATAGTAAATCTTTAGTAAGTATGAATGTAACTTTACTAAAGAAAGATAATTACTACGTGGCCAAAAGAAAGAAAGAATAATAGATCGGTAGATATTTATCTGTTTTGACTTTTTAATTTATTTCTCTATATTTTATTCATAAAACAAAATTTTATTTATGGTTGAATGGTTGTCATTATTATTGTTAGACATGAAATGCACCTGATTCAATGATTAATGCAATTTTTTTGGTTAATTTGGCTAATTTATAAAGTGAAAATTAATAAAGCATTTGCACTAGTTTCAGTAAAAAATGAAGGAAAATGGAGGAACATTAAGGATAAATTTGAGGAAAGAAAAAAAATAATGAGTACGTAGAAGGAAAATTGCTTGGCATAACAGATGAAACATAGAGAAAGAAAATATATTAGGCAAATTTATAAATAAAATGATTAATTTAGATAGAATATAGAATGGGACAAATTGATTTACTTATTTTCCTCTTTTAGATCACTCCTACCAATTAAAAGGAAAATCAAAGGAAAGTAATTAATTCTTTTCTTTTAATTTTTTCTCTTATGGCCAATTTTTTACTTTTAATATCCTTTTTTGCTTAGAGTATCATTAGGATAAGCCACAATTAAATTTTAACGTATAACTGGTGTCGCAACCATCTTTTAAAGAAAGTGTCCGACATTAATTTGCCCCCGTCACAAGGACAATCTGGCTTTCGTTAAAGGAGTGGGACATTGGAAGAAATGGAAGAAAAGTCGACTTAATTCCTCTTGTAATAAAAGGTTGAGGGTATGGAAACGACCTCGAAAAAGAAATGGAGTCGCCACCAACCTTTTTTGGCTAGGTGTGATCGGCCACCTATTAAAACCAGTTTTTTTATAAAAATATTTTAATTAATATTTTTTAAAGCCAATTTTGAAGTCTGCATTTTGAACCAGAGAAAACAAATGCGAGTTCGGGAGTAAGTTACGTGCGGGAAAGGATTAGCACCCCAACAACGCCCGTATAAATGGTACCTTATTAGTCGTGTGTTATCTCGAGTCTCGGTAAAAAGTCGATTTTAAAATTTGTTTTTGTGAATAATTCCCTTAAGAATTCTTAATTTATTTGAAAATAATTCGGAATTTATTAGCCTAAAATTTCCCATATTCTCTGACAAACTTGGCAAAACATGAAATTTTTCTTGATTTTGAAATTTTTCGAATCACCTTTCTTTGAAAAAGATATTCCATCATTAATGATAATTGATGATATTCTCTCCGGCAAACCAAGCAGAAATGAATTATTTGAACTCGAGAATAATCTTGATTTATTAAAAAAAATATTATTTGTTTTCCATGTATTTTAAAAATCATTGAAAAATGGCCATGAAGATGCAAAAATGTTACCAAGATAAAAATTAAATAAACATGCATATTTATCATGGCATGGCACACATTTTCTTATGGCATGGTAAAAGAAATAAAGATATGGCGTGCTTGACATGGCAAAAATCTGAATGACATGGCCAATGAATGAATGACTTAGCATACTCTAAATGATATGGCACATGAATGAATAACATGGCATATGAATGACATGGCAAATTCTAAAGGAATATGACATGCGAATGAATGACATGGCATATGAATGAATGACATGGCAAATGAATGAATGACGTGGCATATGCGAATGAATGACATGGTGTTTGAATGAATGACATGGCAAATTCTTGATGAATGGCATGGCATATGAACAGTATGGCAATATGAATGACATGGCATGTGAATGATTGACATGGCATTTGAATAAATGACATGGCATATGAATGACATGGTAAATTCTTGATGAATGGCATGGCATATGAATGAATGACATGGCATATGAATGACATGACATAATCTAGATGACATGGCATATGATGAATGGCATGGCATGGAATGTGAATGACATGGCATATGAATGACATGGCATGTGAATGAATGACATGGCATAATCTAGATGACATGACATGTGAATGAATGAATGACATGGCATATGCGAATGAATTACATGGCATAATCTAGATGACATGGCATAAGAATGACATGGCATGTAAATATGACATGCCATATGAATAAATGACATGGCATATGAATAAATGACATGGCATACTTGACATGGCAAAATCACAAAATGACATCATCATAAAATATTCATAATCACATCATGATAACATGCACACATCATTATTTTAAATGGATTATTCATGTGAGGAATCATATAAATAACATATGTCGGAAAATATTATCGTGCTTCCCGGCAAACCCGGGAAAGCTTGGAAAATAATTTTTTCATATGATATTTACATGGTTTCGAGTAAAACGAAAACCATACGTTTCGATTCCATAAACACGTGCATTGAATAATTTCCTAACCTCCCAGCAAACCCAGGAAAGATTGGAAACTAATTCTCGCCAAATGTTTAGGAAACCGAAAAATACGTTTTTATGCTAAATTAAGTAAAAAGATTTTTAAATATGCATTGCATGAAGATGTATTTCTTCCTTAAAGTAAGGACATCCGTATACCTAAACTGGTATTCGACTACCTTGGGAAGAGACTTAAATTGGATTTTCAAAATCAAAAGACTTTGGGCTCAGATTTAAAAAATTGGAATTTTTTTTGGATGAAAAAGGCCTCATGGCCGAGCCCCTCTCTTTAAAAGGCTTTATTTTTCCTAGTTTAGAAATCCGGGTTAACCACCCTTGACCCGACTTCTATAAAATCAAATTTTATGATGGAAATGACATGGAAATTAACATAAGACAGTAACCAATGTCCCAAATCAGCCCCCTCTTTGTATCCTAACAAAACAGAAAATTACTAGTTCTTAAAAAAACCAATATGACTCTCACAGGCAGTTTTGAAAACCTATTTTTTTCCCTTCTAAAAAATTTCATAAAAATCTATAAAAATTAGGGTAGACCTATAATATGTTGATCTCCATGGGAAAAAATCAGCTTAATTTTTGGACCAAGGATACCATGACCGAAATTTTACCAAAGTCAAGACAGTGAGTTAAAACTGCTTTGTTAATAACCATTTTTTCAACCATGAAAAAAAAATCTAGAAATCATGAAAAACAAAAATATCATGGCATCCCCTAAATGACTACTACATGTCGTAAAAAAATCATTTTATTTTGACCATGGATGAGTAGTAAAAAAATCCCAACGTCAGAATACCCAATCTCAACTATCACTCTCTCAACTAGTAGAGGCAAGGGATTTTTGGCTTGAGATCATTGGTTGATCTTGGCCAAAATCCTAGTTGAAATGTCATGAAATGCATGATTTCACAGTCCAAAATCATATGAAAATAAATCAATCATGAATCAAAAGATGAACACAACCAACAAGCAAGAAAAGATCAAGCAAGAACAAACACAAAAACACCTAGAGGGATTCGGCTAATGCAACAAAACATGCAAAAAAAATTGTCAACTTGGTTATTTGATAAAGATTGAGGAATAAAGGATAGAAACCCTTTAAAATTTATTTTTGAAAACCTTCTTATTCAACAAAAAGTTAACAAATCACCTGAACAAAAAGAGAAAAAAAAAAGAATGACAACATCAAAGAAAAATATTAAAGAAAAAGAAAGGAAGAGATAGCTACCTAGCTTTTGTTTTCCAAATCAAAGTTGCCAAATTCTTTTCGTTTCTTCTCTTCTCTTCTCCTCTCTTTCTTTTTATTCTTTCTTTTCTCTCAAGAGTGAAAATGCCTTAAGAAAAAAATGAATCCTCTCCCTTTCTTTGGTATGGCCGACCCTTGGTATATAGTGAGAGGGAGTGTTTTTATTCTTTTAGCCCTTGGTTATGCTTCACATGCTCCTCCAACATTTCTTGCCACATAGCCAAAAAATGTTCCCCCCTAGCATGGTGTTTTCCTTAAAAATAGGGTGCTTGTCCCCCATTTTCATGATGCTTCCCTTAAAAATAAGGTTTCCTAGCCTTCACATGCTCTTCATATGGCTTTCACATGGCTTCGCAAATTGGAGACCTCCCATTGGTTTAAAATGCCATGTAGGCAAAGTAGTGGAGAACTTGTCCCCTTAAAAACGTCATCTTGCTATCCATCCTTGGCCCTTTGATCCATGATGAGAACACTCCCTCTCTTTGATCAGCTGCTGGCCAAAAATGGCCTGGAAAATTCCAGGCCATTTTTTTTTCATTTGCAAAATGGCCCTTTTTCGGTTTCTTTGGTAAAATTGTATTTTAGCCCCCAAACTTAATTTAATTGCAAATGAACCCCAATTTTGGAATTTTCTTTTCCAAATCATCCTATCCAATATGAAACTTAGTTCTAGAGGTTTTCACATTTGTTCGAGCTCATTCCCTATTTTTCTCGGATTTTCCTCTAAAGTTTCGGTTTAGTGCCTCCCAAACTTTGTCTTTTTCATTTGAGCTCCGATTTTGGATTTTTCTTCTCCAATACCTTCAAAAAAATATAAAACTAAGATCTGGAAGTTTTCATAATTTTTCGAGCTGGATTCTATTTTTCCCGATTTTTCCTCTTGAAATTTCGGGTTAATGCACCCGAACTTTGTCTTTTTCATTTGAGCTCCGATTTCGGATTTTTCTTCTCCAATACCTTCCAAAAAATATAAAACTCAGATATGTAAGTTTTCATAATTTTTCGAGCTCGAATTCTATTTGTCCCAAATTTTCCTCTCAGAAATTTCGGTTAGTGCGCTCGAACTTCGCCTTTTTCATTTGAGCTCCGATTCAATATTTTCTTTCTCCAAATACCTTCAATTAAATATAAAATTCAGATATGAAAGTTTTCGTAATATTTCGAGCCCATTTCCTATTTTTCTCGTAATTTTCTCTCGGAATTTCGAATTAGTGCACCCGAACTTCGCCTTTTCCATTTGAGCTTCGATTCCGGATTTTCTTTATCCAATCTCTTCCGTAAAATATAAAATTCAGATCTAAAAGTTTTCATAATTTTTTGAGCACGTTTCCTATTTTTCCTGGAATTTTCTCTCGGAATTTCGGATTAGTGCACCCGAACATTGCCTTTTTCATTTGAGCTCCGATTTTGGATTTTCTTTCTCTAATAGCTTCCATTAAACATAAAATTAAGATCTGGAAGTTTTCATAATTTTTCGAGCCCGTTTCCTATTTTTCCCAAAATTTTCTCTCAAAATTTTGGATTAGTGCACCCGAACTTCGCCTTTTTCATTTGAGCTCCGGTTTCGGATTTTCTTTATGCAATCTCTTCCGTAAAATATATAATTCAGATCTGAAAGTTTTCATAATTTTTTTAGCTCGTTTCCTATTTTTCCTGGAATTTTCTTCGAAATTTCGGATTAGTGCACCTGAACTTTGCCTTTTTCAATTGAGCTCCGATTCCGGATTTTCTTTCTCCAATCTCTTCCATAAAATTTAAAATTAAGATCTGGAAGTTTTCATAATTTTCTGAACGTCATCACAGTCGTTGTCTATTACCACGCTGGAGAGTCTAGTGGCGTCTTGAACGAAAACGCCACCAATATTATTAGCAATTGTATTAGCATTCCCGGCATTTCATAAACACCTTAACCTCTATTTTTGATTTGGATGTGTTTGCTTATATACAAATGTTGATAGTTTCTAATGCTGCTATATAGCAGTAGTTATGACTAGAATTTCCGCCATATCACCATGTTTATGACCTACAAGCATCGATATATAGCGGTACTTATGACTAGAAACTCCGTTATATAGCGACGATATGATCTGCAAACCTCGCTATATAGCACCGATTAAAACAAGAAACGCCACTATATAGCAGCGATTAAGACAAGAAAAGCTGCTCTATAGTGGCGATTATTAGCTAAATCGTCAATCCAAGACTCCTGACCTCTTCATTTATTTATTGATTAATTTATTATCAGATAATATGATGACCTTATTAATTTTTAAACTTATAGTTTTTATTAAATATTAATTAGTTGAAGATTTATTATTAATAATTTTGTATTATTAAAAACTAAGTTAAATAATATAATTGAACATAATTTATAATTAATTCATATTATTATTGAATTTCTAATCGAGAATTATATTTTGATAAATTCAACTCTTTTGATACTTTATCAAAACTGAATATCTTCTTTAGTTGTCTAACATTGCTTTACCTTTTGATTAAAAAGTAAAAAAATATTATATTAAAATTTATGGTTAAAGTTTTTGTTTATAAAAAAATATATAATGACAATTTATTATTCTTGCTTTTAGTATTAAATTCGGGTTATTATTGGTTTTTGATCGGGTCGGTCTCGAGTTTGGATTATTTTGAGTTTGAGTCTTTTCAGGTATGAACTATTTCAAGCTCGGATAATTTCCTGTCTGGGCCATTTCAGGTTCGAATTTTCTTTGATTCAGGTCTTTAACCTTTTTGATTAAATCAAATTTTGACAAGTTCAGATTAGAGTTTTTTGGATGAATTTTAGGATTTAGATTCATTTTGCCACCCCTACATGTACATAGTAGGACAAATAAAACTAAAAGATACAATCTCTTCACTACCTCACTCACTCTATCGTGATCTCCTCCTCTCTTTCCTTAAATATCAGAGAGTATATCATGAAAAAAATCTCTTGTGCCCTGCTTATTTTTGCAAGACCTGATAACCATTCCAACCTCTGAACGAGTCCTCACTAAATGTCTAGACCCATATCCAGAACCATCTTAAAAGACCGCAAAAACATACGTATTGAAATAAAATAAAATGGTTAAAAAAGTTGCTTAAAAATAATAAACACTATGAAATGCCAAAGTCAAAAGCAAATTTATATCTTCGACTGAAATTTGGTTCTCAAAATTTTTTTAAAAAAATACATATGATGAGCCATGGGTGAATGGTAAGTGGTCAGTGTCCTCCACCCGCTCCATGGTTGAGAGATACTTGTTTAGGTGGATTTGGAAGTGCAAAAATTGCCAACAAAGCGCTAATGGCAGCCACAATAGAGCCCAATACAAATGCTGGTAAGTTTCCGCCCCCAAATGCTGCATCAAGTGGTCCACTAACAACCGATATAAACATCTGTCACATTATCCAAACTTAGCCAATTAATTATATATATATATATTTATGAATATGTGTATAGCAATGAAGAAAAATATTAAATATTACCTTTCTTAAGTGAAAATTTATCAAATTCATGTTTGAAGGACATAGAAATTAAGAGTTCATCGTTGATACACTTATAGTGAAATTATTTTAAGTTTATAAGCTGGTTAAGAGGTTGTATCATGCCACACTTTTTTTTTTTTAATTTTTTAAAATATATTAGGGGTATGTGTCACCCTGTTAACCTTACTTGTACAGTCTAATAATTTTTATGTTAGTAAATATGATAACTTCTATAGAAATTAATTTTGAATTTTGCTTAATTTTGCTTTCCTTTCTCCCTAAAGAGAATCTAATCTAATGTAAAGTAAATGAGCAGAGGAATTTTTACCTGTGGAATAACTATTGACAAGTTTACCACTCCCAAAGAAAGTCCTACAATTTTTAGAGTATCAAAATTAATAACTAAAATATGGAAAGGCTAGCTAGCTTAATATATTACAAGCATAGCCACCACAACAAGCAACAAGCAGCAATAATTACCTTGACCACCACCAGCGGTTGAGCAATAGATGGATGCTAAAGCGAATGGAATGCTGAATGTTACCTGCATAAAACACCACAATAAGTTACTATTGTTACAATATATATTTTAGTGTTTTTTGTTTATATATATATATATATATTTCATACTTAATTTGTAAGTCCACCCTTGATAGATGACTTTGATTAATGTTTATACGTAAGAAAAGGCTAAACAATTCAAAACTATCACAGTATGAGCAAGTCAAAATAGAAACATAAACATTGTGTCTTTGAAATTAAGGGTTTTTAATAGGTGCGACACTCTTTTAAGATTAAGATTGCATTCATGGTAATATTTTTCATTATATAGAATAGTTGATATATAGTTAATGTAATAGTTTTAATGTAGTGAAAAAGAATTTCTTAATATGATAATCTTAAAAAGTACACTTTAAAATAGACTTATTCATGGATTGGATGACCAAACATGCTTACAGGTCTAACCAGATTTGGGTCAAGCTTTGGACAGAAACTTTCAAATCGAGACCTAGCTTGAAACAAGAAAGTGTTTTATTAATAAAATTATTTTTAATTAAATTTTAATTTTAAATGGATTTACAGTATTAAATATTAATATAATTTATTTTAATATTTTAATAAAATGGGCTTTAGCAAAGTAGAATAGAGCTCAAGCCTGAGCTCGACATTTAGAGGTGCTAACTCAATCTGACTCATGAATATGTCTACTTATGGCATTTATTAATAAAATTTTAAAATTAATACTATTATATTCTCTTTATACCATTATTTATATATTTGTTTTTCAAATTAATTATTTAAACTTTTTATTCAAAAATTGAATTGATCAAATTTTAAACTAAATTACTACACATTTATGTAAAGAGCAAAGAACTAATATGAAAGGAAACTAACCGCAAGTGGAATACCCAACAATCCAAACACAGCCAAGGCCGAGCTTTTGATGTAGCTTGGAGGGGCTAAGATTAGAGGTCCATTTGTAGCTCTCCAAGACTCGGCAACCTTGGTGATCCACACTGTCCCTGCCAAGCATGCAGCCAAAATAAAGTTCACTACACCCCACAAATTCTTAACCCCACCAATCAAACGGCTAACAGGCTCCAATCCCAACGAAGCAAACCCCAACACACTCGAGTTAACCATCAAACCCAATGCACCCGCGCGCACTCCATCGTCGTACAATTTTTCTTCAGCTGCATTCCCCCCCACATTCCCTCCATAAACTTCTTTTCCCATCCAATCAGTATCGTACAACAGGAATGGAAACCAGGCGATCCAATTAAGGCAAGTGACGAGAAGCAAGATCCACATTGGCTTCTTCATGGTCTTGAATGCTGTCACCAACTCCCCAAAGAAAGGCCTAGATGATTTTCTTTCATCTTCTTTTAGAACATCCTTACCCGTTAATGGTGTCTCTTTCACAGTTGTAATCGCGGTTATTGTCACCGACAAGAGTAAAATAATATCAATGATGAAGCAAGTTTTGAGGTTTGCACAGTAAACATCACAAGCAATCGTTTTTGTGAAAGGGAAGATTTTATGGAGATGTGAATAGGAACCGGCTGCGTAACCCAAAACGTTTCCAACAGCCATGAAAAAAGAGTACCATGCATTTGAAATTCTGATTCTTTTATGATCATTTGCTGAAAGGTCAGCAAGGATAGCACGACATGGACCTTGTAACATGTTGTTAGCCACATCTAGAATCCAAAATCCAGTAACGAAGATAGCAACTGCTCTTGGCTTAGTGGATTTTTCCAGTGAATCACCAACTCGGTGCCCTATGTCTTTGGCAAAGCCAATGAGGAAAACAGCCAAAGCAACGAAACATGCTCCGCCAGTAATAAAGGATCGGCGACGGCCAAAGCGAGAGGTGCAACGGTCACTGTTGTAGCCTAAATGGGTTGAACAAGGAGGCCAGAGATTGGGCCACAAAGCCAAATAAAAGCAGCCCAGACGTGGGGGACACCAAGGGTTTGAACATAAAGGGTTAGAAGAGAATGTTGCAGAGCCCATCCAAACTGGACTCCGGCCGCTATGGCTGCAACCAATATAATCTTCCATAACGGGCTTGGGGCTTCGATATATCCTGTCTCCATGGAGGTGCTATTCAGAATCTATCTCTTCAATCCACTAGAGAAGAAGAGATAAGCAACTATTTGTGATTGACTAGTGCAATCAGGGTATATATAATATTTGATACATTTTCTGGTACATGGAGTTGAAACATAAATAGTTAACTTGTGTTCCTGAAAAACCAAAATATTAAATCTTTAGTAAGTATGAATGTAACTTTACTAAAGAAAGATAATTACTACGTGGCCAAAAGAAAGAAAGAAAAATAGATCGGTAGATATTTATCTGTTTTGACTTTTTAATTTATTTCTCTATATTTTATCCATAAAACAAAATTTTATTTATGGTTGAATGGTTGTCATTATTATTGTTAGACATGAAATGCGCATGATTCAATGATTAATGCAATTTGTTTTGGTCAATTTAGCTAATTTATAAAGCAAAAATTAATGAAGCATTTGTACTAGTTTCAGTAAAAATGAAGGAAAATGGAGGAACATTAAGGATAAATTTGAGGAAAGAAAAAAAAATAATGAGTACGTAGAAGGAAAATTGCTTGGCATAACAGATGAAACATAGAGAAAGAAAATATATTAGGCAAATTTATAAATAAAATGATTAATTTAGATAGAATATAGAATGGGATAAATTGATTTACTCATTTTCCTCTTTTAGATCACTCCTACCAATTAAAAGGAAAATCAAAGGAAAGTAATTAATTCTTTTCTTTTAATTTTTTCTCTTGTGGCCAATTTTTTACTTTTAATATCCTTTTTTGTTTAGAGTATCATTGAGGATAAGCCATAATTAAATTTTAACGTATACATAACTGGTGTCGCAACCATCTTTTAAAGAAAGTGTCCGAAATTAATTTTTCCCCGTCGCAAGGACAATCTGCCTTTCGTTAAAGGAGTGGGACATTGGAAGAAATGGAAGAAAAGACGACATAATTTCTCTTGTAATAAAAGGTTGAGGGTATGGAAACGACCTCGAAAAAGAAATGGAGTCGCCACCAACCTTTTTTGGCTAGGTGTGATCAGCTACCTATTAAAACCAGTTTTTTTATAAAAACATTTTAAAATTAATTAAAATATTTTTTAAAGTTAATTTTGAAGTCTGCGTTTTGAATCAGAGAAAACAAATGCGAGAAAGGATTAGCACCCCTACAATGCCCGTATAAGATGGTACCTTATTAGTCGTGTGTTATCTCGAGTCTCGGTAAAAAGTCGATTTTAAAATTTGTGTTTGTGAATAATTCCCTTAAGAATTCTTAATTTATTTGAAAATAATTCGGAATTTATTAGCCTAAAATTTCCCATATTTTCTGACAAACTCGGCAAAACATGAAATTTTTTCTTGATTTTGAAATTTTCCGAATCACCTTTCTTTGAAAAAGATATTCCATCATTAATGATAATTGATGATATTCTCTCCGGCAAACCCAGCAGAAAACTCATGAATTATTTTAACTCGAGAATAATCTTGATTTATTAAAAAAAAATTATTTGTTTTCCATGTATTTTAAAAATGATTGAAAAATGGCCATGAATATGCAAAAATGTTACCAAGATAAAAATTAAATAAACATGCATATTTGTCATGGCATGGCACACATTTTCTTATGGCATGGTAAAAGAAATAAAGATATGGCATGCTTGACATGGCAAAAATCTGAATGACATGGCCAATGAATGAATGACTTAGCATACTCTAAATGATATGGCACATGAATGAATAACATGGCATATGAATGACATGGCAAATTCTAAAGGAATATGACATGCGAATGAATGACATGGCATATGAATGAATGACATGGCAAATGAATGAATGACGTGGCATATGCGAATGAATGACATGGTGTATGAATGAATGACATGGCAAATTCTTGATGAATGGCATGGCATATGAATAGTATGGGAATATGAATGACATGGCATGTGAATGATTGACATGGCATATGAATGAATGACATGGCATATGAATGACATGACATAATCTAGATGACATGGCATATGAATGAATGGCATGGCATGGAATGTGAATGACATGGCATATGAATGACATGGCATGTGAATGAATGACATGGCATAATCTAGATGTGACATGTGAATGAATGAATGACATGGCATATGCGAATGAATGACATGGCATATGAGAATGAATGACATGGCATAATATAGATGACATGGCATAAGAATGACATCGCAATATGAATGACATGGCATGTAAATATGACATGGCATATGAATAAATGACATGGCATATGAATAAATGACATGGCATGTAAATATGACATGGCATGTAAATATGACATGGCATATGAATAAATGACATCGCATACTTGACATGGCAAAATCACAAAATGACATCATCATAAAATATTCATAATCACATCATGATAACATGCACACATCATTATTTTAAATGGATTATTCATGTGAGGAATCATATAAATAACATATGTCGAAAAATATTATCGTGCTTCCCTGCAAACCCGGCAAAGCTTGGAAAATAATTCTTTCATATGACATTTATATGGTTTCGAGTAAACCGAAAACCATACGTTTTGATTCCATAAACACGTGCATTGAATAATTTCCTAACCTCCTAGCAAACCCAAGAAAGATTGGCAACTAATTCTCGTCAAATGTTTAGGAAACCGAAAAATACGTTTTTATCCCAAATTAAGTAAAAACATTTTTAAATATGCATTGCATGAAGATGTATTTCTTCCTTAAAGTAAGGACATCCGTATACCTAAAATGGTATTCGACTACCTTGGGAAGAGACTTAAATTGGATTTTCAAAATCAAAAGACTTTGGGCTCAGATTTAAAAAATTGGAATTTTTTTTGGATGAAAAAGGCCTCATGGCCGAACCCCTCTCTTTAAAAGGCTTTATTTTTCCTAGTTTAGAAATCCGGGTTGACCACCCTTGACCCGACTTCTATAAAATCAAATTTTATGATGGAAATGACATGAAAATTAACATAAGACAGTAACCAATGTCCCAAATCAGCCCCCTCTTTGTATCCTAACAAAACAGAAAATTACTAGTTCTTAAAAAAAACCAATATGACTCTCACAGGCAGTTTTGAAAACCTATTTTTTTCCCTTCTAAAAAATTTCATAAAAATCTATAAAAATTAGGGTAGACCTATAATATGTTGATCTCCATGGGAAAAAATCAGCTTAATTTTTGGACCAAGGATACCATGACCGAAATTTTACCAAAGTCAAGACAGTGAGTTAAAACTGCTTTGTTAATAACCATTTTTTCAACCATGAAAAAAAAATCTAGAAATCATGAAAAAAAAATATATCATGGCATCCCCTAAATGACTACTACATGTCGTAAAAAAATCATTTTATTTTGACCATGGATGAGTAGTAAAAAAATCCCAACGTCAGAATACCCAATCTCAACTATCACTCTCTCAACTAGTAGAGGCAAGGGATTTTTGGCTTGAGATTATTGGTTGATCTTGGCCAAAATCCTAGTTGAAATGTCATGAAATGCATGATTTCACAGCCCAAAATCATATGAAAATAAATGAATCATGAATCAAAAGATGAACACAACCAACAAGCAAGAAAAGATCAAGCAAGAACAAACACAAAAACACCTAGAGGGATTCGGCTAATGCAACAAAACATGCAAAAAAAATTGTCAACTTGGTTATTTGATAAAGATTGAGGAATAAAGGATAGAAAACCTTTAAAATTTATTTTTGAAAACCTTCTTATTCAACGAAAAGTTAACAAATCACCTGAACAAAAAGAGAAGAAAAAGAATCACAACATCAAAGAAAAATATTAAAGAAAAAGAAAGGAAGAGATAGCTACCTAGCTTTTGCTTTCCAAATCAAAGTTGCCAAATTATTCTCTTCTCATCTCTTTCTTTATATTCTTTCTTTTCTCTCAATAGTGAAAATGCCTTAAGAAAAAAATGAATCCTCTCCCTTTCTTTGGTATGGCCGACCCTTGGTATATAGTGAGAGGGAGTGTTTTTATTCTTTTAGCCCTTGGTCATGCTTCACATGCTCCTTCAACATTTCTTGCCACAGAGCCAAAAAATGTTCCCCCTAGCATGGTGTTTTCCTTAAAAATAGGGTGCTTATCCCCCATTTTCATGATGCTTCCCTTAAAAATAGGGTTTCCTAGCCTCCCATTAGCAAATAATGCCACCTAGATTATTCTTGTCTCTTATCTCTATAAAATATCTTGGCCACTTGTCAAGATCATATGGCCTCCTATTAAAATATCTTCCTAGGTGGCATTTTTAATCCTACTTGGCATCATCT
Organism: Fremontodendron californicum; assembly: GCA_030761205.1. Taxonomy (NCBI): domain Eukaryota; kingdom Viridiplantae; phylum Streptophyta; class Magnoliopsida; order Malvales; family Malvaceae; genus Fremontodendron; species Fremontodendron californicum. The sequence goes on from JAULJL010000026.1 coordinate 6,876,430, forward strand.
CCTAGCCTTCACATGCTCTTCACATGGCCTTCACATGGCTTCGCAAATTGGAGACCTCCCATTGGATTAAAATGCCATGTAAGCAAAGTAGTGGAGAACTTGTCCCCTTAAAAACGTCATCTTGCAGTCCATCCTTGGCCCTTTGATCCATGATGAGAACACTCCCTCTCTTTGATCAGCTGCTGGCCAAAAATGGCCTGGAAATTTCCAGGCCATATTTTTTTTATTTGCAAAATAGCCCTTTTTCGGTTTCTTTGGTAAAATTGTATTTTGGCCCCCAAACTTACCCCAATTTTTGATTTTTCTTTTCCAAATCATCCTATCCAATATAAAACTTAGTTCTGGAGATTTTCACATTTTTTCGAGCTCATTCCCTATTTTTCTCGGATTTTCCTCTAAAGTTTCAGTTTAGTGCCTCCCAAACTTGGTCTTTTTCATTTGAGCTCCGATTCTGGATTTTTCTTCTCCAATACCTTCAAAAAAATATAAAACTCAGATTGGAAGTTTTCATAATTTTTCGAGCTGGATTCTATTTTTCTCGAATTTTCCTCTTGAAATTTCGGGTTAATGCGCCCGAACTTTGTCTTTTTCATTTGAGCTCCCATTTTGGATTTTTCTTCTCCAATACCTTCCAAAAAATATAAAACTCAGATCTGTAAGTTTTCATAATTTTCCAAGCTCGAATTCTATTTTTCCCGAATTTTCCTCTCAGAATTTTCGGTTAGTGCGCTCGAACTTCGCATTTTTCATTTGAGCTCCGATTCCAGATTTTCTTTCTCCAATACCTTCCATTAAATACAAAATTCAGATATGAAAGTTTTCATAATTTTTCGAGCCCATTTCCTATTTTTCTCATAATTTTCTCTCAGAATTAATCCGTGCACCCGAACTTCGCCTTTTTCATTTGAGCTTCGTTTCCAGATTTACTTTATCCAATCTCTTCCATAAAATATAAAATTCAAATCTAAAAGTTTTCATAATTTTTTGAGCACGTTTCCTATTTTTCCTGGAATTTTCTCTCGAAATTTCGGATTAGTGCACCCGAACATTGCCTTTTTCATTTGAGCTCTGATTTCGGATTTTCTTTCTCCAATACCTTCCATTAAACATAAAATTAAGATCTGGAAGTTTTCATAAATTTTCGAGCCCGTTTTCTATTTTTCCTAAAATTTTCTCTCCAAATTTCGGATTAGTGCACCATAACTTTGCCTTTTTATTTGAGCTCCGGTTTTGGATTTTCTTTATGCAATCTCTTCTGTAAAATATAAAATTCAGATCTAAAAGTTTTCATAATTTTTTGAGCTCGTTTCCTATTTTTCTTGGAATTTTCTTCGAAATTTTGGATTAGTGCACCTGAACTTTGCCTTTTTCATTTGAGCTTCGATTCTGGATTTTCTTTCTCCAATCTCTTCCATAAAATATAAAATTAAGATCTGGAAGTTTTCATAATTTTCTGAGCTCGTTTCTTATTTTTCCTGGAATTTTCTCTCGAAATTTTAGATTATTGCACCTGAACTTTGCCTTTGTCATTTGAGCTCCGGTTTCGGATTTTTCTTCTACTATACCTTCCATTTGATATAAAATTCAGATAAGGAGGTTCTCATAATTTTTTGATCTAGGATTTTATTTTTTTCCTGAATTTTCCAAGATTGCCCTTTAACCCCCGAAACCTCGATTTTACTCAAAACGGGTCCAATTTTCAGATTTTCTTTTTCCATTGCCTTTTATATATATTGAATTGGAGTTGGTCCAAAAATGCCCAATTTTTACGATCGAATTCCTCTCCGATTTAGTTTTCCCCTTTTCAATATCGGGGATTTTCTCGTTTTTCCTCCAACCGGCTCTTCCTTGGGATCCACTTCAAACTGGGACTTGGGATATTTTTGTTTATTTATCCTTTATCAACTGGGGTTTCAATTTCACCGAAATGGGCCATCTATACAGTTTTCCTCAAATTTGTGAATTTTCCTATTTATTGATTAAATCCTTATTTTCCTTTTTTCTCTTCAAACCAATTCTTCTTTTGACTCCACGTCAAAATTAGACCTTCCACTATCCGTAGTTACTGATCTTATTCCATTTGAGACCTCCAATTTCGTCCAATTTGATCGTTTACGCACTGCAGACAGCTAATGTTGTCCGGACCACTAAATTAGGTATTTTTCTTCCTAAAATGCTATTTTAGAATGCAAAAAGTTTTTTTTCATCCTGCAAGTGGTACTCCGAGACTTAGTTGCAAGCATAAAATGCCAATCTTGAAAAAGTCAACCTCGAAAAGTCAACCATTAAAAAAGTCAACCCACTTTCAAAATCAAGATTCAAAGTTTAATTGAACAATGGTGAAAGAATTTTGATAATCCGAGGTCTACAATGAATGATATGGAGTCCGAAAGATGGTTTACGAAAATTCAGTAGAAAGGAAACCCTAGTTTGAAAATTTTGGGAAAAAGCGCTTAAACGATAAAATTGGTCGAAATTAGAGATTCCAAATGAAAGATAATCAATGATTACGGGTAAGGGAGAGGCCACCTGAAAGCAAAACTAAAGGAAAAGTCAATTTGGAAGAAATTAGGGTTTTTGGTGGATTTTCGTGAAATTGGGGAAAATTGTAGAAATGGCTCGATTCGGTAAAACTAAAGCCCCTAATTGATGAGGAGTGATTAAATAAGGATAGCCCAAGGCTTAGTTTGAAGTAATTTCGAGAAAAGAGTCGATTGGAGGAAAAACAGAAAAACTAGGAAATTCCCAACACTGAAAAAAAAAAGAAAAATCAAATCAAAAGGGAATTTGATCGTAAAAATTGGGTGTTTTCGGGCCAACTCCAATTCAATATATGAAAAAGGCACAGAAAAAGAAAATCTTAAAATCATACTTGTTTTGAGTAAAACCAGGCTTCGGAGGTAAGAGGGCAAACTTGAAAAATTTTGAAAAAATAGCAAATGAGCTCCAAAAATTATGAAAACTTCCAGATCTCACTTTTAAATTATTTGGAAGAGATTGGCGAAAGAAAATTCGGATTCAGAGTTCGTTTGCAAAATGGCAAATTTCGGGCCCACTAAGTTAAAATTCAAGCAGATAAATCCTAAAAAAATAGCAAATGAGCTCCAAAAATTATGAAAACTTCCAAATCTGGCTTTTAAATTATTTGGAAGAGGTTGGTGAAGAAAAATATGAATTTGGAGCTCATTTAAAAAAAATGGTAAAATTCAGGTGCACTAAGGGGCAATTTTGGAAGAAAAATCTGAAAAAAAGAAACAAATGGGCTCGGAAAATTATGAAAACTTTCAGAATTCAATTTTTTATTAGTTAGGAAGTTTTGAAAAATAAATTTTGGATTTGGAGTCTGTTTGCTATTTAATTAGGTTCGGGGGCCAAAAACGTTATTTTATCGAAGAAACCGAAGAGGGCTTTTCTTACAATAGAGATTGGGCTAGATTTTAAAATGTTAATCAGCCAAGCCCATGTTGGCTGAACAAGGATAGTAGCTAGGGAGAAAAGAAAAGAAAAAAGAAAGGAAGAAAAAGAGGGAAAAAGAAAGGTTTTGCTTGCTACTTCTTGATTTGGAAAGCTAGAGCAAGGTAGATATGTTCTTTCATGGTTTTCTCATACTTTGTTGACATGATTTTGCTATTTTGATTGTCATTTTATTTTATTTTTATGAAATAATCTTGTTTTTTAAAATAAGTGATAAGGATTTTCTACTTTGTATTTTGAAAAAAATAAGAAAGCAAGTTTTCCTCCATTTTTCCATCATAGCCGAATGGTGCTTCTTTTTAAGATGATTTTGTTCATGAGATATGTTGTGATAGGATAACTTACTTGTTGTAGGTTATCTTGATTTTAGTAGGTTAACTTGATTGTGGTAGTTTAGCTATACACCATGCCATGTGTTTGTGATAATGCTAGGCCATGTTCTTGATTACTACCATTCGGCCAACATGTTCTTTTTTTCTTTGTGTATGCATTTTCATCTTGTTTAGTTGATAGGCTTTCAGTTCCATGCCATAATATTATGTATTTTGATTTAGGTTGCCATGTGTTTGTGTTATTGTCTAGCTAGGATTTCACTATATTGGATTAGTGACTATTCGGTTTCCACTATGTTCCTTGCCTTGTGTGTGCATTTTCGTTTTGTTTAAGTACCATGCTTTGCATTATTATGCCATGAGATTGTGTATTGGTTTCTGTTTGTTCATGCATTAGTATTAGTTTATTTGGTCATTATATGTTCATGATACTTTCATACATTCTCATGACATTTTAGGTCTAGGCCATTTTTGTATTGCCATGCATATTCCCATGCATATTAGGTCTTAGATCATATTGGTATTGCCATGCATTGCTATGCTATTTAGGTCTTAGGTCACATTGATATTGCCATGCATTTTCATGTCCATTAAGTCTAGGTCACATTTGCATTATCATGCATCTCATGCATATTAGATCTAGGAAGCATTTATTGCCATGCAAACTCATGCTAGGCATTAGGTCATTTTGGATTGCCATGCATTTTCTATGTCATTTAACCCTTAGATCATATATTTCATATATTAAACTTGCTGTGTGTTCATGCATATCATACCACTTGATTTTTGACTTAAGCCAATCAATTGTTTAAAGTCAAGCTCACATGAGCATACTTGTAGAAAATTGAGAAGTTGTCAAGTTGATTTTTCTACCTTTGTGATTTTTTTACTTAAGCCAATTTTTGTCCAAATTTTTAGAAATTTTAGCTACTGTTTGTAGGTTCATAGAAGAGTCTCCAATATTTTTACTTTGATTTTTGAATGATTTTATCAATGGCTTAAAAATGATTTTTGGCAAAACAGTTTTTCACCTAGTGTCTGGATGTTCGTGATTTTTTTGGTGGGTTATCCTTAGTCAAAAAATTAAGCCAATTTTTTCTCATATAGTTTTACATGTTAGATTTTTTTAAAAATTTAAAAATAGGTTAAAAAGCTTTAAAACTGAAGAGTAGAGTCAGGTTTGAATTCAAGGGAAAGGTAATTTTTTGTTTTGGCTAAAGCATTTAGAGGGGGTTGATTAGGAACCTTAGCTACTGTCCTAGGTTGGTTTTTAAGCCATTTTAAACTTCAAAAATAATTTTACAAAGCTCGGGTCAAGAGTGGTCAAGTCCGGGTTTTCAAAATTAGTAAAATAGAGCCATTTTCAAAAGGGGAATTCGGCCATGGTCTATTTTTCATCCAAGATTTTCAAAATTGTTTTCAACCATTCACAAAGTATTTTTGATTTTAGAAAATTTAATTTGATGTCTTTTCCTAAGGTAGTCGGATTTCTTTTTAGGTATACGGATTTCCTTATTTAAAGGAAAAAAATATACTTTCATGCATTGCATTTTCCATGTTCATGCATATTATATGATATATGATTTTTGTTATGAATATTCCTATGGTATTGTTATTATTTTGACTTATATTTTATGGTGTTATATTGTTTGTTATATGGTTTTGAATATTCCATGTTATCCTATGCTTTTTATTTAGTCATTTATTTTTGTCATATCATTTAGCATTTACTTTGTTCATACATTATTATTTTTATTTTCATGCATATTTCATGAAAATATTATTTTATGTTTCATATCATTTCATGTCACATAGGTTATTTATTTCCTTTAGAATATACTATGTCACACATGTTCATATTCATTTTTTTTTAAAAAATGTTTTAAAATAAGATAATAATTTTCAATAAAATAAAGATATTCCCGAACTAAAATAATTCATAAGTTCTCTGTCGGGTTTTCTAGGGAGGATATCATCAATTATCATCAATAACGGAATATCTTCTTTAAAACAAGAATGATTCGAAAAAATTTCTAAATAAATAAAAAATTTAATTTTTTGCCACGTTTGTCGGGGAATATAGAAAAATTTTGAATTAATAAATTCTGGATCATTTTAAATTAAAAATAGAATTATTTTTCTTAAAATTGGGAATTAATTTGAAATGCCAAATTTAAAACCGACATTTTACCAAGACTTGATATATCACACGATTAATAAGGTACCGTTTTATACGGGCGTTGTGGGGGTGCTAATCCTTCCCCACACGTAACCGAGTCTCGAACCCGTTTCTTTGATTTCTCTGGTTTAAAATACAGACTTAAAATTGGTTTTAAAATGTTTTTATTAATTTTAAAATATTTTATAAAACCGGTTTTAATAGGTGGCCGATCACACCTAGCCAAAAAAGATTGGTGGCGACTGAATATCTTTTTCGAGGTCATTTTCAAACTCTCATTTTATTTCAAGAGGAATTAAATAGTATTTTCCTCTGTTTTTTCCAATGTCACGCTTAACGAGTAATAAAGTTTCACGATGAGACTTGTTAGTTTTTTAGGTTGTGACAGCTTGGCGAGTGCACTGGGGCATTTAGAGAGTTAGGCCTAGAATTAGTCGTATGTTATCGAAGTCTCGATTTTGTTGGTTTTTATTTGGTATTTAATGTTAATTCCCATATTTATTTTTTTAAAATAAGGAGAATTTTGAAAATAATAAAATGTTCTAAATATGTCCATATTCATGTGCATACATATTATTAATGTTCTCTGGTTATTTTGTTGTATAAGTTATTTTTTGCCCAATTGATGCTTTACATTGTTTGATCTTGTTGGGGCATTTAGAATAAGGGGTGTAGAATAGGTGGTGAAAGGTTTGTTGTTCCTCTTCACACACCAAACGTGCATTTGCATATCATGAGCCCTATACTCGGGTTTCGTCCTCTTAGGTGGGAGCAAAGTAACTAAGCCTTCGTGATTAACAATCTGCATGGGCTAGGGAAAAAGACTCTAACGAATTGAACCCGCTTTTATCGGGGTGTCTTACTAGCCTTCACCGGCGATAGTGAGGAACAATTCCGGGCTTTTAGAACTGATTCACCTTCATATAGTGAACCTAGGCGAAGCCATACCGGATTTCCGATTAGATATCCTGAAGCTAGGAACACATGGAGGAATATTCCCAATCCTATTACTTTCTATTCTACATTCCGAATAAGTTTACCTTTGCAAATCGGGCAATGATGAACGTATATCGCTCGTAATAAGTTTTGAGAATAACAAAAGATTTTTTGCATGCATATTATTATTGCTCTTTGGTTGGTTAATGCGTTACACTATTCTTGATTTTTGTTTTGATAAATTGTTGGGATATTTAGGATAAGGATTATAGAATAGGTGTTGAAAAATTTGTTTTGTTCCTCCACACACATTGTACTTGATTTGCATAACATGAGCTCTATACCCGAGTTCTGTCCCTTTAAGTGGAAGTAAAGTACCTATGCTTCGTGTGGCAATAGCCTCTGCATAATCTAGCGAAACACTTTCGGTGTATCAGATTACCTACACTTCGTGTGGCAATAGCCTCCGCATAAGCCGTGGAAATGAACTCTAACGAATTGAACCCATTTTTATGGAGGTGTCTTACTAGCCTTCACCGGCGATAGTAAGGAACAATTCGCGGCCTTTTAGAACTTTGTTCACCCACATATAGTGAACCATAAAGCCAACATAGGCGAAGGTCTGTCGAATTTTTGATAGACATACCGGAGTTAGGAACACATGGAGGGATACTTCTAACCTTTTATTACCTATTTTACATCTCAAATAAGTTTTGTAAACCGGGCAAAGATGAATGTACATCGCCCACAATAAGTTTAATACCCCGCCCCGAAGGCATCGTGATGCCTAAGTGAGTCGATACCGTTGGGGCAAGTGTTCATCAACTTTTTGAAATTGAAAATACAAACATTCTTTTTCAAACATTTTTGCGTTTTGTACATTTCATGCATGTGTGAGTAGAGCATGTACATTTATGGTTGTATTGTTGATCTCATTTTTTGCAATAAACGATGGTGATAATAATCTCATTTGATGATTTCATAAAATCGATAGTGTTACATGAACATTTGGATATTGTACCATAGTAGGATCTACTACCCCAAAATTCTTTTGAAAATAATATATTTGGTTTTTCATAGAGAAAAAATGTTTAAAAAAAATCATAGATTAAATTTAGAGGCAAATCTTGCATAATGAGATTTTTGAATAATCAAGATTTAGGTCCCACCAATTTCGTGTAATCATTTTTTAATTTCTTTGTATATGCCTTTGTGTTAATTCATTTATTCTTTACATGTATCATTTTGACATCATGTTACAGTCATAACATGCATGTCATTCATTGTAGAATACATTTATGACATGCATGGTCATTATTTGTATATACCTGTGTATCAATTTATTCATTCTTTACATGAATCATGTTGGCATCAGGTTGCATTCATGCATTCATAGTCAGTATGATTTTTTGTATATATCCATGCATTAATTTTCTTATTCTTTACATGCATCAGGTTGCATTTATGCATTCATAGTCAGCATGATTTTTTTGTATATATATTCATGCATTAATTTGCTTATTCTTTACATGCACCATGTCAGCATCAGGCCACATTCATGACAAACATAGTTAGCATGATTTCTCTATATATATTTATGCATTAATTTGATTACTCTTTACATGCATTGATTTGTTTTTATAAATCATGTTAACATCGGGTTGCATTCATGGCATACATAGTCATCATGATATGTTCATGCATTAATCTGTCATATTAACATCAGGATGCATTCATAACACACATGGTCGGCATGATTTTCTTTGTATATACTCTGTGTCAATCATTCATTGTTTACATGCATCATAATTGACATCGTGCTGCATTCATAGTGTATAGGATCATTCATTCAAAAATACACTGAAATATACATGGTCATTCATTGCATATATCCATGCGTTGATTTGTTTATTCTTTGCTTGCATCATGTTGGCATCGTGATTGCATTTATTACATACATGGTCAGCATGTCTCCACTGTATATGTCTGTACATCACATTGTTTATGTTTCACGGGCATCAAATTGCATTCATGGCTCATTCATCACGATACGCATTTGAAGGGAAAAAATGGAAGTTGGCTTGCCTTTAGGAGTCTTTCAAAGAATTTCCATTTCAAACTAGAGGTATATGAAGTACTGAGTACCTTTTCAATAACAGGCTAGAGCTATGTAGAATGAACAAGTTGCCTGAATGGAAAGAATGGAAAGGGCACAGGAAGAATTGCTAGAAAAGTTGGCAAAATCTGAAGCAGAATCTAGAGATCAAATGACTAAATTGATGGAGCTGATGTCCGCCGTAATCAAGGGAAAGGGATACATTGAAAACTTTACTGCCATAGAAGGGTTATAGGCACAAAAGGGTCAGAGTGAGGTCATGATGTTGGATGGCCAGAACACAGTTAACCCCAGCAACACCCTGAACTTAGATGACCCAGCTGAACAGGAAAAGTTGAATATGGTTGAGTCAAATATGGCTGAGTTGACAGATTCTCGAGGAAAATATCAGTTGTTAGATGAAAGGCTCCGGGCAGTAGAAAATACAGATGTATTCGGGAGTGTGGATATGAAAGAACGATGTTTGGTCCTTGATTTAGTCATTCCTCCTAAACTCAAGATCCCTGACTTTGTGAAATATGACGGGACGACTGATCCGTCAGCCCACATCACTATGTTCTGTCGAAAGATGACGAGTCAAATAGATAATGATAAGCTTTTGATCCACTGTTTTCAGGATAGCCTCAGCGGGTCCGCAATTAGGTGGTATAATCAGTTGAGTAAGGATCAGATTCGCTCTTGGAATGATTCGGCTAGGGCTTTTCTAAACCAGTACAAGCATATAATTGATATGGTGCCTGACAGTCTCACCTTTAAAATATGGAGAAAAAGTTCACTGAGAGCTTCAAAGAGTATGCTCAGAGGTGGAGGAACATGTCCACTCAAGTACAACCGCCCCTGACTCGGAAGGAAACCAATGTCATTTTTGTGAATACACTGCAGGCCTTATACTATGATAGACTTGTCGGCAACACCATGAAGAATTTCTCGGACATAGTAATATCCGGGGAAATGATTGAAAATGCTATCAAGGCTGGGAAACTCGAAGGAGGTAAAACATTTAATGCAGAGAGAAATAGGAACCCAAAAAGAAAGAAGAAGATGTTCAAGCTATGGGAGACTTTGCCCCATATATTCCGGCTAATTCATACCAGCCACTTTGTCCTTCTATGAACTATGTATCCCAGGGTTCATACTTATACCCTATAGCCTCTCAGAATCCAGTAAATTTTCAACCTTTTGTCAGCCAGAGAAAATCGAAGAATATTCGAAAAAGAGATCAGTTTGAACCACTCCCCATGTCTTACTCTGAACTATTGCCCCAGATGGTCGAAGAGAAACTCCTCAATAAAGTTCCAGTGGAGCCTATCCAACCCCCATATCTGAGTTGGTATGACGAGAATACATATTGTGATTATCATTATGGGATTCGGGGACATTCCATAGAAAATTGCTTATGTCTGAAATGGAAGGTTCAAACACTCATCAATAAAGGATAATTAGATGTGCGGAAGAAACAAAGGTCAGACAGCGTGGAGAATCTACTTAATGGGAATGATGAGACCATTGTGGATGTCATGCTGGGGGAAGAAGATGGAAAGGTCGAAAAGAGTACCGAGGAATAGCTAGTTTGAAATAAGGAGTACATGTCAAGGGGGAGTTTTTTATGCATGTAGTTTCATACCTCATGAGAACACTTGTCTTATGTTAACATCCATATGAAATAAATGAATTTTTGAATGTTTTTATGGTTGTTGTGTTTTAATAGTAATTTGAATGTGCAAAAACAAGCATTAAGGAAGTTCTAATAATGGATAGTCTCGAGAATATTGATGATCATCGTTAGAAATGACCCAATACCTTCTCTCTTTTGGGGATTCTATATGTCTAAATCCTTGAAACTGAGACCACTTGGAAAACCTAATGCTTCAAAAAATATGAATGATTAAACTTCATGAAAACCATTGTCTTTGCAGAATAAGCAAAGATGTAAATCCTAGTCTAGGCTTTGAACAAAGGAACGAACTTTTTGAAATTTTTTCGAATTCCTTGAAATTCAAACAAATGAGACATTCTTTCAAGAATCTAGATTTTGGTAATTCGATGTGTGTCAAGATTTTGCCAAAACCATTCATGACCTTTTCTAATGACCATAAAACATCAATTGCCTAAACATCACTTCATGATTGATACCTCGGGGCACAATGATCAAACTAGATTATCCCATGTCCTAGAGAAAACTTGTTTTTGGGTAATATTTTCCTTGGCACTTCAAACCAACCCAAGATTGAAACTCAGCATTTTCAGTGTAAAACTAGACTTGCGATGTTCCTCACAATGATACAAATCCTCATGGTTAATCAAATTGGAGCATCATATGTGGAAATGATGGATACATGATGAAAAAGGGTGGAACTAACGCAAGAATCAATGGGGCATGCGACAAAAAAAAAAGCAAAGAAAAAAAAGAAGAAAAAAAAAGAAAAATTGTGTTATCATCCATATGAGAATTCGGATGATTCCAAAGTGCAAAATGAAACTTTGATTATCTATTTCCCCTGGAGATTGCTTTTCAATAAGAATATTCGTGCTTGATATGATAAATGGCCATCTTTCATATCCCTCTCACAAAGAGAAAATTATCCATAGTTACCCCTTTTGAGCTTAAGGAATTCTTTTTTCTTTAAACCCTGATCAAGGATCACCCTCTACACTGGGGGGAAAATGCGAGAAAAGATATTCTCAAAGATCACGGAAAAATGAGTCCTAGCTAAAAGACAGATACAAAACAAATGGAGCCCCAAATAAATACGGGTTCACTCTGTCGAAGAAAAAGGAAAAGATGGCGAAATGGAAGCCAAGAACAAAACAAAAGAAAAAAAGTGTGAAAAAAGTATGGCAAATGAAAGCTAAAAAAAAGAAAGAAAAGTGCAAAGTAAAAAGAAAAGTCCAAAAGGGACAAATGCTTCAAAAGGGAATTCCCCTCAAGAAATGATCCTTGATCTAATTACCCTCAAAAACATATTTTGGGCCTATTTATCCTTTCTTTCTGAACCCTGAGACATGACCTACATTACGTGCTTTAAAAGTCCATTTTGATCAAGTAGGAATATTTAACTTGAAAGGGCTTTCCTTAGATTTTGTCCCATCTCATCGAATTATCATTTCACTAAGGAAGAATTTAGAATTCTCAAGTGCATGGTAAAACAATAAAAAAAAGGAGAAGAAAAAATAGGAAAGAATGGGATTCTAGGGCGAAAACCCAAAAATGGGCAGTTTAGAGTAATATGGGAATTTTTGATGCCATCTATGATAGTGCCGATACCACAAAAGAGAAGGTCATCTTGAAGAAGTGGTCATCGAGGAATATCTAGGAATTCCTGAACCTCCTAAACTGTCAACTCTGATTTGGAGGATTGATTTCAAAAACTAAAACTTTTTTTTCCTCCAAGATTAAACTTTCCAGTTTAATCATCCTGGCCAATCTTGATGCTTGTTAAAATGCCTTGATATGGAGACTAAAAGAATGTTGAATTTGTTTGGTTCTCAATGAATTCATGATTTATAAAACTTGTTTCATTTGTGAGCCTAGAAGGGACATATATTTTTGTTGTGAAGTTTTTTTTGATAAAAAAAAATATATTGTATCAAGCCTTGTCAATTCAAGTTGAAAAACCCAATTGACATTCAGAAAAATTTCTAACAGTGATTATCAGTCTTCAGATGTTTTCATTAGATGAGCAATTTTTTTTCAGAATGTGAAAACAAGTAAAAATAGTTTTGAAACAACCACTTTTTATGTTGACATGAGACAATGAATTTTCTAACCCAAAGGTATGGAACTACTATGGTTAACCTTGACTTCCAAATATAAGAATAAGAAATAGAACTCGGCAAGCAGATTTTTGTCAATAAAACTTTGAAAACTGTCGGGGCAAAGAGAATAGCCGAAGATTGAAAAATGAATTGAAGATATACTCTGATTTGAAGGGGAAAAATGAATTAGAGAGGCTAAGCCAAAGTCTAGAAAAAATGATCGGGGCATTTGCATTAATCATGAGCATTCATCTCTTTATTCAGCTTTACATCTTCATATGCATCAAGAAGCATTTGCATCAATCCAAGACATTTGCATTTGCACAATGAAGCATTTGTATATTATTCTCCATCATTCCAAGAAGCATTTGCATCAATCCAAGACATTTGAATTTACACCATGAAGCATTTGCTTCCTCTCTCAAATCCTCCAAGTTAATTTCCAGGTCATTTCAATTTCTGGTTTCATCTAGATCTTTTTAAATTTTCTGGTTTCACCCATACCTTTTTATTCTCTGGTTTCATCCAGATCTTTTTCAATTTTTTGGTTTCACCCATGCCTTTTTATTCTCTGGTTTCAGCCAGATCTTTTTCAATTTTTCGGTTTCACCTAGGCCTTTTTAATCTCTAGTTTCATCCAGATCCTTTTCAATTTTCTAGTTTCACCCATGCCGTTTTATTCTCTGGTTTTATCTATATCTTTTTCAATTTTCTGGTTTCACCCATGCTTTTTTAATATCTGGTTTCATCCAGATCTTTTTCAATTTTCTAGTTTCACCCATGCTTTTTTAATCTCTGGTTTCATCCAGATCTTTTTCAATTTTCTAGTGTCACCCATGCCTTTTTATTCTCTGGTTTCATCCAGATCTTTTTCAATTTTCTGGTTTAACCATGCCTTTTTATTCTCTGGTTTCATCCAGATTTTTTTCAATTTTTTGGTTTCACCCTTGCCTTTTTAATCTCTGGTTTCATCCAGATCTTTCTCAAATTTTCAGTTTCACCCATGCCTTTTTAATCTCTGGTTTCATCCAAATCTTTTTCAATTTTCTTGTTCCACCCATGCCTTTTTAATCTCTGGTTTCATTCAGATCTTTTTCAATTTTCTGGTTTCACCCATGCCTTTTTATTCTTTGGTTTCATCCAGATCTTTTTCAATTTTCTGGTTTCACCCATGCCTTTTTAAATCTCTGGTTTCGTCCAGATCTTTTTCAATTTTCTGGTTTCACCCATGCCTTATTAATCTCTGGTTTCATCCAGATCTTTTTCAATTTTCTGGTTTCACCCATACCTTTTTAATCTCTAGTTTCATCCAGATCTTTTTCAATTTTTTGGTTTCACCCATGCTTTTTTAATTTCTTGTTTCATCCAGATCTTTCTCAATTTTCTGGTTTCACCCATGTTATCTCAATTTTCTGGTTTCACCCATGTTATCTCAATTTTATGGTTTCATTCAGATCTTCCTCAATTTTTCGGTTTTACCCATGTTATCTAAATTTTCTGGTTTCACCCATGTTATCTAAATTTTCTGGTTTCATCCAAATCTTTCTCAATTTTTCGGTTTTACCCATGTTATTTCAATTTTTTGGTTTCATCCAGATCTTCTTCGATTTTTTGGTTTTACCCATGTTATTTCAATTTTTTGGTTTCATCTAGATCTTTCTCAATTTTTTGGTTTTACCCATGTCATTTCAATCTCCGGCTTCATCCAGATCTTCCTCAATTTTCGGTTTCACCCATGCAGTAAGGTTAGCACAAGATAGGTTAAGATCCCTAGACCATCGTTGAGGTCTTTTCTTCTCTTGCAAATCGAACTCATTTCCTTAAGACAGGTAAAGCCTTGATTAGTCAGGGAACTCAATTTTAGGACAAAATCTTCAATTTACAGCTTTTTCAAAACAAAAAAAAAAATTGAATAAAAAAATGGTAAAAAGAAAAAACGGAAAAAATGAAAACCCCATTTTCCTTTCCTGCACATGTGATTTCATTAACCGGACAAAATTAGTAATTGTTTATCTTTGCCTGATTCCTGATTCTCAGTAGTAGCCAAAGAGGGGCAGCTGTAGACACCCAATTTTCTCCGGACCACTAAAGCAGGTAATTTTCTTCCTGAAATGATGTTTTAGAATGTAAAAAGTTTTTTCTCATCTTGCAGGTGGTACTTCGAGACTTAATTTAAAAAGGCAAGAATAAAAAGACAATCTTAAATAAGTCAACCCCAAAAAAGTCAACCCTAAAAAGTCAACTACTAAAAAAGTCAACCCACTTTCATAATCAAGATTCAAAGTTCAATTGAACAATGGTGAAAGATTTTTGATAATTTGAGGTCTACAATGAAAGATATGGAGTCCGGAAGATGGTTTACGAAGATTCAGTAGAAGGGAAACTCTAGTTCGAAAAATTTAGGGAAAAGTACTTAAACGATCAAATTGGTCAAAATTAGAGGTTCCAAATGAAAGATAATCAATGACTACGGGTAAAGGAGAGGCCGCCTAAAAGCAAAACTGAAGGAAAATTCAATTTGGAAGAAAATTGAGAATTAGGGTTTTTGGTGGATTTTGGTGAAATTGGGGAGATTGTAGAAATGGCTCGATTAGGTAAAACTAAAGCCCCTAATTGATGATGAGTGATTAAACAAGGATAGACCAAGGCTCAGTTTGAAGTAATTCCAAGAAAAGAGCCGATTGGAGGAAAAACGAAAAAAATGAGGAAAAACCCGATACTTGGAAAAATCGGGCTTCGGAGCTAAGAGGGCAAACTTGGAAAATTCGAGAAAAATAGCAAATGAGCTCCAAAAATTATGAAAACTTCCAAATCTCACTTTTAAATTATTTGGAAGAGATTGGCAAAAGAAAGCATGGATTCAGAGTTTGTTTGCAAAATGGCAAATTTCGGGCCCACTATGCTGAAATTCAAGCAAATAAATCCCGAAAAAATAGCAAATGAGCTCCAAAAATTATGAAAACTTCCAGATCTCACTTTTAAATTATTTGGAAGATATTGCTGAAGAAAAATCTTGATTCGGAGCTCGTTTAAAAAATGGTAAAAATTTGGGTGCACTAAAGGGTAATTTTGGAAGACAAATCTGAAAAAATAGCAAATTAGGCTCAAAAAATTATGAAAACTTCCAAAATTTGATTTTTTATTATTTAGGAAGTTTTGAAAAAATAAAATTTGGATTTAGAGTCTGTTTTCTATTCAATTAGGTTCGGGGGCTAAAAACGTCATTTTATCGAAGAAACCGAAGAGGGCATTTCTTACAATGGAGATTGGGCTAGATTTTAAAACATAAATCAGCCAAGCCCATGTCGGAAATTGATTTTGCTTAGCCATTGCATCCAAGGGCCAAGAGTGGATAGGAAGGTAGTTATTTTTTTTATCAAGCCTTTGAAATTGTAACATATGGACCAATGCATGGAGAGGGATGATGTCATATTTATGACATCATGTTCATTATATCATATTAGTTAGGGGCTGATTAGATCTGAGGATGAGAATTTTACATAGAAAGCATCTTGGATTAAAGGCCATTGGATAAATTGGTTACAAAAATGACAACTAGACTACACACTACTATAGGCATTCGGCCAAGTCAATTTGAAGGGGGTAATTCAGATTTTTTTAGAGGCTTTGGGGGCTGAATAAGGGCAGTAGCTAGGGAGAAAAGAAAATAAAAATGAAAAGAGGAAAAAGAGGGAAAAAAGAAAGGTTTTGCTTACTACTTCTTGATTTGGAAAGCCAGAGCAAGGTAGCTATGTTCTTTCATGGTTTTCTAATACTTTGTTGACATGATTTTGCTATTTTGATTGTCATTTTATTTTCTTTTATGAAATAAACTTGTTTTTTTAAAATAAGTGGTAAGGAGTTTCTACTTTGTATTTTGAAAAAATAAGAAAGCAAGTTTTCCTCCATTTTTCCATCATGGCCGAATGGTGCTTCTTTTTAAGATAATTTTGTTTATTTTTTATTTTGTTCATGAGATTTGTTGTGGTAGAATAGCTTACTTTTTTGCTTTGCGTGTGCATTTTCATATTGTTTAGGTAATAGGCTTGCATTTCCATGCCATAAAATTATGTATCTTGATTTAGGTTGCCATGTTTTTATGTTATTGTCTAGCTAGGATTTCACTATATAGGATTAGTGACCATTCGGTTTCCACTATGTTCCTTGCCTTGTGTGTGCATTTTCATTTTGTTTTGGTACCATGTTTTGCATTATTTTGCCATGAGATTGTGTATTGCTTGCTGTTTGTTCATGCATTAGTATTAGGTTTATTTGGTCATTATATGTTCATGATACTTTCATACATTCTCATGACATTTTAGGTCTAGGCCATTTTTGTATTGCCATGCATATTAGGTCCTGGATCATATTGGTATTGCCATGCATTGCTATGCTATTTAGGTCTTAGGTCACATTGATATTGCCATGCATTTTCATGTTCATTAAGTCTAGGTCACATTTGCATTATCATGCATCTCATGCATATTAGATCTAGGAAGCATTTATTGCCTTGCAAACTCATGCTAGGCATTAGGTCATTTTGGATTGCCATGCATTTTCTATGTCATTTAGGCCTTAGATCATACATATCATACATTAAACTTGCTGTTTGTTCATGCATATCATATCATACCACTTGATTTTTGACTTAAGCCAATCAATGCTTTAAAGTCAAGCTCACATGAGCATGCTTGTGGAAAATTGAGAAGTTGTCAAGTTGATTTTTCTACCTTTGTGATTTTTTTTTACTTAGCCAATTTTTGTCCAAATTTTTAGAAATTTTAGCAAATATTTGTAAGTTCTTATAAGAGTCTCTAGTATTTTTACTTTGATTTTTGAATGATTTTATCAGTGGCTTAAAAATGATTTTTGGCAAAACAGATTTTCACCCAGTGTTCGGACTTTCGTGATTTTTCTAGTGGGTTATCCTTAGTAAAACATTAAGCCAATTTTTTCCCATATAGTTTTACATGTTCTGAGTCTCCCATATTTTTTATATTTTTTTTTAAATTTTAAAAATAGGTTAAAAAAATCACGCTTTTAAACTAGACAGTAAAGTCAGATTTGAATTCAAGGGAAAAGTAATTTTTTACTTTGGCTAAGGCATTTAGAGGGGGTTGATTAGGAACCTTAGCTACTGTCCTATGTTGGTTTCTAAGCCATTTTAAACTTCAAAATTAATTTTATAAAGCTAGGGTGGTCAAGTCCGGGTTTTCAAACTTAGGAAAATAAAGCCATTTTCAACAGGGGAATTCGGCCATGGTCTATTTTTCATCCAAGATTTTCAAAATTGTTTTCAACCAATCACAAAGTATTTTTGATTGTAGAAAATTTAATTTGATATCTTTTCCTAAGGTAGTTGGACATCTTTTTAGGTATATGGATTTCCTTATTTAAAGGAAAAAATACACTTTCATGCATTGCATTTTCCATGTTCATGCATATTATATGATATATGATTTTTGTTATGAATATTCCTATGGTATTGTTATTATTTTGATTTATATTTTATGGTGTTATATTGTTTGTTAAATGGTTTTGAATATTTCATGTTATCTTATGCTTTTTAGTTAGTCATTTATTTTTGCCATATGATTTAGCATTTACTATGTTCATGCATTATTATATTTATTTTCATGCATATTTCATGATAATATTATTTTATGTTTCATATCATTTCATGCCACATAGGTTATTCATTTCCTTTAGAATATATTATGTCACATAGATTATTCATTTCATTTAGAATATATTATGTCACATAGGTTATTCATTTCATTTAGAATATATTATGTCACATAGATTATTCATTCCATTTAAAATATATTACGACACTTAGGTTATTCATTTCATTTATAATATATTAAGATACTTAGGTTATATCATTTCATTTAGAATATATTATGTCACCTAGGTTATTCATATCATTTAGATTATACTATGTCAAACATGTTCATATTCATTTTTTTAAAATATATTTTATAATAAGATAATGATTTTCAATAAAATAAAGATATTCTCGAATTAAAATAATTCATGAGTTCTTTGCCGGGTTTGCTGGGGAGGATATCATCAATTATCATTAATAACGGAATATCTTCTTTAAAACGAGAATGATTCAGAAAATTTTCCAAATAAATAATAAATTTCTATATTTTGTCGCGTTTATCGGGGAATATAGAAAAATTTTGAATTAATAAATTTCAGATCATTTTCAATTAAAAATGGAATTTGTAGACACCTAATTTTGTCCGGACCACTAAATCAGGTATGTTTTCTTCCTAAAGTGATGTTTCAAAATGCAAAAAGCCTTTTCTCATCCTGCAGGTGGTACTCCTAGACTTAGTTTAAGAAAGCAGGCATAAAAAGTCAATCTTGAAAAAGTCAACCTCGAAAAAGTCAACTCCTAAAAGTCAAGCACTTAAGAGTCAACCCACTTTCAAAATCAAGATTCAAAGTTCAACTAAAAAATGGTGAAAGAATTTTGATAATCCGAGATCTACAATGAAAGATATGGAGTTCGGAAGTCGGGTTACGGAAATTTAGTGGAAAGGAAACCCTAGTTCGGAAAATTTGGAGAAAAATGCTCAAACGATCAAATTGGTCGAAATTGGAGGTTCCAAATGAAATATAATCAATGACTACGGGTAAGGGAGAAGGCATTTGGAGGCAAAACTGAAGGAAAAGTCAATTTAGAAGAAAACCGAGAATTAGGGTTTTTGGTGGATTTTGGTGAAATTGGGAAAAATTGCAGAAATGACCCAATTCGGTTAAAATAAAGCCCCTAATTGATGAGGAGTGATTAAACAAGGATAGACCAAGGCTCAGTTTGAAGTAATTCCGAGAAAAGAGCCAATTGGAGGAAAAACGAAAAAACGAGGAAATTCTCGAAATTGAAGGAAAAGGAAGAAATCAAATCGGAAGGGAATTTGATCGTAAAAATTGGACATTTTCGGACCAACTCCAATTTAATATATGACAAAGGCACAGAAAAATAAAATCTGAAAATCGAACTTGTTTTGAGCAAAACCGGGCTTTGGAGACAAAAGGGCAAACTTGGAAAATTCGAGAAAAATAGCAAACGAGCTCTAAAAATTACTAAAACTTCCAGATCTCATTCTTAAATCATTTGGAAGAGATTGGCAAAGAAAAATCCGAATTCGATGTTCGTTTGCAAAATGGCAAATCTCGAGCCCACTATGGTGAAATTCAAGAAGATAAATCCCGAAAAAATAGCAAATGAGCTCCAAAAATTCTAAAAATTTCCAGATCTCATTTTAAAATTATTTGGAAGAGATTGGTTAAGAAAATCAAGATTCAGAGCTCGTTTGCAGAATGGCAAATCTCGGGCCCACTAGCTGAAATTCAAGCAGATAAATCTCGAAAAAATAGCAAATGAGCTCTAAAAATTATGAAAACTTTCAGATCTCACTTTTATATTATTTGGAAGATATTGGTGAATAAAAATATGGATTCGGAGCTTGTTTAAAAAATGGTAAAAGTTCGGGTGCATTAAGGGGCAATTTTCGAAGAAAAATCCAAAAAAATAGCAAATGGGCTCGAAAATTTATGGAAACTTTCAGAATTCAATTTTTTATTATTTAGGAAGTTTTGAAAAAATAAAATTTGGATTTGGAGTCCGTTTGCTATTTAATTAGGTTCGGGGGCCAAAAACGTCATTTTATCGAAGAAATCGAAGAGGGCTTGTCTTGCAATGGAGATTGGGATGGATTTTAAAATGCCAATCAGCCAAGCCCATGTGGGAGAGTGATTTTTTTGAGTCGTTACATCCAAGGGCCAAGAGTGGATAGGAAGGTAGTTATTTTTCTTAATCAAGCTTTTGCAATTGTGACATATGGACCAATGCATGAAAAGGGATGATATCATATTTATGACATCATATTAGTTAGGGACTGATTTAATCTAAGGGTGGGAATTTTACATAGAAAGCATCTTGGATTAAAGGCCATTGGATCAAAAATTGATTAAGAAAAATGACAACTTTCCTACACACTATGAGAGGCATTTGGCCAAGGCAATTTGAAAAGGGGGGAATTCAAATTTTTTAGAGGCTTTGGGGGTTGAACAAGGGCAATAGCTAGGGAGAAAAAGAAAAGAAAAAGAAAGGAGGAAAAAGAGAGAAAAAAGAAAGGTTTTGCTTACAACTTCTTGATTTGGAAAGCTAGAGCAAGGTAGCTACGCTCTTTCATGGTTTTCTCATACTTTGTTGATATGATTTTGTTATTTTGATTGTTATTTTATTTTCTTTTATGAAATAAACTTCTTTTTTAAAATAAGTTCTAAAGAGCTTCTACTCTTGTTTTTAAAAGAAATCAAGAAAGCAAATTTTCCTACATTTTTCTCTACATAGCCTAGTGATGTTCTTTTTAAAGATGATTTTGTGTTTGATTTTGTTCATGTGATTTATTTTGGTAGGTTAGCTTACTTGTGGTAGGTTAGCTTACTTGTGTTAGATTAGCTTAATTGTGGTAGGTTAGCTTGATTGTGGTAGTTTAGTTCTAGACTATGCCATGTGTTTGTGATATTGTCATGCTTAGGATTTCACCATTTAGGTCTACGGTCCATTCGGCTACCTCATCCTTTCTTGTATTGCGTGTGCATTTTCATCATTTTAGTTGACTAGGCTTGCATTTCCATGACATAATATTGTGTATTTTGATTTAGGTTGTCATGTTTTTGTTTTATTGTCTAGCTAGGATTTCACTATATAGGATTAGTGACCATTCGGTTTCCATTATGTTCCTTGCCTTGTGTGTGCATTTTCATTTTGTTTTGGTACATTATTATGCCATGAGATTGTGTATTGGTTGCTGTTTGTTCATGCATTAGTATTAGGTTTATTTGGTCATTATATGTTCATGATACTTTCATACATTCTCATGACATTTTAGGTCTAGGCCATTTTTGTATTGCCATGCATATTAGGTCCTAGATCATATTGGTATTTCCATGCATTGCTATGCTATTTAGGTCTTAGGTCACATTGATATTGCCATGCATTTTCATGTTCATTAAGTCTAGTTCACATTTGCATTATCATGCATCTCATGCATATTAGGTCTAGGAAGCATTTATTGCCATGCAAACTCATGCTAGGCATTAGGTCATTTTGGATTGCCATGCATTTTCTATGTCATTTAGGCCTTAGATCATACATTTCATACATTAAACTTGTTGTTTGTTCATGCATATCATATCATACCACTTTATTTTTGACTTAAGCCAATCAATGCTTTAAAGTCAAGCTCACATGAGCATTGTCGCAACCTAAAAAATAACAAGTCTCATCGTAAGACTTTATTATTCGTTAAGCGTGACTTAAAAAAAAACCGAGGAAAAGTCGACTTAATTTCTCTAGAAAAATAAAGGTTTTGAAAATGTCCTTGAAGAAGACATGGAGTCGCCACCAATCGTTTTTAGCTAGGTCTGGTTGGCCACCTATTAAAATCGGTTTTATAAAATATTTTAAAAATTAATTAAAACATTTTAAAAACCAATTTCAAGTTTGCGTTTTAAACCAGAGAAATCAAAGAAACGGGTTCGGGACTCGATTACGTATGGGGAAGGATTAGCACCCCCAAAATGCTCATATAAAATGGTACCTTATTAATCGTGTATTATCTCAAATCTCGATGTAAAGTTGGTTTTAAATTTAGTATTTCAAGTTAATTCCCAATTTAAAGAAAAATAATTCCATTTTTAATTGAAAATGATCCGGAATTTATAAATTCAAAATTTTCCTATATTCCCCAACAAACGTGGCAAAATATAGAAATTTTTATTAGTTTTGGAAAACTTTCCGAATCATTCTCTTTTTAAAGAAGATATTCCGTTATTAATGATAATTGATGATATCCTCCCCAGCAAACCTGGTAAAGAACTCATGAATTATTTTAACTCCAGAATATCTTTATTTTATTGAAAATCATTACCTTTTTTGAAAACATTTAAAAGAAATGAATATGTATATGCATGACATAAATAAAATGACATAGCAAAATCTAAATAATATAATGCACCCTAAATGATATGATATGATTTAAATGTCTTAGCATATTCTAAATGAAATGAAATGACCTAGGTTATATGACATATTCTAAAGGAAATAAAATGACCTAGGTAACATAATATATTCTATATGAAATGTAATATCCTAAGTCATATGATATATTCTAAATGAAATAAAATATCCTAAATGACATAATATATATCCTAAATGAAATGACCTAGGTAACATAATATATTTTACATGAAATGACCTAGGTAACATAATATATTCTATATGAAATGAAATAATTTGAATGACATGGCAAATATGAATGATATGGCATATAATTTAAATGACATAGAATATAAAATAATGCTATCATATAATATGCATGGAAATAAAAATGAAAATAATAATGCATGAACATAGTATATGCTAAATAATATAACAAAAAATAATTAAGTAAAAAGCATAGGATATCATGAAATATTCCAAATCATATAATAAACAATATAACAATATCATAGAAATTATCATAGCAAAAATCACATATTATATAAAATGCATGAATATGGAAAATGTAATGCATGAAAATGTATTTTTTCCTTTAATTAAGGAAATCCGTATATCTAAAAAGATATCCAGCTACCTTAGGAAAATATGTCAAATTAAATATTCTAAAACCAAAATACTTTGTGATTGTTTGAAAACAATTTGGAAAAGCTTAGATTACAAATAAAAAAAAAAACTGGGCTAAACCTTTTTTAAATGGCTCTAATTTCCTAAGTTTAAAATCCCAGACTTGACCACCCTTAACCCGAGACTTAAAAAAATCATTTTTAGAGTTTAACAAGGCTTAGAAACTACTCTAAGTCAGTATCTAAACTTCCTAATCAGCCCCCTCTAAGTAACTTAACCAAAACAGAAAAATGATTTTCCTTTAAATTCAATTCTAACTCCGTTGTCCAGTTTTAAGCCACGATTTTTTACCCTATTTTTAAAAATGCAAAAAAATATAAAATAAATATTGGACACTTAGAACATGTAAAAATACTAGGGAAAAAATCAGCTTAATTTTTTGATTAAATATGAATACCCAGAAAAATCGGAAAAGTAAGAGTACTGAGTGAAAAAAACTATTTTGCCAAAACACATTTTTTGCTTTGATAAAATCATTTAAAAATCAAAGTAAAAATATTTAAAACTCATAAAATGACTCAAAAATAGTAGCTAAGACTTTTCAAAAGTTAGACAAAAATTGGCTAAGTAAAAAAATCACAAAGGTAGAATAATCAATTTGACCAACCTTAATTTTCCACAAGTGTGCTCAAGAGAGCATGACTTTGAACCATTAATTGGCTTAAGTCATTAGTCAAGTGGCATGAACATGAAATGCATGAAAAAATATAGCAAATATGATGCATGAAATGCATGAGTTTAAACCTAAATGTCATGAAAAAATGCATGGCATCCATATAGTAACCTAGACCTAAATGAACTTGCATGGCATTTAATGTAACCTAGGTCTAAAATGCATGAACATGCATGGCAAGATAAACCTAACCTAACATCTAAAATATGCATGGCAATAACACAAACAGAAGGCATGCTTAAACCAAAAACTCAACCAAATATCATGCAAATGCCAACCTATCAACTAACATAGCAAAAAATGCACACATATTGCTAGAATACATGGAGTGGCCGAATGACCTATGATTCCACACAAGCATGGCATTTTCACAAACACTTGATATACTAACATGCAAAACTAAAATATAACACTCAAATCATGCAAACACAAAGTAGAGATACTAACAAGCATTTTCACAAACACTTGATATACTAATATGCTCAACTAAAATATAACACTCAAATTATGCAAACAAAAAAGTAGAGATACTAACAAGCATTTTCACAAACACTTGATACTAACATGCTCAAATAAAATATACTCAAATCATGCAAACACAAAGTAGAGATATTAAAACTAACAAGCATTTTCACAAACACTTGATATACTAAATATAAAACATCAACAAATTTAAACATTATGAAAACAGAAAATTAAAAATGCAAGAACATGATATCTAACTCATAAATGGCAACAAACAAAGCAACCAAATTAAAACATGATTCAAGTATTATGAAGTAGAAGAGATAAGCAACTATTTGTGATTGACTAGTGCAATCAGGGTATATATAATATTTGATACATTTTCTGGTACATGGAGTTGAAACATAAATAGTTAACTTGTGTTCCTGAAAAAGCAAAATATTAAATCTTTAGTAAGTATGAATGTAACTTTACTAAAGAAAGATAATTACTGCGTGGTCAAAAGAATGAATGAAAGAAAGAAAGAAAGAAAGAAAGAAAGGTAGATAGATAGATAGATATTTATCTGTTTTGACTTTTTAATTTATTTCTCTATATTTTATCCACAAAACAAATTTTATTTATGGTTGAGTGGTTGTCATTATTATTGTTAGACATGAAATGCATCCGATTCAGTGATTAATGCAATAATGTTTTTGTCAATTTGGCTAATTTATAATGCGAAAATTAATAAAGCATTTGCACTAGTTTCAGTAAAAATGAAGGAAAATGGAGGAACATTAAGGATAAATTTGAGGAAAGAAAAAAAAATAATGAGTACGTAGAAGGAAAATTGCTTGGCATAAAAGATGAAACATAGAGAGAAAATATATTAGGCAAATTTATAAATAAAATGATTAATTTATATAGAATGGGATAAATTGATTTAATCATTTTCCTCTTTTAGATCACTCCTACCAATTAAAAGGAAAATCAAAGGAAAGTAATTAATTTTGTTCTTTTAATTTTTTCTCTTATGGCCAATTTTTTACTCTCAATATCCTTTTTTGCTTAGAGTATCGTTGAAGATAAGCCACAATTAAATTTTAACGTATTCATAACTGGAATTAAGAACCATGAGTTAGATTGGAACTAATATCCGTGTAAATAAAGTTACCAAGTAGGCTTTTCCTATCATAGTTAATTTTAAAAAGAAACGTGAATTGTCAAGCGCATGTCTTTATGAGCAAACATTCTCTCAAATATAGATTCTATTATTTTTTGTTTCGTGATGTAAAAGTAAATAATATATTGATATTTGCATAACTGGAATAGAACCATTAGGTGGTTGTTTACTTCTGGACAATTGTATGGTATGTTAAACTTTATTCTATTTGGTAAGAAGGAAAAAAAGGGAAGAAAGTGTTGAACTATAATAGCCATGTTGCTATATAGCTACATTACAAAAAATGTTTTCTTTGGCGACATTTTTTACAAATTAGCGGCGTTTATAAACAAATAGCGACGGTTATAAAAAACGTCGTCAGAGTCGTCGTCTATTACCACGCTGGAGAGTCTAGTGGCGTCTTGAACGAAAACGCCACCAATATTATTAGCAATTGTATTAGCATTCCCGGCATTTCATAAACACCTTAACCTCTATTTTTGATTTGGATGTGTTTGCTTATATACAAATGTTGATAGTTTCTAATGCTGTTATATAGAAGTAGTTATGACTAGAATTTCCGCCATATCACCATGTTTATGACCTACAAGCATCGATATATATAGTGATACTTATGACAAGAAACTCCGTTATATAGCGACAATATGATCTGCAAACCTCGCTATATAGCACCGATTAAAACAAGAAACGCCACTATATAGCAGCGATTAAGACAAGAAATGCTGCTCTATAGTGGCGATTATTAGCTAAATCGTCAATCCAAGACTCCTGACCTCTTCATGTCTTTGTTGATTAATTTATTATCAGATAATATGATGACCTTATTAATTTTTAAACTTATAGTTTTTATTAAATATTAATTAGTTGAAGATTTATTATTAATAATTTTGTATTATTAAAAACTAAGTTAAATAATATAATTGAACATAATTTATAATTAATTCATATTATTATTGAATTTCTAATCTAGAATTATGTTTTGATAAATTCAACTCTTTTGATGCTTTATCAAAACTGAATATCTTCTTTAGTTGTCTAACATTGTTTTACCTTTTGATTAAAAAGTTAAAAAATATTATATTAAAATTTATGGTTAAAGTTTTTGTTTATAAAAAAAATATTTAATGACAATTTATTATTCTTGCTTTTAGTATTAAATTCGGGTTATTATTGGTTTCTGATTGGGTCGGTCTCGAGTTTGGATTATTTTGAGTTTGAGTCTTTTCGGGTTTGAACTATTTCAAGCTCGGATAATTTCCTGTCTGGGCCATTTCAGGTTCGAATTTTCTTTGATTCAGGTCTTTAACCTTTTTGATTAAATCAAATTTGACAAGTTCAGATTCGAGTTTTTTGGATGAATTTTAGGATTTAGATTCATTTTGCCACCCCTACATGTACATAGTAGGACAAATAAAACTAAAAGATACAATCTCTTCACTACCTCACTCACTCTATCGTGATCTCCTTCTCTCTTTCCTTAAATATCAGAGAGTATATCACGAAAAAAATCTCTGGTGCCCTGCTTATTTTTGCAAGACCTCAACCTCTGAACGAGTCCTCACTAAATGTCTAGACCCATGTCAAGAACCATCTTAAAAGACCGCAAAAACATACATATTGAAATAAAATAAAATGGTTAAAAAAGTTGTTTAAAAATAATAAAAACTATGAAATGCCAAAGTCAAAAGTAAATTTATATCTTCGACTGAAATTTGGTTCTCAAAATTTTTTTAAAAAAAATACATATGATGAGCCATGGGTGAATGGTAAGTGGTCAGTGTCCTCCACCTGCTCCATGGTCGAGAGATACTTGTTTAGGTGGTTTTGGAAGTGCAAAAATTGCCAACAAAGCGCTAATGGCAGCCACAATAGAGCCCAATACAAATGCTGGTAAGTTTCCGCCCCCAAATGCTGCATCAAGTGGTCCACTAACAACCGATATAAACATCTGTCACATTTTCCAAATTAAGCCAATTAATTATATATATATATATATTTATGAATATGAGTATAGCAATGAAGAAAAATATTAAATATTACCTTTCTTAAGTGAAAATTTATCAAATTCATGTTTGAAGGACCTAGAAATTAAGAGTTCATCGTTGATACACTTATAGTAAAATTATTTTAAGTACATAAGCTGGTTAAGAGGTTGTATCATGCCACACTTTTTTTAATTTTTTAAAATACATTAGGGGTATGTGTCATCCTGTTAACCTTACTTGTACAGTCTAATAGTCTTAATGTTAGTAAATATGATAACTTCTATAGAAATTAATTATGAATTTTGCTTAATTTTGCTTTCCTTTCTTTTAAAGAGAATCTAATCTAATGTAAAGTAAATGAGCAGAAGAATTTTTACCTGTGGAATAACTATTGACAAGTTTACCACTCCCAAGGAAAGTCCTACAATTTTTAGAGCACCAAAATTAATAATTAAAAAATGGAAAGGCTAGCTAGTTTAATATATTACAAGCATAGCCACCACAACAAGCAACAAGCAGCAATAATTACCTTGACCACCACCAGCGGTTGAGCAATAGATGGATGCTAAAGCGAATGGAATGCTGAACGTTACCTGCATAAAACACCACAATAAGTTACTATTGTTACAGTATATATTTTTGTGTTTTTTGATTATATATATATATATATATATATATATGATTCATACTTAATTCGTAAGTCCATCCTTGATAGATGACTTTGATTAATGTTTATACGTAAGAAAAGGCTAAACAATTCAAAACTATCACAGTATGAGCAAGTCAAAATAGAAACATAAACATTGTGTCTTTGAAATTAAGTGTTTTTAATATGTGCGACACCCTTTTAAGATTAAGATTGCATTCATGGTAATATTTTTCATTATATAGAATAGTTGATATAGAGTTAATGTAATAATTTTAATGCAATGAAAAAGAATTTCTCAATATGATAATCTTAAATAGTACACTTTAAGATATACTTATTCATAGATTGGATGACCAAACATGCTTACAGGTCTAATCAGATTTGGATCAAGCTTTGGACAGAAACTTTCAAATCGAGACCTAGCTTGAAACAAGAAAGTATTTTATTAATAAAATTATTTTTAATTAAATTTCAATTTTAAATAGATTTACAGTATTAAATATTAATCTAATTTATTTTAATATTTTAATAAAATGGGCTTTAGCAAAGTAGAATAGAGCTCAAGCCTGAGCTCGACATTTAGAGGTGCTAACTCAATCTGACTCATGAATATGTCTACTTATGACATTTATTAATAAAATTTTAAAATTAATACTATTATTTTCTCTTTATACCATTATTTATATATTTGTTTTTCAAATTAATTAATTAAATTTTTTATTCAAAAATTGAAATGAACAAATTTTAAACTAAATTAGTACACATTTATGTAAAGAGCAAAGAACTAATATGAAAGGAAACTAACCGCAAGTGGAATACCCAACAATCCAAACACAGCCAAGGCAGAGCTTTTGATGTAGCTTGGAGGGGCTAAGATTTGAGGTCCATTTGTAGCTCTCCAAGACTCGGCAACCTTGGTGATCCACACTGTCCCTGCCAAGCATGCAGCCAAAATAAAGTTCACTACACCCCACAAATTCTTAACCCCACCAATCAAACGGCTAACAGGCTCCAATCCCAACGAAGCAAACACCAACACAATCGAGTTAACCATCAAACCCAATGCACCCGCGCGCACTCCATCGTCGTACAATTTTTCCTCAGCTGCATTCCCCCCCACATTCCCTCCATAAACTTCTTTTCCCATCCAGTCAGTATCGTACAACAGGAATGGAAACCAGGCGATCCAATTAAGGCAAGTGACGAGAAGCAAGATCCACATTGTCTTCTTCATGGTCTTGAATGCTGTCACCAACTCCCCAAAGAAAGGCCCAGATGATTTTCTTTCATCTTCTTTTAGAACATCCTTACCCGTTAATGGTGTCTCTTTCACAGTTGTAATCGCGGTTATTGTCACCGACAAGAGTAAAATAATATCAATGATGAAGCAAGTTTTGAGGTTTGCACAGTAAACATCACATGCAATCGTTTTTGTGAAAGGGAAGATTTTATGGAGATGTGAATAGGAACCGGCTGCGTAACCCAAAACGTTTCCAACAGCCATGAAAAAAGAGTACCATGCATTTGAAATTCTGATTCTTTTATGATCATTTGCTGAAAGGTCAGCAAGGAAAGCACGACATGGACCTTGTAACATGTTGTTAGCCACATCTAGAATCCAAAAACCTGTAACGAAGATAGCAACTGCTCTTGGCTTAGTGGATTTTTCCAGTGAATCACCAGCTCGGTGCCCTATGTCTTTGGCAAAGCCAATGAGGAAAACGGCCAAAGCAACGAAACATGCTCCGCCCGCCAGTAATAAAGGGTCGGCGACGGCCAAAGCGAGAGGTGCAACGGTCACTGTTGTAGCCTACAATGGGTTGAACAAGGAGGCCAGAGATGGGGCCACAAAGCCAAATAAAAGCAGCCCAGACGTGGGGGACACCAAGGGTTTGAACATAAGGGGTTAGAAGAGAAAGTTGCAGAGCCCATCCAAACTGGACCCCGGCCGCTATGGCTGCAACCACTATAATCTTCCATAACGGGCTTGGGGCTTCGATATATCCTGTCTCCATGGAGGTGCTATTCAGAATCTATCTCTTCAATCCACTAGAGAAGAAGAGATAAGCAACTATTTGTGATTGACTAGTGCAATCAGGGTATATATAATATTTGATACATTTTCTGGTACATGGAGTTGAAACATAAATAGTTAACTTGTGTTCCTGAAAAAGCAAAATATTAAATCTTTAGTAAGTATGAATGTAACTTTACTAAAGAAAGATAATTACTACGTGGTCAAAAGAATGAATGAGAGAAAGAAAGAAAGAAAGAAAGGTAGATAAATAGATAAATATTTATCTGTTTTGACTTTTTAATTTATTTCTCTATATTTTATCCACAAAACAAAATTTTATTTATGGTTGAGTGGTTGTCATTATTATTGTTAGACATGAAATGCATCCGATTCAGTGATTAATGCAATATTGTTTTTGTCAATTTGGCTAATTTATAATGCGAAAATTAATAAAGCATTTGCACTAGTTTCAGTAAAAATGAAGGAAAATTGAGGAACATTAAGGATAAATTTGAGGAAAGAAAAAAATAATAATGAGTACGTAGAAGGAAAATTGCTTGGCATAAAAGATGAAACATAGTGAGAAAATATATTAGGCAAATTTAAAAATAAAATGATTAATTTATATAGAATGGGATAAATTGATTTACTCATTTTCCTCTTTTAGATCACTCCTACCAATTAAAAGGAAAATCAAAGGAAAGTAATTAATTTTGTTCTTTTAATTTTTTCTCTTATGGCCAATTTTTTACTCTTAATATCCTTTTTTGCTTAGAGTATCGTTGAAGATAAGCCACAATTAAATTTTAACGTATTCATAACTGGAATTAAAAACCATGAGTTAGATTGGAACTAATATCCGTGTAAATAAAGTTACCAAGTAGGCTTTACCAATCATAGTTAATTTTAAAAAGAAACGCGAATTGTCAAGCGCATGTCTTTATGAGCAAACATTCTCTCAAATATAGAGGTGGCAATTGGGCGGGTTCGGGCGGGTTCGGGTCGGGTTCATTCGGGTTCGGGTTCATTCGTGTTCGGGTTCATTCGGGTTCGGGCTCATTCGGGTTCGGGTCCATTTGGGTTCGGGCTCATTCGGGTTCGGGCTCATTCGGGTTCGGGCCCATTCGGGTTCGGGCTCATTCGGGTTCGGGTTCATTCGGGTTCGGGCCCATTCGGGTTCGGGTTCGGTCTGGGTTCGGGTTTGGTCTGGGTTCGGGTATGTTTTACATCGTTTTCAGTCTGGGTCCATTCGGGTTCGGGCCCATTCGACTTTGGGCCTAGATCTAGGTCATTCTGGGTATTTTTTGAAGAATCTAAGGTTAAAAAGGGAAAGAAGAGAGAAAGAGGAACAGTTTGGGCTAATTTCGGAAGTGATTGGCCGCCGGCGAACGACGGTCGACGACGATGGACGGTGGACGGTGCGGTGGTTCGGCATCGGTTTCTGGGTTGGGGGTGGTTTCTGGGATTTTGGGGGTTGAACACTTAGAGAGATGAGGGAGGAAAGAGAGAGAAAAAAAAGAAGGGGTTTTATAACCCCTGGAGCGGGTCGCGGTGACCGGCGCATCGACCCGTGGTTCGACCTGGGGTCCGCGCAGCCGACCCGCGGGTCGACCCGAGGTCCGCGCACCCGACCCGCTTCAGGTAAAAAAAACGGAAATAAAATTCTCTAAAAACGGATTTCTTTCTCGGGATGGTCGGAGCATCAATCGTTCTTTGAAATGGTCCGAGTAAGAATAGTAATCGAAATACTATCGAAAAGGAGTGATTCGAGAATTATTCTTACATAGATAATTTCTTTTATTTCTGAAATAATTATTAAAAGCATTTTAATTTACTTTTCAAAAAGAAAAAAGGTTTTAAGAAATGTGAATTACCGACGACGGAATTCAAAGGACGTCACGGTAGTGATTCCTAAGATATCTTGAGGTGAGAGAATTTCGTTATATATCACCACGAGTGGTGGGAGTATTTAGCGACAAGCTCAATACAAAAATTCATAAAAAGATGGAAATAATAAAAATGAATAAATAGTGAATGTTATCCGCTCGATATGTGGCCATGCTCGTGTTTTTAACATTATGATTTGCATTTTTAATCTTATAGTTCGGTATTTAATCATACGTCTTATATGCTAAGTCGTGTGCATCCGATATTTAAATATTCGCATCATACGCATTTAAATAAAAAAAATGGATGTAAATTGCCGACGACGGAATTCGAAGGATATCACGGTTGTGATTCCTAAGATATCTCGAGGTGAGAAGATCTCGTTAAATACCACCAAGAGTGTTGGGAATATTTAATGAGTATTTTCTATAACAAATTTATGTTCACTTTCGTTTTTAAAAAAAATAATAATAACAGTTCCAAAAATTCAAAAAATAATAAACATGTTTTTTTTTTTTTTAAATAAAATAAAAATAAAAGAGAATTATTTTTAAATAGCGATGTCAAGTCCATTAAATCGAGATTTAAGATAACACGTGATTAAATGGTACCGTTTTCTAAACGGGCGTTGCGGGGGTGCTAATCCTTCCCCGCACGTAACCGACTCCCGAACCCAATTATGTTTTACTCTCTGGTTCAAAGCGCGGACTTCGAAATTGGTTTTACAAAATGTTTTAATTAATTTTAAAATATTTTACTAAAACCGGTTTTAATAGGTGGCCAATCACACCTAGCAAAAAAGATTGGTGGCGACTCCATTTGTGTTTTCAAAAAAGTCTTAGCGGACGAAAAACCGTTATGACATATATATAATATATTAAAATTTAATTAAATTATTAAAAAAAATTAGAATAAAATTAATAATTAAAGTTATTGCTTTGTAAAAAAAAAATAATTGAAATTTGATTATTTTTGTTTTTAGTATTAAATTCGGGTTCGGGTTCGGGCCGGTCTCGGGTTCGGGTCCATTCGGGTTCGGGTTCATTCGGGTTCGGGCTCATTCGGGTTCGGGCCCATTCGGGTTCGGGTCCATTCGGGTT
Source organism: Fremontodendron californicum (assembly GCA_030761205.1). Taxonomy (NCBI): domain Eukaryota; kingdom Viridiplantae; phylum Streptophyta; class Magnoliopsida; order Malvales; family Malvaceae; genus Fremontodendron; species Fremontodendron californicum. Next base: position 6,909,872 of record JAULJL010000026.1, read on the forward strand.
CGGGTCCATTCGGGTTCGGGCCCATTCGGGTTCGGGTCCATTCGGGTTCGGGCCCATTCGAGTTCGGGCTTTTTCGGGTTCGGGTTTTTGACTTTTTGGTCAAATCGGGTTTGGGCGGGTTCGGGTTCGGGTTTTTCTGGGCGGGTTTTCGGGTTCGGGTTCATTTTGCCACCTCTACTCAAATATAGATTCTATTATTTTTTGCTTCGTGATGTAAAAGTAAATAATATATTGATATTTGCATAACTGGAATAGAACCATTAGGTGGTTGTTTTCTTCTAGACAATTGTATGGTATGTTAAACTTTATTCTATTTGGTAGGAAGGAAAAAAAGAGAAGAAAGTGTTGAACTATAATAGCCATGTTGCTATATAGCTACATTACAACAAATCTTTTCTTTGGCGGCATTTTTTACAAATTAGCCGCGTTTATAAACAAATAGTGACGGTTATAAAAAAACGTCGCCACAGTCGTCGTCTATTACCACGCTGGAGAGTCTAGTGGCGTCTTGAACGAAAACGCCACCAATATTATTAGCAATTGTATTAGCATTCCCGGCATTTCATAAACGCTTAACCTCTATTTTTGATTTGGATGTGTTTGCTTATATACAAATGTTGATAATTTCTAATGCTGCTATATAGCAGTTGTTATGACAAGAATTTCCGCCATATCACCATGTTTATGACCTACAACCATCGATATATAGCGAAACTTATGACAAGAAACTCCGTTATATAGCGACGATATGATCTGCAAACCTCGCTAAATAGCAACGATTAAAACAAGAAACGCCACTATATAGCGGCGATTAAGACAAGAAACGCTGCTATATAGTGGCGATTATTAGCTAAATCGTCAATCCAAGACCCCTGACCTCTTCTGTCTTTATTGATTAATTTATTATCAGATAATATGATGACCTTATTAATTTTTAAACTTATAGTTTTTATTAAATATTAATTAGTTGAAGATTTATTATTAATAATTTGTATTATTAAAAACTAAGTTAAATAATATAATTGAACATAATTTATAATTAATTCATATTATTATTGAATTTCTAATCTAGAACTATATTTTTGATAAATTAAACTCTTTTGATGCTTTATAAAAACTGAATATCTTCTTTAGTTCTCTAACATTGTTTTACCTTTTGATTAAAAAGTAAAAAAATATTATATTAAAATTTATGGTTAAAGTTTTTGTTTATAAAAAAATATTTAATGACAATTTATTGTTCTTGTTTTTAGTATTAAATTTGGGTTATTATTGGTTTCTGATCGGGTCGGTCTCGAGTTTGGATTATTTTGAGTTTGAGTCTTTTCGGGTTTGAACTATTTCAAGCTCGGATAATTTCCTGTCTGGGCCATTTCAGGTTCGAATTTTCTTGGATTCAGGTCTTTGACCTTTTTGATTAAATCAAATTTTGACAAGTTCAGATTCGAGTTTTTTGGATAAATTTTAGGATTTAGATTCATTTTGCCACCCCTACATGCACATAGTGGGACAAATAAAACTAAAAGATACAATCTCTTCACTACCTCACTCACTCTATCGTGATCTCCTTCTCTCTTTCCTTAAATATCAGAGAGTATATCATGAAAAAAACTCTGGTGCCCTGCTTATTTTTGCAAGACCTGATAACCATTCCAACCTCTGAACGAGTCCTCACTAAATTTGTAGACCCATATCCAGAACCATCTTAAAAGATCTCAAAAACATACATATTGAAATAAAATAAAATGGTTAAAAAAGTTGCATAAAAATAATAAACACTATGAAATGCCAAAGTCAAAAGTAAATTTATATCTTCGAATGAAATTTGGTTCTCAAAATTGTTTTTAAAAAATACATATGATGAGCCATGGGTGAATGGTAATTGGTCACTGTCCTCCACCCGCTCCATGGTTGAGAGATACTTGTTTAGGTGGATTTGGAAGTGCAAAAATTGCCAACAAAGCGCTAATGGCGGCCACAATAGAGCCCAATACAAATGCTGGTAAGTTTCCGCCCCCAAATGCTGCATCAAGTGGTCCACCAACAACCGATATAAACATCTGTCACATTTTCCAAATTAAGCCAATTAATTATTTATATATATATATTTATGAATATGAGTATAGCAATGAAGAAAAATATTAAATATTACCTTTCTTAAGTGAAAATTTATCAAATTCATGTTTGAAGGACATAGAAATTACGAGTTCATCGTTGATACACCTATAGTGAAATTATTTTAAGTTCATAAACTGGTTAAGAGGTTGTATCATGCCACACTTTTTTTAATTTTTTAAAATACATTAGGGGTATGTGTCACCCTTTTAACCCTACTTGTATAGTCTAATAGTCTTAATGTTAGTAAATATGATAACTTCTATAGAAATTAATTATGAATTTTGCTTAATTTTGCTTTCCTTTCTCCCTAAAGAGAATCTAATCTAATATAAAGTAAATGAGAAGAGGAATTTTTACCTGTGGAATAACTATTGACAAGTTTACCACTCCCAAGGAAAGTCCTACAATTTTTAGAGCACCAAAATTAATAATTAAAAAATGGAAAGGCTAGCTAGTTTAATATATTACAAGCATAGCCACCACAACAAGCAACAAGCAGCAATAATTACCTTGACCACCACCAGCGGTTGAGCAATAGATGGATGCTAAAGCGAATGGAATGCTGAACGTTACCTGCATAAAACACCACAATAAGTTACTATTGTTACAGTATATATTTTTGTGTTTTTTGATTATATATATATAGGATTCATACTTAATTTGTAAGTCCATCCTTGATAGATGACTTTGATTAATGTTTATACGTAAGAAAAGGCTAAACAATTCAAAACTATCACAGTATGAGCAAGTCAAAATAGAAACATAAACATTGTGTCTTTGAAATTAAGGGTTTTTAATAGGTGCGACACTCTTTTAAGATTAAGATTGCATTCATGGTAATATTTTTCATTATATAGAATAGTTGATATAGAGTTAATGTAATAATTTGAATGCAATGAAAAAGAATTTCTCAATATGATAATCTTAAATAGTACACTTTAAGATAGACTTATTCATAGATTGATGACCAAACATGCTTACAGGTCTAATCAGATTTGGATCAAGCTTTGGACAGAAACTTTCAAATCGAGACCTAGCTTGAAACAAGAAAGTATTTTATTAATAAAATTATTTTTAATTAAATTTCAAATTTAAATGGATTTACAGTATTAAATATTAATCTAATTTATTTTAATATTTTAATAAAATGGGATTTAGCAAAGTAGAATAGTGCTCAAGCCTGAGCTCGACATTTAGAGGTGCTAACTCAATCTGACTCATGAATATGTCTACTTATGGCATTTATTAATAAAATTTTAAAATTAATACTATTATTTTCTCTTTATACCATTTTTTATATATTTGTTTTTCAAATTAATTAATTAAATTTTTTATTCAAAAATTGAATTGAACAATTTTAAACTAAATTAGTACACATTTATGTAAAGAGCAAAGAACTAATATGAAAGGAAACTAACCGCAAGTGGAATACCCAACAATCCAAACACAGCCAAGGCAGAGCTTTTGATGTAGCTTGGAGGGGCTAAGATTTGAGGTCCATTTGTAGCTCTCCAAGACTCGGCAACCTTGGTGATCCACACTGTCCCTGCCAAGCATGCAGCCAAAATAAAGTTCACTACACCCCACAAATTCTTAACCCCACCAATCAAACGGCTAACAGGCTCCAATCCCAACGAAGCAAACCCCAACACAATCGAGTTAACCATCAAACCCAATGCACCCGCGCGCACTCCATCGTCGTACAATTTTTCTTCAGCTGCATTCCCCGCCACATTCCCTCCATAAACTTCTTTTCCCATCCAGTCAGTATCGTACAACAGGAATGGAAACCAGGCGATCCAATTAAGGCAAGTGACGAGAAGCAAGATCCACATTGGCTTCTTCATGGTCTTGAATGCTGTCACCAACTCCCCAAAGAAAGGCCCAGATGATTTTCTTTCATCTTCTTTTAGAACATCCTTACCCGTTAATGGTGTCTCTTTCACAGTTGTAATCGCGGTTATTGTCACCGACAAGAGTAAAATAATATCAATGATGAAGCAAGTTTTGAGGTTTGCACAGTAAACATCACATGCAATCGTTTTTGTGAAAGGGAAGATTTTATGGAGATGTGAATAGGAACCGGCTGCGTAACCCAAAACGTTTCCAACAGCCATGAAAAAAGAGTACCATGCATTTGAAATTCTAATTCTTTTATGATCATTTGCTGAAAGGTCAGCAAGGAAAGCACGACATGGACCTTGTAACATGTTGTTAGCCACATCTAGAATCCAAAAACCTGTAACGAAGATAGCAACTGCTCTTGGCTTAGTGGATTTTTCCAGTGAATCACCAGCTCGGTGCCCTATGTCTTTGGCAAAGCCAATGAGGAAAACGGCCAAAGCAACGAAACATGCTCCGCCAGTAATAAAGGGTCGGCGACGGCCAAAGCGAGAGGTGCAACGGTCACTGTTGTAGCCTACAATGGGTTGAACAAGGAGGCCAGAGATGGGGCCACAAAGCCAAATAAAAGCAGCCCAGACGTGGGGGACACCAAGGGTTTGAACATAAGGGGTTAGAAGAGAAAGTTGCAGAGCCCATCCAAACTGGACCCCGGCCGCTATGGCTGCAACCACTATAATCTTCCATAACGGGCTTGGGGCTTCGATATATCCTGTCTCCATGGAGGTGCTATTCAGAATCTATCTCTTCAATCCACTAGAGAAGAAGAGATAAGCAACTATTTGTGATTGACTAGTGCAATCAGGGTATATATAATATTTGATACATTTTCTGGTACATGGAGTTGAAACATAAATAGTTAACTTGTGTTCCTGAAAAAGCAAAATATTAAATCTTTAGTAAGTATGAATGTAACTTTACTAAAGAAAGATAATTACTACGTGGTCAAAAGAATGAATGAGAGAAAGAAAGAAAGAAAGAAAGGTAGATAAATAGATAAATATTTATCTGTTTTGACTTTTTAATTTATTTCCCTATATTTTATCCACAAAACAAAATTTTATTTATGGTTGAGTGGTTGTCATTATTATTGTTAGACATGAAATGCATCCGATTCAGTGATTAATGCAATATTGTTTTTGTCAATTTGGCTAATTTATAATGCGAAAATTAATAAAGCGTTTGCACTAGTTTCAGTAAAAATGAAGGAAAATGGAGGAACATTAAGGATAAATTTGAGGAAAGAAAAAAAAAATAATGAGTACGTAGAAGGAAAATTGCTTGGCATAAAAGATGAAACATAGTGAGAAAATATATTAGGCAAATTTAAAAATAAAATGATTAATTTATATAGAATGGGATAAATTGATTTACTCATTTTCCTCTTTTAGATCACTCCTACCAATTAAAAGGAAAATCAAAGGAAAGTAATTAATTTTGTTCTTTTAATTTTTTCTCTTATGGCCAATTTTTTACTCTTAATATCCTTTTTTGCTTAGAGTATCGTTGAAGATAAGCCACAATTAAATTTTAACGTATTCATAACTGGAATTAAAAACCATGAGTTAGATTGGAACTAGTATCCGTGTAAATAAAGTTACCAAGTAGGCTTTACCAATCATAGTTAATTTTAAAAAGAAACGCGAATTGTCAAGCGCATGTCTTTATGAGCAAACATTCTCTCAAATATAGATTCTATTATTTTTTGCTTCATGATGTAAAAGTAAATAATATATTGATATTTGCATAACTGGAATAGAACCATTAGGTGGTTGTTTTCTTCTAGACAATTGTATGGTATGTTAAACTTTATTCTATTTGGTACGAAGGAAAAAAAGAGAAGAAAGTGTTGAACTATAATAGCCATGTTGCTATATAGCTACATTACAACAAATCTTTTCTTTGGCGGCATTTTTTACAAATTAGCGGCGTTTATAAACAAAGAGCGACGGTTATAAAAAAACGTCGCCACAGTCGTCGCCTATTACCACGCTGGAGAGTCTAGTGGCGTCTTGAACGAAAACGCCACCAATATTATTAGCAATTGTATTAGCATTCCCGGCATATCATAAATGCCTTAACCTCTATTTTTGATTTGGATGTGTTTGCTTATATACAAATGTTGATAATTTCTAAGGCTGCTATATAGCAGTTGTTATGACAAGAATTTCCGCCATATCTCCATGTTTATGACCTACAACCATCGATATATAGCGATACTTATGACAAGAAACTCCGTTATATAGAGACGATATGATCTGCAAACCTCGCTAAATAGCAACGATTAAAACAAGAAACGCCACTATATAGCGGCGATTAAGACAAGAAACGCTGCTATATAGTGGCCATTATTAGCTAAATCGTCAATCCAAGACCCCTGACCTCTTCTGTCTTTATTGATTAATTTATTATCAGATAATATGTTGACCTTATTAATTTTTAAACTTATAGTTTTTATTAAATATTAATTAGTTGAAGATTTATTATTAATAATTTTGTATTATTAAAAACTAAGTTAAATAATATAATTGAACATAATTTATAATTAATTCATATTATTATTGAATTTCTAATCTAGAACTATATTTTTGATAAATTAAACTCTTTTTTGATGCTTTATAAAAACTGAATATCTTCTTTAGTTGTCTAACATTGTTTTACCTTTTGATTAAAAAGTAAAAAAATATTATATTAAAATTTATGGTCAAAGTTTTTGTTTATAAAAAAATATTTAATGACAATTTATTGTTCTTGTTTTTAGTATTAAATTTGGGTTATTATTGGTTTCTGATCGGGTCGGTCTCGAGTTTGGATTATTTTGAGTTTGAGTCTTTTCGGGTTTGAACTATTTCAAGCTCGGATAATTTCCTGTCTGGGTCATTTCAGGTTCGAATTTTCTTGGATTCAGGTCTTTGACCTTTTTGATTAAATCAAATTTTGACAAGTTCAAATTCGAGTTTTTTGGATGAATTTTAGGATTTAGATTCATTTTGCCACCCCTACATGCACATAGTAGGACAAATAAAACTAAAAGATACAATATCTTCACTACCTCACTCACTCTATCGTGATCTCCTTATCTGTTTCCTTAAATATCAGAGAGTATATCATGAAAAAAACTCTGGTGCCGTGCTTATTTTTGCAAGACCGGATAACCATTCCAACCTCTGAACGAGTCCTCACTAAATGTGTAGACCCATATCCAGAACCATCTTAAAAGATCGCAAAAACATACATATTGAAATAAAATAAAATGGTTAAAAAAGTTGCTTAAAAATAATAAACACTATGAAATGCCAAAGTCAAAAGTAAATTTATATCTTCGAATGAAATTTGGTTCTCAAAATTGTTTTAAAAAAAAGACATATGATGAGCCATGGGTGAATGGTAATTGGTCAGTGTCCTCCACCCGCTCCATGGTTGAGAGATACTTGTTTAGGTGGTTTTGGAAGTGCAAAAATTGCCAACAAAGCGCTAATGGCAGCCACAATAGAGCCCAATACAAATGCTGGTAAGTTTCCGCCCCCAAATGCTGCATCAAGTGGTCCACTAACAACCGATATAAACATCTGTCACATTTTCCAAATTAAGCCAATTAATTATATATATATATATTTATGAATATGAGTATAGCAATGAAGAAAAATATTAAATATTACCTTTCTTAAGTGAAAATTTATCAAATTCATGTTTGAAGAACATAGAAATTAAGAGTTCATCGTTGATACACTTATAGTGAAATTATTTTAAGTTCATAAGCTGGTTAAGAGGTTGTATCATGCCACACTTTTTTTAATTTTTTAAAATACATTAGGGGTATGTGTCACCCTTTTAACCCTACTTGTATAGTCTAATAGTAGTAAATATGATAACTTCTATAGAAATTAATTATGAATTTTGCTTAATTTTGCTTTCCTTTCTCCCTAAAGAGAATCTAATCTAATATAAAGTAAATGAGCAGAGGAATTTTTACCTGTGGAATAACTATTGACAAGTTTACCACTCCCAAGGAAAGTCCTACAATTTTTAGAGCACCAAAATTAATAATTAAAAAATGGAAAGGCTAGCTAGTTTAATATATTACAAGCATAGCCACCACAACAAGCAACAAGCAGCAATAATTACCTTGACCACCACCAGCGGTTGAGCAATAGATGGATGCTAAAGCGAATGGAATGCTGAATGTTACCTGCATAAAACACCACAATAAGTTACTATTGTTACAGTATATATTTTTGTGTTTTTTTATTGTATATATATATATATATATATATATATATATATATATATATATATGATTCATACTTAATTTGTAAGTCCATCCTTGATAGATGACTTTGATTAAAGTTTATACGTAAGAAAAGGCTAAACAATTCAAAACTATCACAGTATGAGCAAGTCAAAATAGAAACATAAACATTGTGTCTTTGAAATTAAGGGTTTTTAATAGGTGCGACACTCTTTTAAGATTAAGATTGCATTCATGGTAATATTTTTCATTATATAGAATAGTTGATATAGAGTTAATGTAATAATTTTAATGCAATGAAAAAGAATTTCTCAATATGATAATCTTAAATAGTACACTTTAAGATAGACTTATTCATAGATTGGATGACCAAACATGCTTACAGGTCTAATCAGATTTGGATCAAGCTTTGGACAGAAACTTTCGAATCGAGACCTAGCTTGAAACAAGAAAGTATTTTATTAATAAAATTATTTTTAATTAAATTTCAAATTTAAATGGTTTTACAGTATTAAATATTAATTTAATTTATTTTAATATTTTAATAAAATGGGCTTTAGCAAAGTAGAATAGTGCTCAAGCCTGAGCTCGACATTTAGAGGTGCTAACTCAATCTGACTCATGAATATGTCTACTTATGGAATTTATTAATAAAATTTTAAAATTAATACTATTATTTTCTCTTTATACCATTATTTATATATTTGTTTTTCTAATTAATTAATTAAATTTTTTATTCAAAAATTGAATTGAACAAATTTTAAACTAAATTAGTACACATTTATGTAAAGAGCAAAGAACTAATATGAAAGGAAACTAACCGCAAGTGGAATACCCAACAATCCAAACACAGCCAAGGCAGAGCTTTTGATGTAGCTTGGAGGGGCTAAGATTTGAGGTCCATTTGTAGCTCTCCAAGACTCGACAACCTTGGTGATCCATACTGTCCCTGCCAAGCATGCAGCCAAAATAAAGTTCACTACACCCCACAAATTCTTAACCCCACCAATCAAACGGCTAACAGGCTCCAATCCCAACGAAGCAAACCCCAACACAATCGAGTTAACCATCAAACCCAATGCACCCGCGCGCACTCCATCGTCGTACAATTTTTCTTCAGCTGCATTCCCCCCCACATTCCCTCCATAAACTTCTTTTCCCATCCAGTCAGTATCGTACAACAGGAATGGAAACCAGGCGATCCAATTAAGGCAAGTGACGAGAAGCAAGATCCACATTGGCTTCTTCATGGTCTTGAATGCTGTCACCAACTCCCCAAAGAAAGGCCCAGATGATTTTCTTTCATCTTCTTTTAGAACATCCTTACCCGTTAATGGTGTCTCTTTCACAGATGTAATCGCGGTTATTGTCACCGACAAGAGTAAAATAATATCAATGATGAAGCAAGTTTTGAGGTTTGCACAGTAAACATCACATGCAACCGTTTTTGTGAAAGGGAAGATTTTATGGAGATGTGAATAGGAACCGGCTGCGTAACCCAAAACGTTTCCAACAGCCATGAAAAAAGAGTACCATGCATTTGAAATTCTGATTCTTTTATGATCATTTGCTGAAAGGTCAGCAAGGAAAGCACGACATGGACCTTGTAACATGTTGTTAGCCACATCTAGAATCCAAAAACCTGTAACGAAGATAGTAACTGCTCTTGGCTTAGTGGATTTTTCCAGTGAATCACCAGCTCGGTGCCCTATGTCTTTGGCAAAGCCAATGAGGAAAACGGCCAAAGCAACGAAACATGCTCCGCCAGTAATAAAGGGTCGGCGACGGCCAAAGCGAGAGGTGCAACGGTCACTGTTGTAGCCTACAATGGGTTGAACAAGGAGGCCAGAGATGGGGCCACAAAGCCAAATAAAAGCAGCCCAGACGTGGGGGACACCAAGGGTTTGAACATAAGGGGTTAGAAGAGAAAGTTGCAGAGCCCATCCAAACTGGACCCCGGCCGCTATGGCTGCAACCACTATAATCTTCCATAACGGGCTTGGGGCTTCGATATATCCTGTCTCCATGGAGGTGCTATTCAGAATCTATCTATTCAATCCACTAGAGAAGAAGAGATAAGCAACTATTTGTGATTGACTAGTGCAATCAGGGTATATATAATATTTGATACATTTTCTGGTACATGGAGTTGAAACATAAATAGTTAACTTGTGTTCCTGAAAAAGCAAAATATTAAATCTTTAGTAAGTATGAATGTAACTTTACTAAAGAAAGATAATTACTACGTGGTCAAAAGAATGAATGAGAGAAAGAAAGAAAGAAAGGTAGATAAATAGATAAATATTTATCTGTTTTGACTTTTTAATTTATTTCTCTATATTTTATCCACAAAACAAAATTTTATTTATGGTTGAGTGGTTGTCATTATTATTGTTAGACATGAAATGCATCCGATTCAGTGATTAATGCAATATTGTTTTTGTTAATTTGGCTAATTTATAATGCGAAAATTAATAAAGTATTTGCACTAGTTTCAGTAAAAATGAAGGAAAATGGAGGAACATTAAGGATAAATTTGAGGAAAGAAAAAAAAAATAATGAGTACGTAGAAGGAAAATTGCTTGGCATAAAAGATGAAACATAGTGAGAAAATATATTAGGCAAATTTAAAAATAAAATGATTAATTTATATAGAATGGGATAAATTGATTTACTCATTTTCCTCTTTTAGATCACTCCTACCAATTAAAAGGAAAATCAAAGGAAAGTAATTAATTTTGTTCTTTTAATTTTTTCTCTTATGGCCAATTTTTTACTCTTAATATCCTTTTTTGCTTAGAGTATCGTTGAAGATAAGCCACAATTAAATTTTAACGTATTCATAACTGGAATTAAAAACCATGAGTTAGATTGGAACTAATATCCGTGTAAATAAAGTTACCAAGTAGGCTTTACCAATCATAGTTAATTTTAAAAAGAAACGCGAATTGTCAAGCGCATGTCTTTATGAGCAAACATTCTCTCAAATATAGATTCTATTATTTTTTTGCTTCATGATGTAAAAGTAAATAATATATTGATATTTGCATAACTGGAATAGAACCATTAGGTGGTTGTTTTCTTCTAGACAATTGTATGGTATGTTAAACTTTATTCTATTTGGTACGAAGGAAAAAAAGAGAAGAAAGTGTTGAACTATAATAGCCATGTTGCTATATAGCTAAATTACAACAAATCTTTTCTTTGGCGGCATTTTTTACAAATTAGCGGCGTTTATAAACAAAAAGCGACGGTTATAAAAAAACGTCGCCACAGTCGTCGTCTATTACCACGCTGGAGAGTCTAGTGGCGTCTTGAACGAAAACGCCACCAATATTATTAGCAATTGTATTAGCATTTCCGGCATTTCATAAACGCTTAACCTCTATTTTTGATTTGGATGTGTTTGCTTATATACAAATGTTGATAATTTCTAATGCTGCTATATAGCAGTTGTTATGAGAAGAATTTCCGCCATATCACCATGTTTATGACCTACAACCATCGACATATAGCGATACTTATGACAAGAAACTCCGTTATATAGCGACGATATGATCTGCAAACCTCGCTAAATAGCAACGATTAAAACAAGAAACGCCACTATATAGCGGCGATTAAGACAAGAAGCGCTGCTATATAGTGGCGATTATTAGCTAAATCGTCAATCCAAGACCCTTGACCTCTTCTGTCTTTATTGATTAATTTATTATCAGATAATATGATGACCTTATTAATTTTTAAACTTATAGTTTTTATTAAATATTAATTAGTTGAAGATTTATTATTAATAATTTTGTATTATTAAAAACTAAGTTAAATAATATAATTGAACATAATTTATAATTAATTCATATTATTATTGAATTTCTAATCTAGAACTATATTTTTGATAAATTAAACTCTTTTGATGCTTTATAAAAACTGAATATCTTCTTTAGTTCTCTAACATTGTTTTACCTTTTGATTAAAAAGTAAAAAAATATTATATTAAAATTTATGGTTAAAGTTTTTGTTTATAAAAAAAATATTTAATGACAATTTATTGTTCTTGTTTTTAGTATTAAATTTTGGGTTATTATTGGTTTCTGATCGGGTCGGTCTCGAGTTTGGATTATTTTGAGTTTGAGTCTTTTCGGGTTTGAACTATTTCAAGCTCGGATAATTTCCTGTCTGGGCCATTTCAGGTTCGAATTTTCTTTGATTCAGGTCTTTAACCTTTTTGATTAAATCAAATTTTGACAAGTTCAGATTCGAGTTTTTTGGATGAATTTTAGGATTTAGATTCATTTTGCCACCCCTACATGTACATAGTAGGACAAATAAAACTAAAAGATACAATCTCTTCACTACCTCACTCACTCTATCGTGATCTCCTTCTCTCTTTCCTTAAATATCAGAGAGTATATCACGAAAAAAATCTCTGGTGCCCTGCTTATTTTTGCAAGACCTCAACCTCTGAACGAGTCCTCACTAAATGTCTAGACCCATGTCAAGAACCATCTTAAAAGACCGCAAAAACATACATATTGAAATAAAATAAAATGGTTAAAAAAGTTGTTTAAAAATAATAAAAACTATGAAATGCCAAAGTCAAAAGTAAATTTATATCTTCGACTGAAATTTGGTTCTCAAAATTTTTTTAAAAAAAATACATATGATGAGCCATGGGTGAATGGTAAGTGGTCAGTGTCCTCCACCTGCTCCATGGTCGAGAGATACTTGTTTAGGTGGTTTTGGAAGTGCAAAAATTGCCAACAAAGCGCTAATGGCAGCCACAATAGAGCCCAATACAAATGCTGGTAAGTTTCCGCCCCCAAATGCTGCATCAAGTGGTCCACTAACAACCGATGTAAACATCTGTCACATTTTCCAAATTAAGCCAATTAATTATATATATATATTTATGAATATGAGTATAGCAATGAAGAAAAATATTAAATATTACCTTTCTTAAGTGAAAATTTATCAAATTCATGTTTGAAGGACATAGAAATTAAGAGTTCATCGTTGATACACTTATAGTGAAATTATTTTAAGTTCATAAGCTGGTTAAGAGGTTGTATCATGCCACACTTTTTTTAATTTTTTAAAATACATTAGGGGTATGTGTCACCCTTTTAACCTTACTTGTATAGTCTAATAGTCTTAATGTTAGTAAATATGATAACTTCTATAGAAATTAATTATGAATTTTGCTTAATTTTGCTTTCCTTTCTCCCTAAAAAGAATCTAATCTAATATAAAGTAAATGAGCAGAGGAATTTTTACCTGTGGAATAACTATTGACAAGTTTACCACTCCCAAGGAAAGTCCTACAATTTTTAGAGCACCAAAATTAATAATTAAAAAATGGAAAGGCTAGCTAGTTTAATATATTACAAGCATAGCCACCACAACAAGCAACAAGCAGCAATAATTACCTTGACCACCACCAGCGGTTGAGCAATAGATGGATGCTAAAGCGAATGGAATGCTGAATGTTACCTGCATAAAACACCACAATAAGTTACTATTGTTACAGTATATATTTTTGTGTTTTTTGATTATATATATATATATATATATATATATATATATGATTCATACTTAATTTGTAAGTCCATCCTTGATAGATGACTTTGATTAATGTTTATACGTAAAATAGAAACATAAAGATTGTGTCTTTGAAATTAAGTGTTTTTAATAGGTGCGACACTCTTTTAAGATTAAGATTGCATTCATGGTAATATTTTTCATTATATAGAATAGTTGATATAGAGTTAATGTAATAATTTTAATGCAATGAAAAAGAATTTCTCAATATGATAATCTTAAATAGTACACTTTAAGATATACTTATTCATAGGTTGGATGACTAAACATGCTTATAGGTCTAATCAGATTTGGATCAAGCTTTGGACAGAAACTTTCAAAGCGAGACCTAGCTTGAAACAAGAAAGTATTTTATTAATAAAATTATTTTTAATTAAATTTCAATTATAAATGGATTTACAGTATTAAATATTAATCTAATTTATTTTAATATTTTAATAAAATGGGCTTTAGCAAAGTAGAATAGAGCTCAAGCCTGAGCTCGACATTTAGAGGTGCTAACTCAATCTGACTCATGAATATGTCTACTTATGGCATTTATTAATAAAATTTTAAAATTAATACTATTATTTTCTCTTTATACCATTATTTATATATTTGTTTTTCAAACTAATTAATTAAATTTTTTATTCAAAAATTGAATTGAACAAATTTTAAATTAAATTAGTACACATTTATGTAAAGAGCAAAGAACTAATATGAAAGGAAACTAACCGCAAGTGGAATACCCAACAATCCAAACACAGCCAAGGCAGAGCTTTTGATGTAGCTTGGAGGGGCTAAGATTTGAGGTCCATTTGTAGCTCTCCAAGACTCGGCAACCTTGGTGATCCACACTGTCCCTGCCAAGCATGCAGCCAAAATAAAGTTCACTACACCCCACAAATTCTTAACCCCACCAATCAAACGGCTAACAGGCTCCAATCCCAACGAAGCAAACCCCAACACAATCGAGTTAACCATCAAACCCAATGCACCCGCGCGCACTCCATCGTCGTACAATTTTTCTTCAGCTGCATTCCCCCCCACATTCCCTCCATAAACTTCTTTTCCCATCCAGTCAGTATCATAGAACAGGAATGGAAACCAGGCGATCCAATTAAGACATGTGACGAGAAGCAAGATCCACATTGGCTTCTTCATGGTCTTGAATGCTGTCACCAACTCCCCAAAGAAAGGCCCAGATGATTTTCTTTCATCTTCTTTTAGAACATCCTTACCCGTTAATGGTGTCTCTTTCACAGTTGTAATCGCGGTTATTGTCACTGACAAGAGTAAAATAATATCAATGATGAAGCAAGTTTTGAGGTTTGCACAGTAAACATCACATGCAATCGTTTTTGTGAAAGGGAAGATTTTATGGAGATGTGAATAGGAACCGGCTGCGTAACCCAAAACGTTTCCAACAGCCATGAAAAAAGAGTACCATGCATTTGAAATTCTGATTCTTTTATGATCATTTGCTGAAAGGTCAGCAAGGAAAGCACGACATGGACCTTGTAACATGTTGTTAGCCACATCTAGAATCCAAAAACCTGTAACGAAGATAGCAACTGCTCTTGGCTTAGTGGATTTTTCCAGTGAATCACCAGCTCGGTGCCCTATGTCTTTGGCAAAGCCAATGAGGAAAACGGCCAAAGCAACGAAACATGCTCCGCCAGTAATAAAGGGTCGGCGACGGCCAAAGCGAGAGGTGCAACGGTCACTGTTGTAGCCTACAATGGGTTGAACAAGGAGGCCAGAGATGGGGCCACAAAGCCAAATAAAAGCAGCCCAGACGTGGGGGACACCAAGGGTTTGAACATAAGGGGTTAGAAGAGAAAGTTGCAGAGCCCATCCAAACTGGACCCCGGCCGCTATGGCTGCAACCACTATAATCTTCCATAACGGGCTTGGGGCTTCGATATATCCTGTCTCCATGGAGGTGCTATTCAGAATCTATCTCTTCAATCCACTAGAGAAGAAGAGATAAGCAACTATTTGTGATTGACTAGTGCAATCAGGGTATATATAATATTTGATACATTTTCTGGTACATGAGTTGAAACATAAATAGTTAACTTGTATTCCTGAAAAAGCAAAATATTAAATCTTTAGTAAGTATGAATGTAACTTTACTAAAGAAAGATAATTACTACGTGGCCAAAAGAAAGAAAGAAAAATAGATCGGTAGATATTTATCCGTTTTGACTTTTTAATTTATTTCTCTATATTTTATCCATAAAACAAAATTTTATTTATGGTTGAATGGTTGTCATTATTATTGTTAGACATGAAATGCACCTGATTCAATGATTAATGCAATTTTTTGGTTAATTTGGCTAATTTTTAAAGCGAAAATTAATAAAGCATTTGCACTAGTTTTAGTAAAAATGAAGGAAAATGGAGGAACATTAAGGATAAATTTGAGGAAAGAAAAAAAATAATGAGTACGTAGAAGGAAAATTGCTTGGCATAACAGATGAAACATAGAGAAAGAAAATATATTAGGCAAATTTATAAATAAAATGATTAATTTAGATAGAATATAGAATGGGACAAATTGATTTACTTATTTTCCTCTTTTAGATCAGTCCTACCAATTAAAAGGAAAATCAAAGGAATGTAATTAATTCTTTTCTTTTAATTTTTTCTCTTATGGCCAATTTTTTACTTTTAATATCCTTTTTTGCTTAGAGTATCATTAGGATAAGCCACAATTAAATTTTAACGTATACATAACTGGTGTCGCAACCATCTTTTAAAGAAAGTGTCCGAAATTAATTTGCCCCCGTCGCAAGGACAATCTGGCTTTCGTTAAAGGAGTTGGACATTGGAAGAAATGGAAGAAAAGTCGACTTAATTCCTCTTGTAATAAATGGTTGAGGGTATGGAAACGACCTCGAAAAAGAAATGGAGTCGCCGCCAACCTTTTTTTGCTAGGTGTGATCGGCCACCTATTAAAACCAGTTTTTTTATAAAAATATTTTAATTTATATTTTTTAAAGCCAATTTTGAAGTCTGCGTTTTGAACCAGAGAAAACAAATGCGAGTTCGGGAGTCAGTTACGTGCGGGAAAGGATTAGCACCCCAACAACGCCCGTATAAATGGTACCTTATTAGTCGTGTGTTATCTCGAGTCTCGATAAAAAGTCGATTTTAAAATTTGTTTTTGTGAATAATTCCCTTAAGAATTCTTAATTTATTTGAAAATAATTCGGAATTTGTTAGCCTAAAATATCCCATATTTTCTGACAAACTTGGCAAAACATGAAATTTTTTCTTGATTTTGAAATTTTTCGAATCACCTTTCTTTGAAAAAGATATTCCATCATTAATGATAATTGATGATATTCTCTCCGGCAAATCCAGCAGAAACGAATTATTTTAACTCGAGAATAATCTTGATTTATTAAAAAAAATATTATTTGTTTTCCATGTATTTTAAAAATCATTGAAAAATGGCCATGAATATGCAAAAATGTTACCAAGATAAAAATTAAATAAACATGCATATTTATCATGGCATGGCACACATTTTCTTATGGCATGGTAAAAGAAATAAAGATATGGCGTGCTTGACATGGCAAAAATCTGAATGACATGGCCAATGAATGAATGACTTAGCATACTCTAAATGATATGGCACATGAATGAATAACATGGCATATGAATGACATGGCAAATTCTAAAGGAATATGACATGCGAATGAATGACATGGCATATGAATGAATGACATGGCAAATGAATGAATGACGTGGCATATGCGAATGAATGACATGGTGTTTGAATGAATGACATGGCAAATTCTTGATGAATGGCATGGCATATGAACAGTATGGCAATATGAATGACATGGCATTTGAATAAATGACATGGCATATGAATGACATGGTAAATTCTTGATGAATGGCATGGCATATGAATGAATGACATGGCATATGAATGACATGACATAATCTAGATGACATGGCATATGAATGAATGGCATGGCATGGAATGTGAATGACATGGCATATGAATGACATGGCAATATGAATGACATGGCATGTGAATGAATGACATGGCATAATCTAGATGACATGACATGTGAATGAATGAATGACATGGCATATGCGAATGAATTACATGGCATAATCTAGATGACATGGTGATGGAGACTCAATTAAGAGTTGTAAACCCAAGTGCAGGTTATGTTCAAGTAATAAATTCTCGGGTGTCCGAGGTCGAACCACAGGGAAGCGTATTAGTAAGTATAAGTTTATAAATATATAAGAAAAAGAAAATAAACAAGATATTAGGGAATCAATAACAAAGAAAGTAAACAAGATATTAGAGAACAAAATAAACAAAATAACATAAAAGAAATTAAACAAGATATAAAAAACGATAAGAAAAGATGTTGAGGTTAGAGAATCCACTCTTGGTGTTATGCTAAGATTAATCTTGTTTTATTACACAATTGAAATTCACACATAAGGGAGATTCCAATCGGAAGGTTTAGCAATTCAGTCCAAATTGTCCAACGTCCATAGCATATGATATTATGTTCATTTGGTATCCTCAAAACTCATAAAAAGAGTCCAAACATTCCTTATGCCAAGGTATATGTCTACAACAAATCAAGGTTATGAAACCAAGCATTTACTGTGCCATTTTCATTGTCAATAATGAATCAAGATCCCTACTTTGCAAGTATGATTTTAAACCAAAAGAAAATATTATCTATACTAGTGTTTATAAATGATGATTCATTTTAGCTCATGTTTAAGAGACTAACCTTAGCATTTACCAAGAGCTTCACCTCATCACCTCAACAATATGATTAGCAATACATACTAGATATGAATAAAATGAAAAGAAATGTAAGAAGCATAAGTAAATAAAGAAAAAGAAAACTAGAGAAAGGAAAAAAGAAGAAAACTTAGAGAATTTTATTACAATGGCTAATATCCTACCAATGTATAATGTATCCTAATACTCATCCAAGGCCCTCTATTTATACACATTTTGGAGAGCTAAATGACAAGAGACAAGCTTTATAAATTTCAATGGTAGGTATAATAGGTGGGTGCATTTTTCTAACAATTTTCGTCATGTTGTATGACAATTCTGATCAGCCAGCTTGATGGTCGATTTTGTCAATGTTGGAGGATCGATCTGATCAAATGGTCTTCTATAAAAATATGACCCTATCAGTTACTGATCCATAGCCGTTGGAATCAGATCATTTGCTCATGTGGATCGGAGGATATGGTCAAAATACCAAAACGGTGCAGAACAGATGTCATTACACATCAGCCAACTTGATGGTTGATTTCGGTAGGGAAAACGACTCCGTTTCAAGAAGTGTAAAACATGAAAAAGATAGATATGCCTCTTAACTTTGCACTGTCAAAATTTCAGCCATAATGCTTCGGTGAAACTCCAGATATAGCTGATATGGCAAAAGGTGTCGGAACTGGAACTGAATTGGATTTGCCCTTAATTCTTGATTTAACCTAGTAATCTGAAATCACTCAAAGAAACTCATGAAAAACACCAAATTACATAAAAATATAAAAGATCATAAACAGAAGTAGACTAAGCAATAATAACTCGTATTTGACACAAAACAATAATAAAACATAACTAAAAACTATATAATTATACGAGTTATCACACCCCCACACTTAGATTGTTGCTAGTCCCTAGCAACGACTCAATAAAAATAAAATAAGAAAATCTAATCTAATCCATTTTCGTAGGAAATCACGGTGGCACTTAGCATGTGACACAAGCCTTTAAACCCCTAGGTGTCCCTAGTGGACGAGTTTAGTCTCGTGAGGGTTTGCTAGAACGATACCCACAAACATTGAAAAACTAAAATATAAGTAAGCTACATACACTAAAAGTATTTACTCCTAATCCTTTCAATATAAATTAGAGACAATCTTTGAACAAGTCTTATAAACTAATCAATAGCTCAAAGAATTTCACAAAAATTCATGCTTGAATGTAAATAAATGAGTTAAGCCAATATTGACATAACATATTTCAATCAAAATAGTGCATATTCAACTTAATCTCAACCTCTCACATGGGATACTCTCATGATTTTCACTCTTTAAAGTAGTGGTAAAGTGTTTACACTCAATCAATCTCATGAAAACACTTCTACCATATGCTTGCTTGTCCACCTATTCTCCACTATTTAGATCATACAACTTCATAAATCAAGAGGTTTTTATTCAAGGTTGTAATGGGGCCAAAGGGTTATAATGTGGTTAAAGAACAAAATGATAAAGATATCACAAAGGTTCCAAAGAGTTCATAGAGTTTAGAGACATAATAAAATCATACAAATAAATTTCTCAGAACTCTTTACAAGTACATAGTCACATAGGCTAAATATTCATGTTGAGCCTTTGCTTCATTCTAACCAACTTTGTAACATCTTTTTCTTTACTTTAACTAGAAGTTCAAGAGAAGATTTTTTTTTTTGAATATGGGAATGTATTTAACAATGATCCCTTTCTTTTTCTCTTGACTTTTTCTTTTCTTTTCTTCCCCCACACTTATCTTTTGTTTCTAACCCAAATTTTCAACTAAAAATATCCCTTGTTTTTTTGCAATATGTCTCAAAATATATAATCCATCTTTAGAACAAGGGTAAGGATATAAGTATATTTAGGCTAGGTGTAAGTTGTGGTTACCAATAAAACAGCATATTTAATGTAGGCTCAAATTGGCTCACTAGTGGGGATGTTCTCTTAGAACATTAATAATGGATGGCTGTTTGGCTCTGGTTATAATCCTAATGCCTCTATCATATTCATGTTGTCACATGTATCAATATAGTCTCAAACGGTTTAAAGCAAGTTCTAGAGAATTATGTAATCATAAGAGCACTCAAGAAAGAAATTAGATTGATTTGTATAATGCATCAATCATTATAGGCTCAAAAACTCACAAGGATGATTATACAAGTCAGATTAAGTCTAAACATGCTTCTTTCTCAATCAACATATCATATTAACATTGGCTCATAAAAAGGTTGACATCAAGCTCAATTCTCATGAAAATCTTCTCACTAATAAATCTGTTTTAGACTTATGCAATTCATATATCATCATTGTATTAAAAGGAACTAAAACACACTAAAAAATAATAATAATAATAATAAAGACTCATAAAAAAAAATAGTAGACAAAAATAAAAGAAATCCTAAATCGTTCCCCCCACACTTAATTCTTACATTGTCCTCAATGTAAGTCTATTAACCCAAATGAAAGAATCATGTGTAAGAGAAAAGAACTAATAACATAAGAATAGGAATAACTAAGACTCAAAACAAAACAAACTCATGCAACCTAAATAATCCTAAAATACTAAACAAAAATTAACAAGTAAACATAAAAAGATTAAAATCAAACTGACAAGGTATGTCTCAAGTCTCCCTTACTCAGACCTTGTTCAGAATGAATACTTCTAAATTGCTTAAAACACAACAAACTTTTTTTTTTTTTTTAAATTAGCGAAATATGTCCCTTACCCCCTACTAAAGGTAGAATTTAGGAGATATTACCTGCAGAGGTTGCTAATCACTTATTATAACTGAGACACAACAAACAAAATGTTAGATAATGTCACAAAGACAAAGTGCGATCCACTCCTTGCTCGTCCATATCTCTTTTTCTTTTTCCGAGCGTTTGCGAAACAACCGTAGCAGATAAATACTCATAAGCTTGGGGCTTTTTGAGTAAATCTTCAATGGTTGTAGCAGAAATTATGGTTCTCCTTGCCTCTGAAAACATGAATCCATTATCCACAACATTATCTAAGTATGAAAGCAAATTACTAAAATAACCATTAATATTAAGCAAACCAATGGGTTTCTTATTTGTGACCAAAGATGACCAAGAAGCCACGCAAGCTATTTCTTCCAATGTACCCAGACCTCCTGGTAAAGCAATGAATGCATCGGCAAAATGGTACATGATTGTCATCCGTTCAGGGATACTCCAGACTTGTATTTCCTTACCCATGGTAGGTCCACAAAAATCTGTGAATAGTTTTGGCACGATTCCTAGAACTGGACTTCCTCCGGCGTGTGCTGCTGTAGCGACTGCTCCCATTAAACCTGTACTACCGCCTCCATAAATCAACTGGATCTTTTGTTGGGCAAGTATTACTCCAACTCTTATGGCTTCATCAGCGAATATGTTATTTTTCCCTGGATAAGCACCTCCAAAGACACAAATTTTTTTAATGCGCTGGGACGAAGTACTTTCCATTTTTTTTTCTAGTGCCTCAAAGAGAATGAGTACATGGTGTAATATATAGAGGACCGAGTAGTGAATCAGACAAGAGTAATAATGTCGCCGAAAGTGTATTTGACCTGTCAGAAGAAAATGTTAACCTAACAAAAGATTTTTGCGTGATTTCAGGAAGAAAATCAAAAAGAAAAGAAAAAGCAACCGTAAAAGACCAATGCAAAAAAAAAAAAAAAAAACGAGAATAATTACACAAATCGTAAATTAAACCGAAATAAAGTTATTGCAAATCAAACCAAAAGTTGAGAAGTCATTTATTGTAGTTGTGATTGTGGCTCACATCTTCCTCTGGTTTTACGTCCAGAAACGGCTTAAACGCCTTCTATGAGTCGAGGACATGCTTCCCATCCAGTTTTCTTACAAGCTGGCAAACAGGGTCTTTTAACATCAGATTCCCAAGATGGTGCCATTCCCTTTGGAATTGCGGCCATAAATCAAGAATTTCTCTTTGTACGTCTCCACTAGGATGCGTCTCAAGAGAAAGTTGGATATTACCCAAATTCTCCTTACTCAGTCCATCCTTAATGAATTCAATTTTATCATCTCGATTAGAGGACGGAATCCCAATAGAACGACATTTACCGTTACACGTCCATCGTGCACATTTGTGGCAATTTGAACTCATGCACTTTGCTCGTCGCTTCTTTGCAAAAGTGCTTCTACCTGTACCTGGTAAATGCAAAACAGGAAGATATTCATCTTCACGTACCTTGGCTTCAATTATCCAACGTATGTCTTCAGGAATCCTTTTGTGCATAAGCATTCTTAATCTTTCAAATCGAACTTGGTAAAGCTTCAGTAAAATATTTCGAGGAAAAGGAGGAAATCGTTTCTGCAATCTTGTGAGAATATCATCCATCCTGAAAAAAAATATATATATATAAAATGAAAGAGAAATTGAAAGAGAAATTTATATACAATATCAGTTTTGTGGGTAGCTGATGGAACCGACTTAAATAATCACGGAGTACCGTTATCCGCCATTTAACCGGGGAAAAAAAATGTATATATATATATATATATATTTTTGAAGATTAGTAAAAATTATATTTACATCTAGTTATTTTCAAAACAAGGATCAGAAAGAAAAACAACCTCTTCTTGAGTAACATGATTTTCCAAAAAGAGTTTGAGTCTTTGTCCATTTACCTTGAATACGTTACCATTTTTAGGATTCTCAATGTCAACTGCTCCATAATGATACACATGCTTAACCACAAATGGGCCAGTCCATCTTGATCTCAACTTACCAGGGAATATGTGAAGTCTAGAATTATAAAGTAGAACTTTTTGCCCAACATCAAATGTTTTTCTTGAAATTAACTTGTCATGAAAGGGTTTAGTTCTTTCTTTATGAATTTTAGGATTCTCATATGCATCATTTATGAGTTCCTCAAGTTTTTGTTTCCAACAATGCTTAACCTGAAAAGAATTTAACAAAGAATCAGTGTGTGAAATTTCTGAAGCATTATCAAACTCACATTCAATTAAATAAGCTTCTAAAGGATCATGGAATGTGGTAGTGGTGAGATGTTCATGAACAAGTTCTTCAATGAAATCCACTTCATGTACTTCTGAATCATCACCAGGTTGCTTGCAAGTGTTGAACACATTTAATTCTAAAGTCATATTTCCAAAAGGAATGTTCAACATACCATTCCTGCAATTTATCAGAGCATTAGAAGTTGCAAGAAATGGACGGCCTAATATAACAGGAATTTGAACATTTGGATTTGAAACAGGATGTTTGTCCAAAACAATAAAATCGACAGGGAAGTAAAAATTATCAATTTGAACCAAAACATCTTCAACTATCCCTCGAGGAATTTTTACAGAACGATCAGCTAGTTGAAGTGTAACAGGTGTTTCCTTAAGTTCACCTAAACCTAACTGTTGATAAACAGAAAAAGGCAAAAGATTAACACTAGCACCAAGATCAAGCAATGCACGTTCTATTCTAGTGTTTCCAATGATGCATGAGATTGTTGGACATCCAGGATCTTTGAATTTTGGTGGAGTAAGGTGCTGAATGATTGAGCTCACACTTTCCGTCAGAAATGCTTTCTTTTGTACATTATGTTTCCTTTTAACTGTGCACATGTCCTTCAAAAATTTAGCATAAGATGGAACTTGTTTGATTGCATCCAATAAAGGAATGTTAATCTTAACTTGTTTGAAAAGTTCATAAATTTCTGCATTTTGATTCAAATTCTTTATTGTTTGCAACCTTTGAGGAAAAGGAGCAGGATACATACCTTTTTCTTTGTCCAAATTTTCAAGAAGTTCAGACTTACCATCATCCTTACCATTACTTTTCGGAGGGGAAGGAGGATCTTGGTCTTTTGATGGAATGTTTTTGTCAATTGCCTTTCCACTTCGAAGAGTTGTGATAGAACTGGCATTTTCCTGTTGAGTTTCATTGGAGCAAGAAACAAAACATTGAGTAGAAGGGTTAGGCTGAGGTTGAGCAGGAAACTTACCTTTTTCTTGAGTGCGTAATGAAGCTGTCAATGTGGACAAGGTGTTTTTGATCTCATTGTCCTGTGAAGTTTGGTTATTCACATTTGCTTGTGTTTGCATGAATGCTTGCAATGTCTCTTCCAAGGTTTGTACACGTGAAGGTTGATAGGAAAAAGTGTTGCCCGGCTTTTGAGATTGTGGTACCTGAACATGATTATTATTCCGCCAACTGAAGTTGGGATGATTTCTCCATTCAGGGTTATACGTTTCAGAGTAAGGAGAAGGAAAAGGCTTTTTAAATGTGTTTATGGAATTTACTTGATCATGCAACGCTTCTTTGAGAATGGGAATGTTTGGACATTCAGAAGTGGGTTGTCCCATGATTTCACAAACTCCACAACTTTCTTCATTTTTAACCGTTTTGACTTCTTTTACTTTTCTAAGTTCCATGGCTTCAATCTTTCTGGCCAAATTAGCTACTTTAGCTTTTATCTCATCTTCTTGACTAAAATGATATTTACCTCTGTTAGAAACAAGATTAGATCTATTGAAACTTTCAGAGGAACTATCTGTGTGCCAGGCTTGAGAGTTATCTGCCAAATGGTCTAGGTAGTCAAAGGCTTCTTCAGGTTCTTTTTCTAGAAACTCACCGTTACACATTGTTTCAACAAATTGTTTAGTTTCGGGAGTTAAACTTTCATAAAAGAAACTAATAAGACGCCATTTTTCAAAACCATGATGTGGACAAGAACTTAACAAATCTTTAAAAGGCTCCCAGCACTGAAAAAATGCTTCATTTTGATTTTGATTGAAATTTTGAATCTGTCTTTTCAAAGCAGTAGTTTTATGTGCTGGGAAAAATTTCTTTAGAAACTCAGTTTGTAATTCTTGCCATGTGCCAATTGACCTTGGCTTTAAATTATGAAGACAAATTTTTGCTTTATCTTTTAAAGAAAAAGGAAATAATTTTAGCTTGACAATTTCATTTGTACATTGTTGGTCATTAAAGGTGACACATACATCTTCGAAGTCTTTTAGAAACGAGTAAGCACTTTCCGATTCTAACCCATGGAAATTTGGAAGCAAAGCTATCATACCTGGTTTAAAACGAAAGTTGTTTGCATTGAGAGGAAAAATAAAACAAGAGGGTGATGAGCTTCGAGTTGGTTGCAAGTAGTCACGCATGGTGCGTACTTGTCTGTTCTCATCTTCAGCATGAACACTTTCATTGTCAGCCATGGTCGGAGTTGTATTAGAAAGATTACCTGAAAAAGTTTCACAATAAAATCTAACTAAACGACGAGATCTAAAATCACGTCGCCAAACAAGCATAAAACAAAGTTAATAAATAGATAATATATAAATATAAACTTTACAATATAAATATAAATATATAGAAAATTAGGCGGTATAACCAGCCAATAAAAATAAAACAAAGTTAATATACAAATTAGGCGGTATAACCAGCCAATAAAAATAAATATACTTATAACTTATATACTTAGTATTGCTTCCCCGGCAACGGCGCCAAAAACTTGATGGAGACTCAATTAAGAGTTGTAAACCCAAGTGCAGGTTATGTTCAAGTAATAAATTCTCGGGTGTCCGAGGTCGAACCACAGGGAAGCGTATTAGTAAGTATAAGTTTATAAATATATAAGAAAAAGAAAATAAACAAGATATTAGGGAATCAATAACAAAGAAAGTAAACAAGATATTAGAGAACAAAATAAACAAAATAACATAAAAGAAATTAAACAAGATATAAAAAACGATAAGAAAAGATGTTGAGGTTAGAGAATCCACTCTTGGTGTTATGCTAAGATTAATCTTGTTTTATTACACAATTGAAATTCACACATAAGGGAGATTCCAATCGGAAGGTTTAGCAATTCAGTCCAAATTGTCCAACGTCCATAGCATATGATATTATGTTCATTTGGTATCCTCAAAACTCATAAAAAGAGTCCAAACATTCCTTATGCCAAGGTATATGTCTACAACAAATCAAGGTTATGAAACCAAGCATTTACTGTGCCATTTTCATTGTCAATAATGAATCAAGATCCCTACTTTGCAAGTATGATTTTAAACCAAAAGAAAATATTATCTATACTAGTGTTTATAAATGATGATTCATTTTAGCTCATGTTTAAGAGACTAACCTTAGCATTTACCAAGAGCTTCACCTCATCACCTCAACAATATGATTAGCAATACATACTAGATATGAATAAAATGAAAAGAAATGTAAGAAGCATAAGTAAATAAAGAAAAAGAAAACTAGAGAAAGGAAAAAAGAAGAAAACTTAGAGAATTTTATTACAATGGCTAATATCCTACCAATGTATAATGTATCCTAATACTCATCCAAGGCCCTCTATTTATACACATTTTGGAGAGCTAAATGACAAGAGACAAGCTTTATAAATTTCAAAGGTAGGTATAATAGGTGGGTGCATTTTTCTAACAATTTTCGTCATGTTGTATGACAATTCTGATCAGCCAGTTTGATGGTCGATTGTGTCAATGTTGGAGGCTCGATCTGATCAAATGGTCTTCTAGAACAATATGCCCCTATCCGTTACTGATCCATAGCCGTTGGAATCCGATCATTTTCTCATGTGGATCGGAAGATATGGTCAAAATACCAAAACGGTGCAGAACAGACGTCATTGCACATCAGCCAACTTGATGGTTGATTTCGGTAGGGAAAACGACTCCGTTTCAAGAAGTGTAAAACATGAAAAAGATAGATATGCCTCTTAACTTTGCACTGACAAAATTTCAGCCTTAATGCTTCGGTGAAACTCCAGATATAGCTGATATGGCAAAAGGTGTCGGAACTGGAACTGAATTGGATTTGCCCTTAATTCTTGATTTAACCTAGTAATCTGAAATCACTCAAAGAAACTCATGAAAAACACCAAATTACATAAAAATATAAAAGATCATAAACAGAAGTAGACTAAGCAATAATAACTCGTATTTGACACAAAACAATAATAAAACATAACTAAAAACTATATAATTATACGAGTTATCACATGGCATAAGAATGACATGGCAATATGTATGACATGGCATGTAAATATGACATGGCATATGAATAAATGACATGGCATGTAAATTTGACATGGCATATGAATAAATGACATGGCATACTTGACATGGCAAAATCACAAAATGACATCATCATAAAATATTCATAATCACATCATGATAACATGCATACATCATTATTTTAAATGGATTATTCATGTGAGGAATCATATAAATAACATATGTCGGAAAATATTATCATGCTTCCCGGCAAAACCGGCAAAGCTTGGAAAATAATTCTTTCATATGATATTTACATGGTTTCGAGTAAAACGAAAACCATACGTTTCGATTCCATAAACACGTGCATTGAATAATTTCCTAACCTCCCAGCAAACCCAGGAAAGATTGGAAACTAATTCTCGCCAAATGTTTAGGAAACCGAAAAATACGTTTTTATGCTAAATTAAGTAAAAACATTTTTAAATATGCATTGCATGATGATGTATTTCTTCCTTAAAGTAAGGACATCCGTATACCTAAAATGGTATTCGACTACCTTGGGAAGAGACTTGAATTGGATTTTCAAAATCAAAAGACTTTGGGCTCAGATTTAAAAAATTGGAATTTTTTTTGGATGAAAAAGGCCTCATGGCCAAACCCCCCTCTTTAAAAGGCTTTATTTTTCCTAGTTTAGAAATCCGGGTTGACCACCCTTGACCCGACTTCTATAAAATCAAATTTTATGATGGAAATGACATGGAAATTAACATAAGACAGTAACCAATGTCCCAAATCAGCCCCCTCTTTGTATCCTAACAAAACAGAAAATTACTAGTTCTTAAAAAAACCAATATGACTCTCACAGGCAGTTTTGAAAACCTATTTTTTTTCCCTTCTAAAAAATTTCATAAAAATCTATAAAAATTAGGGTAGACCTATAATATGTTGATCTCCATGGGAAAAAATCAGCTTAATTTTTGGACCAAGGATACCATGACCGAAATTTTACCAAAGTCAAGACAGTGAGTTAAAACTGCTTTGTTAATAACCATTTTTTCAACCATGAAACAAAAATCTAGAAATCATGAAAAAAAAATATCATGGCATCCCCTAAATGACTACTACATGTCGTAAAAAAATCATTTTATTTTGACCATGGATGAGTAGTAAAAAAATCCCAACGTCAGAATACCCAATCTCAACTATCACTCTCTCAACTAGTAGAGGCAAGGGATTTTTGGCTTGAGATCATTGGTTGATCTTGGCCAAAATCCTAGTTGAAATGTCATGAAATGCATGATTTCACAGCCCAAAATCATATGAAAATAAATCAATCATGAATCAAAAGATGAACACAACCAACAAGCAAGAAAAGATCAAGCAAGAACAAACACAAAAACACCTAGAGGGATTCGGCAAATGCAACAAAACATGCAAAAAAATTTGTCAACTTGGTTATTTGATAAAGATTGAGGAATAAAGGATAGAAAACATTTAAAATTTATTTTTGAAAACCTTCTTATTCAACAAAAAGTTAACAAATCAGCTGAACAAAAAAAGAAAAAAAAAGAATCACAACATCAAAGAAAAATATTAAAGAAAAAGAAAGGAAGAGATAGCTACCTAGCTTTTGCTTTCCAAATCAAAGTTGCCAAATTCTTTTCTTTTCTTCTCTTTTCTTCTCCTCTCTTTCTTTTTATTCTTTCTTTTCTCTCAAGAGTGAAAATGCCTTAAGAAAAAAATGAATCTTCTCCCTTTCTTTGGTATGGCCGACCCTTGGTATATAGTGAGAGGGAGTGTTTTTATTCTTTTAGCCCTTGGTCATGCTTCACATGCTCCTCCAACATTTCTTGCCACATAGCCAAAAAATGTTCCCCCCTAGCATGGTGTTTTCCTTAAAAATAGGGTGCTTGTCCCCCATTTTCATGATGCTTCCCTTAAAAATAAGGTTTCCTAGCCTTCACATGCTCTTCATATGGCCTTCACATGGCTTCCCAAATTGGAGACCTCCCATTGGTTTAAAATGCCATGTAGGCAAAGTAGTGGAGAACTTGTCCCCTTAAAAACGTCATCTTGCTATCCATCATTGGCCCTTTGATCCATGATGAGAACACTCCCTCTCTTTGATCAGCTGCTGGCCAAAAAGTGGCCTGGAAAATTCCAGGCCATTTTTTTTTCATTTGCAAAATGGCCCTTTTTCGGTTTCTTTGGTAAAATTATATTTTGGCCCCCAAACTTAATTTAATTGCAAATGAACCCCAATTTTGGAATTTTATTTTCCAAATCATCCTATCCAATATGAAACTTAGTTCTGGAGGTTTTCACATTTTTTCGAGCTCATTCCCTATTTTTCTCGGATTTTCCTCTAAAGTTTCGGTTTAGTGCCTCCCAAACTTTGTCTTTTTCATTTGAGCTCCGATTTTGGATTTTTCTTCTCCAATACCTTCAAAAAAATATAAAACTAAGATCTGGAAGTTTTCATAATTTTTCGAGCTGGATTCTATTTTTCCCGAATTTTCCTCTTGAAATTTCGGGTTAATGCACCCGAACTTTGTCTTTTTCATTTGAGCTCCGATTTCGGATTTTTCTTCTCCAATACCTTCCAAAAAATATAAAAATCAGATATGTAAGTTTTCATAATTTTTCGAGCTCGAATTCTATTTTTCCCAAATTTTCCTCTCAGAATTTTCGGTTAGTGCGCACGAACTTCGCCTTTTTCATTTGAGCTCCGATTCAATATTTTCTTTCTCCAATACCTTCCATTAAATATAAAATTCAGATATGAAAGTTTTCATAATATTTCGAGCCCATTTCCTATTTTTCTCGTAATTTTCTCTCGGAATTTCGGATTAGTGCACCCGAACTTCGCCTTTTCATTTGAGCTTCGATTCCGGATTTTCTTTATCCAATCGCTTCCGTAAAATATAAAATTCAGATCTAAAAGTTTTCATAATTTTTTGAGCACGTTTCCTATTTTTCCTGGAATTTTCTCTCGGAATTTCGGATTAGTGCACCCGAACATTGCCTTTTTCATTTGAGCTCCGATTTTGGATTTTCTTTCTCTAATACCTTCCATTAAACATAAAATTAAGATCTGGAAGTTTTCATAATTTTTCGAGCCCGTTTCCTATTTTTCCCAAAATTTTCTCTCAAAATTTTGGATTAGTGCACCCGAACTTCGCCTTTTTCATTTGAGCTCCGGTTTTGGATTTTCTTTATGCAATCTCTTCCGTAAAATATAAAATTCAGATCTGAAAGTTTTCATAAGTTTTTTAGCTCGTTTCCTATTTTTCCTGGAATTTTCTTCGAAATTTCGGATTAGTGCACCTGAACTTTGCCTTTTTCATTTGAGCTTCGATTCCGGATTTTCTTTCTCCAATCTCTTCCATAAAATATAAAATTAAGATCTGGAAGTTTTCATAATTTTCTGAGTTCGTTTCTTATTTTTCCTGGAATTTTCTCTCGAAATTTTGGATTATTGCACCCGAACTTTGCCTTTGTCATTTGAGCTCCGGTTTCGGATTTTTCTTCTACTATACCTTCCATCTGATATAAAATTCACATCAGGAGGTTTTCATAAATTTTTGATCTCGGATTTTATTTTTCCCAAATTTTCCAAGATTGCCCTTTAACCCGTGAAACCTCGATTTTACTCAAAATGGGTCTGATTTTCGGATTTTCTTTTTCCACTGCCTTTTTTATATATTGAATTGGAGTTGGTCCGAAAATGCCCAATTTTTACGATCGAATTCCTCTCCGATTTAGTTTTCCCCTTTTCAATATCGGGGATTTTCTCGTTTTTCCATTTTCCCTCCAACCGGCTCTTCCTTGGGATCCACTTCAAACTAGGACTTGGAATATTTTTGTTTATTTATCCTTTAGCAACTGGGGGCTTCAATTTCACCGAAATGGGCCATCTCTACAGTTTTCCTCAAATTTGTGAATTTTCCTATTTATTGATTAAATCCTTATTTTCTTTTTTTCTCTTCAAACCAATTCTTCTTTTGACTCCACGTCAAAATTGGACCTTCCACTATCCGTAGTTACTGATCTTATTCCATTTGAGACCTCCAATTTCGTCCAATTTGATCGTTTACGCACTGCAGACACATAATGTTGTCCAGACCACTAATTCAGGTATTTTCTTCCTAAAATGCTGTTTTAGAATGCAAAAAGTTTTTTCTCATACTGCAAGTGGTACTTCGAGACTTGGTTTAAGAAGGCAAGCATAAAATGCCAATCTTGAAAAAGTCAACCTCAAAAAGTCAACCATTAAAAAAGTCAACCCACTTTCAAAATCAAGATTCAAAGTTTAATTGAACAATGGTGAAAGAATTTTGATAATCCGAGGTCTACAATGAATGATATGGAGTCCGAAAGATGGTTTACGGAGATTCAGTAGGAAGGAAACCCTAGTTCGAAAATTTTGGAAAAAAGTGCTTAAACGATAAAATTGGTCAAAATTAGAGGTTCCAAATGAAAGATAATCAATGATTACGGGTAAGGGAGAGGCCACCTGAAAGCAAAACTAAAGGAAAGTCAATTTGGAAGAAATTAGGGTTTTTGGTGGATTTTCGTGAAATTGGGGAAAATTGTAGAAATGGCTCGATTCGGTAAATCTAAAGCCCCTAATTGATGAGGAGTGATTAAACAAGGATAGCCCACGGCTTAGTTTGAAGTAATTTCGAGAAAAGAGCTGATTGGAGGAAAAACGGAAAAACGAGGAAATTCCCAACACTGAAAAAAAAAAGAAAAATCAAATCAAAAGGGAATTTGATCGTAAAAATTGGTTGTTTTCGGACCAACTCCAATTCAATATATGACAAAGGCACAGAAAAAGAAAATCTTAAAATCAGACTTGTTTTGAGTAAAACCGGGCTTCGAAGGTAAGAGGGCAAACTTGAAAATTTTGGAAAAAATAGCAAATGAGCTCCAAAAATTATGAAAACTTCCAGATCTCACTTTTCAATTATTTGGAAGAGATTGGTGAAAGAAAATCCGGATTCAGAGTTCGTTTGCAAAATAGCATATTCCGGGCCCATTAAGTTAAAATTCAAGCAGATAAATCCTGAAAAAATAGCAAATGAGCTCCAAAAATTATGAACACTTCCAGATCTGGCTTTTAAATTATTTGGAAGAGGTTGGTGAAGAAAAATATGGATTTGGAGCTCATTTAAAAAATGGTAAAATTCGGGTGCACTAAGGAGCAATTTTGGAAGAAAAATCTGAAAAAATAGCAAATTGGCTCGGAAAATTATGAAAACTTTCAGAATTCAATTTTTTATTATTTAGGAAGTTTTGAGAAAATAAAATTTGGATTTGGAGTCTGTTTGCTATTTAATTAGGTTTGATGGCCAAAAACATTATTTTATCGAAGAAATCGAAGAGGGCTTTTCTTACAATGGAGATTGGGCTAGATTTTAAAATGTTAATCAGCCAGGCCCATGTTGGCTGAAAAAGGGTAGTAGCTAGGGAGAAAAGAAAAAAAAAGGAAGAAAAAGAGGGAAAAAGAAAGGTTTTGCTTGCTACTTCTTGATTTGGAAAGCTAGAGCAAGGTAGATATGTTCTTTCATGGTTTTCTCATACTTTGTTGACATGATTTTGCTATTTTGATTGTCATTTTTTTTAATGAAATAAACTTGATTTTTAAAATAAGTGATAAGGAGTTTCTACTTTGTATTTTGAAAAAAAAAAAGAAAGCAAGTTTTCCTCCATTTTTCCATCATGGCCGAATGGTGCTTCTTTTTAAGATGATTTTGTTCATGAGATATGTTGTGGTAGGATAACTTACTTGTTGTAGGTTATCTTGATTGTAGTAGGTTAACTTGATTGTGGTAGTTTAGCTATACACCATGCCATGTGTTTGTGATAATGCCAAGCCATGTTCTTGATTACTACCATTCGGCCAACATGTTCTTTTCTGCTTTGTGTATGCATTTTCATCTTGTTTAGTTGATAGGCTTGCAGTTCCATGCCATAATATTATGTATTTTGATTTAGGTTGCCATGTGTTTGTGTTATTGTCTAGCTAGGATTTCACTATATAGGATTAGTGACCATTCGGTTTCCACTATGTTCCTTGCCTTGTGTGTGCATTTTCATTTTGTTTTGATACCATGCTTTGCATTATTATGCCATGAGATTGTGTATTGGTTGCTGTTTGTTCATGCATTAGTATTAGGTTTATTTGGTCATTATATGTTCATGATACTTTCATACATTCTCATGACATTTTAGGTGTAGGCCATTTTTGTATTGCCATGCATATTCCCATGCATATTAGGTCTTAGATCATATTGGTATTGCCATGCATTGCTATGCTATTTAGGTCTTAGGTCATATTGATATTGCCATGCATTTTCATGTCCATTAAGTCTAGGTCACATTTGCATTATCATGCATCTCATGCATATTAAATCTAGGAAGCATTTATTGCCATGCAAACTCATGCTAGGCATTAGGTCATTTTGGATTGCTATGCATTTTCTATGCCATTTAAGCCTTAGATCATACATTTCATATATTAAACTTGCTGAGTGTTCATGCATATCATATCATACCACTTGATTTTTGACTTAAGCCAATCAATGGTTTAAAGTCAAGCTCACATGAGCATACTTGTAGAAAACTGAGAAGTTGTCACGTTGATTTTTCTACCTTTGTGATTTTTTTTTACTTAAGCCAATTTTTGTCCAAATTTTTAGAAATTTTAGCTACTGTTTGTAGGTTCATAGAAGAGTCTCCAATATTTTTACTTTGATTTTTGAATGATTTTATCAATGGCTTAAAAATGATATTTGGCAAAACAGTTTTTCACCCAGTGTCTAGATGTTCGTGATTTTTTTGGTGGGTTATCCTTAGTCAAAAAATTAAGCCAATGTTTTCCCATATAGTTTTACATGTTAGATTTTTTTGAAAATTTAAAAATAGGTTAAAAAGCTTTAAAACTGAAGAGTAGGGTCAGGCTTGAATTCAAGGGAAAGGTAATTTTTTGTTTTGGCTAAAGCATTTAGAGGGGGTTGATTAGGAACCTTAGCTACTGTCCTAGGTTGGTTTTTAAGCCATTTTAAACTTCAAAAATAATTTTATAAAGCTCGGGTCAAGAGTGGTCAAGTCCGGGTTTTCAAAATTAGTAAAATAGAGCCATTTTCAAAAGGGGAATTCGGCCATGGTCTATTTTTCATCCAAGATTTTCAAAATTGTTTTCAACCATTCACAAAGTATTTTTGATTTTAGAAAATTTAATTTGATGTCTTTTACTAAGGTAGTCGGATATCTTTTTAGGTATACGGATTTCCTTATTTAAAGGAAAAAAATATACTTTCATGCATTGCATTTTCCATGTTCATGCATATTATATGATATATGATTTTTGTTATGAATATTCCTATGGTATTTTTATTATTTTGACTTATATTTTATGGTGTTATATAGTTTGTTATATGGTTTTGAATATTCCATGTTATCCTATGCTTTTTATTTAGTCATTTACTTGTCATATCATTTAGCATTTACTATGTTCATGCATT
The DNA here is from genome assembly GCA_030761205.1 of Fremontodendron californicum. Lineage (NCBI taxonomy): Eukaryota > Viridiplantae > Streptophyta > Magnoliopsida > Malvales > Malvaceae > Fremontodendron > Fremontodendron californicum. The sequence continues at coordinate 6,945,065 of JAULJL010000026.1, forward strand.
ATTATTTTTATTTTCATGCATATTTCATGAAAATATTATTTTATGTTTCATATCATTTCATGTCACATAGCTTATTTATTTCCTTTAGAATATACTATGTCATACATGTTCATATTCATTTTTTAAAAAAAATGTTTTAAAATAAGATAATGATTTTCAATAAAATAAAGATATTCCCGAATTAAAATAATTCATGAGTTCTCTGTCGGGTTTTCTGGGGAGGATATCATCAATTATCATTAATAACGGAATATCTTCTTTAAAACAAGAATGATTCGAAAAATTTTCTAAATAAATAAAATTTTTTATTTTTTGCCGCGTTTATCGGGGAATATAGAAAAATTTTGAATTAATAAATTCTGGATCATTTTCAATAAAAATTGGAATTATTTTCCTTAAAATTGGGAATTAATTTGAAATGCCAAATTTAAAACCGACATTTTACCAAGACTTGATATAACACACGATTAATAAGGTACCGTTTTATACGGGCGTTGTGGGGGTGCTAATCTTTCCCCACATGTAACCGAGTCTCGAACCCGTTTCTTTGATTTCTCTGGTTTAAAATACAGACTTAAAATTGGTTTTAAAATGTTTTTATTAATTTTAAAATATTTTATAAAACCGGTTTTAATAGGTGGCCGATCACACCTAGCCAAAAAAGATTGGTGGCGACTGAATGTCTTTTTCGAGGTCGTTTTCAAACTCTCATTTTATTTCAAGTATTTTCCTCTGTTTTTTCCAGTGTCACGCTTAACGAGTAATAAAGTTTCACGATGAGACTTGTTAGTTTTTTAGGTTGCGACAGCTTGGCGAGTGCACTGGGGGCATTTAGAGAGTTAGGCCTCGAATTAGTCGTATGTTATCGAAGTCTCGGTTTTGTTGGTTTTTATTTGGTATTTAATGTTAATTCCCATATTTTTTTTAAAATAAGGAGAATTTTGAAAATAATAAAATGTTCTAAATATGTCCATATTCATGTGCATACATATTATTATTGTTCTCTAGTTATTTTGTTGTATATATTTATTTTTTGCCCAATTGATGCTTTACATTGTTTGATCTTGTTGGGGCATTTAGAATAAGGGGTGTAGAATAGGTGGTGAAAGGTTTGTTGTTCCTTTTCACACACTAAACGTGCATTTGCATATCATGAGCCCTATACTCGGGTTTCGTCCTTTTAGGTGGGAGTAAAGTAACTAAGCCTTCGTGATTAACAATCCGCATGGGCTAGGGAAAAAGACTCTAACGAATTGAAGCCACTTTTATCGGGGTGCCTTACTATCCTTCACCGGCGATAGTGAGGAACATTTCGGGCTTTCAGAACTGGTTTACCTTCATATAGTGAACCTAGGCGAAGCCATACCGGATTTTCGATTAGATATCCCGAAGCTAGGAACACATGGAGGAATATTCCCAATCCTGTTACTTTCTATTCTACATTCCGAATAAGTTTACCTTTGCAAATCGGGCAATGATGAACGCATATCGCCCGTAATAAGTTTTGAGAATAACAAAAGATTTTTTGCATCTATATTATTATTGCTCTTTGGTTGGTTAATGCGTTACACTATTCTTGATCTTTGTTTTGATAAATTGTTGGGATATTTAGGATAAGGATTATAGAATAGGTGTTGAAAAATTTGTTTTGTTCCTCCACACACATTGTACTTGATTTGCATAACATGAGCTCTATACCCGAGTTTCGTCCCTTTAAGTGGAAGTAAAGTACCTATGCTTCGTGTGGCAATAGCCTCCGCATAAGCTAGCGAAACACTTTCAGTGTATCAGATTACCTACGCTTCGTGTGGCAATAGCCTCCGCATAAGCCGGGGAAATGAACTCTAACGAATTTAACCCATTTTTATGGGGGTGTCTTACTAGCCTTCACCGGCGATAGTAAGGAACAATTCGGGGCCTTTTAGAACTTTGTTCACCTACATATAGTGAACCATAGAGCCAACATAGGCGAAGGTCTGTCGAATTTTTGATAGACATACCGGAGTTAGGAACACATGGAGGGATACTTCTAACCTTTTATTACCTATTTTACATCTCAAATAAGTTTTGTAGACCGGGAAAAGATGAATGTACATCGCCCGCAATAAGTTTAATACCCCGCCCCGAAGGCATCGTGATGCCTAAGTGAGTTGATACCGTTGGGGCAAGTGTTCATCAACTTTTTGAAATTGAAAATACAAACATTCTTTTTCAAACATTTTTGCATTTTGCACATTTCATGCATGTTTGAGTAGAGCATGTACATTTATGGTTGTATTGTTGATCTCATTTTTTGCAATAAACGATGGTGATAATAATCTCATTTGATGATTTCATAAAACCGATAGTGTTACATGAACATTTGGATATTGTACCATAGTAGGATCTACTACCCCGAAATTCTTTTGAAAATAATATATTTGGTTTTTCATAGAGAAAAAATGTTTAAAAAAATCATAGATTAAATTTAGAGGCAAATCTTGCATAATGAGATTTTTGAATAATCAAGATTTAGGTCCCACCAATGTCGTGTAATCATTTTTTAATTTCTTTGTATATGCCTTTGTGTTAATTCATTTATTCTTTACATGTATCATTTTGACATCATGTTACAGTCATAGCATGCATGGTCATTCGTTGTAGAATACATTTATGACATGCATGGTCATTATTTGTATATACCTGTGTATCAATTTATTCATTCTTTACATGAATCATGTTGGCATCAGGTTGCATTCATGCATTCATAGTCAGTATGATTTTTTTGTATATATCCATGCATTAATTTTCTTATTCTTTACATGCATCAGGTTGGCATCAGGTTACATTCATGCATTCATAGTCAGCATGATTTTTCTGTATATATCCATGCATTAATTTGCTTATTCTTTACATGTACCATGTCAGCATCAGGCCGCATTCATGACAAACATAGTTAGCATGATTTCTCTATATATATTCATGCATTAATTTGATTACTCTTTACATGCATTGATTTGTTTTTATAAATCATGTTAACATCGGGTTGCATTCATGGCATACATAGTCATCATGATATGTTCATGCATTAATCTGTTATATTAACATCGGGATGCATTCATGACACACATGGTCGGCATGATTTTCTTTGTATATACTCTGTGTCAATCATTTATTGTTTACATGCATCATAATTGACATCGTGTTGCATTCATAGTGTATAGGATCATTCATTCGAAAATACACTGAAATATACATGGTCATTCATTGCATATATCCATGCGTTGATTTGTTTATTCTCTGCTTGCATCATGTTGGCATCGTGATTGCATTTATTACATACATGGTCAGCATGTCTCCACTGTATATGTCCGAACATCACATTGTTTATGTTTCACGGGCATCAAATTGCATTCATGGCTCATTTATCACGATACGCATTTGAAGGGAAAAAATGGAAGTTGGCTTGGCTTTAGGAGTCTTTCAAAGAATTTCCATTTCAAATCAGAGGTATAAGAAGTACTGAGTACCTTTTCAATAACAGGCTAGAGCTATGGAGAATGAACAAGTTGCCTGAATGGAAAGAATGGAAAGGGCACAGGAAGAATTGCTAGAAAAGTTGGCAAAATCTGAAGAAGAATCTAGAGATCAGATGACTAAATTGATGGAGCTGATGTCCGCCGTAATCAAGGGAAAGGGATACATTGAAAACTTTACCGCCATAGAAGGGTTATAGGCACAAAAGGGTCAGAGTGAGGTCATGATGTTGGATGGCCAGAACACAGTTTACCCCAGCAACACCCTGATGACCCAGCTGAACAAGAAAAGTTGAAAATGGTTGAGTCAAATATGGCTGAGTTGACAGATTCTCGAGGAAAATATGAGTTGTTAGATGAAAGGCTCTGAGCAGTAGAAAATACAGATGTATTCGGGAGTGTGGATATGAAAGAACGATGTTTGGTCCTTGATTTAGTCATTCCTCCTAAACTCAAGATCCCTGACTTTGTGAAATATGACGAGACGACTAATTCGTCAACCCACATCACTATGTTCTACCGAAAGATGACGAGTCATATAGATAATGATAAGCTTTTGATCCACTGTTTTCAAGATAGCCTCAGCGGGTCCGCAATTAGGTGGTATAATCAGTTGAGTAAGGATCAGATTCGCTCTTGGAATGATTTGGCTAGGGCTTTTCTAAACCAATACAAGCATATAACCGATATGGTGCCTGACCGTCTCACCTTTAAAATATGGAGAAAAAGTTCACTGAGAGCTTCAAAGAGTATGCTCAGAGGTGGAGGAACATGACCACTCAAGTACAGCCGCCCCTGACTCAGAAGGAAACCAATGTCGTTTTTGTGAATACACTGCAGGCCTTATACTATGATAGACTTGTCGGCAACACCACGAAGAATTTTTCGAACATGGTAATATCCGGGGAAATGATTGAAAATGCTATCAAGGCTGGGAAACTCGAAGGAGGTAAAACATTTAATGTAGAGAGAAATAGGATGCCCAAAAAGAAAAAAGAAGATGTCCAAGCTATGGGAGACTTTGCCCCATATATTCCGGCTAATTCATACCAGCCACCTTGTCCTTCTATGAACTATGTATCCCAGGGTTCATACTTATACCCTATAGCCTATCAGAATCCAGTAAATTTTCAACCTTTTGTCATCCAGAGAAAACCAAAGAATATTCGAAAAAGAGATCAGTTTGAACCACTCCCTATGTCTTACTCTGAACTATTTCCCCAGATGGTCGAAGACAAACTCCTCAATAAAGTTCCAGTGGAGCCTATCCAACCCCTATATCTGAGTTGGTATGACGAGAATGCATATTGTGATTATCATTATGGGATTCGGGGACATTCCATAGGAAATTGCTTATGTCTGAAATGGAAGGTTCAAGCACTCATCAATAAAGGACAATTAGATGTGGCTAAGAAACAAAGGTCAGACAGCGTGGATAATCTACTTAATGGGAATGATGAGACCATTGTGGATGTCATGATGGGGGAAGAAGATGGAAAGGTCGAAAAGAGTACCGAGGAATAGCTAGTTTGAAATAGGGAGAACATGTCAAGGGGGAGTTTTTTATGCATGTAGTTTCATACCTCATGAGAACACTTGTCTTATGTTAACATCCATATGAAATAAATGAATTTTTGAATGTTTTTATGGTTGTTGTGTTTTAACAGTAATTTGAATGTGCAAAAACAAGCATTAAGGAAGTTCTAATAATGGATAGTCTCGAGAATATTGATGATCATCGTTAGAAATGACCCAATACCTTCTCTCTTTTGGGGATTCTATATGTCTAAATCCTTGAAACTGAGACCACTTGGAAAACCTAATGCTTCAAAAAATATGAATGATTAAACTTCATAAAAACCATTGTCATTGCAGAATAAGCAAAGATGTAAATCCTAGTCTAGGCTTTGAACAAAGGAACGAACTTTTTGAAATTTTTTCGAATTCATTGAAATTCAAACAAATGAGACATTCTTTCAAGAATCTAGATTTTGGTAATTCGATGTGTGTCAAAATTTTGCCAAAACCATTCATGACCTTTTCTAATGACCATAAAACATCAATTGCCTAAACATCACTTCATGATTGATACCTCGGGGCATAATGATCAAACCAGATTATCCCATGTCCTAGAGAAAACTTGTTTTTGGGTAATATTTTCCTTGGCACTTCAAACAAACCCAAGATTGAAACTCAGCATTTTCAGTGTAAAACTAGACTTGCGATGTTCCTCACAATGATACAAATCCTCATGGTTAATCAAATTGGAGCATCATATGTGGAAATGATGGATACATGATGAAAAAGGGTGGAACTAACGCAAGAATCAGTGGGGCATGCGACAAAAAAAAAAAAAAAGCAAAAAAAAAAGAAAAAGAAAAATTGTGTTATCATCCATATGAGAATTCGGATGATTCCAAAGTGCAAAATGAAACTTTGATTATCTATTTCCCCTGGAGATTGCTTTTCAATAAGAATATTCGTGCTTGATATGATAAATGGCCATCTTTCATATCCCTCTCACAAAGAGAAAATTATCCATAGTTACCCCTTTTGAGCTTAAGGAATTCTTTTTCTTTAAACCCTGATCAAGGATCACCCTCTACACTGGGGGGAAAATGTGAGAAAATATATTCTCAAAGATCACGGAAAAATAAGTCCTAGCTAAAAAACAGATACAAAACAAATAGAGCCCCGAATAAATACGGGCTCACTCTGTCGAAGAAAAAGGAAAAGATGGCGAAATGGAAGCCAGGAACAAAACAAAAGAAAAAAAGTGTGAAAAAAGTATGGCAAATGAAAGCTAAAAAAAAGAAAGAAAAGCGCAAAGTAAAAAGAAAAAGAAAAGTCCAAAAGGGACAAATGCTTCAAAAGGGAATTCTCCTCAAGAAATGATCCTTGATCTAATTACCCTCAAAAACATATTTTGGGCCTATTTATCCTTTCTTTCTGAACCCCGAGCCACGACCTACATTACGTGCTTTAAAAGTCCATTTTGATCAAGCATGAATATTTAACTTGAAGGGGCTTTCCTCAGATTTTGTCCCATCTCATCGAATTATCATTTCACTAAGGAAGAATTTATAATTCTCAAGTGCATGGTAAAACAATAAAAAAAAAGGAGAAGAAAAAATAGGAAAGAATGAGATTCTAGGGCGAAAACCAAAAAATGAGCAGTTTAGAGTAAAATGGGAATTTTTGATGCCATCTATGATAGTGCCGATACCATAAAAGAAAAGGTTATCTTGAAGAAGTGGTCATTGAGGAACATCTAGGAATTCCTGAACCTCCTAAATTGTCAACTCTGATTTGGAGGATTGATTTCAAAAACTAAAACTTTTTTTTCCTCCAAGATTAAACTTTCCAGTTTAATCATCCTAGCCAATCTTGACGCTTGTTAAAATGCCTTGATAAGGAAACTAAAAGAATGTTGAATTTGTTTGGTTCTCAACGAATTCATGATTTATAAAACCTGTTTCATTTGTGAGCCTAGATGGGACATATATTTTTGTTGTGAAGTTTTTTTCGATCAAAAAAAATTATGTTGTATCAAGCCTTGTAAATTCAAGTTGAAAAACCCAATTGACATTTAGAAAATTTCTAATAGTGATTATCAGTCTTCAGATGTTTTCATTAGATGAGCAATTTTTTTTTTTCAGAATGTGAAAACAAGTAAAAATATTTTTGAAACAACCACTTTTTATGTTGACATGAGACAAGGAATTTTCTAACACAAAGGTATGGAACTACTATGGTTAACCTTGACTTCCAAATATGAGAATAAGAAATAGAACTCGGCAAGCAGATTTTTATCAATAAGACTTTGAAAATTGTCGGGGCAAAGAGAATAGCCGAAGATTGAAAAATCAATTGAGGATATACTCTGATTTGAAGGGGGAAAATGAATTAGAGAGGCTAAGCCAAAGTCTAGAAAAAACGATCGGGGGCATTTGCATTAATCATGAGCATTCATCTCTTTATTGAGCTTTACATCTTCATATGCATCAAGAAGCATTTGCATCAATCCAAGACATTTGCATTTGCACAATGAAGCATTTGCATATTATTCTCTATCATTCCAATAAGCATTTGCATCAATCCAAGACATTTGAATTTACACCATGAAGCATTTGCTTCCTCTCTCAAATCCTCGAGGTTAATATCTAGGTCATTTCAATTTATGGTTTCATCTAGATCTTTTTAAATTTTCTGGTTTCACCCATGCCTTTTTATTCTCTGGTTTCATCCAGATCTTTTTCAATTTTTTGGTTTCACCCATGCCTTTTTATTCTCTGGTTTCAACCAGATCTTTTTTAATTTTTCGGTTTCACCTAGGCCTTTTTAATCTCTGGTTTCATCCAGATCTTTTTCAATTTTTTGGTTTCACCCATGCCTTTTTATTCTCTGGTTTCATCTAGATCTTTTTCAATTTTCTGGTTTCACCCATGCCTTTTTAATATATGGTTTCATCCAGATCTTTTTCAATTTTCTAGTTTCACCCATGCCTTATTAGTCTCTGGTTTCATCCAGATCTTTTTCAATTTTCTAGTGTCACCCATGTCTTTTTATTCTCTGGTTTCATCCAGATCTTTTTCAATTTTCTGGTTTCACCATGCCTTTTTATTCTCTGGTTTCATCCAAATATTTTTCAATGTTTTGGTTTCACCTCTGCCTTTTTAATCTCCGATTTCATCCAGATCTTTCTCAATTTTTCGGTTTCACCCATGCCTTATTAATCTCTGGTTTCATCCAGATATTTTTCAATTTTCTTGTTCCACCCATGCCTTTTTAATCTCTGGTTTCATTCAGATCTTTTTCAAATTTCTGGTTTCACCCATGCCTTTTTATTGTCTGGTTTCATCCAGATCTTTTTCAATTTTCTGGTTTCACCCATGCCTTTTTAAATCGCTAGTTTCATCCAGATCTTTTTCAATTTTTTGGTTTCACCTATGCCTTTTTATTCTCTGGTTTCAACCAGATGTTTTTCAATTTTCTGGTTTCACCCAGGCCTTTTTAATCTCTGGTTTCATCCAGATCTTTTTCAATTTTCTGGTTTCACCCATGCCTTTTTATTCTCTGGTTTCATCTAGATCTTTTTCAATTTTTGGTTTCACCCATGCCTTTTTAATATCTGGTTTCATCCAGATCTTTTTCAATTTTCTAGTTCCACCCATGCCTTTTTAATCTCTGGTTTCATCCAGATCTTTTTCAATTTTCTGGTTTCAGCCATGCCTTTTTAAATCTCTGGTTTCGTCCAGATCTTTTTCAATTTTCTGTTTTCACCCATGCCTTATTAATCAATGGTTTCATCCAGATCTTTTTTCAATTTTCTGGTTTCACCCATACCTTTTTAATCTCTAGTTTCATCTAGATCTTTTTCAATTTTCTGATTTCACCCATGCTTTTTTAATATCTTGTTTCATCCAGATTTTCTCAATTTTCTGGTTTCACCCATGTTATCTCAATTTTCTGGTTTCACCCATGTTATCTCAATTTTATGGTTTCATCCAGATCTTCCTCAAATTTTCGGTTTTACCCATGTTATCTAAATTTTCTAGTTTCACCCATGTTATCTCAATTTTCTGGTTTCATCCAAATCTTTCTCAATTTTTCGATTTTACCCATGTTATTTCAATTTTCTGGTTTCATCTAGATCTTTCTCAATTTTTTGGTTTTACCTATGTCATTTCAATCTCTGGCTTCATCCAGATCTTCCTCAATTTTCGGTTTCACCCATGCAGTAAGGTTAGCACAAGATAGGTTAAGATCCCGAGACCATCGTTGAGGTCTTTTCTTCTCTTGCAAATCGAACTCATTTCCTTAAGACGGGTCGAGCCTTGATTAGTCAGGGAACTTAATTTTAGGACAAAATCTTCAATTTACAGCTTTTTCAAAAAAATAAAAAATGAATGAAAAAATGATAAAAAGAAAAAATAGAAAAAATGAAAACCCCATTTTCCTTTCCTTCACATGTGATTTCACTAACCGGACAAAATTAGTATTTGTTTATCTTTGCCTGATTCCTGATTCTCAGCAATAGCCAAAGAAGGGCAGCTGTAGACACCCAATTTTGTCCGGACCACTAAATCAGGTAATTTTCTTCCTGAAATGATGTTTTAGAATGCAAAAAGTTTTTTTCTCATCTTACAGGTGGTATTTCGAGACTTAATTTTAAAAGGCAAGAATAAAAAACCAATCTTAAATAAGTCAACCCTGAAAAAGTCAACTCCAAAAAGTCAACTACTAAAAAAAGTCAACCCATTTTCAAAATCAAGATTCAAAGTTCAATTGAACAATGGTGAAAGAATTTTGATAATCCAAGGTCTACAGTGAAAGATATGGAGTCCGGAAGATGGTTTACGGAGATTCAGTAGAAGTGAAACTCTATTTCGAAAAATTTAAGGAAAAGTACTTAAACGATCAAATTGGTCAAAATTAGAGGTTCCAAATGAAAGATAATCAATGACTACGGGTAAAGAAGAGGCCGCCTAAAAGCAAAACTGAAGGAAAAGTCAACTTGGAAGAAAATCGAGAATTAGGGTTTTTGGTGGATTTTGGTGAAATTGGGGAAATTGTAGAAATGGCTCGATTAGCTAAAACTAAAGCCCCTAATTGATGATGAGTGATTAAACAAGGATAGACCAAGGCTCAGTTTGAAGTAATTCCGAGAAAAGAGCCGATTGGAGGAAAAACGAGGAAAAACCCGATACTAAAAAAAAGGAAAAATCAAATCGGAAGGGAATTTGATTGTAAAAATTGGGCATTTTCAGACCAACTCCAATTCAATATATGACAAAGGCACAAAAAAAAATCTAAAAATCAGGCTTGTTTTGAGTAAAATCGGGCTTCGGAGCTAAGAGGGAAAACTTGGAAAATTCGAGAAAAATAGCAAATGAGCTCCAAAAATTATGAAAACTTCCAAATCTCACTTTTAAATTATTTGGAAGAGATTGGCAAAAGAAAACCTGGATTCAGAGTTTGTTTGCAAAATGGCAAATTTCGGGCGCACTAAGCTGAAATTCAAGCAAATAAATCCCGAAAAAATAGCAAATGAGCTCCAAAAATTATGAAAACTTCTAGATCTCACTTTTAAATTATTTGGAAGATATTGATGAAGAAAAATCTGGATTCGGAGCTCGTTTAAAAATGGTAAAAATTTGGTTGCACTAAAGGGTAATTTTGGAAGAAAAATCTGAAAAATAGCAAATGGGCTCGAAAAATTATGAAAACTTCCAAAATTCGATTTTTTATTATTTAGGAAGTTTTGAAAAAAGAAAATTTAGATTTGGAGTCCGTTTTCTATTCAATTAGGTTCGGGGGCTAAAAACATCATTTTATCGAAGAAATCGAAGAGGGCTTTTCTTACAATGGAGATTGGGCTGGATTTTAAAATGTCAATCAGCCAAGCCCATGTCGAAAATTGGTTTTGCTTAGCCATTGCATCCAAGGGCCAAGAGTGGATAGGAAGGTAGTTATTTTTTTGATCAAGCCTTTGAAATTGTAACACATGGACCAATACATGGAGAGGGATGATGTCATATTTATGACATCATGTTCATGACATCATATTAGTTAGGGGCTGATTAGATCTAAGGATGAGAATTTTACATAGAAAGCATCTTGGATTAAAGGCCATTGGATAAATTGGTTACAAAAATGACAACTTTCCTACACACTACTATAAGCATTCGGCCAAGTCAGTTTGAAGGGGGAATTCAGATTTTTTTAGAGGCTTTGGGGGCTGAAGAAGGGCAGTAGCTAGGGAGAAAAGAAAATAAAGATGAAAAGAGGGAAAAAAGAAAGGTTTTGCTTACTACTTCTTGATTTGGAAAGCTAGAGCAAGGTAGCTATGTTCTTTCATGGTTTTCTAATACTTTGTTGACATGATTTTGCTATTTTGATTGTCATTTTATTTTTTTTATGAAATAAACTTGTTTTTTAAAATAAGTGATAAGGAGTTTCGACTTTGTATTTTGAAAAAATAAGAAAGCAAGTTTTCCTCCATTTTTCCATCATGGCCGAATGGTGCTTCTTTTTAAGATAATGTTGTTTATTTTTGATTTTGTTCATGAGATCTGTTGTGGTAGAATAGCTTACTTTTTTGCTTTGCGTGTGCATTTTCATATTGTTTAGTTAATAGGCTTGCATTTCCATGCCATAAAATTATGTATTTTGATTTAGGTTGCCATGTTTTTATGTTATTGTCTAGCTAGGATTTCACTATATAGGATTAGTGACCATTCGATTTCCACTATGTTCCTTGCCTTGTGTGTGCATTTTCATTTTGTTTTGGTACCATGCTTTGCATTATTATGCCATGAGATTGTGTATTGGTTGCTGTTTGTTCATGCATTAGTATTAGGTTTATTTGGTCATTATATGTTCATGATACTTTCATACATTCTCATGACATTTTAGGTGTAGGCCATTTTTGTATTGCCATGCATATTAGGTCCTAGATCATATTGGTATTGCCATGCATTGTTATGCTATTTAGGTCTTAGGTCACATTGATATTGCCATGTATTTTCATGTTCATTAAGTCTAGGTCACATTTGCATTATCATGCATCTCATGCATATTAGGTCTAGGAAGCATTTATTGCCATGCAAACTCATGCTAGGCATTAGGTCATTTTGGATTGCCATGCATTTTCTATGTCATTTAGGCCTTAGATCATACATTTCATACATTAAACTTGCTGTTTGTTCATGCATATCATATCATACCACTTGATTTTTGACTTAAGCCAATCAATGCTTTAAAGTCAAGCTCACATGAGCATGCTTGTGGAAAATTGAGAAGTTGTCAAGTTGATTTTTCTACCTTTGTGATTTTTTTTTTACTTAGCCAATTTTTGTCCAAATTTTTAGAAATTTTAGCTAATATTTGTAAGTTCTTATAAGAGTCTCTAATAATTTTACTTTGATTTTTGAATGATTTTATCAGTGGCTTAAAAATGATTTTTGGCAAAACAGTTTTTCACCCAGTGTTCGGACTTTCGTGATTTTTCTGGTGGGTTATCCTTAGTAAAACATTAAGCCAATTTTTCCCATATAGTTTACATGTTCTAAGTCTCCCATATTTTTTTATATTTTTTTTTGAAATTTTAAAAATAGATTAAAAAATCACGCTTAAAAACTAGACAGTAGAGTAAGATTTGAATTCAAGGGAAAAGTAATTTTTTACTTTGGCTAAGGCATTTAGAGGGGGTTGATTAGGAACCTTAGCTACTATCCTATGTTGGTTTCTAAGCCATTTTAAACTTCAAAAACAATTTTATAAAGTTAGGATGGTCAAGTCCGGGTTTTCAAACTTAGGAAAATAATGCCATTTTCAAAAGGGGAATTCGGCCATGGTCTATTTTTCATCCAAAATTTTCAAAATTGTTTTCAACCAATCACAAAGTATTTTTGATTGTAGAAAATTTAATTTGATATCTTTTCCTAAGATAGTTGGATATCTTTTTAGGTATATGGATTTCCTTATTTAAAGGAAAAAATACACTTTCATGCATTGCATTTTCCATGTTCATGCATATTATATGATATATGATTTTTGTTATGAATATTCCTATGGTATTGTTATTATTTTGATTTATATTTTATGGTGTTATATTGTTTGTTATATGGTTTTGAATATTTCATGTTATCTTATGCTTTTTAGTTAGTCACTTATTTTTGCCATATGATTTAGCATTTACTATGTTCATGCATTATTATTTTTATTTTCTTGCATATTTCATGATAATATTATTTTATGTTTCATATCATTTCATGCCACATAGGTTATTCATTTCCTTTAGAATATATTATGTCACATAGATTATTCATTTCATTTAGAATATATTATGTCACATAGGTTATTCATTTCATTTAGAATATATTATGTCACATAGATTATTCATTCCATTTAAAATATATTACGACACTTAGGTTATTCATTTCATTTAGAATATATTAAGATACTTACGTTATATCATTTCATTTAGAATATATTATGTCACCTAGGTTATTCATATCATTTAGATTATACTATATCACACATGTTCATATTCATTTTTTTAAAATATATTTTATAATAAGATAATGATTTTCAATAAAATAAAGATATTCCCGAATTAAAATAATTCATGAGTTCTTTGCCGGGTTTGCTGGGGAGGATATCATCAATTATCATTAATAACGGAATATCTTCTTTAAAACGAGAATGATTCAGAAAATTTTCCAAATAAATAAAAAATTTCTATATTTTGCCGCGTTTATCGGGGAATATAGAAAAATTTTGAAATAATAAATTCCGAATCATTTTCAATTAAAAATGGAATTTGTAGACATCTAATTTTTTCCGGACCACTAAATCAGGTACGTTTTCTTCCTAAAGTGATGTTTCAAAATGCAAAAAGCCTTTTCTCATTCTGCAGGTGGTACTCCTAGACTTAGTTTAAGAAAGCAGGCATAAAAAGTCAATCTTGAAAAAGTCAACCTCGAAAAAGTCAACTCCTAAAAGTCAAGTACTTAAGAGTCAATCCACTTTCAAAATCAAGATTCAAAGTTCAATTGAAAAATGGTGAAAGAATTTTGATAATCCGAGATCTACAATGAAAGATATGGAGTTCGGAAGTCGGGTTACGGAAATTTAGTGGAAAGGAAACCCTAGTTCGGAAAATTTGGAGAAAAGTGCTCAAACGATCAAATTGGTCGAAATTCGAGGTTCCAAATGAAATATAATCAATGACTACGGGTAAGGGAGAAGCCATTTGGAGGCAAAACTGAAGGAAAAGTCAATTTAGAAGAAAACCGAGAATTAGGGTTTTTGGTGGATTTTGGTGAAATTGGGAAAAATTACAGAAATGACCCAATTCGGTAAAACTAAAGCCCCTAATTGATGAGGAGTGATTAAACAAGGATAGCCCAAGGCTCAGTTCGAAGTAATTCCGAGAAAGAGCCAATTGGAGGAAAAACGAAAAAACGAGGAAATTCTCGAAATTGAAGGAAAAGGAAAAAATCAAATCGGAAGGGAGTTTGATCGTAAAAATTGGACATTTTTGGACCAACTCCAATTTAATATATGACAAAGGCACAGAAAAATAAAATCCGAAAATCGAACTTGTTTTGAGCAAAACCGGGCTTTGGAGACAAAATGGCAAACTTGGAAAATTTGAGAAAAATAGCAAACGAGCTCCAAAAATTACTAAAACTTCCAGATGTCATTCTTAAATCATTTGGAAGAGATTGGCAAAGAAAAATCCGAATTCGATGTTCGTTTGCAAAATGGCAAATCTTGGGCCCACTATGGTGAAATTCAAGAAGATAAATCCCGAAAAAATAGCAAATGAGCTCCAAAAATTCTAAAAATTTCCATATCTCATTTTAAAATTATTTGGAAGAGATTGGAGAAAAAAAATCCAGATTCGGAGTTCGTTTGCAGAATGGCAAATCTCGAGCCCACTAGCTGAAATTCAAGCAGATAAATCTCGAAAAAATAGCAAATGAGCTCCAAAAATTATGAAAACTTCCAGATCTCACTTTTAAATTATTTGGAAGATATTGGTGAATTAAAATATGGATTCGGAGCTTGTTTAAAAAATGGTAAGAGTTCGGGTGCATTAAGGGGCAATTTTCGAAGAAAAATCCAAAAAAATAGCAAATGGGCTCGAAAATTTATGAAAACTTTCAGAATTCAATTTTTTATTATTTTGGAAGTTTTGAAAAAAGAAAATTTGGATTTGGAGTCCGTTTGCTATTTAATTAGGTTCGGGGGCCAAAAATGTCATTTTATCGAAAAAACCGAAGAGGGCTTTTCTTGCAATAAAGATTGGGCTGGATTTTAAAATGTCAATCAGCCAAGCCCATGTGGGAGAGTGATTTTGTTGAGCCATTACATCCAAGGGCCAAGAGTGGTTGGGAAGGTAGTTATTTTTCTTAATCAAGCTTTTGCAATTGTGACACATGGACCAATGCATGAAAAGGGATGATATCATATTTATGACATCATATTCATGACATCATATTCATGACATCATATTAGTTAGGGACTGATTTAATCTAAGGGTGGGAATTTTACATAGAAAGCATCTTGGATTAAAGGCCATTGGATCAAAAATTGATTAAGAAAAATGACAACTTTCCTACACACTATGAGAGGCATTCGGCCAAGTCAATTTGAAAAGGGGGGAATTCAAATTTTTTAGAGGCTTTGGGGGTTGAACAAGGGTAGTATCTAGGGAGAAAAAGAAAAGAAAAAGAAAGGAGGAAAAAGAGAGAAAAAAGAAAGGTTTTGCTTACTACTTCTGGATTTGGAAATCTAGAGCAAGGTAGCTATGCTCTTTCATGGTTTTCTCATACTTTGTTGATATGATTTTGCTATTTTGATTGTTATTTTATTTTCTTTTATGAAATAAACTTCTTTTTTAAAATAAGTTCTAAAGAGCTTCTACTCTTGTTTTTAAAAGAAATCAAGAAAGCAAATTTTCCTACATTTTTCTCTACATAGCCGAGTGATGTTCTTTTTAAAGATGATTTTGTGTTTGATTTTGTTCATGTGATTTATTGTGGTAGGTTAGCTTACTTGTGGTAGGTTAGCTTACTTGTGTTACATTAGCCTAATTGTGGTAGGTTAGCTTGATTGTGGTAGTTTAGTTCTAGACTATGCCATGTGTTTATGATATTGCCATGCTTAGGATTTCACCATTTAGGTCTATGGTCCATTCGGCTAGCTCATCCTTTCTTGTATTGCGTGTGCATTTTCATCATTTTAGTTGACTATGCTTGCATTTCCATGCCATAATATTGTGTATTTTGATTTAGGTTGCCATGTTTTTGTGTTATTGTCTAGCTAGGATTTCACTATATAGGATTAGTGACCATTCGGTTTCCACTATGTTCCTTGCCTTGTGTGTGCATTTTCATTTGTTTTGGTACCATGCTTTGCATTATTATGCCATGAGATTGTGTATTGCTTGCTGTTTGTTCATGCATTAGTATTAGGTTTATTTGGTCATTATATGTTCATGATACTTTCATACATTCTCATGATATTTTAGGTGTAGGCCATTTTTGTATTGCCATGCATATTAGGTCCTAGATCATATTGGTATTGCCATGCATTGCTATGCTATTTAGGTCTTAGGTCACATTGATATTGCCATGCATTTTCATGGTCATTAAGTCTAGGTCACATTTGCATTATCATGCATCTCATGCATATTAGGTCTAGGAAGCATTTATTGCCATGCAAACTCATGCTAGGCATTAGGTCATTTTGGATTGCCATGCATTTTCTATGTCATTTAGGCCTTAGATCATACATTTCATACATTAAACTTGTTGTTTGTTCATGCATATCATATCATACCACTTTATTTTTGACTTAAGCCAATCAATGCTTTAAAGTCAAGCTCACATGAGCATTGTCGCAACCTAAAAAATAACAAGTCTCATCGTAAGACTTTATTATTCGTTAAGCGTGACTTAAAAAAAATCGAGGAAAAGTCAACTTAATTCCTCTAGAAAAATAAAGGTTTTAAATATGTCCTTGAAGAAGACATGGAGTCGCCACCAATCTTTTTTAGCTAGGTCTGATCGGCCACCTATTAAAACCGATTTCATAAAATATTTTAAAAATTAATTAAAACATTTTAAAAACCAATTTCAAGTCTGCGTTTTAAACCAGAGAAATCAAAGAAACGGGTTCGGGACTCGATTACGTATGGGGAAGGATTAGCACCCCCAAAACGCCCGTATAAAATGGTACCTTATTAATCGTGTATTATCTCAAATCTCGGTGTAAAGTTGGTTTTAAATTTAGTATTTCAAGGTAATTCCCAATTTAAAGAAAAATAATTCCATTTTTAATTGAAAATGATCCGGAATTTATAAATTCAAAATTTTCCTATATTCCCCAACAAACGCGACAAAATATAGAAATTTTTATTAGTTTTGGAAAACTTTCCGAATCATTCTCTTTTTAAAGAAGATATTCCGTTATTAATGATAATTGATGATATCCTCCCCAGCAAACCCGGAAAAGAACTCATGAATTATTTTAACTCGGGAATATCTTTATTTTATTGAAAATCATTACCTTTTTTGAAAACATTTAAAAGAAATGAATATGTATATGCATGACATAAATAAAATGACATAGCAAAATCTAAATAATATAATGCACCCTAAATGATATGATATGATTTAAATGTCTTAGCATATTCTAAATGAAATGAAATGACGTAGGTTATATGACATATTCTAAAGGAACTGAAATGACCTAGGTAACATAATATATTCTATATGAAATGTAATATCCTAAGTCATATGATATATTCTAAATGAAATAAAATATCCTAAATGACATAATATATATCCTAAATGAAATGACCTAGGTAACATAATATATTCTACATGAAATGACCTAGGTAACATAATATATTCTATATGAAATGAAATAATTTGAATGACATGGCAAATATGAATGATATACCATATAATTTAAATGACATAGAATATAAAATAATGCTATCATATAATATGCATGGAAATAAAAATGAAAATAATAATGCATGAACATAGTATATGCTAAATAATATAACAAAAAATAATTAAATAAAAAGCATAGGATATCATGAAATATTCCAAATCATATAATAAACAATATAACAATATCATAGAAATTATCATAGCAAAAATCACATATTATATAAAATGCATGAATATGGAAAATGCAATGCATGAAAATATATATTTTCCTTTAATTAAGGAAATCCGTATATCTAAAAAGATGTCTGGCTACCTTAGGAAAATATGTCAAATTAAATATTCTAAAACCAAAATACTTTGTGATTGTTTGAAAACAATTTGGAAAAGCTTAGATTACAAATAAAAAAAAACTGGGCTAAACCTTTTTTAAATGGCTCTAATTTCCTAAGTTTAAAATCCTGGACTTGACCACCCTTAACCCGAGACTTAAAAAAATCATTTATAGAGTTTAACAAGGCTTAGAAACTACTCTAAGTCAGTATCTAAACTTCCTAATCAGCCCCCTCTAAGTAACCTAACCAAAACAGAAAAATGATTTTCCTTTAAATTCAATTCTGACTCCGTTGCCCAGTTTTAAGCCACGATTTTTTAACCTATTTTTAAAAATTCAAAAAAATCTAAAATAAATACTGGAGACTCAGAACATGTAAAAATACAAGGGAAAAATAAGCTCAATTTTATGATTAAATATGAATGCCCAGAAAAATCGGAAAAGTAAGAGTGCTGGGTGAAAAAAACTGTTTTGCCAAAACACATTTTTTGCCTTTGTTAAAATCATTTAAAAATCAAAGTAAAAATATTTTAAACTCACAAAATGACTCACAAACATTAGCTAAGACTTTTCAAAAGTTAGACAAAAATTGGCTAAGTAAAAAAATCACAAAGGTAGAATAATCAATTTGACCAACCTTAATTTTCCACAAGTGTGCTCAAGAGAGCATGACTTTGAACCATTAATTGGCTTAAGTCATTAGTCAAGTGGCATTAACATGAAATGCATGAAAAAATACAGCAAATATGATGCATGAAATGCATGAGTTTAAACCTAAATGTCATGAAAAAATGCATGGCATCCTTATAGTAACCTAGACCTAAATGAACTTGCATGGCATTTAACGTAACCTAGGTCTAAAATGCATGAACATGCATGGCAAGATAAACCTAACCTAACATCTAAAATATGCATGGCAATAACACAAACACAAGGCATGCTGAAACCAAAAACTCAACCAAATATCATGCAAATGCCAACCTATCAACTAACATAGCAAAAAATGCACACATAATGCTAGAATACATGGAGTGGCCGAATGACCTATGATTCCACACAAGCATGGCATTTTCACAAACACTTGATATACTAACATGCAAAATTAAAATATAACACTCAAATCATGCAAACACAAAGTAGAGATACTAACAAGCATTTTCACAAACACTTGATATACTAATCTGCTCAACTAAAATATAACACTCAAATTATGCAAACACAAAAGTAGAGATACTAACAATCATTTTCACAAACACTTGATACTAACATGCTCAACTAAAATATAACACTCAAATCATGTAAACACAAAGTAGAGATATTAAAACTAACAAGCATTTTCACAAACACTTGATATACTAAATATAAAACATCAACAAATTTAAACATTATGAAAACAGAAAATTAAAAATGCAAGAACATGATATTTAACTCATAAATGGCAACAAATAAAACAACCAAATTAAAACATGATTCAAGTATTATGAAGTAGAAGAACACTTAAAGATTCAAGATTAAAGGAAATAACATCAATAACATGATAAATTAAAGCAAAAACAGCAACAATAATAAAGAAAATATAGGCCATTCGGACATTAAAGAAAAATAAGAAAAACATTTGTAAAAATTATTTAAGAAAGAGATGAAGGAAGAACTTAAGAAGAACATTAAAAAAAACACTTATTTAAAAAAGAAAACTCACCAAATAATAATCAAAATAGCAAAAACAAGAATGGAAAATCAAGAAAGTGCAAAAGTTGGTGCTAAAAGCAACCTCAAGAAGCTATATTTCAAGCTTTATCTCTTCAAACTTTCCTTTCCTTTCTTTTCTAAAGTTTTTCTTTTTGCTTTCAACCAAGGAGAGAAAAAACTAAGTAAAACAAGAAGAAATCTGAAAAAATGAAGTGAAGAAAATGAAAATTCTGCCTCCCCCTATAGCCAGCCGAATGGACCCTCTCTCCTCACCTAGGATGTTGTCATTTTGATTCCAACCAATTTCCATCCAAGGGCTAGTGATTCAAGGTGAAAAATCATTAAAATTATCACCCTTAGATTAGCATATCAGCTTTCCATAATTACAGCTGTTCAAGAATAATGTTGACACTCTTCCTCTTCATGCATTGGCCTATGTGGCTTAATCACAATGGCTTGATAACAAAAATCTCTAACTAACTCTTAATTCTTGGTCTTTTGATTGAAAAATCAGAAGATTCCTCCTTCCTTTGGGCCTTGGCAGGCCAGCACTCTCTTTTCCAGCCCAAGTCTGGTTTTTTGAAAGGCCAAAAGAAGCCCTTTTCGGTTACTAGGGTAAAATGACCATTTTGCCCCCCGGATGCAAATAAATGGCAAACGGAATCCAAATTCAAATTTTCCTTTTTTAATACTTTAAAAATAATAAAATATTGAATTTTGGAACTTTTCAAAATTTTCCGAGTCCGTTTGCTATTTATTTGGATTTTTTCTTCCAAAAATGCCCTTTTATGCCCCCACATTTTACCATATTTTAAAAGAGCTCCAAATAAAAATTTTCCTTCACCAATCTATTCCAAATAATTTAAAAATGTGATCTGGAAGTTGTTATAATTTTTGGAACTCATTTGGTATTTTTCGGGATTTATCTTCTTGAATTACTACATAGGGGCTCGGGATTTGGCCATTTTGCAAACGAACTCCGAATCAAGATTTTATTTCTCCAATATCTTCCAAATAATTTAAAAATGATATTTGAAAATTTTTAGAATTTTTGGAGTCTATTTGCTATTTTTTCGGGATTTATCTTCTTGAATTATTACATAGGAGACCCGAGATTTGGCCATTTTCCAAACGAACTCCGAATCAAGATATTCTTTTGCCAATCTCTTCCAAATGATTTAAGAATGAGATTTGCAAATTTTCAGAATTTTCGGAGTCCATTTGCTATTTTTCCCAAAATTTTCAATTTTGCCCTTTTGCCTTCGAAACCCGGTTTTGCTCAAAACAAGTCCGATTTTTAGATTTTCTTCAAGCTGAGCCTTGGGCTATCCCTTTTTAATCATTACTTATCCATTGGGGGCTTTAGTCTTACCAAGTCGGACCAGTTCTGTAATTCTGCCCGATTTCACCGAAACCGACAAAAAACCCTAATTCTCAGTTTTCTCCCGGATTGACTTTTCTTTCATTTTTTCTTTCAAGTGGCTTCTCCATTACCCATTAGTCAGTGCTTATCTTTCATTTGGAACCTTTAATTTTGACAAATTCGATCATTTAAGCATTTTCCCCAAATTTCCCGGATTAGGGTTTCCTTTCTACTAAATCTCCAAATCCTAACTTTCGAACTCCATATCTTTCGATGTAGACCTTGGATTATCAAAATCTTTCGCCATTTTTCAATTGAACTTTAAATCTTGATTTTGAAAGTGGGTTGACTTTTTTAGTAGTTGACTTTCTACGGTTGACTTTTTTGGAGTTGACTTTTTTTCGAGGTTGACTTTTTTCGAGTTTGACTTTTTATGCTCGCCCTCTTAAACTAAGTCTCAGAGTACCACCTGCAGGATGAAAAAAAATCTCTTTACATTCTGAAACATCAATTTTGGATGAAAACATACTTGGTTTAGTGGTCTGGACAAAATTAGGTGTCTACAACTGCCCCTCTTTGGCTATTGCTGAGAATCAGGAATCAGGCAAAGATAAACCAACACTAGTTTTGTACGGTTAGTGAAATCACATGTGAAGGAAAGGGAAAAGGGTTTTTTTTCTTTTCTTCTTCATTTTTTCATTTTTTTCATTTTTTTTTGAGAAATCAGTAAATTGAATATTTTGTCCTTAAATTGAATTCCTGACTAATCAAGTCTCGACTCGTCTTAAGGAAACGAGTTCGATTTGCAAGAGAATTGACAAGGACCTGGATGAAACCAGGGAATTGAAGGCATGGGTGAAACCATAAAATTGAAAAAGATATGGATGAAACCAAGGAAATTGAAGGCATGGGTGAAACCATGAAATTGAAAGAGATCTGGATGAAACCAAGGAAATTGAAAGCATGGGTGAAACCATGAAATTGAAAAGGATCTGGATGAAACCAAGGAAATTGAAGACATGGATGAAACCATGAAATTGAAAGAAATCTGGATGAAACCAAGGAAATTGAAAGCATGGGTGAAACCATGAAATTGAAAAAAGATCTGGATGAAACCAAGGGAATTGAAGGCATGGATGAAACCATGAAATTGAAAAGGATCTGGATGAAACCAAGGAAATTGAAGGCATGGATGAAACCATGAAATTGAAAAGGATCTGGATGAAACCAAGGAAATTGAAGGCATGGATAAAACCATGAAATTGAAAAGGATCTGGATGAAACCAAGGAAATTGAAGGCATGGATGAAACCATGAAATTGAAAAGGATCTGGATGAAACCAAGGAAATTGAAGGCATGGATGAAACCACGAAATTGAAAGTGATCTGGATGAAACCAATGAAATTGAAGGCATGCGAATGCTTCATGGTGTAAATGCAAATATCTTGGATTGATGCAAATGTTTCTAAATGCAGATACAAATGTCCCTACGAATCATATTCATGTGAGTGGTTCATGAATGGTGTAATTGCAGCTACAATGAAGATGCAATGATCCTAGAAATGATACACTTGCTTGAGATGATGCGAATGTAAATGCTCATGGAATAGTGCAAATACGAATACTCATGAATTATGCAAATGCTTGCTGACACGGTGTAGATGCGAAGTTTAATAAATAGATGAATACTCATGAGTGATGCAGATGCCCCTGATCACTTTTCTAGAATTGGACTCAGCCTTTCCAATTCACTTTTCCTCTTCAAATCAGAGTATATCTTCAATTAATTTTTCAATCTTTGGCTATTCTCTTTGCCCCAACAATTTTCAAACTCTTACTGACAGGAGTCTGCTTGCTGAGTTTTATTTCTTCTTCTCATATTTGGAAATCAAGGTTAACCCTAATAGTTCCACACCTTTGAGTTTAGAAAAAAACCTTATCTCATGTTAACATCAAAAATGTGTATTTCAAAAATATTTTTATTTTCCTTTTTTTGAAAAACAATTTTGCTCATCTAATAACAACTTCTGAGCCAAAAACTTTTAACCCCACAGTATGTAATGAACAAATCTTTTGAAGACTGATGATCATGGTTAGAAATTTTCCTAAGTGTCAATTTGGGTTTTTCAAATTGAATTGACAAGGCTTGGTACAACATGATTTTGGTTGTTTTTTCTTCACAACAAAAAATGTATGTCCTTTCTAGGCTCACAAATGGAACAGATTTTATAAATCATGAATTCAATGAGAATCAAACAAATTCAACTTTCTTTTAGTTTCTGTATCAAGGTATTTTGACAAGCGTCAAGATTGGCTGGGATGTTTGAACTGGAAAGTTTAATCTTGGAAGGAAAAAAAAAGTTTCAGTTTTTGAAATCAATCATCCAAATGAGAGTTGAAAATTTGGGAGGTTCTGGAATTCCTAGATGTTCCTCAATGACCACTTCCTCCATTTCACTCTAGACCGCCCATTTTTGGGTTTTCACCTTAGAGTCTCATTCTCTCCAATTTGTTCTTTTTTCTTCTTTTTTCATTGTTTTACCATTCATTTGAGAATTATAAATTCTTCCTTAGTGAAATGATAATTCGATGAGATGGGATAAAATTTGAGGAAAAACTCTTCAAGTTAAATATTCATGCTTGATCAAAATGGACTTTTAAAGCACGTAATGTAGGCCATGGCTCAGGGTTCAGAAAGAAAGGATAAATAGGCCCAAAAATGTGATTAAGGGTAATCAGATCAAGGATCCTTTCTTTGAGGAAGACACTCTTTGAAACATTTATCCCTTTTGGATTTTTCATTCCTTTTGACTTTGCTCTTTTTTTCCTTCCTTTTTGCTTTCATTTGCCATCGCTTTTTCACACACTTTTTTGTGTGTTTTTCTTTTTTTTTTCTTGACTTTCATTTCGCCATCTTTTCCTTTTTCTTTTTCTTTGACAGGGTGAGCCCGTATTCATTCGGCGCTCTATTTGCTTTGTATCTGTCTTTGGGCTAGGACTCATTTCTCAATGATATTTAAAAAAGATCTTTCCTCACATTTGCACTCTAGTGTAGAGGGTGATCCTTGATCAGGGTTTTAAAGAAAAAGGAATTCTTTTGGCTCAAAAGGGGTGACTATGGATAATTTTTTTTGTGCGAAAGGGATATGAAAGATGGCCATTTCTCATGTCAAGCACAAATATTCATATTGAAAAGCAATCCCCAGGGGAAATAGATATTCAGAATTTCATTTTGCACTTTGGAATCATTCGAATTCTCATATGCGTGATATCACAATTTTTCTTCTTTTTTTGCTGTTTCTTTTTCATCGCATGCCCCAATGATTCATGCGTTAGTCCATCCTTTTTTTTTTACCATAAAACCATCATTTCTACATATGATGCCCCAATCTGATTAACCATGAGAATTTGTATCAACGAGGAACATCGCAAGTCTAGGTTTGTACTGAAAAGACTGAATTTCAAATCTGATTTCTTTGAAGAGACAAGGAAAATATGACCCAAAAATGGGTTTTCTCTAGGACAAGGGATAATCTAGTTTAATCATTGTGCCCCAGGGTGTCAATCATGAAGTGATGTTTGGGCAATTAGTGTTTTGTGGTTTGTTGAAAATGACATGAATGGTTTTGGCACAACCTTGACACAGACCAAATTACCATGATCTAAATTCTTGAAAGAAAGTCTCATTTGTTTGAATTTCAAGGAGTTCGAATTTTTTTTGAAAAGTTCATTCCTTTGTTCATAACCTAGACTAGCTGTCTGTCCTTTGTTTCTTCTCCACACCTAACTGTCCTTTATTGATGAGCGCTTGAACCTTCCGCTTCAGACATAAGCAATTTTCTGTGGAATGTCCCCGACTCCCAGAATGATAATCACAATATGCATTCTCGTCATACCAACTTGGATATGGGGGTTGGATAGGCTCCACTAGAACTTTAGTGAGGAGTTGCTCTTCGACCAGCTGGGGCAATAGTTCAGAGTAAGACATGGGGAGTGACTCAAACTGATCTCTTTTTCGGATATTCTCTGATTTCCTTTGATTGACAAAAGGTTGAAAATTTACTGGATTCTGAGAGGCTATTGGGTATAAGTATAAACCCTAGGGTACATAATTCATAGAAGGACAGGGTGGAGGGTATGAAGTAGCCACAATATACGGGGCACAGTCTCCCATGGCTTGGACATCTTTCTCTTTCTTTTTGGGCGACCTGTTTCTCTCTGCATTAAATATTTTACGTCTTTCGAGTTTCCCGGCCTTGATTGCATTTTCAATCATTTCCCCGGAGATTACCATATCCAAAAAATTCTTCGTGGTGTTGCCAACAAGTCTATCGTAGTATGGGGCCTGTAGTGTATTCACAAAAAGGACAGTGGTTTCCTTCTGAGTTAAAGGCGATTGTACTTGGGTGGCCATGTTTCTCCACCTCTGAGCATACTCTTTGAAGCTCTCAATAACCTTTTTCTCCATATTTTGCAAGGTGAGACGGTCAGGTATCATGTCGGTCACATGCTTGTACTGGTTTAGAAAAGCCCTAGTTAACAACTAAGGTTACGTATAATCATGTAATGTTAAATCCCGGAAATTAAGGACAAACTTGGAAATTAGTAAGAAGTTATAAGTGAAGGAAATAAAAGAAGAAAGGATCAAATTGAACAAATTAAAAAGTTTAGGGGCTTAATGGTTATTTATATTTACTAGCCTTCCCCAGCGACAATGAGGAACAATTTGGGGCCTTTAGAACCTAATGCACCCTCATGTAGTGAACCTAGGCAAAACCATGCCAGATTTTTCGTTAGATATCCCAAAGTCAAGAACACTCGAAGGAATATTTCTTACCTTTTTATATTTATTTCGTGCTAATATTATGATGCTTTAACTCTATTTTATTCCCATAATGACTTGTACTGTTTGTTTTTGTTTTTTGTTTTCATTTCATGCATCATGATCATTTAAGGGTATTTACCTTAAGCCGAGTGCCAACCGAAGAAATTTTCATTATAGTCATGGAGCGCCAAGACCTTCTGCTAGTATCGGTTATTAGCAAGACATATCAAGAGGTCATAATTGAGTCCGAGAAGAGTCAGTGTGATAAAGGAGACTGTTTGACAGTTGATTTTGTGTCTGTACTTCCCAAATCAGTTCATCTAGATTTCGTTCGGAATGATTTAGTAGAGTTAGAGGGGATCTAGAGACAGTGGGGAGTTGCGAGAAAGGATGAGTTCACTAGAAAAAAAGGTGACATAGCTCTATTTCTATCGATCAAGATAGATAAGTAGTTGGTCAGGGCATTAGTACAGTTTTGGGATCCTTCAAACCGATGCTTCATATTCAATCGGGAGGATATGGTGCCCACCATCGAGAAGTACTCCACCTTACTTCGCATCGAATCAGCAAATTCGGATAAAATCTATTGGAAAGAGCATAAAACATTAAGTTACCAAAATAAGATTTCCAAGGTGATGGGTATAGAGTTCCCGATTGATTCTCCACACATAAAGAAGAAAGGCTCGAGTGATTGCATCCCATGGGTATTTTTGCAAAATTACCTCAGGAGTCACCCGGAGAATGACCACGTTGTGGATATCTTTGCTTTGACCATCTATGGTTCGGTACTATTCCCGAAGATGGAGGGACATGTCGAAACAGCTGTGGTATATTTCTTTGATCGCTTGGACAAGCAGATCGATCCTTCCCCTGCCATCCTTGCTGAGATGATTAGGTCACTCAGTTATTGTCGAAGAAAAGTTGAGGGATGTTTCAAAGGTTGTGTATAGCTTCTGTATATTTGGATCTAAAGTCATTTACGGGGAAATGATGATGTGCCGCTTCACCTTTACATGAAGACATTCATTCCCCTCAAGGAATTTTACAAGAAAGAATGGCCAAAGAAAGGGGATAAGAAATAGTAGATCATGACTTTCCATCACTTAGCCAGAGAGGATGTAACTTGGAGGGCGCCGTGGATGTCACTTGGGTCGATCTTGTATCGTTGTGGTGAAAAACTATGGGTTCTGCTATTAGGGATTTGGGGAGCTATTAGCTATACACCACTACTAGTACGGAGGCAGTATGGGTCCGAGCAGTTCATCTTGATGACTCATGAGCTCACTTTGATGGAGTTTGCGTATGGTGAGCCTGGATATGTGAAGAAGACACGTTTTTTGCGAATACTACGGGCTCAAGCTTAGACAAAATTATCAATATAGTGCAGCGAAAGTAAACAAAGAACCACCCGAAGTACAACAGGATCTTAGGCTTGCGTTTAGCATAGGTTTATAGCAATTAAAACAATTAAATCACCCATATGATTTAGAAGTTACCTACTTAAGATATCGTAAACTTAAGTTACAGATCTAAGCAGCAAGTTGCTTTCGAGTCCAAGATACACAAAGCTTCAAATCAA
This sequence comes from Fremontodendron californicum, assembly GCA_030761205.1. Lineage (NCBI taxonomy): Eukaryota > Viridiplantae > Streptophyta > Magnoliopsida > Malvales > Malvaceae > Fremontodendron > Fremontodendron californicum. Next base: position 6,972,844 of record JAULJL010000026.1, read on the forward strand.
GCAAGATCACAATAAGCACAGTTTTCCATCTTCTAAAGCTAGTCCACACGAATAGCTGATGGATCATTCTCTAAGGTATGGTGATTCACTTGTGCTAGCAAGTTGATCCTAAGACCACAATCAAAAGATCTACCTTTGATGTTTATCTCTCTAAGCCGATCTCACTCAACAAGGAAGAAAAATGGCAAGAACACACCAAAAGGGAAGAGGATGCGGCAACAAGGAATCTCACAGGGAGGTTGCAATTTGAAATTTTTGCAAGGGAAAAGTTTTCTTCTTCAAACCAACTTTCTCTCAAGAAAAAATTAGAATATCTCAAGTTGAATGAATAATTGGTGTGCGACTACAGCCTGAATATATCTTATGTATTTAGGCGTTAACCCTAACTCCTTTCCCTAAGGGTTGGCTGGCCATGTCTTGCTTCTTGCACACGATTTTCATTAATCCACTTGGACTTAAACAATTTAATTCTAAGATGGATCAATAGGCCCATTATATTATCTACTAGTAATAATGTTCCATCAACCTTAATGCCTTAAGTTGGGCTTTAAAAGACCATGTTATAGAACAATTCTATAACTGACTTATTTAAGAGAAAACTAAATAAGCATGCATCCATATGCCAGCAAAGTAATATGTTTCGAAAACATAAATAAATATCCTCAACATTGGCCCACAATGCCAATAAAAACATCAAATGTTTCTAAATAAATCAAAATAAATATCTTTTTAAACATCCATAAGATCGGCAAGCTTTGATGTAGCATCAAACTCGGTTGCCATCTTCATGGTCCAGCTTCACTGCTCCTTTCCTTTGGTCCCTACAATATGTCATACATATTTAGTACCAAACGTTAGGTATCATATACCAAGAGGAGTGAATCAAATTATACCTGAAGTTGAAACTACTTTCAGCTTCTTTCCCTTGCTAGACTCAAGGTACTCCTTGCAATTGCGCCTCCAATGACCAATTTTCCCACAATGAAAACAAGCTTTATTAGCATTATCCTTATCCTTTCCATCCTTCACATTACCATCATCGGGCTTCAAACTCTTTGAAGCAAGAGGTACATCCCATCTAGTCTTTCTTTTCTTCTTACCCTTTGGTTTAGAAGAAGAAACTAAACACACAGATGTCTTGTCCTTTACAATGGTATGCTCAATCTGTGTGAGCATATTTAGCAACCCAAAAAGGATAGCCTCCAAGTGGTTCATGTTGAAGTTCAACACAAACTACGAATAGCTCTCAGGTAGTGAAGTAAGGATTAGATCAATGCTTAGATCATGATCCATGACCCATCCAATCAGCTCCAAACGGGTAATAGACCCAATCATCTTAAGCACATGAGGCCTCACTGGGCTTTCCTCTGACATCTTTGTTTGGAACAATTCCTTTGAGATGTCAAATCTCTCAATACGGTTCTCCTTAGCGAACAGTTCTCTAAGGTTAAGGATGATATCCTAAGCAATTATGGCCTCATACTGCTTTTGGAGATTGGGTGACATACTAGCCAACATCGCACATGTGGCTTAAAGGAGATCATCTCCATGAACTCTGTAGGCAAGCCTCTCCTCCTCAGTTACATCAGCTGCATGCTCATCTGGAATGGGCTCATCAAGAACATAAGCTTTCTTTTCCTGTGTCAAGACAACTTTGACATTGCGAAACCAGTCAACAAAGTTTGGCCCAGTTAATTTATTAGTGTCAAGTATGCTTCTCAGTGATAATGGGTTGCCATTTAGCGTTTATATTCTTTATGAGCCAAAACATTTAATAGTCAATAAATAGCATGTAGTAATCATTTGTGTCAGGCCTTAATACTTAATGATTATTCTCATTATTTTAACCAAATAATAGCCCTCAACTACTATCTCGAGAAATTTAACTTTTAAACTTCTTAATGAGCTAGGACCCCTTTCATTCTAGCATAACCTTGAGTGACTCAACAAGCCATGTTGAAACTAATTGAGTAGGTAACTTAATTTACCAATTACATCTGTATGCAACTCCTAGATCAGTTAGGTGACAACTTTTTTTCTAAATACATCATATGCTTTTCGCCTAACTTTGCCTCTAAATGTCTTGCGATTAAGTTTGGTGCATTCAGATAACATAACACTTAGTTGAGTAAGACCCACATTCAATAACTCAAACATATTCGTACATTAGTTTGACCTTGAGTGACTCCACAAGCCTCCTAATGGAAGAACTCTGGTTATATTGTTATGATGCTGGAAGGCAACTTATCATGCGTAACATGGACTCAATATAATTTAATGAGGGACTTCATTTAATTCTTAGATAGGTCTTATTGATTTCATATTCAATTAGCATTCATAGCATTCATTTTAATTACATACATCACATATATACATGGGTTAGATAGTAGAAGATGGAAGCCATCATCCTGGAATATAGGGAGAGGGAAGCCAAATGAGGCAAGGTCAATGACTTAGCTTTGGATGCTAGTAGAAGTTGGAAGGCAGAAAGTCTAGAAAGATAGAAGTATATAGATCATCTGACCGGGCAGATCTACAACATTGTGATTAAGGCAAAAGAGATGGTGAAGGAGGTGAAGGCCTCTGTAGTAGAACATCAACCCAGTCGGGGAACATGGGCAGCACCTACTGAAGTTCCTAGATGAAGCTCAAGAGCAATACTAACAGATTAAATGTTTTTATGGATGTAATAGGAGAATGATAGATACTGCGTAAATGTGGATTCTATGAGTTAATGAAAAACCTTTGTGTTAGAACTCGATTCTAAGGAAAATACCTTTAGTTGCATTATCACATACATACTGCATAATCATAGAAGCATTCATACATTTATCTATTCATTCATTTAGTCATTACTTCATTCGTTATTCATCCATTCAATCATTTACTTGTTTATTCATTCATTGATTCATACATTTTAATTCATTCATTCTTTTTCAGACATTCAATAAAGTATAAAAGGATAACATGTCGTGAAGCTCAAATCCGTGATGTTTAGAATAAGGTATAAAGATTGGGCGCCCTCCAAAACATCCGGATATTCAGCGTTGACAGAATACCAGATTACAAACCCGAATCATGGAAAACGAACAAGCTGCCCGAATGGAAAGAATGGAAAGGGCACAAGAAGAATTTCCAGAGCAGTTAGCAAAGTTTCAAGCAAAGTCAAGAGATCAAATGACTAAACTCCCGGAGTTGGTATCTGTTGCACTCAGGGAAAAAGGACCTACAGAAAATATGGCTGTCGGAGGAGATTCAGGGAGCCACGGGGGCCAAGGAAGTCAACATGAGGTCGTGCTGCTAAATGGCCAATCATCCTAGAGTATTGAAAATGTACCTACAGCGGTTGCGATGCCTTTTGTACATGCCCAGCCTAATACGGGAGCACAAAATCAGGTTACAATTGGCACTAATCTTGGGCTGCCCCTGCTAATCCTATTGAGGTTCCTGATTTGGATGATCTTGATGAGCAAGAAAAGCTCAAGATAGCTACTTTCAAAGAGGCCGAAAAAGCTTATTCACAAAAAATATATCAGCTGCTGGAAGAAAGACTACAGGCTGCAGAAGGGGCAAAATTATTTGGTAGCCTCGACGCTAAAAAGCTAAGTCAGGTTCTCGGCCTAGTGATCTTTCCCAAGTTCAAAGTGCCAGACATTGAGAAGTATGATAAGACCAACAACCCTTTGGCACACTTGACCATGAAAGATTGCTTATTCACTATTTTCAGGACAGTCTCACAGGGTCAACAATTAGATAGTGTAGCCAGCTCAGTCAAAGCAAGATCAAATCTTGGATGGATTTGGGTAGGGCATTTCTGGAACATTACAAACATGTATCGGACATGCTTCCCGATAGGCTCTCCCTGCGAAACTTGGAGAAGAAGGCTACTGAGAGTTTCAAACAGTATGCCCAAAGATGGAGAAACATGTCTACTCAAGTTCAGCCTCCCTTTACTAACAAGGAAACCGTGGTCCTGTTTGTCAATGCTTTAAAGGCTCCATTTTACGACAAACTGATGGGTAATGCCACTAAACACTTCGCCGACATGGTGATTTCTGATAAAATGATCAAAATCGCTATTAAAAATAGAAATATGGAAAGTGGGAAATCTGCTGCCCCCAAGAAAATAGTCCACTCTAAGAAGAATGATGGGGAAACACATGCAGTCAGTTTCGACAACTGCCCTTTCACGCACCCAGCCCCATATGCACCTTGTCCAACATACAACCCATACTACCCAGTCGTAAATAACCTCACCCAAAATCTATTCCTATATATAGCCATACCTTCGTAGGTATACCCAACCGGCATTTTGCCACAAATAGCTATTCCGCCAAACACTATACCAAACACTCAAAACACCACCCTGAGAAATAACCAAAGACTCTCGAGGAACAATCAAAGGCCTTAGTTCAATCCTATCCTCACAACCTATGGCGAGTTGTATCCCGAACTGGTACAGGGGTAGCTGGTCACACCCGTCTACCTTCAACCACTCAAATCGCCGTACCTAAAATGGTATGACTCTAGCGCACACTATGCGTACCATGCGAAATCCAGGGGTATTCCATTGAAAACTGCACTACCCTGAAATGCAAGGTCCAAAGCCTTATTGATGCTGGAATTGTGAAGTTCGGACCAAGAAATAGGCCTAATGTTAAGGGGAACCGTTGCCCAATCACACTGAGGCTAAGGTTAATGCGGTTCTATCAGAAGAGGTCGACAAGGTTAAAGAAAAGGTCTGTGAGGTTAAAACACCAATGATAAAGGTCTGGGTTCAAATGGTTAAAGCCGGGGTGATTCAGGCTGAAGTGAGTTTGGAAGAAGTTAGCAAACGAATCAAAGACTTTTTTTCAGTTTCATGGATGTGAGGCGATGAATATGGGCGAGACCCAGTTTTATGAGGAATTTGAAGAATTTGAAGTAGATGTAATGGGTTAGATAGACTCTGATCATCTATTTTGATGATCCAAAGGTCAAGGCTATTTCAGCTGCTGATGAAACTATGCCCAAATTGATTATAAAGTTACCGTCTCCCTTTCCTTACAAAGAAGACAAGGGAATATCGTGGAACTATGAGTGCAACATAGTAACACCGGGATTTTTGAGCCATCAAACAGCAGCAACTATTGATATAACAGGGGTAAGCCATCTGACTCAAAGGGATAGGTGCTATGCCTCATAAATGGTTGAGCCTAGTCAAGTAAGGAGAACAGCAGGATCCGATAAAGGAAAGAGGATAGCCGAACCAATCCCTATGGAGAAAGAACAGTCAAGGGAAATGGAGATGGATTTATCTCCAAACAGAAAGATGAAGGTGCCAGTGAGCGAAAAGAAAGCATGTGAGTTTTTGAAGTTTATTAAACATAGTGAATACAGTGTTGTGGAACGGTTGCATCGCCAACCGACAAGGATCTCAGTCCTTTCGCTGTTATTAAACTTTAAACCACACCGAAATGCTCTATTGAGAGTCTTAAACTAGACTTATATGGCCAATAACATATCTGTAAAAAAAGCTGGACCGACTGGTTGAGAATATTACTGCTGAGAATTTCATCTCTTTCAGCGATGATGAAATCCCGCCCAATAGAATAAGGTTAACTAAGGCTTTACATATAACCACCACCTAAAAGGGGCATATCTTATCGAGGGTCCTCCTCGATAATGGATCCTCATTGAATGTAATGCCCTTGGCAACTCTGTCTAAATTGCCAATCAATATGTCCTACATGCAACTGAGCCATACCATAGTCAGAGCTTTTGATGGGACTCGTAGGGATGTGATGGGAAACAGTTAGATCCCACTTCAAATAGGTCCATGTACTTACGGGTTTAAATTCCAAGTAATGGAATCACCTCATCCTACAATTGCCTTATGGAAGTCCTTGTATCTATTCAGGAGGTTGTGCCATCATCTCTCCATCAGAAGTTGAAATTCATGTTAGAAGGACGGGAGAAGAGGACATCACAGCCTCTACGTCAACTGATACCCCTCTACGTTGAGGTAAATGAAGACGCCATAGAATGCTCTTTCAGATCCCTTCAGTTCGTCAATGCCACTTTCATTTCTGAAGGATACAAGATTCCAGAGCCTAAACTATCCAAGAGCACCAAGTTGGGAGTAAAGACAACGGTGGGAAAAGGCTGTTGTGCTGGAAAAGGACTTGGGAAATACCTTTAGGGAATGGCCCGAGTAGTTAATATGGTTGGGAAAAAGGACATGTTTAGCCTGGGATATCGCCTGAGTGGAATAGAGAAGAGAAAGCAGATAGAGAAAAACTGGCAGAGGAGGTTGGCTCGATTCTCGGGTATGGATGTTGTAGAGACCTTATTTTGTTCGGGCCTCCTAACTCAGGAAAATTCTTTTTTTAACTTCCCGGAACGCAAAGAGACTTCCAGCATTCCACAGATGGGTCTCCAAGATTTCATTTTGGAGGTCAACACAAAAAGTCAACTCGAAAAAAGTCAACCTTGAAAAGTCAACCACTAAAAAAGTCAACTCTCAATCAAAATCAAGATTTTAAGTTGAATTGAACAATGGTGAAGGAATTTTGATAATCTGAGGTGTACAACGAAAGATATAGAGTTTGGAAGATGGGTTGTAGAAATTCAGTGTAGAGAAATACCAAATTTGGCAATTTTGGGGAAAAATGCGTAAATGATCAAATTGAACAAAATTGGAGGTCCCAAATGGAATAAGATCAGTAACTACGAATATTGGAAGGTCCAATTTTGACGCAGAGTTGAAAGAAGAATTAGTTTGAAGAGAAAAAGGAAAATAAGGATTTAATAAAAAAATAAGAAATTCATAAATTTGCGAAAAACTACGGAGACGGCCCATTTCGGTGAAATTGAAGCCCCTAGTTGATAAAGGATAAATAAATAAAAATATTCCAAGTCCCAGTTTGAACTGGATCCCAAGGAAGAGCCGTTTAGAGGAAAAACGAAAAAAAGGATAAAATTCTCGATGTTGAAAGGGGGAAAACTAAATCGAAAAGGAATTTGATCATAAAAGTTGGGAATTTTCGGAACAACTCCAATTCGATATATAACAAAGACAGTGGAAAAAGAAAATTGAAAAATCGAATCCATTTTGAGTAAAATCGAGGTTTTGGGGGTTAAAGGGCAATCTTGGAAAATTCGAGAAAAATAGAATCCGAGCTCGAAATATTATGAAAACTTCCAGATCTGAATGTTAAATCAGATGGAAGAGATTGGAGAATAAAAATCCGGAATCAAAGCTTGAATGAAAAAAGACAAAGTTCGGGTGCACTAACCCGAAATTCCAAGAGAAAATTCAGAGAAAAATGGGAAACGAGCTCGAAAAATGATGAAAACTTCTAGATCTCAGTTTTAAAATTTTTGGAAGGGATTGGAGAAGAAAAATCCAAAATCGGAGCTCGAATGAAAAAGGCGAAGTTCGGGCGCACTAACCTGAAATTCCAAAAGAAATTTTTGGGAAAAATGGGAAACGAGTTCAAAAAATTCTGAAAACTACCAGATCTGAATTTTATATTACACGAAAGAGATTGGAGAAGAAAAATCTAGAATCGGAGCTCAAATAAAAAAGGTGAAGTTCGGGCGCATTAACCCAAAATTCCAAAAGAAAATCCGAGAAAAATAGGAAACGAGCTCGAACAAAATATGAAAACTTCCAGAATCGGAACTCAAATGAAAAAGACAAAGTTTGGGAGGCAATAAACTGAAACTTTAGAGAAAAATCCGGGAAAAATAGAGAATGGGCTCGAAAAAATGTGAAAACCTCCAGAACTAAGTTTTATATTGGATGGGATGAGTTGGAAAAGAAAATTTTGAAATTGGGGTCCATTTGCAATTAAATTAATCTTGGGGGCCAAATTGTAATTTTACCAAAGAAAATGAAAAGGGCCATTTCGCAACCCAAAAAAAAAAGATGAATGGCCTGGAAATTTCCAGGCCATTTTCGGCCAACAGCAGATCAAAGGAGGGGAGTGTGATCACCATGGATCAAATGGCCAAGGTTGAATAGCAAGATGACATTTTTTAAAAGGACAAGATTCTACACTATTTTGCATACATGGATTTTAGGCCAATGGGAGGTCTCCAAATTGCAAAGTCATGTGAAGGCCATGTGAAGGCTATGAGATGATGCCAAGTAAGATTAAAAAAGCCACCTAGGAAGATATTTTAATAGGAGGCCATATGATCTTGACAGGTGGCCTAGATATTTTTATGGAGACAAGAGACAACAATAATATAGTTGGCATTGTTGGCCAATGGGAGGCTAGGAAACCCTATTTTTAAGGGAAGCATCATGCAAATAGGGGACAAACACCCTATTTTTAAGGAAAACACCATGCTAGAGGGAACATATTTTGGCCATGTGGCAAGGGATGTTGGAGGGGCAAGTGAAGCATGACCAAGTGCTAAAAAAATAAAAGCACACTCTTTCATACAATAAAGGGAGCCGGCCAAGCAAAGGAAAAAAAAGGGGTTTTCATTTTTTTTCTTAACGCATTTCACTCTTGAGAAAAAAGAAAGAAGAAAAAGAAAAAAGAGGAGAAGAGCAGAATTTGGCAACTTTGATTTGGAAAGCAAAAGCTAGGTAGCTATCGCTTCTTTTCTTATTCTTTAATGTTTTTCTTTGATGTTGTGATTATTTTTCTTCTCTTTTTGTTCATGTGATTTGTTAACTTTTTGTTCAATAAAAATGTTTTCAAAAATAAATTTTAAAGGTTTTTTATCCTTTATTCTTCATTCTTTATCAAATAACCAAGTTGACAAAAACATTTACATGCATTTTGGCATTAGCCGAACCTATCTATCTTCATTTGCGCTTTGTTCTTGCTTGATCATTTCTTGCTTGTTGGTTGTGTTCATCTTTTGATTCATGATTGATCTATTGTCATATGATTGTGGGCTGTAAAGTCATGCATTTCAACTAGGATTTTGGCCAAGATCAACCAAGGATCTCAAGCCAAAAATCCCTTGCCTCTACTAGTTGAGAGATTGATAGTTTAGATTGGATATTCTGACTTTGGGATTCTTTTTTCACTGCTCATCCATTGTCAAAATAAATTGATTATTTTACCACATGCAGTAGTCATTTAGAGGATGCCATGTTATTTTTTTCAAGATTTTTAGATTTTTTATCATGGTTGAAAAAATGGCTTTTAACAAAGCAATTTTAAACTCACTTTCTTGACTTTGGTAAAATTTCGGTTATGGTATCCTTAGTGCAAAAATTAAGCTGATTTTTTCCCATGGAGATCAACGTATTCTAGGTCTACCCTAATTTTTATAGATTTTTCTGAAACATTTTGGAAGGAAAAAAAAAAGGTTTTCAAAACTGTTTGTGAGAGTTAGATTTGTTTTTAAGAACTAGTAATTTTTTATTTTTGTTAGGAGACAAAGAGGGGACAAATTTGGGACATTGGTTACTATCTTATGTTAATTTCCATGTCATTTCAATCATAAAATTTGATTTTATAAAAGTTGGGTCAAGGGTAGTCAATCCAGGTTTCAAAACTAGGAAAAATAGAGCCTTTTAAAGAGGGGGTTCGGCCAGAGGCCTTTTCGTCCCAAAAATTCCAAATTTTTATATCCGAGCCCAAAGTCTTTTGATTTTGAAAATCTGATTTAAGTCTCTTCCAAAGGTAGTTGGATACCTTTTTAGGTATACGAATGTCCTTACTTCAAGGAAGAAATGCATCTTCATGCATTGCATATTTAAAAATGTTTGGCATAAAAACGTATTTTTCAGTTTCCTAAACATTTGGCGAGAACTAGTTCCTAATCTTTGCCGGGTTGCCGAAGAGGTTAAGAAATTGTTCAACGCACGTGTTTATGAAATTGAAAAATATTGGATTTTGTTTTGTTCGAAATGATATAAATGCCATAAGAAAGAATTATTTTCTAAGCTTTGCCGGGTTTGCAGGAGAGCGTGGTAATATTTTCTGACATATGCTATTTGTATGATTCCTCACATGAAAATTCTATGTCCATGAAAATTCTATGTCCATGAATATTCCATGTTGAAGTCGTTTCATATTCATGTTGCCATGATTAGATTTTGCCATGTCATCCATTCATATGCTCTGTCATTCATATGCTATGTAATCCATTCACATGCCATGTCATCTAGATTATGCCATGTCATTCATTCATATGCCATGTCATCTATTCGCATGCCATTTCATTCATATTCCATGTCATCTAGATTATGCCATGTTATCCATTCATATGCCATATCATCTAGATTATGCCATGTCATTCATTTATATGCCATGTCCTCCCTTCGCATGCCATGTCATTCATATGCCATGTCACCTAGATTATGCCATGTCATTCATTCATATGCCACGTCATTCACATGCCATATCATTCATTCACATGCCATGTCATCTAGATTATGCCATGTCATCTATTCACATGCCAAGTCATCTAGATTATGCCATGTCATCTAGATTATGCCATGTCATTCATTCATATGCCATGTCATCCATTCGCATGCCATGTCATTCATATTCCATGTCATCCATTCACATGCCAAGTCATCTAGATTATGCCTTGTCATTCGTTCATATGCCATGCCATGTCATTTATTCATATGCCATGCCATGCCATCCATTCACATGTCATGTCATGTCATTCATATGTTATGTCATCCATTCACATGTCATATCATTCATTCACATGCCATGTCATTTAGGTCATGCTCTGTCATTCACTCATATGCCATGTCATTCATTCATGAGCCATGTCACGTCATCCATTCATGTGCCATGTCATTTATGTGCCATGTCATCCATTTACATGCCATGTCATTCATATGCTATGTCATCTATTCATATGTCATATCATTCATTCACATGCCATGTCATCTAGGTCATGCCATGTCATTCACTCATATGCCATGTCATTCATGCACACACCATGTCATTTATTCATGTGCCATGTCATTCATGTGCCATATCATTCATTCACATGCCATGTATTCATGCACACTCCATGTCATGCCATGTCACTCATTCATGTGCCATGTCATTCACATGCCATATCATTCATTCACATGCCTTGTCATTTAGTTTATGCCATTTCATTCACTTATCCACCATATCATTCATATGCCATGTCTTTGATTCATATTCCATACCATTTATTCTTTTGGCTATATCATTTAAATTTTGTCATGTCATAATAAATTGTTTGCCATGCCATGTTAGTTATGCATGCTATACACTCATGTTTTAATAATAATTTGTACATTCATGATTATTCAAGTTTTCAAAAATTGATATTTTTAATAATATAAGGCAATATCCCCGAGTTATTGAATTTTCCTCCGGGTTGCGGGGGAATCTTCATCAACTATATTAACGAAGGAATATCCTTCTAAAAGAGGATGATGCGAATATTTTCAAAAATAATAAAATATTTATATTTTTACCGATTTGCAGGGAATATAGAAAATTTTTGCAATAACAAATTCCGTACATCTTCGAACAAAAATAGGAATGGTTTTAAAAATGGAAATTATTTTCAAATACCAAATCTAAAACCGACTTTTCACCGAGACTCAAGATAACCCATGACTAATAGGGTACCATTTTATACGGGTGTTGTGGGGGTGCTAATCCTTCCCCAAACGTAACCTACTCCCGAATCTGCACTTGTTTTTTCTGGTTTAAAGCGCAGACTTCGAAATTGGTTTTAAAATTTTTTAATTAATTTTAAAATATTTTTCAAAAATCGGTTTTAATGGGTGGCCGATCACACCTAGCCCAGAAAAGATTGGTGGTGGCTCCATTTCTTTTTTGAGGTCATTTTCATACCCTTAACCTTTTATTTCAAGAGGATTTAAGTCATATTTTCCTCTATTTTTTTCAATGTCAGCCTACACCTTTTAACGGAACTGACGTCCCGCGATGGGGCAAAGTCAATACATCCCTTTAAAAGGATGGGTTGTAACAGCTTGGCGACTCCACTAGGGACTTTAGAGAATCAGGCCTAGAGTTAGTCGCGTATTATCAAAAATCTCAGTTTGGTCGGTTTTAATTCATATTTAATTATAATTCCCATTTTTGTAAAATGAAGATCATTTTGAAAAAATAAAAATTTTCATTTTCATGAGCATACGTATTATTATTGTGCTCCGTTTATTCAAGTGTTGTGTGTTATCATTATTCTTCGATCGACTAATGCTTTTTTTTTATTTGATTTAGTTTTTTTTTGGATTAATTGTTGGGGTTTTTAAATTATGGGTTGTAAAATAAATGGTGAAAGGTTTGTTGTTCCTCGTCACACACTATACTTGCATTTGCATAACATGAGTCCTCAACCCGGGCTCCGTCCTTTTAGGTGGAGTGAAGTACCTACGCTTCGTGAGGTGATAACCTCCGTATAAGCTGGCGAAACACTCCTGGGGTACAAATTACCTACGCTTCGTGAGGTGTTAACCTCCGCATAAGCCTGGGAAATATGCTCAAACAAATTGGACCCGTTTTGATCGGGGTGCCTTACTAGCCTTGACTGGTGACAATAAGGAGCAATTTGGAGTCTTTTTAGAACCTAATGCAACTCATATAGTAAACCTAGGTGAAGCCATGCCCGTTATCTGTTAGATATCTCGAAGTTAAGAAACACTCGGAGAAACATCTCTAACCTTTTACTATTTATTTTATGACACCGTTATGATCATTTTTATCCCTGTAATGACTCATGTTTTGTTTTGGTTTATATCCCATGCATCATGATCATTTAAGGGGTCTTTGCCTTAAGCCGAGTGCCAACTGATGGAGACTCAATTAAGAGTTGTAAACCCAAGTGCAGGTTATGTTCAAGTAATAAATTCTCGGGTGTCCGAGGTCGAACCACAGGGAAGCGTATTAGTAAGTATAAGTTTATAAATATATAAGAAAAAGAAAGTAAACAAGATATTAGGGAATCAACAACAAAACAAGATATTAAAGAACAAAATAAACAAAATAACATAAAAGCAATTAAACAAGATATAAAAAACAATAAGAAAAGATGTTGAGGTTAGAGAATCCACTCTTGGTGTTATGCTAAGATTAATCTTGTTTTATTACACAATTGAAATCCACACATAAAGGAGGTTCCAATCGGAAGGTTTAGCAATTTAGTCCAAATTGTCCAACGTCCATAGCATATGATATTATGTTCATTTGGTGTCCTCAAAACTCATAAAAAGAGTCCAAGCATTCCTTATGCCAAGGTATATGTCTACAACAAATCAAGGTTATGAAACCAAGCATTTACTGTGCCATTTTCCTTGTCAATAATGAATCAAGATCCCTACTTTGCAAGTATGATTTTAAACCAAAAGAAAATATTATCTATACTAGTGTTTATAAATGATGATTCATTTTAGCTCATGTTTAAGAGACTAACCTTAGCATTTACCAAAAGCTTCACCTCATCACCTCAACAATATGATTAGCAACACATACTAGATATGAATAAAATGAAAAGAAATGTAAGAAACATAAGTAAATAAAGAAAAAGAAAACTAGAGAAAGGAAAGAAAAAGAAAACTTAGAGAATTTTATTACAATGGCTAATATCCTACCAATGTATGATTAATGCTCATCCAAGGCCCTCTATTTATACACATTTTGGAGAGCTAAATGACAAAAGACAAGCTTTATAAATTTCAAAGGTAGGTATAATAGGTGGGTGCATTTTTCTAACAATTTTCGTCATATTGTATGACAATTCTGATCAGCCAGCTTGATGGTCGATTTTGTCAATGTTGTAGGCTCGATCTGATCAAATGGTCTTCTAGAAAAATATACCCCTATCAGTTACGGATCCATAGCCGTTGCAATCAGATCATTTGCTCATGTGGATCGGAAGATATGGTCAAAATACCAAAACATGTCAGCACAGACGTCATTGCACATCAGCCAACTTGATGGTCGATTTCGCTAGGGAAAACGACTCCGTTTCAAGAAGTGTAAAACATTGAAAAGATAGATATGCCTCTTAACTATGCACTTTAAACATTTCAGCCTTAATGCTTCAGTGAAACTCCAGATATAGCTGATATGGCAAAAGGTGTCGGAACTGGAACTGAATTGGATTTGCCCTTAATTCTTGATTTAACCTAGTAATCTGAAATCACTCAAAGAAACTCGTGAAAAACACCAAATTACATAAAAATATAAAATATCATAAACACAATTAGACTAAGCAATAATAACTCGTATTTTACACAAAACAATAATAAAACATAACTAAGAACTATATAATTATACGAGTTATCACACCCCCACACTTAGATTGTTGCTAGTCCCTAGCAACGACTCAATAAAAATAAAATAAGAAAATCTAATCTAATCCATTTTCGTTGGAAATCACGGTGGCACTTAGCATGTGACACAAGCCTTTAAACCCCTAGGTGTCCCTAGTGGACGAGTTTAGTCTCGTGAGGGTTTGCTAGAACGATACCCACAAACATTGAAAAACTAAAATATAAGTAAACTACATACACTAAAAATATTTACTCCTAATCCTTTCAATATAAATTAGAGACAATCTTTGAACAAGTCTTATAAACTAATCAATAGCTCAAAGAATTTCACAAAAATTCATGCTTGAATGTAAATAAATGAGTTAAGCCAATATTAACATAACATATTTCAATCAAAATAGTGCATATTCAACTTAATCTCAACTTCTCACTATACTCTCATGATTTTCACTCTTTAAAGTAGTGGTAAAGTGTTTACACTCAATCAATCTCATGAAAACAGTTCTACCATATGCTTGCTTGTCCACCTATTCTCCACTATTTAGATCATACAACTTCATAAATCAAGAGGTCTTTTTTCAAGGTTGTAATGGGGCCAAAGGGTTATAATGTGGTTAAAGAACAAAAGGATAAAGATATCACAAAGGTTCCAAAGAGTTCATAGAGTTTAGAGACATAATAAGATCATATGAATAAAACTTCTCAAAACTCTTATAAAGCACATAATAACATAGGCTAAATATTCATGTTGAGCCTTTGCTTCATTCTAACCAACTTTGTAACATCTTTTTCTTTACTTTAACTAGAAGTTCAAGAGAAGATTTTTTTTTTTTAATATGGGAATGTATTTGACAATGATCCCTTTCTTTTTCTCTTGACTTTTGCCTCTCTCCTCCCCCACACTTATCTTTCGTTCTAACCCAAATTTTCAAAAAGTATCCCTTGTTTTTGCAATATGTCTCAAAATATATAATCCATCATTAGAACAAGGGTAAGGATATAAGTATATTTAGGCTAGGTGTAAGTTCTGGTTACCAATAAAATAGCATATTTAATGTAGGCTCAAATTGGCTCACTAGTGGGGATGTTCTCTTAGAACATTAATAATGGATGGCTGTTTGGCTCTGGTTATAATCCTAATGCCTCTATCATATTCATGTTGTCACATGTATCAATATAGTCTCAAACGGTTTAAAGCAAGTTCTAGAGAATCATGTAATCATAAGAGCACTCAAGAAAGAAATTAGATTGATTTGTATAATGCATCAATCATTATAGGCTCAAAAACTCACAATGATGATTATACAAGTCAGATTAAATCTAAACATGCTTCTTTCTCAATCAACATATCATATTAACATTGGCTCATAAAAAGGTTGACATCAAGCTCAATTCTCATGAAAATCTTCTCACTAATAAATCTGTTTTAGACTTATGCAATTCATATCTCATCATTGTATTAAAAAGGAACTAGAACACATTAAAAAAATAATAATAATAATAAAGACTCATAAAAAAAAATAGTAGACAAAAATAAAAGAAATCCTAAATCGTTCCCTCCACACTTAATTCTTACATTGTCCTCAATGTAAGTCTATTAACCCAAATGAAAGAATCATGTGTAAGAGAAAAGAACTAATAACATAAGAATAGGAATAACTAAGACTCAAAACAAAACAAACTCATGCAACCTAATTAATCCTAAAATACTAAACAAAAATTAACAAGTAAACATAAAAAGATTAAAATCAAACTGACAAGGTATGTCTCAAGTCTCCCTTACTCAGACCTTCTTCAGAATGAATACTTCTAAATTGCATAAAACACAACAAACTTTTTTTTTTTGAAAGAAGAAATCAAACTGACAAGGTATGTCTCAAGTCTCCCTTACTCAGACCTTGTTCAGAATGAATACTTCTAAATGGCTTAAAACACATCAAAATTTTTTTTTTTTTTTTTAAAATTAGCAAAATATGTCCCTTACCCCCTACTAAAGGTAGAATTTAGGAGATATTACCTGCAGAGGTTGCTAACCACTTATTATAACTGAGACACAACAAACAAAATGTTAGATAATGTCACAAAGACAGAGTGCAATCCACTCCTTGCTCGTCCATATCTCTTTTTCTTTTTCCGAGCGTTTGCGAAACAACCGTAGCAGATAAATAGTCATAAGCTTGGAGCTTTTTGAGTAAATCTTCAATGGTTGTAGCAGAAATTATGGTTCTCCTTGCCTCTGAAAACATGAATCCATTATCCAGAGCATTATCTAAATATGAAAGCAAATTACTAAAATAACCATTAATATTAAGCAAACCAATGGGTTTCTTATTTGTGACCAAAGATGACCAAGAAGCCACGAAGCTATTTCTTCCAATGTACCCAGACCTCCTGGTAAAGCAATGAATGCATCGGCAGAATGGTACATGATTGTCATCCGTTCAGGGATACTCCAGACTTGTATTTTCTTACCCAAGGTAGGTCTACAAAAATCTGTGAATAGTTTTGGCACGATTCCTAGAACTGGACTTCCTCCGGCGTGTGCTGCTGTAGCGACTGCTCCCATTAAACCCGTACTACCGCCTCCATAAATCAACTGGATCTTTTGTTGGGCAAGTATTACTCCAACTCTTATGGCTTCATCAGCGAATATTTTATTTTTCCCTGGATAAGCACCTCCAAAGACACAAATTTTTTCAATGCGCTGGGACGAAGTACTTTCCATTTTTTTCGAGTGCCTGAAAGAGAATGAGTACATGGTGTAATATATAGAGGACTGAGTAGTGAATCAGACAAGAGTAATAATGTCGCCGAAAGTGTATTTGACCTGTCAGAAGAAAATGTTAACCTAACAAAAGATTTTTGCGTGATTTCAGGAAGAAAATCAAAAAGAGAAGAAAAATCAACCGTAAAAGACCAATGCAAAAAAAAAAAAACGAGAATAATTACACAAATCGAACAACACGTAAATTAAACCGAAATGAAATTATTGCAAATCAAACCAAAAGCTGAGAAGTCATTTATTGTAGTTGTGATTGTGGCTCACATCTTCCTCTGGTTTTACGTCCAGAAACGGCTTAAACGCCTTCTATGAGTCGAGGATATGCTTCCCATCCAGTTTTCTTACAAGTTGGCAAACAGGGTCTTTTAACATCAGATTCCCAAGATGTTGCCATTCCCTTTGGAATTGCAGCCATAAATCAAGAATTTCTCTTTGTACTTCTCCACTAGGATGTGTCTCAAGAGAAAGTTGGATATTACCCAAATTCTCCTTACTCAGTCCATCCTTAATGAATTCAATTTTATCATCTCGATTAGAGGACGGAATCCCAATAGAACGACATTTACCGTTACACGTCCATCGTGCACATTTGTGGCAATTTGAACTCATGCGCTTTGCTCGTCGCTTCTTTGCAAAAGTGCTTCTACCTGTACCTGGTAAATACAAAACAGGAAGATATTCATCTTCACGTACCTTGGCTTCAATTATCCAACGTATGTCTTCAGGAATCCCTTTGTGCATAAGCATTCTTAATCTTTCAAATCGAACTTGGTAAAGCTTCAGTAAAATATTTCGAGGAAAAGGAGGAAATCGTTTCTGCAATCTTGTGAGAATATCATCCATCCTGAAAAAAAAAAAAATTAAAAAAAAATGAAAGAGAAATTGAAAGAGAAATTTATATACAATATCAGTTTTGTGGGTAGCTGATGGGACCGACTTAAATAATCACGGAGTACCGTTATCCGCCATTTAACCGGGAAAAAAAATTATATTTACATCTAGTTATTTTCAAAACAAAGATCAGAAAGAAAAACAACCTCTTCTTGAGTAACATGATTTTCCAAAAAGAGTTTGAGTCTTTGTCCATTTACCTTGAATACGTTACCATTTTTAGGATTCTCAATGTCAACTGCTCCATAATGATACACATGCTTAACCACAAATGGGCCAGTCCATCTTGATCTCAACTTACCAGGAAATATGTGAAGTCTAGAATTATAAAGTAGAACTTTTTGCCCAACATCAAATGTTTTTCTTGAAATTAACTTGTCATGAAAGGCTTTAGTTCTTTTTTTTATGAATTTTAGAATTCTCATATGCATCATTTTTGAGTTCCTCAAACTTTTGTTTCCAACAATGCTTAACCTGAAAAGAATTTAACAAAGAATCAGTGTGTGAAATTTCTGAAGCATTATCAAACTCACATTCAATTAAATAAGCTTCTAAAGGATCATGGAATGTGGTAGTGGTGAGATGTTCATGAACAAGTTCTTCAATGAAATCCACTTCATGTACTTCTGAATCATCACCAGGTTGCTTGCAAATGTTGAACACATTTAATTCTAAAGTCATATTTCCAAAAGAAATGTTCAAAATACCATTCCTGCAATTTATCAGAGCATTAGAAGTTGCAAGAAATGGACGGCCTAATATAACAGGAATTTGAACATTTGGATTTGAAACAGGATGTGTGTCCAAAACAATAAAATCAACAGGGAAGTAAAAATTATCAATTTGAACCAAAACATCTTCAACTATCCCTCGAGGAATTTTTACAGAACGATCAGCTAGTTGAAGTGTAACAGGTGTTTCCTTGAGTTCACCTAAACCTAATTGTTGATAAACAGAAAAAGGCAAAAGATTAACACTAGCACCAAGATCAAGCAATGCACGTTTTATTCTAGTGTTTCCAATGATGCATGAGATTGTTGGACATCCAGGATCTTTGAATTTTGGTGGAGTAAGGTGCTGAATGATTGAGCTCACACTTTCCGTCAGAAATGCTTTCTTTTGAACATTGTGTTTCCTTTTAAATGTGCACATGTCCTTCAAAAATTTAGCATAAGATGGAACTTGTTTGATTGCATCCAATAAAGGAATGTTAATCTTAACTTGTTTGAAAAGTTCATAAATTTCTGCATTTTGATTCAAATTCTTTATTGTTTGCAACCTTTGAGGAAAAGAAGCAGGATGCATACCTTTTTCTTTGTCCAAATTTTCAAGAAGTTCAGACTTACCATCATCCTTACCATTACTTTTCGGAGAGGAAGGAGGATCTTGGTCTTTTGCTGGAATGTTTTTGTCAATTTCCTTTCCACTTCGAAGAGTTGTGATAGAACTGGCATTTTCCTGTTGAGTTTCATTGGAGCAAGAAACAAGACATTGAGTAGAAGGGTTAGGATGAGGTTGAGCAAGAAACTTACCTTTTTCTTGAGTGCGTAATGAAGCTGTCAATGTGGACAAGGTGTTTTTGATCTCATTGATGTCCTGTGAAGTTTGGTTATTCACATTTGCTTGTGTTTGCATGAATGCTTGCAATGTCTCTTCCAAGGTTTGTACACGTGAAGGTTGATAGGAAAAAGTGTTGCCCGGCTTTTGAGATTGTGGTACCTGAACATGATTATTATTCCGCCAACTGAAGTTGGGATGATTTCTCCATTCAGGGTTATACGTTTCAGAGTAAGGAGAAGGAAAAGGCTTTTTAAATGTGTTTATGGAATTTACTTGATCATGCAACGCTTCTTTAAGAATGGGAATGTTTGGACATTCAGAAGTGGGGTGTCCCATGATTTCACAAATTCCACAACTTTCTTCATTTTTAACCATTTTGACTTCTTTTACTTCTCTAAGTTCCATGGCTTCAATCTTTCTAGCCAAATTAGCTACTTTAGCTTTTATCTCATCTTCTTGACTAAAATGATATTTACCTCTGTTAGAAAAAAGATTAGATCTATTGGAACTTTCAGAGGAATTATCTGTGTGCCAGGCTTGAGAGTTATCTGCCAAATGGTCTAGGTAGTCAAAGGCTTCTTCAGGTTCTTTTTCTAGAAACTCACCGTTACACATTGTTTCAACAAATTGTTTAGTTTCGGGAGTTAAACTTTCATAAAACAAACTAATAAGACGCCATTTTTCAAAACCATGATGTAGACAAGAACTTAACAAATCTTTAAAAAGCTCCCAGCACTGAAAAAATGCTTCATTTTGATTTTGATTGAAATTTTGAATCTGTCTTTTCAAAGCAGTAGTTTTATGTGCTGGGAAAAATTTCTTTAGAAACTCAGTTTGAAATTCTTGCCATGTGCCAATTGACCTTGGTTTTAAATTATGAAGCCAAATTTTTGCTTTATCTTTTAAAGAGAAAGGAAATAATTTTAGCTTGACAATTTCATTTGTACATTGTTGGTCATTAAAGGTGACACATACATCCTCGAAGTCTTTTAGAAACGAGTAAGCACTTTCCGATTCTAACCCATGGAAATTTGGAAGCAAAGCTATCATACCTGGTTTAAAACGAAAGTTGTTTGCATTGAGAGGAAAAATAAAACAAGAGGGTGATGAGCTTCGAGTTGGTTGCAAGTAGTCAAGCATGGTGCGTACTTGTCTGTTCTCATCTTCAGCATGAACACTTTCATTGTCAGCCATGGTAGGAGTTGTATTAGAAAGATTACCTGAAAAAGTTTCACAATAAAATCTAACTAAACGACGAGATCTAAAATCACGTCGCCAAACAAGCATAAAACAAAGTTAATATACAGATTAGGCGGTATAACCAGCCAATAAAAATAAAACAAAGTTAATATACAATATAAATATAAATATATAGAAAATTAGGCGGTATAACCAGCCAATAAAAATAAAAATAAATATACTTATAAACTTATATACTTAGTATTGCTTCCCCGGCAACGGCGCCAAAAACTTGATGGAGACTCAATTAAGAGTTGTAAACCCAAGTGCAGGTTATGTTCAAGTAATAAATTCTCGGGTGTCCGAGGTCGAACCACATGGAAGCGTATTAGTAAGTATAAGTTTATAAATATATAAGAAAAAGAAAGTAAACAAGATATTAGGGAATCAACAACAAAACAAGATATTAAAGAACAAAATAAACAAAATAACATAAAAGCAATTAAACAAGATATAAAAAACAATAAGAAAAGATGTTGAGGTTAGAGAATCCACTCTTGGTGTTATGCTAAGATTAATCTTGTTTTATTACACAATTGAAATCCACACATAAAGGAGGTTCCAATCGGAAGGTTTAGCAATTCAGTCCAAATTGTCCAACGTTCATAGCATATGATATTATGTTCATTTGGTGTCCTCAAAACTCATAAAAAGAGTCCAAGCATTCCTTATGCCAAGGTATATGTCTACAACAAATCAAGGTTATGAAACCAAGCATTTACTGTGCCATTTTCCTTGTCAATAATGAATCAAGATCCCTACTTTGCAAGTATGATTTTAAACCAAAAGAAAATATTATCTATACTAGTGTTTATAAATGATGATTCATTTTAGCTCATGTTTAAGAGACTAACCTTAGCATTTACCAAAAGCTTCACCTCATCACCTCAACAATATGATTAGCAACACATACTAGATATGAATAAAATGAAAAGAAATGTAAGAAACATAAGTAAATAAAGAAAAAGAAAACTAGAGAAAGGAAAGAAAAAGAAAACTTAGAGAATTTTATTACAATGGCTAATATCCTACCAATGTATGATTAATGCTCATCCAAGGCCCTCTATTTATACACATTTTGGAGAGATAAATGACAAGAGACAAGCTTTATAAATTTCAAAGGTAGGTATAATAGGTGGGTGCATTTTTCTAACAATTTTCGTCATATTGTATGACAATTCTGATCAGCCAGCTTGATGGTCGATTTTGTCAATGTTGGAGGCTCGATCTGATCAAATGGTCTTCTAGAAACATATACCCCTATCAGTTACGGATCCATAGCCGTTGGAATCAGATCATTTGCTCATGTGGATCGGAAGATATGGTCAAAATACCAAAACAGGTCAGCACAGACGTCATTGCACATCAGCCAACTTGATGGTCGATTTCGCTAGGGAAAACGACTCCGTTTCAAGAAGTGTAAAACATGAAAAAGATAGATATGCCTCTTAACTATGCACTGTAAAAATTTCAGCCTTAATGCTTCAGTGAAACTCCAGATATAGCTGATATGGCAAAAGGTGTCGGAACTGGAACTGAATTGGATTTGCCCTTAATTCTTGATTTAACCTAGTAATCTGAAATCACTCAAAAAAACTCGTGAAAAACACCAAATTACATAAAAATATAAAATATCATAAACACAATTAGACTAAGCAATAATAACTCGTATTTGACACAAAACAATAATAAAACATAACTAAGAACTATATAATTATACGAGTTATCACCAACCAAGGGGTTTTCATTATAATCATGGAACGCCAAGACCTTCTATTGGTATCAGTGGTTAGCAAGACATAGCAAGAGGTCAGGGTTGAGTCTGAGGAAAACTCAGGGTGACAAAGGAGACTGCTTGGCCACTGGTTTTGTGTTTGCACTTCCTGAGTCAGTTCACTTGGATTTTGTTCAGAATGACTTAGCAGAGTTAAAGGAAATTTGGAGATAGTGAGGAGTTGCAAGGAAACATGAGTTCATCAAAAAATATGATGACATAGCACTACTCCTTTCAGTAAAGATGGATGAGAAGTTGATCAGGGCCACAGTAAAGTTTTGGGATCGTTCGTACCGATGCTTCACTTTTAATTAGTAAGATATGGTGCCCACGATTGAGGAATATTCTATCCAGCTCTGTGTTGAGTCAGTAAATCTGGATAAAATCTATTGGAAAGAGCAGAAAACATCGACTGTCGAAAAAAGCTTTCAATAGTGATGGGTATAGAGTTTTTGATTGATTCTCCACATATAAAGAGGAAGGGTACGAGTGATTGCATTCATTGGATATTCTTGCGAAACTATATCAAGAACAACCCGGATGATGACCATGTTATGGATGTCTTTGCCTTGGCAATCTATGGTTTATTCCTATTCCCGAAGGTAGAAGGTCACATCGAAGCGGCCGTGGTGAACCTTTTTGATTATTTGGACAAGAAAATTGACCCTTCCATAAATTCTTGCTGAAACGATCAGGTCACTCAGTTACTGTCAAAGAAGAGGAAAGGGATGTTTCGAGGGTTGTGTACAGCTTCTGTATGTCTGGATTCAGAGCCATTTTTGGGGTGATGATGGTGGGAAACTTTGCCCTTACATAAAGACTTTTAGTCCCCGTCAAGAATTCAATAAGGAAAAATGGTCAAAGAAAAGGGAAAAAAAGCAATGGATCATGACTCTCTGTCACTTAGGTAGAGAATATATAACTTGGAGGGCTCCGTGGATGCCACTTAGGTCGATCTTGTTTCGTTCTGGTGAGAATTTATGGGTTTCGCTGTTGGGAATTTGGGGGGCTGTTAGCTATGCACCATTACCATTGTAGACACCTAATTTTGTCCGGGCCCCTAAATCATGTAAATTCTTCCTTCTGCTTTTTTAGAATGCAAAAAGTCTCTTCTCATCCTGCAGATGGTACTCCAAGACTTTGTTTAGGAGGTCAGCATGAAAAGTCAATCCGAAAAAATCAACCCTAAAAGGTCAACCACTGAAGAAGTCAACCCTTAGTCAAAATCAAGATTCAAAGTTTAATTGAACAATGGTGAAAGAATTTTGATAATCCGAGGTTTACAATGAGAGATATAGAGTTCGGAAGATGGGTTATGGAGATTCAGTGAAAAAGAAACACTAATTCGGTAAATTTGGGGAAAAGTTCTTAAATGATCAAATTGGTTGAAGTTGGAGGTTTCAAATGGAATATAATCAATGACTACGGGTATCGGAAAGGCCAATTGGAAGCTAAACCAAAGGAAGAGTCAATTTGGAAGGAAAACCAAAAATTAGGGTTTTTGATGAATTTTGCAAAACTGGGGAAAACTACAGAGATGGCCCGATTCGGTAAAGTTCAAGCCCCAAATTGATGAAGAGTGAGTAAACAAAGATAGCCCAAGGCTCAGTTTGAAGTAATTCCGAGAAAAGAGCTGATTAGAGGAAAAATGAAAAAACGAGGAAATTCTCGATATTGGAAAAAGGAAAAATCAAATCGGAGGGCAATTCGATCGTAAAAATTGGGCATTTTTGGACCAACTCCAATTCAATATATAACAAAGGAAATGGAAAAAGAAAATCTGGAAATCGGACCTGTTTTGAGTAAGACCTAGGTTTCGGGGGTTAAAGGGCAATCTTAGAAAATCTAAGAAAAATAGGAACCGAGCTCAGAAAATTATGAAAACCTCCAGATCTGAGTTTTATATCATTTGGAAGAGGTCAGCGAAGAAAAATTCAGAATTGGAGGTCATTTGAAAAATGGCAAAGTTCAGGTGCACTAAGCTGAAATTCTAGAAAATAAATCTAGGAAAAATAGGAAACGAGCTCAAAAAATTATCAAAACTTCTCAATGCTGTATTATTTGGAAGGTATTGGTGAAGAAAAATCGAGAATCGGAGCTCATTTGAAAAATGGCAAAATTCAGGTGCACTAAGATGAAATTCCAAAAAAAAAAATTGGGAAAAATAGGAAACGAGCTCGAAAAATTACCAAAACTTCCAGATCTCAATGTTATATTATT
This sequence comes from Fremontodendron californicum, assembly GCA_030761205.1. Taxonomy (NCBI): domain Eukaryota; kingdom Viridiplantae; phylum Streptophyta; class Magnoliopsida; order Malvales; family Malvaceae; genus Fremontodendron; species Fremontodendron californicum. Next base: position 6,997,564 of record JAULJL010000026.1, read on the forward strand.
TTGAAGAGATTGGTGAAGAAAAATCCAAAACTGGAGCTCAATTGAAAAGGCTAAATTTTGGAGGCGGCAAATCGAAACTTTTAAAGAAAAATCCGAGAAAAACAGGAAACGGGCTCGAAAAATTATGAAAACTTCCAGAACTGAGTTTTATATTGGTTAGCAGGTACTGGAAAAAGAAAATCAGAATTTGGGGTCCGTTTGCAATTTAATCAAGTTTAAGGGGCTAAAGTGCAATTTTACCCAAGAAACTCAAAAGGGCCATTTTTCAATTTAAAAAAAAAAAAAGATGCTAGAATTTTAAGGGCCATTCGGCCAACCCATGAAGAAGAGGAGGATTGGCTAATTTCTTTCATCCAAGGGCCAAAATTGGATAGGAAAATGGTATTTTTATTTTATTGAGCCCTTGTGATCATGCCAAGTTGCCAAATGAATGAAGAGAAAGGATGAACACATTATGGTTAGGATTCTTGGACAGCTGGTTATGGTTAGGGGCTGATCACTTCATTCAATGGTTGCAAATTCACATTTTTATCATCTTTGATTAGTAGCCTTTGGATCTTGCTAGCTAGGGAAAAAAATGACAACATTATGACAACATCTCTACAATTTGGTTGGCCTATAAATTGGAAGGGATTTTCATTCTTTAGGAGCAGAGATCAGATTTTTTATACGGGCTGTAGCTATTCTTGAGAGAAAAGAGAGGGGGAAAAGAAAAGAGAAAAAAATAAGGGATTTTCTACTCTTTGATTTGGAAAGCTAAAGCAAGGTAGCTATTTTCTTTCATGCTCTCCTCCATGTTTTGTTCATATGATTTTGTTATTTTTATTTTCTTTCATGAAATTCCCATCTTGCTGTTTGCTCATGCATTTCATTTCATTCCCACTTGATTTTTGACTTAAGCCAATCAATGGCTCAAAGCCAAGCTCTCATGAGCGTGCTTGTGTTAAATTAAAATTTTGTCAAGTTGGATTTTCTAACTTTATGATTTTTTATCATTAGGCAACCCTTGTCCAAATTTTTAGAAATTTTTACCACTGATTGTAGGACGTTAGAGGAGTTTCTAATATTTTTATTCTAATTTTTTGACTTTTTATCAAAGGTTTAAAAATGGTTTTTGGTTAAGCACTTTTTTACACATTATTCTATTTTTCATGAATTTTCGGGTAAATCATCCTTACTCTAAAAATTAAGCTGATTTTTTTATCAGGAGGTCGACATCTTCTAAGTCTCCTATAAAATTTTTACATTTTTTTGAAATTTTTTAGAAGGGTAAGAAAGTAGGTTTTCAAGACTGCTTGTGAGAGTCAGAGTTGTTTTTTTAGGATTGGTAACTTTCTGTTTTTTGTAAAATCGATCATAGTTCCCATGCTTCAAAAATTAAGCTAATTTTTTCCCATAGAGTTTGACACGTTCTAAGTATATAAGTTTTTCAGTTTTTAATTTTTTAAAATTTTTTAGAAGGGTAAAAAAATCACGTTTTAGAACTGGTCAGAGGAGTCAGATTTGTTTTTTGAGAATTAATAATTTTCTGTTTTGTCTAAGGTATTAAGAGGGGGGGCTGATTTGGGATATTAGCTACTGTCTTAGGTTAATTTCTAAGTCATTTCAATCATAAAATTTTATTTTGTAAAGGTCGGGTCAAGGGTGGTCAACCCGGGTTTTCAAAATTAGAAAAATAGAGCCTTTTTGAAGGGGGTTTCGGCTATGGTGCCATTTTCATCAAAATTTTTTAAATTGTTTTTCATTCAATCAAAAAGTATTTTTGATTTTAAGAAATCTGATTTAAGTCTTTTCCTAAGGTAGTCAGATATCTTTTTAGGTATACGGATGTCCTTATTTAAAGGAAAAAATACACTCTTTTGCATTGCATTTTCCATGTTCATGCATATTCTATGATATATGATTTTTGCTATGAATATTCTATGGTGATGTTATTGTTTTAGATTTCATGATGTTATATTGATTGTTATATGGTTATGGATATTTTATGTTATTCTATGCTTCTTGCTTAGTCATTAATTATTTTACCATATAATCTAGGATTTATTATGTTAATGCATTGCCTTTTTCATTTTCATTCATATTTTATTATACTATTATTTTATGTTTCTTATCATGTCATGTTATTTAGATTTTTCTATGTCATCTTTTGCGATGTCATACATGTTCATATTTATCTTTTTAAAATGTTTGTTAAATAAAGATAATAATTTTCAATAAAAAAATAAAGATATTCCCGAGTTAAAATAATTCATAAGTTCTCTTCTGGGTTTGCTAGGGAGGATATCATCAATTATCATTAATAAATGAATATCTTTCTTTCAAAAATGAAAATGATTTGGAGATTTTCCAAATAAATAAAAATTTCTATATTTTAACGGGTTTGCTGGAAAATGTAGGAAAATTTTGAATTAATACATTCCGGATCATTTTCTATTAAAAATGGAATTATTTTTCTTTAAATTGGGAATTATTTTAAAATGCCAAATGTAAAACTGACTTTTATCGAGATTTGAGATAACACACGATTAATAAGGTACTATTTTATACGGGCATTGTGGGGGTGCTAATCATTCCCCGCACGTAACCGACTCCCGAACCGGCTTCTTTTATTTCTCTGGTTTAAAAGCGCAGACTTTGAAATTGGTTTTAAAAATGTTTTAATTAATTTAAAAATGTTATACAAACCGGTTTTAATAGGTGGCCGATCACACCTAGCCAAAAAATATTGGTGGCGACTCCATTTCATTTTCGAGGTTGTTTGCAAACCCTCATTTTATTTCAAGAGGAAATAGATCGTCTTTTCCTCTGTTTACCCTAATGTCACACTTAATGAGTAAATGTCTCGCGATGAGACTTGTTATTTTTTAGGTTGCGACAGCTTGGCGACTCCACACGGGACATTTAGAGAGTCAGGCCTAGAATTAGTCGTGTGTTATCAAAGTCTCAATTTTGTTGGTTTTTATTCGTTATTTAATTTTAATTCCCACATTTTTTCAATAATAAGAAGAATTTTGGAAAATAATAAAATGTTTTTAAATATGTTCATACTCATGTGCATACATATTATTATTATTCTTTGGTTATTTTGTTGCATATAATTTTTCTTTGCTTAACTGATGGTTTACGTTGTTTAATCTTATTGGGGTATTTAGAATAAGGGTTATAGAATAGGTGGTGAAAGGTTTGTTTGTTCCTCCTCACACACTACACGTGCATTTGCATAACATGAACTCTATACCCGGGTTCCGTGATAACTCGTATAATTATATAGTTTTTAGTTATGTTTTATTATTGTTTTGTGTCAAATACGAGTTATTATTGTTTAGTCTAATTGTGTTTATGATCTTTTATATTTTTATGTAATTTGGTGTTTTTCACAAGTTTCTTTGAGTGATTTCAGATTACTAGAATTAAGGGCAAATCCAGTTCAGTTTCAGTTCCGACACCTTTTGCCATATCAGCTATATCTCGAGTTTCACTGAAGCAATAAGGCTGAAATTTGTAGCCATGAAAAGATAAGAGGCATATCTATCTTTTTCATGTTTTACACTTCTTAAAACGGAGTCGTTTTCCCTAGCGAAATCGACCATCAAGTTGGCTGATGTGCAATGACGTCTGTGCTGACCTGTTTTCGTATTTTGCCCATATCTGCTTATCCACATCAGAAAATGAGCTGATTCCAATGGCTATGGATCCGTAACAGATACGGGAACCTTTGTCTAGAAGACCATATGATCAGATCAGGCCTCCAATATTGAAGAAATCGACCATCAAGGTGGCTGATGTGTAATGACGTCTGTGCTGACATGTTTTCGTATTTTGCCCATATCTGCTTAACCAAATCAGCAAATGAGCTGATTCCAATGGCTATGGTTCCGTAACTGATAGGGGAACCTTTTTCTAGAAGACCATGTGATCCGATCAGGCCTCCAATATTGACGAAATCGACCATCAAGTTGGCTGATCAAAATCGTCATATACCTACCTTTGAAATTTGTAAAGCTTGTCTCTTGTCATTTAGCCCTCCAAAATGTGTATAAATAGAGGGCCTTGGATGATTGTAGAGGATCATATTGTACATAGGTAGGATATTAGCCATTGTAATAAAATTCTCTAAGTTTTCTTCTTCTTTCTTTTCTCTAGTTTTGTTTTTCTTTAGAAAGAGCAAGAGGTTGGATAATTAATATTCTTCTTCTTCTTCTTTCTTTCTTTTATTTTCTTCTTAGATTCTATTTAATTTTATGTTTATAATGCCTATGCTAGGCTAAACTTCTATTTGGTTAAGGGTGATTTCAAAGCCCTAGACATGTTTTGTGATTGATTTTCAGATTCTATCTATCATTAATTTTCTATCAAAGTTGCTTATGTTCTTCTACAAGAATTGTTCATGATGTTGTCTAGATTTATTTAGGTGTACAACTAGATAGATCTTGATAATTATCTATTGCTAGTTTAGGAGTCTTGATCCGTGTAATTGTCTTGATTTCCTATTCATAAGTGGCAATTTGTGATTAATGATTATGGTCAAGTTTTCAATAATTGCAAAGTGGAACATAACCTAAGTTGAACAATCCGAGCTTATGTGTTTGTTGCTTAGATCAACCTATCTTTCTCATCATAAAGCTGCCATTAAATTGAATTTAGAGAGCTTATTCTAGGTTGTTTAATGGTTAGAGATTAAATAGAGAGCTTGTTCTATTTAACGACAAACTAAGGAAAGATTGGGGTAACAGAGCTTGTTGTTATCTACGGTTGTTAACTTTGATAGTTGGTTGATATTGATAGATCTGAAATTGATTCTTAATGATGTCTAGTGGTGGAGAATGAAACCTTAACCATATTTTTCATATTTGATTCTTCTTACTTATTTGTTTTCTTACTTTCAGTTTGCTTATTTTTTATATTTATTTTTATTGGCTGGTTATACCGCCTAATTTGTATATTAACTTTGTTTTATTTTTATTGGCTGGTTATACCGCCTAATTTAGTATATATATTTTTATTGGCTGGTTATACCGCCTAATTTAGTATATATATTTTTATTGGCTGGTTATACCGCCTTGCATCTTATTCTTATTATTTACTTTAGTTTAAATCTGGCTTCAAAAACCCCTTTTCTTTTATTGTTTTCTTTGAACGTAAGTTATAAACTAATAACTCATAGATTAAAACCCAATCCCTGTGGACTCGACCCTTGCTAATCATTATACTTACAATTGATCTTTTTAGTGCAAGGTTAAATAAGATACACTCTTTTGGGTGCATCAAATTTTTGGCGCCGTTGCCGGGGATTGTTTTCTTTAGTTTATTTGTTACTTGGTTTATTCTTATTTTCAGTTCTAATGAGTTTTATTTTCTTGTACATACGGGTTTTTCTTATCAAATTTTGAAAAGAAAAAAAAATAATAAAAAAAAAAAAACGATGGAATTGAGCAATCTAACACTTGAAGAGTTGGTGGCATACATGAACATGGAGAATCAACAAGCCAATCTCACCTTCCCAGTTCAACAATTGGCCATGGGAGGATGTCAAGGCCATCAAGTGTTCCAAGACCAACAGTATGATCATTACTCAAACACTTACCATGAGGGATGGTGGGATCATACTAATTATGGCTACTCGAAAAATTACCAAGAAGTAGATCCTTATGCCAATTACACTCATCCATCTAGCTTCAATCAATCATGGTCCCAAGAACCAGATCTTTTTCAACCACCACATATGACTCAAAACTCAGGTACTTCTTTAGAAGATCTTGTCTATTCTCTTGTTACTGATACATTGCAATTTCAACAGGAAACAAGGGCAAGCATCCAGAGTTTGGAAAAGCAAATGAGCCAATTGGCTAGTAGTATGGTGGTATGGGTAGCACAAAGATCTGAAGAACTCTCTGCCCAAACAATGATTAACCCAAAGGAGAATACTACTATTGTGACCTTGAGGAATGATGAACAAGATGAGGATGAGACAGAATTAGAGATGGATTCTATTCTTGAGGATAATGAAGCCACAAATACAAATAAGAGTATTTCGACACCTGAGGTAACGTTTAAAGTTCCACTTTTTACTAATGTTTCTTCTCCACCTTTTCCTAGTAGATTTGCAAAGTTCAAGGAGGATGAACATGAACAAGACACGCTGGAAACCTTAAACAGTTTGTTTGTGGATGTCATTCAACAAGTACCAAAAGATGCACCATTCCTCGATGAGATATGCACCACCAAGGATGATGGAATAATACTTGTAATGGAGAATGCATCCACTGTTGTGCAAAGAAAGCTTCCTCTTAAACGCATAAATTTGGGAAATTTCATGTATGAGCCTGACAAGCCTAAAAAGCCAAGAAAGGGTGTTGGTTAGATTCAAAACACTAACTCAAGTGTTAATTGGGAAGGCAGCCCAATTAAAGATGAAATTGCCAACCTTCCATATTCAGATTTGCTTTCTCTTTCTTTTCCTTTTTCTTTTATTATTTTTATTATTTTTATTTTATTTCTTATGTTTCTTTGTTAATTGTGTTTACTGCTTTTAAGTTCATTTAGGCTGCATAAGTTTCTTTTGTTTAATAGTTCTTTTCTCTTACATATAATTCTTGCATTGGGGGATTAATAGCATTACATTAATGACAATGTAAGAATTATGTGTGGGGGGAAGAATTTAGGATTTTATTTAGAGTGTTTTGTTTTTGTGTCTTTTTATGTTGTTTTTCTTTCTGATCCTTGTTTTGAAAATAACTAAATGTAAATATAATTTTTATTTTTTTAACCCCGGTTAAATGGCGGATAACGGTACTCCGTGATTATTTAAATCGGTTCCATCAGCTACCCACAAAACTGATATTGTATATAAATTTCTCTTCCAATTTCTCTTTCAATTTTTTTCATTTTTTTTTCAGGATGGATGATATTCTCACAAGATTGCAGAAACGATTTCCTCCTTTTCCTCGAAATATTTATTGAAGCTTTACCAAGTTCGATTCGAAAGATTAAGAATGCTTTTGCACAAAGGGAGACTTGAGACATACCTTGTCAGTTTGATTTAATCTTTTCAAAAAAAAAAAAAAAAAAGAGTTTGTTGTGTTTTAATCAATTTAGAAGTATTCATTCTGAACAAGGTCTGAGTAAGGGAGACTTGAGACATACCTTGTCAGTTTGATTTTAATCTTTTTACGTTTACTTGTTAATTTTTGTTTAGTATTTTAGGATTATTTAGGTTGCATGAGTTTGTTTTGTTTTGAGTCTAGTTGTTCCTATACTTATGTTATTAGTTCTTTTCTCTTACACACGATTCTTTCATTTGGGTTAATAGACTTACATTGAGGACAATGTAAGAATTAAGTGTGGGGGGAATGATTTAGGATTTCTTTTATTTTCGTCTACTATTTTTTTTTTTATGAGTCTTTATTATTATTATTTTTAGTGTGTTTTAGTTCCTTTTTAATACAATGATGAGATATGAATTGCATAGGTCTAAACTGGTTACTAGTGAGAAGATTTTCATGAGAATTAAGCTTGATACTAATTTTTATGAGCCAATGTTAATATGATATGTTGATTGAGAAAGAAGCATGTTTAGACTTAAAACTGACTTGTATAATCATCATTGTGAGTTTTTGAGCCTAAAATGATTGATGCATTATACAAATCAATCTAATTTCTTTCTTGAGTGCTCTTATGATTACATGATTCTCTAGAACTTGCTTTAAACCGTTTGAGACTATATTGATGCATGTGACAACATGAATATGATAGAGGCATTAGGATTTTTAGCCAGGGCCAAACAACCATCCCTTATTGATGTTCCAAGAGAACACACCCTTAGTGAACCAATTTGAGCCTACATTGAATAAGCTATCTCTTTGGTAACCATAACTTGTCCCTAACCTAAATATACTTATATCTTTACCTTTGTTCCAAAGATGAATTAGCATGTTTTGAGACAAGTTGCAAAGACAAGGGATATTTTTAGTTAAAAATTTGGGTTAGAAACAAGAAATAAGTGTGGGGGGAAAAGAAAAGAAAAGTCAAGAGAAAAAGAAATGGAATAGTGGCAAATACATTCCTATGTAAAAAAAAAATATGAATCATCTCTTGAATTTGTGGAAAAAGAAAAAGATGTTACAAAGTCGTTTAGAATGAAGAAAAGGCCCAATATGAATATCCGGCCTAGGTGACTATGTACTTGTAAAGAGTTTTGAGAAGTTTCTTTGTATAATCTTTTTATGTCTCTAAACTATATGAACTCTTTGGAACCTTTGTGATATCTTTATCCTTTTGTTCTTCAACCACATTACAAACCCCTTGGCCCCATTACAACCTTGATTAAAGACCTCTTGATTTATGAAGTTGCATGATCTTTTAGTGGAGAATAGGTGGACAAGCAAGCATATGGTAGAAGTGTTTTCATGAGATTGATTGAGTGTAAACACTTTACCACTACTTTAAAGAGTGAAAATCAAGAGAGTATCCCATGTGAGAAGTTGAGATTAAATTTGAACATGCACTATTTTGATTGAGATATGTTATGCTAATATTGGCTTAACTCAAACAATTTACATTCAAGCATGATTTTTTGTGAAATTTTTTAAGCTATTGATTAGTTTATAAGACTTGTTCAAATATTGTCTCTAATTTGTATTGAAAGGATTAGGAGTAAATATTTTTAGTATATGTAGTTTATTTATATATGAAGTTTATTTATATTTTAATTTTTCAATGTTTGTGGGTATCGTTCTAGTAAACCCTCACGAGACTAAACTCGTCCACTAGGGACACCTAGGGGTTTAAAGGCTTGTGTCACATGCTAAGTGCCACCGTAATTTCCTACGAAAGTGGATTAGATTAGATTTTCTTATTTTATTTTTATTGAGTCGTTGCTAGGGACTAGCAACAATCTAAGTGTGGGGGTGTGATAACTCGTATAATTATATAGTTTTTAGTTATGTTTTATTATTGTTTTGTGTCAAATACGAGTTATTATTGTTTAGTCTAATTGTGTTTATGATCTTTTATATTTTTATGTAATTTGGTGTTTTTCACAAGTTTCTTTGAGTGATTTCAGATTACTAGAATTAAGGGCAAATCCAGTTCAGTTTCAGTTCCGACACCTTTTGCCATATCAGCTATATCTCGAGTTTCACTGAAGCAATAAGGCTGAAATTTGTAGCCATGAAAAGATAAGAGGCATATCTATCTTTTTCATGTTTTACACTTCTTAAAACGGAGTCGTTTTCCCTAGCGAAATCGACCATCAAGTTGGCTGATGTGCAATGACGTCTGTGCTGACCTATTTTCGTATTTTGCCCATATCTGCTTATCCACATCAGAAAATGAGCTGATTCCAATGGCTATGGATCCGTAACAGATACGGGAACCTTTGTCTAGAAGACCATATGATCAGATCAGGCCTCCAATATTGAAGAAATCGACCATCAAGGTGGCTGATGTGTAATGACGTCTGTGCTGACATGTTTTCGTATTTTGCCCATATCTGCTTAACCAAATCAGCAAATGAGCTGATTCCAACGGCTATGGTTCCGTAACTGATAGGGGAACCTTTTTCTAGAAGACCATGTGATCCGATCAGGCCTCCAATATTGACGAAATCGACCATCAAGTTGGCTGATCAAAATCGTCATATACCTACCTTTGAAATTTGTAAAGCTTGTCTCTTGTCATTTAGCCCTCCAAAATGTGTATAAATAGAGGGCCTTGGATGATTGTAGAGGATCATATTGTACATAGGTAGGATATTAGCCATTGTAATAAAATTCTCTAAGTTTTCTTCTTCTTTCTTTTCTCTAGTTTTGTTTTTCTTTAGAAAGAGCAAGAGGTTGGATAATTAATATTCTTCTTCTTCTTCTTTCTTTCTTTTATTTTCTTCTTAGATTCTATTTAATTTTATGTTTATAATGCCTATGCTAGGCTAAACTTCTATTTGGTTAAGGGTGATTTCAAAGCCCTAGACATGTTTTGTGATTGATTTTCAGATTCTATCTATCATTAATTTTCTATCAAAGTTGCTTATGTTCTTCTACAAGAATTGTTCATGATGTTGTCTAGATTTATTTAGGTGTACAACTAGATAGATCTTGATAATTATCTATTGCTAGTTTAGGAGTCTTGATCCGTGTAATTGTCTTGATTTCCTATTCATAAGTGGCAATTTGTGATTAATGATTATGGTCAAGTTTTCAATAATTGCAAAGTGGAACATAACCTAAGTTGAACAATCCGAGCTTATGTGTTTGTTGCTTAGATCAACCTATCTTTCTCATCTTAAAGCTGCCATTAAATTGAATTTAGAGAGCTTATTCTAGGTTGTTTAATGGTTAGAGATTAAATAGAGAGCTTGTTCTATTTAACGACAAACTAAGGAAAGATTGGGGTAACAGAGCTTGTTGTTATCTACGGTTGTTAACTTTGATAGTTGGTTGATATTGATAGATTTGAAATTGATTCTTAATGATGTCTAGTGGTGGAGAATGAAACCTTAACCATATTTTTCATATTTGATTCTTTTTACTTATTTGTTTTCTTACTTTCAGTTTGCTTATTTTTTATATTTATTTTTATTGGCTGGTTATACCGCCTAATTTGTATATTAACTTTGTTTTATTTTTATTGGCTGGTTATACCGCCTAATTTAGTATATATATTTTTATTGGCTGGTTATACCGCCTAATTTAGTATATATATTTTTATTGGCTGGTTATACCGCCTTGCATCTTATTCTTATTATTTACTTTAGTTTAAATCTGGCTTCAAAAACCCCTTTTCTTTTATTGTTTTCTTTGAACGTAAGTTATAAACTAATAACTCATAGATTAAAACCCAATCCCTGTGGACTCGACCCTTGCTAATCATTATACTTACAATTGATCTTTTTAGTGCAAGGTTAAATAAGATACACTCTTTTGGGTGCATCATTCCGTCATTTTAAGTGGAAGCAAAGTAACTAAGACTTCGTGATGATCCTCAGTATGGGCTAGTGAAACACTTTCGAAGTATAAAGTACCTAAAGCCTTCGTGATGATCATCCGCATGGGCTTAGGAAAATATACTCTAACAAATTGAATCCGCTTTTATCGGGGTGCTTTACTAGCCTTTACCGACGACAGTAAGGAACAATTTGGGGCCTTTAGAACCAATTCACCCTCATATAGTGAACCTAGGCGAAGCCATGTCGGATTTTCGTTAGATGCACCGAAGCTAGGAACACATGGAGGAATGCTTCCGATCCTTTGCTATTTATTTCTATATTCTCAATAAGCATTGTAGGTCGGGCAATCATGAATGTGCATTGCCTGTAATAAGTTTAATACCCCGCCCCGAAGGCATCATGATGCCTAAGTGAGTTGATATTGTTGGGGCAAGTGTTCACTAACTTTTTGAAATTGAAAATAAAAATTCTTTTTTTCAAAATTTTTACATTTTGCACATTTCATGCATAGGTGAATAGAGCATTGCAATTTTGATTTCACTATGATAATAATCTCATTTGTTAATTGCATAAACATATGTTGATTGATTAAATAAGAATCGCAGACTGGTAGTGTTGAATAAATATTTGGACACCTATGCCATAATAAGACCCACTACCCCAAAAGTTTTAGATAAAAATTGGTCTTGGAAAATAATATTTAGATTCTTTTTGCGGGGAAAGCATGTTTAAGAAATCGTGGATTAAAATTGGGGGCAAATCTTGCATAAGGAGATTTTTGAATAATCAAAATTTGGTCCCACCAATTTCATGTAATCATTGATTAATTTCTTTGTATATACCTTTGTGTTAATTCATTTATTCTTTACATGTATCATTTTGACATCATGTTACAGTCCTAACATGCATGGTCATTCATTGTGGAATATATTTGTGACATACATGGTCATTATTTGTATATACCCTTGTGTTAATTCTTTACATGAATCATATTGACATCTTGTTACAGTCCTAACATGCATGGTCATTTATTGTAGAATAAATTTGTGACATACATGGTCATTCTTTGTATATACCCTTGTGTTAATTCAATTGTTCTTTACATGCATCATATTGACATCATGTTGCAAGTCCTAACATGCCTGATCATTCATTGTAGAATAAATTTATTACATACGTAGTCATTATTTGTATATACCCGTGTATCAATTTAGTCATTCATACATGCATCATGTTGGCATCAGGTTGCATTCATGACAAACATAATTAGCATGATCTCTCTGTATATGTTCATGCATTGATTTATTTATTCTTTACATGCATCATGTTGGCATCAGGTTGCATTCATAGTCAGCATGATTTCTCTGTATATCCATGCATTGATTTGTCTATTCTTCACATGCATCATGTTAACATCAGGTTGCATTCATGGCATATATAGTCATCATGATATGCTCAGGCATTAACTTGTCATTTGGCATCAGGTTGCATTCATGAAAAACATGGTCAGCATTATTTCTTTGTATATATTTGTGTCAATCATTTATTCTTTACATGCATCATAATTGACATCGTGTTGCATTCATAGTGTATATGATCATTCATTGGAAAATACATCTTGAACATACATGGTCATTCATTGCATATATCTATCCATTGATTCTTCTTATTCTTTACATTCATCATGTTGGCATCAGGTTGCATTCATGACAAACATAGTCAACATGTTTCCACTATATGTGTCCATACATCACTTTGTTTATTCTTCACTGCATCAAATTGCATTCATGGCTCATTCATCATGACACGCACTTGGAGGGATAAAACAAAAATTGGTTTGGCTTTAAGAGCTTTGAAGAAGTTTCTCTTTGAAATCAGAGGTATATGAAGTACTGAGCACCTTTATAATGCAAGCCAGGATCATGGATAATGAACAACAAAGCAAACTTGAGAGAATGGAAAAGGCACAAAATGAGTTAAGGGAATAGTTGGCCAAATCTCAAGCAAAATATAGAGATCAGATGACTAAACTGATGGAGCTGTTGTGCCCCTCAATCAAGGGAAAGGGATACACTGGAATCTTGGCCGCCAGAGAAGGAACGATGGCACAAAAGGGTTAGAATGAGGTCATAATGTTTGATACCTAGTCTTTTTAAAATGCAGTTAATCCTGTCAACATCCTGAACTTAGATGATCTAGCTGAGCAGGTAAAGTTGAAAACGGTGGCATTGAGTGAGGCTAAGCTGGCAGATTCCCAAGGGAATTATCACTTGTTAGATGAAAGACTCCGGGTACTAGAAAGCATAGATGTATTTGGGAGTGTAGATGCGAATGAACATTGCTTGGTCCCTGATTTAGTTATTCCTCTTAAATTCAAGGTTCTCAATTTTGAGAAATATGATGGGATAGTCGATCCGTCTGCCCACATCACTGTGTTCTGCTGAAAGATGACGGGTCATACAGATAATGATAAACTTTTGTCTACTGCTTCTAGGATAGCCTCAACGGGTCCACAATTAGGTGGTATAGTCAGTTGAGTAAGGATCGGATTCGCTCTTGGATTGATTTGGCTAATGCATTTTTAAGCTAATACAAGCATATGACTGATATGGCGCCTGACCGTCTCACCTTGCAAAATATGGAGAAAAGAGCTACTGAGAGCTTCAAAGAATATGCTCAGTGGTGGATTGACATAGCCGCCCAAGTACGACCACCCTTGACACAAAAGGAAATCACTGTCCTTTTTCTGAATACAATACAGGCCCTGTACTATGATAGACTTGTCGGCAATGCCACGAAGAATTTTGCGGATATGGTAATCTCATGGAAGATGATTGAGAATGCTATCAAGGATGAGAAACTTGAAGGAGAAAGAACATCCAATGCCGAGAAGATACCCAACTCGTGGAAGGCTTTGCCCCATATCCCTAATTCTCCTCGTATCAGCCATTCTACCCTACCATGAACAACGTCTCTCAAGGTTCTTATCCTTACCAACTAATGCCTACAATCGCGCCAACATTTACATCTATCTATCAATCAAACACCCTTGGGAATAATCGAAGAAGGCATAAAAAGCGAGAAAGAAATCAGGTTGACCCCATTCTTGTGTCACACAGTGAGCTACTACATCAACTCATCCAGAATCACCTTGTGACACCCATGCAATTAGAGCCTCTAAAGCCCCCTTATCCGAGCTGGTATGATGCTTATGAGTGTTGCGATTGTCATTCTGGCAATCAAGGCCACTCAACAGAGAACTGCCCCGCTTTGAAGTACAAAATCAGGGATCTCATCAAGGCTGGTTCGATAAGTATTGAAGATGGGAAACCCAAGTGTCATAATAAACATAGTGCATAATCATATTAGGCTTTCTGATGCATGTAGTTCTATACACTGTGATGATGAAAGCACTTGTCTCATGTTGACATCTACATGAAATAAATAAATTTTTAATTTAAATGTTTTGTGTTCATTATGTTTTAATAGTAATTTGAATTTGCAAAAAAATGAAACTTTGAGAAAAAAATTTTGGTAAACAATAATAAGGGGTTTCACATGAAATAATGGACAGTCTCGAGAATATTGATGATCATTGTTAGAAATGGCCCAATACCTTCCCCTTCTCTTTTGGGCTTTCCTATGCCTGAACCCTTTGAACCGAGATCACTTGAAAGACTTAATGCTTCAAGGAATATGAATGATTGAACTTCATAAACCATTGCCATTGCAAAAATGTAGATCGTAGTTTATGCTATGAGCAAAGGAACGGAATTTTTGAAATTTTTTAGAACTTCTTGGAAACTTGAACAAATGAGACATTCTTTCAAGAATCTATATCATGTTAATTTGGTGTGTGTCAAGGATGTGCCAAAACCATTCACATCCTTTCCAAGTAACCATAAAACACCAATTGCCCAAACATCACTTCATGATTGACACCTCGGGGCACCATGAATAAACCAGATTATCCTATTTTGGGCCATATTTATTCTTGTCTCTTCAAAGAACCGAGGATTGAAACTCAGCCTTTTCAGTGTAAACCTAGACTTGCGATGTTCCTCGTAGTGATACAAATTCTCATGGTTAATCAAATTGGGGCATCATATGTGGAAATGATAGATACATGGTGAATAAGGATGGATTAATGCATGAATCATTGGGGGCATGCGGGAAAAAAGAAGAAGAAAGAAATAAGAAAAATTGTGATATCATGCATATGAGAATTCAGATGATTCCAAAGTGCAAAATGCAATTCTGATATCTATTCTCCCTGGGATTGCTTTTCAATGAGAATATTCGTGCTTGATATGATGAATGGCCATATTTCATACCCCTTTCACAAAAGAAATTATTCATAGTCACCCCTTTTGAGCCGAAGAATTCTTTCTCATTTGAACCCTGATCAAGGATCACCCTCTACACTGGGGGGCAAATGCGAGGAAAGATCTTCTCAAAGATCATTGAGAAATGAGTCCTAGCTCGAAGACAGATACAAAATAAATTGAGCTCCTAAATGAATACGGGTTCACTCTGTAGAAAGGAAAAGGAAGATATGACGAAATGGAAGCCAAGAACAAAACAAAAGAAATGGAAAAACACAAAAGACAAAAAAAGAAGTGTGAAAAATTATGACAAATGAAAGCCAAATGCAAAGAAGAAAAGGAGCAAAGTCAAAAATAAAATAAAAATAAAAGTTCAAAAGGGACAAATGCTTCAAAGGGAATCCTCCTCAAGAAATGATCCTTGATCTGATTACCCTCAAACACATATTTTGGGCCTATTTATCCTTTCTTTTTGAACCCCGAACCATGGCCTACATTACATGCTTTAAAAGTCCATTTTGATCAAGCATAAATATTCAACTTGAAGGGTTTTTCCTCATATTTTATCCCATCTCATCGAATTATCATTTCACTAAGGAAGAATTTATATTCTCAAATGCATGATGGAACAATAAAAAAAAGAATGAAAATGGAAAGAATGGGACTCTTGGGCGAAAACCCAAAAATGGGTGGTCTAGAGTAAAATGGGAATTTTCGATGCCATCTATGTTAGTGTCGATGCTACAAAAAAAGAAGGCCATCTTGAAGAAATCGAGGAACATCTAGGAATTCCGAAACCTCCTAAACTGTCAACTCTTATTTAGAGGATTTATTTCAAAAACTGAAACTTTTTCCCTCCAAGATTAAACTTTCCAGTTAAAACATCCCGGCCAATCTTGACGCTTGTCAAAATGCCTTGATATGGAAACTAAAAGAATGTTGAATTTGTTTGGTTCTCAACGAATTCATGACTTATAAAATCTATTCCATTTGTGAGCCTTGAAGGGAGGGTAATACATTTTTGTTGTGAAGTTTTCTCTGATGAACCAAAATCTTGTTGTATCAAGCCTTTCAATACAAGTTGAAAAACCCAAATTGACATTCAAAAAATTTCTAATAGTGATCATCAGTCTTCAAGAGATTCATACATCACACACTGTGGGGTTTATATTTTTGACTCATAAGTTTTCAATAAATTCTTTCTAGAATGGGAAAACAAGTAAAAATATTTTTGAAATAACCATTTTTGATGTTGGCATGAGACAAGGGTTTTTCTAACCCAAAGTTATAGGAACGACTAGAGTAGATCTTGACTTCCAGATATTAGAAGAAAAAATAGAACCCAGTTCAGACTTCTGTTGATAAGAGTTTGAAAACTGTTGGGGCAAAGAGATAGTCAAAGATCGGAATGGGAATGATCTCTTATGGGGCACGAGTGTTCAAGATATACTTTGATTTGATGAGGAAAAATGAATTGGAAAGGCTATGCCAAAGCCTAGAAAAATGATCAGGGGCATTCGCATTACTCATGAACACTCATCTCTTTATGAAGCTTTGCATCATGAAGCATTTGCATCAACCTAAGCCATTTTCATTTGCAGCATGAAGCATCTGCATCTTATTCAACATTTGCATTTGCACCACGAAGCATTTGCATCTCATTCAAGATCTGCATCTACACCAAGAAGCATTTGCATTAATCCAAGACATTTGCATTTGCACCATGAAGCATTTGCATCTTATTGAACATTTGCATCTGCACCAAGAAGCATTTGCATCAATCCAAGTCATTTGCATTTGCATCATGAAGCATTTGCATCTTATTCAACATCTGCATCTGCACCAAGAAGCATTTGCATCAATCCAAGTCATTTGCATTTGCACCATGAAGTATTTGCATCTTATTCAACATCTGCATCTGCACCAAGAAGCATTTGCATTTACATCTGCATCATGAAGCATTTGCATCTTATTCAATCTCTGCATCTGCACCAAGTAGCATTTGCATCAACCTAAGCCATTTGCATTTGCATCATGAAACATCTGCATCTTATTTAACATCACAATCTACGCCAAGAAGAATTTGCATCAATCTAAGCCATTTGCATTTGCACCATGAAGTATTTGCATCTTATTCAACATCTGCATCTACATCAATCTAAGCGATTTGGATTTGCACCATGAGGCATCTACATTTTATTCAACATCTGCATCAATCCAAGCCATTTACATTTGCACCATGAAGCATGTGCATCTTGTTAAAGACATTTGCATCTGCATCATGAAGTATTTGCATCCTCTTTCAAAGCTTTCGGGTATAATTTTCAACATGTTTTTAAAAGTGAACAAGCCTTTGGTTGTGATAGCCGAAGCTTCTGGAGGAGATATCCAGAATTTTACAATTTTAAAAGTGAACAAGCCTTTGGTCATGATAGCTGAAGCTTCTAGAGGAGATATCAAGAATTTTACAATTTTAAAAGTGAACAAGCCTTTGGTGGTGATTGCTGAAGCTTTGATAAGCTCATAAAATATACATTTTACGCCTTTCTACCTTTAGTTTTTGTTATGTTTTCGATCTTTATCTTGTTTACTTATAATATATTTTTGAATTTTAGGTACAATAAGAATAATGAAGTCAAAAGATGTCAATAATGATGGTAAAGAGCTTACAAAATCGTAATCACAAGATGGAAGAAGACTTGGGAGTCAAAAATATCACTTTCTGGTTGAAAAGCAATCAGGCAGATTTGACCTCCAGATCTTGTTATAAGGAAAACATGATGATAGAGTCTTTATTTGAAGAAACTTCCTTCTTGAATTTTGAAGTTTACTTGATTATCTTCCCAACGATATATTATGGGCCCAAATCGGATAAGAAATGGGCATTCAAAATGGCGCCAGAAGATCTCCCTAAAGAACCCTGCGACCAGAAAAACCCTAATCGCAAATCTGAAAAAAAAAGGCAAAAACGTGATTTTTGCACCTCCAGGCTTACTTGTGCGGCAAGGACTTATTGTCAGGGTTTGAAAGCTCTATAAATACCATCTTTTGAGCCACAAACTAGACATTTTTTGAGGAGACTCAAGGGATCATCATTATTCTTTTTCTTCTTCTCCATTCTTTTATTTTCTTTTTAGTTTTATGTATATATTATCCATGTCTATGCTAGGCTAAACTATTATTTGGTTAAGGGTGATTTCAAAGCCCTAGACATGTTTTGCAATTGATTTTCAGAATCTATCTATCATTGTTTTCTATCAAAGTTGCTTATGTTCTCCCATTAAAATTGTTCATGATGATGTTTTGATTTGTTTAGGTGGCCAACTAGATAAATCTTGATAATTATCTATTGCTAGTTTAGGAGTCTTGATCCGTGTAATTGTCTTGATTTCCTATTCATAAGTGGCAATTTGTGATTAATGATTATGGTCAAGTTTTCGATAATTGCAAAGTGGAACATAACCTAAGTTGAACAATCCGAGCTTATGTGTTTGTTGCTTAGATCAACCTATCTTTCTCGTCATAAAGCTGCTATTAAATTGAACTTGGAGAGCTTATTGTAGGTTGTTTGATAGTTAGAGATTAAATAGAGAGCTTGTTCTATTTAACGACAAACTAAGGAAAGATTGGGGTAACAGAGCTTGTTGTTATCTACGGTTGTTAACTTTGATAGCTAATTAATGTTGATAGATATGAAATTGATTCTTAATGATGTCTAGTGGTGGAGAATGAAACCTTAACCATATTTTTCTCATATTTGATTATTCTTATTTACTTGCTTTCTTCTTTGATTATAAGTCTTTAGTTTAAATTGATTTTAAAAACCTCCTCTTTTATTTTGTTTTCTTTGAATTTAGGTTTTAGACTAATAATTCTTAAACTAAAACTCAATCCCTGAGGACTCGACCCTTGCTAACTACTATACTTACAATTGATCTTTTTAGTGCAAGGTTAAATAAGATATACTCTTTTGAGTGCATCAAGTTTTTGGCGCCGTTGCCGGGGATTGGTTTATTTAGTTTATTAGTTTATTGGTTTATTCTTATTTTCAGTTGTAATTAATTTTATTTTTCTTGTACATACAGGTTTTTGTTTTCAAATTTCAAGCGAGAAGAGATGGCAGGTGCTACATCAAAACTTCAGAACCTTCAAAACCAACTAGACAATCTCATCTTCATAGTTCAACAAGTGGCCATAAGTAAGATTCAACAATCAAGGCAGTGTGGAGTGTGCTTCATGATAGATCATCCAACCAATTGGTGCCCATACTACCAAAAAGATAATTTTGAAGTAGCCTATGATGTGGGAGAATACCAAAGCCATCAAGGGTTCCAAGGACAATAGTATGATGCTTTTCCAAACACTTACAGTGAGGGATGGTGGAGTCATACTCATTATGGCTACTCGAAAGATTATCAAGAAGTAGATCCTTATGCTAATTACACTAATCAATTTGTCTTCAATCAACCATGGGATCAACAACAAGATCTTTTTGAGCCACCACCTCAAAACTCAGGTAATTCTTTAGAAGAACTTGTCAATTTTCTTGTTATTAATACTCTGCAACTTCAACAGGAAACAAGGGAAACAAAGGCAAGTATCCAGAGTTTGGAAAGGCAAATGAGCCTATTGGCTAGTAGTACGATGGAATTAGTAGCACAAAGATCTCAAGCACTCCCTTCCCAATCGATGATTGATCCAAAGGAGAGTGTTAGTGCCACACAACTTGAGGATGAATCAGAAAATCTAAGGGAACCCGAGGATGAGAAAGAACTAAAGATGGATTCAAGTATTGAAGATAATGAAGCTTCAATTCCGAAAGAGACTACTTTGGCACTTGAGGTAACGTTTAAGGTTCCACTTTTTACCAATGTTTCTTCTCCACCTTTTCTTAGTAGATTTGCAAAGTTCAAGGAAGAACATGAACAACACATGCCGGAAACCTTAAACAACTTGTTTGTGGATGCCATTCAACAAGTATCAAAATATGATCCATTCCTCGATGAGCAATGCACCACAAAGGATGATGAAATAATACTTGTAATGGAGAATGCATCCACTGTTGTGCAAAGAAAGCTTCCTATCAAACGCATAAATTTGGGAAAGTTTCTTGTATGATCTTACAAATCCTAAACAGCCAAGAATTGGTGTTGGTTAGGTTGGACAACTTAACTCAAGTACTGATTGTGAAGGCAGCCCAATTACTAAAGAAATTACGAACCTGCCATACTCAGATTTGCTTTCTTTTCCTTTTTCTTTTATTATTTTTATTGCTTTTATTTATTTATTTTTATGTTTATTTGTTAATTATTTGTTTTGTATTTTAGGATTATTTAGGTTGCATGAATTTGTTTTGTTTTGAGTCTTAGTTATTTCTATTCTTATGTTATTAGTTCTTTTCTCTTACACATGATTCTTTCATTTGGGTTAATAGCATTACATTGAGGACAACGTAAGAATTAAGTGTGGGGGGAGGATTTAGGATTTCTTTTATTTCTGCCTATTATTTTTTTTATGAGTCTTTAATATAATTATTATTATTATTTTTAGTGTGTTTTAGTTCCTTTTTAATACAATGATGAGATATGAATTGCATAGGTCTAAACTGGTTATTAGTGAGAAGATTTTCATGAGAATTGAGCTTGATGTCATTTTTTTGAGCCAATGTTAATATGATATGTTGGTTGAGAAAGAAGCATGTTTAGACTTAAATCTGACTTGTATAATCATCCTTGTGAGTTTTTGAGCCTATATGATTGATGCATTATACATATCAATCTATTTTCTTTCTTGAGTGTTCTTATGATTACATGTTTCTCTAGAACTTGCTTTAAACCTTTTTGAGACTATATTGATGCATGTAACAACATGAAAATGATAGAGGCATTAGAATTATAACCAGGGCCAAACAGCCATTCCTTATTGATGTTCCAAGAGAACATCCCCCTAGTGAACCAATTTGAGCCTACATTGAATAAGCTATTTCTTTGGTAACCATATCCTACACCTAGCCTAAATACATTTATATCTTTTCCCTTGTTTTAAAGATGACAAGAATGCTTGAGACATATTGCAAAAACAAGGGATACTTTTTGAAATTTTGGGTTAGAACAAAAGATAAGTGTGGGGGAGGAGAGAGGCAAAAGTCAAGAGAAAAAGAAAAGGGAACATTGTAAAAATACATTCCCATGAAAAAAAAATGAAAAAAAATTGAATCATCTCTTGAACTTCTAGTTAAAGTAAAGAAAAAGATGTTACAAAGTTGGTTAGAATGAAGCAAAGGCTCAACATGAATATTTAGCCTATGTGATTATGTACTTCTAAAGAATATTGAGAAAGTTTTATTTGCAAAATCTTATTTTGTCTCTAAATTCTATGAAGTCTTTAGAACGTTTGTGATATCTTTCCCTTTTTATTCTTTAACCATATTATTACCCCTTGGCCCCATTACAACCTTGATTAAAGACCTCTTGATTTATGAAGTTGCATGATCTAAATAGTGGAGAATAGGTGGACAAGCAAGCATATGGTAGAACTGTTTTCATGAGATTGATTGAGTGTAAACACTTTACCACTACTTTAAAGAGTGAAAATCATGAGAGTATCCCATGTGAGAAGTTGAGATTAAGTTTGAATATGCACTATTTTGATTGAAATATGTTATGTTAAAATTGGCTTAACTCAAACAATTTACATTCAATCATGATTTTTTGTGAAATTCTTTGAGCTATTGATTAGTTTATGAGACTTGTTCAAAGATTGTCTCTAATTTATATTGAAAGGATTAGGAGTAAATATTTGTAGTATATGTAGTTTATTTATATTTTAGTTTTTCAATGTTTGTGGGTATCGTTCTAGTAAACCCTCACGAGACTAAACTCATCCACTAGGGACACCTAGGGGTTTAAAGGCTTGTGTCACATGCTAAGTGCCACCGTGATTTCCTACGAAAGTGGATTAGATTAGATTTTCTTATTTTATTTTATTTTGTTTTGCTCGAGGACTAGCAAAAAGCTAAGTGTGGGGGTACTTGATAAGCTTATAAAATATACATTTTACGCTTTTCTACCTTTAGTTTTTGTTATGTTTTCGATCTTTATCTTGTTTACTTATAATATATTTTTGAATTTTAGGTAAAATAAGAATAATGAAATCAAAAGATGTCAATAATGATGGTAAAGAGCTTACAAAATCGTAATCACAAGATTGAAGAAGACTTGGGAGTCAAAAATATCAATTTCTGGTTGAAAAGCAATCAGGCAGATTTGACCTCCAGAGCTTGTTATAAGGAAAACATGATGATAGACTCTTTATTTGAAAAAACTTCCTTCTTCACTTTTGAATTTGACTTGATTATCTTTCCAACGATATATTATGGGTCCAAATCGGATAAGAAATGGGCATTCAAAATGGGGCTAGAAGATCTCTTTAAAGAACCCTGCGGCCAGAAAAACCCTAATCGCAAATTTGAAAAAAAGGCAAAAACGTGATTTTTGCACCTCCAGGCTTACTTGTGCGGCAAGGACTTATTGTTAGGGTTTGAAAGCTCTATAAATACCATATTTTGAGCTACAAACTAGACATCTTTTGAGGAGACTCAAGGGATCATCATTATTCTTTTTCTTCTTCTCCATTTTTTTATTTTCTTTTTAGTTTTATGTATATAATATCTATGTCTATGCTAGGCTAAACTTTTATTTGGTTAAAGGTGATTTCAAAGCCCTAGACATGTTTTGCAATTGATTTTCAGAATCTATCTATCATTGTTTTCTATCAAAGTTGCTTATGTTCTTCCATTAAAATTGTTCATGATGATGTTTTGATTTGTTTAGGTGGCCAACTAGATAAATCTTGATAATTATCTATTGCTAGTTTAGGAGTCTTGATTCGTGTAATTGTCTTGATTTCCTATTCATAAATGGCAATTTGTGATTAATGATTATGGTCAAGTTTTCGATAATTGCAAAGTGGAACATAACCTAAGTTGAACAATCCGAGCTTATGTGTTTGTTGCTTAGATCAACCTATCTTTCTCATCATAAAGCTGCTATTAAATTGAACTTGGAGAGCTTATTCTAGGTTGTTTGATAGTTAGAGATTAAATAGAGAGCTTGTTCTATTTAACGACAAACTAAGGAAAGATTGGGGTAACAGAGCTTGTTGTTATCTACGGTTGTTAACTTTGATAGCTAATTAATGTTGATAGATATGAAATTGATTCTTAATGATGTCTAGTGGTGGAGAATGAAACCTTAACCATATTTTTCTCATATTTGATTATTCTTATTTACTTGCTTTCTTATTTGGTTATAAGTCTTTAGTTTAAATTGATTTTAAAAAGCTCCTCTTTTAATTTCTTTTCTTTGAATTTAGGTTTTAGACTAATAATTCTTAAACTAAAACTCAATCCCTGAGGACTCGACCCTTGCTAACTACTATACTTACAATTGATATTTTTAGTGCAAGGTTAAATAAGATATACTCTTTTGAGTGCATCAAGCTTCTAGAGGAGATATCCAGAATTTTACAATTAAAAATGAACAAGCCTTTGATGGTGATAGCTGAAGCTTCCGGAGGAGATATCCAGAATTTTACAAATTTAAAAGTGAACAAGCCTTTGTTGGTGATAGCTGAAGCTTCTGGAGGAGTTATCCAGAATTTTACAATTTTAAAAGTGAACAAGCCTTTGGTGGTTATAGTTGAAGCTTATAGAGGAGATATCCAGAATTTTACAAATTTGAAAAGTGAGCAAGTTTTCGGTGGTGATAGCTGAAGCTTTTGGAGGAGATATCGAGGATTTTACAAATTTTAAAAGTGAGCAAGTCTTCGGTAGTGATAGCTAACGCTTCTAGAGGAGATATCCAGAATTTTACAAATTTTAAAAGTGAGCAAGTCTTTGGTGGTGATAGCTAAAGCCTCTGGTGGAGATATCCAGAGTTTTACAGTTTTAAAAAATGAGCAAGTCTTTGGTGGTGATAGCCGAAGCCTCTGCTGGAGATATCCAGGATTTTACAGTTTAAAAAATGAGCAAGTCTTTGGTGGTGATAGCCGAAGCTTCTGGAGGACATACCTATAATTTTAAACAAAGCTGACACCAAGACAAGATAAGGCCCCGAGACCACCGCCGAGGTATTTTTTCTCTTACAAATCGAACTCGTTTCCTTAAGACGGGTCGAGCCTTGATTAGTCAGGGAACTCAAATTAAGGACAAAATATTCTATTTACAGATTTTTCAAAAAAAATTGAAAAAATGAAAGTGAAGAAAAGTTCTCTTTTCTTTTGTTTACATGTGATTTCACTAACCGAACAAAATTAGTGTTTATTTATCTTTGCGTGATTCTTGATTCTCAGCAATAACAAAAGAGGGGCAGCGGTAGACACAAAATTTTGTTCGGGCCCCTAAATCAGGTGAATTCTTCCTTGTGCTTTTTTATGTAGAAAATCTCTTCTCACCATGCAGATTGCACTCCAAGACTTTGTTTAGGAGGTCAGCATCAAAAGTTAATTCAAAAAAAGTCAACCTCAGAAAGTCAACCACTAAAAAAGTCAACCCTCAGTCAAAATCAAGATTCAAAGTTTTAATTGAACAATGGTGAAAGAATTTTGATAATCCGAGGTCTACAACGAGAGATATAGAGTTCGAAAGATAGGTTATGGAGATTAAATGAAAAGGAAACCCTGATTCGATAAATTTGGGGAAAGTGCTTTAATTATCAAATTGGTCAAAATTGGAGGTTTCAAATAAAATAAAATTAATGACTACGAGTATTGGAAAGGCCAATTGGAAGCTGAACCAAAGGAAGAGTTAATTTGGAAGGAAAATCAAAAATTAGGGTTTTTGATGAATTTTGCAAAATTGGGGAAGACTGCAGAGATGGCCCAATTCGGTAAAGTTTAAGCCCCTAATTGATGAAGAGTGAGTAAACAAAGATAGCCCAAGGCTCAGTTTGAAGTAATTATGAGAAAAGAGCTGGTTGGAGGAAAAATGAAAAACGAAGAAATTTTCGATATTAGAAAAAGGAAAAATCAAATCAGAAGGGAATTTAATAGTAAAAATTGGGTGTTTTCGGACCAACTCCAATTCAATATATAACGAAGGCAATGGAAAAAGAAAATCTGGAAATCGGACTTGTTTTGAGTAAAATCGAGGTTTCGGGTGTTAAAGCACAATCTTGAAAAATTCGAGAAAAATAGGAAACAACCTCAGAAAATTATGAAAACCTCTAGATCTGAGTTTTATGTCATTTGGAAGAGATCGGCGAAGAAAAATCCATAATTGGAGCTCATTTGAAAAATGGCAAAGTTCGGGTGCACTAAGCTGAAATTTCAGAAGATAAATTCGAGAAAAATAGGAAACGAGCTCGAAAAATTACCAAAACTTCCAGATCTCAATATTATATTATTTGTAAGGTATTGGTGAAGAAAAATCTAGAACCGGAGCTCATTTAAAAAATGGCGAAGTTCGAGTGCATTAAGCTGAAATTCCAAAAAACAATTCCGAGAAAATAGAAAACGAGCTCGAAAAATTACCAAAACTTCCAAATCTCAATTTTATATTATTTGGAAGAGATTGGTGAAAAAAATTCCGGAATCAAAGCTCAATTGAAAAGGCTAAATTTGGGAGGCACCAAATTGAAACTTTTAAAGAAAAATCTGGGAAAAATAGGAAACAGGCTCGAAAAATTATGAAAACTTCCATAACTGAATTTTATATCGGTTAAGAGGTATTGGAAAAAGAAAATCCATATTTGGGATCAATTTTCAATTTAATCAAGTTTAAGGGGCTAAAGTGCAATTTTACCGAATAAACCGAAAAGGGCCATTTTTGTAATTTAAAAAAAAAAAAGAGAAGATGCTAGAATTTTAAGGGCCATTCGACCAGCCCATGAAGAAGAAGAGGATTGGCTGATTTTTTTCATCCAAGGGCCGAAATTGGATAGAAAGACGGTATTTTTATTTGATTGAACCCTTGTGATCATGCCAAGTGGCCAAATGAATGAAGAGAAAGGATGAGCACATTATGGTTAGGATTCTTGGATAGCTGGTTATGATTAGGGGCTAATCACTTCATCCTATGGTTGCAAATTCACATTTTTATCATCTTTGATTAGTAGCCTTTGGATCTTGCTAGCTAGGGAAAAAAAATGACAACATTATGACAACATCCCTAGCATTTGGTTGGCCTATAAATTGTAGGGGGTTTTCATTTTTTAGGCAGAGGAGAGATAAGATTTTTTTATAAGGGCTATAGCTATTCTTGAGAGAAAAGAGAGGGGAAAAAGAAAAGAGAAAAAATAAGGGATTTTCTTACTCTTTGATTTGGAAAGCTTAACCAAGGTAGTATTTTCTTTCACGCTCACCTCCATGTTCTGTTCATATGATTTTGTTATTTTTATTTTATTTTCTTTCATGAAATTCCCATCTTGCTGTTTTTCCATGCATTTCATTTCATTCCCACTTGATTTTTGACTTAAGCCAATCAATGGCTTAAAGCCAAGCTCTCATTAGCATGCTTGTGAAAAATTAAAATTTTGTCAAGTTGGATTTTCTAAATTTATGATATTTTATCATTAGGAAACCCTTGTCCAAATTTTTAGAAATTTTTACCACTGATTGTAGGGCCTTAGAGGAGTCTCTAATATTTTTATTCTGATTTTTGGACTTTTTCTCAAAGGTTTAAAAATGGTTTTTGGTTAAGCAGTTTTTTACACACTGTTTTGTTTTTCATGAATTTTTGGGTAAATCATCCTTAGTCTAAAAATTAAGCTGATTTTTTATCATAGAGATCGACATATTCTAAGTCTCCTATAAATTTTTCAGATTTTTTTGAAATTTCTTAGAAGGGTAAAAAAATAGGTTTTCAAGACTGCATGTGAGAGTAGAGTTGTTTTTTTTAGGATTGGTAACTTTTTGTTTTGGTAAAATCGGTCATAGTTACCATGCTCCAAAAATTAAGCTAATTTTTTTTTCTATAGAGGTCTACATGTTATAAGTCTCCCATAAAATTTTCAATGTTTTTTGAAATTTTTTAGAAGGGTACAAAAATCATGTTTTAGAACTGGTCAGAGGAGTCAAATTTGTTTTTTGAGAATTAATAATTTTCTGTTTTGTCTAAGGTATTAAGAGGGGGTGCTGATTTGGGATATTAGCTACTGTCTTAGGTTAATTTCTAAGTCATTTCAATCATGAAATTTGATTTTGTAGGTCGGGTCAAGAGTGGTCAACCCGGGTTTTCGAAATTAGGAAAGTAGAGCATTTTTGAAAGGGGTTTCGGCCATGGTGCCATTTTCATCCAAAATTTTCAAATTGTTTTTCATCCAATCACAAAGTATTTTTTATTTTAAAATATCTAATTTAATTCTTTTCCTAAGGTAGTCGGATATCTTTTTAGGTATACGGATGTCCTTATTAAAGGAAAAAAAACACTCTTATGCATTGCATTTTCCATGTTCATGCGTATTCTATGATATATGATTTTTGTTATGAATATTCTATGGTGATGTTATTGTTTTAGATTTCATGATGTTATATGGTTATGGACATTTTGTGTTATTCTATACTTCTTGCCTAATCATTAATTATTTTACCATATCATCTAGGATTTATTATGTTCATGCATTGCCTTTTTTCATTTTCATGCATATTTTATTATAATATTATTTTATATTTCTTATCATGTCATGATATTTAGATTATGTTATGTCATCTAGATTTTGCTATGTCATCTTTTTCCATGTCATACATGTTCATATTGTCGTTTTAAAATGTTTTTTAAATAAAGATAATTATTTTCAATAAATAACAAAGATATTCCCCAGTTAAAATAATTCACGAGTTCTCTGCCGGGTTTACTGGGAGGATATCAATAATTATCATTAATAAAGGAATATCTTTCTTTCAAAAATGAGAATGATTCAAAGATTTTCCAAATAAATAAAAATTTCTATATTTTGCTGGGTTTGCTGGAAAATGTAGGAAAATTTTGAATTAATAAATTCCGGATCATTTTCAATTAAAAATGGAATTATTTTTCTTTAAATTGGGAATTTTTTTAAAATGCCAAATCTAAAACTGACTTTTCCAATGATTTGAGATAACACACGATTAATAAGGCACTGTTTTATACAGGCGTTGTGGGGGTGCTAATCCTTCCCCGCATGTAAACGACTCCCCAACCCACTTCTTTGATTTCGCTGGTTTAAAAGCTCAGACTTTGAAATTGGTTTTAAAAATGTTTTAATTAATTCTAAAATGTTCTACAAAACCGGTTTTAATAGGTGGCCTGTCACACCTAGTCAAAAAAGATTGATGGGGACTCTATTTCTTTTTCAAGGTTGTTTGCAAATCGTCATTTTATTTCAAGAGGAATTAAGTCATCTTTTCCTTTGTTTACCCCAGTGTCACACTTATCGAGTAAATGTCTCGCTATGAGACTTGTTATTTTTTAGGTTGAGACAACTAGTACGGAGGCAATATGGATCCGAACAGTTTATCCTAATGACTCATGAGCTTATGTCGCCAGAGTTCTCCTGTGGTGGGTCTGGATATATAGGAAAGATACCTGAAGTTATCAAAGTATGGAATATGTTACATCGATCGCAAGTGGGTAGGTACACTAACAATGCTACCCCGGCATACTAGGTATGGAGAACCAGGAGTGTCCGTGACATTGTGCTTCCTGCCGAGGACACCTCTATTCATCCGGTTACACATCAGCTAGAACCTATAGTGCCGACAGAAGTTGAGATTGTCAGACAAGAGTTAGAAAAGGAAAAAGGGAAACTGAAGCGTGAGTATGATAAGCTTTAAGAGGAAGTCAAAGATTTGAAGACCGACCTTGAGATTCAAGAGGCCAAGACACGAAGAATAGCTAAACAGTGAGACACATCACAATCCGACATAAAGGATTTACATCAAGAGAACAAGAAGCTAAGGGCCAAAGGAAAATTTTCTGGGACTAACAGACCTCTTGGTGCACATGAAAAAGAGATAGAAAAGATTCAGAAAGAATTGGATTTCTGGAAAGGCAAAGCCATGGAAAGAAAGGAAAAGGAGTCCAGATTTGCTCCTGAGCGGCAGAAGTGGAGTGATGCACGCTTGTTGGTGTCAGCCAAGCTTGAAAGGTGCCTGCAAGAGAATGAACTGTTGAAAGCCAGATTGGGAAATGAGGGGGAAAAGACATCCATGCTATGCAAGGAGAATGAGATGCACAATGCGACCATTCAGACCCTAAAGCATCAGTTGCAAGTCCAGAGGGCTGACATCACTACCATCATTCGATAATGCCGAGAGAGGGAGACTGAGTGGAGCCAGGCAAATGATTTTGCTGTGGATGCTAGTATGAGGTGGAAGACGAAAACTTTGGGGAGACAATAGTATATAGACCACCTGACCAGGAAGATCCGCAAGGCTGTGATTAAGGTAAGGGAAATGGTGAAGAAGGTGAAGACTTTGAGGCAGGATGTCAACTCGACGGGAAACATGGACAGCATGAATTGAATTTCCTAGAGGAAGCACAAGATCAGTATGAGCAGATCAAATATTTCTATGTGACCCGAGATTCTGAAATGATATGTAACCAAGTTTCTATGAATTAATGAAAAACCTTTATGTTGGAATTTGATCTTAAGGCAAATACCATTAGTTTCATCATTTCATACCATATAGTCATAGAAGCGTTCATTCATTCATTCATTCATTCATTTAGTGATACATCAAATCACTTCTTCATTCTTTCATTCATTATTAATAAAAAGGAATAATGTGTCATCAAATTCTAATCTGTGGTATTTACACTAAGGTATAAAAATTGGGTGTCCACTAAAACTCCCAGAGAGAAGCACTCTGTATCAGTATAATACTCGATCGCAAGTCAGGATCATGGAAAGTGAACATATTGCCCGGATAGAGAGAATAGAAAAAGCACAAGATGAGTTAAGGGTACAGGTGGCCAAATCTCAGGCCGAATCAAGAGATCAGATGATTAAGCTGATGGAACTGGTGTCAGCCGCAGTTAAGGGAAAGGGACACACGGAGAATTCATCCCTAAGATTAGAATCAAGAAATCAAGAGGGCAAAGAGAGTCAGCAAGAAGCCATACTGACAAATGGCCAATCTGCGCAGAATACAACAATTCCACCACCGACAGCTGAAATACCTTTTGTGTATGTTCAAAGCAACATAGGGGCACAAACAAAGACGCCAATTGGGGTGAATCTTGGGGCAATTTTGGCAAACCCTATCAAGGTCCTAGACCTAGATGATCTCGTCGAGCAAGAAAAGATGAAAATGGCAAAGCTGAAAAGGGTTGAGATGGCTGAATCACAAAAGAAGAATCAGTTATTGGAGGCAAGGCTGAGGGCTGTGGAAGGGGCTGAGTTGTTTTGAAACCTCGATGCTAAGAGATAAGTTTAGTCTCCGATTTAGTGATCCCACCAAAGTTCCAGATTTTGAGAAGTACAACGAGACCACCAATCTTTTCGCACATTTGACTATGTATTGTCGGAAGATGACCGGACATGATAGTGATGGGAAATTGCTTGTCCACTGCTTTCAAGACAACCTTACTAGGTCTGTAACTCGATGGTGCAATCAGCTAACACGAAGCAAGATCCACTCCTGGACGGACTTAGCTAGGGCCTTCTGGAACACTATAAGCACGTGTCTGAAATGGTACCTAACAGACTATCCTGGCAAACATGGAAAATAAAGCTACTGAAAGCTTCAAACAATATGCGTAGAAATGGAGAGACATGGCTACCTAGGTACAACCACCTTTGACTGATAAAGAAACTACGATTCTCTTTATCAATACTCTGAAGGCACCGTACTATGAAAAGTTAGTGGGTAATGCCATTAAGAATTTCGCAGATATGGTCATATCTGGAGAGATGATTGAAACCACTATCAAAAGCGAAAAGATGGAAAGTGGTGAACAAGTCTCCCACAAGAAAACAACTCCTGGCAAGAAAAAGGAAGGGGAGGCTCACGCAATCAGTTTCAATAACTGACCTTTTGCACCTCCAACACCCGATACATCTTACCCAGCCTACAATCCATACTATCCGACTATAAACAGCCTCACTCAAAACCCTTTTCCCTATACAGCCATACCGCAACAACCATATCCGACTGGTATATCTCCTCAGATAGCCATTCCACCAAACACAACCCCAAACACTCAAAACATCACCCAAAATGATCAAAGGGCTGTGAGGAATACCAAAAGCCTCAATATGACCCTATCCCCACTACTTACAACGAGTTGTACCCAAAGCTTCTACAGGGGTAGCTCATCGCACCTGTTTATCTCTAACCTTTAAAACCTCCTTATCCGTAGTGGTATGATTCCAACGCTCATTGCGCATACTATGCGGAGATTCAAGGACACTCAACCGAGAACTGCATTGCTTTCAAATGCAAGTTCCATAGCCTTATTGATATGGGAATTTTGAAATTCAGACCGAAAAATGGGCCTAATGTCATGGGTAACCCGTTGCCTAATCATACGGAGGCCAAGGTTAACGCGATAATGTTAGGAGAGGTCAAGAAGGTGAAAATGGATGTCAGGAAGGTAAAGATACCAATGATCAGAGTCTGGGTGGAGATGGTCAAGGTAGGCTTGATTCAGCCAAAATCATATGTGAAGAAAATAGCCAGCCAGTCAGAGGATTTTTGCCAATACCATGAGTGTAAGGGACATGTCATTCAGGGCTGTGAAGAGTTTTTGGCAAAGGTTCAAAAGATGATGGATATGGGCGAGGCCTAATTTTCTGAAAAGATAGAAGAGCCTGAAATCTATATGAATGAAACCGGTTATGGGATGGACAAACCCCTGATCATATACTATGACGAGCAAGAGGTAAAGGCTATTCCAGTAGTCGAGGGACCCGCTTTGAAATTGATCATAAAATTGCACTCACCCTTTCCTTACAATGGTCACAAGACGATTCCATGGAATTATGAATGTAGTATGGAAATGCCGGGATCTTTGAACTATCAGAAAGCTGTTGTATATGTGACTGGAGTCAGGATGCTATGCCCTGGAGATAGTTGAACAGGGTCAAATGAGAAAAACAGGATGACCTGACAAGGGGAAAAGGACAGTGGGACCAGACCCTATGGTAGTAGAACAATCTGGGGAAGTGGTAAAGGGTCCAACTTTGGTTGATAAAGTAAAAGAGCTGGTGAATGACAAGGAAGCCTGCGATTTTTTAAAGTTCATCAAACACAGTCAATACAGTGTGGTAGAACAATTACACCGCCAACTGGCAAGGATTTCAGTTCTTTCATTGCTGTAAACTCAAAGTCACACTGAAATGCTCTACTGAGAATTTTGAACCATGCTCATGTAGCTAACAACATATCGATGGAAAAGTTAGATTGATTGGTGGGGAACATCACAGCGGATGATTACATCTCTTTCAATTATGATGAGATACCACCAAATGGAATAGGATCCACCAAAGCTCTTCATATCACCACTACTTGTAAAGGGCATATTCTACCGTGAGTACTCTTCGACAATGGATCTTATCTGAATGTGATGCCATTGGCAACCTTCTCCAAACTACCAATTGATATGTCCTATATTCTGCCAAGTCATACTTGTCGCAACCTAAAAAATAACGAGTCTCATCGCAAGACTTTATTATTCGTTAAGCGTGACATTAAAAAAAAATCGAGGAAAAGTCTACTTAATTCCTCTAGAAAAATGAAGGTTTTGAAAATGACCTTGAAAAAGACATGGAGTCGCCACCAATCTTTTTTAGCTAGGTGTGATCGGCCACCTATTAAAATCGGTTTTATAAAATATTTTAAAAATTAATTAAAACATTTAAAAACCAATTTCAAGTCTGCGTTTTAAAACCGTAGAAGTCAAAGAAGCGGGTTCGGGAGTCGGTTACATGCGGGGAAGGATTAGCACCCCCACAACGCCTGTATAAATCGGTACCTTATTAATCGTGTGTTATCTCAAGTCTCGGTAAAAATTGGTTTTAAATTTAGTATTTCAAGTTAATTCCCAATTTAAAGAAAAATAATTCCTTTTTTTTATTGAAAATGATCCGGAATTTATAAATTCAAAATTTTCCTATATTCCCCAACAAACGTGGCAAAATATAGAAATTTTTATTAGTTTTGGAAAACTTTCCGAATCATTCTCTCTTTTTGAAATAAAGATATTCCTTTATTAATGATAATTGATGATATTCCCTCCAGCAAACCCGGTAGAGAACTCATGAATTATTTTAACTCGGGAATATCTTTATTTTTTACTGAAAAATCATTATCCTTTTGAAAACATTTTAAAAGATATGGATATGTATATGCATGACATAAATAAAATGACATAGCAAAATCTAAATAATATAATGCTTCCTAAATGATACGATATAATGTAAATGCCTTAGCATATTCTAAATGAAATAAAATATCCTAAGTTATATGACAAATTATAAATAAAATTAAATGACCTAGGTAACATAGTATATTCTATATGAGATGCAATATCCTAAGTAACATGATATTTTCTAAATGAAATAAAATAACCTAAGTAACATAACATATTCTATATGAAATGAAATAACCTAAGTAACATGATATTTTCTAAATGAAATAAAATAACCTAAGTAACATAACATATTTTATATGAAATGAAATAATTTAAATGACATGGCAAACATGAATGATATGGCATATAAATTAAATGAGATGCAATATGAAATAATGCTATCATATAATATGCATGAAAAAAAAATGCATGAACATAGTATATGCTAAATAATATGACCAAAAAAAATAACTAAATAAAAAGCATAGGATATCATGAAATATTCCAAATCATATAATAAACAATATAACATAATTCAAAATCATAACAATATCATAGAAATTATCATAGCAAGAATCACATATTATATAAAATGCATGAATATGGAAAATGCAATGCATGAAATGTATTTTTTCCTTTAATTAAGGAAATCCGTATATCTAAAAAGATATCCGGCTACCTTAGGAAAATATGTCAAATTAAATATTCTATAACCAAAATACTTTGTGATTGTTTGAAAACAATTTTGAAAAGCTTGAATTAAAAATAAAAACTGGGCTAAGTCTTTTTTTAAATGGCTCTAATTTCCTAAGTTTAAAAATCCGGACTTGACTACCCTTAACCCGAGACTTGAAAAACCATTTTTAAAGTTTAAAAAGGCTTAGAAACTACCCTAAGTCATTAGCTAACGCTCCTAATCAGCCCACTCTAAGTAACTTAACCAAAACAGAAAAATGATTTTTCTTTAAATTCAATTCTGATTCCACTGTCCAGTTTTAAGCCACGATTTTTTATCCTATTTTCAAAAATTCAAACAATTCTGAAAAAAAATACTGGAGACTCAAGACATGTAAAAATACACGGAAAAAAATCGACTTTATTTTATGATCAAAGATGAATTCCCAGAAAAATCGGAGATGTACGAGTTTTGGGTGAAAAAAAAACTGTTTTGTCAAAACACATTTTTGCCTTTGATAAAATCATTTAAAAATCAAAGTAAAAATATTTGAAGCTCATAAAATAGCTCACAAACAGTACCTAGGTCTTTTTCAAAGTTAGATAAAAATTGGCTAAGTAAAAAAAATCACAAAGGTAGAATAATCAATTTGACAAACTTAATTTTCCACAAGTGTGCTCAAGAGAGCATGACTTTGAACCATTAATTGGCTCAAGTCATTATTCAAGTGGCAGGAACATGAAATGCATGAAACAATACAGCAAACATAATGCATGAAATGCATGGATTTAAACCTAAATGTCATGAAAAAATGCATGGCATTTATAAAGTGACCTAGACCCAAATGAACTTGCATGGCATTTAATGCAACCTAGACCTAAAATGCATGAATATGCATGGCAAATAAACCTAACTTAATAACTAAAATATGCATGGCATTTTCACAAACACAAAGCATGCTTAAACCAAAAACTCAACCAAATATCATGCAAATGCTAACCTATCAACTAACATGGCAAGAATGCACAAAAAATGCAAAAATTCCAAGAGGGCCGAATAGCATAATGTAACTAGCAAACATGGCATTTTCACAAACACTTGGTATACTAGCATGCAAAACTAAATCAAATGACATGTAAATGCAAAAACCTACAAACTAACATGGCAAAAAATGCAACACACAATGCAAAACACATGGAGTAGCCAAATGGCCTCAAGCTCCAACAAGCATGGCATTTTCACAAACACTTGGTATACTAACATGCTCAACTAAAATATAACATTTAAATCATGCAAAAACCACACAAGCATTTTCACAAACACTTAATATACTAAATCTAAAACATGCTCAACTAAGATATAAAACTCAAATCATGCAAAGACCACACAAGCATTTTCACAAACACTTGATATACTAAATCTAAAACATGCTCAAATTTAAACATCATGAAAACAGAAAATTAAAAATGCAAAAACATGATATTTAAAACATAAACGGAAACAAACAAAGCAACCAAATTAAAATATAACTCAAGAATATGAAGTAACATAACATTTAAAACATCAAAATCAAAGAAAATAACATAAACAATATGATAAAATAAACCAAAACAGCAACTTAAATAAATAATGTAGGCCATTTGGCCATGGTGAGTTTATTGTAAAAATAAAATGTAAAAAATATACTTAAGAAAGAGATGAAGGAAGAAATTAAAAGATCAATAAAAAAACATTTATTGAAAATGGAAACTCACCAAATAGAAATCAAAATAGCAAAAACAAGAATAGAAAATCAAGAAAGTGCAAGAGTTGGTGCTCAAGAGCAACCTCAAGAAGCTATCTTTCAAGCTTTATCTCTTCAAACTTTCCTTTTTTTTTTTCTAAACTTTTCTTTTTTGCTCTCAACCAAGAAGAGAAAAACTAAGTAAAAACTCTAAGAACTCAGCAAAATGAAGATGAAAAAATGAAATTCTGACCTCCTTCCTAATGTTGGCAGAATTTTACCTCTCTCCTCCCCTAGGATGTTTTCATTTTTTGTGTAACCAATTTTCCATCAAATGGCTAATAATTCAAGGTGAAAAAAATCATGAAATTACCACCTTTAGATTAGCATATCAGCTCTCTCAAATTACAGCTGTTCAAGAATAATGTTGACATCTCTCTTGGCCTATGTGGCTTAATCACCATGGCTTGATCAAAGAGAATCTCTAACTAACTCTTGATTTTTAGCCATTTGATTGAAAAATCAGAAGCTTCCTCCTTCCTTTGGGCCTGGGCAGGCCAGCACTTCTTTTTTCCAGTCCAACTCTGATTTTTTGAAAGGCCCAAAGAAGCCTTTTTCGGTTACTTAGGTGAAATGACCGTTTTGACCCCCGGATGCAAATAAATATCAAACAGACTCCAAATTAAATTTTAATTTTTTTAATACTTCCAAAATAATAAAATATTTAGTTCTGGAAGTTTTCAAAATTATCCGAGTCCGTTTGCTATTTATTTGGATTTTTTCTTCCAAAAATGCCCTTTTATGCCCCTATATTTTACCATTTTTTAAACGAGCTCCAAATCAAGATTTTTCTTCACCAATCTCTTCCAAATAATTTAAAAGTGTGATCTGGAAGTTTTCATAATTTTGGGAGCTCATTTGGTAATTTTTCGGGATTTATCGGCTTGAATTATTGCATAGGAGGCCCGAGATTTGGCCATTTTGCAAACGAACTCCAAATAAAGATTTTATTTCGCCAATCTCTTCCAAATAATTTTAAAATGAGATTTGCAAAATTTTAGAATTTTGGAGTCCATTTGCTATTTTTTCGGGATTTATCTTCTTGAATTACTGCATAGGAGGCCCGGGATTTGGCCATTTTGCAAACGAACTTCGAATCAAGATTTTCTTTTGCCAATCTCTTCCAAATAATTTGAAAATGATATTTGAAAAATTTCAGAAGATTTGGAGCTCATTTGCTATTTTTCTGGGATTTTCCTTTTTGAATTACTATTTAAGAAGCCTGGGATTTGGCCATTTTGCAAACGAACTCCGAATCAAGATCAAGATTTTATTTCGCCAATCTCTTTCAAATGATTTAAGAATGAGATTGAAAAATTTTCAAAATTTTCAGAGTCCATTTGCTATTTTCCCAAATTTTCCAATTTTACCTTTTTGCCTCTAAAACCCGATTTTGCTCAAAACAAGTCAGATTTTCAGATTTTCTTCAAGCTGAGCCTTGGGCTATCCCTTTTTAATCATTCCTCATCCATTGGGGGCTTTGGTCTTACCAAGTCAGGCCATTTCCGTGATTCTTCCTGATTTCACCGAAATCCACTAAAAACCCTAATTCTCGGTTTTTTCCCAGATTAACTTTTCTTTTAGTTTTTCTTGCAAGTGATTTCTCCATTACCCGTAGTCAGTGCTTATCTTTCATTTAGAACCTTCAATTTCGACCAATTTGATCGTTTAAGCACTTTTCCCCAAATTTCTCGGATTAGGGTTTTCTTTCTACTGAATCTCCAAATCCCAACTTCCGAACTCCATATCTTTCAATGTAGACCTCGGATTACCAAAATTATTTTGCCATTTTTCAATTGAACTTAAAATCTTGATTTTGAAAGTGGGTTGACTTTTTCAGTAGTTGACTTTCTGGGTTGACTTTTTCGGGGTTGAATTTTTTCGGGGTTGACTTTTTTAAGTTTGACTTTTTATGCTCACCCTCTTAAACTAAGTCTCGAAGTACCACCTGCAGGATGAAAAAAGTCTTTTTACACTCGGAAACATCAATATAGGAAGAAAACATACCTGTTTAGTGGTCCGGACAAAATTAGGTGTCTACAGCTGCCCCTCTTTGGCTATTGCTGAGAATCAGGAATAAGGCAAAGATAAACCAACACTAATTTTGTACGGTCAGTGACATGACATGAGAAGGAAAGGGAAAGGGGTTTTCTTTTTCATTCTTCTATCATTTTTTCATTTTTAATTTTTTTCCATTTTCTATTTTTTTTATTTTTTTCATTTTTCCTCTTTTTTCCTTTTTTCAAATTTTTTCATTTTTTTTAAACAGTAATTTGAAGATTTGTCCTTAAATTGAATTCCCTACCTAATCAAGGCTCGATTCGTCTTAAGGAAACGAATTCAATTTTCAAAAGAAAAATTGTGCCCGAAGGTGTTTAAAAATGGTGCCTGGAGGTCTTAAAATGGTGCATAGAGGTCTTAAAAAAACTGGTGCCCGAAAGTCTTTAAAATAGTGCCCGGAGGTCTTAAAAAACTGGTGCCCGGAGGTCTTTAAAATGGTGCCCGGAGGTCTTAAAATGGTGCCCGGAGGTCTTTAAAATGGTGCCCAGAGGTCTTTAAAATGGTGCCCGGAGGTCTTTAAAATTGTGCCCGGAGGTCTTTAAAATGGTGCCTGGAGGTCTTAAAAATTGGTGCCCGGAGGTCTTTAAAATTGGTGCCCGGAGGTCTTAAAAAAAAATGTTGCCTGAAGGTCTTTGAAATGGTGCCCGAAGGTCTTTAAAAATTGGTGCCCGGAGGTCTTTAAAATTGGTGCCCGGAGGTCTTAAGAAAACTGGTACCCGGAGGTCTTTAAAATGGTCTTTGAAGAATTGTTGAAAATTAACCTAAAGATTTTGAGAAGATGCGAATGCTTTTTGATGTAGATGCAGATATTGAATAAGATACGAATGACTTAAACTGGTGCAAATGTCTTTGATGCAAATGTAAATAACTTAGATTGATGCAAATACTTCTTGATGTAGATGCACATTGTGAAAAAAAATTCTGGATAACTCCTCCAATAGAAGATTTCTCATTTTTCAAAATTATAGTTACCTGGATATTTCCACCAGAGGCTTCAACTATCACCACCGAAGACTTCTTCACTTTTAAAACTGTAAAATTCTAGATATCCCCACCAGAAGCTTTGGCTATCACCACCAAAGACTTGCTCATTGTAAAATTCTAGGAACTCCTCTGTAGACACCTAATTTTGTCCGGGTCTTTTAAAACCAATTTCGATTTGTCCCCCTCTCGGGTTTAATATTTTTGTAAAAGTCACGGTCGCGATTTTAGATTTTTAAAATGTTCTAAATTTTATATATCATTTTTAGCTTTAATTGTTCAAATAAAATCGGACCGTAAAATTACCAATTTTAAAATTCAATTTAAACCCGAGGTGAAAAAGTTTAATCTTGAGTTTTATTAGATTTCTTAAAATAAATTTTTAAATTGAAGATATTTGAAAAAAATAAAAAAAGACTCGAAAAAATAAAGGAAGGGTAATTTGGATATTACACATTTTTAGGTTAAAAATTGGTTATAAAAAGCACGGTTAAAGAAATGGAGTGGGGGCCGATAAAAAAAAGAAAGGGGGCCGATTGACTGGCGGCTGAAATGAAAGAAAAGAAAAAGCTTTGGGTTTTTTGTCATGGGGGCTGAGAGCTAAAAGCTAAAAGGAAGGAAAACTTTGGTTTAATTGAAGCTGGCAGCTAAGAGGATAAAAGGAGAGGAGGCTATTAAGAGCTGAAAGAAAGCTAAAAAGTAAAAAGCTGCACTCATTTCCTAGAGCATGCACTGCTGGTCCAGTTACAAAAGTTTTGGCCTGCCATGGTGGTTCACAAAGCTGGGGTTTTCGAGTTTGGGTTCAGTAGTAAGATACCATGGAGTTGTTGCAAACCTTAAAAGCTGAGTTCATTCGTTTCCTTTGGTTTCATTTTATTTTTATTTTTTTATTATTATATTTTTTAACCTCTAAACCAATAAGCTGATAACAATGGTTCTCTCTCTTTCACACTTTTTATTTTAATTTTTTTTCATTTCATCTCTGTTTTCCCTTTATCGCAATCCATCTTCTCCCTTATTTTATATCTCTGCTACTCATTCTACAATTTCATCTTCCATTAATTTGAGCATTTGATTATTCTTTTTAGGGTTTGCTTTGGTTATCTGCCAACGCCAACAACGAATCCTGAAAAGACAATTTCTACTGCGGTGGCGACGATGATGTTGGAGCCATGGTTGCTTATGATGATTCCGATGTCAATGATTACAAGTTCATCGACAAAAAATATCTGATGATTCTGATGATCTTGTCTCTCATCGACACCAGATATTTATCAACGTCAAGAGGATGATATCATGAGGATATCTACTGTGTTTTCCATCTCAAAGGTTGAAGCCGGTATCCTGCTACCTTACTATAATTGGAGTGTCATTGAAGTATATGATGAATGGTTTGCAGATGAGGAAAAGATTCGTCGAGCAGTTGGCTTATTGGAGAAGCCTGTAGTCCCATTTCCATACGGTAGTGAAATGATTTGTGAAATATGTTTTGAAACCTATCTTTATGATCGGCTACAAGCTACTGTATATGGTCATCCTTTCTGTAACTCTTGCTGGGTAGGTTACGTTGGCACAGCCATCAATGATGGTTATGGATGTTTGATGTTGCGATGTCCTGATCCATCTTATGCTGCTGCTGTTGGTCAAGATATGATAAATACATTGGCTTCATGTTGTCCAGAGAGGCAATACTTGCAGCAGAGTTGCCCTTGACATTGACTACAAGGACAAATTGGAGGGGTTCCAAAAAAAAAAATTCAACAAGGTTCTGGAACTTGCATATGTCTTTTTTAGAGTAACTGTTATTAGAGATTTATGTATGTGAAGAACAAGCGAAAGCTTAGGTGGTTCAGTCGGAATGGATTCTTGCAACTGCCTTGAGCCACAATGGCTTGCAGATGACCTGTTAATGAAATATCAATATATTTCTGATTTCTTCATTGCGCTTGCTTATTTCTCAATCCCTTTAGAGCTTATATACTTTGTGGAGAAATCTGCCGTGTTTCCATATAGATGGGTCCTTGTGCAGTTTGGTGCCTTTATAGTACTTTGTGGAGCAACGCATCTTATTAACTTGTGGACTTTTACAACGCATTCAAGAACTGTGGCATTAGTAATGACTACTGCGAAGGTTTTTACTGCTGTGGTATCATGTGCAACTGCCTTGATGCTTGTACATATTATTCCTGATGTATTGATTGTTAAAACTAGAGAATTATTTTTGAAAAATAAGGCTGCAGAGCTTGATAGAGAAATGGGTCTGATTCGTACACAAGAGGAAACGGGTCGACATGTTAGGATGCTTACTCATGAGATCAGAAGCACTTTGGATAGACATACAATACTAAAAACCACTCTTGTTGAATTGGGTCGAGCTTTGGCACTAGAAGAATGTGCCCTGTGGATGCCAACACGTACTGGGCTAGAGCTCCAACTTTCCTACACTCTTCGTCAGCAGAATCCAGTTGGGTATACAGTACCAATCCATCTTCCTGTGATCAATCAAGTATTTAGTAGCAGTCATGCAGTAAAAATATCCCCAAATTGTCCAGTGGCAAGAATACGCCCTACAGGGAATTACATGCCTGGGGAGGTGGTTGCTGTTCGTGTCCCACTCCTACATCTCTCTAACTTCCAAAGTAATGATTGGCCAGAACTTTCAACAAAACGATATGATTTGATGGTTTTGATGCTCCCTTCAGATAGTGCAAGGCAATGGCATGTCCACGAGCTGGAGCTTGTTGAA
This sequence comes from Fremontodendron californicum, assembly GCA_030761205.1. Taxonomy (NCBI): domain Eukaryota; kingdom Viridiplantae; phylum Streptophyta; class Magnoliopsida; order Malvales; family Malvaceae; genus Fremontodendron; species Fremontodendron californicum. Next base: position 7,039,412 of record JAULJL010000026.1, read on the forward strand.
GTGGTTGCTGATCAAGTAGCTATTGCTCTTTCGCATGCTGCAATTTTAGAAGAGTCGATGAGGGCTGGGGATCTTCTTATGGAGCAGAATGTTGCACTTGATATGGCCAGAAAAGAAGCAGAGACAGCAATCCGTGCTCGAAATGATTTCTTGGCTGTTATGAATCATGAGATGAGAACCCCAATGCATGCAATTATCGCTCTATCTTCTTTGCTGCAGGCTTGGAAGGTTGAACAAGGGCAGTAGCTAGGGATACAAGAAAGGAGAAAAGAGAGGGGAAAAAGCAGAAGAAAAAAGTAGAGATTGCTTACTACTCTTTGATTTGGAAAGCTAGAGCAAGGTATTTTGCTTGAGATAGGTTAGCTTGAGTGTGGTAGGATAGCTTTACATTATATAGTATACCATGAGATTGTGTATTAGTTGAGCCATGTTCATGCATTAGTATTAGGTTTATTTGGTCACTATATGTTCATGATATTTCCATGCATCTTTATAACAGTTTAGGTATATGTTACATTTGCATTACTATGCATCTCATGCATATTTAGGTTAGGATAACATTTATTGCCATGCAAATTCATGCTAGGCATCTAGGTCACTATATTGATGCCATGCATTTTTTTATACATTTAGGTTTAAATCCATGCATTTCATGCATTATGTTTGCTGCATTATTTCATGCATTTCATGTTCATGCCACTTGAATAATGACTTGAGCCAATTAATGGTTCAAAGTCATGCTCTCTTGAGCACACTTGTGGAAAATTAAGTTTGTCAAGTTGATTATTCTACCTTTGTGATTTTTTTTTACTTGGCCAATTTTTATCTAACTTTCAAAAAGTCCTAGATACTGTTTGCAAGTCATTTTATGAGTTTCAAATATTTTTACTTTGATTTTTAAATGATTTTATCAAAGGCAAAAATGTGTTGGCAAAGCAGTTTTTTTTTTCCTTCCAAAACTCGTACATCTCTGATTTTTCTGGGAATTCATATTTGATCAGAAAATTAAGCCGATTTTTTTCCGTGTATTTTACATGTCCTGAGTCTCCAGTATTTTTTTCAGAATTTTTGGAATTTGTAAAAACAGGGTAAAAAATCGTGGATTAAAACTTGACAGTGGAGTCAGAATTGAATTTATAGAAAAACCATTTTTCTGTTTTGGTTAATTTACTTAGAGTGGGCTGATTAGGAGGGTTAGCTACTGACTTAGGGTAATTTCTAAGCCTTTTTAACCTCTAAAAATGGTTTTTCAAGTCCCGGGTTAAGGGTAGTCAAGTCCGGATTTTTTAAACTTAGGAAATTAGAGCCATTTAAAAAAAATTTAGCCCAGTTTTTATTTTTAATTCAAGCTTTTCAAAATTGTTTTCAAACATTCACAAAGTATTTTGGTTTTAGAATATTTAATTTGACATATTTTCCTAAGGTAGCCGGATATCTTTTTAGATATACGGATTTCCTTAATTAAAGGAAAAAATACATTTCATGCATTGCATTTTTCATATTCATGCATTTTATATAATATGTGATTCTTGCCATAATAATTCGTATGATATTATTATTATTTTGATTTATATTTTTTGATGTTATATGGTTTATTATATGGTTTTGAATATTTCATGATATCCTATGCTTTTATTTAGTTAATTTTATTTAGCATATACTATGTTCATGCATTATTATTTTTTATGCATATTATATGATAGCATTATTTTATTCCATGTCATTTAATTTATATGCCATATCATTCATGTTTGCCATGTCATTTAAATTATTTCATTTCATATAGAATATGTTATGTTATTTAGGTTATTTTATTTCATTTAGAAATTATCATGTTACTTAGGTCATTTCATTTCATATAGAATATGCTATGTTACCTAGGTCATTTCATTTTATTTATAATATGTCATATAACTTAGGATATTGTATTTCATTTAGAATATGCTAAGGCATTTATTTCATTTCATTTAGAATATGCTAAGGCATTTACATTATATCATATCATTTAGGAAGCATTATATTATTTAGATTTTGCTATGTCATTTTATTTATGTCATGCATATACATATTCATATCTTTTAAAATGTTTTTAAAAGGATAATGATTTTTCAATAAAAAATAAAGATATTCCCGAGTTAAAATAATTTCTGAGTTCTCTACCGGGTTTGCTGGAGGGAATATCATCAATTATTATTAATAAAGGAATATCTTTCTTTCAAAAAAGAGAATGATTCAGAAAGTTTTCCAAAACTAATAAAAATTTCTATATTTTGCCACGTTTGTTGGGGAATATAGGAAAATTTTGAATTTATAAATTTCGGATCATTTTCATAAAAAAATGGAATTATTTTTCTTTAAATTGGGAATTAACTCGAAATACTAAATCTAAAACCAACTTTTTACCGAGACTTGAGATAACACACGATTAATAAGGTACTGATTTATATGGGCGTTGTGGGGGTGCTAATCCTTCCCCACACGTAACCGACTCCCGAACCCGCTTCTTTGATTTCTCTGGTTTAAAAAGCAAACTTGATATTGGTTTTTAAAATGTTTTAATTAATTTTTAAAATATTTTATAAAACCGGTTTTAATAGGTGGCCGATCACACCTAGCTAAAAAAGATTGGTGGCGACTCCATGTATTTTTTTAAGGTCATTTTCAAAACCTTCATTTTTCTAGAGGAATTAAGTCGACTTTTCCTCGATTTTTTTCAATGTCACGCTTAACGAATAATAAAGTCTTGCGATGAGACTCGTTATTTTTTTAGGTTGCGACAGCTTGGCGACTCCGCTGGGGACTTATTAGAGAGTCAGGCCTAGAATTAGTCGTGTATTATCAAAGTCTCGGTTTTGTTGGTTTAATCGGTATTTAATTTTAATTCCCGTATTTTTTTTAATAAGGAGAATTTTGAAAATAATAAAATGTTTTTAAATATGTTCATTCTCATGTGCATGCATTTTATTATTGTTCTCTAGTTATTTAAGGTTGTATATTATAATTGCTTGTTGGTTAATGCGTTACACTATTCTTGAATGTTTTAATTGCTAGGGCATTTAGAATAAGGTTTGTAGAATAGGTAGTTAAAGGTTTGTTATTCCTCCACACACACTACACGTGCATTTGCATAACATGAATCCTCTACCCGGGTTCCGTCCTTTTAAGTGGGAGTAAAGTAACTAAGCCTTCGTGATTGATCCTCCGTATGGGCTAGTGAAACACTTCCGGAGTATAAAGTACCTAATCCTTCGTGATGATCCTCCACATGGGCATAGGAAAATGTACTCTAACGAATTGAACCCGCTTTTATCGGGGTGCCTTACTAGCCTTCACCGGCGACAGTGAGGAACAATTCGGGGCCTTAGAACCGATTCACCCTCATATAGTGAACCTAGACGAAGCCATGCCGGATTTCCATTAGATATACCGAAAATAGGAACACATGGAGGGACATTTCTAAACTTTTTGTTACCTATTTTACACTCCGAATAAGTGTGGTAGATCGGGCAACGATGTACGTACATCGCCCGTAATAAATGTGATACTCCGCCTCGAAGGCATCGTGATGCCTAAATAAGCAGATATTGTTGGGGCAGATGTTCATTAGCTGTTTTTTTTTTTTTTAAATCTTTTTTCAAGCATTTTTGCATATTGCACATTTCATGCATGGGTGAATAGAGCATGTACATTTTTGGTTGTATTATTGATCTCATTCTTTGTAATAAACAGTTGGTAATTTCATTGGATGATTTCATAAAACCGGTAGTGTCACATGAACATTTGCATATTGTACCATAGTGGGATCCACCCTGAAATTTTTTTGAAAATAATGTGATTGGTTTTTCATAAAAAAAAAAAAAATTCATAAATTTGGAGGCAAATCTTGCATAATGAGATTTTTTAATAATCAAGATTTAGGTCCCACAAATTTCGTGTAATCATTGATTTTTTTTGTATATACCTTTCTGTTAATTCATTTATTTTTTGCATGTATCATTTTGACATCATGTTATAGTCCTAACATGCATGGTTATTCATTGTAAAATACATTTGTGATATAGATGGTCATTCTTTGTATATACCCCAGTGTAAATTTATGAATTCTTTACATGCATCATGTTGGCATCAGGTTGCATTCATGGCATACATAGTCATGATGATATGCTCATGCATTAATTTGTCATATTGGCATCAAGTTGCACTCATGACATACACGGTCAGCATGATTTTCTTTGTATATACTCTGTGTCAATCATTTATTCTTCACATGCATCATAATTGACATTGTGTGGCATTCATAGTGTATATGATCATTCATTGAGAAATGCATTTGGAACATACATGGTCATTCATTGCATATATCCATGCATTGATTTTTCTTATTCTTTACATGCATCATGTTGGCATCGTGTTGCATTTATAGCATACATGGTCAATATTGTTTCCACAGTATATGACCACACATAACTTTGTTTATCCTTCACATGCATCAAATTGCATTCATGACATTCATAGCTCATTCATCATAAAACAGATTAATAAGATGAAATAGAAATTGGCTTAGCTTTGAAGAGTTTTCTTCGTCAGCTAAAAGCTATGACCCCAACAGCAAGTGCGAGTATCATATTGGGGCAATTGGGCATTCGACTAAAAAATGCAGAAAACTGAAGGAAAGAATTGAGGGTCTTGTCCACGATGGCATTTGGATTCCAGAGCTTAACGAACATTGGAAATCTGTTTTACCATAGATTGATTTCCTCTTGAAGAATTTTGAGGATAAGAATTGTTATCTTTGAAAGCATGTCAATAGGAGCATTCTGATGCATATATTTCTATACACTTTGATGATGAAAGCGCTTGTCTCATGTTGATATCTACAAGAAATAAATAAATTTTGAATTTAAATATTTGGTGTTCATTTTATTTTAGCAATAAATTTGAATTTGCAAAAATAAATGAAACTTTGAGAAAATTTGTGGTAAACAATAAATAAGTGGTTTTCACATGAAATAATGAACAATCTTGAGAATATTGATGATCATTGTTAGAAATGACCCAATGCCTTCAGCCCTCTCTTTTAGGCTTTCCTAAGCCTAAATCTTTTGAACCGAGACCACTTGAAAGACCTAATGCTTCAAGGAATATGAATGATTTGACTTCATAAAACCATTGTCATCACAGAATAAGCAAAGACGTAGATCTTAGTCTAGGCTATGAACAAAGGAACGAACTTTTTGAAAATTTTCAAATTCCTTGAAAATCAAACAAATGAGACATTCTTTCAAGAATCCAGATTTTGATAATTTGGTGTGCGTCAAGATTGTGCTAAAACCATTCATGACCTTTCCCAATGACCACAAAACACTAATTGCCCAGACATCACTTCATGTTTGACACCCTGGGGCACAATGATTAAAATAGATTATCCCTTGTCCCAGGGAAAACCCGTTTTTTTGGGTCATATTTTCCTTGTTTCTTCAAAGAACTCAGATTTGAAATTCATCCTTTTCAGTACAGACCTAGACTTGCTATGTTCTTCGTTCATACAAATTCTCATTGGTTAATCAAATTGGGGCATCATATGTGGAAATGATGGATACATGGTGAATAAGGATGGACTAAACGCATGAATCATTTGGGCATGCGATGAAAAATGAAAAATTTGTGATATCATGCATATGAGAATTCGGATGATTCCAAAGTATAAAATGAAATTCTGAATATCTATTTCCCCTGGGGATTACTTTTCAATGTGAATATTTGTGCTTGACATGAGGAATGGCCATCTTTCATATCCCTTTCGCACAAAAAAAAAATTTATTATCCATAGTCACCCTTTTTGAGCCAAAAGAATTTTTTCTTTTTTGAACCCTGATCAAGGATCACCCTCTACACTGGGGGGCAAATGCAAGGAAAGATCTTTTTAAAGATCATTGATAAATGAGTCCTAGCTCAAGGACAGACATAAAGCAATTGGAGCCCCGAATAAATACGGGCGCACTCTGTCAGAGAAAAAAGAAGAGGAAATGATGGCGAAATGAAAGCCAAGAAAAAAAAAACACACAATAAAAAAGAAAACAAAATGTGTGAAAGACATGGCAAATTGAAAGCCAAGAACGAGGAAAAAAAGACACAAAAGTCAAAAGGAAAGAAATGTCCAAGAAGGGACAAATGATTCAAAGAGAATCCTCCTCAAGAAATGATCCTTGATATGATTACCCTTAAACACATATTTTGGGCCTATTTATCCTTTCTTTCTGAACCCTGAGCCATGGCCTACATAATGTGCTTTAAAAGTCCATTTTGATCAAGCATGAATATTTAATTTGAAAGGTTTTTCCTCAGATTTTATCCCATTTCATCGAATTATCATTTCACTAAGGAAGAATTTAGAATTCTCAAGTGTATGGTAGAAAAAATAAAGAAGAAAAAAATGGAAAGAATGGGACTCTAGGGCGAAAACCCAAAAATGGGCGGTCTAGAGTAAATTTGGAAATTTTCGATGCCATCTATGATAGTGTCGATACCCCAAAAGAAAAGATCTTATTAAAGGAGTGGTCATCGAGGAACATCTAGGAATTCCTGAACCTCCCAAAGTGTCAACTCTCATTCGGAGGATTGTCTTCAAAAGCTGGAACTTTTTCTCCAAGATTAAACTTTCCGTTTAAACATCCCAGCTAATCTTGATGCTTGTCACAATACCTTGATATTGGAAACTAAAATAATGTTGAATTTGTTTGGTTCTCAATGAATTCATGATTTATAAAACCTGTTCCATTTGTGAGCCTAGAGGGGATATACATTTTTGTCATGAAGTTTTCCTGGAAAAGCCAGAATCTTGTTATACCAAACCTTGTCATTTCAAATTGAAAAACCCAAATTAATACTTAGGGAAATTTCTAACAGTGATCATCAGTCATCAAAAGATTTGTACATCATACACTGTGGAGTTAAAATTTTTGGCATAGAAGTTTTCCTTAAATAAGAAAAATCGTTTTTCAAAAAGGGAAAATATAAATATTTTTGAAATACCCATTTTTGATGTTGACATGAGACAAGGGTTTTTCTAACCCAAGGGTATAGAACTGCCAGGACAGGTCCTGACTTCCAGATATGAGAAGAAGAAATCGAACCCAGTGCATATCTCTGTTGATGAAAGTTTGAAAACTGTTGGGGCAAAGAGAATAGACAAAATGAATTGAAGATATACTCTGATTTGAAGAGGAAAAATAAATTTGGAAGGCTAAGCCAAAGTCTAGAAAAACAACCAGGGGCATTTGCATCACTCATGAGCACTCATCTCTTTATCGAGCTTTTGCATCTGCACAGTGTCGGCAAGCATTTGCATCATTCATGGGTATTTGCATTGGCATTATTCCATAAGCATCTGCATTTTTCATTTACATTCTTCATGGAATTCGCATTTGTGTCATCTCAAGCAATTGCATCATTTCTAGAATCATTGCATTTTCATTATTGTGTGGTAATTGTAGTTACACCATTCATAAACCAGTTACATGAACACAATTAGTAGGGGCATCTGCATCATGAAACATGGGCATCAATCCAGGCCATTTGCATTTGCATAAAGAAATATTTTGCATTTTCATCATGAAGCATGAGCACCTTTTTAAAAGACATGTGCATCTGCATCATTTTCAAAAGCTTCTGGTGGGGATATCCAGAATTTTACAGTTTTAAAAGTGAACAAGACTTCGGTGGTGATAGCTGAAGCCTCTGGTGGAGATATCCAGGGTTTTATAATTTTGAAACATGAGAAATCTTCTTCTGGAGGAGTTATCCAGAATTTTACAATGAGCAAGTCTTTGGTGGTGATAGCCAAAGCTTCTGGTGGGGATATCCAGAATTTTACTGTTTTAAAAATGAGCAAGACTTTGGGGGTGATAGATGAAGCCTCTGGTGGAGATATCCAGGGTTTTATAATTTTGAAACATGAGAAATCTTCTTCTGAAGGAGTTACCCAGATTTTTACAATGAGCAAGTCTTTGGTGGTGATAGCTAAAGCTTCTGGTGGGGATATCCAGAATTTTACAGTTTTAAAAGTGAACAAGTCTTCGGTGGTGATAGCTGAAGCCTCTGGTGGAGATATCCAGGGTTTTATAATTTTGAAAAATGAGAAATCTTCTTTTGGAGGAGTTATCCAGAATTTTATTCAACATGTGCATCTACATCAAGAAACATTTGCATCAATCTAAGTTAGTTGAATCTGCATCAAGAAAGTTTGCATCAAATCAAGTCATTTATATTTGTATCAAAGACATTTGCACCAGTTTAAGTTATTTCGTATCTTATTCAAATCTGCATCTGCATCAAAAAGCATTTGCATCTTCTCAAGATCGTTAGGTTAATTTTCAACAATTCTTCAAAGACCATTTTTAAGACCTCCGGGCATAATTTTTCAAATCACAGGTAAGACCTCCGGGCAACATCTTTAAGACCTCCGGGCATAACGTTTTTCAGGGGTAAGGCCTATGGGCACCATTTTTAAGACCTCCGGGCATAATTTTTCAAATCACAGGTAAGACCTCCGGGCAACATCTTTAAGACCTCCGGGCATAACTTTTTTTTCAGGGGTAAGGCCTCTGAGCACCAATTTTTAAGACCACCGGGCACAATTTTTAATTTTAAAGACCTTCGGGCACCAGTTTTTTTAAAGACCTTCGGGCACCAGTTTCTAGAAAAGACCTCCGGGCACAGTTTTCCATTTTAAAGACCTTCGGGCACCAGTTTTTTTAAGAACTCCGGGCACCATTTTAAAGACCACCGGGCACCAGTTTTTTAAGACCTCCGAGCACCAATTTTAAAGACCTCCGGGCACTATTTTAAAGACCTCCAGGCACAATTTTCCATTTTAAAGACCTCCGGGCACCAGTTTTTTTTAAGACCTCCGGGCACCATTTTAAAGACCTCCGGGCACCAGTTTTTTAAGACCTCCGGGCACCATTTTAAAGACCTTCGGGCACCAGTTTTTTTAAGACCTCCAGGCACCAATTTTAAAGACCTTCGGGCATAAATTTTTCTTTTGAAAATCGAATACGTTTCCTTAAGACGAATCGAGCCTTGTTTAGGCAGGGAATTCAATTTAAGGACAAAATCATCAATTTATTGTTTTATTAAAAAAATTATATGAAAAAATTGAAAAAAGAGAAAAAATAGAAAAAAAGAAAAAAGGAAAAAAGAAGGAAAAAAAAAAGAAAATGAAAAATGAAAAAATGAATGAAGAAATGAAAAGAAAACCCCTTTCCTTTCCTTTCCTTCACATGTGATTTCACAGACCGGACAAAATTGTTGTCTATTTTATCTTTGCCTGATTCCTGATTCTCAGCAATAGCCAAAGAGGGGCAGCTGTAGACACCTAATTTTGTCCGGGTCTTTTAAAACCAATTTTGATTTGTCCCCCTCTCGGGTTTAATATTTTTGTAAAAGTCACGGTCGCGATTTTAGATTTTTAAAATGTTATAAATTTTATATATCATTTTTAGCTTTAATTGTTCAAATAAAATCGGACCGTAAAATTACCAATTTTAAAATTCAATTTAAACCCGAGGTGAAAAAGTTTAATCTTGAGTTTTATTAGATTTTTTAAAATAAAATTTTAAATTGAAGATATTTGAAAAAAATGAAAAAAGACTTGGAAAAATAAAGGAAGGGTAATTTGGATATTACACATTTTTAGGTTAAAAATTGGTTATAAAAAGACCGGTTAAAGAAATGGGGTGGGGGCCGATCAAAAAAAGAAAGGGGGCCGATTGACTGGCGGCTGAAATGAAAGAAAAGAAAAAGCTTTGGGTTTTTTGTCATGGGGGCTGAGAGCTAAAAGCTAAAAGGAAGGAAAGCTTTGGTTTGATTGAAGATGGCAGCTAAGAGGATAAAAGGAGAGGCGGCTACTAAGAGCTGAAAGAAAGCTAAAAAGTAAAAAGCTGCACTCATTTCCTAGAGCATGCACTGCTGGTCCAGTTACAAAAGTTTTGGCCTGCCATGGTGGTTCACAAAGCTGGGGTTTTCGAGTTTGGGTTCAGTATTCAGATACCATGGAGTTGTTGCAAACCTTAAAAGCTGAGTTCATTCATTTCCTTTGGTTTCATTTTATTTTTATTTTTTTATTATTATATTTTTTTAACCTCTAAACCAATAAGCTGATAACAATGGTTCTCTCTCTTTCACACTTTTTATTTTAATTTTTTTTTTCATTTTATCTCTGTTTTCCCTTCATCGCAATCCATCTTCTCCCTTATTTTATATCTCTGCTACTCATTCTACAATTTCATCTTCCATTAATTTCAGCATTTGATTATTCTTTTTAGGGTTTGCTTTGGTTATCTGCCAACGCCAACAACGAATCCTGAAAAGACAATTTCTACTGCGGTGGCGACGATGATGTTGGAGCCATGGTTGCTTATGATGATTCCGATGTCACTGATTACAAGTTCATCGATAAAAAATATCTGATGATTCTGATGATCTTGTCTCTCATCGACACCAGATATTTATCAACGTCAAGAGGATGATATCATGAGGATATCTACTGTGTTTTCCATCTCAAAGGTTGAAGCAGGTATCCTTCTACCTTACTATAATTGGAGTGTCAGTAAAGTATATGATGAATGGTTTGCAGATGAGGAAAAGATTCACCGAGCAGTTGGCTTATTGGAGAAGCCTGTAGTCCCATTTCCATACGGTAGTGAAATGATTTGTGAAATATGTTTTGAAACCTATCTTTATGATCGGCTACAAGCTGCTGTATATGGTCATCCTTTCTGTAACTCTTGCTGGGTAGGTTACGTTGGCACAGCCATCAATGATGGTTATGGATGTTTGATGTTGCGATGTCCTGATCCATCTTGTGCTGCTGCAGTTGTTCAAGATATGATAAATACATTGGCTTCATGTTGTCCAGAGAGGCAATACTTGCAGCAGAGTTGCCCTTGACATTTACTACAAGGACAAATTGGAGGGGTTCCAAAAAAAAAATTCAACAAGGTTCTGGAACTTGGATATGTCTTTTTTAGAGTAACTGTTATTAGAGATTTATGTATGTGAAGAACAAGCGAGAGCTTAGGTGGTTCAGTCGGAATGGATTCTTGCAACTGCATTGAGCCACAATGGCCTGCAGAGGACCTGTTATTGAAATATCAATATATTTCTGATTTCTTCATTGCGCTTGTTTATTTCTCAATCCTTTTAGAGCTTATATACTTTGTGGAGAAATCTGCCGTGTTTCCATATAGATGTGTCCTTGTGCAGTTTGGTGCCTTTATAGTACTTTGTGGAGCAACGCATCTTATTAACTTGTGGACTTTTACAACGCATTCAAGAACTGTGGCAATAGTAATGACTACTGCGAAGGTTTTTACTGCTGTGGTATCATGTGCAACTGCCTTGATGCTTGTACATATTATTCCTGATATATTGAGTGTTAAAACTAGAGAATTATTTTTGAAAAATAAGGCTGCAGAGCTTGATAGAGAAATGGGTCTGATTCGTAAACAAGAGGAAACGGGTCGACATGTTAGGATGCTTACTCATGAGATCAGAAGCACTTTGGATAGACATACAATACTAAAAACCACTCTTGTTGAATTGGGTCGAACTTTGGCACTAGAAGAATGTGCCCTGTGGATGCCAACACGTACTGGGCTAGAGCTCCAACTTTCCTACACTCTTCGTCAGCAGAATCTAGTTGGGTATACAGTACCAATCCATCTTCCTGTGATCAATCAAGTATTTAGTAGCAGTCATCCAGTAAAAATATCCCCAAATTGTCCAGTGGCAAGAATAGGCCCTGCAGGGAAGTACATGCCTGGGGAGGTAGTTGCTGTTCGTGTCCCACTCCTATATCTCTCTAACTTCCAAAGTAATGATTGGCCAGAACTTTCAACAAAACGATATGCTTTGATGGTTTTGATGCTCCCTTCAGATAGAGCAAGGCAATGGCATGTCCACGAGCTGGAGCTCGTTGAAGTGGTTGCTGATCAGGTGGCTGTTGCTCTTTCGCATGCTGCAATTTTAGAAGAGTCGATGAGGGCTAGGGATCTTCTTATGGAGCAGAATGTTGCACTTGATATGGCCAGAAGAGAAGCAGAGACAGCAATCCGTGCTCGAAATGATTTCTTGGCTGTTATGAATCATGAGATGAGAACACCAATGCATGCAATTATCGCTCTATCTTCTTTGCTGCAGGCTTGGAAGGTTGAACAAGGGCAGTAGCTAGGGATACAAAAAAGGAGAAAAGAGTGGGGAAAAAGCAGAAGAAAAAAGAAGAGATTGCTTACTACTCTTTGATTTGGAAAGCTAAAGCAAGGTATTTTGCTTGAGATAGGTTAGCTTGAGTGTGGTAGGATAGCTTTACATTATATAGTATACCATGAGATTGTGTATTAGTTGAGCCATGTTCATGCATTAGTATTAGGTTTATTTGGTCACTATATGTTCATGATATTTCCATGCATCTTTACAACAGTTTAGGTATATGTTACATTTGCATTACTATGCATCTCATGCATATTTAGGTTAGGATAACATTTATTGCCATGCAAATTCATGCTAGGCATCTAGGTCACTATATTGATGCCACGCATTTTTTTTTTATACATTTACGTTTAAATCCATGCATTTCATGCATTATGTTTGCTGCATTATTTCATGCATTTCATGTTCATGCCACTTGAATAATGACTTGAGCCAATTAATGGTTCAAAGTCATGCTCTCTTGAGCACACTTGTGGAAAATTAAGTTTGTCAAGTTGATTATTCTACCTTTGTGATTTTTTTTTACTTAGCCAATTTTTATCTAACTTTCAAAAAGTTCTAGCTACTGTTTGCAAGTCATTTTATGAGTTTCAAATATTTTTACTTTCATTTTTAAATGATTTATCAAAGGCAAAAATGTGTTGGCAAAGCAGTTTTTTTTTTCCTTCCAAAACTCATACATCTCTGATTTTTCTGGGAATTCATCTTTGATCAGAAAATTAAGCCGATTTTTTTTTCCGTGTATTTTTACATGTTCTGAGACTCCAGTATTTTTTTCAGAATTTTTGGAATTTGTAAAAATAGGGTAAAAAATCGTGGATTAAAACTAGATACTGGAGTCAGAATTGAATTTAAAGAAAAACCATTTTTCTGTTTTGGTTAATTTACTTAGAGTGGGCTGATTAGGAGGGTTAGCTACTGACTTAGGGTAATTTCTAAGCCTTTTTAAACTCTAAAAATGGTTTTTCAAGTCCCGGGTTAAGGGTAGTCAAGTCCGGATTTTTTAAACTTAGGAAATTAGAGCCATTTAAAAAAAAATTAGCCCAGTTTTTATTTTTAATTCAAGTTTTTCAAAATTGTTTTCAAACAATCACAAAGTATTTTGGTTTTAGAATATTTAATTTGACATATTTTCCTAAGGTAGCGGGATATCTTTTTAGATATACGGATTTCCTTAATTAAAGGAAAAAATACATTTCATGCATTGCATTTTTCATATTCATGCATTTTATATAATATGTGATTCTTGCCATAATAATTCCTATGATATTATTATTATTTTGATTTATATTTTTTGATGTTATATGGTTTATTATATGGTTTTGAATATTTCATGATATCCTATGCTTTTATTTAGTTAATTTTATTTAGCATATACTATGTTCATCCATTATTATTTTTTATGCATATTATATGATAGCATTATTTTATTCCATGTCATTTAATTTATATGCCATATCATTCATGTTTGCCATGTCATTTAAATTATTTCATTTCATATAGAATATGTTATGTTATTTAGGTTATTTTATTTCATTTAGAAAATATCATGTTACTTAGGTCATTTCATTTCATATAGAATATGCTATGTTACCTAGGTCATTTCATTTTATTTATAATATGTCATATAACTTAGGATATTGTATTTCATTTAGAATATGCTAAGGCATTTATTTCATTTCATTTAGAATATGCTAAGGCATTTACATTATATCATATCATTTAGGAAGCATTATATTATTTAGATTTTGCTATGTCATTTTATTTATGTCATGCATATACATATTCATATCTTTTAAAATGTTTTCAAAAGGATAATGATTTTTCAATAAAAAATAAAGATATTCCCGAGTTAAAATAATTTATGAGTTCACTACCGGGTTTGCTGGAGGGAATATCATCAATTATTATTAATAAAGGAATATCTTTCTTTCAAAAAAGAGAATGATTCGGAAAGTTTTCCAAAACTAATAAAAATTTCTATATTTTGCCACGTTTGTTGGGGAATATAGGAAAATTTTGAATTTATAAATTTCAGATCATTTTCATTAAAAAATGGAATTATTTTTCTTTAAATTGGGAATTAACTCGAAATACTAAATCTAAAACCAACTTTTTACCGAGACTTGAGATAACACACGATTAATAAGGTACCGATTTATATGGGCGTTGTGGGGGTGCTAATCCTTCCCCACACGTAACCGACTCCCGAACCCGCTTATTTGATTTCTCTGGTTTAAAACGCAGACTTGAAATTGGTTTTTAAAATGTTTTAATTAATTTTTAAAATATTTTATAAAACCGGTTTTAATAGGTGGCCGATCACACCTAGCTAAAAAAGATTGGTGGCGACTCCATGTCTTTTTTAAGGTCATTTTCAAAACCTTCATTTTTCTAGAGGAATTAAGTCGACTTTTCCTTGATTTTTTTCAATGTCACGCTTAACGAATAATAAAGTCTTGCGATGAGACTCGTTATTTTTTTAGGTTGCGACATCCTCCAGAAGAAGATTTCTCATTTTTCAAAATTATAAAACCCTGGATATCTCCACCAGAGGCTTCAGCTATCACCACCGAAGACTTGTTCACTTTTCAAACTGTAAAATTCTGGATATCCCCACCAGAAGTTTTGAGAAATGATGCAGATGCACATGTCTTTTTATCAAGGTGCTCATACTTCATGGTGCAAATGTAAATGCTTGGATTGATGTAAATGTTTCTTAGTGCAAATGCAAATGGCCTGGATTGATGCCCATGTTTCATGATGCAGATGCCCCTACTAATTGTATTCATGTAACTGGTTTATAAATGGTGTAACTACAATTACCACACAATAATGAAAATGCAATGATTCTAGAAATAATGGAATTGCTTGAGATGACACAAATGCGAATTCCATGAAGAATGTAAATATAAAGGTAAAATACAGATACTTATGGAATAATGCCAATACAAATACCCATGAATGATGCAAATGCTTACCGACACTATGCAGATGCAAAAGCTCGATAAAGGGATGAGTGCTCATGAGTGATGCAAATGCCCTCGGTTGTTTTTCTAGACTTTGGCTTAGCCTTTCAAATTCATTTTTCCTCTTCAAATCAGAGTATATCTTCAATTCATTTTGGCTATTCTCTTTGCCCCAACAGTTTTCAAATCATCAACAGAGATCTGATCCGGGTTCTATTTCTTCTTCTCATATTTGGAAGTCAGGACCTATCTTGGCAGTTCTACACCTTTAAGTTAGAAAAAAATCCTTGTCTCATGTCAACATCAAAATGGGTATTTCAAAAAATCTCTTTATTTGTTTTCGCATTTTGAAAACTTCTGAACAAAAAATATTAACCCCACAATGTGTGATGTATAAATCTTTTCAAGATTGATGATCATTGTTAGAAATTTCTTTAAGTATCAAACTGGGTTTTTTCAACTGGGATTGGCAAGGCTTGGTATAACAAGATTCTGTCTTTTCCAGGAAAACTTCATGACAAAAATGTATATCCCTACTAGGCTCACAAATGGAATAGGTTTTATAAATCATGAATTCATTGAGAACCAAACAAATTCAACATTCTTTTAGTTTCCATATCAAGGCATTTTGACAAGCGTCAAGATTGGCTGGGATGTTTAAACGAAAAGTTTAATCTTGAAAGAAAAAAAAAATTCATTTTTTGAAGACAATCTTTTGAATGAGAATTGATAATTTGGGAGGTTCAGGAATTCCTAGATGTTCCTCGATGACCACTTTTTAGGATGACCTTCTCTTTTTGTGGTATCGGCACTTTCATAGATGGCATTAAAAATTTCCATTTTACTCTAGACCGCCCATTTTTGGGTTTTCGCCCTAGAGCCCGATTATTTCCAATTTTTCTTTCTCTTTTTTTCATTCTACCATACACTTGAGAATTCTAAATTCTTCCTTAGTGAAATGAGAATTCGACGAGATGGGATAAAATCTGAGGAAAAACCTTTCAAATTAAATATTCATGCTTGATCAAAATGGACTTTTAAAGAACGTAATTTAGGCCATGGCTCAGGGTTTAGAAAGAAAGGATAAATAGGCCCAAAATATGTGTTTGAGAGTAATCAGATCAAGGATCCTTTCTTTGAGGAGGATTCTCTTTGAAGCATTTGTCCCTTCTTGGACATTTCTTTCCTTTTGACTTTGCTCTTTTTCTTCCTTGCTTTTGGCTTTCAATTTGCCATGTCTTTCACACATTTTTTGCTTTCATTTTGCCCCCTTTTTTTTCAACGTAGTGAGCCCGTCTTTATTCGGGGCTCTATTTTCTTTGCATCTGTCTTTGAGCTAGGACTCATTTCTCAATGGTCTTTAAAAATATCTTTCCTTGTATTTGTCCCCTAGTATAGAGGGTGATCCTTGACCAGGGTTCAAAGAAAGATTTTTTTTGGCTCAAAAGGGGTGACTATGGATAATTTCTTTTTTATGCGTAAGGGATATGAAAGATGGCCATTTCTCATGTCAATCACAAATATTCATATTGAAAAGCAATCCACAGGGGAAATAGATATTCAGAATTTCATTTTGCACTTTGGAATTGTCCGAATTCTCATATGCATAATATCACAAATTTTCATTTTCTTTTTTCCATCGCATGCCCCAATGACTCATGCGTTAGCCCATCCTTCTTCACCATGTATCCATCATTTCCACATATGATGCCCCAATTTGATTAACCATGAGAATTTGTATCAACGAGGAACATAGCAAGTCTAGGTCTATTTTGAAAAGGCTGAGTTTCCAATCTGAGTTCTTTGAAGAGACAACGAAAATATGACCCAAAAACGGGTTTTCTCTGGGACAAGGGATAATCTAGTTTAATCATTGTGCCCCAAGGTGTCAATCATGAAGTGATGCTTGGGCAATTAGAGTCTTGTGGTTTGTTGAAAATGACATGAATGGTTTTGGCACAACCTTGACACAGATCAAATTACCAAAATCTAGATTCTTGAAAGAATGTCTCATTTGTTTGAATTTCAAGGAATTCGAAACATTTCAAAAATTTCATTCCTTTGTTCATAGCCTAGACTAGGATTTACATCCTTGCTTATTCTACAATGACAATGCTTCTATTTTTTTTTTCTTTCTTGAAGCATTAGGTCTTTCAAGTTTTCTTGATTCAAGGTTTAGGTATAGAGAAACCCAAAAAAGAGGGGGATGGTATTGGGTCATTTCTAACACTGGTCATCAATCTTCTTGAGACTATCCATTATTAAAACTTCCTTAATGCTTGTTTTTGCAAATTCACGTTATTGTTAAAACACAACAAACACAAAGCATTTAAAATTAAAAATTCATTTAATTCTTGTAGATGTTAACATGAGACAAGTGCTTTCATCATCACAGTGTATAAAACTACATGCGTCAAATTGCTCTTATTGATATCCTTCAAAGGTAGTAATTCTCCCCCTAAAACCCTGAAAGAAACTGATTTAGGGCTAAGCGGCCTTCCATTGATTGATAAGCTCCGGTGTCAAAGTACCATCACGGATAAGACTTTCAATCCTTTCCTTCAGTTGTCTGCATTTTTCAGTTGAATGCCCAACTACCCCTAGGTGATAATCACACTTGCTGTCAGGGTCATAACTCCTCGCTGATGGATTAGGAGCTATTTTCAAAGGTACCGGGGTAAGGTACTAATTCTTTATTAGTAATGGCAGTAGATCAGGGATGGGGATTGGAATTCTTTCTTGATTTTCCCGCGGTCGTTTTCTAGAAGTAGGCCTTGTTGCAAGGGCTGGTATAGGATTAGGTGTTTGGGTAGGTAAGTAAGGATAAAGGCTTGGAGATACCTCAGTAGGGTAACATGATTGGTATGAGGGAAATTGGGAATATGGGACTAAATCTCCCATAGTTCTGACATCTTCCTCTTTCTTTCTAGGTGCCTTATTTCTCTCGGCATTGGATGTTCCTTCTCTTTCAAGTTTCCCATTCTTGATAACATTCTCAATCATCTCCCCTGAAATTACCATGTCTGCAAAATTCTTCGAAGCATTGCCGACGAGTCTGTCATAGTACGGGGCCTGCAGTGTATTCACAAAAAGGATAGTGATTTCCTTTTGTGTCAAGGGCGGTTGTACTTGGGCGGCCAGGCTCATCCACCGTTGTGCATATTCTTTGAAGCTCTGAGTAGCTATTTTCTCCATATTTTGCAAAGTGAGACGATCAGGTGTCCTGTCGGTCATATGCTTGTACTGGTTTAGAAAAGCCCTAGCCAAATCATTCCAAGAGCGAACCTGATCCTTGCTCAACTGACTATACCACCTAATTGCGGACCCGCTGAGGCTATCCTGAAAGCAGTGAATCAAAAGCTTATCATTATCTATATGACTTGTCATCTTCCGGCAGAACATAGTGATGTGGGCTGATGGATCGATCGTCCCGTCATATTTCACAAAGTCAGGGATCTTGAACTAAATAGGAAAGACTAAATCGAGGACCAAGCATCGTTCTTTCGCCTCCACACTCCCGAATACATCTGTATTTTCTACTGCCCAGAGCCTTTCATCTAGCAACTGATATTTCCCTTGGGAATCTGCCAACTCAACCTCATTTACTGCAACCCTTTTCAACTTTGCCTGTTCAGCTGGATCATCTGAGTTTAGGACATTGACGGGGTTAACAGTGTTCTGGGCATCAATTATTACGACCTCATCCTAGCCCTTTTGTGACTTTAACCCTTCTCTGGCGACAAAGTTTTCGGTGTATCCTTTTCCCTTGATTACGGCAGACATCAGCTCCATCAATTTAGTCATCTGATACTTAGATTCTGCTTGAGACTTTGCTAGCTGTTCTCGTAATTCTCCCTGTACCTTTTCCATTATTTCCATTCGGGCAACTTGTTCGTTCTCCATAGCAGTAGCCTGTATTAAAAGGGTACTCAGTACTTCTTATACCTCTGATTTGAAATGGAAATTCTTTCAAAGACTCCTAAAGCCAAGCCAACTTCTATTTTATTTCCCCCAAATGTATGTCATGATGAATGAGCTATGAATGCAATTTGACACATGTGAAGCCTAAACAATATGATGTATGGACATGTACAATGGAAACATGTTGACCATATATGTAATAAATGCAATCACAATGCCAATATGTTGCAAGCAAAGAATAAACAAATCAACACATGGATATATGCAATGACTGATCATGTGCATTTTAGCATATTTCCCAATGAATGATCATATATCTTATGAATGCAACACGGTGTC
This sequence comes from Fremontodendron californicum, assembly GCA_030761205.1. Lineage (NCBI taxonomy): Eukaryota > Viridiplantae > Streptophyta > Magnoliopsida > Malvales > Malvaceae > Fremontodendron > Fremontodendron californicum. The sequence continues at coordinate 7,058,911 of JAULJL010000026.1, forward strand.
AATTATGATACATGCAAACAATGAATGATTGATATAGAGTATATACAAAGAAAATCATGCTAACCATGTGTGTCATGAATACGACCTAATGCTAATCATGATGTATGTAATAAGAAAATTAATGCATGGATATATACAGAAAAATCATGCTGACTATGTTTGTTATGAATGCAACCCAAAGTCAACATGATGCATGTAAAGAATAAGCAAATTAATGCATGGATATATACAGAAAAATCATGCTGATTATGAATGCATGAATGCAACCTGACAAATAATTGATCGGATGCAAAATGCAAAGGGCGAAGATATCACAGAGGAAATTTAGAATCGGAGGAACTTAATCATCAACATCTCATAAATTTGACGCATAGTCAATTCATTCCAATATCAATGTTCACAATGGTATAAACCATGTTTTACAAAATCTAAGCAGTAGTTAAAACTGTCTTTACAAGCACTTTATTCTCCCTAGCATCCTAAGGCTATAAAAGTCGGCTACTGAAAAAGTGAAATCCTATTACATCATATAAGACCGAAGTCTTTCCATCTTGATGCTGTAAATCTCTCAATCCTAATGACGCTTTCCCAGTCCTCTATCAATCAATGTCATTGGATCCAACCACTTGGCATCTATAAGAGCTTGCACTTTCCTTTAGACTGGTATACAATCTTCGATGCTATGGCCAAAAATTCCACAGTGATAATCACATCTTGCATTTAGATTATACCACATTGGATATAGTGGTAACAGGGGTTTCAATGGGACACAGGCAACCATGTGATTTTGGATCAGTATAGGGAGGAGCTCTTGGTAGCTGATTGGAATGGGATCAAAATGCATTTGGGTCTTATTCTGGGATCTTTTCTTAGTAACACATGGCCTAGGAGTTGGGGCACTTGGTGGTGGCACTAAAGTCCGAACCGGAGTGTTTACATAGAGATGTGGCGGAACAGCATGTTAAGGGTGTGGATTTGGACAAGGGGCCTTTGGAGGTTGTACATAGCTTGAGGTTCCTATCCCAGATACTGGATAAGGTGATTGATGAGGAAAATAGTATGAACTGGCAGTTGGTGGTGATGGAGTGCGAATCAGGAATCCCGTAGTGGTTGTCCCAATGGACGATTGGACCATAGTAGGGTGGGGATACTGGTTTGGACCTAGAACAGTTTGCAGGTATGGTACAGGATCCGAGGTTTTTATCTTTGGTGTCGGGCTCTCAGGTTTAATAATTTTCATGATTTTGTCCACAATTTCATCAAGATTGCAACCTTTGTGGCATTGACAAGCGCAGGATCTAGCAAGGATTGTATGTTCTGGACCTAAGGGTTTTGGTTGATCCGAAAGTGATGCAGAGCCCTGGGAAAGTTCTTCTTTACTTTTACCTATATCCTCAACCATTTTCAGCAATTTGGCCAGCTGTTCCTTCACCTCTCGGATTTCATGTCCACATTCCTTTTGGTTGCGTTCCAAAGCACCCAATCGTTCCTCCGATTCATTCCTCATATCTCGAACCCCTTTCATGCAAATGAAAATGTCATGAGATTAAGAATACAATTATGAATGTACATACTCTATTCCTATGTGCATGAATATACTGATGATTAATGCATGAACATATACAGAGAAATTATGGTGACTATGTATGCTATGGATGCAATCTAATGCCAACATGATGGATTTAAAAAATGAATAAATTGATGCATGGGTATTACCATGTATGTATTTTACAATGAATGACCATGCATGCTATGATGTGAAAATGATACATGCTACGAATAAATGAATTAATACAAAGGTAGATACAAAGAATGACCATGTATATCACAAATGTATTCTACAATGAATAACCATGCATGTTAGGACTGTGACATGCTATCAAAATGATACAAATAAAGAATAAATGAATTAACACCAAGGCATATACAAAGAAATCAATGATTACATGAAATTTGTGGGACCTAAATCTTGATTATTCAACAATCTCATTATGCAAGATTTGCCTCCAAACTTATGATTTTTTTTTAAACATGTTTTTTCTCTATGAAAAACCAATCATATTATTTTCAAAACAAATTCGGGGTAGTGGATCCTAGTATGGTACAATATCCAAATGTTCATGCAACACTACCGGTTTATAGAAACCATCAAATAAAATTACCAACTGTTTATTGCAAATAATGAGATCAATAATACAACCAAAAAATGTACATGCTCTATTCACACATGCATGAAATGTGCAACATGCAAAAAGGCTTTGAAAAAGGATTTTTTTTTTATAAAAATAGCTAATGACCATCTGCCCCAACAATATCTGCTTATTTAGGCATCACGATGCCTTCGAGGCGGAGTATCACATTTATTACGGGCGATGTACGTACATCGTTGCCCGATATACCACACTTATTCGAAGTGTAAAATAGGTAACAAAAGGTTTAGAAATGCCCCTCCATGTGTTCCTATTTTCGGTATATCTAACGGAAATCCGGCATGGCTTCGCCTAGGTTCACTATATGAGCGTGAATCGGTTCTAAGGCCCCGAATTGTTCCTCACTGTAGTCGGTGAAGGCTAGTAAGGCACCAAGATAAAAGCGGATTTAATTCGTTAGAGTATATTTTCCTAAGCCCATACGGAGGATCATCACGAAGGCTTTAGGTACTTTATACTCCGGAAGTGTTTCACTAGCCCATACAGAGGATCATCACGAAGGCGTAGTTACTTTACTCCCACTTAAAAGGATGGAACCCGGGTATAGGATTCATGATATGCAAATGTACGTGTAGTGTGTGTGGAGGAATAACAAACCTTTCACTACCTATTCTACAAACCTTATTCTAAATGCCTTAGCAATTAAAACATTCAAGAATAGTGTAACGCATTAACCAACAAGCAATTATAATATACAACCTTAAATAACTAGAGAACAATAATAAAATGCATGCACATGAGAATGAACATATTTAAAAACATTTTATTATTTTCAAAATTCTCCTTATTAGAAAAATGTGAGAATTAAAATTAAATACGAATTAAACCAACGAAACCGAGACTTTGATAACACACGACTAATTCTAGGCCTGACTCTCTAATAGTCCCCAGCGGAGTCGCCAAGCTGTCGCAACCTAAAAAATAACGAGTCTCATCGCAAGACTTTATTATTCGTTAAGCGTGACATAAAAAAAAAAATCGACGAAAAGTCGACTTATTTCCTCTAGAAAAATGAAGGTTTTGAAAATGACCTTGAAAAAGACATGGAGTCGCCACCAATCTTTTTTAGCTAGGTGTGATCGGCCACCTATTAAAACCGGTTTTATAAATTATTTTAAAAATTAATTAAAACATTTAAAAACCAATTTCAAGTCTGCGTTTTAAAACCAGAGAAATCAAAAAAGCGGGTTCGGGAGTCGGTTACATACGGGGAAGGAGTAGCACACCCACAACGCCCGTATAAATCGGTACCTTATTAATCGTGTGTTATCTCAAGTCTCGGTAAAAATTGGTTTTAAATTTAGTATTTCAAGTTAATTCCCAATTTAAAGAAAAATAATTCCTTTTTTTTATTGAAAATGATCCGGAATTTATAAATTCAAAATTTTCCTATATTCCCCAACAAACGTGGCAAAATATAGAAATTTTTATTAGTTTTGGAAAACTTTCCGAATCATTCTCTCTTTTTGAAAGAAAGATATTGCTTTATTAATGATAATTGATGATATTCCCTCCAGCAAACCCGGTAGAGAACTCATGAATTATTTTAACTCGAGAATATCTTTATTTTTTATTGAAAAATCAGTATCCTTTTGAAAACATTTTAAAAGATATGAATATGTAGATGCATGACATAAATAAAATGACATAGCAAAATCTAAATAATATAATGCTTCCTAAATGATATGATATAATGTAAATGCCTTAGCATATTCTAAATGAAATGAAATAAATGCCTTATCATATTCTAAATGAAATAAAATATCCTAAGTTATATGACATATTATAAATTAAATTAAATGACCTAGGTAACATAGTATATTCTATATGAGATGCAATATCCTAAGTAACATGATATTTTCTAAATGAAATAAAATAACCTAAGTAACATAACATATTCTATATGAAATGAAATAACCTAAGTAACATGATATTTTCTAAATGAAATAAAATAACCTAAGTAACATAACATATTTTATATGAAATGAAATAATTTAAATGACATGGCAAACATGAATGATATGGCATATAAATTAAATGAGATGCAATATGAAATAATGCTATCATATAATATGCATGAAAAAAAAATGCATGAACATAGTATATGCTAAATAATATGACCAAAAAAAATAACTAAATAAAAAGCATAGGATATCATGAAATATTCCAAATCATATAATAAACAATATAACATAATTCAAAATCATAACAGTATCATAGAAATTATCATAGCAAGAACCACATATTATATAAAATGCATGAATATGGAAAATGCAATGCATGAAATGTATTTTTTCCTTTAATTAAGGAAATCCGTATATCTAAAAAGATATCCGGCTACCTTAGGAAAATATGTCAAATTAAATATTCTATAACCAAAATACTTTGTGATTGTTTGAAAATAATTTTGAAAAGCTTGAATTAAAAATAAAAACTGGGCTAAGTCTTTTTTTAAATGGCTCTAATTTCCTATGTTTAAAAATCCGGACTTGACTACCCTTAACCCGAGACTTGAAAAACCATTTTTAGAGTTTAAAAAGGTTAGAAACTACCCTAGGTCAGTAGCTAACCCACCTAATCAGCCCACTCTAAGTAACTTAACCAAAACAGAAAAATGATTTTTCTTTAAATTCAATTCTGATTCCACTGTCGAGTTTTAAGCCACGATTTTTTATCATATTTTTAAAAATTCAAACAATTCTGAAAAACTACTGGAGACTCAGGACATGTAAAACTACACGGGAAAAAATCGGCTTAATTTTCTGATCAAAGATGAACTCCAGAAAAATCGGAGATGTACGAGTTTTGGGTGAAAAAAAAAAACTGTTTTGTCAAAACACAATTTTGCCTTTGATAAAATCATTTAAAAATCAAAGTAAAAATATTTGAAACTCATAAAATAGCTCACAAACAGTAGCTAGGACTTTTTGAAAGTTAGATAGAAATTGGCTAAATAAAAAAAATCACAAAGGTAAAATAATCAATTTGACAAACTTAATTTTCCACAAGTGTGCTCAAGAGAGCATGACTTTGAACCATTAATTGGCTCAAGTCATTATTCAAGTGGCATGAACATGAAATGCATGAAACAATAAAGCAAACATAATGCATGAAATGCATGGATTTAAACCTAAATGTCATGAAAAAATGCATGGCATTCATAAAGTGACCTAGACCTAAATGAACTTGCATGGCATTTAATGCAACCTAGACCTAAAATGCATGAATATGCATGGCAAATAAACCTAACTTAATAACTAAAATATGCATGGCATTTTCACAAACACAAAGCATGGTTAAACCAAAAACTCAACCAAATATCATGCAAATGCTAACCTATCAACTAACATGGCAAGAATGCACAAAAAATGCAAAAATTCCAAGAGGGCCGAATAGCATAATGTAACTAGAAAACATGTTATTTTCACAAACACTTGGTATACTAGCATGCAAAACTAAATCAAATGACATGTAAATGCAAAAACCTACCAACTAACATGGCAAAAAATGCAACACACAATGCAAAACACATGGAGTAGCCAAATGGCCTCAAGCTCCAACAAGCATGACATTTTCACAAACACTTGGTATACTAACATGCTCAACTAAAATATAACATTTAAATCATGCAAAAACCACACAAGCATTTTCACAAACACTTAATATACTAAATCTAAAACATGCTCAACTAAGATATAAAACTCAAATCATGGAAAGACCACAAAAGCATTTTCACAAACACTTGATATACTAAATCTAAAACATGCTCAAATTTAAACATCATGAAAACAGAAAATTAAAAATGCAAAAACATGATATTTAAAACATAAATGGAAAAAAACAAAGCAACCAAATTAAAATATAACTCAAGAATATGAAGTAACATAACATTTAAAACATCAAAATCAAAGAAAATAACATAAACAATATGATAAAATAAACCAAAACAGCAACTAAAATAAATAATGTAGGCCATTTGGCCATGGTGAGTTTATTGTAAAAATAAAATGTAAAAAATATACTTAAGAAAGAGATGAAGGAAGAACTTAAAAGAACAATAAAAAAACATTTATTGAAAATGGAAACTCACCAAATAGAAATCAAATTAGCAAAAACAAGAATAGAAAATCAAGAAAGTGCAAGAGTTGGTGCTCAAGAGCAACCTCAAGAAGCTATCTTTCAAGCTTTATCTCTTCAAACTTTCCTTTTTTTTTCTAAACTTTTCTTTTTTGCTCTCAACCAAGAAGAGAAAAACTAAGTAAAAACTCTAAGAAATCAGCAAAATGAAGATGAAAAAATGAAATTCTGACCTCCTTCCTAATGTTGGCAGAATTTTACCTCTTTCATCCCCTAGAATGTTGTCATTTTTTGTGTAACCAATTTTCCATCAAATGGCTAATAATTCAAGGTGAAATAATCATGAAATTACCACCTTTAGATTAGCATATCAGCTCTCTCAAATTACAGCTGTTCAAGAATAATGTTGACATCTCTCTTGGCCTATGTGGCTTAATCACCATGGCTTGATCAAAGAGAATCTCTAACTAACTCTTGATTTTTAGCCATTTGATTAAAAAATCAGAAGCTTCCTCCTTCCTTTGGGCCTGGGCAGGCCAGCACTTCTCTTTTCCAGCCCAACTCTAATTTTTGAAAGGCCCAAAGAAGCCTTTTTCGGTTTATTGGGTGAAATGACCGTTTTGCCCCCCGGATGCAAATAAATATCAAACAGACTCCAAATTCAATTTTATTTTTTTAATACTTCCAAAATAATAAAATATTGAGTTCTGAAAGTTTTTAAAATTATTCGAGTCCGTCTGCTATTTATTTGGATTTTTTCTTCCAAAAATGCCCTTTTATGCCCCTACATTTTATCATTTTTTAAATGAGCTCCAAATCAAGATTTTTATTCACCAATCTCTTCCAAATAATTTACAATTGTGATCTGGAAGTTTTCATAATTTTGGGAGCTCATTTGGTATTTTTTCGGGATTTATCGGCTTGAATTACTACATAGGAGGCCTGGGATTTGGCCGTTTTGCAAACAAACTCCAAATCAAGATTTTATTTCGCCAATATCTTCCAAATAATTTAAAAATGAGATATGCAAAATTTCAGAATTTTTGGAGTCCATTTGCTATTTTTCCGGGATTTATCTTATTGAATTATTGCATAGGAGGCCCGGGATTTGGCCATTTTGCAAACGAGCTTCGAATCAAGATTTTCTTTCGCCAATCTCTTCCAAATAATTTTAAAATGATATTTGCAAAATTTCAGAATATTTGGAGCTCATTTGCTATTTTTTCGGGATTTTCCTTTTTGAATTACTATATTAGAAGCCCGGGATTTGGCCATTTTGCAAACGAACTCCGAATCAAGATTTTATTTTTCCAATCTCTTTCAAATGATTTAAGAATGAGATTGAAAAATTTTCAGAATTTTCGGAGTCCATTTGCTATTTTTCCCAAATTTTCCAATCTTGCCTTTTTGCCTCCGAAACCCGGTTTTGCTCAAAACAAGTCCGATTTTCAGATTTTCTTCAAGCTGAGCCTTGGGCTATCCCTTTTTAATCATTCCTCATCCATTGGGGGCTTTGGTCTTACCAAGTCGGGCCATTTCCGTGATTCTTCTTGATTTCACCGAAATCTACTAAAAACCCGAATTCTCGATTTTCTCCCGGATTTACTTTTCTTTCAGTTTTTCTTGCAAGTGACTTCTCCATTACCCGTAGTCAGTGCTTATCTTTCATTTGGAACCTTCAATTTCGACCAATTTGATCGTTTAAGCACTTTTCCCTAAATTTCTCGGATTAGGGTTTTCTTTTTACTGAATCTCCAAATCCCAAATCCCAACTTCCGAACTCCATATCTTTCAATGTAGACCTCGGATTACCAAAATTATTTCACCATTTTTCAATTGAACTTAGAATCTTGATTTTGAAAGTGGGTTGACTTTTTTCAGTAGTTGACTTTTTGGGGTTGACTTTTTCGAGGTTGACTTTTTTCGGGATTGACTTTTTCAAGTTTGGCTTTTTATGCTCACCCTCTTAAAATAAGTCTTGAAGTACTACCTGCAGGATGAAAAAAGTCTTTTTACACTCGAAAACATCAATATAGGAAGAAAACATACCTGTTTAGTGGTCCGGAGAAAATTAGGTGTCTACAATACTGTTGTCAGAGCCTTTGATGGCACTCGCCGGGAGGTGATGGGAAATATCGAAATCCCACTTCAGATAGGCCCCTGTAACTATAAGGTTGAGTTCCAAGTGATGGAGATCACCCCATCTTACAACTGATTATTGGTAAGGCCGTGGATTCATTTTGCCGAGGCTGTGCCGTTATCTCTCTATCAAAAGCTAAAATTTATGATGGAAGGGCACCTGGTCAGTGTGTCAGGAGAAGAAGATATTATAGCTTCTGCATCCACAGATACCCCTTACATAAAAGTGAATGAAGATGTCGTAGAGTGCTCGTTCAGGTCGTTGGAATTTGTCAACGCTGTGTTCATCACCGAGGGATATAAAATTCTAGAGTTGAGGCTATCTAAGAATACCAGGTTAGGGGTTAAGACGACAGTAGAAAAAGGTTGTCGAGCCGAAAAATGACTAGGAAAATATCTCCAAGGAATGACCAGAGCGACAGAAGTGGCCGAAAAGAAAGACCGGTTCAGTCTTGGGTACCTTCCTAAAGCCCATAAGAAAAGAAGGCAAGTTGAGAAGAATAGAAAGAGGAGGATGGCCCGACTTTCAGTTGTGGATATGGAATGAGAGCCCATGACTTTCCCTCCAATCTTTCATATTTTCCGCTCAGCAGGCTACTAGTTTGGTGATAAGAATTTCGAGGATATGATGGTTATGTTGGAATAAGCTTTTGAGAAATTCTACAGGGTTGGAGATAAGCAACCACAGGGAATGATGGTCGGCATGGCCGAAACAGATGAGCTGGGAAAGGAAAGCACTAGTTGGATGGTACGCCCGTGCCCTCCAGATTATGAGTTAACCAATTGGAGTGTGACTGAACTTTCTACAGTTTTTAGGTCTACTCGAGTGTAATGCTTTAAATCAACTTTAATTGCCTTTGCCCAAGGGCATTAAGAATCCTTTGTATGGGCTTATGTTTAAGACTTATCATTCAATAAATAACAATCACGATGTATTTTCTTCATATTGATGTGTCCATATTCTTTCATTATTATTGCCTATATGCCTTCCTATATTGTTTCTTCCCCAACTATTTACAGGTACTCGAATAAGGAATATAAGGATCGTCTTGTCAATAATTCTGTAATTGATTTTGAAATACCCATCTGCACGGATGATTTTGACGTTAACGAAGATGTCGAGGATTGTGATTTGCCTCCAGATTTGTTGAGAATAATAGAACAAGAGGAAAAAAAGTATTGCCTCCTAAATAGCAATTAGAAGTGATAAATTTAGGGAATGAGAAAGAAATAAAAGTAGTCAAGATTGGGACTGCCATTTCACCATCGACAAGGCGAGAATTGATAAGTCTACTCCGGGAATACACATATGTGTTTGCATGGTCATACCAAGACATGCCTGGGTTGGACCCTGATATTGTTGTTCACAAACTTCCGTTGAAACCAGATTACATGCCAATTTAGCAAAAATTTAGAAGAATGAGGCCCGAAATGCTATTAAAAGTGAAAAAGCAATTCGATGTCGGATTCTTGGAAGTGGCAAAATACCTGGAGTGGGTAGCAAACATTGTCCAGTTCCAAAAAAAGACAGCAAAGTACGGATATGTGTTGATTACCGAGATCTGAATAGGGCAAGCCCTATAGATAATTTCCCATTGCCTCACTTGATACTCTAGTCGATAATACCGCCAAGAATTCCGTGTTTTCTTTCATGGATGGATTCTCAGGGTATAATCAGATTGAGATGGCATCGAAGGATATGGAGAAAACCACATTCGTGACGATGTGGGGAACATTTCGCTATAAGGTGATTCCTTTCAGGTTGAAAAATGCTGGGCCAACATATCAAAAAGCCAAGGTAACTTTGTTCCATGACATGATGCATAAGGGAATCGAAGTTTATGTCGATGATATGATCCCAAAGTCACAAGGAGAGAACAAACACATTGTGAATCTTAACAAGCCCTTTGAAAGGTTGAGAAAATTCCAACTTAAACTCAACCCGGCAAAGTGTACTTTTGGAGTTACCTCAGGAAAGCTACTAGGCTTCGTTGTTAGCCAAAAAGGGATTGAGATTGATCCGGATAAAGTGAAAGCTATTCAGAGCTTGCCTCCATCTCGTACTCAGAAAGAAGTCAGAAGTTTTTTAGGTAGACTGAATTATATCGCTTGGTTCATTTCTCAATTGACCGATAAGTGCGACCCTATCTTCAAGTTACTCGGAAGCGTGACCCAAGGGAATGGGATGAAGGATGCCAGATAGCATTTGATAAGGTTAAGCATTATCTATCAAACACACTAATACTAATGCTGCCAGTCCTAAGGAAGCTGCTGATATTCTATTTGTCAGTATTTGAAAGGTCCATGGGATGTGTGCTGGGGCAACATGATGAAACTAGAAAGAAAGAACAAGCCATTTACTATCTCAGTATAAAGTTCACTGAGTACGAGTTGAAGTATTCATTGGTAGAAAGGCTTTGTTGTGCCCTAACCTGGACTACCCGGAGGTTCAGGCAGTACATATTGTATCACACGATGTGGCTAATTGCAAAACTAGATCCCCTCAAACACGTATTCGAGGCTCCTTCGTTGTCAGGAAGAACGACGAGATGTTAAGTGTTGTTTTCCGAATATGATATTGTATATGTGAGCCAAAAGGCTATAAAGGGTAGCGCAGTAGCCGAATTCATAGCAAGTCGAGCAGTAGAGGATTACGAGCCTCTACATTTTGATTTTCCTGATGAAGACCTAATATGTGTTTCGCAAGTAGAAAGGATCTCCTCTGTGAAGAAAACCTGGAAAATGTATTTTGATGGCGCATCTAATGCCACGGTGCTCATATCCCCTGAAGAAGATTATTATCCTTTCACTGCCAGATTGGATTTTGATTGTACAAACAATACCGCTGAGTATGAGGCATGTACTATGGGTCTTCGTGCCACCATAGAAAGAAAGATCAAAACACTAGAGGTCTTCGGAGATTCAGCCTTGGTGATATAGAAACTGCACGGAGAATGGGAAACCCAGGATGAAAAGTTAATCTGATATCGAGAGCTTATATTGAGCTTGATTGAGGAGTCCGAAGAGGTGGTTTTCAATTACTTGTCTCGAGAAAAAATCGAATGGCAGATGCTTTAGCCACTTTATCCTCAACGTTTAAAGTGAATGAATGGGCCAAAGTCGTGCCAATCAAAATAAGCATATATGAGTCTCCTTCCTACTACTTGAGTATTGAAGAAGAAGCAGATGGTCACCCTTGGTATTACGATATCTTGCAATACATCAAGAGTCAACAATACCCTGAACAAGCGACGAAATATGATAAGAGAACCATGAGAAGAATGGCGATGGGCTTTGTCTTGGATGGTGAAATCCTCTACATGAAAGGGAAATACCAAGTTCTGTTGAGATGCGTTGTTTCCGCTGAAGCTCAGAGAATCCTCGAAGAGTTCCATGAAGGGATATGTGGCACTCACGCCAATGGCCACATGCTGGCTAAATAGATTATGAGGGTAGGATACTGTTGGCTAACCATGGAAGGGGATTGCATTAATTATTCCTGGAAGTGCCATAAGTGCCAGATATATGCCGACAAGATTCATGTACCACCATCGTCACTGCATGTCATTTTGAATTCGTGGCCATTTTTTATGTGGGTAATGGATATAATCGGGCCCATTACTCCGAAAGCTTCAAACGGACACCGTTTTATCCTGGTGGCCATAGACTACTTCACAAAGTGGGTAAAAATAGCTTCTTATGCAAGTGTAACAAAGTCAGTGGTGTGCAGATTCATTAAGAAAGAGATTGTGTGTCGATATGGACTCCCGTAGAGAATAATTATGGACAATGCTTTCAATCTGAATAATAAGATGATGAGCGAAGTATGTACCCAATTCAAGATCAAGCATTATAATTCGACATCTTACAGTCAGGAAATGAATGGGGCAACAGAAGCAGCCAATAAGAACATCAAAAAGATTGTTGAAAAGATGATTGATGTGTACAAAGATTGGCATGAAATCTTGCCTTTTGCTCTCCATGCATACTGTACCTAAGTTCGCACATCTAGGAGTGCCATGCCATTTTCTCTAGTATACGGGATGGAGGCAATGCTGCCTATTGAGGTCGAAATCCCTTCACTTCATGTTTTGATGGAAGTTGACCTAGAAGAGGCAGAATGGGTGAGAGCTCGTTATGAACAGTTTAATCTCATCGAGGAGAAAAAGATAAAGTCAAATTACTATGGACAGATGTATCAGAAAAGAATGATCCGAGCCCATAACAAAAAGGCTCACCCTAGGCAGTTTCGAGAGGGAGAGTTGGTATTACGGAAAGTTCTCCCTATTGTGAAAGATCCTCGCGAAAAATGGGCTCCGAACTGGGAAGGACCCTATGTGGTGAAAAGATCTTTTTTTGGAGGAGCATTGATCTTAACACGGATGGATGGTGATGACTTGAGAAATTTCGTGAACGCCGACGAATTGAAGGTATACTATGCTTAAAAAAACAAAAAACAAAAAAACAAAAGTGTGACACTGTGCATATGAGAATTCGATTGATTCCAAATGTAAAAATAAAAATTCTATATAGCTATTTCCCCTTAGGATTGCTTTTCAATGAGAATATTCGCGCTTGATATGAGAAATGGCCAACTTTCATATTCTTCTCACTAAGAGGAAATTATCTTTAGTTACCCCATTGAGCCTTAAGAATTCTTTCTTTCTTTGAACGTTGATCAAGGATCACCCTCTACAATGGAGGGCAAATGCGAGGAAAACTCTCCTTCAAAAAAATCATGGCGAAAACAGCTATCAAAAAGGGAAAAAAAACAAAAAAGAAAAAAACAGACAAAAAATGTGTGAAATCAAAGAATGGCAAATGAAAGGCAAGAAACAAAAATCAAAAAAATTCAAAGGAGAAAAGTCCAAAAAGGGGACGAATGTTTCCAAATGAATCCTCTTCATGAAATGATCCTTGATCTAATTACCCTTAAATACATTTTGGGCTTATTTATCCTTTCTTTCTAAACCCAAACCTTAGCCTACATTATGTGCTTTTAAAGTCCATTTTGATCAAGCATGGGTATTTAACTTGAAGGGTTTTTCTCATATTTCATCCCATCTTTTGAATTATCATTTTTTACCATGGAAGCTGTAGACACCTAATTTTGTCCGGGCCTTTTAAAACCAATTTTGATTTGTTCCTCTTTCGGGTTTAATATTTTTGTAAAAGTCACGGTCGCGATTTTAGATTTTTAAAATGTTATATATTATATATATGCTTTTTAGCTTTAATTGTTCAAATAAAATCGGACCGTAAAATTACCAATTTTAAAATTCAATTTAAACCCGAGGTGAAAAAGTTTAATCTTGAGTGTTATTAGATTTTTCAAATAAATTTTTTAATTGAAAATATTTGAAAAAAGCAAAAAAAAAAACTTGAAAAAAATAAATGAGGGGGGTAATTTAGACATTATACATTTTTAGGTTAGAAATTGGCTATAAAGAGGCCCGGTTAAAAAGAGTCAAGGGGGGGCGATGATTCCAAAAGAAAGAAAGAGGCGGCTGGGAGAAGGAAATGGAATAAAGAAATAAAAAAGGAGCTTCCAGGGGAGTGGGATCTTGTGGGAGGAAAAGCGAAGCCAAGGACATTCAGAAAAGCAAGAAAAAAGAAGGAAAATCAAATGCATTTGTGGATTTCCAATTCAACTTATCCTCCGCATCTCCTTTTCCCTGTAAAGAGCGAGGCTCAAGTGGAAGAAATCAGGGTGTGCACCAACCGCATCTGCCGCAGACAGGGTTCCATGCAGACCTTTCACACCCTCACGGCACTGGCCCCTCCTGACATCTCCGTGAAGCCCTGCGGTTGCCTTAAAAGCTGCGGTGCTGGGCCCAACGTGGTTCTGCTGCCCGACGGCCAAATAGTGAGGCATTGCGGTACTCATGGTTGGATTATGGTCCGGAGGTGGCGTTGGTGATGCTTCTAGCAAGAGTAAGAGTAAGACTAGCCTGGATGCTCTTGCTTTGAGGATGAGAGCTGAGGCTTTGATTGATGAGGCTGATTTCTATGAGGCTGAGCGCTTGCTTTCCCAGGCTCTCGATTTAAAACCATTTGGTGGCATTCACATCCTTTAAAAACAAAGATCTGTTGCTAGATTGGCAATGCACAATTATTCTGGGGCTCTTGAGGATGCCTCCCAAATTTTGAAATTGGCTCCCAACTATGCCGAGGCTTATATCTTGCAAGGTGATGCTTTCTTGGCCATGGACCAATATGATGCAGCTCAAGAGCACATGTGGACTGCCCTAGACATGCTGATTATGTTAAAAATATGATTACTGGTGCCGCCCAAATGGATGGCGGTATTCTGGTTGTATCTGGTCCTGATGGGCCCATGCCACAGACTAAGGAACATATTCTGCTTGCCCGCCAGGTTGGTGTGCCCTCACTTGTGTGTTTCCTGAATAAAGTTGATGCTGTTGATGATCCAGAGCTGTTGGAGCTTGTGGAAATGGAGCTTCGTAAACTTCTTAACTTCTACAAGTTTCCTGGGGATGAAATACCTATCGTTCGGGGATCAACATTGTCGGCTTTACAGGGTACAAATAAGGAAATAGGCAAAAATGCAATTTTGAAACTAATAGAGGTTGTAGATCAGTACATTCCTGACCCCGTGCGCCAACTTGACAAGCCTTTCCTGATGCCAATTGAAGATGTTTTATCAATTCAGGGACGTGGAACTGTTGCAACTGGCCGTATTGAACAAGGTACCATTAAAGTTGGTGAAGAAGTTGAAATTTTGGGGTTAACGTGCCTCTTTAAAAACTACAGTTATTGGGGTTGAGATGTTCAAGAAAATCTTGGATCAAGGACAGGCTGGTGACAATGTGGGACTTCTTTTGTGTGGCCTGAAAAGAGAGGATGTACAGCGTGGAATGGTAATTGCCAAACCGGGAAGCTTGAAGACATACAAGAGGTTTGAGTCAGAGATATATGTCCTGACAAAAGATGAAGGTGGAAGCCATACAGCCTTTGAGTCAAATTACAGGCCCCAGTTTTATCTGAGGACTGCAGATGTAACTGGAAAAGTGGAATTACCTGAAAGTGTTAAGATGGTTCTGCCAGGGAACAATGTTACTGCAACTTTTGAGCTGATCTCACATGTGCCTCTTGAAGCAGGACAAAGATTTGCCTTGGGGGAAGGAGATGGATCAATCAGCTGGTGCTTCGATGCTGGTAGCCTGTCACTAAGGGAAGCCATAGCATCTGAACTGTTAGCTGTACGAACTGAACTCTCCAAGACAAGACAAGGTCCACCTGCATTTTATCCAACAACAGTCTGTAAGTATTTTGGAAATTAGTGTCCATTCGGCTCCCTTTGTCTTTTGTGTTGTCTTGTGTTTGCATTTGTATCATGAATATGTGATTACCATGTTTGTTCATGTTTTGCCTCTTCATGTCATATGATTGTGTATTGGTTATGCCATGTTCATGCATTAGTATTGTATTCATTTGGTCATTTTTGTTCATGTTGTTTCTCATGCATTTTCATATGACATATTAGATCTTAGGTCATTTTGTATTATCATGCATTTCCATGTCCATTATGTCTAGGTCATCTTGGTATGCCATACACACTCCCAAGTTCATGTTAGGCATTAGGACATTTTTTTATTGCCATGTATTTTCAAGACACTTTAGGTTTGGGTTACATTTGCATTATCATGTTCATGCATTTTAGGTCTAGGTCACTTTATGAATGCCATGCATTTTTTCATGACATTTAGGTTTAAATCCATGCATTTCATGCATTATGTTTGCTGCATTATTTCATGCATTTCCTGTTCATGCCACTTGAATAATGACTTGAGCCAATTAATGGTTCAAAGTCATGCTCTCTTGAGCACACTTGTGGAAAATTAAGTTTGTCAAATTGATTATTCTACCTTTGTGATTTTTTTTACTTAGCCAATTTTTATCTAACTTTCAAAAAGTCCTAGCTACTGTTTGCAAGTCATTTTATGAGTTTCAAATATTTTTACTTTGGTTTTTAAATGATTTTATCAAAGGCAAAAATGTGTTGGCAAAGCAGTTTTTTCTCCTTCCAAAACTCGTACATCTCTGATTTTTCTGGGAATTCATCTTTGATCAGAAAATTAAGCCGATTTTGTCCCGTGTATTTTTACATGTCCTGAGTCTCCAGTAATTTTTTCAGAATTTTTGGAATTTTTAAAAATAGGGTAAAAAATCATGGATTAAAACTGGACAATGGAGTCAGAATTGAATTTGAAGAAAAAACATTTTTCTGTTTTGGTTAATTTACTTAGAGTGGGCTGATTAGGAGGGCTAGCTACTGACTTAGGGTAATTTCTAAGCCTTTTTAAACTCTAAAAATGGTTTTTCAAGTCTCGGGTTAAGGGTAGTCAAGTCCGGATTTTTTTAACTTAGAAATTAGAGCCATTTTAAAAAATTTTAGCCCAATTTTTATTTTTAATTCAAGCTTTCGAAAATTGTTTTCAAACAATCACAAAGTATTTTGGTTTTAGAATATTTAATTTGACATATTTTCCTAAGGTAGCCGGATATCTTTTTAGATATATGGATTTCCTTAATTAAAGGAAAAAATACATTTCATGCATTGCATTTTTATATTCATGCATTTTATATAATATGTGATTCTTGCTATAATAATTTCTATGATATTGTTGTTATTTTGATTTATATTTTTGATGTTACATGGTTTATTATATGGTTTTGAATATTTCATGATATCCTATGCTTTTATTTAGTTATCTTTATTTAGCATATACATATTCATTTCTTTTAAATGTTTTCAAAAAAAAAAAAAAGATAATAGTTTTCAATAAAATAAAGATATTCCTGAGTTAAAATAATTCATGAGTTCTCTGCCGGGTTTGCTGGGGAGGATATCATCAATTATTATTAGTAACGGAATATCTTCTTTAAAAAGAGAATGATTCGGAAAATTTTCCAAAATTAATAAAAATTTCTATATTTTGCCACGTTTGTTGGGGAATATAGGAAAATTTTGAATTTATAAATTCCGGATCATTTTCAATTAAAAATTGAATTATTTTTCTTTAAATTGGGGATTAACTTGAAATACTAAATTTAAAACCAAATTTTACCGGGACTTGAGATAACACACGATTAATAAGGTACCGATTTATACGGGCGTTGTGGGGGTGCTAATCCTTCCCCACACGTAACCGACTCCCGAACCCACTTCTTTGATTTCTCTGGTTTAAAACGCAGACTTGAAATTGGTTTTTTTTTTTTAATGTTTTAATTAATTTTTAAAATATTTTATAAAACCAGTTTTAATAGGTGGCCGATCACACCAAGCTAAAAAAGATTGGTGGCGACTCCATGTCTTTTTTAAGGTCATTATCAAAACCTTCATTTTTCTAGAGGAATTAAGTCGACTTTTCCTCGGTTTTTTTTTTTTAATGTCACGCTTAACGAATAATAAAGTCTTGCGATGAGACTCGTTATTTTTTAGGTTGCGACAGCTTAACGAATAATTTTTTAGGTTATTTTTTAGAGTTTAAAAAGGTTTAGAAATTACCCTAAGTTAGTAGCTAACCCTCCTAATTAGCCCACTCTAAGTAAATTAACCAAAACAGAAAAATGGTTTTTCTTTAAATTCAATTCTGACTCCACTGTCCAGTTTTAAGCCACGATTTTTTACCCTATTTTTAAAAATTCCAAAAATTCTGAAAAAAATACTGGAGACTAAGGACATGTAAAAATAGACGAGAAAAAATCTTCTTAATTTTCTGATCAAAGATGAATTCTTAGAAAAATCAGAGATGTATGAGTTTTGGGAGGAGAAAAAAACTGCTTTGCCAACACATTTTTGCCTTTGATAAAATCATTTAAAAATCAAAGTAAAAATATTTGAAACTCATAAAATGATTTGAAAATAGTAGCTAAGAGTTTTTGAAAGTTAGATAAAAATTGGCTAAGTAAAAAAAATCACAAAGGTAGAATAATCAACTTGACAAACTTAATTTTCCACAAGTGTGCTCAAGAGAGCATGACTTTGAACCATTAATTGGCTCAAGTAATTATTCAAGTGGCATGAACATGAAATGCATGAAATAATGCAGCAAACATAATGCATGAAATGCATGAATTTAAACCTAAATGTCATGAAAAAATGCATGGCATTCATAAAGTGACGTAGACCTAAAATGCATGAACATGATAATGCAAATGTAACCCAAACCTAAAGTGTCTTGAAAATACATGGCAATATAAAAAAAAAACATCCTAATGCCTATCATGAACTTGGAAATGTGTATTGCATACCAAGATGACCTAGACATAATGGACATGGAAATGCATGATAATACAAAATGACCTAAGATCTAATATGTCATATGAAAATGCATGGGAAACAACATGAACAAAAATGACCAAATGAATACAATACTAATGCATGAACATGGCATAACCAATACACAATCATATGACATGAAAAGGCAAAGCATGAACAAACATGGTAATCACATATTCATGATACAAATGCAAACACAAGACAACACAAAAGACAAAGGGAGCCGAATGGACACTAATTTCCAAAATACTTACAGACTGTTGTTGGATAAAATGCAGGTGGACCTTGTCTTGGCTTGTCTTTCCTTCAACTCTTCAGGGCTGAAATCACCTCGACTAGCTTTGTTAATCTGTTCTACACATCTTCTAATGCCATCAAGCAATTCTTGGTTATTGGGGTCAAGTTTCAACCAAGAGAGAGCCCTCTTCTACGGCTTATTTTTCTTTTATCCGACGACATCGTTTCCATTGCCTTCAAAAACTGCCACCACCTCATGCAGCTGCCTGGATTGGCCCATTAAATCTAAACCCACGGCCCCTTCCACGATATCCACGGCCAGGGCCACGGCCTCGGCCATCTTGGGGAGCGGCTTCATAATTGTAGCATTCATCTTGCAGCCTATCGACTTGAGGTCCATTGTATCTCCAACTTCCACGGCCTCGGAAACCACGTCTTCTTCTTCGACCTCTACCCCTAGCATAGCCACGATTGCGGTCCCAGCTTCCATCCTCATACTCAGCAGAGACAAAACCATTCCCTCTACTCCTTGGCTTTCCTCTACCACCACGGCCCCTACCTCGGCCATTAGGTGAGCCCTCTCCTTCATGATCAAATTCTGTGGATGCCTTCACCTGATCAGCTGGTAATGGAGGCTGATACCCGACAGAGGACGTATTCAATTCTGTTTTCGAAAGGGTTATAGTGATCATCGACACATGCCTAGTGGTCTCCAATGGAAGAAGTCCTGCAAATGGCACTATCCACATGGCCAATATATATCTAATTAGGCTAGAGAAAGCGAAGAAAAAGTTGAGAAATCTTATGTGTCTGGTTAACAAGAACACGAGCACCCGCACAAACATGCCTTGCAACTAACCACCCACTCCCCACTTCTACCTGACTACTATAGAGATCAGCTTCCATATATTCCTAAGAATATGAATACTACTCGAATCAGCTTCCATTTTTTTTCATCATTACTACTGGGCACATTGCACCCTCTGGGGACCACCATGCATATCCTCGTCTTCATCATAAGCTTCCTGTGCTGCCTGCTGCTTCCTCCTCAACTCCTCTTCAAGGTTCACATCATGTAGCGTGGTCTCCTCACACTCATCTAGCTCCTTGCTCAGCAAAATGCTTATGCAAATGTTCAGCTTCTAAACAACCCCTTTGCTGTGCTCTCAAAAGTCAGAACACTCATCCCACGATGCCCCTGCGGACCATATAAGTGGTGAGCCTTCACAGCAACATATGAGCTGAACAAATTTTCCAAAACCACGGCCCAAACCCAAAGGAGATCCATGATAGAGAGCAAGGGTTGCACCAGTTAGAAAGCATCAGAAGAGTAAAATCGGTTCCATCACCCATCCTAGATTCGTAGGCCAGCAGTAAACATCTCCAACTCCAATATTAATGTGAGCCCATGCATCAGAAGAACAGCGAATAGGTGAAAGTTGTGGATGATGTGCCCGTAACAAGGCATTTCCCAAAGCAGAGACATCTAGTAATGCTGTTAACAAAAATCTGGCTAAGAAGAAGCAGACCAAAAGCAGGTAGCCCGTATTGTAGACACAGTAGGTCCTCTCGTCGTACTAATCAGGCACCACCTTAGCGTAGTTAAAGTGCCGACGGCGAAGACGAATGCAATGAGATGGAGGGCAGTAATGATGGCTACAAATGGGGACGAACAAAGCCCTTGTTATCAACTTTTTGGTTTTGAGGTTAAAGAAAAAAAATAAAAATCAAAGGAAATCAAAGGAAACCCAGGTCTGAACTCAGCTTTGAGGTTAAAGAAAAAAATAAAAATCAAAGGAAATCAAAGGAAACCCAGGTCTGAACTCAGCTTTGAGGTTAAAGAAAAGAAAGGCCCCAAAACTTTTTTTCTTTTTCCTTAATGCTACTAGTTGCCTTTTTTTTCCTAACCAGCTTTTTCTTTTTTTCTATATTCTCCTCCTTCCTTCCCAACCACCAACTACTTCACCAAAATAATTAGCCCCCCATGGTCTGTAGCTTCCCATGCCTTGTCTCCTTTGAAGAAATAAAAAACTCTCCTTTTTTCTTTGTTAAAAAAAAAAGTGCCCCCCATCCAAACTTCTCGAAACTGACCGTAACCCTCTCCCTTCTTCTCTTTATCTTTTATACACCAACCTTCATAACTCCCTCTTTTTCTTTTTTTGCCAAAACCCCTTATATGTAGCTACCTCTAAAATGACTACTAGCTCTGCCCCTAAAATAATCGACCTCCCCTTTATTCCAAAGAACAAAAGCTTTTTCTTTTTATTTCCTTTAGCCGCAAGCCCCCATGAAAAGAAAACCAAAGCTTTTTCTCCTTTTTTGTAGCCGTCATGCCCCCTCAAAAAAACCCAAAGCTTTCTTTCCTTCAGTTTTTCAGCCGCCAGTATTCTTTTCTAATAATCGGCCCCCATCAAGAAGAATCACTGGCCCCCTTTTTAACATGTACCTAACCTAAAAATGTGTAATGTCCAAATTACCCTCTCTTTTTTTTTCAAGTCTTTTTCTTTATATTTTTTTCAAATATTTTCAATTTAAAAATTTATTTTAAAAATCTAATAAAGCTCAAGATTAATTTTTTCACCTCGGGTTTAAATTGAATTTTAAAATTGGTAATTTTACGGTCCGATTTTATTTGAACAATTAAAGCTAAAAAAATATATATAATTTAGAACATTTAAAAAAATCTAAAATCGCGACCATGCGTTTTACAAAAATATTAAACCCGAGAGGGGAAAAAATCAAAATTGGTTTTAAAAGGCTCGGACAAAATTAGGTGTCTACAGCTGCCCCTCTTTGGCTATTGCTGAGAATCAGGAATCAGACAAAGATAAAATAGACAACAATTTTTTTCGGTATGTGAAATCACATGTGAAGGAAAGGAAAGAGGTTTTCTTTTCATTTCTTCATTCATTTTTGCATTTCTCATTTTCTTCTCTTTTTTTTTCTTTTTTTTTTCTTTTTTCATTTTTTTGTCTTTTTTCATTTTCATTTTTTTCATTTTTTTTATTTTTAAAAACAGTAATTTGAAGATTTTGTCCTTAAATTGAATTCCCTGACTAAGCAAGGCTCGACCCGTCTTAAGGAAACGAATTCGATTTGCAAGAAAGGAAATGACCTCGACGATGGTCTCGGGGCCTTAACCTGTCTTGTTCTCAGCTGTGTTTAAAATTATGGATATCTCCTCCAGAAGCTTCGGCTATCACCACCAAAGTCTTGCTCATTTTTTAAAATGTAAAAATTCTGGGTATCACCTCCAGAAGCTTCGGTTATCACCACCAAAGACTTTTTACATTTTCAAAGGATTTTAAAACTCTGGATATCTCCACCAGAGGCTTCATCTATCACCATCGAAGACTTTTTCATAATAATAATAAAAAAAGTACCTCGACGATGATCTCGGGGCTCGACTCGTCTTAAGAAAACGAATTCGATTTGCAAGAAAGGAAATGACCTCGACGATGGTCTCGGGGCCTTAACCTGTCTTGTTCTCAGTTGTGTTTAAAATTCTGGATATCTCCTCCAGAAGCTTCGGCTATCACCACCAAAGTCTTGCTCATTTTTTTAAAATGTAAAAATTCTGGGTATCACCTCCAGAAGCTTCAGCTATCACCACCGAACATTTTCTACCTTTTCAAAGGATTTTAAAACTCTGGATATCTCCACCAAAGGCTTCAGCTATCACCACCAAATACTTGTTCATAATAAAAAAAAAAGTACCTCGACGATGATCTCGGGACTCTACTCATTTGAGAAGCAAAACGAGTTCGATTATACCTGACAGCTTTAAGAGATGATGCAAATGCTTCATGATGCAAATGCAAATGTCTTTAGTTGATGCAAACGCTTCTTGATGTAGATGCAAATGACTTAGATTGGTGAAAATGTCTTTGATGCAAATGTAAATGACTTGATTTGATGCAAACTTTCTTGATGCAGATTCAACTAACTTAGATTGATGCAAATGCTTCTTGATGTAGATGCACATGTTGAATAAAATTCTGGATAACTCTTCCAAAAGAAGATTTCTCATTTTTCAAAATTATAAAACCGTGGATATCTCCACCAGAGGCTTGAACTATCACCACCGAAGACTTGTTCACTTTTAAAACTGTAAAATTCTGGATATCCCCACCAGAAGCTTTGGCTATCACCACCAAAGACTTGCTCATTGTAAAATTCTGGGTAACTCCTTCAGAAGAAGATTTCTCATGTTTCAAAATTATAAAACCCTGGATATCTCTACCAGAGGCTTCAGCTATCACCACCGAAGACTTTTTCACTTTTAAAACTGTAAAATTCTGGATATCCCCACCAGAAGCTTTGGCTATCACTACCAAAGACTTGCTCATTGTAAAATTCTGGGTAACTCCTTCAGAAGAAGATTTCTCATGTTTCAAAATTATAAAACCCTGGAAATCTCCACGAGAGGCTTCAGCTATCACCACCGAAGACTTGTTCACTTTTAAAACTGTAAAATTCTGGATATCCCCACCAGAAGCTTTGGCTATCACCACCAAAGACTTGCTCATTGTAAAATTCCGGGTAACTCATTCAAAAGAAGATTTCTCATGTTTTAAAATTATAAAACCCTGGATATCTCTACCAGAGGCTTCAGCTATCACCACCGAAGACTTGTTCACTTTTAAAACTGTAAAATTCTGGATATCCCCAGCAGAAGCTTTGGCTATCACCACCAAAGACTTGCTCATTGTAAAATTCTAGGTAACTCCTTCAAAAGAAGATTTCTCATGTTTCAAAATTATAAATCCTGGATATCTCTACCAGAGGCTTCAGCTATCACCACCGAAGACTTTTTCACTTTTAAAACTGTAAAATTCTGGATATCCCCACTAGAAGCTTTGAAAAATGATGCAAATGCACATGTCTTTTAACAAGGTGCTCATGCTTCATGGTGCAAATGTAAAATATTTCTTAGTGCAAATGCAAATGGCCTGGATTGATGCCCATGTTTCATGATGCAGATGCCCCTACTAATTGTGTTCATGTAACTGGTTTTTGAATGGTGTAACTACAATTACCACACATTAATGAAAATGCAGTGATTCTAGAAATGATGCAATTGCTTGAGATGACACAAATACGAATTCCATGAAGAATGTAAATGTAAAGGTAAAATGCAGATGCTTATGGAATAATGCCAATGCAAATACCCATGAATGATGCAAATGCTTGCCGACACTGTGCAGATGCAAAAGCTCGATAAAGAGATGAGTGCTCATGAGTGATGCAAATGCCCCCGGTTGTTTTTCTAGACTTTGGCTTAGCCTTTCAAATTCATTTTTCCTCTTCAAATCAGAGTATATCTTCAATTCATTTTGGCTATTCTCTTTGTTCCAACAGTTTTCAAACTTTCATCAACAGAGATCTTGAACCGGGTTCTATTTCTTCTTCTCATATCTGGAATTCAAAACCTATCCTGGCAGTTCTACACCTTTGAGTTAGAAAAATCCTTGTCTCATGTCAACATCAAAATGGGTATATAAAAAAAATCTCTTTATTTGTTTTCGCATTTTGAAAACTTCTGAACAAAAAATATTAACCCCACAATGTGTGATGTACAAATCTTTTGAAGACTGATGATCATTGTTAGAAATTTCTCTAAGTATCAATCTGGTTTTTTTCAACTGGGATTGGCAAGGCTTGGTATAACAAGATTCTGTCTTTTCCATGAAAACTTCATGACAAAAATGTATATCCCTTCTAGGCTCACAAATGGAACAGGTTTTATAAATCATGAATTCATTGAGAACCAAGCAAATTCAACATTCTTTTAGTTTCCATATCAAGGAATTTTGACAAGCGTCAAGACTGGTCGGGATGTTTAAAATGAAAAGTTTAATCTTGGAGAAAAAGTTTCAGTATTTGAAGACAATCCTCCGAATGAGAGCTGACAATTTGGGGGGTTCAAGAATTCCTAGATGTTCTTCCATGACCACTCATTTAATAAGATCTTTTCTTTTGGGGTATCGGCACTATCATAGATGGCATCGAAAATTTCCAAATTTACTCTAGACCGTCCATTTTTGGGTTTTCGCCCTAGAGTCCCATTATTTCCATTTTTTCTTCTCTTTTTTTTTTTCTAGCATACACTTGAGAATTCTAAATTCTTCCTTAGTGAAATGATAATTCGATGAAATGGGATAAAATCTGAGGAAAAACCTTTCAAATTAAATATTCATGCTTGATCAAAATGGACTTTTAAAGCACGTAATGTAGGCCATGGCTCAGGGTTCATAAAGAAAGGATAAATAAGCCCAAAATATGTGTTTGAGGGTAATCAGATCAAGGATCATTTCTTGAGGAGGATTCTCTTTGAAGCATTTGTCCATTCTTGGATATTTCTTTCCTTTTGACTTTTGTGTCTTTCTTTCCTCGTTCTTGGCTTTCAATTTGCCATGTCTTTCACACATTTTGTTTTCTTTTTTTATTGTGTTTTTTTTTGTTTTTCTTGGCTTTTATTTCGCCATCTTTTCCTCTTCTTTTTTCTTTGACAGAGTGCGCCCGTATTTATTCGGGGCTCCATTTGCTTTGTGTCTATCTTTGAGCTGTCACTCATTTCTCAATGATCTTTGAAAAGACCTTTCCTCGCATTTGCCCCCCCAGTGTAGAGGGTAATCCTTGATCAGGGTTCAAAGAAGAAAGAATTCTTTTGGCTCAAAAGGGGTGACTATGGATAATAATTTTTTCTTGTGAAAGGGATATGAAAGATGGCCATTCATCATATCAAGCCCAAATATTCTCATTGAAAAGCAATCCTCAGGGGAAATAGATAATCAAAATTTCATTTTGCACTTTGGAATCATCCGAATTCTCATATGCATGATATCACAAAAAATTTCTTCTCTTTTTTTCATCGCATACCCCAATAATTTAATGTGTTAGCCCATCCTTCTTCACCATGTATCCATCATTTCCACATATGATGTCCCAATTTTATTAACCATGATATTTTGTATCAACGAGGAACATAGCAAGTCTAGGTCTATTTTGAAAAGGTTGAGTTTCCAATCTGAGTTCTTTGAAGAGATAAGGAAAATATGACCCAAAAACAGGTTTTCTCTTGGACAAGGAATAATCTAGTTTAATCATTGTGCCCCAGGGTGTCAATCATGAAGTGATGTTTGGGTATTTGAAGTTTTATGATCATTGGGAAAGGTCATGAATGGTTTTAGCACAATCTTGACACACACCAATTTATCAAAATCTTGATTCTTGAAAGAATGTCTCATTTGTTTGAATTTCAAGGAATTCGAAAAAAATTTCAAAAAGTTCGTTCCTTTGTTCATAGCCTAGACTAAGATCTACGTCTTTGCTTATTCTGTGATGACAATGGTTTATGAAATTCAATCATTCATATTCCTCGAAGTATTAGGTATTTCAAGTGGTCTCGGTTCAAAAGATTTAGGCTTAGGAAAGCCTCAAAGAGAGGGCTGAAGGTATTGGGTCATTTCTAACAATGATCATCAATATTCTCAAGATTGTTCATTATTTCATGTGAAAACTACTTATTTATTGTGTACCACAAATTTTCTCAAAGTTTCATTTGTTTTTTTTTTCAAATTTATTGCTAAAATAAAATGAACACAAAATATTTAAATTCAAAATTTATTTATTTCATATAGGTGTCATCATGAGACAAACGCTTTCATCATCAAAGTGTAGAAATATATGCATCAAAATGCTCCTATTGACATGCTTTCAAAGATAACAAATATTATCCTCAAAATTCTTCAAGAGAAAATCAATCTATGGTAAAACAGATTTCCAATGTTCGATAAGCTCTGGAATCCAAATGCCATCGTGAACAAGACCCTCGATTCTTTCTTTCAGTTTTCTGCATTTTTAGTCGAACGCCCAATTGCCCCAATATGATACTCGCACTTGCTGTTGAGGTCATAGCTTTTAGCTGACGAAGAAAGCTCTTTAAAGCTAAGCCAATTTCTATTTCATCTTATTAATGTGTTTCATGATGAATGAGTTATGAATGTCATGAATGCAATTTGATGCATGTGAAGGATAAACAAAGTTATGTGTGGTCATATACAGTGTAAACATGTTGACCATGTATGTTATAAATGCAGCACGAATGCCAACATGATGCATTTAAAGAATAAGAAAAACCAATGCAAGGATATATGCAATGAATGACCATGTATGTTCCAAATGTATTTCACAATGAATGATCATATACACTATAAATGCCACCCAATGTTAATTATGATGCATGTGAAGAATAAATGACTGACACAGAGTATATACAAAGAAAATCATGTTGACCGTGTATGTCATGAATGCAATCTGACGCCAATATGTCAAATTAATGCGTGAGCATATACGGAGAACTCATGATGACTGTGTATGCCATGAATGCAACCTGATGCCAACATGATGCATGTAAAGAATAAGCAAATTAATGCATGGATATATACAATGAATGACCATGTATGTTCCAAATGCATTTCCCAATGAATGATCATATACACTATGAACGCCACACAATGTCAATCATGATGCATGTGAAGAATAAATGACTGACACAGAGTATATCTAAAGAAAATCATGCTGACCGTGTGTGTCATGAATGCAACCTGATGCCAATATGACAAATTAATGCATGAGCATATCATGATGACTATGTATGCCATGAATGCATCCTGATGCCAATATGATGCATGAAAACAATAAACATATTAATGCATGGATATATACAGAAAAATCATACTGACTATGAATGCATGAATGCAACCCGATGCCAACTTGGTGCATGTAAAGAATAAATAAATTGATACATGTAAAGAATAAACAAATTAATGTATGGTTATATACAGAAAAATTATGCTGACTATGAATGCATGAATGCAACTTGATGCCAACATGATGCATGTAAAGAAAGAATAAATTGATATATGGATATATACAGAAAAATCATATTGACTATGAATGCATGAATGCAACCCGATGCTAACATGATGCATGTAAAGAAAGAATAAATTGATACGTAAGTATATACAAATAATGACCATGCATGTCATAAACGTATCTTACAATGAATGACCATGCATGCTATGACTATAACATGATGTCAAAATGATACATGCAAAAAATAAATGAATTAACACAAAGGTATATACAAAGAAATCAATGATTACACGAAATTGGTGGGACCTAAATATTGATTATTCAAAAATCTCATTATGCAAGATTTGCCTCCAAATTTATGATTTTTTTTTGTGTGTGTGTTTTTTTTATTATTATTTTTATTTTTTTTATGAAAAACCAATCACATTATTTTCAAAAGAATTTCAGGGTGGATCCCACTATGGTACAATATGCAAATGTTCATGTGACACTACCGGTTTTATGAAATCATCAAATGAAATTACCAACTGTTTATTGCAAAGAATGAGATCAATAATACAACCAAAAATGTACATGCTCCATTCACACATGCATGAAATGTGCAACATGCAAAAATGCTTGAAAAAGGATTTTTTTTTTTTAAACAGCTAATGAACATCTGCCCCAACAATATCTGCTTATTTAGGCATCACGATGCCTTCGAGACGGAGTATCACATTTATTACGGGCGATGTACGTACATCGTTGCCCGATCTACAAAACTTATTCAAAGTGTAAAATAAGTAACAAAAGGTTTAGAAATGTCCCTTCATGTGTTCCTATTTTAGGTATATCTAACGGAAATCCGGCATGGCTTTGCCTAGGTTCACTATATGAGGGTGAATCGGATCTAAAGGCCCCGAATTGCTCCTCACTGTCGCCGGTGAAGGCTAGTAAGGCACCCTGATAAAAGCGGGTTCAATTCGTTAGAGTCTATTTCCCTAGCCCATGAGGATTGTTAATCACGAAGGCTTAGGTAATTTAGTACTCCGGAAGTGTTTCACTAGCCCATGCTGATTGTTAATCACGAAGGCTTAGTTACTTTGCTCCCACCTAAAAGGACGGAACCCGGGTATAGGATTCATGATATGAAAATGCACGTGTGGTGTGTGTGGAGGAACAACAAACCTTTCACCACCTATTCTACAAACCCTATTCTAAATGCCCTAGCAATTAAAACATTCAAGAATAGTGTAACGCATTAACCAACAAGCAAATATAATATACAACCTTAAATAACTAGAGAACAATAATAAAATGCATGCAAATGAGAATGAACATATTTAAAAACATTTTATTATTTTCAAAATTCTCCTTATTTAAAAATGTGGGAATTAAAATTAAATACCAATTAAACCAACAAAATCGAGACTTTGATAACACCCGACTAATTTTAGGCCTGACTCTCTAATTATCCCCAGCGGAGTCGCCAAGCTGTCGCAACCTAAAAAATAACGAGTCTCATCGCAATACTATATTATTCGTTAAGCGTGACATTTTAAAAAAAAAAATCGAGGAAAAGTCGACTTAATTCCTCTAGAAAAATGAAGGTTTTGAAAATGACCTTAAAAAAAAGACATGGAGTCGCCACCAATATTTTTTAGCTAGGTGTGATCGGCCACCTATTAAAAACGATTTTATAAAAATATTTTAAAAATTAATTAAAACATTTTTAAAACCAATTTCATGTCTGCGTTAAAACCAGAGAAATCAAAGAAACGGGTTCGGGAGTCGGTTACGTGCGGGGAAGGATTAGCACCCCCACAACGCCCGTATAAATCGGTACCTTATTAATCGTGTGTTATCTCAAGTCTCGGTAAAAAATCGGTTTTTAATTTAGTATTTCAAGTTAATTCCCAATTTAAAGAAAAATAATTGCATTTTTATTTGAAAATGATCCGGAATTTATAAATTCAAAATTTTCCTATATTCCCCAACAAACGTGGCAAAATATCGAAATTTTTATTAATTTTGGAAAATTTTCCGAATCATTCTCTTTTTAAAGAAGATGTTCCGTTATTAATATTAATTGATGATATCCTCCCCAGCAAACCCGGCAGAGAACTCATGAATTATTTTAACTCGGGAATATCTTTATTTTATTGAAAACCATTATCTTTTTTGAAAACATTTAAAATAAATGAATATGTATATGCTTGACATAAATAAAATGACATAGCAAAGTCTAAATAATATAATGCAACCTAAATGACATGACATGATTTGAATGCCTTAGCATATTCTAAATGAAATGGAATATCCTAAGTTATATAATATATTCTAAATAAAATGAAATGACCTAGGTAACATAGCATATTCTATATGAAATGAAATAACCTAAGTAACATGATATTTTCTAAATGAAATAAAATATTCTAGATGACATAATATATCCTAAATGAAATGACTTTGATAATATAATACATTCTACATGAAATGCAATATTCTAAGTCATATGATATAATCTAAATGAAATAAAATATTCTAGATGACATAATATATCCTAAATGAAATGAAATGATTTAAATGACAAGACAAATATGAATGGTATGGCATATGACTTAAATGACATGGAATAAAATAAATGCTATCATATAATATGCTTGAAAATAATAATGCATGAACATAGTATATGCTAAATAAAAATAACTAAATAAAAGCATAGGATATCATGAAATATTCAAAACCATATAATAAACCATGTAACATCAAAAAATATAAATCAAAATAACAACAATATCATAGAAATTATTATGGCAAGAATCACATATTATATAAAATGCATGAATATAAAAATGCAATGCATGAAATGTATTTTTTCCTTTAATTAAGGAAATCCGTATATCTAAAAAGATATCCGGCTACCTTAGGAAAATATGTCAAATTAAATATTCTAAAGCCAAAATACTTTGTGATTGTTTGAAAACAATTTTCAGAAGCTTGAATTAAAAATAAAAACTGGGCTAAAATTTTTAAAATGGCTCTAATTTCCTAAGTTTAAAAAATCCGGACTTGACTACCCTTAACCCGGGACTTGAAAAACCATTTTTAGAGTTTAAAAAGGTTTAGAAATTACCCTAAGTCAGTAGCTAACCCTCCTAATTAGCCCACTCTAAGTAAATTAACCAAAACAGAAAAATGGTTTTACTTTAAATTCAATTCTGACTCCACTGTCCAGTTTTAAGCCACGATTTTTTACCCTATTTTTAAAAATTTCAAAAATTCTGAAAATAATACTGGAGACTCAGGACATGTAAAAATACACGAGAAAAAATCTTCTTAATTTTCTGATCAAAGATGAATTCTCAGAAAAATCAGAGATGTACGAGTTTTGGGAGGAGAAAAAAAACTGCTTTGCCAACACATTTTTGCCTTTGATAAAATCATTTAAAAATCAAAGTAAAAATATTTGAAACTCATAAAATGATTTGAAAACAGTAGCTAAGACTTTTTGAAAGTTAGATAAAAATTGGCTAAGTAAAAAAAATCACAAAGGTAGAATAATCAACTTGACAAACTTAATTTTCCACAAGTGTGCTCAAGACAGCATGACTTTGAACCATTAATTGGCTCAAGTCATTATTCAAGTGGCATGAACATGAAATGCATGAAATAATGCAGCAAACATAATGCATGAAATGCATGGATTTAAACCTAAATGTCATGAAAAAATGCATGGCATTCATAAAGTGACCTAGACCTAAAATGCATGAACATGATAATGCAAATGTAACCCAAACCTAAAGTGTCTTGAAAATACATGGCAATATAAAAAAAATATCCTAATGCCTATCATGAACTTGGAAATGTGTATGGGATACCAAGATGGCCTAGACATAATGGACATGGAAATGCATGATAATACAAAATGACCTAAGATCTAATATGTCATATGAAAATGCATGGGAAACAACATGGCGAGGTATTGTCTTCTCTTGTAAATCGAACTCGTTTCCTTAAGACGGGTCGAGCCTTGATTAATTAGGGAACTCAAGTTAAGGACAAATCTTATGATTGCTGGCCAAGCTGCACCAAGATGAGGTAAGGCCCCGGGACTTCTGCTGAGCTATTGTCTTCTCTCGCAAATCGAACTCGTTTTCTTAAGATAGGTCGAGTGTTGATTAATCAGGGAACTCAAGTTAAGGACAAATCTTATCATTGTTGACCAAGCTACACCAAGATGAGGTAAGGCCCCAAGATCTCCGCCGAGGTATTGTCTTCTCTTACAAATCGAACTCGTTTCCTTAAGACGGGTCGAGCCTTGATTAGTCAAGGAACTCAAGTTAAGGACAAATCTTTTTTTTAGTCAAAGCTGCACCGAGATGAGGTAAGGCCCCAGGACTTCCGTCGAGGTTTTTCCTTCTCTTGCAAATCGAACTCGTTTTCTTAAGATGGGTCGAGCCTTGATTAGTCAAGGAACTCAATTTAAGGACAAATTTCTTTTATTTTTATAGTTTAAAAAAAAAATCAAAAAATTAATAAAAAATTTAAATTCCCTTTCTTATCATGCACATGTGATTTCAATAATCGGACAAAATTATTGTCTATTTTATCTTTGCTTGATTCCTGATTCTCAGCAATAGTCAAAGAGGGACAGTTGTAGACACCTAATTTGGTCCGAGCCAACTAAACTAGGCAAATTCTCTTTTCAACTTCCTGGAATGCAAAGAGACTTCCACCATTCCACATATGGGTCTCTAAGACTTCATTTCGGACGTCAACAAAAAAAGTCAACTCGAAAAATGTCAACCTCAAAAAGTCAACCACTAAAAAAGTCAACTCTAAGTCAAAATCAATATTTGAAGTTGAATTGAATAATGGTGAAGGAATTTGATAATCCGAGGTCTACAACGAAAGATATAGAGTTTGGAATATGGGTTGTAGAAATTCAGTGTAGAGAAATACATAATTTGGAAAATTTGAGGAAAAGTGCGTAAACGATCAAATTAGACGAAATTGGAGGTCCCAAATGGAATAAAATCTGTAACTATGGATGTTGGAAGGTCCAACTTTGACACGGAGTTGAAAGAAGAATTAGCTTGAAGAGAAAACTAAAATAAGGATTTAATGAATAAATAAGAAATTCACAAATTTGGGGAAAACTACGGAGATGACCCATTTTTGAGAAATTGAAGCCCCCGGTTGATAAAGGATAAATAAACAAAAATTTCCCAAGTCCCAGTTTGTAGTGGATCCCAAGGAAGTGTCGGTTAGAGGAAAAATGAAAAAAAAATTCCCGATGTTGAAAAGGGAAAACTAAATCAAAAAGGAATTCTATCGTAAAAATTGGGCATTTTTGGACCAACTCCAATTCGATATATAACAAAGACAGTGGAAAAAGAAAATCTGAAAATCAAATCCGTTTTGAGTGAAACCGAGGTTTAGGGGGTTAAAAGGTAATCTTGGAAAATTCAAGATAAATTGAATCCGAGCTCAAAAAATTATGAAAACTTTTAGATCTGAATTTTATACCAGATGGAAGGGATTGGAGAATAAAAATCCAAAATCGAAGCTCAAATGAAAAAAGACAAAGTTCGGGTGCACTAACCCAAAATTCCAAGAGAAAATTCCAGGAAAAATGGGAAACGAGCTCAAAAAATTACGAAAACTTCTAGATATCAGTTTTATATTTTTTGGAAGGGATTGGAGAAGTAAAATCTGGAATCGGAGCCCGAATGAAATAGGCGAAGTTCGGGGGCACTAACTTGAAATTCCAAAAGAAAATTCTGGGAAAAATAGGAAACGAGCTCAGAAAATTACGAAAACTTCCATATCTGAATTTTATATCTTATGGAAGATATTAGAGAAGAAAAATCCAGAATCGAAGCTCAAATGAATAATGCAAAGTTCGGGCGCACTAACCCGAAATTCCAAAAAAAAAATTGGGGAAAAATGGGAAACGAGCTCAAAAAATTATGAAAACTTCCAGATCTGAATTTTATATTTTTTGGAAGGCATTGGAGAAGAAAAATATAGAATCGAAGCTCAAATGAAAAAGACAAAGTTTGGGAGGCACTAAACCGAAACTTTAGAGAAAAATCCAGGAAAAATAGAGAATGGGCACAGAAAAATGTGAAAACCTCCAGAACTAAGTTTTATATTGGATGGGATGAGTTGGAAAGAAAAATAAAAAATTGGGGTCCATTTGCAATTAAATTAAGTTTGGGGGCCAAATTGTAATTTTACCAAAGAAACCAAAAAGGACCATTTTGCAAATTAAAAAAAAAATATGAATGGCTTGAAAATTTCTAGGCCATTTTCGACCAACAACAGATCAAAGAAAGGGAGTGTGATCATCATGGATCAAATGGCCAAGGTTGAATAGCAAGATGACATTTTGAAAAGGACAAGATTCTCCACTACTTTGCCTACATGGCATTTTAGGCCAATAGGAGGTCTCCAAATTGCAAAGCCATGTGAAGGCCATGTGAAGAGCATGTGAAGGCTATGAGATAATGCCAAGTAGGATTAAATATGCCACCTAGGAAGATATTTTAATAGGTGGCCATATGATCTTGACAAGTGGCCTAGATATTTTGTGGAGACGAAAGACAAGAATAATCTAGGTGGCATTGTTGGCCAATGGGAGGCTAAGAAACCCTATTTATAAGGGAAGCATCATGCAAATAGGGGACAAGCATCCTATTTTTAAGGAAAACACTATGCTAGGGGGAATATTTTTTGGCCATGTGGCAAGGGATGTTGGAGGGGCATGTGAAGCATGACCATGGGCTAAACAAATAAAAGCAGACTCTCTCATACAATAAAGGGAGCCGACCAAGAAAAGGAAAGAAAAAGAGGGGTTTTCATTTTTTTTTTCTTAAGGCATTTCACTCTTGAGAGAACAGAAAGAAGAAAAAGAAAAGAGAGTATAAGAATTTTGAAACTTGATTTGGAAAGCAAAAGCTAGGTAGCTATCTCTTCCTTTCTTCTTCCTTAATGTTTTTCTTTGATGTTGTGATTCTTTTTCTTCTCTTTTTGTTCATGTGATTTGTTAACTTTTTGTTGAATAAAAAGGTTTTCAAAAATAAAATTTAAAGGTTTTCTATCCTTTATTCTTTATTCTTTATCAAATAACCAAGTCGACAAAAAATTTTACATGCATTTTGGCATTAGCCAAACCTATCTATCTTCATTTACGCTTGTTCTTGCTTGATCATTTCTTGCTTGTTGGTTGTGTTCATCTTTTGATTTATGATTGATCTATTGTCATATGATTGTGGGTTGTAAAATCATGCATTTCATGATATTTCAACTAGGATTTTGGCCAAGATCAACCAATGATCTCAAGCCAAAAATCCCTTGCCTCTACTAGTTGAGAGAGTGATAGTTTAGATTGGGTATTCTGACTTGGTGATTTTTTTCACTACTCATCCATGGTCAAAATAAAATGATTTTTTTACCACATGAATTAGTCATTTAGAGGATGCCATGGTATGTTTCTCAAGAGTTTTAGATTTTTTTATCATGGTTGAAAAAATGGCTTTTAACAAAGCAGTTTTTAACTCACTGTCTTGACTTTGGTAAAATTTTAGTCATGGTATCTTGGTCCAAAAATTAATATGATTTTTTCTCATAGAGATCATCAAATTCTAGGTCTACCCTAATTTTTACAGATTTTTATGAAACATCTTAGAAGGGAAAAAAAAGGTTTTCAAAACTGCTTGTAAGAGTTAGATTTGTTTTTAAGAACTAGTAATTTTCTATTTTTGTTAGAATACAAAGAGGAGACTGATTTGAGACATTGGTTACAGTCTTAGGTTAATTTCCATGTCATTTCAATCATAAAATTCAATTTTATAAAAGTGGGGTCAAGGGTGGTCAATCCGGGTTTCAAAACTAGGAAAAATAGAGCCTTTTAAAGAGGGGGGTTAGGCCATGAGGCCTTTTCCATCCCAAAATTTCCAATTTTTTAAATTTGAGCCAAAAGTCTTTTGATTTTGAAAATTCGATTTAAGTCTCTTCCAAAGGTAGTGGGATACCTTTTTAGGTATACAGATTTCCTTACTTCAAGGAAGAAATACATCTTCATGCATTGCATATTTAAAAATGTTTTTATTTAAATTGGCATAAAATTTTATTTTTTGGTTTCCTAAACATTTGGCGAGAACTAGTCCCTAATCTTTGCCAGGTTGCCGGAGAGGTTAGGAAATTGTTCAACGGACGTGTTTATGGAATCGAAAAATATTGGATTTTGTTTTATTCGAAATCATATAAAGAATTATTTTCTAATCTTTACCGGGTTTGCCAGAGAGCGTGGTAATATTTTCCTGACACATGCTATTTGTATTATTCCTCACATGAAAATTCTATGTCCATGAATATTCCATTTTGATGTCGTTTCATATTCATTTTGCCCTGATTAGATTTTACCATGTCATCCATTCACATGCTATGTCATTCATACGCTATGTCATCCATTCACATGCTATGTCATTCATATGCTATGTCATCCATTCACATGCCATGTCATTCATTTATATGCCATGTCATCCACTCGCATGCCATGTCATTCATATGCCAAGTCATTCATTCACATGCCATATCATTAATTCATATGCCATGTCATCTAGATTATGCCATGTCATCCATTCACATGCCATGTCATCTAGATTATACCATGTCATTCATTCATATGCCATGTCATTCTTTCACAGGCCAAGTCATCTAGATTATGTCGTGTCATCCATTCATATACCATGTCACCTAGATTATGCCATGTCATTCATTCATATGCCATGTCATCCATTCGTATGCCATGTCATCCATTCACATGTCATATCATTCATTCGCATGCCATGTCATCTAGATTATGCCATGTCATCCATTCACATTCCATGTCATCCCTTCTCATGCCATGTCATCCCTTCGCATGCCATGTCATTCATATGCCATGTCATCCCTTCATATGCCATGTCATTCATATGCCATGCCATCCATTCACATGCCAAGTCATTCATATGCTATGTCATCCATTCGCATGCCAAGTCATCTAGATTATGCCATGTCATTCATTCATATGCCATGCCATCCATTCACATGCCATGTCATTCATATGCTATGTCATCTATTCACATGTCATATCATTCATTCACATGCCATGTCATCTAGGTCATGCTCTGTTATTCACTCATATGCCATGTCATTCATGCACACGCCATGTCAAGTCATTCACGTTCCATGTCATTCATGCATACGCCATGTCAAGTCATTCACGTGCCATGTCATCCATTTGCATGCCATGTCATTCATATGCTATGTCAACTATTCATATGTCATATCATTCATTCACATGCCATGTCATCTAGGTCATGCCATGTCATTCACTCATATGCCATGTCATTCATGGACACGCCATGTCATTCATTCATGTGCCATGTCATTCATGCACACTCCCTGTCATGCCATGTCACTCATTCATGTGCCATGTCATTCACATGCCATATCATTCATTCACATGCCTTGTCATTTAGTTTATGCCATTTCATTCACTCATGCACCATATCATTCATATGCCATGTCTTTGATTCATATTCCATACCATTTATTCTTTTGGCTATGTCATTTAAATTTTATCATGTCATAATAAATTGTTTGCTATGCCATGTTAGTTATGCATGTTATACACTCATGTTTTAATAATAATTTGTACATTCTTGATTATTCAACTTTTCAAAAATTTATATTTTTAATAAAATAAGGCAATATCCCCGAGTTATTATAATTCATGAATTTTATTTCGGGTTGCCGGGGAATCTTCATCAACTATATTAGCAAAGGAATACCCTTCCAAAAGAGGATGATGCGGAGATTTCCAAAAATAATAAATAATCTGTATTTTTACCGGTTTGTTAAGGAATATAGAAAACTTTTGCAATAACAAATTCCGGATCATCTTCGAACAAAAATGGGAATGTTTTTAAAAATGGGAATTATCTTCAAATACCAAATCTAAAATCGACTTTTCACCGACACTCGAGATAACCCATGACTGATAAGGTACCGTTTTATATGGGCATTGTGGGGGTGCTAATCCTTCCCCACACGTAACCAATTCCCGAATCCGCACTTGTTTTCTCTGGTTCAAAGCGTAGACTTCGAAATTGGATTTAAAATGTTTTAATTAATTTTAAAATATTTTTTAAAAATCGGTTTTAATGGGTGGCCGATCACACCTAGCCCCAAAAAAAATTATGGTGACTCCATTTTTTTTTCGAGGTCATTTTCATACCCTCAACCTTTTACTTCAAGAGGAATTAAGTCGTCTTTTCCTCTATTTTTTTCAATGTCAGCCTACACCTTTTAGTGGAGCCAACGTCTCACGATGGGAAAAAGTGGATACATCCCTTTAAAAGGATGGGTTACGACAGATGTCAATTGGGATCCTATAACTTTCCCACTAATCCTTCACACATTCCGCTCTGCAGGCTATGAGCACGGAAAAATAAATTCTGATGACGTGTTGATGATTCGAGAGCAAGCATTCGAGAAGTTCTATGTGAGTGAGGAGAAACAGCTGCCAGAGAGATGGTGATCGGCATAGCCGAAGAAGAAATAGGGAGTACAAGTACTAGCATGATGGAGCGGCCGTGTCCCCCAGGCTTTGATTAAAAAATTGGAGTGCAACCGAACTTTCTTTAGTTTTTAAGTCCTCTCCAGAGTAATGCTTTGAATTAATCTTAATTGACTCTGCCCAAGGGCATTAAGAATCCTTTTGTATGGGCTTATGTTTAACAATCATCATTAAATAAATGAAAGTCACAACGCATTTTCTTCATTTGATTTGTCCATATTCTCCTATCCTTTCATTCTTTCCCTATTATGTTTGCCCATATACTTTTCTATATTGTTTCCCTCTCACCTATTTACAGGTGTCTGGATACCGAATATGACGACTATCCCGTCAATAATTTTGAAATTGATTATGAAATACCCATTTGTGTGAGAAATTTTGACACGGATGAAGATGTCGAAGATTAGGATTTAACTTCAGATCTGTTAAGGATAATAAAACAAGAGGAGAAGCAAGTATTGTCACATAAATAACCGTTGGAAGTTATAAATTTGGGGAATGAAGAAGAATTAAAGGAAGTCAAAATTGGAACCTCAAGTTCACCATCGACAAGGCGTGAACTGATAACCTTACTTTGGCAGTATGTGGATGTGTCTGCATGGTCATACCAAGACATGCCTGGGTTGGATTCCGATATCATGGTTCACAAACTCCCTCTGAAGAAAGAATGCAAACCAAACCAGTAGAAGTTGAGAAGAATGAGGCCCGAAATGCTATTGAAAATAAAAGAAAAGTGAAAAATTAGTTCGATGCCAGATTCTTGGAAGTGGCAAAATATCCAGAATGGGTAGAAAATATTATCTCAGTTCCGAAGAAGGACAACAAAGTGTGGATGTGTGTTGATTACTGAGATTTGAATCGGGCGAGTTCAAAAGATAACTTCCTGCTGCCTCATATTGATACCTTGATGGATAATACTGCAAAGAATTTTGTGTTCTCCTTCATGGACGGTTTTTCAGGGTACAATTAGATCAAAATGGCACCAGAGGATATGGAGAAAACCATATTCGTAACAATGTAGGGAACATAAAAATGCTGGGGCAACATCCAAAGAGCCATGGTGACTTTATTCCATGACATGATGCACAAAGAGATCGAAGTTTATGTCGATGACATGATCGCAAAATCACAAGTAGAGGAAAAGCATGGTGCAAATCTTAAAAAGCTCTTTGAAAGACTGAGAAAGTTCTGGCTCAAACTCAACCGGAAAAAATGCACTTTTGGAGTCACTTCAGGGAAGCTACTAGGCTTTATTGTTAGAGAAAAGAATCGAGATTGATCCAGATAAAGTAAAAGCTATCCAGAATTTGCCGTCACTTTGTACTCAAAAAGGGGTGAGAAGTTTTATGGTTAGGTTGAACTAAATTGCTCAATTCATCTCCTAGCTCACTGACAAATGTGATCCAATATTCAAACTGATCAGAAAGCATGATTCAGGAGAATGGGATAAGGGGTGCCAAGAAGAATTTGATAAGGTCAAGCACAAGCTGTCAAACCCGCCAGTGCTAATGCCGCCTGTCTCGGGGAAACCGCTGATATTGTATTTGTCAATGTTTGAAAGATCCATGGACTGTGTATTAGGGCAGCATGACGAGACTGGAAAGAAAGAACAAGCAATCTACTACCTCAGCAAGAAATTAACCTAGTATGAGTTGAAATATTCATCAATAGAAAGGCTTTGTTGTGCCTTCGCTTGGACTGCCCAAAGGCTGAGACAATACATGTTGTATCACACGACGTGGTTGATCGCAAAGCTAGATCCCATCAAGTACATATTTGAAACGCCTTCCTTGTTAGGAAGAACGGCAAGATGGCAAGTATCGTGTTCCAAATATGACATCGTGTATGTAAGCCAAAAGGCTATAAAGGGTATCACAATAGTTGAATTCCTAGCAAGTCGATCGGTGGAGGACTGGAAGCCTCTAAATTTTGATTTCCCCAATAAAGACTTGATGTCTGTCTCACAAGAAGATAGGACTTCCTCTGAGAAGAAATCATGGAAAATGTACTTTGACAGTGCATCAAATGCCATGGGGCACAGGATCGGTGCAGTGCTCATATTCCTGGAGGAAGATTATCATCCTTTCATTGCCAGACTAGATTTTGTTTGTACAAACAACAATGCAGAATATGAAGCGCGTACCATGGGCCTTCGTGTCGCTATTGAAAGAAAGATTAAGACATTGAAGGTCTTCGAAGATTCAGCTTTGGTGATATACCAATTGAAGGAAGAATGGGAAACCTAGTTGCAAAGTTAATCCGATATCGAGAACTCATACTAAACTTGATCAAGGAGTTTGAAGAAGTGAGCTTCAATTGCTTACCCCGAGAAGAAAATCGAATGGCGGATGCTTTAGCACTTTATCATCGATGTTTAAAGTGAACGATGGGGCCAAGGTTGTGCCAATCAAGATGAGCATATACTAGTCTCCTGCCCATTGCTTAAGTACCGAAGAGGAGGCGGAAGGTCACCCTTGGTACTATGACCTCTTATGATATATCAAGAGTCAATAATACCCTGAACAAGTTAATGGCGATGGGTTTTGTTTTAGATAGTGAAATTCTCTACAAGAAAGGGAAAAAGCAGGTTCTATTGAGGTGTGTCAGTTCTGCCGAGGCTCAGAGAATCCTCGAGGAGGTCCACGAAGGGATATGTGGCACTCATGCGAACGGCCACATGTTGGCCAAACAGATTATGAGGGCAAGGTACTACTGGTTAACGATAGAAAGGGTTTGTATTAATTATTGCTAAATATACTGCATGTCATGATGGCTCCATGGCCATTTTCTATGCGGGGAATGGATATGATCAGGTCCATTATCCTGAAAGCTTGAACGGACAACATTTCATCCTGGTGGCTATAAATTACTTCACAAAATGGGTAGAAGCTGCTTCTTATGCCAACGGAACGAAGCCAGTGGTTTGCAGATTCAGCAACAGGGAGATTATGTGCCGATATGGGCTCTCGTAAAGAATAATTTTGGACAATGCTCTCAACCTGAATAATCAGATAATGACGGAAGTGTGTACTCAGTCCAAGATAAAGAATCATAATTCGGCTCCTTATCGCCCGAAAATGAATAGGGCAGTAGAAGCGGCCAATAAGAATATAAAAAAGATCGTTTAGAAGATGACTGTCGTGTATAAAGATTGGCACAAGAAATTGCCTTTCGCTCTCCATGCATATCGCACCTCAGTTCGCACATCTACTAGTGCCACGCCATTTTTCTTAATATATGGGATGGAGGCAGTATTACCCTTCGAGGTAGAAACACCTTCCCTGTGTGTTTTGATGGAGGTTGGCCTAGAAGAGGCAGAATGGGTTAGGGCTCAATATGAACAATTGAATCTCTTCGAGAAGAAAAGGTTGAAAGCAATTTGCCATGGGCAGATATATCAGAAGATGATGATCTGAGCTTATACCAAAAAGGTTTATCCCAGGCAGTTTCGAGAAAGAGAATTGGTGTTGAGGAAAATTCTCCATATAGTAAAGGATCCTCGTGAAAAATGGGCTCCGAATTGGGAAGTTCCCTATGTGGTGAAAAAAGCTTTTTCTGGAGGAGCATTGATCTTGACCTGGATGGATCATGATGATTAGAGAAATCCCGTGGATGTCGATGAGCTGAAGAAGTACTATGCTTAAAAAGAAGCAAATTTTTTTTTCAAAAATGGGGGAAAAAAAGTAAAAGTTGAGGTTTAAGCCGAAAACCCAAAAAAGGGCGACTTAAAATCAAAAGGAGGACACTTGGGTTAAAAACTTGCAAACAGCGGCCCAAGTACTGGTCAAAGATTGGATCAATGCTCCATGAAAGGGGGAAAAGTATCAAAAATTTAGAGAAAGGGGTAAAGCTTTGTCTGACGCAACTACGAAAGTCGAGAAGTTACCAAAGTAAATTGCTCGATCAAAAGAAATATCAGATTAATTGAAGCATGAAGGGTCCAAGATATTCCACATCTATGGCATCTATGGCCTACAACTTTACATTTGTCTCTTAAATCCTTGATATTCATCTTTGTTATTTGAAACATTATTGCAATAAATTATTGTTATTACCATCCCTATTATGAATTTGGCTATTTCATACCATTTTTCATACATTTTTTTATGCATTTTGAATGTTGTTAAATTGAATGATGATTAGTAAACATAAAAATCTTCAAATGAAAGGGTTTCTTTGTATTATTATGGAGTAGAGTTAAATTTTAGAGGAGGTTTGGAAACCACTAATTTGGGAACACACCAATCCATAAAACTGAAAAGCTCATTAAGTAAGGCAAACAGTGGATAGATTGAAGACATCGCCATAGATGAGTCGAAAAAGTCCGTGGATCTCAATGAAATCATGGATTAGAGCTTATGACATAAATATAGACACCTAATTTTGTCCGGGCCTCTAAACAAGGTACGTTTTTCCTTCAACTCCCCGAAATTCTGAGAATCTTCCCTAATTCCATAATTTGGTCTCTAACACTTTGATTAAGAGGTCATCATGGAAAAGTCAACCTCGAAAAAGTTAACTTTTTGGAAAAATCAAGATTTGGAGGAGAATTGAATAATGATGAAGCAATCTTGATAATTGGAGATCCACAATTGAGAATAGAAAAAAGAATTGAAGGTGGAAAGACAAATTAAAAATTTCAGTTTTTGGGAGAAAAGCATGGAAATTTCAATTTTGGGAAAAATTAGGTAAACGATCAAATTTGATAAAATTGAAACTTCAATTTGAAGAATAATCAATAAATAGAGTTCTCTCAAGGTTCAACTCCAAGATGAATGAAAAGATAAGCCAATTGGAAGATAAATTAGACAAATTGAAAACTTCAATTTTTGGGAAAAAATATGCAAACGATCAAATTGGATAAA
This sequence comes from Fremontodendron californicum, assembly GCA_030761205.1. Taxonomy (NCBI): domain Eukaryota; kingdom Viridiplantae; phylum Streptophyta; class Magnoliopsida; order Malvales; family Malvaceae; genus Fremontodendron; species Fremontodendron californicum. The sequence goes on from JAULJL010000026.1 coordinate 7,102,237, forward strand.
ATTGAAACTTCAATTTGAAGGATAATCAATAAATAGAGGTACCTAAAGGTCCAATTTCAAGGGGAATGAAAAGAGAAATCAATTGGAAGAAGAATTGGACAAAAGTGAGTAAATCGAAAATTGCAACTTTAGGGAAAATTGGAAACTTGCAATTTTGGGGAAAATTAGGTAAATGATCAAATTGGATAAAATTGAAGTTTCAATTTGATAAACGATCAATAAATGAAGATATATAAATGATCAATTTGAAAGAGAACGAAAGGAGGAGTCTATTGGAAGAGGAATTGAGAAATTAAAGACAAAATTAAATAAGGTGAAAATTCCATTTCTTGAGAAAATTATGGAAATTATCAAATTGGAAGGGAATTCATGTATAAAAATTGGGAAAAATGATCTCAAATCCAATTCAATATGGAGCAAAGAGGATGGAAAAAGAAAATCCAAAAAATGGGCCCAGTTCGAGCAAATACGAGATTTCGAGGACTAAACTGCAATTTTGAAAAAATCCAAGAAAAATGGAATTCGATCTCAAAAAATTATGAAACTTTCCAGAACTAAGATTTAGGATGGAAAGAAGGAAAGGAAAAATAAAAAAAACCCGAAATAGAAACCAAAATGCGAATAGGCTGTTCGAGGACTAAAATGCAAATTTGGAGATAAATCCAGGAAAAATAGAATTCCAGCTCAAAAAAATTGTGAAATTTTTTAGAATTGAGTTTAATATTGGATAGGATGGATTGGAAGAGAAAAACTCAAAATTGGGGCAAAAATGCAGATAGACTAAATTCAGGGGCCTAAAATGTAATTTTGGAGAATAATCTATAAAAAATGGAATTCGAGCTCGAAAAATTGCAAAACTTTCCAGAATTGGGTTTAATATTGTATAGGATGAATTGGAAGAGAAAAACTTGAAATTGGGGTGAAAATGCAAAAAGGTCAAGTTTGGAGGCCAAAATGCAATTTTATCGAAATTTGAGAAGGGGCCAAGTAGCAAAAAAAAAAACAAAAAGAAAGACACCAGAATATTCTAGGGGATTCAGTCAAAAGAGAGAGGAAGAGGGGAGAAGATGATCAATGGCCAAGATGCAAGGTGATGAATATTTTTCAAAGCAAAGGACATGAGTCACCATTTAGTACCTTAGGTGGCATTTTTGGTCAGTAGGGAGCATTTTAAATGTAAGTATGGAAGCTCATTGGCTAAGGCCATATGATGAAGCCAAATGGATAGAAAAGATGACACTAGAAAGATATGTTTGTTTACATTTTCTTTCTTATTTATTGTCATTTCCATCTATATATCTTGAAGGTTGTGTGATTTATGTTGCTTATTTCCTTTTAAAAAAAAGGTTTGTGAGCTTGATGACCTTGGTTTTCACCAATATATTGGTTAGGCCATATTAATGTCCAAGATGCCAACCTTGATCTAATCATTTTTGCTTGCTGTAAATCATGTTTTCAACCTATTTTCAGCATGGTTTTGGTTAGGATCAACCAATGATCTATAGCCAAAACCTATTTTTCAAACTAGTTGGGAAAATTAATGTTTAGCAAGTTGGGTATGTTGATTTCGGGCAATATTTTCACTATGCATTTTTTCTCCAAATAAAAAACTGATTCTTCCTCATTTAGTTTATTTTTTCATGATTTTTTGAATTTTTTATAAAGGTCAAAAAATTAGTTTTCTAAAATTGGTTTTTTGGAGTCAAAATGAGCTTTTAAAACTAGTAAAGGTTTCATTTTCTTTACCAAGAGGGAGGAGCTGGCCAAAACTTGTAGCTACTTTATAGAGATCATTTTCATGGTCTTTTAAAGTTTAAAATTAGGTTTTTATAAAATCAGGTCATGGATAGATAATTCGAGCTTTAAAAACGAGTTAAAAATGAGGTTTTCACACTAGGCCATTCAGCCACTTTGACATTGTCTCTCGAAAATTGCATCATTTTCAATTTGTTTTGGCTTTCAAAATGTTTGCATTCAAGGCTCGTTTAGTGGTATTCGGATATCAACCAAGGGTATTCGAATGCCCCTTAAATCGAGCAAAAGTTTCTGCCCGAAATCTTTCAATTTTAAAATCCAATTTAAGTTTCTTTCAAAGGTAGTCGGACATCTTTTTAGGTGTTTAGATATTCTCTTCAAGAGAGAACCACATTTTGTTTTCATGCATTGCACATTTTAAAATATTTTTACTTAATCTAGCATAAAAAAGGTACATTTTTCGATTTTCTATACATTCGGCGAGAATTAGTTCTTAATCTTTGTCATGTTTGCCGGGGAGGTTAGGAAATGATTTAATGCACATGTTTATGGAATCTTAGGGTACAAATTTCATTTATTTGGAATTATGTATGTGTCATTGTGGCAACCTAAAAGAAAAGGCCCCGTCGCGAGACATCGCCGTTAAGTGTGACGTTGGGGGAAAGCGAGGAAAAGGCTAAGTGTGATTGGCTACCAATTAAAATCGATTTTTCTCTTAAATAAATGTTGAGGGTTTGAAAACAACCTCGAAAAAAGAAATGGAATCGCCACCAATCTTCTTTGGCTAAGTGTGATTGGCTACCAATTAAAATCGATTTTTTGTAAAATATTCTAAAATTAATTAAAACATTTCTAAAACCAATTTCGAAGTCTGCGCTTTGAACTAGAGAAAACAAGTGCGGGTTCGGGAGTCAGTTACGTGTGGGGAAGGATTAGCACCCCTACAACGGTCGTATAAAATGGTACCTTATTAATCGTGTGTTATCTCGAGTCTCGGTGAAAGTCAGCTTTTATATGTGGTATTTAAAAATAATTCCTTAAAATAAACAATTATATTATATGTGAACGATCCAGAATTTATTAACATAAAATTTTCCATATTTGCCGACAAACTCGGCAAAACATGGAATTGTTCCTTTATTTTGAAACTCTCTGAATCACCCTCGTTTTTTGTGAAAAAGGATATTCCATTGTTAATTATAATTGATGATATCCTCTTCGGCAGACCCAGCAGAGAATTCATGAATTATTTTAACTCGAGAACAACCTTATTTTTATTAAAGATCATTGTTATTTTTCATGCATTTTAAAATCATTAAAAAATGATCATGAATATGCAAACTATTACTAAGGCACAAAAATATAAATTAAACAACATATGTAATTGTCATGGCACGGCAAACATGTTATTATGACATGACAAAAGAATTAATGACATAGCAAAGAATTCATGACATGGCAATTAGTTCATGACATGGCAAGTAGACTAATGACATGACATACATAACATGATAGGTAACTCATGATATGGCATATAAATCATGACATGGCAAATATTTCATGACATATCATACATAACATGGCATACATGACATAATCATCAATCATCAAAATGACATCATCATAGAATATTCATAATCACATCATTATTAAGATAACAATATGAATAACAAATCATAAAATGATATCATCATGGAATATTCATAGACATGGAATTTGCATGACTAAGGTCGAAAATGTAGATATCATGGAATATGAAAGATCATGGAACATGCACGATCATGGAACATGCACACATCATTATTTTGAAATTCATTTTCATGGATTTTTCATGTGAGGAATCACATAAATGGCATAGGTCTAAAAATATTACCGTACTCCGTGGAAAACCCGACAAAGCTTGGAAAGTAATTCTTTCATATGACATTTACATGATTCCCTGTAAAATGATAACCATATCTTTCGATTCCATAAACACGTGCATTGAATAATTTCCTAACCTCCTGGCAAACGCAGCAAAGATTAGGAACTAATTCTCGCCAAATGTTTAGGAAACAAAAAAAAAATGTTTTTATGCCAAAAAGATAAAAATATTAAAAATATGCAATGCATGAAGATTTATTTCTCCATTGAAGTAAGGATATTCATACACCTAAAAAGGTGTCCGAATACCTTTGAAAGAAACTTAAATTGGATTTTAAAAATGAGAGATTTTGGGCTCGGATTAAGGAAAAATGCAATTTCTTGGATTAAGAGAACCCATGGCCAAATGGCTCAAAAAAACAACTCTAGTTTCCTATTGTTTTAAAACCTGGGTGAACTACCCATGACCCGATCTTTGTAAAATAAATTTTTACCCTTCAGATAACATAGAAAACATCCTAAAACAGTAGCTAATGACTCAAGAAGCCCCTCCTTTTTACAAATAAAAATTAGAAATTTATTGATTTTAAGAAGACTTATTTTGACTCCAAAAACCAGTTTTAAATAGTTTTTTTTTTACCTTTATAAAAAATTCAAAAAAATCTGTAAAAATTAGTTTAGACTCAAAAAAAATGATGAACTAAGTGAGGTTAAATCAGTTTTCAATTCGGACCAAAAATTCCTAGGCCAAAGTTGACTTAAAGACAGCACAACAAACTGAAATCTGTTTTATTGAAAATGATTTTTTAACCTTTGATAGAAATTTCTAAAAAATATGAAAAAATTTGTTTAGACTCAAGAAGTAGTGAACTACATGAAGTTAAAATATTTTTTAATTTTGACAAAAAATACTTAGAGAAAATGTTGCCAAAAATCAAACTATCCAATTTACAAATCATTATTATTTTCAATTAGTTTGCACAAGAGACTTTGGCTAAGACCAACTTTGGCTATAGACCATTGATTGGTCTTAGCCAAAAATCAAGTTGAGAATGATATGAATACATGATTTTCCAGCAAGAGAAACATATGAAGATGATCAATCATGAGCTAAAAAATAAACAAGTAAACAAAAATGAAGGTTGGCTCAATGGTTGGTTCTTTGGACATAGTCCTACCTAACCAAAACCGCTTGATAAGAATCAAGATCCTCAAGCTTCTCAAACCTTTTTATTCCTTTTTTTTTTTTAAGAAAACAAAAGAGAAAATCTCTCCTACCACAATAGTGAAACCCACATCCAATATGCAAGCAAGAAAATCAAGCAAAAGACAAGCACAATAAGGAATCAAGGTTTCCGCCAAAGTAAAAAATATGTAGGAAAGATTTTGCAAGCTTTGTTATTTTGTAAAGAATAAAATGAAAGGGAAAAACCTTTAGAAATTTATTTTGGAAAAATTTTATTCAAACAAAAAAAGATAACAATCACGTACAAAATAAGAAAAAGAGATCACGAAATCAAAGAAAAATAAATAAAAGATGTGAATGCTACCTAGCAAAGCTTTTCCAATCAAGCTCTCAAACTCCCTCTTTCACTCTTTTTCTTTTTCTCCTTGAGAGGTTTTTTTGCTACTGATTTTTTCTTCCAAATGTAGTGAATCGTCTTCTCAAATGAAAGAAAAACCCCATTTCTTCATTGCTTGGCCGATCCCCCCTTTTTGTAGAGAATGTGCTCATCTTTTTTTTAGCCTTAGTCAGCTTTGCATGCTCTCCCAACATCTTTGCCACATGGCTATTTTTGTCCCCTTTTTGCATGAAGCTTTCCTTAAATTATGGGTCTCCTAACCTCTCATTGGGTAAGAATGCCACCTCAATTATTCTTGTCCCCTATCTCTACAAAATATCTAAGCCATTTGTCATGATCATGAAGCTTACTACCAAAATATCTTCCTAGTTGGCATTTTTATTCCACTTGTCACCATCATATAGCATTCACATGCTCTTCACATGGATTTACAATTAAAAAGCCTCCTATTGGCCAAAAATGCCACATAGGCAAGTAGTGGAGAATATTGTCCTCTCTTAAAAATGTCATATTTCTACTTAATCTTGGCCATTGGATCAAGTTGATGAAACTCTCCTCTCTTGCTCTTCATGCTGGCCAAAAATGGCTAGGAATATTCCAAGCCATTCCTCTTTTTATTTACAAATTGGTCATTTTCAGTTTTTCGGTAAAATTGCATTTTGGCTCCCAATCTTCATCTATTTGCAAATGAACCCCAATTTTGGATTTTTGTTTTTCAATCTATCCCATCCAATATAAAACTCAATTCTGGAGGTTTTCATAATTTCCAAGCTCGTATTCCATTTTTTCCAGATATTTCTCTAAAATTGCAGATTAGTCCCCCGAATTTAGCATATTTGTGTTTCAGCCCAAATTTTGGGTTTTTCATTTCTTTCTTTCCATCCTAAAACTTAATTCTAGAACGTTTTGCAATTTTCCAAGCTTGGATTCTATTTTTCCTAGATTTTCCAAAATTGCCCTTTAGCCCCTGAAACCTCTGTTTTACTCGAAACGGGCTAATTTTTTGGATTTTCTTTTTCCATTTCCTTTGTCATATATTGAATTGGATTTGGACCAATTTTTCCATCTGAATTCTTCTCCGATTTAGTTTTTCCCTTTTTCCTCAAACTTGTGAAATTTCTCGATTTTCCAGCTTCTCCTCCAATCGACTCTTCCTCTGGATCCATTTCAAATTGGAACTTGGTGTATCTTTATTTATTTACTATTTAACAACTAGGGACTTCAATATTACCAAATTGGACCATCTCCGTAGTTTTCCCCAAATTTGTGATTTTGTTTATTTTCTTTTTTCTCTGCAAGTTGATTCTTCCTTCAATTCCACTTCAAAATTGGACCTTCCAATATCCTTATTTATTCATATTATTCCATTTTGAACCTTTAATTTTTTCCAATTTGATCGTTTACGCACTTTTCCAAAAATTTGCAAAATTTCTTATTTTTCCCAAAATAATAATTTTTTATTTTGTCCATTTCTTCTTCCGATTGATTCCTATTGGTGAAATTGGACCTTGAGATATCCCTTTTTATTGATCATCCTTCAATTTGAGGTTTCAATTTCTTTCAATTTGATCATTTAAGTACTTTTTCCCAAATTTGGAAATTCAATGCTTTTCTCCTACACTGAATTTTGTAATTTGTCTTTCCACCTCCCTATCTTCAATTGTAGATCTCTGATTATCAAAATTCCTTCACTATTGTTCAATTCACCTTCGAATCTTGATTTTCCCTAATAGTTGACTTTTTTAGTGGTTGACTTTTTTAGAGTTGACATTTTTGGGTTCACTTTTTCGCATTGACTTCCGAATCAAAGTCTTGGTGACCCATCTATGGAATGAGGAGAGATTCTTTGCATCCTAGGAAGTTGAAGGAGGAATTTATCTTGTCTAGGAGGCCCAGACAAAATTAGGTGTCCACAATCATACGCAAAGATATTTTTCCAAAGCTTTACCGGGTCTGCCGGGGAGTTCCGTTTCAATATCCCGATATATGCCATTTATCTAATTTCACACCAAAAAAGAAAATCCATGAAAAAGAATTTTAAAATGATGATGTGTGCATATTCCATGATGAGATCATGTAATAATTGATGTATTCATTTGCCATTTTGATCATGATAATTCAATGTTTATGAATATCCTACGATTGTGTCATTTTATGATGTTCATTGTTGCTATCTTGATCATGATGTATTGATGGATGTGAATATTCTATGGTGATATCATTTTATGATAAGATTGGCCATGTCAAGCATGCCATGTCATTAATTCTGTTGTCATGTCATAATTAGGTTTCGTGATGTCATGATAATAATCCATGTTGTTTGATTTATATTTATATCTTAGTAATAATTTGCATATCTATGATCATTTTTCAATGATTTTAAATGCAAGAAAAATAATAAGAGTTTTTAAAAAAATAAGGTTGTTCCCAAGTTAAAATTGTCGCAACCATTCCATTTAACGAGAATTTGAAAATTAATCTGCCCCCATTGCGTGGACAAATCGACCTATTCGTTAAAGGAGTGTGACATTGAAAGATATAGAGAAAAAGACGACTTAATTCCTCTAAATTAAAAGTTGAGGGTATGAAACAATCTCAAAAAAAGAAATGGAGTCTCCACCAATCTTTTGGCTAGGTGTGATCAGCCACCTATTAAAATCGGTTTTTATAAAACATTATAAAATTAATTAAAACATTTTAAAACCAATTTCGAAGTCTGCGTTTTGAACCAGAGAAAACAAGTGCAGGTTCGGGAGTCTGTTACGTGCAGGGAAGGATTAGCACTCCCACAATGCCCGTATAAAATGGTACCTTATTAGTCGTGTGTTATCTCGAGTCTTGGTGAAAAGTCGGTTTTAAATTTGGTGGTTAAAAATAATTCCCTAAAAAAAATCATATTACATTTTGGAAATGATCCAAAATTTATTAACATAAAATTTTCCACATTTTTCGACAAACTCGGCAAAACATGGAATTTTTCCTTGATTTTGAAATTCTCTGAATCGCCTTTTTAAAAAAATATATTTTGTCATTAATGATAGTTGGTAATATTCTCTCTGGTAGACCCAGCAGAGAATTCATGAATTATCTTAACTCGGGAATAATCTTGATTTATAAAAAATATTATTTGCTTTTCTTGTATTTTAAAAATCGTAGAAAATGACCATGAATATGCAAAAATGTTACTAAGATAAAAATTAAATAAATATGCATATTTATCATGGCATGGCAAGCATTTTATTATGGCATGGTAAAAGAAATAATTACATGGCATGCTTGACATGGAAAAATCTAAATGACATGGCATAAGGAAATGAATGACTTGGCAAATGAATGAACGACTTAGCATACTCTAAATGATATGGCACATGAATAAATAACATGGCATATGAATGACATGGCAAATTCTAAAGGATGTGACATACGAATAAATGACATGGCATATGAATGACATGACATAATCTAGATGACATGGCATGTGAATGAATGACATCGCATATGAATGACATGACGAAATCTAGATGACATGGTATGTGAATGAAGGACATGGCATATGAATGACATGACAAAATCTAGATGACATGGCATGTGGATGACATGGCATAATCTAGATGACATGGCATGTGAATGAATGTCATGGCACGTGAATGGATGGCATGGTATGTGAATGGCATGAGAAAATCTAGATGACATGGCATGTGAATGAACGACATGGCATATGAATGACATTGCATAATCTAAATGACATGGCATATGAATGACGAGGAAAATTCTAGATGACATGGCATGTGAATGAATGTCATGGCATATGAATGACATGGCAAATTCTAGATGGCATGGCATATGAATGAAGGACATGGCATGTGAATAAATGACATGGCATATTCTAGATGACATGGCATGTGAATGAATGACATAGCATATGAATCACAAGGCAAATTCTTGATGACATGGCATGTGAATGAATGACATGGCACATGAATGACATGGTATATTTGTTGCATCCATATAAGTGGTTTTAGATTCAAATCTTACCGATGATCTCTTCTCTGCTCTAATGTCAAATGTACTATTTCTATGATTACAACATATCTTGCTTACATTTTGCTCTTCTTTTAGCCAAATTACTATATTAGTTACCCTTGAAATCAAATTTCTAAATCCTTCACTATGTGAACTATCAAATGAGAGATATGAAAGATTTATTATATGTAACCGTTAATGATCAAAAAATTAATATATATATATATATATATATATATTTGTATAAAAGAGGTCGTAGCTTAGGGATAGAGAAGGGGTTACAGATGTTAAGATTCAAATTCCAGACATGGCATATGAATGACATGACAAAATCTAGATGACATGGCATGTGAATGAAGGACATGGCATATGAATGACATGACAAAATCTAGATGACATGGCATATGAATGAATGATATGGCATGTGGATGACATGGCATAATCTAGATGACATGGCATGTGAATGAATGACATGGCACGTGAATGGATGGCACGGTATGTGAATGACATGACAAAATCTAGATGACATGGCATGTGAATGAACGACATGGCATATGAATGACATTGCATAATCTAGATGACATGGCATATGAATGACGAGGCAAATTCTAGATGACATGGCATGTGAATGAATGTCATGGCATATGAATGACATGGCAAATTCTAGATGACATTGCATATGAATGAAGGACATGGCATGTGAATGAATGACATGGCATATTCTAGATGACATGGCAAATTCTAGATGACATGGCATATGAATGAAGGACATGGCATGTGAATGAATGACATGGCATATTCTAGATGACATGGCATGTGAATAAATGACATGGCATGTGAATGAATGACATGGCATGGCATATGAATGACAAGGCAAATTCTTGATGACATGGCATGTGAATGAATGACATGGCACATGAACGACATGGCATAATCTAGGTGACATACATGTGAATGAATGAATTGGATTATTGATGACATGGCATGTGAATGAATGACATGGCATGCTTAACCTGGCAAATCACAAAATGACATCATCATAAAATATTCATAATCACATCATGATCACATGCACACATCATTATTTGAAATGGATTATTCATGTGAGGAATCATATAAATGGCATATGTCGAAAAAATATTACCGTGCTTCCCTGCAAACCCGGCAAAGCTTGGAAAATAATTCTTTCATATGACATCTACATGGTTCCAAGTAAAATGAAAACCATACATTTCGATTCCATAAACACATGCGTTGAGTAATTTCCTAACCTCCTCCGCAAACCAAACAAATATTGGGAACTAATTCTTGCCAAATGTTTTGGAAACTGAAAATACGTTTTTATGCTAAATTAAGTAAAAACATTTTAAAATATGCAATGCATGAAGATGTATTTCTTCCATGAAGTAAGGACATCCGTATACCTAAAAAGGTATCCGACTACCGTTGGAAGAGTCTTAAATCAGATTTTCAAAATCGAAAGACTTTGGACTCGGATTTAAAGAAAAATGGAATTTTTGGGATCAAAAAGGCTTCATGGCTGAACCCCCTTTTAAAAGGCTATATTTTTCCTAGTTTTGAAACCCGGATTGACCACCCTTGACCCGACTTTTATAAGACAGTAACCAATGTCCCAAATCATGGAAATCAACCTAAGACAGTAACCAATGTCCCAAATCAGCCCCCTCTTTGTATCCTAACAAAAACAGAAAATCATATGTTCTTAAAAACAATTCTAACTCCCACAGGCAGTTTTGAAAATCTATTTTTTTTCCTGTCTAAAAAATTTCAAAAAAATCTATAAAAATTAGCGTAGTACTAGAACATGTTAGTCTCCATGGGAAAAAATTAGACTAATTTTTGGACCAAGGATACCATGACCGAATTTTTAGGCAAGTCAAAATAGTGAGTTAAAAACTGCTTTGCAAAAGCCATTTTTCCAACCATGATAAAAAAATGTAAAAATCTTGAAAACAATACCATGGCATCCTCCAAATGACTACTGCATGTGGTGAAAAAATCCTTTTATTTTGACCACGGATGTGTAGTTAAAAAAAATCCCAAAGTCAGAGTACCCAATCTAAACTATCACTCTCTCAACTAGTAGAGGCAAGGGATTTTTGGCTTCAGATCATTGGTTGATCTTGGCCAAAAACCTAGTTGAAATGTCATGAAATGCATGATTTTAATAGCCCACAATCATATGACAATAGATAAACCATGAGTTAAAAATATTAACAAACAAACAAACAAGAATGCTCGATTTTACTCAAAATGGGCTCGATTTCTAGATTTTCTTTTTCCACTGCCTTTGTTATATATTGAATTGGAGTTGGTCTGAAAACGCCCAATTTTTACTATCGAATTCCTCCCTGGTTTAGTTTTCCCCTTTTCAATATTTAGAATTTTATCGTTTTTCCTTTTTTTTCTCCAACTGGCTTTTCTTTGGGATCCACTTCAAACTGAAAATTGGGATATTTTTATTTACTTATCCTTTATCAACTGGGGACTTCAATTTCACCGAATCGAGCAATCTCTGCAGTTTTCCCCAAATTTGTGAATTTCTTATTTATTCATTAAATCCTTATTTTTTTTTCTCTTCAAACCAATTCTTCTTTCAACTCCGCGTCAAAATTGGACCTTCCAGTATCCATATTTATTGATCTTGATCCATTTGGAACCTCCAATTTCATCCAATTTCACTGTTTACACACTTTTTCCCAAATTTGCCAAATTAGGTATTTCTCTACACTGAATTTCTGCAACTCGTCTTTCAAACTCTATATCTTTCATTGTAGACCTCGGATTATCAAAATTCCTTCACCATTGTTCAATTCAACTTCGAATCTTGATTTTGACTGAGAGTTGATTTTTCTAGTAGTTGACTTTTTGGAGTTGACTTTTTCAAAGTTGTCTTTTTGTGTGGACCTCCGAAACAAAGTCTTGGAGACTCATCTATGGAATGGTGGAAGTCTCTTTGCATTCCGAGAAGTTGAAAGGAGAATTTCTCTTGTTTAGGGGGCCCGATCAAAATTAGGTGTCTACGGCTGCCCCTCTTTGACTATTGTTGAGAATCAAGAATCAAGCAAAGATAAAATAGACAATAATTTTTCTCTATTAGTGAAATCACATGTGAAGGATAAGAGGAGAATTTCCTGCATTTATATTCATCACTTTTTTTTTTTCATTTTTGCAAACTGTAAATAAAAAAATTTGTCCTTAAATTTAGTTCCCTGACTAATCATGGCTCAACCCGTCTTAAGGAAACGAGTTGAATTGCAAGAGAAGAAAATACCTCGGCGGAAGTCCCTGGGGCCTTATCTTATCTTGGGGCAAAATTATATTTAAAAAAGTAAGATTTGTCCTTAAATTGAGTTCCCTGACTAATCAAGGCTCGACCCATCTTAAGGAAACGAGTTCGATTTACAAGAGAGGACAATACCTGGACGGAAGTCCCGAGGCCTTATCTTATCTTGGTGTGAAATTATATGAATAACACGAGTCACGATATCGAACTCCTCAGCAAACCCAGCAGAGCTAAAGAAAATCTTTTCACATGACATGTATGTAGACACCTAATTTTGTCCGGGCCTTTTAAAACCAATTTTGATTTGTCCCTCTCTCGGGTTTAATATTTTTGTAAAAGTCACGGTCGCGATTTTAGATTTTTAAAATGTTCAAAATTATATATATCCTTTTTAGCTTTAATTCTTCAAATAAAATCGGACCGTAAAATTACCAATTTTAAAATTCAATTTAAACCCGAGGTGAAAAAAGTTTAATCTTGAGTGTTATTAGATTTTTAAAATAAATTTTTTAATTGAAAATATTTATAAAAAAAAAAAAACAAAAATAAGACTTGAAAAAATAAAGGAGGGGGTAATTTAGACATTATACATTTTACGTTAGAAATTGGCTATAAAGGGGCCGGTTTAAGAAAAGGAGAGGGGGGCCGATTAGTTGAGAAAAAAAGGGGGGGCTGGCGGCTGAGGAAAGAAAGAGAAAAAAAAAGCTTGGTTTGGTTTCTTTGGAGGGAGCAAAAAAGCTAAAAGAAGAAGAAAAAAAGAAAGGGAGCTGGGGGTTTTGCCACTGCCATGGACCAGCAATCCCAGCTCTCCTTTCATTTCCTCCCCTCTCTTTCAAAACATTCCCTCACTCTCTCTTTAATCCTCGCTTTCTCTCCCATCAAACACACCCTCGTTTTCTCAAGGTTGTAAAAGATGGCAGAAAGTGAGGATTTTTAGCCACTTGTGTCTGCATATGGGAGTTGTAGAAGATGACGCTCTTGTGGAAGGAGGTTGACAGAATGCCAAACATATGGTGCTTAGAGTTTTACGGGAAGCTCGTTATAATGACTTGCTCGGGCAACAAAGGCTTAATCATGTTGTCATTGAGATCAAGACAAATGAACCGATTAGTTACGTACAATGTGATGAGCAGGGAGTGGCTGAAGGTTCCTGGATGTGTTAAACCACGGGGAAGAATCACTGCCTTTCACCCGAGCCTGACTGCTACTGCTTGATTTCCAACCCTTCTTCGTGTTTCTGGCAGAGCATCGGGCGCATTAAGGAAGGTTTTTCCTATTTTTCTGAATTTGCCACTTGAGTTTGATAGGCAGATTTGGCAATATGCAATATGAAGACACCCTCATCATAGCTAGAGAGTTTCAGTTGGCTGGAATACACCCAGATAACTCTTGAAGAAGCCATTGGTTACGTCGCTTCTGATGAGCATATAGAGTGGTTTCCTGCCTTGAGAGGAGTGTTGGTTGCTGAATCAGAGGATGCTAAAAAGGCAGGAATAGCGCAAGTGGAAGAAGGAGGCTGGAAATGCTGCATATAAGAAGGACTTTGAGACGTCTATTCAGCATTACACGAAAGCAATGGAGCTTGATGATGAGGATATTTCGTACATCACCAATCGGGCTGCTGTTTATTTGGAAATGGGCGAGTATGAGGACTGCATTCAAGATTGTGACAAGGCTGTTGAAAGAGGTAGAGAGCTCAAATCTGACTTTAAAATGATAGCAAGAGCTTTGACTAGGAAGGGAACTGCTTTAGTGAAGATGGCGAAATGCTCAAAAGATTATGAACCAGCTATTGAGGCTTTCCAGAAAGCTCTTACAGAGCATCGCAATCCAGACACGTTGAAGAAATTAAATGATGCTAAAAAAGCAAAGAAGGAACTGGAGCAACAAGAGTATTTTGATCCAAAGGTAGCTGATGAGGAGCGTGAGAAAGGGAATGAATATTTCAAGCAGCAGAATTATCCTGATGCTGTGAGGCATTATACAGAGTCATTGAGAAGAAACCCCAAAGATCCAAAGGCATACAGCAATAGAGCTGCATGCTACACAAAATTGGGTGCATTGCCTGAGGGATTGAAAGATGCTGAGAAGTGCATTGAGCTTGATCCTACTTTTTCTAAGGGTTACACGAGAAAGGGTGCTATTCAGTTCTTCATGAAGGAGTATGACAAAGCTTTAGAAACATACCAGGAAGGGTTGAAACTTGACCCCAATAACCAAGAATTGCTTGATGGCATTAGAAGATGTGTAGAACAGATTAACAAAGCTAGTCGAGGTGATTTCAGCCCTGAAGAGTTGAAGGAAAGACAAGCCAAGACAAGGTCCACCTGCATTTTATCTAACAACAGTCTGTAAGTATTTTGAAAATTAGTGTCCATTCGACTCCCTTTGTCTTTTTTGTTGTCTTGTGTTTGCATTTGTATCATGAATATGTTATTACCATGTTTGTTCATGCTTTGCCTCTTCATGTCATATGATTTTGTATTGGTTATGCCATGTTCATGCATTAGTATTGTATTCATTTGGTCATTTTTGTTCATGTTGTTTCCCATGCATTTTCATATGACATATTAGATCTTAGGTCATTTTGTATTATCATGCATTTCCATGTCCATTATGTCTAGGTCGTGCGTATGCCATGCCATTTTTTTTCATGCTTTCATCTATGCTTTGCATATTTGCCATGCCTTGATTTCATGTATTTTGATTTAGCATGCTATGTGTTTGTGTTATTGTCATGCATTTGTTAGGTCTAGGCCATATTATTTATGTCATGCATTTTCCTTATATTTAGGTTTTAAATCCATGCATTTCATGCATTATGTTTGCTGTATTGTTTCATGCATTTCATGTTCATGCCACTTGAATAATGACTTGAGCCAATTAATGGTTCAAAGTCATGCTCTCTTGAGCACACTTATGGAAAATTAAGTTTGTCAAGTTGATTATTCTACTTTTGTGATTTTTTTTTTTTAGCCAATTTTTTATCTAACTTTCAAAAAGTCCTAGCTACTATTTGCAAATCCTTTTATGAGTTTCAAATATTTTTACTTTGGTTTTTAAATGATTTTATTAAAGGCAAAAATGTGTTGGCAAAGCAGTTTTTTATCCTCCAAAAACTCGTACATCTCTGATTTTTCTGGGAATTCATCTTTCATCAGAAAATTAAGCCGATTTTTTCCCGTGTATTTATACATGTCCTGAGTCTCCAGTATTTTTTTCAGAATTTTTGGAATTTTTAAAAATAAGGTAAAAAATCGTGGATTAAAACTGGACAGTGGAGTCAGAATTGAATTTAAAGAAAAACCATTTTTCTGTTTTGGTTAATTTACTTAGAGTGGGCTGATTAGGAGGGTTAGCTACTGACTTAGGGTAATTTCTAAGCCTTTTTAAACTCTAAAAATGTTTTTTCAAGTCTCGGGTTAAGGGTAGCCAAGTCCGGATTTTTTAAACTTAGGAAATTAGAGCCATTTTAAAAAATATTTAGCCCAGTTTTTATTTTTAATTCAAGCTTTTCAAAATTGTTTTCAAACAATCACAAAGTATTTTGGTTTTAGAATATTTAATTTGACATATTTTCCTAAGGTAGTCGGATATCTTTTTAGATATACGGATTTCCTTAATTAAAGGAAAAAAATACATTTCATGCATTGCATTTTCCATATTCATGCATTTTATATGATATGTGATTCTTGCCATGATAATTTCTATGATATTGTTATGATTTTGAGTTATGTTATATTGTTTATTATATGATTTCGACTATTTCATGATATCCTATGCTTTTTATTTAGTTTTTTTTTTTGTCATATTATTTAGCATATACTATGTTCATGCATTATTACTTTCATTTTTATTTTCATGCATATTATATGATAGCATTATTTCATATTCCATCTCATTTAATTTATATGTCATATCATTCATGTTTGCCATGTCATTTAAATTATTACATTTCATATAGAATATGTTATGTTACTTAGGTTATTTTATTTCATTTAGAATATATCATATAACTTAGGATATTTCATTTCATTTAGAATATGCTAAGGCATTCAAATCATGTCATGTCATTTAGGTTGCATTATATTATTTAGGTTTTGCTATGTCATTTTATTTATGACATGCATATACATATTCATTTCTTTTAAATATTTTCAAAAAAAGATAATGGTTTTCAATAAAAAATAAGGATATTTCCGAGTTAAAATAATTCATGAGTTCTCTACCGGGTTTGCTGGAGGGAATATCATCAATTATTATTAATAAAGGAATATCTTTCTTTTTAAAAAGAGAATGGTTCGGAAAATTTTCCAAAACTAATAAAAATTTCTATATTTTGCCACGTTTGTTGGGGAATATAGAAAAATTTTGAATTTATAAATTCCGGATCATTTTTAATAAAAAGGGAATTATTTTTTCTTTAAATTGGGAATTAACCTGAAATACTAAATTTAAAACCAATTTTTACTGAGACTTGAGATAACACATGATTAATAAGGTACTGATTTATACTGGCGTTGTGGGGGTGCTAATCCTTCCCCGCACGTAACCGACTCCTGAACCCGCTTTTTTGATATCTCTGGTTTAAAACGCAGACTTGAAATTGGTTTTTAAAATATTTTAATTAATTTTTAAAATATTTTATAAAACCGGTTTTAATAGGTGGCCGATCACACCTAGCTAAAAAATATTGGTGGCGACTCCATGTCTTTTTTAAGGTCATTTGCAAAACCTTCATTTTTTAGAGGAATTAAGTCGACTTTTCCTCAGTTTTTTTTAATGTCACGCTTAACGAATAATAAAGTCTTGCGATGAGACTCGTTATTTTTTTAGGTTGCGACAGCTTGGCGACTCCACTGGGGACTATTAGAGAGTCAGGCCTAGAATTAGTCGTGTGTTATCAAAGTCTCGGTTTTGTTGGTTTAATTGGTATGTAATTTTAATTCCCATATTTTTTTAATAAGGAGAATTTTGAAAATAATAAAATATTTTTAAATATGTTCATACTCATGTGCATGCATTTTATTATTGTTCTCTAGTTATTTAGGTTGTATATTATAATTGCTTGTTGGTTAATGCGTTACACTATTCTTGAATGTTTTAATTGCTAGGGCATTTAGAATAAGGTTTGTAGAATAGGTAGTGAAAGGTTTGTTATTCCTCCACACACACTACACGTGCATTTGCATAACATGAATCCTCTACCCGAGTTACGTCCTTTTAATTGGGAGTAAAGTAACTAAGCCTTCGTGATTGATCCTCCGTATGGGCTAGTGAAACACTTTCGGAGTATAAAGTACCTAATGCCTTCGTGATGATCCTCCGCATGGGCATAGGAAAATATACTCTAACGAATTGAACCCGCTTTTATCGGGGTGCCTTACTAGCCTTCACCGGCGACAGTGAGGAACAATTCGGGGCCTTAGAACCGATTCACCCTCATATAGTGAACCTAGGCGAAGCCATGCCGGATTTCCGTTAGATATACCGAAAATAGGAACACAAGGAGGGACATTTCTCAACTTTTTGTTACCTATTTTACACTCCGAATAAGTGTGGTAGATCGGGCAACGATGTACGTACATCGCTCGTAATAAATGTGATACTCCGCCTCGAAGGCATCGTGATGCCTAAATAAGCAGATTTTGTTGGGGCAGATGTTCATTAGCTGTTTTAAAAAAAAAAATTATTTTTCAAGCATTTTTGCATGTTGCACATTTCATGCATGTGTGAATAGAGCATGTACATTTTTGGTTGTATTATTGATCTCATTCTTTGCAATAAACAGTTGGTAATTTCATTTGATGATTTCATAAAACCGGTAGTGTCACATGAATATTTGCATATTGTACCATAGTGGGATCCACCCTGAAATTCTTTTGCAACTAATGTGATTGGTTTTTCAAAAAAAAAAAAAAAAATGTTAAAAAAAAAAGAAATCATAAATTTGGAGGCAAATCTTGCATAATGAGATTTTTGAATAATCAAGATTTAGGTCCCACCAATTTCGTGTAATCATTGATTTCTTTGTATATACCTTTGTGTTAATTCATTTATTTTTTGCATGTATCATTTTGACATTATGTTATAGTCATAACATGCATGGTCATTCATTGTAAGATACGTTTATGACATGCATGGTCATTATTTGTATATACTTATGTATCAATTTATTCTTTCTTTACATGCATCATGTTGGCATCAAGTTGCATTCATGCATTCATAGTCAGCATGATTTTTCTGTATATATCCATATATCAATTTATTCTTTCTCTATATGCATCATGTTGGCATCAAGTTGCATTCATGCATTCATAGTCAGCATGATTTTTTTGTATATATCCATATATCAATTTATTCTTTCTCTATATGCATCATGTTAGCATCAAGTTGCATTCATGCATTCATAGTCGGCATGATTTTTTCTGTATATATCCATTATCAATTTATTCTTTCTCTATATGCATCATGGTAGCACCAAGTTGCATTCATGCATTTATAGTCAGTATAATTTTTCTGTATATATTCATGCATTCATTTGCTTATTCTTTACATGCATCATGTTGGCATCAGGTTGCAGTCATGGCATACATAGTCATCATGATATGCTCATGCATTAATTTGTCATATTGGCATCAAGTTGCACTAATGACATACACGGTCATCATGATTTTCTTTGTATATACTCTGTGTCAATCATTTATTCTTCACATGCATCATAATTGACATTGTGTGGCATTCATAGTGTATATGATCATTCATTGAGAAATGCATTTGGAACATACATGGTCATTCACTGTATATATTCATGCATTAATTTGCTTATTCTTTACATGCATCATATTAACATCAGGATGCATTCATGACACACATGGTTAGCATGATTTTCTTTGTATATACTCTGTATCAATCATTTATTATTTGCATAATTGACACCGTGTTGCATTCATAGTGTATGTGATCATTCATTGGGAAATACACTAAAATGTACATGATTATTCATTGTATATATCCATGCATTAATTTGCTTATTCTTTACATTTGTCATGTTGGCATCAGGTTGCATTCATGGCATACATAGTCATCATGATATGCTCATACATTAATTTGTCATATTGGCATCAGGTTGCATTCGTGACATACACGGTCAGCATGATTTTCTTTGTATATACTCTGTGTCAGTCATTTATTCTTCACATGCGTCATAATTGACATTGTGTGGCATTCATAGTGTATATGATCATTCATTGAGAAATGCATTTGGAACATACATGGTCATTCATTGCATATATCCATGCATTGATTTTTCTTATTTTTTACATGCATCATGTTGGCATCGTGTTGCATTTATAACATACATGGTCAACATGTTTCCACTGTATATGACCACACATAACTTTGTTTATCCTTCACATGCATCAAATTGCACTCATCACATTCATAGCTCATTCATCATGAAACACATTAATAAGATGAAATAGAAATTGTCTTAGCTTTGAAGAGTTTTCTTCGTCAGTTAAAAGCTATGACCCCAACATCAAGTGCGAGTATCATATTGGGGCAATTGGGCATTCGACTAAAAAATGTAGAAAACTGAAGGAAAGAATTGAGGGTCTTGTCCACGATGGCATTTGGATTCCAGAGCTTATCGAACATTGGAAATCTATTTTACCATAGATTGATTTCCACTTGAAGAATTTTGAGGATAAGATTTGTTATCTTTGAAAGCATGTCAATAGGAGCATTCTGATGCATATATTTCCACACTTTGATGATGAAAGTTCTTGTCTCATGATGACATCTACATGAAATAAATAAATTTTGAATTTAAATATTTTGTGTTCATTTTATTTTAGCAATAAATTTGAATTTGCAAAAATAAATGAAACTTTGAGAAAATTTGTGGTAAATAATAAATAAGTGGTTTTCACATGAAATAATGAACAATCTTGAGAATATTGATGATCATTGTTAGAAATGACCCAATACCTTCAGCCCTCTCTTTTAGGCTTTCCTAAGCCTAAATCTTTTGAACCAATACCACTTGAAAGACCTAATGCTTCAAAGAATATGAATGATTTGACTTCATAAAACCATTGTCATCACAGAATAAGGAAAGACGTAGATCTTAGTCTAGGCTATGAACAAAGGACCGAACTTTTTGAAAATTTTCAAATTCCTTGAAAATCAAACAAATGAGACATTCTTTCAAGAATCCAGATTTTGAAAATTTGGTGTATGTCAAGATTGTGCTAAAACCATTCATGACCTTTTCCAATGACCACAAAACACTAATTGCCCAAACATCACTTCATGATTGATACCTTGGAGCACAATGACCAAACCAGATTATCGCATATCCTAGAGAAAACCCATTTTTAAGTCATATTTTTCTCGTCTCTTCAAAGAACTCAGATTTGAAATTCAGTCTTTTCAGTACAGACCTAGACTTGTTATGTTCCTCGTTGATACAAATTCTCATTGGTTAATCAAATTGGGGCATCATATGTGGAAATGATGGATATATGGTGAAAAAAGGATAGGACTAACGCATGAATCAGTGGGGCATGCGACAAAAAAACAAAAAAAAAAAAAAAGAAAAAAGAAAAAGAAAAATTGTGATATCATGCATATGAGAATTCGGATGATTCCAAAGTGCAAAATGAAATTCTGAATATCTATTTCCTTTGGGGATTGCTTTTCAATGTGAATATTTGTGCTTGACGTGAGAAATGGCCATCTTTCATATCCCTTTCACACAAAAAGAAATTATCCATAGTCACCCTTTTTGAGCCAAAAGAATTCTTTCTTCTTTGAACCCTGATCAAGGATCACCCTCTACACTGAGGGGCAAATGCGAGAAATATCTTTTTAAAGATCATTGAGAAATGAGTCCTAGCTCAAAGATAGATATAAAGCAAATGAAGCCCGAATAAATACAGGCTCATTTTGTCAAAGAAAAAGAAGAGGAAAAGATGGCGAAATGAAAGCCAAGAAAAACAAAAGAAAACAAAAAACGAAAAAAAGTGTGTGAAAAAGCGATGGCAAATGAAAGCCAAAAGCGAAGAAGAAAAGACGCAAAAGTCAAAAGGAAAGAAAAGTCCAAAAGGGACAAATGCTTCAAAGAAAATCCTCTTCAAGAAAAGATCCTTGATCTGATTACCCTCAAACACATATTTTGGGCCTATTTATCCTTTATTTTTGAACCCCGAACCATGGCCTATATTACGTGCTTTAAAAGTCCATTTTGATCAAGCATGAATATTTAATTTGAAGGGTTTTCCTCAGATTTTATCCCATCTCATCAAATTATCATTTCACTAAGGAAGAATTTAGAATTCTCAAGTGCATGATAAAACAATGAAAAAGAAAAAAGAAAGAGAAGGGAAAATGGAAAGAATGGGACTCTAGGGCGAAAACCCAAAAATGGGCGGTCTAGAGTAAGATGGGAATTTTCGATGCCATCTATGATTGTGCCGATGCTACAAAAGAGAAGATCATCATAAAAAAGTGGTCATCGAGGAACATCTAGGAATTCCTGAACCTCCGAAAGTGTCAACTCTCATTCGGATGATTGATTTCAAAAACTAAAACTTTTTTCCTCCAAAATCAACTTTCCAGTTTAAACATCTCAGCCAATCTTGACGCTTGTCAAAATACCTTGATATTGGAAACTAAAAGAATGTTGAATTTGTTTGGTTCTCAATGAATTCATGATTTATAAAATCTGTTCCATTTGTGAGCCTAGAAGGGACATACATTTTTGTTGTGAAGTTTTCCTAGAAAAACCAAAATCTTGTTGTATTGAGCCTTGTCAATTCAAATTGAAAAACCCAAATTAATACTTAGGAAAATTTCTAACAGTGATCATCAGTCATCAAAAGATTTGTACATCATACACTATGGAGTTAAAAATTTTGGCTTAGAAGTTTTCCTTAAATAAGCAAAATTGTTTTTCAAAAAGGGAAAATAAAAATATTTTTGAAATACCCATTTTTGATGTTGACATGAGACAAGAATTTTTCTAAACTCAAAGGTGTAGAACTGCCAAGATAGGTCCTGACTTCCAGATATGAGAAGAAGAAATAGATCCCGGTGCAGATCTTTGTTGATGAGAGTTTGAAAACTGGTGGGGCAAAGAGAATAGCCAAAGATTGAAAAAAGGAGTTGAAGATATACTCTTATTTGAAGAGAAAAAATGAATGGAAAGGCTAAGCCAAAGTCTAGAAAAACAACCAGGGGCATTTGCATCACTCATGAGCACTCATCTCTTTATCGAGCTTTTGCATCTGCACAGTGTCGGCAAGCATTTGCATCATTCATGGGTATTTACATTGGCATTATTCCATAAGCATTTGCATTTTACCTTTACATTTACATTCTTCATGGAATTCGCATTTGTTTCATCTCAAGCAATTGCATCATTTCTAGAATCATTGCATTTTCATTAATGTGTGGTAATTGTAGTTACACCATTCATAAACCAGTTATATGAACACAATTAGTAGGGGCATCTGCATCATGAAACATGGGCATCAATCCAGGCCATTTGCATTTGCACTAAGAAATATTTTACATTTGCACCATGAAGCATGAGCACCTTGTTAAAAGACATGTGCATCTGCATCATTTCTCAAAGCTTCTGGTGGGGATATCCAGAATTTTACAGTTTTTAAAAGTGAACAAGTCTTCGGTGGTGATAGCTGAAGCCTCTGGTGGAGATATCCAGGGTTTTATAATTTAGAAAATGAGAAATCTTCTTCTGGAGGAGTCACCCAGAATTTTACAATGAGCAAGTCTTTGGTGGTGATAGCCAAAGATTCTGGTAGGGATATCCAGAATTTTACAGTTTTAAAAGTGAAAAAGTCTTCGGTGGTGATAGCCGAAGCCTCTGGTGGAGATATCCAGGGTTTTATAATTTTGAAAAATGAGAAATCTTCTTCTGGAGGAGTCCCCAGAATTTTACAATGAGCAAGTCTTTGGTGGTGATAGCCAAAGCTTCTGGTGGGGATATCCAGAATTTTTCAATTTTAAAAGTGAACAAGTCTTTGGTGGTGATAGCTGAAGCCTCTGGTGGAGATATCCAGGGTTTTATAATTTTGAAAAATAAGAAATCTTCTTTTGGAGGAGTTATCCAGAATTTTTTTTTTCAACATGTGCATCTACATCAAGAAGCATTTGCATCAATCTAAGTTATTTGAATCTACATCAAGAAGCATTTGCATCAATCAAAGTCATTTACATTTGCATCAAAGACATTTGCACCAGTTTAAGTTATTTCGTATCTTATTCAACATCTGCATCAAAAAGCATTATTTTAAAGACCTCCGGGCACCAGTTTTTTAACACCTCCGGGCACCAGTTTTTTTAAGACCTCCGGGCACCATTTTAAAGACCTTCGGGCACAATTTTAAAGACCTTCGGGCACTAGTTTTTTTTTTTAAAAGACCTCCGGGCACCATTTTGAAGACCTCCGGGCACCATTTTAAAGACCTTCGGGCACCAGTTTTTTTAAAGACCTTCAGGCACCAGTTTTTTAAAAAGACCTCCGGGCACAATTTTCAATTTTAAAGACCTTCGGGCACCATTTTAAAGACCTTCGGGCACTATTTTTTTTTTAAAGACCTCCGGGCACCATTTTAAAGACCTCCGGGCACCATTTTAAAGACCTTCGGGCACAAGTTTTTTAAAGACCTTCGGGCACCAGTTTTTTAAAAATACCTCCGGGCACAATTTTCAATTTTAAAGACCTCCGGGCACCATTTTAAAGACCTTCGGGCACCAATTTTTTAAAGACCTAAGGGCACCAGTTTTTTTTTTTTTTTTATAAAAAAAAGACCTCCGGGCACAATTTTCAATTTTAAAGACCTACGGGCACCATTTTAAAGACCTTCGGGCACTAGTTTTTTTTAAAAGACCTCCGGGCACCATTTTGAAGACCTCCGGGCACCATTTTAAAGACCTTCGGGCACCAGTTTTTTAAAGACCTACGGGCACCAGTTTTTTAAAAAGACCTCCAGGCACAATTTTCAATTTTAAAGACCTCCGGGCACCATTTTAAAGACCTTCGGGCACTAGTTTTTTTTAAAGACCTCCGGGCACCATTTTAAAGAGCTTCGGGCACCATTTTAAAGACCTTCGGGCACCAGTTTTTTAAAGACCTTCGGGCACCAGTTTTTTAAAAAGACCTTCGGGCACAATTTTCAATTTTAAAGACCTCCGGGCACCATTTTAAAGACCTCCGGGCACCATTTTAAAGACCTTCGGGCACCAGTTTTTTAAAGACCTTCGGGCACCATTTTTTTTTTTAAAAAAAAAGACCTCCGGGCACAATTTTCAATTTTAAAGACCTTCGGGCACTATTTTAAAGACCTTCGGGCACTAGTTTTTTTTAAAGACCTCCGGGCACCATTTTAAAGACCTCCGGGCACCATTTTAAAGACCTTCGGGCACTAGTTTTTTAAAGACCTTCGGGCACTAGTTTTTTTTAAATAGACCTCCGGGCACCATTTTAAAGACCTCCGGGCACCATTTTAAAGACCTTCGGGCACCTGTTTTTTAAAGACCTTCGGGCACCAGTTTTTTCAAAAGACCTCCGGGCACAATTTTCAAATTTAAAGACCTCCGGGCACCATTTTAAAGACCTCCGGGCACCATTTTAAAGACCTTCGGGCACCAGTTTTTTAAAAAGACCTCCGGGCACTATTTTAAAGACCTCCGGGCACCATTTTAAAGACCTTCAGGCATCAGTTTTTTAAAGACCTTCGGGCACCAGTTTTTTAAAAAGACCTTCGGGCACAATTTTCAATTTTAAAGACCTCCGGGCACCATTTTAAAGGCCTCCGGGCAGCATTTTAAGACCTCCGGGCACCAATTTTAAAGACCTCCGGGCACCAATTTTTTTTAAGACCTCCGGGCACCAATTTTAAAGACCTTCGGGCATAAATTTTTCTTTTGAAAATCGAATTCGTTTCCTTAAGACGAATCGAGCCTTGTTTAGGCAGGGAATTCAATTTAAGGACAAAATCTTCAATTTATTGTTTTAAAAAAAATGAAAAATTGAAAAAAGAGAAAAAAGAAAAAAGAAAAAAAGAAAAAAGAAGAAGAAAAAAGAAAAAAGAAAATGAAAAACGCAAAATGCAAAAAGGAATGAAGAAATGAAAAAGAAAACCCCTTTCCTTTCCTTCACATGTGATTTCACAGACCGGACAAAATTGTTGTCTATTTTATCTTTTCCTGATTCCTGATTCTCAGCAATAGCCAAAGAGGGGCAGCTGTAGACACCTAATTTTGTCCGGGCCTTTTAAAACCAATTTTGATTTGTCCCTCTCTCGGGTTTAATATTTTTGTAAAAGTCACGGTCGCGATTTTAGATTTTTAAAATGTTCTAAATTATATATATCCTTTTTAGCTTTAATTGTTCAAATAAAATCGAACCGTAAAATTACCAATTTTAAAATTCAATTTAAACCCGAGGTGAAAAAAGTTTAATCTTGAGTGTTATTAGATTTTTAAAATAAATTTTTTAATTGAAAATATTTATAAAAAAAAAAACAAAAAAAAACTTGAAAAAATAAATGAGGGGGTAATTTAGACATTATACATTTTAGGTTAGAAATTGGCTATAAAGGGGCCGGTTTAAGAAAAGGAGAGGGGGGCCGATTAGTTGAGAAAAAAAGGGGGGCTGGCGGCTGAGGAAAGAAAGAGAAAAAAAAAGCTTGGTTTGGTTTCTTTGGAGGGAGCAAAAAATCTAAAAGAAGAAGAAAAAAAGAAAGGGAGCTGGGGGTTTTGCCACTGCCATGGACCAGCAATCCCAGCTCTCCTTTCGTTTCCTCCCCTCTCTTTCAAAACATTCCCTCACTCTCTCTTTAATCCTCGCTTTCTCTCCCATCAAACACACCCTCGTTTTCTCAAGGTTGTAAAAGATGGCAGAAAGTGAGGATATTCAGCCACTTGTGTCTGCATATGGGAGTTGCAGAAGATGACGCTCTTGTGGAAGGAGGTTGACAGAATGCCAAACATATGGTGCTTAGAGTATTACGGGAAGCTCGTTATAATGACTTGCTCGGGCAACAAAGGCTTACTCATGTTGTCATTGAGATCAAGACACATGAACCGATTAGTTACGTACAATGTGATGAGCAGGGAGTGGCTGAAGGTTCCTGGATGTGTTAAACCACGGGGAAGAATCACTGCCTTTCACCCGAGCCTGACTGCTACTGCTTGATTTCCAACCCTTCTTAGTGTTTCTGGCAGAGCATCGGGCGCATTAAGGAAGGTTTTTCCTATTTTTCTGAATTTGCCATTTGAGTTTGATAGGCAGATTTGGCAATATGCAATATGAAGACACCCTCATCATAGCTAGAGAGTTTCAGTTGGCTGGAATGCACCCAGATAACTCTTGAAGAAGCCATTGGTTACGTTGCTTCTGATGAGCATATAGAGTGGTTTCCTACCTTGAGAGGAGTGTTGGTTGCTGAATCAGAGGATGCTAAAAAGGCAGGAATAGCGCAAGTGGAAGAAGGAGGCTGGAAATGCTGCATATAAGAAGGACTTTGAGACGTCTATTCAGCATTACACGAAAGCAATGGAGCTTGATGATGAGGATATTTCGTACATCACCAATCGGGCTGCTGTTTATTTGGAAATGGGCGAGTATGAGGACTGCATTGAAGATTGTGACAAGGCTGTTGAAAGAGGTAGAGAGCTCAGATCTGACTTTAAAATGATAGCAAGAGCTTTGACTAGGAAGGGAACTGCTTTAGTGAAGATGGCGAAATGCTCAAAAGATTATGAACCAGCTATTGAGGCTTTCCAGAAAGCTCTTACAGAGCATCGCAATCCAGACACGTTGAAGAAATTAAATGATGCTAAAAAAGCAAAGAAGGAACTGGAGCAACAAGAGTATTTTGATCCAAAGGTAGCTGATGAGGAGCGTGAGAAAGGGAATGAATATTTCAAGCAGCAGAATTATCCTGATGCTGTGAGGCATTATACAGAGTCATTGAGAAGAAACCCCAAAGATCCAAAGGCATACAGCAATAGAGCTGCATGCTACACAAAACTGGGTGCATTGCCCGAGGGATTGAAAGATGCTGAGAAGTGCATTGAGCTTGATCCTACTTTTTCTAAGGGTTACACGAGAAAGGGTGCTATTCAGTTCTTCATGAAGGAGTATGACAAAGCTTTAGAAACATACCAGGAAGGGTTGAAACTTGACCCCAATAACCAAGAATTGCTTGATGGCATTAGAAGATGTGTAGAACAGATTAACAAAGCTAGTCGAGGTGATTTTAGCCCTGAAGAGTTGAAGGAAAGACAAGCCAAGACAAGGTCCACCTGCATTTTATCTAACAACAATCTATAAGTATTTTGAAAATTAGTGTCCATTCGGCTCCCTTTGTCTTTTTTGTTGTCTTGTGTTTGCATTTGTATCATGAATATGTGATTACCATGTTTGTTCATGTTTTGCCTCTTCATGTCATATGATTGTGTATTTGTTATGCCATGTTCATGCATTAGTATTGTATTCATTTGGTCATTTTTGTTCATGTTGTTTCCCACGCATTTTCATATGACATATTAGATCTTAGGTCATTTTGTATTATCATGTATTTTGATTTAGCATGCTATGTGTTTGTGTTATTGTCATGCATTTGTTAGGTCTAGGCCATATTATTTATGTCATGCATTTTCCTTATATTTAGGTTTTAAATCCATGCATTTCATGCATTATGTTTGCTGTATTGTTTCATGCATTTCATGTTCATGCCACTTGAATAATGACTTGAGCCAATTAATGGTTCAAAGTCATGCTCTCTTGAGCACACTTGTGGAAAATTAAGTTTGTCAAGTTGATTATTCTACCTTTGTGATTTTTTTTTACTTAGCCAATTTTTTATCTAACTTTCAAAAAGTCCAAGCTACTGTTTGCAAATCCTTTTATGAGTTTCAAATATTTTTACTTTGGTTTTTAAAGGATTTTATTAAAGGCAAAAATGTGTTGGCAAAGCAGTTTTTTCTCCTCCAAAAACTCGTACATCTCTGATTTTTTTGGGAATTCATCTTTGATCAGAAAATTAAGCCAATTTTTTCCCGTGTAGTTTTACATGTACTGAGTCTCCAGTATTTGTTTCAGAATTTTTGGAATTTTTAAAAATAGGGTAAAAAATCGTGGATTAAAACTGGACAGTGGAGTCAGAATTGAATTTAAAGAAAAACCATTTTTCTGTTTTGGTTAATTTACTTAGAGTGGGCTGAATAGGAGGGTTAGCTACTGACTTAGGGTAATTTCTAAGCCTTTTTAAACTCTAAAAATGTTTTTTCAAGTCTCGGGTTAAGGGTAGCCAAGTCCGGATTTTTTAAACTTAGGAAATTAGAGCCATTTTAAAAAATATTTAGCCCAGTTTTTATTTTTAATTCAAGCTTTTCAAAATTGTTTTCAAACAATCACAAAGTATTTTGGTTTTAGAATATTTAATTTGACATATTTTTCTAAGGTAGCCGGATATCTTTTTAGATATACGGATTTCCTTAATTAAAGGAAAAAATACATTTCATGCATTGCATTTTCCATATTCATGCATTTTATATGATATGTGATTCTTGCCATGATAATTTCTATGATATTGTTATGATTTTGAGTTATGTTATATTGTTTATTATATGATTTCGACTATTTCATGATATCCTATGCTTTTTATTTAGTTTTTATTTTTTTTTTCTCATATTATTTAGCATATACTATGTTCATGCATTATTACTTTCATTTTCATTTTCATGCATATTATATGATAGCATTATTTCATATTCCATCTCATTTAATTTATATGTCATATCATTCATGTTTTCCATGTCATTTAAATTATTTCATTTCATATAGAATATGTTATGTTACTTAGGTTATTTTATTTCATTTAGAATATATCATATAACTTAGGATATTTCATTTCATTTAGAATATGCTAAGGCATTCAAATCATGTCATGTCATTTAGGTTGCATTATATTATTTAGGTTTTGCTATGTCATTTTATTTATGACATGCATATACATATTCATTTCTTTTAAATATTTTCAAAAAAAGATAATGGTTTTCAATAAAAAATAAGGATATTTCCGAGTTAAAATAATTCATGAGTTCTCTACCGGGTTTGCTGGAGGGAATATCATCAATTATTATTAATAAAGGAATATCTTTCTTTTTAAAAAGAGAATGGTTCGAAAAATTTTCCAAAACTAATAAAAATTTCTATATTTTGCCACGTTTGTTGGGGAATATAGGAAAATTTTGAATTTATAAATTCCGTATCATTTTTAATAAAAAGGGAATTGTTTTTTCTTTAAATTGGGTATTAACCTGAAATACTAAATTTAAAACCAATTTTTACTGAGACTTGAGATAACACATGATTAATAAGGTACCGATTTATACGGGCGTTGTGAGGGTGCTAATCCTTCCCCGCACGTAACCGACTCCTGAACCCGCTTCTTTGATATGTCTGGTTTAAAACGCAGACTTGAAATTGGTTTTTAAAATATTTTAATTAATTTTTAAAATATTTTATAAAACCGGTTTTAATAGGTGGCCGATCACACCTAGCTAAAAAATATTGGTGGCGACTCCATGTCTTTTTTAAGGTCATTTGCAAAACCTTCATTTTTTAGAGGAATTAAGTCGACTTTTCCTCAGTTTTTTTTAATGTCACGCTTAACGAATAATAAAGTCTTGCGATGGGACTCGTTATTTTTTTCGGTTGCGACAGCTTATAATTTTGGGATGAAACTATACTTGGATGTCTTGTCTAGAAGCTTAAGCTATCACTACCAAAGACTTGTTAATTTTTAAAACAGTAAAATTCTGGATATCTCCTCTAGAAGATTTGGTTATCACTGCAAAAGACTTGTTCCTTTTTAAAACTGTAAATTCTGGATATCTCCTCTCGAAGCTTCGACTATCACCACCAAAAACTTGTTTATTTTTAAAACTGTAAGATTCTGGATATCTCCTCTAGAAGCTTCGGCTATCACCACCAAAGGCTTGTTCATTTTTCAAAACTATAAATTTTGGATATCTCCTCCAGAAGCTTCGGCTATCACCACCAAATACTTGTTAATTTTTTAAAAAACTGTAAAATTTTGGATATCTCCTCCAAAAGCTTCGGCTAACACCACCAAAGACTTGTTCATTTTTAAAAAACTGTAAAAGTCTGGATATCTCCTCTAGAAGCTTCGGCTATCACCACCAAAGACTTGTTCATTTTTAAAACCTGGATATTGGTTCTTGAAAACGTGTTGAAAATTATACCCCAAAGCTTTGAAAGAGCTTCATGATGCAGATGCAAATGTCTTTAACAAGATGCACAAGCTTCATGGTGAAAATGCAAATGTCTTGGATTGATGCAAATGCAAATGCTTCTTGGTGCAGATGCAGATATTGAATAAGATGCAAATACAAATGTCTTGGATTGAAGCAAATGCTTCTTGGCGCAAATGTAGATATTGAATAAGAGCAAATGCTTCATGGTGCAAATGCGAAGATCGACATTGACGCAACTACTTCATGAAAAGATGTAGAAGCAAAGATCGACATTGTGCAAATGCTTCTGAATGATGCAAATGCAAAGATTTGCAGTGTGTAAAATTCTTCTAAATGATGCAAATGCAAAGATCAACGTTGAGACAACTACTTCATGAAATGATGCAGATGCCCCTGTGAATTGTGTTCATGTAAGTGGTCTATGGATGGCGTAACCGTAGTTACCACACAATAGTGAAGATGCAATGATCCTAGAAATGACACAATTGCTCAAGATGATGCAAATGAGAATATCCATGAACGATGTAAATGTAATGGTAAAATTTAGTTGCTCATGGAATGGTGCAACTTCTAGTACTTATAAATGATGCAAATGCTTCCTGACATGGTGCGGGTGCCAAGCTTAATAAAGAGTTAAGTGCTTATGAATGATGCCAATGTCCCCGATTATTTTTCTAGACTTTGGCTTAGCCTTTCCAATTCATTTTTCCTCTTCAAATTAGAGTATATCTTGAACATTCGTGCCTCATAAGAGATAATTCCCTTTTCGGTCTTCGGCTATCTTCTTGCCCCAATAGTTTTCAAACTCTTGTCAACAGAAGCCTGTTTGCCGAGTTCTATGTTTAGAAGTCAAGGTCAACCCTAGTAGTTCCATACCCTTGGGTTAGAAAAATCCTTGTGTCATGTCAACATCAAAAATGGTTATTTCAAAAATATTTTTATTTGTTTTCCCTTTTTGAAAAAAATTGCTCATTTAATGAAAACTTCTGAACCAAAAATATTAACCCCATGATGTGTGATATACAAATCTCTTGAAGACTGATGGTCATCATTAGAAAATTTTTGAATATCAATTTGGGTTTTTCAACTTGAATTGAAATGCTTGATACAACAGGATTTTGGTTGATCCAAGAAAACTTCACAACAAAAATGTATGTCCCATCTAGGCTCACAAATGGAACATGTTTTATAAACACGAATTCCTTGAGAATCAAACAAATTCAACATTCTTTTAGTTTCCAAATCATGGATTTTTGAAAGAGTCAAGATTGGCCGGTTGTTTAAACTTAAAGTTGATTTTGAGGGAAAAAGAGTTTCAGTTTTTGAAGTCAATCCTCCAAATGAAAGTTGGCAATTTGGGAGGTTCAAGAATTCCTAGATGTTCCTCGATTTCTTCAAGATGACCTTATCTTTTGTGGCATCGGCACTAACATAGATGGCATCAAAAATTTCCATTTTACTCTAAACTACCCATTTTTTGGGTTTTCTCCCTAGAGTCCCATTTTTTCCTTTTTTTTTTTATTGTTCTACCATGCAATTGAGAATTCTAAATTCTTCTATAGTGAAATGATAATTCGATGAGATGGATAAAATCTGAGGAAATACCCTTCAAGTTAAATATTCATGCTTGATCAAAATGGATTTTTAAAGCACGTAATGTAGGCCATGGTTCGGGGTTCAGAAAGAAAGGATAAATAGGCCCAAAATATGTGTTTGAGGGTAATCAGATCAAGGATCATTTCTTGAGGAGGATTCTCTTTGAAGCATTTATCCTTTTTGGACTTTTCTTTCCTTCTTTTGACTTTTCCTTCTTTTCTTCTTTGTTTTTGGCTTTCATTTAGCCATACTTTTTCACACGTTTCTTTGTGTTTTTTTTTTTCTTGGCTTTCATTTCGCCATCTTTTCTACATCTTCATTTCAACAAAGTGAGCCCGTATTTATTTGGGAGCTCAATTTGCTTTGTATCTGTCTTTGAGTTAGGACTCATTTCTAAGTGATCTTTGAGAAGATCTTTCCTCGTATTTGCCCCCCAGTGTAGAGGATGATCCTTGATCAGGGTTCAAAGAAGAAAGAATTCTTTCGGCTTAAAAGAGGTGACTATGGATAATTTATTTTTGTGAAAGGGATATGAAAGATGGCCATTTCTCATATCAAACACAAATATTCTCGTTGAAATTATCCGAATTCTCATATGCATGATATCACAATTTTTCTTCTTCTTTTTTTTTGTCGCATGCTCCCAATGATTCATGCATTAGTTCCATCCTTATTCACCATGTATCCATCATTTTCACATATGATGCCGCAATTTGATTAACCATGAGAATTTGTATCATTAAAAGGAACATCGCAAGTCTAGGTCTCTATTGAAAAGCTGAGTTTCAATCTTGGGCTTACTTGAAGTGACAAGGAAAATATGGCCCAAAAATAGGTTTTCTCTAGGACCTGGGATAATCTGGTTTTCTCATTGTGCCCTGAGGTGTCAATCATGAAGTAACGCTTGGGAAAATGGTGTTTTGTGGTTATTAGAAAAGTTGTGAATGATTTTGGCACATCCTTGACACACACCAATTTACCATGATCTAGATTCTTGAAAGAATACAGAAACAATGGAAACATGCTGACCATGTATGTTATAGATGCAACATGATACCCATATGATGTATGTATGTCATGAATGCAACCTAATGCTAACATGATGCATGTAAAGAATAAACAAATCAATGCATGAACATATATAGAGAAATCATGTTAACTTTGTTGTAGACACCTAATTTTGTCCGGACCCCTAAATCAGGTATTTTTCTTCCAAAAATGATGTTTTAGAATGCAGAAAAGCTCTTCTCATCCTGTAGGTGGTAGTCTGAGACTTAGTTTAAGAAAGCAAGCATGAAAAGTCAATCTTGAAAAGTCAACCACAAAAAAGTCAACTTCAAAAAGTCAACCACTGAAAAGTCAACCCTCATTCAAAATCAAGATCGAAGGTTTAATTAAACAATGGTGAAAGAATTTTGATAATCCGAGGTCTACAACGAGAGATATGGAGTCCGAAAGATGGGTTACGAAAATTTAGTGGAAAGGAAACTCTAGTTTAGAAAATTTAGGGAAAAGTGCTTAAACGATCAATTTGGCCAAAATTGGACGTTTCGAATGGAATATAATTAAGACTACGGGTATTGGAAAGGCCATTTGGAAGCAAAACCAAAGGAAGAGTCAATTCGAAAGAAAATCGAAAATTAGGGTTTTTGGTGGATTTTGGTGAAATTGGGAAAAATTGCAAAAATGGCACGATTCGGTAAAATTAAAGCTCCTAATTGATGAAGAGTGGGTAAACAAAGAAAGCCCAAGGCTCAGTTTGAAGTAATTTCGAGAAAAAGAGCCGGTTGGAGGAAAAACGGAGAAACGAGGAAATTCCCGATATTGGAAAAAGGAAAAATCAAAATGGAGGGGAATTTGATCGTAAAAATTGAGCTTTTTGGACCAACTCAAATTCAATATATAAAAGAGGCCTGGATAAAGAAAATTTTGAAATTGGACTTGTTTTGAGTAAAACCGAGGCTCGGGTGTAAAAGGGCAAATTTGGAAAAATTTGAGAAAAATAGCAAATGAGCTTGAAAAAATTACCGAAACTTCTAGATCTCAATCTTATGTCATTTGGAAGAGATTGGCAAAGAAAAAACTGGATTTTGAGCTCGTTTGCAAAATGGCAAATTTCGGGCCCACTAAGTTGAAATTCTAGAAGATAAATCCCGGAAAAATAGAAAATGAGCTCGGAAAATTACCAAAACTTCCAGATCTCAATTTTAAATTATTTCGAAGATATTGGTGAAGAAAAATCTGAATTCAGAGCTCATTTGCAAAATGGAAAATTTCGGACCCACTAGTCTAAAATTTCACAGGATAAATCCCAACAAAATAGCAAATGTGTTCAAAAAGTTACGAAAACTTCCATATCTCAATTATCAATTATTTGGAAGAGATTGGCAAAGAAAAATCCAAAATCGGCGCTCGTTTGCAAAATGGCAAAAGTTCGAGTGCATTAAGGGCAATTTTGGAAGATAAATTCGAGAAAATAGAAAATGGTCTCGAAAAATTATGAAAACTTCCATAACTCATTTTTGTAATATTTATAAAGTATTAAAAAATAAAATTTGGATTTAGAGTCTGTTTTCTATTTAATTAGGTTCGGGGGCTAAAAGGGTAATTTTTATCGAAGAAATCAAAGAGTTTCTTGCAATTAAAAAATGGAGAGTAGGCTAGAATATGAAGGGTCAACCGGCCAAGCCCATGAGGAGAATGATTTTTATTGAGCTCTTGCATCTAAAGGCCAAAAGTGGATAGTAAGGTAGTTATTTTTTTGATCACGCATTTGTAATTGTGCCACATGGACCAATGCATGGAGAGGGAGGATGTCAACATAATGGCTTCATATTTTTGAACAGTTGTATTTGTTAGGGGCTGATTACTTAATCTAAGAGTGGTAATTTCACATTGGAAGCATCTTGGATTAGGGGCCTTTGGATCAAATTGGCTAGGAAAAAAATGACAACATCCTACACCCATTGGGGACCATTCGGCTACCACACATTAGAGGGGGGTTCTTGGCTGATCATAGACAGGGAAGTACCTAAAGGGAAAGAAAAAGAAAGGGAAAAAATAAAAGAGAAAGAAAAAAGAAGAGCTTTCTTACTACTCTTTGATTTGGAAAGCTAGAGCAAGGTAGCTATGTTCTTTCATGCTCTCCTCCATACTTTGTTGATATGATTTTGTTATTTCCATGGTTATTTTATTTTCTTTCATGAAATAAAATTGTTTTTCAAAACAAGTTCTTAAAGCTCCTATCTTATGTTTTTTTGAAAAAAAATCAAAGAAAAAAACAAATTTTCCTCTATTTTTACATGTTGGCTGAATAGTCCCTTATAATGCATGTGTTGTGTTTGATTTATTTTCCATGGTGATTGTGATGTTCTAGCTTGTTTTCATGTTCTAACTTTTAAAAATAATTAAGATATGGAGCTTGTTTTCAACCTTTTTCATTTACTTACTATTATTTTGCTGATTTTATCATTTTGTTTTCATGTCTACTTACTTTGTTTGCCATTTTTAATTTTCTGTTTTCGCCATGTTAGGTTGTTCATGTTTTTGTTAATACCATACCATGTGTTTGTGATTTTGTCTACCTATGTTCATGCATTTGCATTATGTTTGTTTTTTCTAACATGTTTCCTTTTAAGTCTTGCGTATACCATGCCATGTGTTTGTCATATTGCCATGCTAGAATGTCCTTGCATATTTTCATGACCATTCAGCTGCCCCTTATTATTTTTCCTTGTGTGTGCATTTTTATCTTGTTTAGTTGACATGCTTGCATTTATATGCCATGATATTGTGTCTTATATTTACTATGCCATGTGTTTGTGGTATTTCCTACCTAGAATTGCATATGTTGATTAGGCGACCATCCGGCTCCTACATTTGTGTATGTGTATTTTCATGTTGTTTGGACTATCATGCTTTCTTATGCTTTGCATCTTCATGTCATGTGATTGTGTATTGGTTATGCCATGTTCATGCATTAGTATTGTGTTCATTTGGTCATTTTTGTTCATATTGCTTCCATGCATTTTCATATGACATATTAGGTCTTAGGTTATTTTGTATTGCCATGCATTTCCATGTCCATTAGGTCTAGGTCATCTTAGTATGCCATACACATTTCCATGCTATTTAGGTCTTAGGTCATATTGGTATTGCCATGCATTTTCATGTCCATTAGGTCTAGGTCACATTTGCATTGCCATGCATTTCATGCATATTAGGTATAGGTTGCATTTATTTCCATGCACAAGTTCATGTTAGGCATTAGGTCATTTCTTTATGCCATGCATTTTCTATGTCATTTAGGCCTTAGATCATGCATTTCATGCATTTAACTTGCTGTTTGTTCATGCATTTCATATCATACCACTTGATTTGTGACTTAAGCCAATCAATGGCTCAAAGCCAAGCTCACATGAGAATGCTTGTGGAAAATTAAGAAGTTGTCAAGTTGGAAGTTGTCCAAATTTTTACAAAATTTAGCTACAGTTTGTAGGTTCTTAGAGGAGTCTCCAATATTTTTATTTTGATTTTTGAATGATTTTATCCAAGGCTTAAAAACATTTTTTGGCAAAACAGTTTTTCACCCAGTGTTCTGACTTTCGTGATTTTTCTGGTAAGTCATCCTTGGTCTAAAAATTAAACCATTTTTTTCCCATAAATTTTGACATGTTATGAGTCTTCCATAATGTTTTTAGATTTTTTTTTTTGGAATTTTAAAAATAGGTTAAAAAATCACGTTTTAAAACTGGACATTAAGTCAGATTTGAATTGAAGGAAAATATAAATTTCTGTTTTGGCTAAGGCATTAAGAGAGGGCTGATTAGGAACCTTAGCTACTGTCCTAGGTTGATTTCTAAGCCACTTTAATCCTAAAAATGATTTTATAAAGCTCAGGTCAAGGGTGGTCAAGTCCGGGTTTTCAAAGTTAGGAAAATAGAGCCATTTTTGAAAGGGGGTTCGGCAATGTGTCATTTTTCATCCAAGAATTTTCAAAATTGTTTTCAAACCAATCACAAAGTATATTTGATATAGAAAAATCTGATTTGATGTATTTTCCTAAGGTAGTCGGATATCTTTTCAGATATACGGATTTCCTTATTTCATGCATTGCATTTTCCATGTTCATGCATATTATATGATATATGATATATGATTTTTGATATGAATATTTCTATGGCTATGCTATTGTTTTGATTTATATTTTATGATGTTATATTGATTGTTATACGGTTGTGAATATTTCAAGTTATTCTATGTTTTTTTGCCATGTCATGTAGAATATACCATGTCACTTAGGTTATATCATGTCATTTAGAATATAGCATGTCACTAAGGTTATATTATATCATCTAGATTATGCTATGTCATCTTTATTATGTCACACATGTTCATATTCATCTTTTTATAATGTTTTAAAATAAAGATATTCCCGAGTTAAAGTAATTCATGAGTTCTCTGTCGGGTTTGCTAGGGAAGATATCATCAATTATCATTAATAAAGGAATATCTTTCTTTTAAAAAATGAGAATGATTTAGAAAATTTTCCAAATAAATAAATATTTTTATATTTTGCTGTGTTTGTCGGGGAGTATAAGAAAATTTTGAATTGGGGATTATTTTGAATTTTCCACATCATTTTCAATTGAAAATGGAATTATTTTTCTTTAAATTGGGAATTATTTTGAAATGCCAAATC
Source organism: Fremontodendron californicum (assembly GCA_030761205.1). Taxonomy (NCBI): domain Eukaryota; kingdom Viridiplantae; phylum Streptophyta; class Magnoliopsida; order Malvales; family Malvaceae; genus Fremontodendron; species Fremontodendron californicum. The sequence goes on from JAULJL010000026.1 coordinate 7,140,386, forward strand.
TAAAATATAAATTGGGAATTATTTTTACGGGCGTTGTAGGGGTATTAATCCTTCCCCGCACGTAACCGAGTCCCGAACCTGCTTCTTTGATTTCTCTGGTTTAAAAACGCAGACTTGAAATTGGTTTTAAAAAAATGGTTTAATTAATTTTAAAAAGCTTACAAAACCGATTTTAATAGGTGGCCGATCACACCTAGCCAAAAAAGATTGGTGGCGACTCCATGTCTTTTTTCGAGGTCGTTTTCAAACCCGAATTTTATTTCAAGAGGAATTAAGTCATCTTTTCCTCTGTTTCCCCAATGTCACACTTAACGAATAAAGTCTCGCGACGAGACTTGTTATTTTTAATTTGCAACAGCTTGGCGACTCCGCTGGGGATATTTAGAGAGTCAGGCCTAGAATTAGTCGTGTGTTATCAAAGTTTGGATTTTGTTGGTTTTTATTCGGTATTTAATTTTAATTCCCACGTTTTTTTCAATAATAAGGAGAATTTTAAAAATAATAAAATGTTTTTAAATATGTCCATATTCATGCGCATACATATTATTATTATTCTTTGGGTATTCTGTTGCATATATTTCTTCTTTGCTTAATTGATGCTTTACATTGTTTTATCTTGTTAGGGCATTTAGAGTAAGGGGAGTAGAATAGGTGGTGAAAGGTTTGTTGTTCCTCCTCACACACCACACGTGCATTTGCATATCATGAGCCTTATACCCGGCTTCCATCCTTTTAGGTGGGAGCAAAGTACCTAGACTTCGTGTAGCAATAGCCTCCGCAAAAGCTAGCGAAACACTTTCGGAGTATCAGATTACATACGCTTCGTGTGGCAATAGCCTCCGCATAAGTCGGGGAAATGAACCCTAACGAATGGAACCCGCTTTTATCGAGGTGCCTTACTAGCCTTCACCAGCGATAGTGAAGAACAATTTGGGGCCTTTAGAACCGATTCACCTTCATATAGTGAACTTAATCGAAGCCATGCTGGATATCCATTAGATACCCGATGTTAAGAACACATGGAGGAATATTTCCAATCTTTTACTTTATATTCTACATTCTGAATAACTTACCTTTGCAAATCGGGCAATGATGAACGCACATCACATAGCCCATAATAAGTTTTGAAAATAACAAAATGTTTTTTTGCATGCATATTATTATTGCTCTCTAGTTAATGCGTTACACTATTCTTGATCTTTGTTTTTAATAAATTGTTGGGGTTTTTCGGATAAGGGTTATAGAGTAGGTGGTGAAAGGTTTGTTTTGTTCCTCCACACACATTACACTTGCATTTGCATAACATGAACTCTCTACCCGGGTTTCGTCCTTTTAAGTGGGAGTAAAGTAATTACGCCTTCGTGATTGACACTCTGTATGGGCTAGTGAAACACTTCTGGAGTATAAAGTACCTAAAGCCTTCGTGATTGACCCTCTGTATGGGCTTAGGAAAATATACTCTAACGAATTGAACCCGCTTTTATCGGGGTGCCTTACTAGCCTTCACCGGCGACAATGAAGAGAACTTCGGGGCCTTTAGAACTGATTCACCCTCATATAGTGAACCTAGGCAAAGCAATGCCAGATTTTTATTAGATGCCGAAGTTAGGAACACATGGAGTGACATTTCTAACCTTTTGTTACTTATTTCACATTATGAATAAGTATTGTAGATAGGGCAATGATGAACGCACATCGCCTGTAGACACCTAATGTGGTCTGGACCACTAAAACAGGTATGTTTTCTTCCTAAATTGATGTTTCAGAATGTAAAAATACTTTTTTCATCCTATAGGTGGTACCTCGAGACTTAGTTTAAGAGGGCGAGCATAAAAAGTCAAACTTGAAAAAAGTCAACCCTGAAAAGTCAACCCCAAAGAGTCAATTGCTAAAAAAGTCAACCCACTTTCAAAATCAAGATTTGAAGTTCAATTGAAAAATGGCGAAAGAATTTTGATAATTCGAGGTCTACATTGAAAGATATGGAGTTCGGAAGTTGGGTTATGCAGATTCAGTAGAAAGGAAACCCTAATCTAGGAAATTTGGGGAAAAGTGCTTAAACGATCGAATTGGTCGAAATTGAAGGTTCCAAATGAAAGATAAGCACTGACTACGGGTAATGGAGAAGCCACTTGAAAGAAAAATTGAAAGAAAAGTCAATCCGGGAGAAAATTGAGAATTAGGGTTTTTGGTGGATTTCGATGAAATCGAGAAGAATTACAGAAATGGTCCGACTAGGTAAGACTAAAGCCCTAAATGGATGAGGAATGATTAAAAGGGATAGCCCAAGGCTCAGTTTGAAGAAAATCTAAAAAACGGACTTGTTTTGGGCAAAATCGGGTTTCAGAGGCAAAATTGGAAAATTTGGAAAAAATAGCAAATGGACTCCACAAATTCTGAAAATTTTCAAATCTCATTCTTAAATCATTTGTAAGATATTGGGGAAAGAAAATCTTGATTCGGAGTTCGTTTGCAAAATGGCCGAATCCCGGGTCTCTTATGCAAAAATTCAAAAAGAAAAATCCCAGAAAAATAGCAAATGAACTCCAAATCTTCTGAAATTTTGCAAATCTCATTTTTAAATTATTTGGAAGAGATTGGAAAAATAAAATCTTGATTCGGAGTTCGTTTGCCAAATGGCCAAATCCCGGGTCTCTTATGTAGAAATTCAAAAAGGAAAATCCCAAAAAAATAGCAAATGAACTCCAAATCTTCTAAAAATTTGCAAATATTATTTTTAAACCATTTGGAAGAGATTTGCGAAAGAAAATCTTGATTCGGAGTTCATTTGCAAAATGTCCAAATCTCAAGCCTCCTATGCAATAATTCAAGAAGATAAATCTCGAAAAAATAGCAAATAGACTCCATAAATTCTTAAAATTTGCAAATCTAATTTTTAAATTATTTGGAAGAGATTGGCAAAAGAAAATCTTGATTCGGAGTTCATTTGCAAAATGGCTAAATCCCGGACCTCATACGCAATAATTGAAGCAGATAAATCCTGAAAAAATACCAAATGAGTTCCAAAAATTATGAAAACTTATAGATCACACTTTTGGAAGAAAAAATCCAAATAAATAACAAACGGACTCGAAAAATTTTGAAAACTTCTAAAATTCAATATTGTATTATTTTTAAAGTATTAAAAAAAGAAAATTTGAATTTGGAGTCCATTTGCCATTTATTTGTATCCGGGGGCAAAACGGTTATTTTACCCAAGCAACCGAAAAGGGCTTCTTTTCGCCTTTAAAAAAATCAGACTTGGGCTGGAAAAGAGTGCTGGCCAACCAAGGCCCAAATGAGGGAAGAAGCTTCTGATTTTTCAATCAAAAGGCCAAGAATTAAGAGTTAGTTAGAGATTTTTTTGATCAAGCCATTGTAATTAAGCCACATGGGCCAATGCACGAAGAGGGAGAGTGTCAACATTATTCTTGAACAGTTGTAATTATGGACAGCTGATACACTTATCTAAGGGTGATAATTTCATGATTTTTCACCTTGAATCACTAGCCCTTGGATGGAAATTGGTTGGAATCAAAATGACAACATCCTAGGAGGAGAGAGGTATGGTTCCGCCAACACTAAAGGGGAGGACAGAATTTTCATTTTCTGGACTTCATTTTTCAGATTTCTTCTTGGTTTTTCTTAGTTTTTCTCTCCTTGGTTGAAAGCAAAAAGAAAAAGTTTAGAAAAGAAAGGAAAGGAAAGTTTGAAGAGATAAAGCTTGAAATATAGCTTCTTGAGGTTGCTTTTAGCACCAACTCTTGCACTTTCTTGATTTTCTATTCTTGTTTTTGTTGTTTTTGATTATTATTTTGTGAGTTTTATTTTTAAATAAGTGTTTTTTTATGTTCTTCTTAAGTTTTTTCTTCATCTCTTTCTTAAATAAATTTTACAATTTTGTTTCCTTATTTTTCTTACTATGGCCGAATGGCCTATTGTTTTTTTATTATTGTTGCTGTTTTGGCTTTAATTTGTCATGTTATTTATGTTATTTTCTTTAGTCTTGATGATTTAAGTGTTCTTCTACTTCATATACTTGAAGCATGTTTTAATTTGTTTGCTTGTTTGTTGTCATTTATGAGTTTATTATCATATTCTTGCATTTTCAATTTTCTATTTTCATAATGTTTAAATTTTTTGATGTTTTATATTAAGTATATCAAGTGTTTGTGAAAATGCTTGTTAGTTTTAATATCTCTACTTTGTGTTTGCATGATTTGAGTGTTATATTTTAGTTGAGCATGTTAGTATATCAAGTGTTTGTGAAAATGCTTGTTAGTTTTAATATCTCCACTTTTTGTTTGCATGATTTGAGTGTTATATTTTAGTTGAGCATGTTAGTATATCAAGTGTTTGTGAAAATGCTTGTTTAGTTTTAGTATCTCTACTTTGTGTTTGCATGATTTGAGTGTTATATTTTAGTTTTGCATGTTAGTATATCAAGTGTTTGTGAAAATGCCATGCTTGTTTGGAATCTTAGGCCATTCGGCCATTCCATGTATTCTAGCTTTGTATGTGCCTTTTTTTTATGTTAGTTGATAGGTTTGTATTTGCATGACATTTGATTGAGTATTTAGTTTAAGTATATCAAGTGTTTGTGAAAATTCCATGCTTGTTTGGAACCTTAGGCCATTCAGCTACCATGTTATTTTGCATTGTGTGTTGCATTTTTGCTATGTTAGTTGATAGGTTGGCATTTGCATGATATTTGGTTGAGTTTTTGGTTTAAGCATGCCTTGTGTTTGTGTTATTTCCATGCATATTTTAGTTGAGCATGTCCATGCATTTTAGACCTAGGTTGCATTAAATGCCATGCAAGTTCATTTAGGTCTAGGTCACTATATTGATGCCATGCATTTTTTCATGACATTTAGGTTAAAAACCATGCATTTCATGCATCATATTTTCTGTATTTTTCATGCATTTCATGTCCATGCCACTTGACTCATGACTTAGGCCAATTAATGGTTCAAAGTCATGCTCTCTTGAGCACACTTGTGGACAATTAAGGTTTGTCAAATTGATTATTCTACCTTTGTGATTTTTTTTACTTAGCCAATTTTTATCTAACTTTTAAAAAGTCCTAGCTACTGTTTGTGAGTCTTAAATATTTTTACTTTGATTTTTAAATGATTTTATCAAAGGCAAAATTGTATTTTGGCAAAACAGTTTTTTCACCCAATACTCATACTTTCCCGATTTTTTTGGGCATTCATCTTTAATCAAAAAATTAAACTGATTTTTTCCAGTGTATTTTTACATGTTTTGAGTCTCCAGTATTTGTTTTATATTTCTTTGAATTTTGAAAAGTATGATAAAAATTCGTGGCTTAAAACTGGACAGTGGAGTCAGAATTGAATTTCAAGGAAAATCATTTTTCTGTTTTGGTTAAGTTACCTAGAGGGGGCTGATTAGGAAGTTTATCTACTGACTTAGGGTAGTTTCTAAGCCTTTTTAAACTCTAAAAATGATTTTTTAAGTCTCGGGTTAAGGGTGGTCAAGTCCGGGATTTTAAACTTAGGAAATTAGAGCCATTTAAAAAAGGGTTTAGCCCAGTTTTTACTTTTAATCTAAGCTTTTCAAAATTGTTTTCAAACAATCACAAGTATTTTGGTTTTAGAATATTTAATTTGACATATTTTCCTAAGGTTGCTGGATATCTTTTTATATATACGGATTTCCTTAATTAAAGGTAAAAATACATTTTCATGCATTGCATTTTCCATATTGATGCATTTTATATAATATGTGATTTTTGCTATGATAATTCCTATGGTATTGTTATTATTTTGATTTATATTTTTGAGGTTATATGGTTTATTATATGGTTTTGAATATTTCATGATATCCTATGTTTTATTTAGTTATCTTTTTTGTCATATTATTTAGCATATACTATGTTCATGCATTATTATTTTCATTTTTATTTTCATGCATATTATATGATAGCATTATTTTATATTCCATGTCATTTAAATTATATGCCATATCATTCATATTTGCCATGTCATTCAAATTATTTCATCTCATATAGAATATATTATGTTACCTAGGTCATTTCATGTAGAATATATTATGTTACCTAGGTCATTTCATTTAGGATAAATATTATGTCATTTAGGATATTTTATTTCATTTAAAATATATCATATGATTTAGGATATTACATTTCATATAGAATATATTATGTTACCTAGGTCATTTAATTTCATTTAGAATATGTCATATAACTTAGGACATTTCATTTCATTTAGAATATGCTAAGGCATTTAAATTATATCATATCATTTAGGATGCATTATATTATTTAGATTTCGCCATGTCATTTTATTTATGTCATGCATATACATATTCATATCTTTTAAAATGTTTTCAAAAGGATAATGATTTTTCAATAAAAAATAAAGATATTCCCGAGTTAAAATAATTCATGAGTTCTCTACCTGGTTTGCTGGAGGGAATATCATCAATTATCATTAATTAAGGAATATCTTTCTTTCAAAAAAGAGAATGATTCGGAAAGTTTTCCAGAACTAATAAGAATTTCTATATTTTGCCACGTTTGTTGGGGAATATAGGAAAATTTTGAATTTATAAATTCCGGATCATTTTCAATTAAAAATTGGAATTATTTTTCTTTAAATTGGGAATTAACTTGAAATACTAAATTTAAAACAAATTTTTTACCGAGACTTGAGATAATACACAATTAATAGGGTACTGTTTTATACGGGCATTGTGGAGGTGCTAATCTCTCCCCACACGTAACCGAGTCCCGAACCCGTTTCTTTGATTTCTCTGGTTTAAAACGCAGACTTGAAATTGGTTTAAAAAATGTTTTAATTAATTTTTAAAATATTTTATAAAACCGGTTTTAATAGGTAGCCGATCACACCTAGCTAGAAAAGATTGGTGGCGACTCCATGTCTTTTTCAAGGTCATTTTCAAAACCTTCATTTATCTAGAGGAATTAAGTCGACTTTTCCTTTGTTTTTTTAATTTCACACTTAACGAATAATAAAGTCTTGCGATGAGACTTGTTATTTTTTAGGTTGCGACATCGCCCGTAATAAAGGTGATAATCCGCCCAAAGGCATTGTGATGCCTAAATAAGTAGATACTGTTAGGGCACATGTTCATTAACTGTTTCCACTTTGCATTGATAATTTTACCCTTTTACTTGCTTTGTTTTTTTTTTCCACACATCATTTGTAATAATAGCAAAACCTAGTGTTTTTAGGTTGTTTTGAAAATTCCTCTTTTTATGCCTTACCTTTTTAGGTATTTCTTAAAAATAAAAAAAATGAGAAAAAAAGTTTTTATATAAAAAATTTTCTTCTTTAAAAAAGAGAATAAAGAGTGATATTAGGATCTTCTTTTCCTTGATCTTTTCATTTGCATTTTTGCATAACATTCATATTATTTGAGAAGTTGTAAAAATAATTTTCTTTTTTCAAACATTTTGCATTTTGCACATTTCATGCATATGTGAATAGAGCATGTACATTCATATTTTTTATCTCATTCTTTTCAATAAACGGATGGTAATAATAATCTCATTTGATGATTTCGTAAACATTCATTGGTTGAATAAGAATTGTAGACCGGTAGTGTTGAATAAACATTTGGACATTGTACCATAGTAGGATGTACTACACCGAAATTCTTTTGAAAATAATATGTTTGGTTTTTCATGGAGAACATGTTTGAAAAATAAATTCATAGATTAAATTTAGAGGCAAATTTTGCATAATGAGATTTTTGAATAATCAAGATTTGGTCCCACCATTTTCGTGTAATCATTGGTTAATTTCTTTGTATATACCTTTGTGTTAATTCATTTATTCTTTACATGTATCATTTTGACATCATGTTACAGTCCTAACATGCATGGTTACTCATTGTAGAATACATTTTGTGATATACATGGTCATTCTTTGTATATACCCTTGTGTTAATTTATGAATTCTTTGCATGCATCATATGGACATCATGTTATAGTCATAGCGTGCATCGTCATTCATTGTAGAATACTTTTATGACATGCATGGTCATTATCTGTATATACCCATGTATTAATTTATTCATTCTTTACATGCATCATGTTGGCATCAGGTTGCATTTATGACAAACATAGTCGGCATGATTTTTTATTTACATGCCCATGCATCGATTTGCTTATTCTTCACATGCATCATGTTAATATCAGGTTGCATTTATAGTCAGCATGATTTCTTTGTACATGTTCATGCATTAATTTGTTCATTATTTACATACATCATGTTGACATCAGGTTGACATTAGGTTGCATTCATGGCATACATAACCAGCATGTTTTCTCTGTATATGCTTATGCATTAATTTGTCACGTCGCATCAGATTGCATTCATGGCATACATGGTCAGCATGATTTCTTTATATACACTCTATGTCAATCACCTATTCTTTACATGCATCATATTGATATCATGTTGCATTCATAGTATATATGATCATTCATTAGAAAATGCATCTAGAACATACATAGTCATTTGTTGCATATATCCATGCATTGCTTTTTCTTATTCTTTACACCCATCATGATGGCATCGCGTTGCATTTATAATATATATGGTCAGTATTTTCCTCTGTGTATACCCATGCATTTTTTATTCTTCACAGGCATCAAATGGCATTTATGACATTCATGGCTCATTCATGAAACATATTTGGGGGGATAAAACAGAAGCTGGCTTGGCTTTAAGAGTCTTTGAAAGAATTTCCATTTCCAATCAGAGGTATAAGAAGTACTGAGTACCTTTTTAGTACAAGCTAGAGCTATGGAGAATGAACAAGCTACCCAAACAGAAATAATGGAAAGGGCACAGGAAGAATTATGAGAACAGTTGGCAAAATCTCAAGCAGAATCGAGAGATCAGATGACTAAATTGAGGGAGATGATGTCCGCCTAATCAAGGGAAAGGGATACACTGATAACTTGATCGCTGAAGAAGGGTCAGGGACACAAAGGGATCAGAATGAGGTCGTAATGATAGGTGGCCGATCTTTTCAGAACACATTTAATCCTGTCAACATTCTAAACTTACATGATCCAGCTGAACAGGAAAAGTTGAAAATGGTTGGGTCGAATGAGGTTGAGTTAGCAAATTCCCAAGGGAAATATCAGTTTCTAGAGGAAAGGCTCCGGTTATTGGAAGGTACAGATGTATTTTGGAGTCTAGATGAGAAAGAGCATTGCTTTGTCCCTGATTTAGTTATTCCTCCTAAGTTCAAGGTTCCCAACTTTGAGAAATATGATGGGACAACTGATTCGTCAGCCCACATCACTATGTTTTGTCGAAGGATGACGGGTCATGTAGATAAGGATAATCTTTTGATCCACTGCTTTCAGGATAGCCTCAGTAGGTCCGCAATTAGGTGGTATAGTCAGTTGAGCAAGGATCAGATTCGCTCTTGTAATGATCTGGCTAAGGCTTTTCTAAGCCAGTACAAGCATATGATCAATATGGCACCTTACCGTCTCACCTTGCAAAATATGGAGAAAAGAGCTACAGAGAGCTTCAAAGAATATGCTCAGCGGTGGATGGACATGGCTGCCCAGTTACAACCACCTTGACACAGAAGGAAATCACCGTCCTTTTTGTGAATACACTACGGGCCCCTTACTACGATAAAGTCGTCAACAGTGCCACGAAGAATTTTGCAGATATGGTAATCTTAGGGGAGATGGTTGAGAATGATATAAAGGATGGGAAACTTAAAGGAGAGAGAACATCCAATGCCGAGAGAAATGGGGCATCTGAAAAGAAAGAGGAAGATACCCAAGTCGTGGAAGGCCTTACCCCATATCCCCAATTCTCCTCGTATCAGCCACTCTACCCTACCCTGAACAACGTCTCTCAAGGTTATTATCTTTACCAACCAATGCCCAACGTTTACATCTTTCTATCAATCTAACACGCATGGGAATAATAGAAGATGGCATAAAAAGCGAGGAAGAAATCAGGTTGACCAGATTCCTGTGTCATACAGTGAGCTATTACCTCAACTCATCCAGAATCACCTTGTGACACCCATGCAATTGGAGCCTCTGAAGCCCCCTTATCCGAGCTGGTATGATGCTAATGAGTATTGAGGTTATCATTCTGGCAATCAAGGTCACTCAACAGAGAATTGTCCTGCTTTGAAGTACATCAAGGCTAGTTCGATAAGTTTTGAAGATGGGAAAGCCAAGTGTCATAAGAAACATGGTGCATAATCATATTAGGATTTCCGATGCATGTAGTTCTATACACTTTGATGATGAAAGCACTTGTCTCATGTTGACATCTACATGAAATAAATAAATTTTGAATTTAAATGTTTTGTGTTCTTTATGTTATAATAATAAATTTGCAGAAAAATGAAAAATTGAGATATTTTTTGTAAACAATAATAAAGGATTTACATATGAAGAAAGGAACAATCTCAAGAATATTGATGATCATTGTTAAAAATGACCCAATACCCTTCCCCCTCTCTTTTGGACTTTCCTATGCTTAAACCCTTTGAACCGAGACCACTTGAAAGACCTAATGCTTCACAGAAAATGAATGATTAAACTTCATAAACCATTGTCATTGTAGAATAAGCAAAGATATAAATCCTAGTTTGGGCTATGAACAAAGGAATGAACTTTTTGAAAAATTTTTGAACTCCTTGAAATTCAAACAAATGAGACATTCTTTCAAGAATCTAGATCTTGGTAATTCGATGTGTGTCAAGGTTATGCCAAAGCCATTCATATCATTTCCGATGATCACAAAACACCTATTGCCCAAACATCACTTCATGATTAACACCCCGGGGTACAATAACCAAACCAGATTATCCCATGTCCTAGAGGAAACCTATTTTCGGGTAATATTTTCCTTGGTACTTCAAACAAACCCAAGATTGAAACTCAGCATTTTAATTATAAATCTAGACTTGCGATGTTCCTTGTAATGATACAAATTCCCAAAGTTGATCAAATTGGGCGTCATATGTAGAAATGATGGATACATGGTGAATAAGGATAGAACCAATGCATGAACCATTGGGGGCATGCGACGAAAAAAATAGAAAAAGAAAAAAGAGAGAAAGAAAAAGAAAATTGTGATATCATGCATATGAGAATTCGGATGATTCTAAAGTGTAAAATGAAATTCTGATTATCTATTCCCTCTGGGGATTGCATTTCAATGAAAATATTTGTGCTTGATATGAGAAATGGCCATATTTCTTATCCCTTTCACAAAAAGAAATTATCCATAGTCACCCATTTTGAGTCGAAGAATTCTTTCTTCTTTGAACCCTAATCAAGGATCACCATCTACACTGGAAGGCAAATGTGAGGAAAGATCTTCTCAAAAAATCATTGAGAAAGGAGTTCGAAGATAGATACAAAGCAAATTGATCTCCGAAATAAATACGGGTTCACTATGTTGAAAGGAAAAGGAAAAGATTGCGAAATAGAAGCCAAGAACAAAACAAAAGAAATGGAAAAAGAAAAAGAAAAAAGAAAACACAAAAAAAAAAAAAAAAAGTGTGTGAAAAAGTATAGCAAATGGAAGCCAAAAGCAAAGAAGAGAAAGAAAGTCAGAAAAGTCCAAAAAAAAATGGGGTAAATGTTTCAAAAGGAATCCTCCTCAAGAAATGATCCTTGATCTGATTACCCTCAAACACAAATTTTGGGCCTATTTATCCTTTCTTTCTGAACCCCGAACCATGGCCTATATTACGTGCTTTAAAAGTCCATTTTGATCAAGCATGAATATTTAACTTGAAGGGTTTTTCTTCAGATTTTATCCCATCTCATCGAATTGTCATTTCACTATGGAAGAATTTAGAATTCTCAAATATATGGTAAAACAATGAAAAAAAAAGAAGAAAAAAATTTGAAAAAATGGGACTCTAAGGCGAAAACCCAAAAATGGGTGGTCTAAAGTAAAATGGAAATATTTGTTGCCATCTATGTTAGTGCAGATGCCACAAAAGAGAAGATCATCTTAAAGAAGTGATCATCGAGGAACATCTAGGAATCCCTGAACCTCCTAAACTGTCAACTCTCATTTGGAGGATTGATTTGAAAAACTGAAACTTTTTCCCCTCCAAGATTAAATTTTCCAGTTTAAACATCCCGGCCAATCTTGACGATTGTAAAAATGCCTTGATATGGAAACTAAAGGAATGTTGAATTTGTTCGGTTCTCAATGAATTCATGATTTATAAAACCTGTTCCATTTGTGAGCCTAGAAGGGACATACATTTTTGTTGTGAAGTTTTCTACGATCAACCAAAATCTTTTTATACCAAGCCTTGCCAATTCAAATTAAAAATTCAGATTGTCACTTAGGGAAAATTCTAATAGTGACAGTCTTCAAGAGATTCGTACATCACACACTGAGGGGTTAATATTTTTGGTTCAAAAGTTTTCATTAAATGAGCAAAATTGTTTTTCAAAAAGGGAAAATAAAAATATTTTTGGAATATCTATTTTTGATGTTGACATGAGATAAAGGTTTTTCTAACCCAAAGGTGTGGAACTACTAAGGTTAACCTTGACTTCCAAATATGAGAAGAAGAAATAGAATTTGGCAAGCAGACTTCTGTCAATAAGAGTTTGAAAACTGTTGGGGCAAAAAGAATAGCCAAAGATTGAAAAAGGAATTGAAGATATACTCTGATTTGAAGAGGAAAAATGAATTGGAAAGGCTAAGCCAAAGTCTTGAAAAATGATTGGGGGCATTTGCATCACTCATGAACACTCATCTCTTTATTGAGCTCTGCATCTACACAGCGTGAGCAAGCATTTACATCATTCATGGGTATTTGCATTGGCACTATTTCATAAGCATCTGCATTTCACCTTTATATTTACATCTTTCTTGGATATTTACATTTGCGTCATCTCAAGCAATTACATCTTTTCTAGAATCATTGCATTTTCATTATTGTGGGGTAATTGCAGTTACACCATTCATGGACCGCTTTTATGAACACAATTAGTAGGGATATTTGCATTGGCACTATGAAACATTTGCATCTTATTCAACATATGCATCTGCATCAAGAAGCATTTGCATCAATCAGAGACATTTACATTTGCATCAATCTAAGACATCTGCATTTGCATCATGAAACATTTGCATCCTATTCAACATCTGCAATTGCATCAAGAAGCATTTGCATTAATCCAAGACGTTTGCATTGGTATCAATACAAGTTATTTACATTTGCACCATGAAGCATGTGCATCTTGATTAAAGACATTTGCATCTACATCTTCTCTCAAAGCTTTCGAGTAGAATTTTACATGTTTTTTAAAAGTGAACAAGTCTTCGGTAGCGATAGCTGAAGCTTCTGGAGGAGATACCCAAAATTTTACAAATTTTAAACAGAGAGCAAGTCTTCGGTAGTGATAGTTGAGGCCTCTGGTGGAGATATTCAAAATTTTACAAATTTTCAAAGTGAGAAAGTCTTCGGTAGTAATAGCTGAAGCTTCTGGAGGAGATATCCAAAATTTTACAAATTTAAAAAAATGAGAGTTTTTGGTGGTGATAGTTGAAGCTTATGGAGGAGATATCCAAAAGTTTACAAATTTTAAAAATGAGAAAGTCTTTGGTGGTGATAACCAAAGCCTTTGGTAGAGATATCCAAGGTTTTACAGTTTTAAAAGTGAACAAGTCTTTGGTGGTGATAGCTAAAGCCTTTGCTGGAGATATCCAGGGTTTTACAGTTTTAAAAGTGAACAAGCCTTTGGTGGTGATAGCCAAAGCCTCTGGTAGAGATATCCCAGTTTTATAGTTTTAAAATGAGCGAGTCTTTGGTGGTGATAGCTGAAGTTTCTGGAGGAGATACCCAAAATTTTAAACACAGTTGAGCACAAGTCAAGATAAAACCTCGAAGACCATCGTCGAGGTACTTTATTCTCTTTCAAATCGAATCCGTTTCCTTAAGACGGGTCGAGCCTTGATTAGTCAAGGAACTCAATTTAAGGACAAAATCTTCTATTTACAGCTTTTAATAATAAAAAAAAATGAAAAAATGAAAAAAAAAAAGAAGAAGAAAAGAAAAGAAAAAAAGAAAAAAAAGAAGAAAGAAGAAAGAAGAAAGAAGAAAAAGAAGAAAAAAATGAAAACCCCTTTTCCTTTCCTTCACATGTGATTTCACTAAACCGGACAAAATTAGTGTTTGTTTATCTTTGCCTGATTCCTTATTCTAGCAGCAGTTGTAGACACCTAATTTTGTCCGGACCCCTAAATTAGGTATTTTTCTTCCTAAAATGATGTTTTAGAATGTATAAAAGCTCTTCTCATCCTGCAGGTGGTACTCCAAGACTTAGTTTAAGAAAGCAAGCATGAAAAGTCAATCTTGAAAAACTCAACCCCAAAAAAGTCAACTTCAAAAAGTCAACCACTGAAAAGTCAATCCTCATTCAAAATCAAGATCCAAGGTTTAATTGAATAATGGTTTAAGAATTTTGATAATTCGAGCTCTACAACTAGAGATATGGAGTCCGAAAGATGGGTTACGGAGATTTAGTGGAAAGGAACCCTAGTTCAAAAAATTTAGGGAAAAGTGCTTAAATGATCAAATTGGAGGTTTCGACTGGAATATAATTAATGGCTACAGGTATTGGAGAGGTCTTTTGGAAGCAAAACCAAAGGAAGAGTCAATTCGGAAGAAAACCAAAAATTAGGGTTTTACGTGGATTTTGGTGAAATTGGGGAAAATTGCCAAATTTACCCAATTCGATTAAATTAAAGCTCCTAATTGATGAAGAGTGGGTAAACAAAGATAGCCCAAGGCTCAGTTTGAAGTAATTCCGAGAAAAGAGCCGGTTGGAGGAAAAATGGAGAAACGAGGAAATTCTACATATTGGAAAAAGAAAAATTCAAAATGTGGGGGAATTTGATTGTAAAAATTGGGAATTTTTGGGCCAACTCAAATTCAATATATAACAAAGGCCTGGAAAAAGAAAATCTAGAAATCAGACTTGTTTTGAGTAAAATCGAAGCTTCGGAGGTAAAAGGGCAAATTTGGAAAAATTTGAGAAAAATAGAAAATGAGCTTGAAAATTTACCAAAACTTCCAGATCTCAATCTTATGTCATTGGAAGATATTGGCAAAGAAAAAATCGGATTTGGAGCTCATTTGCAAAATGGCAAATTTCGGGCCCACTAAGTTGAAATTCCAAAAGATAAATCCTGGAAAGATAGCAAATGAGCTCAGAAAATTACCAAAACTTCCATATCTCAATCTTAAATTATTTGGAAGAGATTGGAAAAGAAAAACCCGGATTCGAAGCTCGTTTGTAAATGGCAAGTTTTGGGCCCACTAAGCTGAAATTCTAGCGGATAAATCCTGAAAAAAGAGCAAATGAGTTCAAAAAATTATAAACACTTCCAGATCTCAATTATAAATTATTTGGAAGAGATTGGCAAAGAAAAATCCAAAATCGGAGCTCATTTGCAAAATGGCAAAAGTTCGGGTGCGTTAAGGGCAATTCTAGAAGATAAATCCGGGAAAATAGCAAATAGGCTCAAAAAATTATGAAAACTTCCAAAACTCATTTTTATATTATTTAGGAATTATTGAAAAAGGAAAATTTGGATTTTGAGTCTGTTTTCTATTTAATTAGGTTCAGGGGCAAAAGGGTAATTTTTACCGAAAAAACTGAAGAGGGCCTTTCTTGCAGTTAAAAAAATGAAAGTGGGCTGGAATATGAAGGGTCAGCTGGCCAAGCCCATAAGAAGAGTGCTTTTTGCTGAGCTCTTGCATCCAAAGGCCAAAAGTGGATAGTAAGGTACTTATTTTTTTTTTATCAAGCCTTTGTAATTGTGCCATATGTACCAATGCATGTAGAGGGAGGATATCAACATAATGGCTTCATATTTGTGAATAGTTGTATTAGTTAGGGGCTGATTACTTCATCAGGGTGGTAATTTCACATTGGAAGCATCTTGGATTAGGGGCCTTTGGATCAAATTTGCTAGGAAAAAAATGACAACGTCCTACACCCATTGAGGACCATTAGAGGGGGGTTTCATTTTTCATGGGGAGGGTTCTTGGCTGATCATAGAGAGGGCAACAGCTAAAGAGAGAGAAAAAGAAAGGGAAAAAAGAAGAGCTTTCTTACAACTCTTTGATTTGCAAAGCTAGAGCAAGGTAGCTAGCTATGTTCTTTCATGCTCTCCTCCATACTTTGTTAATATGATTTTGTTATTTTCATGGTTATTTATTTTCTTTCACGAAATAAAATTGTTTTTCAAAACAAGCTCTTAAAGCTCCTATCTTATGTTTTCTTGAAAAAAATCAAAGAAAAAAAAATGTTCTCCATTTTTACATGTTGGCCGAATGGTCCCTTATTGTGCATGTGTTGTGTTTGATTTATTTTCCATGCTGATTGTGATGTTCTAGCTTTTTTGATGTTCTAACTTTTAAAAATAATTAAGATATGGAACTTGTTTTCAACATTTTTCATTTACTTACTATTATTTTGCTGACTTTATCATTTTGTTTTTATGTCTACTTACTTTGTTTGCCATTTTTAATTTTCTACTTTCACCATGTTAGATTGTTCATGTTTTTTTTAATACCATACCATGTGTTTGTGATTTTTTCAAGCTATGTTCATGCATTTGCATTATGTTTGTTTGGTCTAACATGTTTCCTTTTAAGTCTTGCATATACCATGCCATGTGTATGTATTATTGCCATGCTAGAATTTCCTTGCATATTTTCATGACCATTCGGCTACTCCTTATTTTTTTCCTTGTGTGTGCATTTTCATCTTGTTTAGTTGACATGCTTGCATTTCAATGCCATGATATTGTGTATTATATTTACTATGCCATGTGTTTGTGTTATTGCCTAGCTAGAATTTCATATGTTGATTAGGTGACCATTCGGCTCCTACATTTGTGTATGTGCATTTTCATGTTGTTTGGACTATCATGCTTTCTTATGCTTTGCATCTCCATGTCATGTGATTGTGTATTGGTTATCCATGTTCATGCATTAGTATTGTGTTCATTTGGTCATTTTTGTTCATATTGCTTCCATGCATTTTCATATGACATATTAGATCTTAGGTCATTTTGTATTGCCATGCATTTCCATGTCCATTAGGTCTAGGTCATCTTGGTATGCCATACACATTTCCATGCTATTTAGGTCTTAGGTCATATTGGTATTGCCATGTATTTTAATGTCCACTAAGTCTAGGTCACATTTGCATTGCCATGCATTTTATGCATATTAGGTATTGGTTGCATTTATTGCCATGCACAAGTATGTTAGGCATTAGGTCATTTTTCTATGCCATGCATTTTCTATGTCATTTAGGCCTTAGATCATGCATTTCATGCATTTAACTTGCTGTTTGTTCATGCATTTCATATCATACCACTTGATTTTTGACTTAAGCCAATCAATGGATCAAAGCTAAGCTCACATGAGCATGCTTGTGGGAAATTAAGAAGTTCTCAAGTTGGAATTTCTACCTTTGTGATTTTTTTTTCTCCATTAGGTAATCCTTTTCCAAATTTTTAGAAATTTTATCTACTATTTGTAGGTTCTTAGAGGAGTCTCCAATATTATTTATTTATTTATTTTTGAATGATTTTATCAAAGGCTTAAAAATGTTTTTTGGCAAAACCGTTTTTCACCCAGTGTTCTGACTTTCGTGATTTTTCTGGTAGTCATCCTTTGTCTAAAAATTAATCCAATTTTTCCCATAGATTTCGACATGTTCTGAGTCTCCCATAAGTTTTTCAGATTTGTTTGGAATTTTAAAAATAGGTTGAATAATCACGTTTTAAAATTGGTTAGTAAAGTCAGATTTGAATTCTAGGGAAAAATAATTTTCTGTTTTGGCTAAGACATTAAGAGAGGGCTGATTAGGAACCTTATCTATTGTCCTAGGTTGATTTCTAAGCCACTTTAATCCTAAAAAAATATTTTATAAAGCTCGGGTCAAGGGTGGTCAAGTTCGAGTGTTCAAAGTTAGGAAAATATAGCCATTTTTGAAATGGGGCTCGCCCATGTGTCATTTTTCATCCAAGAATTTTCAAAATTGTGTTCAAACCAATCACAAAGTATATTTGATTTAGAAAAATCTGATTTGATGTATTTTCCTAAGGTAGTCGGATATCTTTTTAGATATACGGATTTCCTTATTTAAAGGAAAAAATACACTTCCATGCATTGCATTTTCCATGTTCATGCATATTATATGATATATGATTTTTTATATGAATATATATATGACTATGCTATTGTTTTGATTTATACTTCATGATGGTATATTGATTGTTATATGGTTGTGAATATTTCATGTTATTCTATGTTTTTTTGCAATGTCATTTAGAATATACCATGTCACTTAGGTTATATCATGTCATTTATAATATAACATGTCACTTAGGTTATATTATATCATCTAGATTGTGCTATGTCGTCTTTATTATATCACACATGTTCATATTCATCTTTTTAAAATGTTTTAACATAAGATGATTTTCAATAAAATAAAGATATTCCCGAGTTAAAATAATTCATGTGTTCTCTGCCGGGTTTGCTGGGGAGGATATCATCAATTATCATTAATAAAGGAATATCTTTCTTTCAAAAAACGAAAATGATTCATAAACTTTTCCAAATAAATAAAAATTTCTATATTTTGCCGCGTTTGTCGGGGAGTATAGGAAAATTTTGAATTAATAAACTCCAAATTATTTTCAATTAAAAATGGAATTATTTTTCTTTAAATTGGGAATTATTTTGAAATGCCAAATCTAAAACCGTCTTTTTTTTACGGAGACTTGAGATAACACACGATTAATAAGGTACCGTTTTATACGGGCATTGTGGGGGTGCTAATCCTTCCCCGCACGTAACCGAGTCCCGAACCCGCTTCTTTGATTTCTCTGGTTTAAAAACGAAGAATTGAAATTCGTTTTAAAAAAGTGTTTTAATTAATTTTAAAATGTTTTAAAAAATCGATTTTAATAGGTGACCGATCACACCTGGCCAAAAAAGATTGGTGGCAACTCCATGTCTTTTTTCGAGGTCGTTTCCAAACCCGAATTTTATTTCAAGAGGAACTAAGTCATCTTTTCCTCTATATCTCCAATGTCACACTTAACGAATAAAGTCTTGCGATGAGACCTTTTATTTTTTAGGTTGCAACAGCTTGGCGACTTCGCTCGGGATATTTAGAGAGTCAGGCCTAGAATTAGTTGTGTTATCAAAGTCTCGGTTTTGTGGGTTTTTATTCGGTATTTAATTGTAATTCCCACATTTTTTAATAAAATGTTTTTAAATATGTCCATATTCATGTTCATACATATTCGGTATGTAATTGTAATTCCCACATTTTTCTAAGGTAGTCGGATATCTTTTTAGGTGGTGAAAGGTTGGTTTTGTTCCTCCACACACATTGCCCTTGCATTTGCATAACATTAACTCTCTACCCGAGTTCCGTCCTTTTAAGTGGGAGTAAAGTAACTATGCCTTCGTGATTGACCCTTTGTATGGGCTATGAAACACTTTCGAGGTATAAAGTACCTAAACCCTTCGTGATTGAACCTCCGTATAGGCTTAGGAAAATATACTTTAACGAATTGGACCCGTTTTTATCAGGGTGCCCTACTAGCCTTCACCGGCGACAGTGAGAAGCAATTCATGGCCTTTAGATCAGATTCACCCTCATATAGTGAACCTAGGCGAAGCCATGCCGGATTTTCATTAGATGCCAAAATTAGGAACACATGGAGGGACATTTCTAACCTTTTGTTACCTATTTCACATTATGAATAAGCACTGTAGATCGGGCAACAATGAACGTACATCGCCCGTAATAAATGTGATAATCCGCCCCAATGGCATTGTGATGCCTAAATAAGTAGATACTGTTGGGGCACATGTTCATTAACTTTTTGCACTTTGCATTGATAATTTTACCCTTTTACTTGTTTTGTTTCTTTTTTCCACACATCATTTGTAATAATACTGAAACCTAGTGTTTTTAGGTTGTTTTGAAAATTCTTCTTTTTATACCTTACCTTTTTAGGTATTTCTTAAAAAAAAGAGAAAAAAAAATTTATATAAAAAATTTTCTTCTTTAGAAAAGAGAATAAAGAGTGATATTAGGATCTTCTTTTGCTTGATCTTTTCATTGGCATTTTTGCATAACATTCATATTATTTGAGAAGTTGTAAAAATAATTTTTTTTTTTCAAACATTTTGCATTTTGCACATTTCATGCATATGTGAATAGAGCATGTACATTCAAGGTTGTATTTTTTATCTCATTCTTTTCAATAAACGGATGGTAATAGTAATCTCATTTGATGATTTCATAAACATTCATTGGTTGAATAAGAATTGTAGACCGATAGTGTTGAATGAACATTTGGACATTGTACCATAGTAGGATCCACTACCCCGAAATTCTTTTGAAAAATAATATGTTTGGTTTTTTATGGAGAACATGTTTAAAATAAAATCATAGATTTAATTTGGAGGCAAATTTTGCATAATGAGATTTTTGAATAATCAAGATTTGGTCCCACCAATTTCGTGTAATCATTGGTTAATTTTTTTGTATATACCTTTGTGTTAATTCGTTTATTCTTTAGATGTATCATTTTGACATCATATTACAGTCCTAACATGCATGGTTATTCATTGTAGAATACATTTTGTGATATACATGGTCATTCTGTGTATATACCCTTGTGTTAATTTATGAATTCTTTACATGCATCATATGGACATTAGGTTACAGTCATAGCAGGCATGGTCATTCATTGTAGAATACATTACTGACATGCATGGTCATTGTAGACACCTAATTTTGTCCAGACCACTAAAACAGGTATGTTTTTTTGTAAAAAGGCTTTTTTCATCCTGCAGGTGGTACTCCGAGACTTAGTCTAAGAAGGCAAGCATAAAAAGTCAAACTTGAAAACGTCAACCCCGAAAAGTCAATAGTGAAAGGTCAACTACTAAAAAAGTCAACCCACTTTCAAAATCAAGATTTGAAGTTCAATTGAAAAATGGAGAAACAATTTTGATAATCCGAGGTCTACATCGAAAGATATGGAGTTCGAAAGTTGGGTTACAATGATTCAGTAGAAAGAAAACCCTAGTTCGAGAAATTTGGGGAAAAGTGCTTAAACGATCAAATTGGTTGAAATTGAAGGTCCCAAATTAAAGATAAGCACTAACTACGGGTAATGGAGAAGCTACTTGAAAGAAAAATTGAACGAAAAGTCAATTCGGAAGAAAATCGAGAATTAGGGTTTTTGGTGGATTTCGGTGAAATTTGGAAGAATTACAGAAATGGCCTGATTCGGTAAGACTGAAGCCCCTAATTGATGAGGAGTGATTAAACAAGGATGGCCCAAGGCTCAGTTTGAAGAAAATCTAAAACTCGGACTTGTTTTGAGCGAAACCGGGTTTCAAAGGCAAAAGGGCAAAATTGGAAAATTTGGGAAAAATAGCAAATGAACTCCAAAAATTCTGAAAAATTATAGATATCACTCTTAAATCATTTCAAAGAGATTGGATAAAGAAACTCTGGATTCGGAGTTCATTTGTAAAATAGCCAAATCCCCGGTCCCCTATGTAGAAATTCAAAAGGAAAAATCCCGGAGAAATACCAAATGAGCTCCAAAAATTCTGAACGTTTGCAGATCTCATTCTTAAATTTTTTCAAAGAGATTGGACAAGAAAAATCTTGATTCCGAGTTCGTTTGCAAAATGGCCAAATCTCGGGTCCACAATGTAGTAATTCAAGCAGATAAATCCCAAAAAAAATACCAAATGATTTCCAAAAATTATGAAAACTTCTAGATCATACTTTTAAATTATTTGGAAGAGATTGGTGAAGAAAAATCTAGATTTGGAGCTCGTTTAAAAAATGGTAAAGTTTGGGAGCACGAAAGGGCAATTTTGGAAGAAAAAATCCAATTAAATAGCAAATGGGCTCGAAATTTTTTGAAAATATCCAAAATTCAATTTTTTTCTTATTTTAGAAGTATTAAAAAAATAATTTTTGAATTTGGAGTCCGTTTTTTGTTTATTTATGTTCAGGGGCAAAAGGCCATTTCTTGTTTTTAAAAAATTGAATCATGGGCTGGAAAAGGAAGGGTCAGCCGGCCAAGGCCCAATGGTGGGCAGATATTTTTTGATTTTTTATCAAAAGGCCAACAATGAAGAGGAAGGTAGTTATTTTTGTGATCAAGCCTTTGAATTTACAACACATAGACCAATGGTTGGAGAGAGAATATATTTATGACATCTTTACGACATCATAATTCAAGGGCTGATGATTCTAATCTAAGGGTGAGAATCCTACATAGAAGGCATCTTGGATTGAAGGCCATAGGATCAAATTTGTTGAAAAAAATTCTAGAACCTCCTAGGTTTTTACAAGCGCTAGTCGGCCACACTACAAGGGAGAAGGGTCTCTTCTTCACTCATACACATTCTGAATTTTGCTGAATGCTCTCCATTTTTTAAAGACAAAAAGAAAAGTTTAGAAGATAAAAAGAAAGTTAGAAGAGAAAAAGCTTGCAATATAGCTTCTAGAGGTTGCTTTAAGCACCATAGATTTTCTATTCTTAATTTGCTGTTTTGATTGCTATTTTGGTGAGTTTATTTTGATTTTCCTTTTTAAAATAAGTGTTTTTAAGTTTCTCCTTTAATTTATTCTTTATACTTTCTTGGAAAAAGCTTTGAGAAATTTTTTCATAATTTAGAGGGGTGGCGGAATGGCCCTTGTTTTTTATATTGTTGTTGTTTGCATTTTTATTTCATGTTATTCATGATATTTAACAAGTTTTGATGCTTTAAATCTTCTTCAAATACATAAACATGAAGCTTGTTTTGATTTAGTTGCTTGCTTGTTTCCATTTTTTAGTCTATTATCTTGTTATCATGTTTATTTTACTTATCATGCATTTTTTATTTTCTGTTTTCAAAATGTTTAAGTTTGTTTATGTTTTACATTTTGTTAATCCATGTGTTTGTGAAAATGCCTATTGGTTTTCATGCCTTTACTTTATATTTGCATGATTTGAGTATTATTCTTTAGCTATGCATGTTATTGTGTTAAGTGCCTATGAAAATGTCATGTTCGCTTGACCATTCGGCTACCCCCCTCTTTTAAGCTTTGTATGTGCATTTTTTTTATGCTAGTTGATAGGTTTTCATTCCCTTGATATGTTGTTGTGTATTTATTTTGAATGTTATATGTTTGTGTATTTTCCATGCATCTTTTAGCTTTAGGTTGTGCTTGCATTATCATGCATTTCATGCATTTTAGACCTAGGTTGCATTAAATGCCATGCAAGTTCATGTTAGGTCTAGGCCATTTTATTGATGCCATGGATTTTTATGTCATTTAGGTTTTAAATCATGCATTCAATTTGCTGTATGATCATGCATTTCATGTCATGCCACATGATTCATGACTTAGACCAATCAATGGTTTAAAGTCATGCTCATTTTGAGCATACTTGTGGAAAATTAAAGAGTTGTCAAATTGATTATACTACCTTTGTGATTTTTTTTACTTAGCCAATTTTTTCCTAACTTTTCAAAAGTGTTATCTACTGTTTGTGAGTCTTTAGAAGGGTCTCTAACATTTTTACTTTGATTTTTAAATGATTTTACCAAAGGCAAAAAAATGTGTTTTGGCAGAACACTTTTTTCACCCAGTACTCGTACTTTCCCGATTTTTCTGGGTAGTCATCTTTAACCAAAAAACTAAGCCAATTGTTTCTTGTGTAGTTTTACATGTTCTAAGTCTCTAGTAACTTTTTTATATTTTTTTGAATTTTTAAAAATAGGTTAAAAAATCGTGTTCTAAAACTGGATTGTGGAGGCAGATTTGAATTTGAAGGAAAATCATTTTTCTGTTTTGGCTAAGTTATTTTAGAGGGGGCTCATTAGGAAGTTTAGCTCTTAGGGTAGTTTCCAAGCATTTTTAAACTCTAAAATGATTTTATAAACCTCGGGTTAAGGGTGGTCAAATACGAGATTTTAAACTTAGGAAATTAGAGCCATTTAAAAAGGGTTTAGCTAGGTTTTTATTTTTTAATCTAAGTTTTCCAAAAAAAAATTTCAAACAATCACAAAGTATTTTGATTTTTAGAAAATTTAATTTGATATATTTTCCTAAGGTAGCCGGATATCTTTTTAGATATACGGATTTCCTTAATTAAAGGAGAAGATACATTCTCATGCATTGCATTTTCCACATTCATGTATACTATATAATATGTGATTCTTGCTATGATAATTTCCATGGTTTTGTTATTATTTTTTATTTATATTTTTGATGTTATGTTGTTTATTATATGGTTTTGAATATTTCATGATATCCTATGCTTTTTATTTAGGTTTTTTTTTGTCACATTATTTAGCATAAACTATGTTCATGCATTATTATTTTTATTTTTATTTTCATGCATATTATATGATAGCATTATTTTATGTTTCATGTCATTTCATGTCATTTAGATTATATGCCATGTCATTTATATTTTCCATGTCATCTAAATTATTTTATTCCATTTAGAATATATCATGTTACCTAGGTCATTTCATTTCATATAGAATATATTATGTCACTTAGGATATTTCATTTCATATAGAATATATTATGTTACCTAGGTTATTTCATTTCATTTAGAATATATCATATGACTTAGGATATTTCGTTTCATTTACGATATGCTATGACATTTAAATTATATCATACCATTTAGGTTGCATTATACTATCTAGATTTTGCCATATCATTTTATTTATGTCACATATATTCATATTCATATTTTTTAAAATGTTTTGAAAAAGGTAATGATTTTCAATAAAATAAAGATATTCTCGAATTAAAATAATTCATAAGTTCTCTGCAGGATTTGCTGGGGAGAATATCATCAATTATAATTAATAACGGAATATCTTCTTTAAAACGAGAATGATTCGAAAAAAATTTCAAATAAATAAAAATTTCTATATTTTGCCACATTTGTTGGAAAATATAGCAAAAATTTTGAATTAATAAATTTCGGATTATTTTCAAATAAAAATGGAATTATTTTTCTTTAAATTGGGAATTAACTTGAAATACTAAATTTGAAACCGACTTTTTTACCGAGACTTGAGATAGCACACGATTAATAAGGTACCTTTTTGTACAGGCGTTGTGGGGGTGCTAATCCTTCCCCACATGTAATCGAGTCCCGAACCCGCTTCTTTGATTTCTCTAGTTTAAAACGCAGACTTGAATTAGTTTTAAAAATGTTTTAATTAATTTTAAAATGTTTTATAAAACCGATTTTAATAGGTGGCCGATCACACCTAGCTAAAAAAGATTGGTGGCAACTCCATGTCTTTTTCAAGGTCATTTTCAAAACCTTCATTTTTCAAGAGGAATTAAGTCGACTTTTCATCGGTTTTTTTTTAATGTCACGCTTAACGAATAATAAAATCGATGAGACTTGTTATGTTTTAGGTTGCGACAGCTTGGCGACTCCACTGGGGACATTAGAGAATCAGGCCTAGAATTAGTCGGGTGTTATCAAAGTCTCGATTTTGTTGGTTTTTATTCGGTATTTAATTTTAATTCCCGCATTTTTCAATAATAATGAGAATTTTGAAAATGATAAAATGTTTTTAAATATGTCCATATTCATGTGCATACATATTATTATTGTTCTCTGGTTATTTTGTTGTATATAGTTATTCTTTGCCTAATTGATGCTTTACATTGTTTGATCTTGTTGGGGCATTTAGAATAAAGGGTGTAGAGTAGGTGGTGAAAGGTTTGTTGTTCCTCTTCACACACTACACGTGCATTTACATATCATGAGCCCTATACCGTGGTTTCGTCCTTTTATGTGGGAGCAAAGTAACTAAGCCTTCATGATTAACAATCCACATGGGCTAGTGAAACACTTTTGGAGTACAAAATTACCTAAGCCTTCATGATTAACAATCCGCATGGGCTAGGGAAATAGACTCTAACGAATTGAACCAGCTTTTATCAGGTGCCTTACTAGCCTTCACCGGCGACAGTGAGGAACAATTCGGGCCTTTTAGAACAAATTCACCTTCATATAGTAAACCTAGGCGAAGCCATGCAGGATTTCAAATTAGATATCCCGAAGTTAAGAACACATGGAGGAATATTTCCAATCCTTTTACCTTTTATTCTACTTTTCGAATAAGTTTATTTTTGAAAATTGGACAATGATGAACGTACATCACAAGGCCCATAGTAAGTGTAGGTGTTTCATACCAGGGGTGTTATAATGCCGAAATTTTGTTGCCATCCTCAGGGATAATTATTGTTTTGAATTATATGTTTTTGTATTATTCGAATTTATTCCCGTTACTAATTCACTTTCTTTTTGTTTTTTTTTTTTTTTTGTTTTTTTTTTTGTCATCATTTTTGCACATGGAAGGTTATTGGTCTCGAGATAATATTCAACCAAAAGGACTTCCATGGAGGGTCAAAATGTCTCAGTTGTCGAGAAGCATTTAGAGGTTAGGAAACAGTCCGAGAAAGGTCAGCAGGATTATGGGGATTGTTTGAAAATGGGATATGTGTCAGTATTGCCAGCCGAGGTTGATCTTACTATCAGGAAAAGTGATCTCCTAGAATTGATGGATATATGGAATCAATAGAACATATCAGAAAAAGAAGCCTTCACTCAGACTTATGGGGACATAGCACTGTTAGTTTAGGTTAAGCTCAGTGGAGAGGTGATCTGGGCTGTGGTGCAATTCTGGAATCCCGCTTATCGGTGTTTTACTTTCAACCGAGAGGATATGACTCCAACCATAGAGGAATATTCGACCTTTCTACATATTGAGAATGTTATTCTCGATCGTATTTATTTGAAGGATACAAAGACGCCGAGTTTCAAAAAAAATGTGTCTAAAATTCAGGGAGTCGAAATAAATTGGGTCGGAAGCCATGTTGTCCGAAAAGGGGTAAGCTACTGTATATCATGGGATATTTTATGGATCTTAATCCACAGCCATTCAAGTAAGGAGACAGTTAGGAATATTTTTTCTTTGCCTATCTATGGTTTAGTTCTATCTATGGTTAAGTTATCTTCCCAAAGACATTAGGCTATGTGGATGTAGAGGTATTTGATGTTTTTGAGAGGCTTGAGCAGAGGATAAACCCAGCCCCGGCAATTATAGTAGAAACAATTCGATCTCTGAATTTTTGTAGATGGGAAGGAAAAGGGCATTTTATAGGTTGTATACAGCTTCTTTACATATGGATTCAGAGCTATTTTTGTAAATAGGAGAATTTCCCTCTTCACTCGTATTAGAAGTCTTTGTACCAATTGGTGAATTTCTTAAGAGGGATTGGCTTGAAAATAGGACTGAGGAACAATGGATCAACATATTCCGAATATTAGGGCTGAGATGATAATTTGGAGAGCTCCATGGATAGCTCCTATGCCGACATTGTACAAGTGCGGAGATAAAGCTTCTGTTCCATTATTGGGAGTATAGGGAGGAGTGAGCTATGCACCACTCCTGGTACTAAGACAATCGAAATCCCGTCAGTTTACTCCTACGACCCATGACCTTAATGATTTGGAATTTGCTTATGGAGAAGATGGGTACTCGAGAAAGGTACGTGAGATTGTAGTAGCATGGAAGAAAACTTATCGGGTGGAGGTAGCTAGATATGCCGACATCGTCACACCTGATTACCTGGTATGAAGGGAATTGAGGGTTAATGATAGGTTGTTGACATCAGATGGAAAAGAGGTCTAGTTCATGAGTCCATCGCCTAAGGAAGTGCCATCAGAGTTAGAAATTACAAAGGCAGAATTCGGAAAAGAAAAGGCCCAAATGAGCAAAGAGATTGCCTAGCTACAAGAAGAGCTTGAGGACATGGAAAATAAGGAATCAGCTCGAGAAAAAGAAAAGGAAAAGATCAAGAGAGAAAGGGACACTGCTAAGAGCGATCTTCAAGAATTAAACTTGGAGAACAAGAGACACTGCTTCAAGCTCATATTTGAGGGGACCGTCAAGACTTCCGGGAATGGGAGCTAGAGGTCAAAAACCTCAAGAAGGAGAAAATCTATTGGAAAGAGAGAGAAAAGCATGAGGAAGCCCGAGCCAATCAACTGGAGAAACAAGCTAAGGAAAGCTTACACGGGGATGCTTCTGCTGACATGTCAAAGGGCCGTGAACAAGTATGGGTCAGATTGAAGAGCAAGGCAATCAAAGGAGGACAGTAAAAAAGGTCCAATTTCGAGGGAGTTACTATATGACCGGTGTTTTTTAATAGCATTTTTGAATTAGGATAGACAGATTATCAGAATGTCTTAAGCAGTGATCTTTTATCTTTGATGTATTTAGTTCCAGGAAATTAATGAAAGACCGTTTGGTTGGAATTATCCCGGGGCCAATGTTTTTAAATGCATTCATTCATTTGTTCTTTCCTTTATATATTTTGTTTGTTCATTCATTTATTTATATTTATAATCATTCATTCATTTATTCTTTATAAATTATTCATACACTTAGTCATTTATTTATTTGCCCATTCATTTATTCTTTATAATTATTCATTCATATTCATACACTTAGTCATTTACTTATTTGTTCATTAACTAACATTTAGTCATTTATTCATTCATTCATTTTTATAAAATGAAATAAAAAAATGTGTTAATAATTTCTAATTCATGGTTTTTAAAACTAAAGGTACAATTGGTCGCACTCAGAAAGAATCAGATTTTTGGCACCCTTACAATACTCGATCTCAAGCCAGAGCTATGGAGAACGACCAGCTTGCTAGAACTGAAAGGATGGAAAGAACTCAAAGGGAACTGCAGGAATAGTTGGCTAAGTCTTAGGAGGAGTCACGGGAACAAATGGTCAAACTCATGGAGATGATGAATAACATGATGAGGCAGAAATAGCCAGGGGAAAATTAAGTTACAGGAATAGAGGCAGTAAACCAGGAAGGCCGACTAGAGGTGGTGCAGCAGAAAGGCCAGACATCCCTGTATGTGGGAAATGAACTTCCAACTGGGGCAGCATGCTATGTTTACATCCAACCAGCGGCTGAAGCATAGAATTTTGGTCCTAAAAAGGGTAATATTGGGGTTGATCCAATTGATATGGACGTTCCAGACTTTGAGGAATTGGCTGAAAAGGAAAGGGCAAAAATGATTGAGCTGAAGAGGGTTGAAATGGCAGAATCCCAGAAAAAATATCAGATGCTGGAGAAAGATTGAGGGCAGTCGAAGGGGCGGAGCTATTTGGCAGTCTGGATGCCAAAGAAATAAGTTTAGTACATGGTCTGGTAATTCCTCCAAAGTTCAAAGTACCAGAATTTGAGAAGTATAATAGAACTACCAACCCATCAGCACATCTGACCATATATTGCAGAAGAATGAAAGGGCACAATGATGATGATAAACTGCTTATCCATTGTTTCCAAGATATCCTGACAGGGTCTGCAAGCCGATGGTATAATCAATTGACTCGTACTAAGATT
Source organism: Fremontodendron californicum (assembly GCA_030761205.1). Classification (NCBI taxonomy): domain Eukaryota; kingdom Viridiplantae; phylum Streptophyta; class Magnoliopsida; order Malvales; family Malvaceae; genus Fremontodendron; species Fremontodendron californicum. The sequence continues at coordinate 7,169,970 of JAULJL010000026.1, forward strand.
CGTTCATAGACGGATTTAGCTAGGGCTTTCATGGAACATTATAAGCATGTATCTGATATGGTACCTGATAGGCTATCACTACAGAACATGGGAAAGAATACCACTGAAAGTTTCAAAGAATACTCGCAAAGGTGGAAGGATCTGGCTATACAAGTGCAACCCCCTTTAACTAGCAAAGAAACCACAGTACTTTTCATCAATACCTTGAAGGCACCGTATTATGATAAACTGGTGTGGGATACCACCAAGGACTTTGCGAATATGGTAATACCCGGGGAGATGATAGAGTCGGCCATTAAGAATGGGAAAATGGAAGGGGGTGAGTCTACTACCCTGAAGAGGGTTTTCCCTACAAAGAAGAAGGAAGTGACACATGCAGTTAGCTTCAATCAATACCCCTATGCACCTCCTACACCATACACACCTCCCAAGCCCTATACTCCTCCTATATCTTATGCATCTCCTACACCCTACACACCTTATCCGGGGTATGGTCCTTACTATCCCAATGTGAACCATCTTACCCAAAATCCATTTCCCTATACCAATATACCACAAGAGCCTTTCCAACTGGCATATCCCCACAGATAAATCTTCCCCGAAACACTATGCCAAACACTCAAGGTGCTGGACGCAATGATCAACGTTCACAAAGGAATGATTAGAAACCCCAATTTGATCTGATTCCTACCACCTATGGTGAGCTATATCCTGAACTATTGCAGAGACAACTTATTACACCTGTATACCTCAAACCTCTGACACCACCATATCCAAGATGGTACAATGCAAATGTTAGCTGCTCATATCACGTAGGGATCTAGGGATATTCGACTGAGGACTGTATTGCCTTTAAGAAGAAAGTCAAAAGTTTGATTAATACTGGGGTGGTGAAGTTCGGGAGAAGGAATGGGCCGAATGTAGCAGGAAATCCACTACCCGGTCATGCTAAGAATCGGGTAAATACAGTATTGACAGGGGAAGAAAGAAGGTTGAAAAGACATGTCAATAAAGTCAAGACCCCAATGATAAAAGTGTGGGTCGAAATGGTAAAAAGAGGGAATGGTGGAGGATGGTGACAGTTTAAAAATGGTTGCAAACAGGGTGGAGGACTGGTGCCCGTTCCATGGATGTAAAGGTCATATCATACAGGAATGCGAGGACTTTCTGGCTAAAGTCCAAAAGATGATGGATGAGGGGGAAGCCCAATTTTATGAAAAAAATAGAGGATGAAGTAGAGGTTATTAAGAATGCAGCTGGCTACTGAATAGGAAGACCTTTGATCATCTATTACGATGAACCAGAGAAGACTACTCCAATTATTGAGGAAATTACGCCTAAGCTAATCATAGACTTGCTTTCTTCCTTTTCATACAAGGGAAACAAAGTTGCACCATGGAAATATGACTGCAGCATGATTATACCAGGGTCTTCAAGTCAACAGGATATTACAGGTGTGGGGCAATTAACACGAAGTGGAAGATGTTATGCCCCTGAGGTTGTTGAACAGGGATCAACAAGAAAGGATGGAGGAATAGACAAAGGGAAGAAAGCAGTTGAACCAATCCATATTGAGATGGATTTGTCAAAAGAAGTAGAGAGGGGATCAGCCCCGGTAAACAGGATAAAAGAGCCGATGAATGAAAAAGAGGCATGTGAGTTTTTAAAGTTCATAAAGCATAGTGAGTATAGTGTGGTTGAGCAATTGCAGCGTCAGCCAGCAAGAATCTCCATCTTATCTTTGCTATTAAACTCGGAGCCACATAGAAATGCCCTGTTGAGGGTGTTGAATCAAGCATATGTGGCTAATAATATATCAGTAGAAAAATTAGACAGGCTAGTGAGAAACATTGCAGCAGACGATCATATATATTTCAGTTATGATGAAATACCACCCAATGGTATTGGGTCCATAAATGCTCTTCACATAACAACCACCTCCAAGGGGCATATACTACCAAGGGTGCTTCTGGATAATGGTTCTTCATTAACTGTAATGCCCCAGTCAACCCTGTCTAAGTTGCTAATTGATATTTCTTATATGCTGCCAAGTTGCACAGTAGTCGGAGCTTTCGATAGTATTAGGAGAGAGGTAATGGGAACTATTGAGGCTCCTCTGGAGATAGGCCCATGCACTTATACGGTGAACTTTCAGGTCATGGATATTAATTCGTCCTATAATTGCTTGTTGGGAAGGCCAATGGATACATTCAGCAGGGGCTGCACCCTCGTCTCTCCACCAAAAGCTAAAACTTGTGATGGAGGGCTGTTTGGTCACTGTATCAAGAGAATAAGACATACTAGCCTCTGCATCTACTAATCTCCTTATTTTAAACCCAATGAAAATGCCGTAGAATGTTCCTTTCGGTCTTTGGAATTCGTAAATACGGTTTTCATCGCTGAGGGACAAAAATTCCAAAACCAAGGTTGTCCACAAGGCAAGGAATAAGAACTACAATGGGAAAGGGCTGTAGGGCTGGAAAAGGTCTTGGAAAATATCTCCAAGTGATGGCCCGAGCAATGGATGTAGTGGGAAAGAAAAACTGGTTTAGCTTAGGGTATCTTCCAAAGGCCCATTAGAAGAGGAAACAAGTTGAAAGGAACCGAAAAAGAAGGATGACCCGTCACGCGGGTATGGATATTGAATGGGAACCCATGACTTTCCTACCAATCCTTCACAACTTTCGCTCTGCTGGTTTTCTATTCAGAGAAAAGAATTCAGAGGATGTACTCATAATGGTCAAGCAAGCTTTTGAAAAATTCTATATGAATAAAGGGGGCAGATTCAAGATATGGTGATTTGCATGACTGGGAAAGAAGGGATGGAAAGTGACAATGCGAACTGGATGGTGCGACCTTGTCCATTAGGATATAGACTGACCAATTGGAGTGCGACTGAGTTGCCCATAGTTTTTAAGTCTATTCCAAATTAATACATTAAAAAGCAATCTTAATTATCTTTACCTAGAGATACTAAGAGTTTTTTTTTTTCTGTAATGGGCTTTTTGTTTAAACATTTTCATTCAATAAATAATAAGCACAATGCATTTTATTCATATTGATGTGTCCATGTTCTTTCATTTTTTCTATTTATTTTGTTTTCATTATATATATTTTCCTATGTTGTTTCTTCCCCACCTATTTACAGGTGTACGAATACGGCATATAAGGACCTTCCTGTCAGTAATTCTAAAATTAATTTTGAAAGACCCATTTACACGGGTGATTTTGAGGCTAACGAAGATACTGAGGATTATGGTCTACCTCCTGATCTATTAAGGAAAATAGAACAAGAGGAGAAACAAGTACTTCTTCATAAGGAACTATTAGAAATGATAAATCTGGGAAATGGTGAGGAGATAAAGAAGGTCAAAATTGGGACTTCATTGTCATCATCAGTAAAGGGTAAATTGATAGCCTTGCTCCAAGAATATGTTGATGTATTTGCATGGTCTTACGAAGACATGCCAGGGTTGGATTCGGATATTGTGTTTCATAAGCTCCCTTTAAGGCCAGAGTGCAAACCAATTTAGCAAAAGTTAAGAAGAATGAGGCCAGACATGCTGTTAAAGATAAAAGAGGCGGTGAAGAAACAATTTGATGATGGATTTTTAAAGGTGGCAAAGTATCCAGAATGGGTCGCAAATATTGTTCCAGTACCAAAGAAGGATGGCAAGATGCGGATGTGCTATGATTATAGAGATTTGAACAAGGCCAGCCCTAAAGTTAATTCCCCTTTGCCCCATATCGATACTCTGGTGGATAATACGGTGAAGAGTTCTTTATTTTCTTTCATTGACGGATTCTCGGGATGTAATCAGATTGAGATGGCACCGGAAGATATGGAGAAAACCACATTTATCGCAATATGGGGAACCTTCTGCTACAAGGTAATGCCGTTTGGGTTGAAGAATGCTGGGGCAACATATCAGAGAGCCATGGTGACCTTGTTTCATGATATGATGCATAAGGGAATTGAGGCCTATGTTGATGATATGATTGCAAAGTCAGAAGGAGAAGAGGAGCATATTGCGAATCTTAAGAAACTCTTCGAACGAATAAGAAAGTTTCAACTCAAGCTAAATTCGATAAAATGCACTATCGGAGTCACCTCGAGAAAATTGCTGGGTTTTGTCGTCAGCAAAAGGGGAATTGAGATTGGCCAGGATAAAGTGAAGGCCATTCAGAATTTACCACCCCCACATACTCAAAAAGAAGTAAGAGGCTTTTTGGGGAGATTGAATTACATTGCCCGGTTTATTTCTCAGTTAATCGACAAATGTGATCCAATATTTAAGCTACTTCAAAAACATGATCCAGGAGAATGGGATGAAGGTTGTCAGATCGCCTTTGAAAAGGTTAAACATTATCTATCAAACCCAGCAGTATTAATGCCACCTGTTCCGGATAAACCAATGATGCTGTATTTATCAGTATTTGAGAGATCCATAGGTTGTATTTTGGGGCAGCTTGATGAGACTGGAAATAAAGAACAGACAGTTTACTACCTCAGCAAGAAGTTCATAGATTATGAGTTGAAATATTTGTCGGTAGAAAAGTTGTGTTGTGCCTTAGCTTGGACTGCTCGAAGACTCAGACAGTACATGTTGTACCACAATGTGGTTGATTGCCAAGCTAGATCCAATTAAGTACATGTTGGAAGTATCTTCTTTATCAGGGAGAACAACAAGATGGCAGGTTTTATTATCAGAGTACAATATCGTATATGTAAGTCCAAAAGCTATCAAGGGCAGTGCAGTGGCTAAATTCTTAGCAAGTCGAGCAGTGGAAGATTATGAGCTGTTGAACTTTGACTTCTCGGATGAAGATTTGATGTATGTATGATAACTCGTATAATTATATAGTTTTTAGTTATGTTTTATTAATGTTTTGTGTCAAATACGAGTTATTATTGTTTAGTCTAATTGTGTTTATGATCTTTTATATTTTTATGTATTTTGGTGTTTTTCACAAGTTTCTTTGAGTGATTTCAGATTACTAGAATTAAGGGCAAATCCAGTTCAGTTTCAGTTCCGACACCTTTTGCCATATCAGCTATATCTCGAGTTTCACTGAAGCAATAAGGCTGAAATTTGTAGCCATGCAAAGCTAAGAGGCATATCTATCTTTTTCATGTTTTACACTTCTTAAAACGGAGTCGTTTTCCCTAGCGAAATCGACCATCAAGTTGGCTGATGTGCAATGACGTCTGTGCTGACATGTTTTCGTATTATGCCCGTATCTTCTTATCCACATCAGCAAATGAGCTGATTCCAACGGCTATGGTTCCGTAACTGATAGGGGAACCTTTTTCTAGAAGACCATGTGATCAGATCAGGCCTCCAATATTGAATAAATCGACCATCAAGGTGGCTGATGTGTAATGACATCTGTGCTGACATGTTTTCGTATTTTGCCCATATCTGCTTAACCACATCAGCAAATGAGCTGATTCCAACGGCTATGGTTCCGTAACTGATAGGGGAACCTTTTTCTAGAAGACCATGTGATCAGATCAGGCCTCCAATATTGACGAAATCGACCATCAAGTTGGCTGATCAAAATCGTCATATACCTACCTTTGAAATTTGTAAAGCTTGTCTCTTGTCATTTAGCCCTCCAAAATGTGTATAAATAGAGGGCCTTGGATGATTGTAAGGGATCATATTGTACATAGGTAGGATATTAGCCATTTTAATAAAATTCTCTAAGTTTTCTTCTTCTTCTTTCTTTTCTCTAGTTTTCTTTCTTTTCTCTAGTTTTCTTTTTCTTTAGAGAGAGCAAGAGGTTGGATAATTAATATTCTTCCTCTTCTTCTTTCTTTCTTTTATTTTCTTCTTAGATTTTCTTTAATTTTATGTTTATGTTTATAATGCCTATGCTAGGCTAAACTTCTATTTGGTTAAGGGTGATTTCAAAGCCCTAGACATGTTTTATAATTGATTTTCAGATTCTATCTATCATTAATTTTCTATCAAAGTTGCTTATGTTCTTCTACAAGAATTGTTCATGATGTTGTCTTGATTTGTTTAGGTGTACAACTAGATAGATCTTGATAATTATCTATTGCTAGTTTAGGAGTCTTGATCCGTGTAATTGTCTTGATTTCCTATTCATATGTGGCAATTTGTGATTAATGATTATGATCAAGTTTTCAATAATTGCAAAGTGGAACATAACCTAAGTTGAACAATCCGAGCTTATGTGTTTGTTGCTTAGATCAACCTATCTTTCTCATCATAAAGCTGCCATTAAATTGAATTTAGAGAGCTTATTCTAGGTTGTTTAATGGTTAGAGATTAAATAGAGAGCTTGTTCTATTTAACGACAAACTAAGGAAAGATTGGGGTAACAGAGCTTGTTGTTATCTACGGTTGTTAACTTTGATAGTTGGTTGATATTGATAGATCTGAAATTGATTCTTAATGATGTCTTGTGGTGGAGAATGAAACCTTAACCATATTTTTCATTTTTGATTCTTCTTACTTGTTTTCTTACTTTTCTAGTTTGCTTATTTTTAAAAGTATATTTATTTTTATTAGCTGGTTATACCGCCTAATTTGTATATTAATTTTGTTTTATTTTTATTGGCTGGTTATACCGCCTAATTTAGTATACATATTTTTATTGGCTGGTTATACCGCCTAATTTAGTATATATATTTTTATTGGCTGGTTATACCGCCTTGCATCTTATTCTTATTATTTACTTTAGTTTAAATATAGCTTCAAAAACCCCTTTTCTTTTATTGTTCTTGAATTTAAGTTTTAAACTATCAACTTATAAACTAAAACCCAATCCCTGAGGACTCGACCCTTGCTAACTACTATACTTACAATTGATCTTTTTAGTGCAAGGTTAAATAAGATACACTCTTTTGGGTGCATCAAATTTTTGGCGCCGTTGCCGGGGATTGTTTTCTTTAGTTTATTAGTTTATTGGTTTATTCTTATTTTCAGTTCTAATGAGTTTTATTTTCTTGTACATACGGGTTTTTCTTATCAAATTTTGAAAAGAAAAAAAAAATAAAAAAAAAATAAAAAATGATGGAATTGAGTAATCTAACACTTGAAGAGTTGGTGGCATACATGAACATGGAGAATCAACAAGCCAATCTCACCTCCCAAGTTCAACAATTGGCCATGGGAGGATGTCAAGGCCATCAAGGGTTCCAAGACCAACTGCATGATCATTACTCAAACACTTACCATGAGGGATGGTGGGATCATACTAATTATGGCTACTCGAAAAATTACCAAGAAGTAGATCCTTATGCCAATTACACTCATCCATCTAGCTTCAATCAATCATGGTCCCAAGAACCAGATCTTTTTCAACCACCACATATGACTCAAAACTCAGGTACTTCTTTAGAAGATCTTGTCTATTCTCTTGTTACTGATACATTGCAATTTCAACAGGAAACAAGGGCAAGCATCCAGAGTTTGGAAAAGCAAATGATCCAATTGACTAGTAGTATGGTGGGATGGGTAGCACAAAGATCTGAAGAACTCCCTGCCCAAACAATGATTAACCCAAAGGAGAATACTACTATTGTGACCTTGAGGAATGAGGAACAAGATGAGGATGAGACAAAATTAGAGATGAATTCTATTCTTGAGGATAATGAAGCCAATGATCCAAATAAGAGTATTTCAGCACCTGAGGTAACGTTTGAGATTCCAATTTTTACTAATGTTTCTTCTCCACCTTTTCCTAGTAGATTCGCAAAGTTCAAGGAGGATGAACATGAACAAGACACGCTGGAAACCTTAAACAGTTTGTTTGTGGATGTCATTCAACAAGTACCAAAAGATGCATCATTCCTCGATGAGATATGCACCACCAAGGATGATGGAATAATACTTGTAATGGAGAATGCATCCACTGTTGTGCAAAGAAAGCTTCCTCTCAAACGCATAAATTTGGGAAATTTCATGTATGAGCCTGACAAGCCTAAAATGCCAAGAAGGGGAATTGGCTAGGCTGAAAACAATCAATCAAGTGCTAATTGGGGGAGGCAGCCTAATTAGTGAAAGCATTGCCAAACTGCCATCCTCAGATTTGCTCTCTTTTTCTTTATCTTTTTCTTATGTTTCTTTGCTAATTGTGTTTAGTGTTTCTAAGTTCATTTAGGCTGCATAAGTTTATTTTGTTTATTAGTTCTTTTCACTTACACATGATTCTTTCATTTGGGATTAATAGCATTACATTAATGACAATGTAAGAATTATGTGTGGAGGGAAGAACTTAGGATTTTATTTAGAGTGTTTTGTTTTTGAGGTATTTTATGTTGTTTTTCTTTCTGATCCTTGTTTTGAAAATAACTAGATGTAAATATAATTTTTTTTTTTTAACCCCGGTTAAATGGCGGATAACGGTACTCCGTGATTATTTAAATCGGTTCCATCAGCTACCCACAAAACTGATATTGTATATAAATTTCTCTTCCAATTTCTCTTTCAATTTTTTTTTCATTCTTTTTTTCAGGATGGATGATATTCTCACAAGATTGCAGAAACGATTTCCTCCTTTTCCTCGAAATATTTTACTGAAGCTTTACCAAGTTCGACTTGAAAGATTAAGAATGCTTATGCACAAAGGGATTCCTGACGACATACGTTGGATAATTGAAGCCAAGGTACGTGAAGATGAATATCTTCCTGTTTTGCATTTACCAGGTACAGGTAGAAGCACTTTTGCAAAGAAGCGACGAGCAAAGCGCATGAGTTCAAATTGCCACAAATGTGCACGATGGACGTGTAACGGTAAATGTCGTTCTATTGGGATTCCGTCCTCTAATCGAGATGATAAAATTGAATTCATTAAGGATGGACTGAGTAAGGAGAATTTGGGTAATATCCAACTTTCTCTTGAGACGCATCCTAGTGGAGACGTACAAAGAGAAATTCTTGATTTATGGCCGCAATTCCAAAGGGAATGGCAACATCTTGGGAATCTGATGTTAAAAGACCCTATTTGCCAGCTTGTAAGAAAACTGGATGGGAAGCATATCCTCGACTCATAGAAGGCGTTTAAGCCGTTTCTGGACGTAAAACCAGAGGAAGATGTGAGCCACAATCACAACTACAATAAATGACTTCTCAGCTTTTGGTTTGATTTGCAATAACTTTATTTCGGTTTAATTTACGTGTTATTCGATTTGTGTAATTATTCTCATTTTTCTTATTTGTCTTTTACGATTGATTTTTCTTCTTTTTTTTTATTTTCTTCCTGAAATCACGCAAAAATCTTTTGTTAGGTTAACATTTTCTTCTGACAGGTCAAATACACTTTCGGCGACATTATTACTCTTGACTTTTACGGTTGATTTTTCTTCTCTTTTTGATTTTCTTCCTGAAATCACGCAAAAATCTTTTGTTAGGTTAACATTTTCTTCTGACAGGTCAGATACACTTTCGGCGACATTATTACTCTTGTCTGATTCACTACTCAGTCCTCTATATATTACACCATGTACTCATTCTCTTTCAAGCACTCGAAAAAAAAGAAAAAAAAAGAAAAAAAAAATGGAAAGTACTTCGTCCCAACGCATTAAAAAAATTTGTGTTTTTGGAGGTGCTTATCCAGGGAAAAATAACATATTCGCTGATGAAGCCATAAGAGTTGGAGTAATACTTGCCCAACAAAAGATCCAGTTGATTTATGGAGGCGGTAGTACGGGTTTAATGGGAGCAGTCGCTACAGCAGCACACGCCGGAGGAAGTCCAGTTCTAGGAATCGTGCCAAAACTATTCACAAGTTTTTGTGGACCTACCGTGGGTAAGGAAATACAAGTCTGGAGTATCCCTGAACGGATGACAATCATGTACCATTCTGCCGATGCATTCATTGCTTTACCAGGAGGTCTGGGTACATTGGAAGAAATAGCTTGCGTGGCTTCTTGGTCATCTTTGGTCACAAATAAGAAACCCATTGGTTTGCTTAATATTAATGGTTATTTTAGTAATTTGCTTTCATATTTAGATAATGCTGTGGATAATGGATTCATGTTTTCAGAGGCAAGGAGAACCATAATTTCTGCTACAACCATTGAAGATTTACTCAAAAAGCTCCAAGCTTATGAGTATTTATCTGCTAACGTTGTTTCGCAAACGCTCGGAAAAAGAAAAAGAGATATGGACGAGCAAGGAGTGGATTGCACTTTGTCTTTGTGACATTATCTAACATTTTGTTTGTTGTGTCTCAGTTATAATAAGTGGTTAGCAACCTTTACAGGTAATATCTCCTAAATTTTACCTTCTTAAAAAAAAAAAAAAAGTTTGTTGTGTTTTAAGCAATTTAGAAGTATTCATTCTGAACAAGGTCTGAGTAAGGGAGACTTGAGACATACCTTGTCAGTTTGATTTCTTCTTTTCAAAAAAAAAAAAAAAGAGTTTGTTGTGTTTTAAGCAATTTAGAAGTATTCATTCTGAACAAGGTCTGAGTAAGGGAGACTTGGGACATACCTTGTCAGTTTGATTTTAATCTTTTTACGTTTACTTGTTAATTTTTGTTTAGTATTTTAGGATTATTTAGGTTGCATGAGTTTGTTTTGTTTTGAGTCTAGTTATTCCTATTCTTATGTTATTAGTTCTTTTCTCTTACACATGATTCTTTCATTTGGGTTAATAGACTTACATTGAGGACAATGTAAGAATTAAGTGTGGGGGGAATGATTTAGGATTTCTTTTATTTTTGTCTACTATTTTTTTTATGAGTCTTTATTATTATTATTATTATTATTTTTTAGTGTGTTTTAGTTCCTTTTTAATACAATGATGAGATATGAATTGCATAAGTCTAAAACATATTTATTAGTGAGAAGATTTTCATGAGAATTGAGCTTGATGTCAACCTTTTTATGAGCCAATGTTAATATGATATGTTGATTGAGAAAGAAGCATGTTTAGACTTAATCTGACTTGTATAATCATTCTTGTGAGTTTTTGAGCCTAAAATGATTGATGCATTATACAAATCAATCTAATTTCTTTCTTGAGTGCTCTTATGATTACATGATTCTCTAGAACTTGCTTTAAACCGTTTGAGACTATATTGATACATGTGACAACATGAATATGATAGAGGCATTAGGATTATAACCAGAGCCAAACAACCATCCATTATTAATGTTCCAAGAGAACACACCCTTAGTGAACCAATTTGAGCCTACATTGAATAAGCTATCTCTTTGGTAACCATAACTTGTCCCTAACCTAAATATACTTATATCTTTACCTTTGTTCCAAAGATGAATTAGCATGTTTTGAGACAAGTTACAAAGACAAAGAAGATTTATTGAAAATTTGGGTTAGAAACAAGAAATAAGTGTGGGGGTAAAAGAAAGAAAAAAAGTCAAGAGAAAAAGAAAGGGATCATTGTCAAATACATTCCCATATTAAAAAAAAAAAAAAAAAAAAAGATCTTCTCTTGAACTTCTAGTTAAAGTAAAGAAAAAGATGTTACAAAGTTGGTTAGAATGATGCAAAGGCTCAACATGAATATTTAGCCTATGTTATTATGTGCTTTATAAGAGTTTTGAGAAGTTTTATTTGTATGATCTTTTTATGTCTCTAAACTTTATGAACTCTTTGGAACCTTTGTGATATCTTTATCCTTTTGTTCTTCAACCACATTACAAACCCCTTGGCCCCATTACAACCTTGATTAAAGACCTCTTGATTCATGAAGTTGTATGATCTAAATAGTGGAGAATAGGTGGACAAGCAAGAATATGGTAGAACTGTTTTCATGAGATTGATTGAGTGTAAACACTTCACCACTACTTTAAAGAGTGAAAATCATGAGGGTATCCCATGTGAGAAGTTGAGATTAAATTTGAACATGCAATATTTTGATTGAGATAAGTTATGCTAATATTGGCTTAACTCAAACAATTTACATTCAAGCATGATTTTTTGTGAAATTCTTTAAGCTATTGATTAGTTTATAAGACTTGTTCAAATATTGTCTCTAATTTGTATTGAAAGGATTAGGAGTAAATATTTTTAGTATATGTAGTTTATTTATATTTTAGTTTTTCAATGTTTGTGGGTATCGTTCTAGTAAACCCTCACGAGACTAAACTCGTCCACTAGGGACACCTAGGGGTTTAAAGGCTTGTGTCACATGCTAAGTGCCACCGTGATTTCCTACGAAAATGGATTAGATTAGATTTTCTTATTTTATTTTTATTGAGTCGTTGCTAGGGACTAGCAACAATCTAAGTGTGGGGGTGTGATAACTCGTATAATTATATAGTTTTTAGTTATGTTTTATTAATGTTTTGTGTCAAATACGAGTTATTATTGTTTAGTCTAATTGTGTTTATGATCTTTTATATTTTTATGTATTTTGGTGTTTTTCACAAGTTTCTTTGAGTGATTTCAGATTACTAGAATTAAGGGCAAATCCAGTTCAGTTTCAGTTCCGACACCTTTTGCCATATCAGCTATATCTCGAGTTTCACTGAAGCAATAAGGCTGAAATTTGTAGCCATGCAAAGCTAAGAGGCATATCTATCTTTTTCATGTTTTACACTTCTTAAAACGGAGTCGTTTTCCCTAGCGAAATCGACCATCAAGTTGGCTGATGTGCAATGACGTCTGTGCTGACATGTTTTCGTATTATGCCCGTATCTTCTTATCCACATCAGCAAATGAGCTGATTCCAACGGCTATGGTTCCGTAACTGATAGGGGAACCTTTGTCTAGAAGACTATGTGATCAGATCAGGCCTCCAATATTGAATAAATCGACCATCAAGGTGGCTGATGTGTAATGACATCTGTGCTGACATGTTTTCGTATTTTGCCCATATCTGCTTAACCACATCAGCAAATGAGCTGATTCCAACGGCTATGGTTCCGTAACTGATAGGGGAACCTTTTTCTAGAAGACCATGTGATCAGATCAGGCCTCCAATATTGACGAAATCGACCATCAAGTTGGCTGATCAAAATCGTCATATACCTACCTTTGAAATTTGTAAAGCTTGTCTCTTGTCATTTAGCCCTCCAAAATGTGTATAAATAGAGGGCCTTGGATGATTGTAAGGGATCATATTGTACATAGGTAGGATATTAGCCATTTTAATAAAATTCTCTAAGTTTTCTTCTTCTTCTTTCTTTTCTCTAGTTTTCTTTCTTTTCTCTAGTTTTCTTTTTCTTTAGAGAGAGCAAGAGGTTGGATAATTAATATTCTTCCTCTTCTTCTTTCTTTCTTTTATTTTCTTCTTAGATTTTCTTTAATTTTATGTTTATGTTTATAATGCCTATGCTAGGCTAAACTTCTATTTGGTTAAGGGTGATTTCAAAGCCCTAGACATGTTTTATAATTGATTTTCAGATTCTATCTATCATTAATTTTCTATCAAAGTTGCTTATGTTCTTCTACAAGAATTGTTCATGATGTTGTCTTGATTTGTTTAGGTGTACAACTAGATAGATCTTGATAATTATCTATTGCTAGTTTAGGAGTCTTGATCCGTGTAATTGTCTTGATTTCCTATTCATAGGTGGCAATTTGTGATTAATGATTATGATCAAGTTTTCAATAATTGCAAAGTGGAACATAACCTAAGTTGAACAATCCGAGCTTATGTGTTTGTTGCTTAGATCAACCTATCTTTCTCATCATAAAGCTGCCATTAAATTGAATTTAGAGAGCTTATTCTAGGTTGTTTAATGGTTAGAGATTAAATAGAGAGCTTGTTCTATTTAACGACAAACTAAGGAAAGATTGGGGTAACAGAGCTTGTTGTTATCTACGGTTGTTAACTTTGATAGTTGGTTGATATTGATAGATCTGAAATTGATTCTTAATGATGTCTAGTGGTGGAGAATGAAACCTTAACCATATTTTTCATTTTTGATTCTTCTTACTTGTTTTCTTACTTTTCTAGTTTGCTTATTTTTAAAAGTATATTTATTTTTATTGGCTGGTTATACCGCCTAATTTGTATATTAATTTTGTTTTATTTTTATTGGCTGGTTATACCGCCTAATTTAGTATATATATTTTTATTGGCTGGTTATACCGCCTAATTTAGTATATATATTTTTATTGGCTGGTTATACCGCCTTGCATCTTATTCTTATTATTTACTTTAGTTTAAATCTAGCTTCAAAAACCCCTTTTCTTTTATTGTTCTTGAATTTAAGTTTTAAACTATCAACTTATAAACTAAAACCCAATCCCTGAGGACTCGACCCTTGCTAACTACTATACTTACAATTGATCTTTTTAGTGCAAGGTTAAATAAGATACACTCTTTTGGGTGCATCAATGTATCCCAAGCAAATGAGATTCCTCTGAAGAAGAAAGTATGGAAAATGTACTTTGATGGCTCATCTAATGCCATGGGGCATGGAATCGGTGCAGTGCTCATATCCCCAAAAGAAGATTATTATCCTTTCACTGCCATATTGGATTTTGATTGTACAAATAATATTGTCGAGTATGAAGCATGTACTATGGGCCTTCGTGCTGCAGTAGACAAAAAAAATCAAAGTATTGGAAGTTCTCGGAGACTCAGCCATAGTGATATACCAGCTATGGGGAGAATGGGAAACCTGAGATACAAAGTTAATCTGATACCGATAACTCATACTGAGTTAATTGGAGAATTTTGAAGAAGTGAATTTCAATTACTTCCTTCGAGAAGAAAACCGAATGGCAGATGCTCTGGCTACATTGTCATCAATGTTTAAAGTGAATGAAGAGGCTGAAGTTGTGCCAATAAAGATGAGTATATATGAGTCTCCTGCCCACTGTCTGAGTATTGAAGAAGAAGCAGATGGCCTCCTTTGGTATAACGACATCTTGCAGTACATCAAGAGTCAACAGTATTTAGAAAAAGCAACATAAAATGACAAAAGGACTCTGAGAAGGCTAGCAATGGATTTTGTTCTAGACAATGAGATTCTCTACAAGAAATGAACAGACCAAGTCTTATTGAGATGTGTCAGATCTGCCGAAGCTTGGAGAATCATAGAATAGGTCCATGAAAGGATATGAGGCACTCATGCTAATGGTCACATGCTTGCTAAGCAGATTATGAGGGTAGGGTATTATTGGCTGAAAATGGAAGGAGATTGTATCAGTTATTCCCGGAAGTGACATAAATGCCAGATATATGCAGATAAGATGTCACACCCCAAATTCAGGGCATGTGACCGACCAGAGACAAGGTATGCCCCTGCCTCCGAAGCCTAAATATACCCACGAAACCAAATCAAACAAAATTTTGGCATAATCTCGCCCTACATGGGGGTTTGCCGCTCAGTCATCAACATTTGCAATGTAATAATCATCAACACATGACATCTCGGTTTGGACACCTCCGATAGGGAGTAACCAAGATGCCCTGCAGCAGACTCAACCTTTATAACATCTTATATACACACATACAGTCATATTATATCTAATGACATAAGCATCACCAGATCATACTAGGCCTCCGTGGCCGTTATACATCATACATCACTTAGATACACCAGTTTACAAAATATAAAGTACATATACATCATACACAAAATGCGTAGGACCCATGATACCCTAGTGACTGCAAAATGTATCCCACCATCGCCACTGCTTACCACGTCCTGGGTCAATCTGCTTAGCACAATTATACGAGCGGCTAGCTATCCAAAACCTGGGAAAAGCTGGGTCTATTAAGATCTGAAAAAGAATGAAAATAAATGGAGTGAGTCGAAAGACTCCATGAGCATAAGGTTACTAGGAAGAGTACTTGGAAGTTTTGTGTTTCATTTCTTAACTATTAAAGCATAAACATGACATATCAAGTCTGACTAATTAACTGAAAAGTAATATTTAAAAATTATTCTGGGACTTATAAAAATTACTTGTCCCTTATGAAATCTTCTATGCTGAGTGTTGAATATAAATAGGCCATTGGCCAACCCAAATCGATAGCCAAAAATATTTTACAATCGATTTTACGTGTATACCTCTATAATTATCATTTAGAAATTTTTCATGACTATAACATCAAAACATCCTGGACTTATACCAGTCCGTAATATTTGTCATTCCGGACTATCTTGTCCATATTATCCCGGATTCATCTTGTCCGTACCATTCCGGACACATGCTGTCCGTAAAACAATAGCATCCCGGACATCACCCTGTCCGTAAAAGAATAGCATCTTGGACATCACCCTGTCCGTAAAACAATAGCATCCCGGACATCACCCTGTCCGTACAAGAATAGCATCTCGGACATCAGTCTGTCCGTAAAACAATAGCATCCCGGACATCATCCTGTCCGTAAAACAATAGCATCCCGGACATCACCCTGCCCGTGCAAGAATAGCATCCCGGACATCATCCTGTCCGTACAACAATAGAATCTCGGACGTTACCCTGTCCGTACAATAATAGCATGATATATTAAATTTGTTTATCTTATTAAATGATTTATATAATATGCTAGGTGACAGCTTCAACACTAGCATATTTCTACTTATGTTTACAAGCATTACAGTTTCACTTAGACATTTTATCAAACAATTTGTGTGCATAACATTTAATCTGCAATGTCTAACTATCCTTAAATACTCAACCATCCTATACAATATTATTCATCAACCAATTTCATAAATTAGCAACCATAATGCCTCAAACACAATACAATACTATTTTTTCATTAACCCAACAAGTACAACCATAATCTTCCTTGTCTAACATCTTAATTAAGAATATCTGAGCATTTCAAATAGCTCACAAACATTATCATTCAACTCTACAATACTTACCTCATGTAACCATATTAACACCACACTTACGCCATTAATCCGCGTAAGGTTTAAAACTTACCGTTTCCTTGATTCGAGCAATCTTTCGTGTTTCAGTATCGGTATCAATCAACAATGCATATAAAACAACAACTACGTCCTAAATTAACCTAAATACTCACAGTGTTATTTCGAGTATTAAAGCGACACTTTCGTGACTTTGTCGCGATCCCAGGTGAACTCCACGATACGGGTACCTACGACATCGTCAGGATATTCTATAAATATTTTACAACAAAGGGACACTCAAATTCCCATTATTTATAATAGTTAGCTGATATCCAAAAATTTTTAGCTTACAAAAATTTTTTAGAAATAAATTTTTACACTTAGCTCGGATTAAAATTTGGAGCAACAATCAACTAGAAAGTTGCTCACACGATGACAGCAAAGCTAACGGTGGCCTCGAACAACCATGGAAGGTGGCGGCACCACCTCATGGGCAAGCTAGGGTTTTGGCCAAACTCGTTTTAGCCTCTAAATTTTGATTCAAAGCTATTCGATACTAATTTATGGTTTAAGGAGGCAGAGGAACACCTCCCGTGGCGAAAAAAATGGTGGCAACGTGGTGGTTCACCACCACCAATTTTTAGCCCACATGGTTTCTCATAGATAAAGGCAAAATCTTTAAAATATAAGATCAAAATCAAGCTTAGAACATTAAGTTACCTTTGGGTTTGTGAAATCTTTGAAAATTTTGGTGATCTGCCTAGTAAACGGATGAGAGAGAAAGCTTGGAAGCAAGCTTCCATGGCTTCCCCTCTTTTTTTCTCATTTTTCTGGTTCCTTACGTGAATTTGGGGGAGGAGAAGTCTGATTTTCACACTTAACAAGTGGGGCATGGTCAAATGACCATTTTGCCTTTTTTTTGTCTTTTAGTACCTTAGCAGGCCAACATGAAATTTTAACGTTCGAAAGCCCGTTTTTCACTTTTCTTGACACGGATATGTTCCAAATATGATAATATACTGATCTGCATGTTCGGATAATTTTTTTGATATCCCGAAACCCAAATCCGGGCCTCGGAGCGCCAATGGGTCAATATTTTGACTTTTTTGATTTTAGCTTCGATTTTTGTTCTGATTTCACCAGTAGCTTGCTAACATCATTTTATGTCTATATTAATCTATTGATCCATTTAAAACCTTTTTCGGACCTTCACGCGGTCAGTTTTCGGTTTTTATTCCTTTAGGTTACTTAAGGACTAATCCGGTTTCAACTCCGTTTTTTATTTTTCTTGCCATATTCATAATCCTCATATGTTATAACATATGTCCATGTGTTCGGATCAGTTTAAAAAATCCCGAACCATGTTTTACGGCAATTTATGCTAGCGTCACTAAATGACGAATTAGACGATTTTAGCTATCGGATTTGATTTTAATGTCCAATTTTTTATCTAAACATCATTTTATGATCCTATATGATCACTTAGTCCATTGGTACCATTTACGGACTAAAAACAAAATTTTGGGTAAAATTACCAAAATACCCCTGTTCACATTTTACCGATTTTTTTCTACCGATTCATGTTCTAACACTCCCAAATAATGTTATATCACATATCAACACTATGTGAAGTTAACGTTTCACATTTTACGGACTTTCTCCTATTCCGACTTTTAGTCAATTTGGGGTTAAATCACTTAATCACTCGATTAAACCCCCAACTCTACAATTTATCATACAACATGTGTACCACATGGTAGCCCATCCTTTCTGTAGGCATTTCAAAGTTTAACCTCGAGCCATCAGCAAGTTATAATTTTCTCGAATTGATCTCGTACTTACGAGGGTTTTACAATTCTTCCCCCCTTAATAAAATTCGTCCTCGAATTTTACATAAAGTCCACTTATATAAAAGTACAGGTACTATCTTTGGCTGTATCACATGAAAATCGTCTGACATCAATCTCCACATCATAAGTACATTAAACACAGAGTTTACACCACTAATCTCAGGTGATAGGTCTCACTGAATATCTGAAATGGTCCGATATACCTTGGACTCAGCATGGCCCATCCGCCATAGCTCATAACACTCTTGAAAGGTGAAACTTTCAAGAATACTTTGTCACATGCTATTGGCATACGACTTCTGCCTACTCTAGCAGTTACTAACATATCTTTGATTAACTACACCTTTTTCTAGGTGTACCGTACCATATCTGAACTGAACAACTGATATTCCCTTGTCTTAAATTAACTGAAAGGATATCGGCACATCCGGCCATACAATGTCTCGGACCTAGTTTTGCAATGATCAACAATAAACAAACTCAGATCGCAATCCCAATTAGTCAATAAGATAAGGCCAAAACTAGATCAAAATACCAGAAAAGGTATCATCTGCATACTGTACTGAAAACTGTTAATATATACAAACTCAATCAATGATAGGTATCGATCCCGATTCTCCTCGGAATCTAGTATATTAACACATAACATGTCCTCAAGGACTGTTCATCTGTCTGTAAATGAAATACGGTACTAAATCGCAATTGTATTTCAGAAGCTACCTAGAATAATCTCCAGAATTTAACTGTGAACTTGATGTCTCAATCAAGTACAATAAACACGAAAACTTCACAAAGACCCAATCTAGTCTAAATGGAGTCTAGCACATTGACTTATGTTATACGTAATTTACCCAGAATCAAGTGTTCTAATTTATTCAGTCTATCGACAATCACTCAAATAAAGTCACATTCCTTGCCTACCTTAGGCAAGCCTATATCTAGGTCCCATAATGACTTTATCTCAATCCTATTATTATGTATTCAACTTTATAACCTATTTGAATCTCATTATTGTATATTAAACTCTATAACATTATTGCTGGCTTCTGATGCTCAGCTTAAACTTGCTAGCACAGTAAACATTTAATCGGCACTCTGTAACAATGTGTTCCATACTCTGTCACTATTAGAACTATTTGAACTCACGATAAATCATAACTTTATCGAGGTGCAACACATAAGAAAAATTGGGTGCCACTTCGAGCATTTTACCTCGAACACCTTCTATATCGAGGACTACTAATCGATTATATAAATGGGGGGTTTCCCTTACTATTAACTATCAGTCATATTTTAAAACATTGCCACAATATTGGCTTTATCTAATGATAGAAAAATAATACATTCATAGTCTTTTAATATTTCCAAAATCAATCCTATTTCAATCAAGTTTTTTTTTCCTCTGATCACACTACACTTTCGCTGCACAGCTCTGACTCATTCTTTCAACTATACATGCTTAATAAATAACATTGTGTCTCGTATGTTTACTACATTCGTTCAATAAACCATTCATTTATACCATATCAGTAGATGTAACTTCAGACCAACACTATCATCAAATTATACTCAAGTATGCCCTGCACCGAGTCCCGTATACTATACAATTTTAGACAAAGTCTATAGTATTTGTATAAATTTGCATACAGTTTGCGATATTAACAAACGTCCCGGGCATAGCCCGTAATACCATTAAACATTTTGAATACTATCCAAATATTAAAAAGCCAGTACTAGGGCAATATGTCTCAATCACGTACAATAACCAAAAAAAAAAAAACTCTATATTTCACATAGTCGTGAGATTAATGTAATAATTCATGATCAAATCCCTCGCATCTAGTTCCACGTGCTAGCATATAACCCGGACAAAGTTCGTGTGGTGATGATCTGCCGGGCATAGCCCCTCAAGTCATCTAAGATATATGATGATCTCCGCCTGTTAAGGTCCATAATCTTAAACTCAGGAACTAGTACGAGAATGAAATCTCAAAACTCCCTGGTGCACAGGAAAAACATAAACATCCACATCCGTATATTTATCCGTCTAGATTACCACTAGGCAACAACAACCATATAATCAATATAACCTACTTATAAACTATACTAGGCTATCATGACTATACCATCAATTTTATCTGCCTAGATATGCTACTAGGCTAGCCACAATAAATATACATCAATCTTACGACATTGGCATCCATGCCAAATCATATTCTTGTCTTGGTTATTTAGGATCTTCCAAGGCTATATATTTTCATTCAAGCATTAAACCAAAACCTTGTAGGCATAATAATCGCCTTCCTCCTAGGCATTTTCACAAGCACCTTGTGTGTGATTTATAATCCAACTTAAAATATATCCTTTAGCACTCAAATATTACCCAGCCTACAAGTTCAGTTTAATATCCAACCACCACCATTTCACAACATCCTCAACATCAATAACAAATCTGAACTAGGTCAAAATACTTCAAAGTTTCTTGAAATACAACTCAATATATAGTGCTCAAATTAAATGAAATTAGTTTGCCAAAACCAGACTAAAGTTATACCTGTCACCATGGCAGTAGATGCAAAATCACGGGCTTGTCCTCTATTGCCCATAGTATGTTCTCCGCCCACAGACTGTTGTTCCCTACCCTAGGAACCCTGACCCATCTGTAATGTTACTAACCCTGATGGTTGCCCTGGATATGCTATAGCTGGATGTGGAGCTCGCACTGATAGGGATGAACCTGGACCTAATGGGCAATCTCTCCTTAAATGCCCTGGCTTGCCACCTCTATAACAGACACAGTTGATCTCCTCCTCCGACTACTGACTTCTCTATCCCTCAACATCCATGATTCTAGGGCTGTTCTAACCCTTAATCCATATGGCCTTGTTTGCCTAGATGTTTGTCTTTCATATCTCACTCTCTCCCGTGACCTATCCTCGAATCGTCTTAATCTCTCGTATTCATGAATTCCTAAATCCCTTTCATTTTCTGGTAAAAATTCTCGAAGAAGCTCAACACTAAATTCAGACCACTCGAGGGGAGGGTCATCAATCCGCCTTATGGCTACTAAAGAGATATACCATGCATGTTCCCTACCATACAGCTGAAATCTCACTAATTCTATGGCTCTAGTCGGCGAGCACCCTAAGCCTACACACCATTGGCCGTACTTTTCTAAAAACCTTCTAGGATCAAAATCGGATTCCACCCTTGCAAAACTAGGTGGTAACATTCCTCCAAAGTAGGTAAGGTTATATGCTGATAGGGTGTATGTTGTCCCAACAACAACTCATTACTAACAACACCTGGTTGAAGGAATTTGGTCGAACAATCGTGGCTGTCATTGTTCTATCACTAGCCCTACCATGGCCTGAATATATTAATATGTTCTGTTTACCATATCCAACAACTATTCATATATGTCGTCATCTAATACTACTCCAGCAATCCTATCTGTTTCCCTAGTAGCAGACCTACTACTATCGTCACTCTGGCCTCTAACCTCAGGGCCAATAAAAATATTATCCAAGACCTCAGGCTCTCGGTCCCCTAATACGTCTCTATATCTATGAGATCGTGATCGTGACAGCATTGTATTTAGAAAATAAATATACTGTCAGTAATTCCACAATATTCTCGACACAATTCGATATGTAATAGCTGGCTTATAGATTACCCGACGTAACCGCATGTGACGATGGACATCTGTAGGGGCAGTACACTACTTATCGATACCCTAAGATTACCTGTAAGCAATGCACTACTACCCTACCCTTTTTGCAGTCACTGACCTCTAGAACATGCTCTGATACCACTTTTGTCAAACCCCAAATTCAGGGCATGTGACCGACCAGAGACAAGGTATGCCCCTGCCTTCGAAGCCTAAATATACCCACGAAACCAAATCAAACAAAATTTTGGCATAATCTCACCCTACATGGGGGTTTGCCGCTCAGTCATCAACATTTGCAATGTAATAATCATCAACACATGACATCTCGGTTTGGACACCTCCGATAGGGAGTAACCAAGATGCCCTGCAGCAGACTCAACCTTTATAACATCTTATATACACGCATACAGTCATATTATATCTAATGACATAAGCATCACCAGATCATACTAGGCCTCCGTGGCCGTTATACATCATACATCACTTAGATACACCAGTTTACAAAATATAAAGTACATATACATCATACACAAAATGCGTAGGACCCATGATACCCTAGTGACTGCAAAATGTATCCCACCATCGCCACTGCTTACCACGTCCTGGGTCAATCTGCTTAGCACAATTATACGAGCGGCTAGCTATCCGAAACCTGGGAAAAGCTGGGTCTATTAAGATCTGAAAAAGAATGAAAATAAATGGAGTGAGTCGAAAGACTCCATAAGCATAAGGTTACTAGGAAGAGTACTTGGAAGTTTTGTGTTTCATTTCTTAACTATTAAAGCATAAACATGACATATCAAGTATGACTAATTAACTGAAAAGTAATATTTAAAAATTATTTCGGGACTTATAAAAATTACTTGTCCCTTATGAAATCTTCTATGCTGAGTGTTGAATATAAATAGGCCATTGGCCAGCCAAAATCGATAGCCAAAAATATTTTACAATCGATTTTACGTGTATACCTCTATAATTATCATTTAGAAAATTTTCATGACTATAACATCAAAACATCCTGGACTTATACCAGTCCGTAATATTTGTCATTCCGGACTATCTTGTCCATATCATCCCGGATTCATCCTGTCCGTACCATCACGAACTCATTCTGTCCGTAAAACAATAGTATCCCGGACATCACCCTGTCCGTAAAACAATAGCATCTTGGACATCACCCTGTCCATAAAACAATAGCATCCCGGACATCACCATGTCCGTACAAGAATAGCATCCCGGACATCACTCTGTCCGTAAAACAATAGCATCTCGGACATCATCCTGTCCGTAAAACAATAGCATCCCGGACATCACCCTGCCCGTACAAGAATAGCATCCCGGATATCATCCTGTCCGTACAATAATAGAATCTCGGACGTTACCCTGTCCGTACAATAATAGCATGATATATAAAATTTGTTTATCTTATTAAATGATTTATATAATATGCTAGGTGACAGCTTCAACACTAGCATATTTCTACTTATGTTTACAAGCATTACAATTTCACTTAGACATTTTATCAAACAATTTGTGTGCATAACATTTAATCTGCAATGTCTAACTATCCTTAAATACTCAACCATCCTATACAATATTATTCATCAACCAATTTCATAAATTAGTAACCATAATGCCTCAAACACAATACCATACTATTTTTTCATTAATCCGACAAGTACAACCATAATCTACCTTGTCTAACATCTTAATTAAGAATATCTGAGCATTTCAAATAGCTCACAAACATTATCATTCAACTCTACAATACTTACCTCATGTAACCATATTAACACCACACTTACGCCATTAATCCGCGTAAGGTTTAAAACTTACCGTTTCCTTGACCCGAGCAATCTTTCGTGTTTCAGTATCGGTATCAATCAACAATGCATATAAAACAACAACTACGTCCTAAATTAACCTAAATACTCACAGTGTTATTTCGAGTATTAAAGCGACACTTTCGTGACTTTGTCACGATCCCAGGTGAACTCCACGATACGGGTACCTACGACATCGTCAGGATATTCTATAAATATTTTACAACTAAGGGACACTCAAATTCCCATTATTTATAATAGTTATCTGATATCCAAAAATTTTTAGCTAAAAAAAATTTTTACAAATAAATTTTTCCACTTAGCTCGGATTAAAATTTGGAGCAACAATCAACTAGAAAGTTGCTCACACGATGACAGCAAAGCTAACGGTGGCCTCGAACAACCAAGGAAGGTGGCGGCACCACCTCATGGGCAAGCTAGGGTTTCGGCCAAACTCGTTTTAGCCTCTAAATTTTGATTCAAAGCTATCTGATACTAATTTATGGCTTAAGGAGCCAGAGGAACACCTCCCGTGGCGAAAAAAATGGTGGCAACATGGTGGTTCACCACCACCAATTTTTAGCCCACATGGTTTCTCATAGATAAAGGCAAAATCTTTAAAATATAAGATCAAAATCAAGCTTAGAACATGAAGTTACCTTTGGGTTTGTGAAATCTTTGAAAATTTTAGTGATCTGCCTAGTAAACGGAGGAGAGAGAAAGCTTGGAAGCAAGCTTCCATGGCTTCCCCTCTTTTTTTTCTCATTTTTCTGGTTCCTTACGTGAATTTGGGGGAGGAGAAGTCTGATTTTCAGACTTAACAAGTGGGGCATGGTCAAATGACCATTTTGCCCCTATTTTGTCTTTTAGTACCTTAGTAGGCCAATATGAAATTTTAACGTTCGAAAGCCCGTTTTTCACTTTTCTTGACACGGATATGTTCCAAATATGGTAATATACTGATCTGCATGTTCGGATAATTTTTTTGATATCTCGAAACCCAAATCCGGGCCTCGGAGCGCCAACGGGTCAATATTTTGACTTTTTTGATTTTAGCTCCGATTTTTGTTTTGATTTCACCAGTAGCTTGCTAACATCATTTTATGTCTATATTAATCTATTGATCCATTTAAAACCTTTTTCGGACCTTCCCGCAGTCAGTTTTCGGTTTTTATTCCTTTTGGTTACTTAAGGACTATTCCGGTTTCAACTCCGTTTTTGATTTTTCTTGCCATATTCATAATCCTCATATGCTATAACATATGTCCATGTGTTCGGATCAGTTTAAAAAATCTCGAACCATATTTTTACGGCAATTTATGCTAGCGTCACTAAATGACGAATTAGACGATTTTAGCTATCGGATTTGATTTTAATGTCCAATTTTTGATCTAAACATCATTTTATGATCCTATATGATCACTTAGTCCATTGGTACCATTTACGGACTAAAAACAAAATTTTGGGTAAAATAACAAAAATACCCCTGTTCACATTTTACCAATTTTTTTCTGTCGATTCATGTTCTAACACTCCCAAATAGTGTTATATCACATATCAACACTATGTGAAGTTAACTTTTCACATTTTACGGACTTTCTCCTATCCCGACTTTTTGTCAATTTGGGGTTAAATCACTTAATCACTCGATTAAACCCCCAACTCTACAATTTATCATACAACATGTGTACCACATGGTAGCCCATCCTTTCTGTAGGCATTTCAAAGTTTAACCTCGAGCCATCAGCAAGTTATAATTTTCTCGAATTGATCTCGTACTTACGAGGGTCTTACATAAGATCCATGTGTCGCCTTCGCCATTGCATGTCATGACTTCACCACGGCCATTTTCAATATGGGGAATGGATATGATCAAGCCTATTACCCCGAAAGCTTCAAATGGACATTGTTTCATCTTGGTGGCCATAGATTATTTCACAAAGTGGGTAGAAGCTGCTTCCTATGTGAATGTAACAAAATCGGTGGTATGCAGATTTGTTATGAAAGAAATTATATACCGTTATAGATTGCCAGCAAGAATTATTTCAAATAATGCTCTCAATTTGAACAATAAGATGATGAGGGAAGTGTGTACTCAGTTCAAGATCACACAACATAATTCGGCACCTTATCATCCGAAGATGAATGGGGTAGTAAAAGTAGCCAATAAGAACATCAAGAAAATTGTTGAGAAGATGACCGATGTGTATAAGGATTGGCATGAGATCTTGCCTTTTGCTCTTCATGCATATCGTACCTCAGTTCGCATATCTACAGGGGCAACGCCATTTTCTTTGGTATACGGGATGGAAGCAATGCTACCTATTGAAGTTGAAATCCCTTCATTACGGGTTTTGATGGAAGTTGGCCTAGAAGAAGCATAATGGTTTAGAGCTCATTATGAACAGCTGAATCTCATCAAGGGGAAAAGATTAAAAGTAATTTGCCCCGGGCAGTTATATCAGAAAAGGATGATTCGAGCCCACAACAAGAAAGTTCATCCCAGACAGTTCCGAGAGGGGGAGTTGGTACTGAGGAAAGTGGGCTCCAAATTGGGAAACACCCTATGTGGTAAAAAGAACTTTTTTCTTGAGGAACATTGATTTTAACTCGGATGGACGGGGAGGATTTCAAAAATCCCGTGAATGTTGATGAACTGAAGAAGTATTATGCTTGAAATTGTTTTTTTTTTTTAAAAAAAAAAATTAAACAAGTGTGATACTGTGCACATGGAAATTCGAATGATTCCAAGTGTAAAAATGGAAAATCTATATATCTATCTCCCCTGTCGATTGCTTTTTAATGAGAATATTCATGCTTGATATGATGAATGGCCATCTTTCATATTCCTTTCACTAAGAAGAAATTATCCTTAGTCACCCCTTTGAGCCTTACGAACTATTTCTTTATTTAATCCTTGATCAAGGATCACCCTCTACACTGGAGGGCAAATACAAGGAAAAATAATCAAAAATCATGGCAAAAAGAAAGCCATCGAAAAAAGTGAAAATCAAAGAATGGCAAATGAAAGCCAACAAAGCAAAAAAGAAAAAAGAAAGAAAAGAAAGTCCAAAAAAGGGACTAATGTTTCAAGAATGAGTTCTCCTCAGGAAATGATCCTTGATCCAATCACCCTTAAACACATTTTGGGCCTATTTTATCCTTTCTTTCTGAACCCGAACCTTGGCCTACATTATGTGCTTTAGAAAGTCCATTTTGATCAAGCATGGATATTTAATTTGAAAGGTTATTCTCAGAATTCATCCCATATTTTGAATTGATATTTTGACCTTGGCAGCATTTAGAATTCTCAAATGCATGGTAGAATACAAGAAAAAAGAGAAAACGAAAAAATGAAAATGGAAAAAGAATGTAAAAGGAGAGGTTTAAGCCGTAAACCTGCAAAGGGTGACTTAATATCGAAGGGACGACACTTGAGTTGAAAACCCGCAAAGGGCAGCTCAGGTACTGATTAAAGTTTGAATTAATGCTCCGTGTTAAGGGGGAGAAACTATTTGAAAATCAGTGGAAAGGAGAATAACTCAGTCTGACGTAACTACGGAAGCCGAGAGGTTACCCAAGTAAATTGCTCATTCAAGAGAAATTTCAGATGGTTTGAAAAAGGAGGGGTCCAAGATATTCCGCATCCGGGGCATCTACAACCTATAACATTACATTTGTTTCTTATATCCTTGATATTCACATTTATCATTTAAAAAAAAAACATTTGTTGCAATAAATTCTTGTTATCATTTTCATACATCTTGCTTGTTTCATATTTTTTTTCATACATTTTTGAAATTGCATCTTATTTGTTATAAGATTGAATGATGATTAGTAAGCATAAAAGTCTTTAAATCAAGAAATTTAGAGTATTACTAAGGAATAGATTTAAATCTTAGAAAAAGTTTGGAAACCACTAATCTTGATGGAAAATTCACCAAGTAAAAGAAAACAGTGAATGTGTTGGAGACTCCATCACGAAGTTAGAAAATTTGTGAAATTCAGCGAAAGTCAGAAACTAAGACTGTTTCACAAGTTATCTTGAGTGAAGGATTCCTTAAGTAGGGCATCAGTGAACAATTGAAGACTCCGTCATGAAGTCGGACAATCTGTGAACCTCAAAGAAACCATGGATTAGAAATCATGACACAATCATTTGATTGCATTCATTTTTAGGAAACATACAAGCATTTGCAAAGCATGTCATTCTCATCATTGTATTTAGCTAACATTGCAGAAATCAGGAAAACTTTGACTTTCCCAAAGTGAACTCGTTCTGCTTCTCAAAACGAGTCGAGCTCCGAGATCACCGTCGAGGTACGTTCCTTTCCAAATCCAACTCATTTTGCTTCTCAAATGAGTCGAGCCCCGAGACTGCCGTCGAGGTATGATCCTTTCATTTTCAAGTTAAATTTATTTTTTCAAATTAACCAAACCCAGAATCATTCTTAGTATTTCCTTTTGTTTTAAATCGAATTCATTCTATTTTATCAAATGAGTCGAGGCTTGAGACCATAGTCGAGGTATTTCCTTTTGTTTTAAATCGAATTCATTCTGTTTTATCAAATGAGTCGAGCCTTAAGATCACCGTCGAGGTATTTCCTTTTGTTTAAAATTGAATTCATTTTGTTTTATCAAATGAGTCGAGGCTGGAGACTATCGTCGAGCTATTTTCTTTTGTTTTAAATCGAATTCATTTTGTTTTATCAAATGAGTCGAGCCTTGAGACCACTGTTGAGGTATTTCCTTTTGTTTTAAATTGAATTCATTCTGTTTATCAAATGAGTCGAGCCTTGAGACCGTCGTCAAGGTATTTTCACATTGGTTAAGGCCTCCGGGCACCATTTTTAAGACCTTCGGGCATAATTTTTCAAATCACGGGTAAGGCCTCCGGGCACCATTTTTAAGACCTCCGGGCACCATTCTTAAGACCTCCAGGCACAAGTTTCCAGAGTTTTTATAGTTTTAAACAGTGAACAAGTCTTTGGTGGGGATAACCAAAGCCTCTGATGGAGATATCCAAAGTTTTTCAGCTTTAAAAGTGAACAAGTCTTTAGTGGTGATAGCCAAAGCCTCTGGTGGAGATATCCAGAGTTTTACATTTGCTTGAGCAAGTCTTTGGTGGTAAAAACCGAAGCTTCTGGAGGAGATACCCAGAATTTTAAACACATCTTTAAGCCCCCGAGACCATCGTCGAGGTCTTTTCTTCTCTTGCAAATCGAACTCGTTTCCTTAAGACGGGTCGAGCCTTGATGAGTCAGGGAATTCAATTTAAGGACAATATCTTATATTTACAGCTTTTTTCAACCAAAAAAAAAATAATGAAAAATTGAAAAATGAAAAAATGAAACCCCTTTTCCCTTCTCTTCACATGTGATTTCACTAACCGGACAAAATTAGTGTTTGTTTATCTTTGCCTGATTCCTGATTCTCAACAATAGCCAAAGATAGGCAGCTGTAGACATCTAATTTTGTTTAGACCACTAAAACAGGTATGTTTTCTTCCTAAATTGATGTTTCAAAATGTAAAAAGACTTTTATCATCCTACAGGTGGTACTCTGAAACTTAGTCTAAGAAGGCGAGCATAAAAAGTCAAACTTCAAAAAGTCAAGCCCAAAAAGTCAACTACTAAAAAAGTCATCCCACTTTCAAATCAAGATTTCAAGTTCAATTGAAAAATGGTGAAAGAATTTTTATAATCCGAGGTCTACATCGAAAGATATAGAGTTCGAAAGTTGGGTTACGGAGATTCAGTAGAAAAGAAACCCTAGTTCGAGAAATTTAGGGAAAAGTGCTTAAACGATCAAATTGGTTGAAATTGAAGGTTCCAAATTAATGATAAGCACTAACTACGGGTAATGGAGAAGCTACTTTAAAGAAAAATTGAAAGAGAAGTCAATTCGGAAGAAAACCATGAATTAGGGTTTTTGGTGGATTTGGTGAAATTTGGAAGAATTACAAAAATGGCCCGATTCGGTAAGACTAAAGCCCCTAATTGATGAGGAGTGATTAAATACGGATAGCCCAAGGCTTAGTTTGAAGAAAATCTAAAAATCAGACTTGTTTTGAGCAAAACCGGGTAAGGAGGCAAAAAGGCAAAATTGGAAAATTTGGGAAAAATAGCAAATGAACTCCAAAAATTCTGAAAAATTGCAGATCTCATTCTTAAATCATTTTGAAGAGATTGACGAAATAAAATCCGAATTCTGAGTTCGTTTGCAAAACGGCCAAATCCCGAGTCCCCTATGTAGAAATTCAATAGGAAAAATCCCAGAAAAATACCAAATGAGCTCCAAAAATTCTGAAAACTTGTAGATCTCTTTCTTAAATTATTTCGAAGAGATTGGCGAATAAAAATCTTGATTCGGAGTTCATTTGCAAAATGGCCAAATCCCGGGTTTGCTTGGGAGGATATCATCAATTATCATTAATAAAGGAATATCTTTCTTTCAAAAAACGAGAATGATTCAGAAAAATTTCCAAATAAATAAAAATTTCTATATTTTATCGTGTTTGTCGGGGAGTATAGGGAAATTTTGAATTAATAAATTCCGGATCATTTTCAATTGAAAACGAAATTATTTTTCTTTAAATTGGGAATTATTTTGAAATGCCAATGTAGACACGTAATTTTGTTCGGACCACTAAAACAGGTATGTTTTCTTCCTAAATTGATGTTTTAGAATGCTAAAAGGCTTTTCTCATCTTGCAGGTGGTACTCCGAGACTTAGTCTAAGAAATCATACAAAAAAGTCAAACTTGAAGAAAAAAGTCAACCCTAAAAAAGTCAACCTCAGAAAAGACAACCCTAAAAATGTTAACTACTGAAAAAGTCAACCCACTTTAAAAATCAAGATTTGAGGTTCAATTGAAAAATGGTGAAAGAATTTTGATAATCCGAGGTCTACATTGAAAGATATGGAGTTTGAAAGTTGGGTTACGGAGATTCGATATAAAGGAAATTCTAGTTCGGAAAATTTGGGGAAAAGTGCTTAAACGATCAAATTGGTCAGAATTGAAGGTTCCAAATGAAAGTTAAGTACTGACTACGGGTAATGTAGTAGCTACTTGGAAGAAAAACTGATAGAAAAGTCAATTCGGAAGAAAACCGTGATTTAGGGTTTTTGGTGGATTTCGGTGAAATTTGGAAGAATTACAGAAATAGCCCGATTCGGTAGGACTAAAGCCCTTAATTGATGAAGAGTGATTAAATAAGGATAGCCCAAGGCTCAGTTTGAAGAAAATCTGAAAATTGGACTTGTTTTGAGCAAAACCGAGTTTCGAAGGCAAAAGGGCAAAATTGGAAAATTTGGGAAAAATAGCAAATGAACTCCAAAAATACTAAAAATTTTCAAATCTCATTCCTATACCAGTTTGAAGAGATTGGCGAAAGAAAATCTTGATTCGGAGTTCGTTTGCAAAATGGCGAAATCCCGGGCGCACTATGTAGAAATTCAACATGATAAATCCTGAAAAAATAGCAAATGAGTTCCAAAAATTCTGAAAATTTGCAAGTCTCATTTTTTAATTATTTGGAAGAGATTGGCGAAAGAAAATCTTGATCCAGAGTTCGTTTGCAAAATGGCCAAATCTCGGGTCTTATGTAGTAATTCAAGCAGATAAATCTACAAAAAATTGCAAATGAGCTCCAAAAATTATGAAAACTTCTATATCATTTTTTTAAATTATTTGGAAGAGATTGGTGAAGAAAAATCTTGATTTGGAGCTCGTTTAAAAAATGGTGAAGTTCGGGTGCATAAAAGGGGCAATTTTGGAAATAAATCCGAAATAAATAGCAAATGGACTCAAAAAATTTTGGAAACTTCAATTTTTTATTATTTGAATTTGGATTTGGAGTCCGTCTGCTATTTATTTAGGTTTGGGGGTCAAAAAGGTCATTTTACTGACGAAACCGAAAAGTGCAAATTTGTAATTAAGGAAAATACAAAAAAAAAAGGAATTGCTGGGATTTTTCTTCCCTTGGTCAGCCAGTATAGAGGAGAAGAAGAAAGCTTGATCAATTTAATTCCTTAGTCACTATCAAGCTCACATGCCACCACTAACATCTTGCAAATGGTCCCCCTTCGTCCAATGGCTTAGGTGCCTTGTAGAAAAGTTGAATACACCATCCAATGGCCAAAGTTAAATGCCAAGATGAAATTTTTATTTGTCATGAAAGAACCCTCATCTAATGGCCAAGAATGGAAGAACACAACTCATCCAAAGGTGAACATCCATTTGGCCAAGCAAGGAAGTGCATAGGATTGTTCCTTTTCATCCAATGGCTTAGGCCATGTACAAGGGCTGAGTACAAATGTTAAGGGCTGGATTTAATCTACAAGATGTCATTTTTATGTTGTCCTCATCCATTGACCAAGAATGGAAGAGCACAACTCATCTAAGGGTAGGCACTCAAAAGGCCAAGCAAGGGAGTGCATGGGATTGATCCTCTTTTGCATCTAAGGGCTGAGGTTATTACAAGGGCTGAGTACACATCTTAAGGGCTGCTATCAATTGGAAAGATGACATTTTTATGTTGTCATGAAAATATCTTAATCTAAAGGCCAAAATTGGTGGAGAAAAAAGTGCATATTTGATCCTGTGGTGGAGAGGCTATTCGGCCAAGGCTAAGGGAGGGGGGCTTAGCATTTTTTTCACAAGTTTGAATGCTGGAAGTCAGTAGCTAGGGGAGAAAAAAAAAGGGTTTTGAAAGAAAAAAGAAAGGTTTTCAATAAGAGAGCTTGATGGTAGTCATTTCTACTCTAGCATGGTTTTCTTCTTGTTTTCTATGTTGATTTCTTGATTTTCCACTTTGTTTTCCTACTACATTTCTCATAGAGATAAAGTTTTTAAAATGTTTACTTAAGTTTTCAACTCTTCTTCTTTATCAAAATGGTTGAAAACAATTTTTTTTTTTACAAAGTTTGTGCTTGGCCAAATGTGAAGGAATGCTTGCCTTGATTTTTTTTCTTTTTTTCTTCTTTGCATGTTGTTGTGGAAAAATGATTTTTAGAAGGTTTATTTGAGTATTTAAGGTTCTCAATTTTTTACAAAAAATGAAGCAAAAGAAATTGAAATGGCTACATGATCTTGATACATGTCAAGTGACCATGGTTAGGGGAGAGGCTATGCCCATTTTTACGAACCATGAAGCTCACCTCTATTTTGTTGATTGGCATGATTTATTTTCTAATTTTTTTGAAATGGAAAGGCTTCATGATCTTGACAAGATAAAGTGATTATGGTTAGGGGAGAGGCTATGCCCATTTGTACCAACCATGGAGCTTAACTTTCGTTTTACTAGTTTTTTCTTCATATTTTCTTTGCATGTCTATGTTTATTTTGATCATGTTCTTTACATTATTTTTATGCTATATTTGCTTTTTATATTTTTTCATGAAATGATATTTCTTTGTAGGTTTTGGCCCTTATGTTCTCCTTGATTATATTTTGCATTTTGTTTCATGTATCATACTTTGCATGTTTCCATATTTGCATCACCTTTTTACCATATGACCATTCGGCTACTCCCATGTTGTTTGCCTTGTATGTGTATTTTCATTTTCGCTTGTTGATTTGTTTGCTTTTCCATGTTAGGTTTTTTTTGATAGGTCATTCGGCCATGTTGGATTTTTGGGCATGTTTGCATTATTTCTCATGTTTATTGCCATGCATATTAAGTCTTAAATCATATTGGTATTGCCATGCATTGCTATGTTATTTAGGTCTTAGGTCGTATTAGTATTGTCATGCATATTCATAACATATTAGGACTAAGTCACATTTGCATTATCAAGCATCTCATGCATTCTAGACCTAGGTTGCATTAAATATCATGCAAGTTCATTTTAGGACTAGGCGATGCATTTCCCTTATCACTTAGGCTTTAAACCATGCATTTCATGCATTCACTTTGCTGTAGTTTTCATGCATTTCATGTCATGCCACATGATTTATGACTTAGGCCAATCAATGGCTCAAAGTCATGCTCTCTTGAGCATAATTGTGGAAAATTAAAGAGTTGTCAAATTGATTATTCTTCCTTTGTGATTTTTTTTTACTTATCCAATTTTTGTCGAAGGTTTTTTAAATGTTTTAGCCATTGTTTTTAGGTCTTTAGGATGGTCTCTAACATTTTTACTTTGATTTTTAAATGACTTTATCGAAGGCAAAAAATGTGTTGTGACAAAACAGTTTTTTTCACCCAGTATACGAACTTCTCCGATTTTTCTGGGCAGTTATCTTTTTTTATAGATTTTTTTGATTTTTTTAAAATAGGCTAAAAAATCGTGTGTCAAAACCGAACAGTAGAGGCAGATTTGAATTCAAAAGAAAAACAATGGTTGAATTTGGCTAAGGCATTTAGAGGGGGTTGGTTAGAAGCTTTAGCTAACTGTCTTAGGATAGTTTCTAAGCCTTTTTAAACTTTAAAATGATTTTATAAATCTCGGGTTAAGGGTGGTTAAGTCCAGGATTTTAAACTTAGGAAATTAGAGCCATTTTAAAAAGGTTTGGTAGGGGTTTTAATCTTTATTCAAGTTTTTCCTCAAAATTGTTTTCAAACAATGACAAAGTTTTGTTTTTTTTAGAAAATCTAATTTGACATATTTTCCTAAGGTGGCCGGATATCTTTTTAGATATACGGATTTCTTTATTTAGAGGAAAAAATACATTTTCATGCATTGCATTTTCCATGTTCATGCATTTTATTTAATATGTAATGTTTGTTATTATATTTTCCATGGTATTATTATTACTTTGACTTACATTTTATGATGTTATATTGTTTGCCATATGATTTTGAATATTTCATGCTATCCTATATTTTTTATTTAGTCATTTATTTTTGTCACATTGTTTAGCATATACTATGTTCATGCATTTTTATTTTATTTTCATGCATATTTTATGATAGCATTATTTTATGTTTCATGTCATTTCTTGTCACTTAGATCATATTCCATCTCATTTAGGTTATATTATTTATAATATGCATGTCATTTAAAATGTGCAATATCATTTAAATTTGCCATGTCATTTAAATCATTTTATTTCATTTAGAATATACCATGATACTTAAGATTTTTTATTTCATCTAGAATATACTATGCCATTTAAATTATGTCATGTCATTTAGGTTGCATTATATTATCTAGACTTTGCTATGTCATTTTATTTATGTCATGCATGTTCATACTCATTTTTAAATGTTTTTTTTAAAAAAAAAAAAAAAGATAATGATTTTCAATAAAAATAAAGATATTCTCGAGTTAAAATAATTCATGAGTTCTCTACCGGGTTTGCTGGAGGGAATATCATCAATTATCATTAATAAAGGAATATCGTTCTTTCAAAAAACGAGAATGATTCGGAAAGTTTTTCAAATAAATAAATTTTTTTATATTTTGCCGATCTTGTCGGGGAATATAGGAAAATTTTGAATTAATAAATTTCGGATCATTTTCATTTAAAAATGAAATTATCTTTTTTTAAATTGGGAATTAACTTGAAATACTAAATTAAAGATCGATTTTTTTACCGAGACTTGAGACAACATACGATTAATAAGGTACCGTTTTATACGGGCGTTGTGGGGGTGCTAATCCTTCCCCGCACGTCACTGAGTCCCGAACCTGATTCTTCGATTTTCTCTGGTTTATAACGCATACTTGAAATTGGTTTTAAAAATGTTTTAATTAATTTTAAAACATTTTATAAAAAACCGATTTTAATAGGTGGCCGATCACACCTAGCTAAAAAAGATTGGTGGCGACTCCATGTCTTTTTACGAGGCCGTTTTCATACCCTAGACCTTTTATTTCAATATAGAGGAATTAAGTCGTCTTTTCCTCTGCTTCAGTTTCCCCCTCGCTCGAACGGGTCCCCACGACTGGATCACGTATCGACAGCCAAATCTAAACCGACTTTTTTTTGCCGAGAATTGAGATAACACACGATTAATAAGGTACCGTTTTATACGAGCGTTGTGGGGGCGCTAATCTTTCCCCGCATGTAACCGAGTCCCGAACCCGCTTCTTTGATTTCTCTGGTTTAAAAACGCATACTTGAAATTGGTTTTAAAAAAAATGTTTTAATTAATTTTAAAATGTTTTACAAAACCGATTCTAATAGGTGGCCGATCACACCTAGACAAAAAAGATTGGTGGTGACTCCATGTCTTTTTTCGAGGTCATTTTCAAACCCTCATTTTATTTCAAGAGGAATTAAGTCATTTTTTCCTCTGTTTCCCCAATGTCACACTTAACGAATAAAGTCTCGCTATAAGACTTATTATTTTTTAGGTTGGGACATATGTTTGTCATGAATGCAACCTAATGCCAACATGATGCATGTAAAGAATAAACAAATCAAAACATAAACATATACAGAGAAATCATGCTGGTTATGTTTGTCATGAATGCAACCTGATGCTAACATCATGCTTGTAAAGAATAAACGAATAAATGCATGAACATATACAGAGAAATCATGCTGACTATGTTTGTCATGAATGCAACCTGATGCCAACATGATGCATGTAATGAATAAAGAAATCAAAGCATAAACATATGCAGAGAAATCATGCTGACTATGTTTTTCATGAATGCAACTTGATGCTAACATGGTGCATGTAAAAAATAAACAAATCAATGCATGAACATATACAGAAAAATCATGCTGACTACGTTTGTCATGAACACAACCTGATGCCAACATGATACATGTAAAGAATAAATGAATTGACACAAGGGTATATACAAAGAATGACCATGTATGTCACAAATGTATTTACAATGAATGACCTATGCATGTTAAGACTGTAACATGATGTCAATATGATACATGTAAAGAATAAATGAATTAACGCATAAATATATACAGAGAAATCATGCTGACTATGTATGCCATGAATGCAACCTGATGTCAACAAGATGTATGTAAAGAATAAACAAATCAATACATGGACACATACAAAATAAACTGAAATAGTGGGACCAATCCTGATTTGCCCTAAAATTTAATCCATGAATTTTTTGAAACATGTTTTCCCCGCAAAAATCAAAATATTATTTTTCAAAAGAATTTCGGGGTAGTGGATCCTACTATGGTACAATGTCCAAACGTTTTTTCAACACTACCGATTTACAATTCTTATTCACCTAATGAATGTTTATGCAGTTAACAAATGATATCATTATCACCATCCGTTTATTGAAAAGAATGATATCAAAAATACAACCGTAGATGTACATGCTCTATTCACATATGCATGAAATGTGTAAAATGCAACATGTTTGAATTTTTTTTTTATATTTTCAATTTCAAAAAGTCAATGAACAATTGCCCCAACAGTATCTACTTATTTAGGTATCACAATGCCTTTGGGGCGAAAATTTAAATTTATTACGGGCGATGTACGTTCATCATTGCCCGATCTACCATGCTTATTCAGAATGTAGAAATAAATGGCAAAATATCATAAGCATTCCTCCATGTGTTTCTATCTCTGATGCATCTAACAGAAATGCGACATGGCTCTACCTAGGTTGGTTTCTTATGGCTCACTATATGGGGTTGCATTAGGTTCTAAAAAAGGCTCCAAATTTCTCCTCGCTATCGTCGGTGAAGGCTAGTAAGGCACCTCGATTAAAGCGGGTTCAATTTGTTAGAGTGTATTTCCCATGCTTATGCGGAGGTTATCACCTCATGAAAGCGTAAGTAGTTTACTACTCCGGAAGTGTTTCGCTAGCCCATGCGGAGGTTATCACCTCACGAGTGCATAGTTACTTTACTTCCACCTAAAGGGACAGAACCGAGTAGAGGGCTCATGTTATGCTGATGCACGTGTAGTGTGTGAGGAGGAACAAACAAACCTTTCACCACCTATTCTACAACCCTTATTCTAAATGCCCTAGCAATTTATTAAAAAAAAGATCAAGAATAGTGTAATGTATTAACCAACCAGAGAGCAGTAATAATATACAAGGTTAAATAACCAAAGAACAGTAATAATAATGTACAAGATTAAATAACCAAAGAACAGTAATAATATGCATGAAAATGAACATATTAAAAACATTTTATTATTTTGGAAATCCTCCTAAAAAATTGGGAATTATAATTAAACACCAATTAAACCCGACAAACCGAGACTTTCGATAACACACGACTAATTTTAGGCCTAGCTCTCTAAGTGTTACCAGTGGAGTCGCCAAGCTGTCGCAACCATCCCATTTAATGAGAATCCGAAAATTAATCTGCCCTTATCGCGGGGACAAATCGGCCCATTCGTTAAAGGAGTGTGACATTGAAAGAAATAGAGAAAAAGACAACTTAATTCCTCTAAATTAAAGGTTGAGGGTATGAAAACGACCTCAAAAAAAGAAATGGAGTCGCCAGCAACTTTTTTTGGCTAGGTGTAATCGGCCACCTATTAAAACCATTTTTTATAAAACATTTTGAAACCAATTTCGAAGTCTGCGCTTTGAACCAAAGAAAACAAGTGCGAGTTTGGGAGTCGGTTACGTGCGGGGAAGGATTAACACCCCCATAACGCTCATATAAAATGGTACCTTATTAGTCGTGTGTTATCTCGAGTCTTGGTGAAAAGTCGATTTTAAATTTCGTGTTTAAAAATAATTCCCTAAAAAAATTCATATTCCATTTTGGAAATGATCCGGAATTTATTAACATAAAGTTTCCCACATTTTTCGACAAACTCAACAAAACATGGATTTTTTTCTTGATTTTGAAATTTTTTGAATCGCCTTTTTAAAAAAAGATATTTTGTCATTAATGATAATTGATGATATCCTCTCCGACAGACCCAGCAGAGAATTCATGAATTATCTTAACTCAGGAATAATCTTGATTTATAAAAAATATTATTTACTTTTCATGTATTTTAAAAATCATAGAAAATGACCATGAATATGCAAAAATGCTACTAAGATAAAACTTAAATAAACATGCATATTTATCATATCATGGAAAACATTTTATTATGGCATGGTAAAAGAAATAATGACATGGCAAAATCTAAATGACATGGCATAAGGAAATGAATGACATGGAATATGAATGAATGACTTAGCATAGTCTAAATGATATGACTCATGAAGGAATAACATAGCATATGAATGACATGGAAAATTCTAAAGGATGTGACATGCGAATAAATTACATGACATAATCTAGATGACATGGCATGTGAATGAATGACATGGCATATGAATGACATGACAATATCTAGATGACATGTGAATGATGGACATGGCATATGAATGACATGAGAAAATCTAGATGACATGGCATATGAATGAATGACATGGCATAATCTAGATGACATGGCATATGGATGACATGGAATAATCTAGATGACATGGCATGTGAATGAATGACATGGCATGTGAATGGATGGCATGGTATGTGAATGACATGACAAAATTTGGATGACATGGCATGTGAATGAATGACATGGCATATGAATGACGAGGCAAATTCTAGATGACATGGCATGTGAATGAATGTCATGGCATATGAATGACATGGAAAATTCTAGATGACATGGCACGTGAATGGATGGCATGGCATATGAAGGACAAGGCAAATTCTAGATCACATGGCATGTGAATGAATGGCATGGCATGATATAGATGACATGGCATATTCCAGATGACATGGCAAGTGAATGAATG
This sequence comes from Fremontodendron californicum, assembly GCA_030761205.1. Taxonomy (NCBI): domain Eukaryota; kingdom Viridiplantae; phylum Streptophyta; class Magnoliopsida; order Malvales; family Malvaceae; genus Fremontodendron; species Fremontodendron californicum. The sequence goes on from JAULJL010000026.1 coordinate 7,209,786, forward strand.
ACATGGCATATTCTTGATGACATGGCATATGAATGAATGACATGGCACATGAACGACATGGTATAATCTAGGTGACATAGCATGTGAATGAATGACATGGCATATGAATGACATGGAAAATTCTTGATGTCATGCCATGTGAATGAATGACATGGCATGCTTGACATGGCAAAATCACAAAATGACATTGTCGTAACGTGGGATCTCGTCACGAGATCCCCATCAGAGGACGTTTTAAAAGAAAATAATTAATAAGTATCCGCCAAGCTGTCGCAACCTCCGTTTCTTAACGAGCGTGGGTCCCAAAATTAATCTCCTTCCCGTCGCGGGGACAAGTCGATTTTTTTTAAGGTACGACATTGGGATAATAGAGGAAAAGACGACTTAATTCCTCTAAATCAAAGGGTTGAGGATATGAAAATGACCTCGAAAAAGAAATGGAGTCACCACCAATTTTTTTTGGCTAGGTGTGATCGGTCACCTATTGAAACCGATTTTCGAAAAACATTTTAAAATTAATTAAAACATTTAAAAACCAATTTTGAAGTCTGCACTTTGAACCAGAGAAAACAAGTGCGGGTTCTGGAGTCGGTTACGTGTGGAGAAGGATTAGCACCCCCACGACGCCCGTATAGAACGGTACCTTATTAGTCATGTGTTATCTCGAGTCTCGATGAAAAGTCAGTTTTAGATTTGGTATTTAAAGATAATTTCCATTTTAAAAACAATCCTATTTCTATTCGAAGATGATCTCAAATTTGTTATTATGCAAAAAATTTCTATACTTCCCGACAAACCGATAAAATATTGAATTTTTATTGTCTTTGGAAATCTCCGCATCATCCCTTTTTAAAAGGGTATTCCTTCGTTAATATAGTTGATGAAGACTCCCCGACAAACTGGAGGAGAATTCATGAATTATAATGACTTGGGGATATTGCCTTATTTTGTTAAAAACATCAATTTTAAAAATTTTAAATGATCATGAATGTATGAATTAAAATATGAATGTTTAGCTTGCATAATTAACATGGCCTGGCAGTTAATTTATTATGATAGGGCAAAATTTAAGTGACATAGCCAAAAGAATAAATGACACAACATAAGAATGAATGTCATGTGAATGAAATCGACATGGCAAACATAAGCTCGGCGAACCAAATGACATGGCAGACAAAATTACATGGCATAAGAATGAATGTCATGTGAGTGAAATCAACATAGCAAGCAAAATGACATGGCATATGAATGACATGTCCTGAGAACGAATGTCATGTGAATGAAATCGACATGGCAACAAAATGACATGGCATGTGAGTGGATGACATGGCATATGAATGACATGACATGTGAATCGATGACATGGCATGTGAAGGGATGACATGGCGTGCGAATGGATGACGTGGCATATGAATGACATGGCATGGAATGTAAAAGGATGGCATGGCATGTGAATGGATGACATGGCATATAAATAAATGGCATGAGCAGATGGTGACATGGCCAATTGACATAGCATACTAAAATGAATTATATGGCATGTGAATGAATGACATGGCATATGAATGACGTGGCATGTGAATGAATGAGATGACATGACATGGCACATGAATGAATGACACGACATAATCTAGATGATATGGCATGTAAGTGGATGACATGGCGTGCGAATGGATGACATGGCATATGAATAACATGGCATGTGAAGGGATGACATGGCATGCAAATGGATGACATGGCATATGAATGACATGGCATGTGAAGGGATGACATGGAATATGAATGACATGGCATGTGAATGGATGACATTGCATGTGAAGGGATGACATGGCATGTGAATGGATGACATGACATGATCTAAATGACATGGCATATGAATTGATGTCATGGCATATGAATGACGTGGCATGCTAGACATGGCAAAATCTAATTAAGGCAAACATGAATTAAGAATGAAATCAACATGGAATATTCATGGACATGTGATTTTCATGTGAGGAATCATATAAATAGCGTATATCGAAAAATATTACCACACTTTCCAGCAAACCAGGTAAAGCTCGAAAAGTATTTATTTCTTATGACATTTATATGATTCCAAATAAAAAAAATCCAATGTCTTTCAATTTCATAAACACATGCGTTGAATAATTTCCTAACCTCCCTGGCAACCCGTCAAAGATTAGGAACTAATTCTCGCCAAGTGTTTAGGAAAACGAAACACACGTTTTATTAAAAACATTTTAAAAATGCAATGCATGAAGATGTATTTCTTCCTTGAAGTAAGGACATCCGTATACCTAAAAATGTATCTGACTACCTTTGGAAGAGACTTAAATCAAATTTTCAAAATCCAAAGACTTTGGGCTCGGATTAAAAAATTCAAAATCTTTTTGGATGAAAATGGCCTCATGGCCGAATCCCCGTCCTTTAAAAGGCTTTATTTTCCTAGTTTTGAAATCCGAGTTGACTACCCTTGGCCCGACTTTTATAAAATCAAATTTTAGGATTGAAATGACTTGGAAATTAACCTAAGACAGTAACTAATGTCCCAAATCAGACCCCTCTTTGAATCCTAACAAAAACAGAAAATTAGTATTTCTTAAAAGCAAATATGACTCTCACTGGTAGTTTTGAAAACCTATTTTTTCCCTTCTAAAAATTTCAGAAAAATCTAAAAAACTTAGGGTAGACCTAGAACATGTTGATCTCCATGGGGAAAAATCATCTTAATTTTTGGAGCAAGGATACCATGACCGAATTTTACCAAAATCAAGACAATGAGTTAAAATTGCTTTGTCAAAAACCATTTTCAAAAATGATAAAAAATCTAAAAATTATGAAAAAAAAAATACCATGGTATCCCCTAAATGACTATTGTATGCAGTAAAAAAAATCAAATTGTTTTGACCTTCGATTAGCAGTGAAAAAAAATCCCACAGTTAGAATACTCAATCTAAACTATCACTCTTCCAACTAGCATAGGCCAAGGATTTTTGGCTTGAGATCATTAGTTGATCTTGGCCAAAAACCTAGTTGAAATGTCATGAAATGCATGGTTTTACAGCCCAAAATCATATGACAAAAGATCAATCATGAATGAAAAATATGAAAACAACCAACCAAGCAAGCAATATCAGCAAGAACAAACACAAAATCATCAAGGTAGGTTCGGCCAAGGCCTCAAAGCATGTAAAAAAAATTGACAACTTGGTTATTTGATAAAGAATAAAGAGCAAAGGATAGAAAACCTTTAAAAATTATTTTTGAAAATCTTTTTATTCATCAAAGGTTTACAAATCACATGAACAAAAAGAGGAGAAAAGAAATCACAACATCAAAGAAAAGTATTAAAGAAGATGAAAGGAGATGATAGCTACCTAGCTATTGCTTTCCAAATCAAGATGGCCAAAATTTACTCTTATCTTATCTTATCTTCTCTTTTCTTTCTCTTCTCTCAAGAATGAAATTGCCTTAGTGAAAAAATGAATCCCTCTCCTTTTTTCTCCCTATGGCCAGCTCTTGTACAATAAGTAATATGAGAGTGTGGCTTTTATGTTTTTTACCATTGTCATGCCTCCTATGCTCCTCAAACATCCTTTGCCACATGACCAAAAATGTTCCCCCTAAATGACTATTTTCCTTAAAAATAGGGAGCTTGTCCCATATTTGCATGGTGCTTCCCTTATCCTAGCCTCCTATTGGCCAACAATGCCACCTAGATAATTCTTGTCCCCTTGTCTCTACAAAATATCTTGTCCACTTGTCAAGATCATATGGCCTCCTATTAAAATATCTTCTTTAGTGGTATTTTTAATCCCACTTGGCACCATCTCCTTGCCTTCACATGCTCTTCAAATGGCCTTCACATGGCTTTGCAAATTGGAGCCTTCCCATTGGCTTAAAATGACGTGTAGGCAAAGTAGTGGAGAATCTTGTCCTTGCAAAAATGTCATCTTGCTATCCATCCTTGGCCATTGAATTCATGATGATCACACTCCCTCTTTGCATTAGCTACTGGCCAAAAATGGCCTGTAAATTTCCAGGCTGTTCAACGTTTTTTTATTTACAAATTGGCCCTTTTCGATTTCTTTGGTAAAATTGCATTTTGGTTCCCAAACTTAATTTATATGCAAATGGACCCCAATTTTGGATTTTTCTTTCCCAACTCATCCCATCCAATATAAAACTTGGTTCTAGAGGTTTTCACATTTTTTCGAGCTCATTCTCTATTTTTCTTGGATTTTTCTCTAAAGTTTCGATTTAGTGCCTCCCAAATTTAACATTTTTCATTTGAGCTTTGATTTCACATCTCTCTTCACCAATACCTACCAAAACTTATAAAACTCAAATCTGAAAGTTTTCATAATTTTACGAGCTCGTTTGCTATTTTTCCCGAAATTTTTCTTTTCGAATTTAGGGTTAGTGCACCCAAACTTTGCCCTTTTCATTTGAACTTCGATTCTAGATTTTTCTTCGCCAATATCTTCCAAAAACTATAAAACTCAAATCTAGAAGTTTTCATAATTGTACGAGCTCATTTGCTATTTTTCCTAGAATTTTCTTCTGGAATTTCGGGTTAGTGCACCCGAACTTTGCCCTTTTTCATTTGTTCTCCGATTTTGGATTTTTCTTCATCAATATTTTTTCAAAAATTATAAAACTCAGATTTGGAAGTTTTCATAATTTTCCGAGCTCGTTTCCTATTTTTCCCGAAATTTTCTATTGGATTTTTCGGGTTAGTGCACCCGAACTTCACCTTTTCCATTTTAGCTCCGATTTCAGATTTCTCTTCATCAATATCTTCCAAAAAATATAAAACTCAGATCTGGAAGTTTTTATAATTTTCCAAGCTCATTTGCGTTTTCCCAAAGTTTTCTTTGGGATTTTTCGAGTTAGTGCACCCAAACTTTGTCTTTTTCCATTTGAGCTCTAATTCTGGATTTTACTTCACTGATCCCTTCCATACGATATAAAATTGAAATGTAGAAGTTTTCATAATTTTATGAGCTTGGGACCAATTTTTTTAGATTTTCCAATATTTCCCTTTAACCTCTGAAACCTCGATTTTACTCAAAACGGGTTCGATTTTCGAATTTTCTTTTTCTCCTGCCTTTTTCATATATTGAATTTGAGTTGGTCCTGAAAATGCCCAATTTTTACGATCAAACTCTCCTCCAATTTAGTTTCCCCTTTTCAATAATGGGAATTTTCTCGTTTTTCAATTTTTCCTCTAACTGTCTTTTCCTTGGGATCCACTTCAAACTGGGCCTTGAGCTATTTTTGTTTTTTCATTCTTCATCAACTAGGGGCTTCAATTTCACCGGATAGGGCCTTCTCTGTAGTTTTCCCCAAATCCGTGAATTTCTTATTAAATCCTTATTTTCCTTCAAACCGCACATTCCTTCAAATTCGTTTCCAAAAATGGACCTTCCAATATCCGTAGTTACTGATCTTATTCCATTTGGGACCTCCAATTTCGTCTGATTTGATCATTTACGCACTTTTCCCCAAATTTTCTGAATTAGGTATTCCTCTACACTTAATTTCTACAACCTATCTTCCGAACTCTATATCCTTCATTGTCGACCTCGGATTATAAAAATTCCTTCACCATTGTTCAATTCAACTTCGAATCTTGATTTTGACTGAGAGTTGACTTTTTTAATGGTTGACTTTTTAGGGTTGATTTTTTTCGATTGACTTTTTTTAGGTTGACTTATTTCGAGTGGACTTTTTGTGCTGACCTCCGAAACAAAGGCTTGGGGACCCATCTATGGAATGGTGGAAGTCTCTTTGCATTTGGGGAAGTTGAAAAGGAGAATTTGCCTAGTTTAGGGGGCCCAGACAAAATTAGGTGTCTACGGCTGCCCCTCTTTGACTATTGCTGAGAATCAAGAATCAGGTAAAGATAAAATAGACAATAATTGTGTCCGGTTAGTGAAATCACATGTAAAGGATAGAAGGGGAGAATTGTCATCATCATTTACTGAATTTTTTTTGTTGTTGTTGTAAACATTAAAATAAAAATAAAAGAAAAGAAATTTGTCCTTAAAACTGAGTTTCTTGACTAATCAAGGCTTGACCCGTCTTAAGGAAATGAGTTCAATTTGCAAGAGAAGACAATACCTCGACGGAAGTCCCGGTGCCTTACCTCATCTTGGTGCAGCTTTGACTAATAAAATTTTTCCTTAACTTGAGTTCCCTGATTAATCAAGGCTCGACCCGTACTAAGAAAAGGAGTTCGAAATGCAAGAGAATACAATACAATGACAAAAATCTCGGGGCCTTACCTCATCTTGGTGCAGCTTTGACTAGAACAATAAAAAAAAATTCTTAACCTGAATTCCTTGACTAATCAAGGCTCGACACGTCTTAAGGAAACGAGTTTGATTGGCAAAATTTTGGATGTTTTGACCAATAAATTTGGTTGTCTTGGCCAGGAAAAATTTGGATGTTTTGTCCGAAATCTGGTTGTCTTGTCCAGGAAAATTTGGATGTCTTGTCGAAGAAATCTGGTTGTCTTGTCCAAGAAAATTTGGATATCTTGTCCAAAATCTGCTTGTCTTGTCTAGGAAAATTTGGATGTCTTGTCCAAGATGTGTTGGATGTCTTATCCATAAGATATTCGGGTGTCTTGTCTATGATGTTAGTGAAATTATATAAATGACACGTGTCAAGATATCAAACTCCCCGGCAACTCGACAGAGCTTTTGAAAAATATTTTTTCACATGACAATGTATATAATTTGGGGTGAGATTATATAAACGGCATATGTAGAAACTCCCCAGCAACCCAGCAGAGCTCTTGAAGGATCCTTTTTCACGTGGAGTGTATGTAATCTGGGGTGAAGTCGTGTTCTAGATGTCCTGTCCAGAAAAATTTTGGATGTCTTGTCCAAAAGGTTTGGATGTCTTGTCCGAATTATGGTTGTCTTGTCAATAAGATATTATATAAATGACATATGTCAGGATATCGAACTCCCCGGCAACCTGGCAGAGCTTTCGAAAAATCTCTTTTCACATGGCACTGTATATAATTTTTTTTGGGAAGGAATCATATTCTAAATGTCTTGTCCGAAAAAATTTTGGATGTCTTGTCCAAAAGGTTTTGATGTCTTGTTCGAAAAAATTATATAAATGACATATGTCAGGATATCGAACTCCCTGGCAACCCTGCAGAGCTTTCGAAAAATCTCTTTTCACACGGCACTGTATATAATTTTTAGGAAGAAATTGTTAGGATGTCTTGTCCATAAATTTATTGGATAAAGTGCTTACTTCCTTTTGTGCCAGTTGTGTTGGGCTTAGAAAGGAAAACTTTCTACAGTTCCTGCAATGCTAGTCAAATGCAATGATGTTGATGATAAGTTTTGCAAAATGCTTGCAAGATGCATGTTCCCTAGGGATGAATGCAATTACATGATTGATATGAGTTTTAAATCCATGATTTCATTGAAATATTATGGTATTTTCAACTCCACTGTTTGCTTTTCGGAAAGAGCTTTTCATCGTTATGGGCTCACTGAGATTCACGAATTCCTTACTCAGTGGCGATATCTTTAACCTATCCATGATTTTCTCTACTTGAAGAGCTCTTCTCTATGGTTTCATCGTGATCCACAAGTTTTGACTCTGCAGTGGCATCTTTAATCCTATCTCTGATTTGCCCTTCTTGATGGGCCTTTCTCTATCATGGGTTGATGTGTTTAGTGCATCCAATGTTTGCCCCACTTGATGAGTTTTTCAGCATTATGGGTTGTCTTCTATTTTCTCCAAATTTTACTGGTTTGCAAACCTCTTCTAAAATTAAAATCTACTTCACAGTAATGCAAAGAAATCCTTTCATTTAAAGATTTTTATGTTTAATAATAATCATTCAATTTTGATAGCATTCAAAATGCATCACAACATGTATGAAAGATGGTATGAAATAGCCAAATGCCATGAAAGGGCCAACAAGAGTTTATTGCAAAAAGATTTAGATAGCAAAGATGAATATCAAGGATAAAGAGAAAAATTTAAATGCCAGGATGTCCCAGACGCGGAATATCCTGGACCCTTTTTGTTTTAGTTCCTCTGAAATATCTTTTGAACAAAACATTTGCTTGGGTGATTTCTCAACTTTCACTATTGCTTCGGACTGAGCTCTACCCGTTTTCTCTGATTTTTTGATACTTTCTTCCCCTTCACATGGAGCATTGATTCAGTCTTTGATAAGTACTTGGGCCGCCCTTTGCAGGTTTTCAACCCAAGTGTCCGCCGTTCGATTTTAAGTCGTCCTTTTCGGGTTTTCGGCTTAAACCTCTCCTTTTACATTCTTTTTTCACTTTTCATTTTTTTTTCTTTTTCAATTTTTTGTGTTCCACCATGCATGTGAGAATTCTAAATTCTTCCATGGTAACAATGACAATTCCAAAATATGGGATGAAATCTGAGAAAAACTCTTCAAATTAAATATCCATGCTTGATCAAAATGAACTTTAAAAGCACGTAATGTAGGCCAAGTTTTGGGTTTAGAAAGAAAGGATAAGTAGGCTCAAAATGTGTTTAAGGGTGATCAGATCAAGGATTATTTCATGAGGAGGTTTCATTTTTGAAACATTCATCTTTTTTTTTTACTTTTCTCCTTTGAATTTTTTAATTTTGTTTATTTTCATTCTTGGCTTTCATTTGCCACTCTTTGATTTTCACACTTTTTTTTGTGTACTTTTTTCTTTTTTCTTTTCGATGGCTTTTTTCACCATGATGATTTTTGTTTCTGATGGCTCCTTTCGCCATGATTTTTTTTTTTTTTGAAAGAGATTTTTCCTCGCATTTGCCCTCCAAGTGTAGAGGGTGATCCTGGATCAAGGTTTAAAGAAAGAAAGAATTCCTAAGGCTCGGAGGAGTGACTAGGGATAATTTCTTCTTAGTGAAAGAAATATGAAAAGTAGCCATTTATCATATCAAGCATGAATATTCTCACTGAAAAGCAATCCTCAGGGGAAATAGATACATGGAATTTCACTTTTATATTTGGAATCATTCGAATTCACATATGCACAGTATCACACTTTTCTTTTCTTTTTTTTCTTTTTTTAGTTTTCTTCAAGCATAGTATTTCTTCAATTCGTCAGCGTTCACAGGATTTCTCGAGTCATCACCGTCCATCCGAGTTATGACCAGTGCTCTTCTAGAAAAAGCTCTTTTTACCACATAGGGTCCTTTCCAATTGGGAGCCTATTTTTTGTGAGGATCTTTCACAATAGGAAGAACTTTCCTTAGTACCTACTCTTTCTCTCGAAACTGCCTAGGGCAAACCTTTTTGTTGTGGGCTCGAATCATCTTTTTCTGATACATCTGCCCATGGAAAATTGCCTTCAGCCTTTTCTCCTCGATGAGATTCAACTGTTCATAGCGAGCTCTAATCCATTATGCCTCTTCTAGGCCTACTTCAATCAAGACACGAAGTGAAGGGATTTCAACCTCAATCGGCAGCACTGCCTCCATCCCGTATACCAGCGAAAATAGTGTTGGCGCTCATAGATGTGCGAACCGAAGTATGGTATGTGTGGAGAGAAAAGACAAGTGATAACTCGTATAATTATATAGTTTTTAGTTATGTTTTATTATTGTTTTGTGTCAAATACGAGTTATTATTGTTTAGTCTAATTGTGTTTATGATCTTTTATATTTTTATGTATTTTGGTGTTTTTCACAAGTTTCTTTGAGTGATTTCAGATTACTAGAATTAAGGGCAAATCCAGTTCAGTTCCAGTTCCGACACCTTTTTCCATATCAGCTATATCTCGAGTTTCACTGAAGCAATAAGGCTGAAATTTGTAGCCTTGCAAAGCTAAGAGGCATATCTATCTTTTTCATGTTTTACATTTCTTGAAACGGAGTCGTTTTCCCTAGCGAAATCGACCATCAAGTTGGCTGATGTGCAATGACGTCTGTGCTGACCTGTTTTCGTATTATGCCCATATCTTCTTATCCACATCAGAAAATGAGCTGATTCCAACGGCTATGGATCAGTAACTGATAGGGTAACATTTTTCTAGAAGACCATGTGATCAGATAAGGCCTCCAAAATTGACAAAATCGACCATCAAGTTGGCTGATCAAAATCGTCATATATGACGAAAATTGTTAGAAAATGCACCCACCTATTATACCTACCTTTGAAATTTGTAAAGCTTGTCTCTTGTCATTTAGCCCTCCAAAATGTGTATAAATAGAGGGCCTTGGATGATTGTAAGGGATCATATTGGAGATTGGTAGGATATTAGCCATTTTAACAAAATTCTCTAAGTTTTCTTCTTCTTTCTTTTCTCTAGTTTTCTTTTTCTTTAGAAAGAGCAAGAGGTTGGATAATTAATATTCTTCTTCTTCTTCTTTCTTTCTTTTATTTTCTTCTTAGATTCTATTTAATTTTATGTTTATAATGCCTATGCTAGGCTAAACTTCTATTTGGTTAAGGGTGATTTCAAAGCCCTAGACATGTTTTGTGATTGATTTTCAGATTCTATCTATCATTAATTTTCTATCAAAGTTGCTTATGTTCTTCTACAAGAATTGTTCATGATGTTGTCTTGATTTATTTAGGTGTACAACTAGATAGATCTTGATAATTATCTATTGCTAGTTTAGGAGTCTTGATCCGTGTAATTGTCTTGATTTCCTATTCATAAGTGGCAATTTGTGATTAATGATTATGGTCAAGTTTTCAATAATTGCAAAGTGGAACATAACCTAAGTTGAACAATCCGAGCTTATGTGTTTGTTGCTTAGATCAACCTATCTTTCTCATCATAAAGCTGCCATTAAATTGAATTTAGAGAACTTATTCTAGGTTGTTTAATGGTTAGAGATTAAATAGAGAGCTTGTTCTATTTAACGACAAACTAAGGAAAGATTGGGGTAACAGAGCTTGTTGTTATCTACGGTTGTTAACTTTGATAGTTGGTTGATATTGATAGATCTGAAATTTATTCTTAATGATGTCTAGTGGTGGAGAATGAAACCTTAACCATATTTTTCATATTTGATTCTTCTTACTTACTTGTTTTCTTACTTTTCTAGTTTGCTTATTTTTAAAAGTATATTTATTTTTATTGGCTGGTTATACCGCCTAATTTAGTATATATATTTTTATTGGCTGGTTATACCGCCTAATTTAGTATATATATTTTTATTGGCTGGTTATACCGCCTTGCATCTTATTCTTATTATTTACTTTAGTTTAAATCTGATTTCAAAAACCCTTTTCTTTTATTGTTCTTGAATTTAAGTTTTAAACTATCAACTTATAAACTAAAACCCAATCCCTGAGGACTCGACCCTTGCTAACTACTATACTTACAATTGATCTTTTTAGTGCAAGGTTAAATAAGATACACTCTTTTGGGTGCATCAAATTTTTGGCGCCGTTGCCGGGGATTGCTTTCTTTAGTTTATTAGTTTATTGGTTTATTCTTATTTTCTGTTCTAATTATTTACTTTCTTATTTTTTTTATTAGTGAATGTTCCAAGCTCCCGAAGAAGACTTACGACTTAGGAAAATTCGGGAATTTATAACTTCTCACCAACAACCAATCGAGGAGTTGATCCAAAACATCCAAGAGAAGCAAGGAGAGATGGCAGCAGCTGACAACCGAACTCTCAAGGAGCTAGCCGCTCCGGACTTGGGTCAACAACCATTATGCATTGAATATGCTAATCTTGAGGTAGCTTTTGAACTAAAATCTGGTTTGATTCATCTTCTCCCAACTTTTCATGGTTTTGCAGGAGAGGATCCAAATAAGAACCTCAAGGAATTCCATGTAGTTTGCTCAAGCATGAGACCAACAGGGGTCACGGAAGAGCAAGTTAAGTTGAGAGCCTTCCCATTCTCTCTAGCTGATTCAGCAAAGGAATGGCTCTACTATCTACCATCCGGGACCATCACTACATGGAATGATTTGTAGAAAGCATTCTTGGAAAGGTATTTCCCAGCATCTAAGGCTGCCAACATTAGGAAAGAGATATGTGGGATTCGGCAATACAACGGAGAGTCCTTATATGAATATTGGGAGAGGTTCAAGAAACTTTGTGCATCATGTCCACATCATCAGATAAGTGAACAACTTCTCATCCAATACTTCTATGAAGGTCTCATGCCCATGGAGAGAAGTATGATAGATGCCGCTAGTGGGGGAGCTCTAGTTGATAAGACTCCCAGGGCTGCTAGAACATTAATCTCCAACATGGCAGCCAATTCTCAACAGTTCTCAATGAGACAAGATCCACCACCACAACCCAAGAGAGTTAATGAGGTAAGTATATCATCCCTTGAACAAAAATTTGATAAACTGACTTCTCTTGTTCAACAATTGGCTGTAGGTAAAATACAACAAATAAAGGCTTGTGGCATATGTTCAAACATAGGGCACCAAACTGATATGTGTCCAACACTTCAAGAGGATACCAATGAACATGTGAATGCCATGGGTGGATTTCAGAACCAATCAAGGAAATATGATCCCTACTCAAACACTTACAATCCAGGATGGAGGGATCATCCAAACTTCAATTATGGAGGGAACCAATCACAAACTATTCCTCCACCATTTGACCACAGGCCACCGGGTTTTCAGCAAAGAGTGCAACAACCATACCAAACCCGACAACAACTACCACCCACCCAAAATTCAGGTACTTCTCTTGAAGATCTTGTTAAAGCTCTTTCTACTAATACAATTCAATTTCAACAGGAAACAAAGACAAGTATTCGAAATTTGGAGACTCAAATAGGGCAATTGGCAACAACCATGAGTCAAATGCAAGCAAGGGATTCTGGGAAATTACCTTCCCAAACCATAGTGAATCCAAGAGAGAATGCCAATGCTATAAATTTAAGAAGTGGGAAACAGCTAGAGACACCACAAAATGATAGTGCTCAAGGGGAGAACAATACCATGGCATCCTCTTCACATCCCAACGAGCCACTAAAAAAGGTAATTCCTAAACCATCCTTTCCTTCTTATATAACTCCTCCACCTTTTCCTAGCAGGTTAGCAAAGTCCAAGAAGGAGGAGCAAGAGAAGGAAATTTTGGAAACCTTCCGGAAAGTAGAGGTGAACATTCCTTTACTAGATGCTATCAAGCAAGTGCCAAGATATGCCAAGTTCCTAAAAGAGTTGTGCACATCTAAACGGAAGTTGAAATGGAATGAAAAGGTAAGTGTGGGGGAGAATGTGTCAGCTGTTCTTCAAAAGAAACTCCCACCTAAATGCAAGGATCCAGGTATGTTTACCATTCTTTGTAAGATAGGCAACACCAGGTTTGAGCGTGCTATGCTAGATCTAGGGGCATCTATTAATGTCATGCCATATTCAATTTATGCTTCATTGAATCTAGGACCATTAGAGGAAACCGGTGTTATAATACAACTTGCTGACCGTTCTAACACTTATCCAAGAGGAGTTGTAGAAGACGTTCTTGTACAGGTTAATGAATTGGTTTTTCCCGCTGACTTTTATGTTATTGAGATGGAAGATGAGATGTCTTCTAATCCCACACCTATTCTATTAGGGAGACCATTCTTGAAAACAGCAAGAACTAAAATAGATGTACATGATGGCACTTTAACTATGGAATTTGATGGTGAAATAATTCGCTTTAACATTTTTGAGGCCATGAGATATCCTAGTGATGTGCATTCTGTTTTTAATATTGATATAATTGACTCACTAGTGCAGCAAGCTTATGAGCTAGATGGTGAAGATAGTGTAGAAATAGTCATTAGCAACCATCTCGGAATGGGGAATGCTAAACTAGCCTTGAGTGACCAGGTGGAAGGGGCACTAGAATCTTTACACTCGCTGCAACCTAAAGATGCAAGGTTTGATGTTTCATTTATTGATTTGCCTTTATCTAATGAGAAACTTCTACCTTCCATTTTGCAGGCACCAACTTTAGAATTGAAACCACTACCGAACCACTTGAAATATGTGTTCTTAGGTAAAAAGGACACACTACCGATCATCATTGCCAAAGAGCTCACACCTTTGCAAGAAGAGCGACTTATCCAGGTGCTTAGAGAGCATAAAACAGCAATTGGTTGGACAATTGCCGATATCAAGGGAATAAGCCCATCCATGTGCATGCACCGGATTTTGTTAGAGGAAGGGTCTAAACCAACAAGAGAAGCACAAAGAAGATTGAACCCTCCTATGATGGAGGTTGTGAAAAAGGAGATACTGAAACTCCTAGATGTTGGAGTGATCTATCCTATCTCGGATAGCAAATGGGTGAGCCCAGTCCAAGTGGTTCCAAAGAAATCAGGTGTAACGGTGGTAACAAATAATGAGAATGAACTTGTTCCTACTAGGATTCAAACAGGATGGCGAGTTTGTATTGATTATCGTAAACTTAATTCCACAACTCGCAAAGACCACTTTCCTTTACCTTTTATTGATCAAATGCTTGAAAGGTTAGCTGGCCATTCTCATTATTGTTTTCTTGATGGTTTTTCAGGTTATAATCAGATAGCCATTGCTCCGGAGGACCAAGAGAAAACAACATTCACATGTCCATTTGGTACTTTTGCATACCGACGTATGCCATTTGGTCTTTGTAATGCACCAGCTACATTCCAAAGGTGTATGGTTAGCATATTTTCAGATTATGTAGAGAACATCATAGAAGTATTTATGGATGATTTTAGTGTCTATGGTGATTCTTTTGATAGATGTCTAGAGAACCTTACACTTGTACTTGAAAGATGCATGGAAACTAACCTTGTTTTGAATTGGGAAAAATGCCACTTTATGGTAGAACAAGGAATAGTTTTGGGCCATGTTATTTCTTCTAGAGGGATAGAGGTTGATAAGTCTAAAATAGATATTATGCATTCTTTACCACCTCCCACAAATGTGAGAGAGGTTCGTTCTTTTCTTGGACATGCAGGTTTCTATAGAAGATTTATCAAAGACTTCTCAAAGATCACATTACCTCTTTGCAAGCTACTACAAAAAGATGTGGTTTTCCACTTTGATGATAAATGCAAAGAGGCGTTTGAAACATTGAAGGGACTCTTGACATCAGCTCCTATCATCCAACCACCAGATTGGAATGTACCTTTTGAAATCATGTGTGATGCTAGTGACTATGCCATTGGAGCTGTTTTGGGCCAACGGGTTGGCAAAGCCTCACATGCCATTTATTATGCCTCCCGAACTCTTAATGATGCTCAATTGAACTATTCCACTACTGAAAAAGAACTTTTGGCTGTTGTATTTGCTTTAGAAAAATTTCGATCTTATTTAATTGGTACTAAAGTAATTGTATATTCTGACCATGCAGCCCTTAAGTACTTGCTCACTAAAAAGGAGGCCAAACCAAGGTTGATTAGATGGATACTTCTCTTACAAGAGTTTGATTTGGAGATAAAAGATAAGAGAGGTAGTGACAACCTGGTTGCGGACCATCTTAGCCGTTTAGTTCATGAAGAGGATGCACTACCCTTGAATGAGAACTTTCTGGATGAGCAACTTCTTTTTATAAGTACAACAACTCCTTGGTATGCTGATATTGTTAATTACTTAGTTACCAAGAAGTTGCCACAAGAGTTGACACAAGCTCAAAGAAATAAGATCAAGAGTGATGCCAAATACTACATATGGGATGATCCTTACCTTTGGAAGCATTGCTCCGATCAGATTATAAGAAGGTGTGTACTCGAAACTGAATTTCAATCTATTCTCACCTTTTGTCACTCTTATGCATGTGGAGGACACTTTGGATCCAAAAGAACAGCCATGAAAGTTCTTGATTCTGGATTTTATTGGCCTACCATATTCAAAGATGCATACCTCTTTTGCAAGTCATGTGATCGTTGCCAAAGAACAGGTAACTTAGGTCCTAGAAATCAAATGCCTCAAACTCCAATACTTATTGTTGAAATTTTTGATGTATGGGGCATGGATTTCATGGGACCTTTTCCTCCTTCTTTTGGTAATCTTTATATTTTACTTGCCGTTGATTATGTTTCAAAGTGGGTGGAAGCAAAATCCACTAGGACTAATGACTCTAAAGTTGTTTCAGATTTTGTCAAAACTAACATCTTGGCTAGGTTTGGAACGCCAAAGGCCATAATCAGCGATAGAGGTACTCACTTTTGCAATAGGACTATGGAAGCACTTTTGAGGAAGTATAACATCACACACAAGGTCTCCACCTCATATCATCCTCAAACTAGTGGGCAAGCTGAAGTGTCAAACCGAGAAGTTAAGTCCATCCTTGAAAAGACAGTTAATCCAAATAGGAAGGATTGGAGTTCACGACTTGATGATGCACTTTGGGCTTATAGGACAGCATATAAGACACCCATTGGTATGTCTCCTTATCGACTTGTTTATGGTAAGCCTTGTCATCTTCCGGTTGAATTGGAACATAAATCATATTGGGCTATCAAACAATGCAACATGGAGATGGATGAGATAGGAAAGAAAAGAAAACTTGACCTACAAGAATTAGAGGAGATAAGGAATGATGCCTATCAGAATTCTAGGATTTACAAGGAAAAGACTAAGGCATTCCATGACAAGATGATATCAAGAAAAGAATTTGTTGTTGGACAAAAAGTTCTTCTCTTCCATTCACGCCTTAAGTTATATCCAGGTAAGTTACGTTCTCGTTGGGTTGGACCTTTTGTTATTACTAATGTATTTACTCATGGTGCAGTTGAAATCCAAAGCCCGAAAACAGATAAGGCATTCAAAGTGAATGGTCATAGATTGAAGCCTTACTATGAGAACTTTCCAATACAAGATGTGGAGGAGTTTCCACTTTTTGAGCCAAAGTATGTTGAATAATAATGGCATGGGTCTAAGTCAAGCTGAGGACAATAAACCAAGCGCTTCTTGGAGAGGCAACCCAAAAGGATGGAGAGCATCTATTATATCAGATTTGCATATTCCTTACTCTCCATCATTCTATCTTTTATTGTTTTTCTTTTCTTTTGTTTAATAGTTCTTTTCTCTTACATATAATTCTTGCATTGGGGGATAATAGCATTACATTGAGGACAATGTAAAAATTATGTGTGGGGGGAAGAATTTAGGATTTTATTTAGAGTGTTTTGTTTTTGAGTCTTTTTATGTTGTTTTTCTTTCTGATCCTTGTTTTGAAAATAACTAGATGTAAATATAATTTTTATTTTTTTATTTTTTTAACCCCGGTTAAATGGCGGATAACGGTACTCCGTGATTATTTAAATTGGTTCCATCAGCTACCCACAAAACTGATATTGTATATAAATTTCTCTTCCAATTTCTCTTTCAATTTTTTTCATTTTTTTTTTCAGGATGGATGATATTCTCACAAGATTGCAGAAACGATTTCCTCCTTTTCCTCGAAATATTTTACTGAAGCTTTACCAAGTTCGACTTGAAAGATTAAGAATGCTTATGCACAAAGGGATTCCTGACGACATACGTTGGATAATTGAAGCCAAGGTACGTGAAGATGAATATCTTCCTATTTTGCATTTACCAGGTACAGGTAGAAGCACTTTTGCAAAGAAGCGACGAGCAAAGCGCATGAGTTCAAATTGCCACAAATATGCACGATGGACGTGTAACGGTAAATGTCGTTCTATTGGGATTCCGTCCTCTAATCGAGATGATAAAATTGAATTCATTAAGGATGGACTGAGTAAGGAGAATTTGGGTAATATCCAACTTTCTCTTGAGACGCATCCTAGTGGAGACGTACAAAGAGAAATTCTTGATTTATGGCCGCAATTCCAAAGGGAATGGCAACATCTTGGGAATCTGATGTTAAAAGACCCTGTTTGCCAGCTTGTAAGAAAACTGGATGGGAAGCATATCCTCGACTCATAGAAGGCGTTTAAGCCGTTTCTGGACGTAAAACCAGAGGAAGATGTGAGCCACAATCACAACTACAATAAATGACTTCTCAGCTTTTGGTTTGATTTGCAATAACTTTATTTTGGTTTAATTTACGTGTTGTTCGATTTGTGTAACTATTCTCGTTTTTTTTTTTATTATTTGTCTTTTACGGTTGATTTTTTCTTCTCTTTTTGATTTTCTTCCTGAAATCACGCAAAAATCTTTTGTTAGGTTAACATTTTCTTCTCACAGGTCAGATACACTTTCGGCGACATTATTACTCTTGTCTGATTCACTACTGAGTCTTCTATATATTACACCATGTACTCATTCTCTTTCAGACACTCGAAGAAAAAAAAAATGGAAAGTACTTCATCCCAGCGCATTAAAAAAATTTGTGTCTTTGGAGGTGCTTATCCAGGAAAAAATAACATATTCGCTGATGAAGCCATAAGAGTTGGAGTAATACTTGCCCAACAAAAGATCCACTTGATTTATGGAGGCGGTAGTACGGGTTTAATGGGAGCAGTCGCTACAGCAGCACACGCCGGAGGAAGTCCAGTTCTAGGAATCGTGCCAAAACTATTCACAAGTTTTTGTGGACCTACCGTGGGTAAGGAAATACAAGTCTGGAGTGTCCCTGAACGGATAACAATCATGTACCATTCTGCCGATGCATTCATTGCTTTACCAGGAGGTCTGGGTACATTGGAAGAAATAGCTTGCGTGGCTTCTTGGTCATCTTTGGTCACAAATAAGAAACCCATTGGTTTGCTTAATATTAATGGTTATTTTAGTAATTTGCTTTTATATTTAGATAATGCTGTGGATAATGGATTCATGTTTTCAGAGGCAAGGAGAACCATAATTTCTGCTACAACCATTGAAGATTTACTTAAAAAGCTCCAAGCTTATGAGTGTTTATCTGCTACGGTTGTTTCGCAAACGCTCGGAAAAAGAAAAAGAGATATGGACGAGCAAGGAGTGGATTGCACTTTGTCTTTGTGACATTATCTAACATTTTGCTTGTTGTGTCTCAGTTATAATAAGTGGTTAGCAACCTCTGCAGGTAATATCTCCTAAATTCTACCTTTAAAATTTGACATTGGGGACAATGTCATATTTTAGTAGGGGGTAAGGGACATATTTTGCTAATTTAAAAAAAAAAAAAAAAAATTAAGAAGTATTCATTCTGAACAAGGTCTGAGTAAGGGAGACTTGAGACATACCTTGTCAGTTTGATTTCTTCTTTTCAAAAAAAAGTTTGTTGTGTTTTAAGCAATTTAGAAGTATTCATTCTGAACAAGGTCTGAGTAAGGGAGACTTGAGACATACCTTGTCAGTTTGATTTTAATCTTTTTATGTTTACTTGTTAATTTTTGTTTAGTATTTTAGGATTATTTAGGTTGCATGGTTTTGTTTTGTTTTGAGTCTTAGTTGTTCCTATTCTTATGTTATTAGTTCTTTTCTCTTACACATGATTCTTTCATTTGAGTTAATAGACTTACATTGAGGACAATGTAAGAATTAAGTGTGGGGGAATGATTTAGGATTTCTTTTATTTTTGTCTACTATTTTTTTTTTTCTTTATTATTATTATTATTATAATTTTTTTTTTGTGAGTTTTAGTTCCTTTTTAATACAATGATGAGATATGAATTGCATAAGTCTAAAACAGATTTATTAGTGAGAAGATTTTCATGAGAATTGAGCTTGATGTCAACCTTTTTATGAGCCAATGTTAATATAATATGTTGATTGAGAAAGAAGCATGTTTAGACTTAATCTGACTTGTATAATCATCCTTGTGAGTTTTTGAGCCTATAATGATTGATGCATTATACAAATCAATCTAATTTCTTTCTTGAGTGCTCTTATGATTACATGATTCTCTAGAACTTGCTTTAAACCGTTTGAGACTATATTGATACATGTGACAACATGAATATGATAGAGGCATTAGGATTTTTAGCCAGGGCCAAACAGCCATCCCTTATTGATGTTCCAAGAGAACACACCCTTAGTGAACCAATTTGAGCCTACATTGAATAAGCTATCTCTTTGGTAACCATAACTTGTCCCTAACCTAAATATACTTATAACTTTACCTTTGTTCCAAAGATGAATTAGCATGTTTTGAGACAAGTTGCAAAGACAAGGAAGATCTATTGAAAATTTGGGTTAGAAACAAGAAATAAGTGTGGGGGGGAAAGAAAAGAAAAGTCAAGAGAAAAAGAAATGGAATACTGGCAAATACATTCCTATGTAAAAAAATAAAAATATATGAATCATCTCTTGAATTTGTGGAAAAGGAAAAAGATGTTACAAAGTTGTTTAGAATGAAGAAAAGGCCCAACATGAATATCCGGCCTAGGTGACTATGTACTTGTAAAGAGTTTTGAGAAGTTTCTTTGTATGATCTTTTTATGTCTCTAAACTTTATGAACTCTTTGGAACCTTTGTGATATCTTTATCCTTTTGTTCTTCAACCACATTACAAACCCCTTGGCCCCATTACAACCTTGATTAAATACCTCTTGGTTCATGAAGTTGTATGATTTAAATAGTGGAGAATAGGTGGACAAGCAAGAATATGGTAGAACTGTTTTCATGAGATTGATTGAGTGTAAACACTTCACCACTACTTTAAAGAGTGAAAATCATGAGGGTATCCCATGTGAGAAGTTGAGATTAAATTTGAACATGCAATATTTTGATTGAGATATGTTATGCTAATATTGGCTTAACTCAAACAATTTACATTCAAGCTTGAATTTTTGTGAAATTCTTTAAGCTATTGATTAGTTTATAAGACTTGTTCAAAGATTGTCTCTAATTTGTATTGAAAGGATTAGGAGTAAATATTTTTAGTATATGTAGTTTATTTATATTTTAGTTTTTCAATGTTTGTGGGTATCGTTCTAGTAAACCCTCACGAGACTAAACTCGTCCACTAGGGACACCTAGGGGTTTAAAGGCTTGTGTCACATGCTAAGTGCCACCGTGACTTCCTACGAAAATGGATTAGATTAGATTTTCTTATTTTATTTTTATTGAGTCGTTGCTAGGGACTAGCGACAATCTAAGTGTGGGGGTGTGATAACTCGTATAATTATATAGTTTTTAGTTATGTTTTATTATTGTTTTGTGTCAAATACGAGTTATTATTGTTTAGTCTAATTGTGTTTATGATCTTTTATATTTTTATGTATTTTGGTGTTTTTCGCAAGTTTCTTTGAGTGATTTCAGATTACTAGAATTAAGGGCAAATCCAGTTCAGTTCCAGTTCCGACACCTTTTTCCATATCAGCTATATCTCGAGTTTCACTGAAGCAATAAGGCTGAAATTTGTAGCCTTGCAAAGCTAAGAGGTATATCTATCTTTTTCATGTTTTACACTTCTTGAAACGGAGTCGTTTTCCCTAGCGAAATCGACCATCAAGTTGGCTGATGTGCAATGACGTCTGTGCTGACCTGTTTTCGTATTATGCCCATATCTTCTTATCCACATCAGCAAATGAGCTGATTCCAACGGCTATGGATCAGTAACTGATAGGGTAACATTTTTCTAGAAGACCATGTGATCAGATAAGGCCTCCAAAATTGACAAAATCGACCATCAAGTTGGCTGATCAAAATCGTCATATATGACGAAAATTGTTAGAAAATGCACCCACCTATTATACCTACCTTTGAAATTTGTAAAGCTTGTCTCTTGTCATTTAGCCCTCCAAAATGTGTATAAATAGAGGGCCTTGGATGATTGTAAGGGATCATATTGGAGATTGGTAGGATATTAGCCATTTTAACAAAATTCTCTAAGTTTTCTTCTTCTTTCTTTTCTCTAGTTTTCTTTTTCTTTAGAAAGAGCAAGAGGTTGGATAATTAATATTCTTCTTCTTCTTCTTTCTTTCTTTTATTTTCTTCTTAGATTCTATTTAATTTTATGTTTATAATGCCTATGCTAGGCTAAACTTCTATTTGGTTAAGGGTGATTTCAAAGCCCTAGACATGTTTTGTGATTGATTTTCAGATTCTATCTATCATTATTTTTCTATCAAAGTTGCTTATGTTCTTCTACAAGAATTGTTCATGATGTTGTCTTGATTTATTTAGGTGTACAACTAGATAGATCTTGATAATTATCTATTGCTAGTTTAGGAGTCTTGATCCGTGTAATTGTCTTGATTTCCTATTCATAAGTGGCAATTTGTGATTAATGATTATGGTCAAGTTTTCAATAATTGCAAAGTGGAACATAACCTAAGTTGAACAATCCGAGCTTATGTGTTTGTTGCTTAGATCAACCTATCTTTCTCATCATAAAGCTGCCATTAAATTGAATTTAGAGAGCTTATTCTAGGTTGTTTAATGGTTAGAGATTAAATAGAGAGCTTGTTCTATTTAACGACAAACTAAGGAAAGATTGGGGTAACAGAGCTTGTTGTTATCTACGGTTGTTAACTTTGATAGTTGGTTGATATTGATAGATCTGAAATTGATTCTTAATGATGTCTAGTGGTGGAGAATGAAACCTTAACCATATTTTTCATATTTGATTCTTCTTACTTACTTGTTTTCTTACTTTTCTAGTTTGCTTATTTTTAAAAGTATATTTATTTTTATTGGCTGGTTATACCGCCTAATTTAGTATATATATTTTTATTGGCTGGTTATACCGCCTAATTTAGTATATATATTTTTATTGGCTGGTTATACCGCCTTGCATCTTATTCTTATTATTTACTTTAGTTTAAATCTGATTTCAAAAACCCCTTTTCTTTTATTGTTCTTGAATTTAAGTTTTAAACTATCAACTTATAAACTAAAACCCAATCCCTGAGGACTCGACCCTTGCTAACTACTATACTTACAATTGATCTTTTTAGTGCAAGGTTAAATAAGATACACTCTTTTGGGTGCATCAACAAGATCTCTTGCCAATCTTTTTATACATCAGTCATCTTTTCAACAATCTTCTTGATGTTCTTGTTGGCTGTTTCCACTGCCCCATTCATTTTCGGATGATAAGGTACAAAATTATGATGCTTGATCTTGAATTGGGTACATATTTCCCTCATCATTTTGTTGTTCAAATTGGGAGCATTATCCAAAATTATTATTTCCGAAAATCCATATCGGCATACAATCTCTTTCTTGACGAATCTGCACACCACTGACTTTGTTACATTGGAATAAAAAGCTGCTTCTACCCACTTTGTGAAGTAGTCTATGGCCACCAGGATGAAATGATGCCCATTCGAAGCTTTCGGAGTAATGGGCCCGATCATATCCATTCCCCATATCCAAAATGGTCGTGGAGCTGTCATGACATGTAGCGGCGATGGTGGCACATGAATCTTGTCAGCATATATCTGGCAATTATGGCACTTTTGGGAATAATTAATGCAATCCCTTTCCATGGTTAGCCAATAGTATCCTGCCCTGATAATCTGTTTAGTCAGCATGTGGCCATTGGCATGAGTGCCGCATATCCTTTCATGGACCTCTTCGAGGATTTTCTGAACTTCATCAGAAATGACACACCTTAACAAAACTTGGTCTTTCCCTTTCTTGTAGAGGATTTCACCGTCTAAGACAAAACCCATTGCCATTCTTCTCAAGGTTCTCTTATCATTTTTCGTTGCTTGTTCAGGGTACTGTTGACTCTTGCTGTATTGCAAGATGTCGTAATACCAAGGGTGACCATCTACTTCTTATTCGATACTCAAGCAGTGGGCAGGAGACTCGTATATGCTCATCTTGATTGGCACAACTTCGGCCCTTTCATTCACTTTAAACATTGATGATAAAGTGGCTAAAGCATCTACCATTCAATTTTCTTCTCGGGGCAAGTAATTGAATACCACCTCTTCGAACTCCTCAATCAAGCTCAGTATGAGCTCTAGATATCGGATTAACTTTTCATCTCGGGTTTTCCATTCTCCGTGCAATTGGTATATCACCAGGGCTGAATCTTCGAAGACCTCTAGTGTTATGATTTTCCTTTCTACGACGGCACGAAGACCCATAGGTACATGCTTCATACTCAGCGGTATTGTTCGTACAATGAAAATCCAATATGGCAGTGAAAGGATGATAATCCTCCTCAGGAGATATGAGTACTGCACCGATCCCGTGCCCCATGGCATTAGATGCGCCATCAAAATACATTTTCCAAGTTTTCTTCTTAGAGGAAGTCACTTCTTCTTATGAGACACACATTAAGTCTTCAATTTGGGAAATCAAAGTCTAGAGGCTTGTAATCCTCTACCGCTCGGTTGGCTAGGAATTTGACTACTGCGCTATCTTTTATAGCCTTTTGGCTCATATACACAATATCATATTTGGAAATCAACACTTGCCACCTCGTCGTTCTTCCTAACAACGAAGGAGCTTCGAATACGTATTTGAGGGGATCTAGCTTTGCAATCAGCCATGTCGTGTGATACAACATGTACTGTCAAAGCCTCAAGGCAGTCCAGGCTAAGGCACAACAAAGCCTTTCTACCAACGAATATTTCAACTCGTACTCAATGAACTTTTTTTTGTTTTCGGTTTTATCATGTTGCCCCTGTAGACACCTAATTTTGTCCAGTCCCCTAAATTAGGTAATTTTCTTCCTGCTAATGTTTTAGAATGCAGAAAGTCTCTTCTCATCCTGAAGGTGGAACTCCAAGACTTTGTTTAAGAGGTCAAGCATGAAAAGTCAATAAAAAAAGTCAACCACAAAAAAGTCAACCCTAAAAAGTCAACCACTAAAAAAGTCAACCCTCATTCAAAATCAAGATTCAAAGTTTAATTAAACAATGGTGAAAGAATTTTGATAATCCAAGGTCTACAACGAGAGAAATAGAGTCTGGAAGATGGGCTATGGAGATTCAGTGAAAAGGAAACCATAATTTGGTAAATTTGGGGAAAAATGCTTAAACGATCAAATTGGTCAAAATTGGAGGTTCCGAATGGAATATAATCAATGACTATTGGTATTGGAAAGGCTAGTTGGAAGTAGAACCAAAGGAAGAGTCAATTTGAAAAAAAACCCAGAAAATTAAGGTTTTTGGTGAAATTTGCAAAATTGGGGAAAACTGTAGAGATGGCCCGATTCGATAAATTTGAAGGCCCTAATTAATGAAAAGTGAGTAAACAAAGATAGCCCAAGGCTCAATTTGAAGTAATTCCGCGAAAAGAGCCAATTAGAGGAAAAATGGAAAAACGAGAAAATTCTCGGTATTGGAAAAAGGAAAAATCAAATAGGAGTTGGAATTTGATTGTAAAAATTGGTTGTTTTTGGACCAACTCCAATTCAATATATAAAAAAGGCAATGGAAAAAGAAAATCTGGAAATCAGACCTGTTTTGAGTAAAACTGAGGTTTCGGGGGTTAAAGGGCGATCTTAGAAAATCTAAAAAAAAAAATAGGAAAC
This sequence comes from Fremontodendron californicum, assembly GCA_030761205.1. Classification (NCBI taxonomy): domain Eukaryota; kingdom Viridiplantae; phylum Streptophyta; class Magnoliopsida; order Malvales; family Malvaceae; genus Fremontodendron; species Fremontodendron californicum. The sequence continues at coordinate 7,235,091 of JAULJL010000026.1, forward strand.
TAGCTCAAAAAATTATATAAACCTCCAGATCTGAGTTTTATGTCATTTAGAAGAGATCGGTGAAGAAAAATCTGGAATGGGAGCTCATTCGAAAAATGGCAAAATTCAGATGCACTAAGCTGAAATTCCAGAAGATAAATCTGGGAAAAATAGGAAATGAGCTCCAAAAATTATGAAAACTTCCAGATCTCAATTTTATATTATTTGGAAGATATTGGCAAAGAAAAATCCAGAATCGGAGCTCATTTGAAAAATGGAAAAGTTCGGGTGCACTAAAGTTGAAATTCCAAAAGAAAATTTTGGGAAAAATAGGAAACGAGCTCGGAAAATTACCAAAACATCCAGATCTCAATTTTATATTATTTGGAAGAAATTGGTGAAGAAAAATCCAGAATCGAAACTCAATTGAAAAAGGCTTGGGAGGCACCAAATCGAAACTTTTAAAGAAAAATCCGGGAAAAATAGAAAACTGGCTCAAAAATTTATGAAAACTTCCAAAACTCAATTTTATATTATTTAGGAGGTACTGGAAAAAGAAAATCCAGATTTGGGGTCAGTTTGCAATTTAATCAAGTTTAGAGGGCTATAGTGCAATTTTATCGAAGAAACCGAAGATGGCCATATTTGCAATTTAAAAAAAAAAATAGAAGATGCTGGAATTTTAAGGGCCATTCATCCTGCCCATGTAGAAGAGGAAGGTTGGCTAATTTCTTTCATCCAAAGGCCAAAATTGGATAGCAAGATGGTATCTTTATTTGATTGAGCCTTTGTGATCTTGCCAAGTGGCCAAATGAATGAAAAGAAAGGATGAGCACATTATGGTTACATATTTTAGGCCAACGACTATTGTTAGGGGCTGATCACTTCATCCTATGGTTGTAAATTCACATTTTTATCATCTTTTATTAGTGGCCTTTGGATCTTGCTAGCTAGGAAAAGAAATGACAACATTATGTCAACATTAAAGGCCAATCGGCTGCCAATATTAAGAGGGGGCTTTCATTCTTTTGGGAAGGTTTTTTTTTGGCTGAGTATTTTGATGTTTGAGCAATAGCTAAGTGGTAGAAAAGCAAAGAAAAATTTTGAAGAGAAGGAAGCTTGAAAGATAGCTTTGAAAGGTATTCTTTTGGCGCCTAACTCTTGCATTTTTCTTTCTTTTTCTATGCTAATTTTGCACATTTTCCATATGATTTCTTGTTATTTTATTATGAAATAAATGTTTTTAAAACTCCTTTTTAAGGCTCCTATTTTGTTTTTTCATAAAAAAAATCAAAAAACAAATTTTTTTACTACCTTTCTTGCTATGGCCGAATGGCCTCCTTTGAGTGATTGTCTTGTGTTTGATTTATTTCCTAGGTTGGTTGTGGTATGTTAACTTGTTCTGATGTTTTATCTTTCTATAATAATCAAAATACGGAGCTTATTTCTACTCTCTTTACTTATTCTTATTTTCTGTTTTTATCATCTTTTTTCATGTCTACTTGCTTTATTTACTAACTTTAATTTTCTATTTTTACTATATCAAGTTGTTCATGGTTTTCATTATTGTCATACCATGTGTTTGTGTATTTTCCTAGCTATATCATTGCATTTTCATCTTGATTGCTTGACTACCAAGTTTTCATTTATGTCTTGCATATTTTTGATGCCATATGTTTGTGTTATCGTCTTGCTAGGATCTCACATATTTTTTAAGTGACCATTCGGTTTCCATCTCTTCTTGCCTTGTGTATTTGCATTTTCATCTTGATTGTTTAGTTACCATGCCTTCATTCATGCTTTGCATCATTATGCCATGTTATTGTGTATTTGTTGTGCCATGTTCTTGCATTATTATTATGTTCATTTGGTCATTATGTGTTCATGTTATAGCCATGCATATTTATGTCATATTAGGCATTAGGTCATGTTATATTTCCATGCATATTCTTATGACATTTTAGGTCTTAGGTCATCTTTGTATGCCACGCGTATTTTCATGCTTATTAGGTCTTAGGTCATTTTGTATTTCCATGCATCTTTTCATGTTCATTAGGTCTAGGGTCATATTTATTGCCCTACATATTTCATGCTTATTAGGTCTAGGATTATATTTATTGCCATGCATATTTCTATCTATGCATTAGGTCATCTTTTATGCCATGCATATTTTCTATGTCATTTAGGCATTAGGTCATGCATTTCATGCATTAAACTTGTTGTTTGTTCATGCATTTCATATCATCCCACTTGATTTTTGACTTAAGTCAATCAATGGCTCAAAGCCAAGCTCTCATGAGCATGCTTGTCGAAAATTAAGATGTTGTCAAGTTGGATTTTCTACCTTTGTAATTTTTTTTATTAGGCAATCCTTGTCCAAATATTTAGAAGTTTTTAGCACTGATTATAGGATCTTAGAGGAGTCTCTAATAGTTTTATTCTGATTTTTGGATGTTTTTATCAAAGGTTTAAAAATATTTTTTTGCTAAACAATTTTTCACCCAGTGTTCTGTCTTTCATAAATTTTCGGGTAGGTCATCCTTAGTCTAAAAATTAAGATATTTTTTTCCATAGAGATCGACATGTTCTAAGTCTCCCATAATTTTTTCATATGTTTTTGAAAAATTTAAAATAGGTAAAAAAATCATGTTTTAAAATTGGTCAGAAAAGTCAGATTTCTTTTCAAGAAGAAAATAATTTTTTGTTTTCGTTAAGTCATTAGGAGGGGGCTGATTTAGAACAATAGCTTATGTCCTAGGTTAATTTCTAAGTCATTTTAATCCTAAAAATTTATTTTATAAAGGTCGGGTCAAGGGTGATCAACTCGGGTTTTCAAAATTAGGAAAATAGAGCTTTTTTAAAGGGGGGTTTCGGCCATAGTGCCTTTTTCGTCCAAAATTTTCAAATTGTTTTTGTTGCAATCATAAATGTCGCAACCTAAAAAAAAAATATGACAATAACAAAATGTCTCATTGCAAGACTTTATTATTCGTTTTCCTTTGGCGTGACTTAAAAAAAAAATAGGAAAAGTCGACTTAATTCCTCTAGAAATAATAAAAGGTCGAGGGTATGAAAACGGCCTCGTAAAAAGACATGGAGTCGCCACCAATCTTTATTAGCTAGGTGTGATCAGCCACCTACTAAAACCGGTTTTGTAAAACATTTTAAAATTAATTAAAACATTTTTTAAAACCAATTTCAGGTTTGCGTTACAAACCAGAGAAATCAAAGAAGCGGGTTCGGGAGTAGGTTATGTGCGGGGAAGGATTAGCACCCCCACAACGCCTGTATAAATCGGTACATTATTAATCATGTATTATCTCAAGTCTCGGTAAAAAGTTGGTTTTTAATATAGTATTTCAAGTTAATTCCCAATTTTAAGAAAAATAATTCCATTTTTAATTGAAAATGATCCGAAATTTATTAATTCAAAATTTTCTTATATTCCCCGACAAAATAAAAAAAAATATATAGAAATTTATTCATTTGGAAAACTTTCCGAATCATTCTAGTTTTTTTTTTTTAAAGAAAGATATTCCTTTATTAATGATAATTGATGATATTCGCTCCAGCAAACCCGGTAGAGAACTCATGAATTATTTTAACTCGGGAATATCTTTATTTTTTTTTTTATATAAAATCATTATCTTTTTCAAAACATTTTAAAAATATGAACTTGAACATGTATGACATAATAAAATGACATGGCAAATCTATATAATATAATGCATCCTAAATGACATGACACAATTCAAATGACATTTTATATTCTACGTAAAATGAAAAAAAAATCCAAAGTATCATGGTATATTCTAAATGAGATAAAATGATTTAAATGACATGGCAATTCTAAATGATATGGCATATTTTAATTGACATGGCATGTTATAAATGAAATAACCTAAATGACATGGAATATGATCTAAATGACAAGAAATGACATGGAATTAAAATAATGCTAACATATAATATGCATGAAAATACTAAAAAAAATAATAATGCATGAGCATGGTATATGCTAATCAATATGACAAAAATAACTAAATAAAAAGCATAGGATATCATAAAACATTAAAAAATCATGTGGCAAACAAATGTAAGATCATGAAATGTGAATTAAAATAATAACAATATCATGGAAAATATCATAGCAAAAATCACACTTTTAAATAAAATGCATGAACATGGAAAATGCAATGCATAGAAAATGTATATTTTCTTTTAATTAAAGAAATCCGTATATCTAAAAAGATATCCGGCTACCTTAGAAAAATATGTCACATTATATTTTCTAAAAAAACGAAACTTTGTGATTATTTGAAAATAATTTAGAAGAAAGATTTTATTAAAAATTAAAACTCTTACCAAACCCTTTTAAAATGGCTCTAATTTCCTAAGTTTAAAATCCCGGACTTAACTACCCTTCACCCAAAATTTATAAAATCATTTTTAGATTTCAAAAAGGCTTAGAAACTACCCTAAGACAGTAACTAAATCTTCTAACCAACCCCCTCTAAATGCTTTAGCCAAATTCAACCATTGTTCTCCTTTTAATTTCAAATCTGCCTCTACTGTCCGGTTTTGCTACACGAGTTTTTAGCCTATTTTTACAAATTCTAAAAATTCTAAAAAAAATACTGGAGACTCATAACATGTAAATATAAACGGTAAAAAAGTGGCTTAATTTTTTGATTAAATATGACTGCCCAGAAAAATTGGAGATGTTCGAGTACTGGGTGAAAAAAACTGTTTGTCAAAACACATTTTTTTGCCTTTGATAAATTCATTCAAAAACCAAAATGGAAATTGTTGGAAGTCATCATAAGGACCTAAGGATAGTAGCTAAACATTTTAAAAACCTTGGACAAAATTGGCTAAGTAAAAAAAATCACAAAGGTAGAATGATCAATTTGACAATTCCTTAATTTTCCACAAGTATGCTTTAGAGAGCATGACTTTGAGCCATTAATTGGCCTAAGTCACAAATCAAGTGGCAATGACATGGAATGCATGAACATACAGCAAATGAAATGTATGAAATGCATGGTCTGAAGGTCTAAATGGTAAAGGAAATGCATGACAATTCATGGCAACCTAAATGCCTAGCATGAATTTGCATGGTAACTAATGCTATCCTAACTCTATATGCATGCAATGCTTGATAATGTAAATGTGACTAGGACCTAATATGTTATAAATATGCATGAAAATGAATTTTACCTAAGACCTAAATAGCATATTAGTGCATGACAATACCAATGTGATTTAAGACTCAATATGCATGGCAATACCAATATGGCCTAGACCTAAAATGTAGTGAGCATGCATAACAATACCATGAACATATAATGACTCATGAAATTAATGTCAATGCTGGAACAAACAGTAGCTAATACACAATTTCAGGATATGATAATGCAAAGCGTGTTACCTAAACAAAAATACAAATGCATGACAAGGCAATGAATGCATGAAGAGGCTAAATGATCACATGAGACTCTAATGCAATCCTATTTAGTAAATGACATAAGTACATGAAAAATTGTATTAAAATGCATAATTTCATGACATTTTATATAACATATAACATACCAAAATCTAAATGCACAAGCTCATGACATGGAAATGCAAACAAGTTAAGTAACAAAAGAAAAATGCACATGCAAGGCAAACAAACATGGTATTGCCGAATGGTCATTTATCAATATGATGGCATTTTTATCATAACATTTTCATAAGCACAAGACATACTAAAATCAGAATATGCAAGTTCATGACATGGAGATGCAAACAAGCTAAGAAGAGAAAGAAAAAAATACACATACAAGGCATACAAAATGGAATGGCCGAATATGCATGTATCAAAACATTGAGAATGCAAACATATAATACATGGTACATAAAAAAATGCACAACATGGATATTTGAACAACAAAAGCCGAATATGCAAGGATGCAATACCAAGCATGGAAATGAAATATAACAAATATAGCATGGAAAATAATGTAAAGAAAATATATACACGAGATTTAACATAGACATTCAGAAATTATAAACAAAATAAGTAAGTAGAACAAGGAAAGTTAAGCTCCATGGATGGTATCAAATGGGCATAGCCTCTCACCAAACCATAATCACCTGGTTTTGCCAAGATCATGAAGCCTTTCCATCTCATCAAAACAGAAAATAAACTATGTAAAACAGAAAATAACGTAAGCTTCATCGATGCTGTCAAATAGGCATAACCTCTCACCAAACCATAATCACTTGGTCTAGCCAAGATCATGTAGCCATTTCAACCTTTTTTGCTTCATATTTTGTAAAAATTAGAACCTTAGAATACTTAAAAAGAAAAATTGTATAAATCATTTTTCAAAACAACATGCAAGGAAGAAAGAAAAGAAAAAAACAAGGCAGAAAAATGAGCCATTCGGCCATGGCATGAAACTCTAAGAAACAAATTATTTCCACCATTTTAAAGAAGAAGAAGAAGATGAAAACATGAATAAACATTAAAAAACATTATTTCTAAGAAAAATGTTGTAGGAAAACATGATAGAAAAACCAAAAAAAACACCATGAAAATGAAGAAGAAAGCTAGACTAGAACTTGGTAGAGATGACTACCTTCAAACTCTCTAATGAAAACCTTTTTTTTCTTTCTTTCAAAACTTTTTTTCTTACCAAATTAGATACTATTTTCCAGCCAAAAACCTCTGAAAAAATTAAACTCCCCCTCTCCCTTTAGCCTTGGCCGAATTCACCCTTAACCATTGGATGAGAATTGCACTTTTTCTCCCCCAATCTTGGCCATTAGATGTAGATATTTTGGTGACAATATAAAAATTTCATCTTGCAAATTGATTCCAGCCCTTAAGATGTGTACTCAGCTCTTGTATTAACCTTAGCCATTAGATGCAAAAGAGGACTAATCCCATGCACTCACTTGCTTGCCCCTCTTGAATGCCTACCCTTAGATGAGTTGTGCTCTTCCATTCTTGGTCATTGGATGAAGCCAACATAAAAATGATATCTTGTAGATTAAATCCAGCCCTCAACATGTGTACCCAGCCCTTGTAGATGGCCTAAGACATTGGATGAAAAGGGATAATCAAATGCACTCCATTGCTCAACCGAATTGATGGTCACCCTTGGATGAATTGTGCTCATCTTTTTTCTTCCATTCTTGGCCATTAGATGAGCATTCTTTTATGACAAATAAAAATGTCATTTCGGTATTTAAACTTGGCCATTGGATGGTGCATTTAACTTTCCTACAAGGCACCTAAGCAATTGGATGAAGGGGGACCATTTGCAAGGTGTTAGTGATAGCATGTGTCAAGATAGTGACTAGGGAATTAAATTTCTTAAGCTTCCTTCTTCTCCTCTATGTTGGCTGACCAAAGGAAAAAAAATCCCAGCAATTTCTTCATTTTTCATATTTTCCTCCATTACCAATTTGCCCTTTTTTTTTTCCTTGGTGAAATAACCTTTTTGCCCCCGAACTAAAATAAATAGAAAACGGACTCCAAATTTGAATTTTATTTTTTCAATACTTCTGAAATAATAAAAAATTGAATTCTGGAAGTTTTCAAAATTTTCCGAGTCCATTTGCTATTTATTTCGGATTTATTTTCGAAATTATCCCTTTTATGCACTTGAACTTTACCATTTTTTAAACGAGCTCCGAATCCAGATTTTTCTTCACCAATATCTTCCAAATAATTTAAAAATGTGATCTGGAAGTTTTCATAATTTTTGGAGCTCATTTGCTATTTTTTTGGGATTTATCTGCTTAATTTTCTACATAGGGGACCCAATATTTGGCCATTTTGCAAATGAACTCTGAATCAAGATTTTCTTTCGCCAATCTCTTCCAAATAACTTAAGAATGATATTTGCAAATTTTTAGAATTTTTGGAGCTCATTTGCTATTTTTTCGGGATTTATCATGTTGAATTACTGCATAGGAAACCCGGTATTTGGCCATTTTGCAAACGAACTCTGAATCAAGATTTTCTTTCGCCAATCTCTTCCAAATGATTTAAGAATGAGATTTGTAAATTTTCAAAATTTTTGGAGTTCATTTGCTATTTTCCCATATTTTCATATTTTGCCCTTTTACCTCTGAAACCCGATTTTGCTCAAAACAAGTCCGATTTTTAAATTTTCTTCAAATTGAGCCTTGGGCTATCCTTGTTTAATTATTTCTCATTAATTAAGGGCTTTAGATCTTCTGAATTGGGCCATTTCTGCAGTTTTTCCAAATTTCATCGAAATCCACAAAAAAACCCTAATTCTCGGTTTTCTTTCGAACTGACTTTTCTATCAGTTTTTCTTCCAAGTAGCTTCACCATTACCCGTAGTCAGTGCTTATCTTTCATTTGAGACCTTCAATTCCAACCAATTTGATCGTTTAAGCACCTTTCCCCAAATTTCCCGAATTAGGGTTTCTTTTCTACTTAATCTCGTAACCCAACTTCCGAACTCCATATCTTTCAATGTAGACCTCGGATTATCAAAATTTTTTCACCGTTTTTCAATTGAACCTTAAATCTTGATTTTGAAAGTGGTTTGATTTTTCCAGTAGTTGACTTTTTTGGGGTTTACTTTTTTGGGGTTGACTTTTTTCGAGGTTGACTTTATTTTAGTTTGGCTTTTTCTGTCTGCTTTCTTAGACTAAGCCTCGAAGTACCACCTACAGGATGAGAAAAGCCTTTTAGCATTCAGAAACATCAATTTGGGAAGAAAACATAACTGATTTAGGGGTCCGGACAAAATTCGGTGTCTACAGCTGCCCCTCTTTGGCTATTGCTGAGAATCAGGAATCAGGCAAAGATAAACAAACACTAATTTTGGACGGTCAGTGAAATCACATGTGAAGAGAAGGGAAAGGGAGTTTGTTTTTTTTTCTTTTTCATCATTTTTCTTTATTTATTTTTTTCATTTTTCATTTTTTTTAAAAAAAAAAAGCTGTAAATAGAAGATTTTATCCTTAAATTGAGTTCCCTGACTGATCAAGGCTCGACCTGTCTTAAAGAAACGAGTTCGATTTGCAAGAGAAGAAATGACCTTGACGATGGTCTCGGGGTCTCAGCCTGTCTTGTTCTCAGCTGTGTTTAAAATTCTGGGTGTCTCCTTCAGAAGCTTCGGCTATCACCACCAAAGTCTTGCTCATTTTTAAAATTGTAAAACTCTGAATATCTCCAGCAGAAGCTTTGGCTATCACTAACAAATACTTTCTACCTTTTCAAAAGATTTTAAAACTCTGGATATCTCCATAGAGGCTTCGGTTATCATCAACAAAGACTTTCTTTCTTCTTCTTTTTTTTTAAAAAAAAAATTACTATAAAACCCTGGATATCTCCTCAGGGGCTTCAGCCATCACTATCAAAGACTTTCTCCCTTTTCAAAAACTCTGGATATCTCCACAGAGGCTTCGGCTATCACTACCAAAGACTTTCTCTCTTTTTAAAAAAAAATTAAACTCTCGATATCTCCACAGAGGCTTCGGTTTTCACCACCAAAGACTTTCTCTCTTTTCAAAAAATTTTAAAACTCTGGATATTGGTTCTTGAAAACATGTTGAAGATTATACCTGAAAGCTTAGAGAAGGGATGCAAATGCTTCTTGGTGCAGATGCAGATGTTAAATAAGATGCAAATGTCTTTGATGCCAAGGTAAATGACTTGACTTGATTTGATGTAAATGTTTCTTTATGCAGATGTTGAATAAAATTTTGGGTATCTCCTCCAGAAGTTTCGGCTATCACCACCAAAGACTTGCTCATTTTTAAAACTGTAAAACTCTGTATAACTCATCCAGAAGAAGATTTCTCATTGTTCAAAAACCCTGGATATCTCCACCAAAGGCTTCAGCTATCACAACCGAAGACCTGTTCACTTTTAAAATTTGTAAAATTCTGGGTAACTCCTCCAGACACTTCGGCTATCACCACCAAAGACTTTCTCATTTTTTTAAAAATTTGTAAAATTCTGGGTATCTCCTCCAGAAGGTTCAGCTATCACCATCGAAGACTTGCCCATTTTAAAAATTGTGTTGAAAATTATACCCAAAAGCTTTGAGAGAGGATGCATATGCAAATGTCTTTAACAAGATGCTCATGCTTCTTGGTGCAAATGTAAATGGCCTGGATTGATGTAAATGTTTCTTGGTGCAAATGCAAATGTCTTAGATTGATGCATATGCTTGCAGATGCAGATATTGAATATGATGCAGATGCTCATACTAATCATGTTCATGTAAGTGGTCTATGAGTGGTGTAACTGCAATTACCATATAATAATGAAAATGCAATGATTCTAGAATTGATGCAATTGCTTGAAATGATGCGAATGCAAATATCTATGAAGGATGTACTTGTAAAGGTAGAATACAGATGCTCATGAAATAGTGCCAATGTAAATACCCATGAATGATGCAAATGCTTGCCGACACTGTGCAGATGCAAAAGCTTAATAAAGAGATGAGTGCTCATGAGTGATGCAAATGCCCCCGATCATTTTTCTAGACTTTGGCTTAGCCTTTCAAATTCATTTTTCCTCTTCTAAATAGAGTATATCTTCAATTCCTTTTTTCAATCTTTGGCTATTCTCGTTACCCCAACAGTTTTTAAACTTTTATTGATAGAGGTCTGAAACAAGTTCTATTTCTTCTTCTCATATCTGGAAGTCAAGACCTATCCTAGTAGTTCTATGTCTTTCGGTTTGAAAAACCATTGTCTCATGTCAACATAAAAAATGGGTATTTCAAAAAAATCTTTATTTGTTTTCTCATTTTGAAAACTTCTGAACAAAAATATTAACCCCACCATGTGTGATGTACAAATCTTTTGAAGACTGATGATCACTGTTAAAACTTCTCCAATTGTCAATCCGGTTCCTTTTTTTTTTTAAACTGGGATTGGCAAGGCTTGGTATAAAAAGATTCTGGTTTTTCCTGGAAAATTTCATAGCAAAAATGCATGTCCCTTCTAGGCTCACAGATGGAACAGGTTTTATAAATCATGAATTCATTGAGAACAAAACAAATTCAACATTCTTTTATTTTCCATATCAAGGCATTTTGACAAGCGTCAGGATTGGCTTGGATGTTTAAACCGAAAAGTTTAATCTTGGAGAAAAAAAGTTTCAATTTTTGAAGACATTCCTCCGAATGAGAGTTGTCAATTTGAGAGGTTCAAGAATTCCTAGATGTTCCTCGATGACCATTTTTTAAGATGACCTTCTCTTTTGTGGTATTGGTACTAACATAAATGGCATCGAAAATTCTCATTTTACTCTAGATCGCCCATTTTCGGGTTTTCGCCCTAGAGTCCCATTCTTTCCATTTTTTTCTTTTTTCATTTTTTTTCATTATTTTACCATGCACTTGAGAATTCTAAATTCTTCCTTAGTGAAATGATAAGTTGATGAGATGGGATAAAACCTGAGGAAAAACCCTTCAAATTAAATATTCATGCTTGATCAAAATGGACTTTTAAAGCACGTAATGTAGGCCACATTTCAGGGTTCAGAAAGAAAAGATAAATAGGCCCAAAATATGTGTTTGAGGGTAATCAGATCAAGGATCATTTCTTGAGGAGGATTTTCTTTGAAGCATTTGTCCCTTTTTGGACTTTTCATTCCTTTTGACTTCGTTTTTTTCCTTTTTTCCTTTTGGCTTTCATTTGCCATACTTTTTCGCACACTTTTTCTTTGTGTGTTTTTCTTTTGTTTTTCTTGGCTTTTATTTCGCCATCTTTTCCTTTTTCTTTTTCTTTGACAGAGTGAGCCCATATTTATTCGGGCCTCAATTTGCTTTGCATCTATCTTTGAGCTAGGACTCATTTTTTCGTGATCTTTGGGAAGATCTTTCCTCGCATTTGCCCCCCAATGTAGAGGGTGATCCTTGATCAGAATTCAAAGAAGACAGAATTCTTTTGGCTCAAAAGGGTGTCTATGGATAATTTTCTCTTTGTGGGAGGGATATCAAAGATGGCCATTTATCATATCAAGCACGAATATTCTCATCGAAAAACGATCCCCAGGGCGAATAAATAATCAAAATTTCATTTTGCACTTTGGAATCATTCGAATTCTCATATGCATGATATCATAAATTCTTTTTTTGTTTTTCTTTCGCATGCCCCAATGATTCATGCACTAGTCCATCCTTTTTTCACCATATAACCATCATTTCCATATATGATGCCCCAATTTGATTAACCATGAGAATTTGTATCAATGAGAAACATAGCAAGTCTAGGTCTATTTTGAAAATGTTGAGTTTCAAATATGAGTTCTTTGAAAGGACAAGGAAAATATGACCCAAAAACGGGTTTTATCTGGGATAATGGATAATCTAGTTTAATCATTGTGCCCCAGGGAGTCAATCATGAAGTGATATTTGGGTAATTAGTGTTTTGTGGTTATTGGTAAAGGTCATGAATGGTTTTGGCACAACCTTGACACACACCAAATTACCAAAATCAAGATTCTTGAAAGAATGTCTCATTTGTTTGAATTTCAAGGAATTCGAAAAAATTTCAAAAAGTTCGTTCCTTTGTTCATGGCCTAGACTAGGATTTACATCTTTGCTTATTCTGCAATGACAATGTTTATGAAGTTTAATCAATTATATTCCTTGAAGCATTAGGTCTTTCAACTGATCTTATTTCAAGGGATTTAGGCCTAGGAAAACCTAAAAGAGAGGGGAGAGGGTATTGGGTCATTTATAACAATGATCATCAATATTCTTGAGACTATCCATTATTAAAACTTCCTTAATGTTTGTTTTTGAAATCTCAAATTATTGTTAAAACAACAAACACAAAGCATTTAAAATTCAAAATTCATTTAATTCATGTAGATGTCAACATGAGACAAGTGCTTTCATCATCACAGTGTATAGAACTATATGCCTCAAAAACCTAATATGATTATGCACCATGTTTCTTATGACACTTGGCTTTCCCATCTTCAAAACTTATTGAACCAGCCTTGATGAGATCCCTGACCTTGTACTTCAAAGCGGGGGAGTTCTCTGTTGAGTGACCTTGATTGCCAGAATGATAACCACAACACTCATTAGCATCATACCAGCTTGGATAAGGGGGCTTCAGAGGCTCCAATTGTATGGGTGTCACAAGGTGATTCTGGATGAATTGGGGTAGTAGCTCACTGTATATCACATGAATCGGTCAACCTGATTTCTTTTTCCCTTTTTATGCCCCCTTCGATTATTCCCAAAGGTGTTCGATTGATAGACAGATGTAAATTCTAGTGTAGTTGTAGTCATTGGTTGGTAGGGATAAGAACCTTGAGTGACATTGTTCATGGTAGAGTAAAATGGCTGATACGAGGAGAATTGGGGAGGTGGGGGAAAGCCTTCCACTACTTGGGTATCTTCTTTTTTCTTTTCAGATGCCCCCTTTCTCTTGGTATTGGATGTTTTTTCTCCTTCAATTTTCCTATCCTTGATAGCATTCTCAATCATTTCCCCTGAGATTACCATGTTCGAAAAATTCTTTGTGGTGTTGCCGACAAGTATATCATAGTACGGGGACTGCAGTGTATTCACAAAAATGACAGTGGTTTCCTTCTGAGTTAAGGGCGGTTGTACTTGGACGGCCAGGCTCATCCATCGTTGCGCATATTCTTTCAAGCTCTCAGTAACTCTTTTTTCATATTTTGCAAGGTGAGACGGTCAGGCGCCATGTCGATCATATGCTTGTATAGGTTTAGAAAAACCCTAGCCAGGTCATTCCAAGTGCGAATCTGATCCTTGCTCAACTCACTATACCACCTAATTGTGGACCCGCTGAGGCTATCCTGAAAGTAGTGAATCAAAAGCTTATCATTATCTATATGACTTGTCATCTTCCGGCAGAACATAGTGATGTGGGCTGACAAGTCGGTCGTCCCGTCATATTTCACAAAGTCAGGGATCTTGAACTTTGGAGGAATGACTAAATCGAGGACCAAACATCGGTCTTTCGTATCTAAACTTCCAAATACATCTATACTTTCTACTACCAACTCAACCTCATTTAACAACTGATATTTCCCTTGGGAATCTGCCAAACTCAACCTCATTTACTGCAACCATTTTCAACTTTGCCTGTTCAGCTGGATCATCTGAGTTTTGGACACTGACGGGGTTAACTGTGTTCTGGGCATCAATCATTATGACCTTATTCTGACCCTTTTGCGCCTCTAACCCTTTCCTGGCGATAAAGTTTTCAGTGTATCCTTTTCCCTTGATTACGGCGGACATCAGCTCCATCAATTTAGTCATCTGATCCTTAGATTCTGCTTGAGACTTTGCTAGCTGTTCTCGCAATTCTTTCTGTTCCCTTTCCATTTTTTCCATTCGGGCAACTTGTTTATCCTCCATAGCACTAGCCTGTATTAAAAGGGTACTCAGTACTTCTTATACCTCTGATTTGAAATGGAAATTCTTTCAAAGACTCCTAAAGCCAAGGCAACTTCTGTTTTATTTCCCCCAAATGTATGTCATGATGAATAAGCCATGATTGTCATTTGATGCATGTGAAGAATAAAAAAATGATGTATGGACATATATAGTGGAAACATGCTGACCATGTATGTAATAAATGCACTCACGATGCCAACATGTTGCAAGCAAAGAATAAACAAATCAACGCATGGATATATGCAATGAATGATCATGTACATTTTAGCATATTTCCTAATGAATGATCAATACCCTATGAATGCAACACGATGTCAATTATGATACATGCAAACAATGAATGATTGATATAGAGTATATACAAAGAAAATAATGCTAACCATGTGTGTCATGAATGCATCCTGATGTATATATGACAGATTAATGCATAAGCATATACAGAGAAATCATGCTGACTATGTTTGTCATGAATGCAACCCAATCACATGATGCATGTAAAGAATAAACAAATTAATGCATGGATATATACAGAAAAATCATGCTGATTATGAATGTACGAATGCAACCTGATGCTAACATGATACATGTATGAATGTATGGTATGACAAATAATTGATCGGATGCAAAATGCAAAGGGGAAGATATCACAAAGGAAATATGAATCGGAGGAACTTAATCATCTACATCTCATAAATTTGAAGCATAGTCAATTCATTCCCATACCAATGTTCACAATGGTATAAACCATGTTTTACAAAATCTGAGCAGTAGTTAAAACTGTCTTCTACAAGCACTTTATTCTTCCTAGCATCCTAAGGTTATAAGAGCTGGCTATTGAAAAAGTGAAATCCTATTACATCATATAAGACTGAAGTCTTTCCACCTCAATGTTGTAAATCTCCCAATCCTAATGGCGCTTTCCAGCCCTCTGTCAATCATTGTCATTTGATCTAACCACTTGGCATTTATCAGAGATTGCACTTTCTTTTTGAAGGTTATACAGTCTTCAATGCTATGGCCAGCAATTCCATAGTGATAATCACATCTTGCATTTGGATTATACCACTTTGGATATGGTGGTAACAGGGGTTTCAATGGGATACAGGCAACTATGTGATTTTGGATTAACATTGGGAAAAGCTCTTGATAGCTGATTGGAAGGGGGTCAAAATGCCTATGGGTCTTATTCTGGGGTCGTTTCTTAGTCACACATGGCCTAGGAGTTGGGGCACTTGGTGGTGGCATTAAGGTCCGAACCAGAGTGTTTACATGGAGATGTGGCGGAATAACATGGTAAGGGTATGGATTTAGATACGGGGTCTTTGGAGATTGTACATAGCTCGAGGTTCCTATCCCAGATGCTGGATAAGGTGATTGATGAGGGAAATAGTATGAACTGGCAGTTGGTGGTAATGGAGTGGGATTCATGGGTCCCATTATAATCATCCCAATGGACGATTGGACCATAGTAGGGTGGGGACATTGGTTTGGACCTAGGATAGTTTGTAGGTATGGTACAGGATCCGAGGTTTCTATCTTTGGTATCAGGCTCTCAGGTTTAATCATTTTTATGATTTTTTCCACAACTTCATCAGGATTGCAACCATTGTAGCATTGACAAGCGTAGGATCCAGCAAGGATTGTATATTCTGGACCTGAAGGTTTTGGTTGATCCGAAGGCGATGCAAAGCCCTGAGAAAGTTCCCCCTTAATCTTATCCATATCCTCAAACATTTTTAGCAATTTTGGCGAGTTGTTCTTTCACTTCTCGGATTTCATGTGTAAACTCCTCTTGATTGCGTTCCAAAGCATCCAGTCGTTCCTCCGATTCATTCCTCATATCTCGAACCCCTTTCATGCAAATGAAAATGTCATGAGATTTAAGAATACAATTATGAATGTACATGCTCTATTCCTATATGCATGGATATACTAATGATTAATGCATGAAGCGTTTAAAGAAATTATGATGACTATGTATGTCATGTGTGCAACCTGATGCCAACATGATGCATGTAAAGAATAAGCAAATTACTGCATGGATATATACAAAAAAATTATGCTGACTATAACTGTATTCTACAATGAATGAGCATACATGCTTATGACTGTAACATGATGTGAAAATGATATATGCAAAGAATAAATAAATTGGCACCATGATATATACAAAGAAATCAATGGCTACACAAAAATGGTGGGACCAAATTTTGATTATTCAAAAATCTCATTATGCAAGATTTGCCTCCACATTTAATCTACAATTTTTTGAAACATGTTTTCTCTATGAAAAACCACACATATTATTTTCAAAAGAATTTCGGGGTGGTGGATCCTAACTATGGTACAATATGCAAATGTTCATGTAACACTATTGGTTTATGAAATCACCAAATGAGATTATTATTACCAACCGTTTATTGCAAAGAATGAGATAAAAAATACAACGATAAATGTACATGCTCTATTCACACATGCATGAAATGTGCAAAAATGCAAAAATGTTTGAAAAAGAATTTTTTGATATTTTCAATTTTAAAAAAGCTAGTGAACACTTGACCAATAATATCTACTTATATAGGCATCACGGTGCCTTCAGGGTGGAGTATCACACTTATTACGGGCGATGTACGTTCATCTTTGCCCAGTTTACAAAACTTATTTGAGATGTAAAAATAGGTAATAAAAGGTTAGAAATGTCCCTCCATGTGTTCCTAACTTCGGTGTATCTAACGAAAATCCTGCATGGCTTCGCCTAGGTTCACTATATGAGGTGAATCAGTTCTAAAGGCCTCGAATTGCTCCTCACTGTCGCCGGTGAAAGCTAGTAAGGCACCTCGGTAAAAACAGGTTCAATTCATTAGAGTATATTTTCCTATGCTCGTACAAAGGATTATCACGAAGGCATTAGGTACTTCATACTCCGAAAGTGTTTCACCAGCCCATACGGAGGATCATCATGAAGGCGTAGTTACTTTACTCCCACTTAAAAGGACGAAACCCGGGTAGAGGATTCATGTTATGCAAATGCAAATACAGTGTGTGCGGAGGAATAAAACAAACCCGTCACCACCAATTCTACACCCCTTATCCTAAATACACCAATAATTTATTAAAACAAAGATCAAGAATAGTGTAACGCATTAAGCAACAAGCAATTATAATATACAACATAAATAACTAGAGAAAAATAATAAAATGCATGCACATGAGTATGACCATATTCAAAAACATTTTATTATTTTCAAAATTCTCCTTATTTTTTTTTTTAAAAATGTGAGAATTAAAATTAAATACCAATTGAACCAACAAAACTGAGACTTTGACAACACACGACTAATTCTAGGCCTGACTCTCTAAAAAGTCCCCAGTGTGTTGTCAAAGTCTCATCGCAACCTAAAAAAAAAAATACGACAATAACAAAATGTCTCATCGCAAGACTTTATTATTCGTTTTCCTTAGGCGTGACATTAAAAAAAATGAGGAAAAGTCGACTTAATTCCTGTTATAAAAACGAAGGTGTCAATACGTGATCCCGGGTCGCGGGGAACCCGTTCGAGTGAGGGGAAACAGAATTAGAGGAAAAGATGACTTAATTCGTCTAGAAATAATAAAAGGTCGAGGGTATGAAAACGACCTCGTAAAAAGACATGGAGTCGCCACCAATCGTTTTTAGCTAGGTGTGATCGGCCACCTATTAAAACTTGTTTTGTAAAACATTTTAAAATTAATTAAAACATTTTTTAAAACCAATTTCAGGTCTGCGTTATAAACCAAAGAAATCAAAGAAGCGGGTTCGAGAGTCGGTTACGTGCGGGGAAGGATTAGCACCCCCACAACGCCCGTATAAATCGGTACCTTATTAATCATGTATTATCTCAAGTTGTAGACACCTAATTTTGTTCGGGCCACTAAACCGGTATGTTTTCTTCCTATATTGATGTTTCCGAGTATAAAAAGACTGTTTTCATCCTGCAGGTGATACTCCGAGACTTAGTTTAAGAGGGCGAGGACAAAAAGTCAAACTTGAAAAAAAGTCAACCCCAAAAAAGTCAACCCCAGAAAGTCAACTACTGAAAAAGTCAACCCACTTTCAAAATCAAGATTTTGAGTTCAATTGAAAAATGGAGAAAGAATTTTGATAATCCGAGGTCTACATTGAAAGATATGGAATTCGGAAGTTGGGATTTGAAGATTCAGTAGAAAAGAAACCCTAATCCAAGAAATTTAGGGAAAAGTGCTTAAACGATCAAGCTGGTCGAAATTGAAGGTTCCAAATGAAAGATAAGCACTGACTACGGGTAATGGAGAAGTCACTTGCAAGAAAAACCGAAAGAAAAGTCAATCCGGGAGAAAACCGAGAATTAGGGTTTTTAGTGGATTTCGGTGAAATCAGGAAGAATCACAGAAATGGCCCGACTTGGTAAGACCAAAGCCCCCAATGGATGAGGAATGATTAAAAAGGATGGCCCAAGGCTCAGATTGAAGAAAATCTGAAAATCGGACTTGTTTTGAGCAAAACCGGGTTTCGGAGGTTAAAGGGCAAAATTGGAAAAATTTGTGAAAAATAGCAAATGGACTCCGAAAATTATGGAAAATTTGTCAATCTCATTCTTAAATCATTTGAAGGAGATTGGCGAAAGAAAATCTTGATTTCGAGTTCGTTTGCAAAATGGCCAAATCCCGGGCCTCCCACGTAGTAATTCAAGCCGATAAATCCCGAAAAAATACCAAATGAGCTCCAAAAATCATGAAAACTTCCAGATCACACTTTTTAATTATGTTGAAGAGATTGGTGAAGAAAAATCTTGATTTGGAGCTCGTTTAAAAAATGGTAAAAAGTAGGGGCATAAAAGGATATTTTGGGAAGAAAAAATCCAAATAAATAGCAAACGGACTCGGATAATTTTGAAAACTTCCAGAACTCAATATTTTATTATTTTGGAAGTATTAAAAAAAGAAAAATTGAATTTGGAGCCCGTTTGATATTTATTTTGCATCCGGGGGGCAAAATGGTCGTTTCACCCAAGCAACCGAAAAGGGCTTTTTTGGGCCTTTCAAAAATCAGAGCTGGGCTGGAAATGAGAAGTGCTAGCCTGCCCAAGCCCAAAGGAAGGAGGAAGCTTAGGATTTTTTCAATCAAGTGATTAAAAATCAAGAGTTAAGTTAGAGATTTTCATTTTTGAGCCTAAGTCCCAATCCCACATCCCTTTGTAATGTCAAGCCAAGGAGGTGCTCACCTTATAAATAAGGGGTCTTGGCCTTTGGTTGAAATCACCCACTACCCCTTGGGAGATAGTCTATACACTTGTATTAGGATTATCCGGGTGGTGAGTCATAGTGTTTTTGTTGCGAGGGTTTGTAGCTTAATCCGTTCAAAAGCTACTTTGAGGGTTTATAGCTTAATCCGTTCAAAAGCTACTCTGAGGGTTTATAGCTTAATCCGTTCAAAAGCTACTTTGAGGGTTTATAGCTTAATCCGTTCAAAAGCTACTCTGAGGGTTTATGGCTTAATCCGTTCAAAAGCTACTTGTGAGAGGGTTTGTAGCTTAATCCGTTCAAAAGCTACTCTGAGGGTTTATAGCTTAATCCGTTCAAAAGCTACTTGGTGAGTTTTCATTTTAAAATAATGTTTCTTGTTCTTCCTTCATTTCCTTTCTTAAGTATATTTTTCTTACATTTTGTTTTTACAATAAACTCACAATGGCCAAATGGCCTACATTATTTATTTTGTTGTTTTTGATTCATTTTACCATATTGTTTATGCTATTTTCTTTATTTTTGATGTTTTAAATATTATGTTATTTCATGTTCTTAAGTTATATTTAATTTGGTTGCTTTGTTTGTTGCCATTTATGTCTTAGATATCATGTTTTTGCATTTTTAATTTTCTGTTTTCATGTTGTTTAAATTTGAGCATGTTTTAGAGTTAGCATATTAAGTGTTTGTGAAAATGCTTGTGTGATTCTTGCATGATTCTTGTTTTATATCTTAGTGAGCATGTTTTACATTTGGTATATTAGGTGTTTGTGAAAATGCTTGTGTGATTTTTGTGTTATGACTTAGTTTTTCATGCTAGCATACCAAGTGTTTGTGAAAATGCCATGCTTGTTGGAGCTTGGGGCCATTTGGCTACTCCATGTGTTTTGCATTGTGTGTTGTATTTTTGTCATGCTAGCTGTTAGGTTTTTGCATTTGCATGATATTTGGTTGGATTTTTGAATTAAGCATGCCTTGTGTTTGTGAAAATGCCATGCATGTCTTAGGTCTAGGTTACATTAAATGCCATGCAAGTTCATGTTAGGTCTAGGCCATATTATTTATGTCATGCATTTTCCTTACATTTAGGTTTAGATCCATGCATTTCATGCATTATGTTTGCTGCATTGTTTCATGCATTTCATGTTCATGCCACTTGAATAATGACTTGAGCCAATTAATGGTTCAGGGTCATGCTCTCTTGAGCACACTTGTGGAAAATTAAGTTTGTCAAATTGATTATTCTACCTTTGTGATTTTTTTTTACTTAGCCAATTTTTATCTAACTTTCAAAAAGTCCTAGCTACTGCTTTCAAGTCATTTTATGAGTTTCAAATATTTTTACTTTGGTTTTTAAATGATTTTTATCAAAAGCAAAAATGTGTTGGCAAAGAAGTTTTTTTTTTTCAGTTTTTTTCAAAAAAACTCGTACATATCTGATTTTTCTGGGAATTCATCTTTGATCAGAAAATTACGTCGATTTTTTCCCGTGTATTTTTACATGTCCTGAGTCTCCAATAATTTTTTCAGAATTTTTGGAATTTTTAAAAATAGGTTATTGAATCGTGGATTAAAACTGGACATTGGTGTCAGAATTGAATTTAAAGAAAAACAAAGCAGTTTTTTTCTCCTCCAAAAACTCGTACTTCTCTGGTTTTTCTGGGAATTCATCTTTGATCAAAAAATTAAGCCGATTTTTTCTCGTGTAGTTTTACATGTCTTGAGTCTCCAATAATGTTTTCAGAATTTTTGGAAGTTTTAAAAATAGGGTAAAAAATCGTGGATTAAAACTGGACAGTGGTGTCAGAATTGAATTTAAAGAAAAACAAAGCAGTTTTTTTTTTCTCCTCCAAAAACTCGTACATCTCTGGTTTTTCTGGGAATTCATCTTTGATCAAAAAATTAAGCCGATTTTTTATCGTGTAGTTTTACATGTTCTGAGTCTCCAATATTTGTTTTAGAATTTTTGGAATTTTTAAAAATAGGATAAAAAATCGTGGATTAAAACTGGACAGTGGAGTCAGAATTGATTTTAAAAAAAAATAAAACCATTTTTCTGTTTTGGTTAATTTACTTAGAGTGGGCTGATTAGGAGAGTTAGCTACTGACTTAGGGTGGTTTCTAAGCCTTTTCAAACTCTAAAAATGGTTTTTCAAGTCCCGGGTTAAGGGTAGTCAAGTCCGGATTTTTTAAACTTAGGAAATTAGAGCCATTTAAAAAATTTTAGCCCAGTTTTTATTGTTAATTCAAGCTTTTCAAAATTGTTTTCAAACAATCACAAAGTATTTTGGTTTTAGAATATTTAATTTGACATATTTTCCTAAGGTAGCCGGATATCTTTTTAGATATACGGATTTCCTTAATTAAAGGAAAAAATACATTTCATGCATTGCATTTTTATTTTCATGCATACTATATGATAGCATTATTTTATTCAATGTCATTTAAATTATATGCCATACCATTCATATTTGTAATGTCATTTAGGTTGCATTATATTATTTAGACTTTACTATGTCATTTTATTTATGTCATGCATATACATATTCATTTATTTTAAATGTTTGCAAAAGATAAGGGTTTTCAATAAAATAAAGATATTCCCGAGTTAAAATAATTCATGAGTTTTCTACCGGGTTTGCTGGAGGGAATATCATCAATTATCGTTAATAAAGGAATATCTTTCTTTCAAAAAAGAGAATGATTCGGAAAGTTTTCCAAGACTAATAAAAATTTCTATATTTTGCCACGTTTGTTGGGGAATATAGGAAAATTTTGAATTTATGAATTCCGGATCATTTTCAATAAAAAAAAATGAAATTATTTTTCTTTAAATTGGTTATTAACTTGAAATACTAAATTTAAAACCAACTTTTCACCGAGACTTGAGATAACACACGATTAATAAGGTACCGATTTATACGGGCGTTCTGGGGGTGCTAATCCTTCCCCACACGTAACCGACTCCCGAACCCGCTTCTTTGATTTCTCTGGTTTAAAACGCAGACTTGAAATTGGTTTTTAAAATGTTTTAATTAATTTTAAAAATATTTTATAAAACCGGTTTTAATAGGTGGCCGATCACACCTAGCTAAAAAAGATTGGTGGCGACTCCATGTCTTTTTTAAGGTCATTTCAAAACCTTCATTTTTTAGAGGAATTAAGTCGACTTTTCCTCGATTTTTTTTAATGCCACGCCTAACGAATAATAAAGTCTTGCGATGAGACTCGTCATTATTTTTTTTAGGTTGCGACAGCTTGGCGACTCCGCTGGGGACTATTAGAGAGTCAGGCCTAAAATTAGTCGTGTGTTATCAAAGTCTCGGTTTTGTTGGTTTTATTGGTATTTAATTTTAATTCCCATATTTTTTTTAATAAGGAGAATTTTGAAAATAATAAAATATTTTTAAATATGTTCATACTCATGTGCATGCAGTTTATTATTGTTCTCTAGCTATTTAAGGTTGTATATTATAATTGCTTGTTGGTTAATGCGTTACACTATTCTTGAATGTTTTAATTGCTAGGGCATTTAGAATAAGGTTTGTAGAATAGGTAGTGAGAGGTTTGATATTCCTCCACACACACTACACGTGCATTTGCATAACATGAATCCTCTACCCGGATTCTGTCCTTTTAAGTGGAAGTAAAGTAACTACGCCTTCGTGATTGATCCTCCGTATGGGCTAGTGAAACACTTCCGGAGTATAAAGTACCTAATGCCTTCGTGATGATCCTCCGCATGGGCATAGGAAAATATACTCTAACGAATTGAACCCGCTTTTATCGGGGTGCCTTACTAGCCTTCACCGGCGACAGTGAGGAACAATTCGGGGCCTTAGAACCGATTCACCCTCATATAGTGAACCTAAGCGAAGCCATGCCGGATTTTCGTTAGATATATCGAAAATAGGAACACATGGAGGGACATTTCTAAACTTTTTGTTACCTATTTTACACTCCGAATAAGTGTGGTAGATTGGGCAACGATGTACGTACATCGCCCATAATAAATGTGATACTCCGCCTCGAAGGCATCGTGATGCCTAAATAAGCAGATATTGTTGGGGCAGATGTTCATTAGCTGTTTTTTTTATAAAAAAAATAAAAATAAAAATCCTTTTTCAAACATTTTTGCATGTTGCACATTTCATGCATGTGTGAATGGAGCATGTACATTTTTGGTTGTATTATTGATCTCATTCTTTGCAATAAACAGTTGGTAATTTCATTTGATGATTTCATAAAACCGGTAGTGTTACATGAACATTTGCATATCGTACCATAGTGGGATCCACCCTGAAATTCTTTTGAAAATAATGTGATTGGTTTTTCATAAATTAAAAAAAAAAAAAACATGTTAAAAAAAAATCATAAATTTGGAGGCAAATCTTGCATAATGAGATTTTTGAATAATCAAGATTTAGGTCCCACCAATTTCGTGTAATAATTGTTTTCTTTGTATATACCTTTGTGTTAATTCATTTATTTTTTTGCATGTATCATTTTGACATCATGTTATAGTCATAGCATGCATGGTCATTCATTGTAAGATACGTTTATGACATGCATGGTCATTATTTGTTTATACTTATGTATCAATTTATTCTTTCTCTATATGCATCATGGTAGCATCAAGTTGCATTCATGTATTCATAGTCAGAAATGATTTTCCTATATATATCCATGCATTAATTTGCTTATTCTTTACATGCATCATGTTGGCATCAGGTTGCATTCATGGCATACACAGTCATCATGAGTTCTCCGTATATGCTCACGCATTAATTTGTCATATTGGCAACAGGTTGCATTTGTGACATACACGGTCAGCATGATTTTCTTTGTATATACTCTGTGTCAGTCATTTATTCTTCACATGCATCATAATTGACATTGTGTGGCATTCATAGTGTATATGATCATTCATTGGGAAATACATTTGGAACATACATGGTCATTCATTGTATATATCCATGCATTGATCTGCTTATTCTTTACATGCATCATGTTGACTTTGGGTTGCATTCATAACAAACATAGTCAGCATAATTTCTTTGTATATGTTCATGCATTAATTTGCTTATTACATACATCATGTTAGCATTAGGTCGCATTCATGACACACATGGTTAGCATGATTTTCTTTGTATATACTCTATATCAATCATTCATTGTTTGCATGTATCATAATTGACACCGTGTTGCATTCATAGGATATACGATCATTCATTGGGAAACATGCTAAAATGCATATGATCAGTCATTGCATATATCCATGTGTTGATTTGTTTATTCTTTGTTTGCAACATGTTGGCATTGTGATTGCATTTATCACATATATGGTCAGCATGTTTTCATTGTACATATCCATACATCATATTGTTTAGGCTTCACATGCATCAAATTGCATTCATGGCTCATTCATCATGACATACATTTGGGGGAAATAAAATAGAAGTTGGCTTGGCTTTAGGAGTCTTTGAAAGAATTTCCATTTCAAATCAGAAGAAGTACTGAGTACACTTTTAATACAGGCTGGTGCTATGGAGGATGAACAAGTTGCCCGAATGGAAAAAATGGAAAGGGAACAGAGAGAATTGCGAGAACAGCTAGCAAAATCTCAAGCAGAATCTAAGGATCAGATGACTAAACTGATGGAGCTAATGTCTGCTGTAATCAAGGGAAAAGGATACACCGAAAACTTTGTCGCCGGAGAAGGGTTAGAGGTACAAAAGGGCCAAGATGAGGTCGCAATAAGTGATGCCCAGAACACTGTTAACCCCGTCAATATCCTAAACTCAGATGATCCAGCTGAATAGGCAAAGTTGAAAGGGTTGCAGTAAATGAGGTTGAGTTGGCAGATTCCCAAGGGAAATATCAGTTGTTAGATGAAAGGCTCCGGGCAGTAGAAAATGCAGACGTATTAGGGAGTGTGGAGGCGAAAGAACGATGCTTGGTCTTCGATTTAGTCATTCCTCCTAAGTTCAAGATCCCTGACTTTGTGAAATATGACGGGACGACTGATCCATCAGCCCACATCACTATGTTCTGCCGGAAGATGACAAGTCATATAGATAATGATAAGCTTTTGATTCACTGCTTTCAAGATAGCCTCAGCGGATCCGCAATTAGGTGGTATAGTCAGTTGAGCAAGGATCAGATTCACTCTTGGAATGACCTGGCTAGGGTTTTTCTAAACCAGTACAAGCATATGACTGACACGGCGCCTGACCGTCTCACCTTGCAAAATATGAAGAAAAGAGCTACTGAGAGCTTCAAAGAATATGTGCAACGGTGGATGAGCCTGGCCGTCCAAGTACAACTGCCCTTAACTCAGAAGGAAACCACTGTCCTTTTTGTGAATACACTGCAGGCCCCGTACTATGATATACTTGTTGGCAACATCACAAATAATTTTTCAGACATGGTAATTTCAGGGGAGATGATTGAGAATGCTATCAAGGATGGGAAAATTGATGGTGAAAGAACATCCAATACCAAGAACAAGGGGGCATCTGAAAAGAAAAAGGAAGATAACCAAGTCGTGGAAGACTTTGCCCCACCTCCCCAATTCTCCTCATATCAGCCATTTTACTCTACCCTGAATAATGTCTCTCATGGTTTTTATCCCTACCAACCAATGACTGCAAATACACCAGAATTTACATCTGTCTATCAATCGAACACCCTTGGGGATAATCGAAAGGGGCATAAAAAGCGAAAATGAAATCCGGTTGACCCGATTCCTATGACATACAGTGAGATACTACCTCAACTCATCCAGAATCACCTTGTGACACCCATGCAAATAGCGCCTCTGAAGCCCCCTTATCCGAGCTGGTATGATGCTAATGAGTGTTGTGGGTACCATTCTGGCAATCAAGGTCACTCAACAGAGAACTGCCCCGCTTTGAAGTACAAGGTCAGAGATCTCATCAAGGCTGGTTCGATAAGTTTTGAAGATGGGGAAGTCAAGTGTCATAAGAAACATTGTGCATGATCACATTTGGTTTTTGACACATGTAGTTCTATACACTGTGATGAGGAAAGCACTTGTCTCATGTTAATTAAATGAATTTTGTATTTTAAATGCTTTGTGTTTGTTGTGTTTCAACAATAACTTGAATTTGCAAAAACAAGCATTAAGGAATTTTTAGTGATGGATAGTCTCAAGAAGATTGATGATCATTGTTAGAAATGACCCAATACCTTCAGCCCTCTCTTTTAGGCTTTCCTAAGCCTAAATCTTTTGAACCGAGACCACTTGAAAGACCTAATGCTTCAAGGAATATGAATGATTTGACTTCATAAAACCATTGTCATCACAGAATAAGCAAAGACGTAGATCTTAGTCTAGGCTATGAACAAAGGATCGAACTTTTTCAAATTTTTCGAATTCTTTGAAATTCAAACAAATGAGACATTCTTTCAAGAGTCTAGATTTTGATAATTTGGTGTGTGTCAAGATTGTGCTAAAACCATTTATGACCTTTTCCAATAACCACAAAACACTAATTGCCTAGACATCACTTCATGATTGACACCCTGGGGCACAATGATTAAACTAGATTATCCCCTGTCCTAGAGAAAACCTGGTTTTGGGTCATATTTTCCTTGTCTCTTCAAAGAACTCAGATTGGAAACTCAGCCTTTTCAAAACAGACCTAGACTTGCAATGTTCCTCGTTGATACAAATTCGCATGGTTAATCAAATTGGGGCATCATATGTGGAAATGATGGATACATAGTGGAGAAGGATGGGCTAATGCATGAATCAATGGGGGCATGCGACGAAAAAAAACAAAAAAAGAAAAAAGAAAAAGAAAAATCGTGATATCATGCATATGAGAATTCGGATGATTCCAAAGTGCAAAATGAAATTTTGATTATCTATTTCCCATGAGGATTGCTTTTCAATGAGAATATTTGTGCTTGACATGAGAAATGGCAATCTTTCATATCCCTTTCACACAAAAAGAAATTATCCATAGTCACCCATTTTGAGCCAAAAGAATTCTTTCTTCTTTGAACCCTGATCAAGGATTACCCTCTACACTGGGGGGCAAATGCGAGGAAAGATCTTTTCAAAGATCATTGAGAAATGAGTGATAGCTCAAGGACAGACACAAAAGCAAATGGAGCCCCGAATAAATACGGGCTCACTCTGTCAAAGAAAAGAAGAGAAAAAGATGGTGAAATGAAAGCCAAGAAAAACAAAAGAAAAAACACAATGAAAAAAAATGTGTGAAAGACACGGCAAATTGAAAGCCAAAAGCAAGGAAGAAAAAGAGCAAAGTCAAAAGGAAAGAAATTTCCAAGAAGGAACAAATGCTTCAAAGAGAATCCTCCTCAAAAAAATAGATCCTTGATCTGATTACACTCAAACACATATTTTGGGCCTATTTATCCTTTCTTTCTGAACCCTAAGCCATGGCCTACGTTACGTGCTTTAAAAGTCCATTTTGATCAAGCATGAATATTTAATTTGAAAGGTTTTTCCTCAGATTTTATCCCATTTCATCGAATTATCATTTCACTAAGGAAGAATTTAGAATTCTCAAGTGTACGGTAGAATGAAAAAAAGAGAAAAAAAATGGAAAGAATGGGACTCTAGGGCGAAAACCCAAAAACGGGCGGTCTAGAGTAAATTTGGAAATTTTCGATGCCATCTGTGCCGATACCCAAAAAAAAAATGAAAAAAAAAGAGAAGGTCATCTTAAAAAAAGGTGGTCATCGAGGAACATCTAGGAATTCCTGAACCCCCCAAATTGTCAGCTCTCATTCGGAGGATTGTCTTCAAAAATTGAATCTTTTTTTCCTCCAAGATCAAACTTTCCGATTTAAACATCCCAACCAATCTTGACGCTTGTCAAAATACCTTGATATTGGAAACTACAAGAATGTTGAATTTGTTTGGTTCTCAATGAATTCATGATTTATAAAATCTGTTCCATTTGTGAGCCTAGAAGGGACATACATTTTTGTTGTGAAGTTTTCCTGGAAAAACCAAAATCTTGTTGTATCGAGCTTTGTCAATTCAAATTGAAAAACCCAAATTAATACTTAGGGAATTTTCTAACAGTGATCATCAGTCATCAAAAGATTTGTACATCATACACTGTGGAGTTAAAATTTTTGGCTTAGAAGTTTTCCTTAAATAAGCAAAATTGTTTTTCAAAAAGGGAAAATAAAAATATTTTTGAAATACCCATTTTTGATGTTGACATGAGACAAGGATTTTTCTAACCCAAAGATATAGAACTGCCAGGATAGGTCCTGACTTCCAGATATGATAAGAAGATATCGAACCCAGTTCAGATCTCTGTTGATGAAAGTTTGAAAACTGTTGGGGCAAAGAGAATAGCCAAAATGAATTGAAGATATACTCTGATTTGAAGAGGAAAAATGAATTTGAAAGGCTAAGCCAAAGTCTAGAAAAACAACCGGGGGCATTTGCATCACTCATGAGCACTCATCTCTTTATCGAGCTTTTGCATCTACACAGTGTCGGCAAGCATTTGCATTATTCATGGGTATTTGCATTGGCATTATTCCATAAGCATCTGCATTTTACCTTTACATTTACATTCTTCATGGAATTCACATTTGTGTCATCTCAAGCAATTGCATCATTTCTAGAATCATTGCATTTTCATTATTGTGTGGTAATTGTAGTTACACCATTCATAAACCAGTTACATGAACACAATTAGTAGGGGCATCTGCATCATGAAACATGGGCATCAATCCAGGCCATTTGCATTTGCACTAAGAAATATTTTACATTTGCACCATGAAGCATGAGCACCTTGTTAAAAGACATGTGCATCTGCATCATTTCTCAAAGCTTCTGGTGGGGATATCTAGAATTTTACAGTTTTTAAAAAGTGAACAAGTCTTCGGTGGTGATAGCTGAAGCCTCTGGTGGAGATATCCAGAGTTTTATAATTTAGAAAAATGAGAAATTTTCTTCTGGTGGGGATATCCAGAATTTTACAATGAGCAAGTCTTCGGTGGTGATATCCAGAATTTTGCAGTTTTAAAAGTGAACAAGTCTTCGATGGTGATAGCTGAAGCCTCTGGTGGAGATATCCAGGGTTTTATAATTTTAAAACATGAGAAATTTTATTCTGAAAGAGTTACCCAGAATTTTACAATGAGCAAGTCTTTGGTGGTGATAGCCAAAGCTTCTGGTGGGGATATCCAGAATTTTACAGTTTTAAAAGTGAACAAGTCTTCGGTGGTGATAGCTGAAGCCTCTGGTGGAGATATCCAGGGTTTTATAATTTTGAAAACATGAGAAATTTTATTCTGAAGGAGTTACCCAGAATTTTACAATGAGCAAGTCTTTGGTGGTGATAGCCAAAGCTTCTGGTGGTGATATCCAGAATTTTGCAGTTTTAAAAGTGAACAAGTCTTCAGTGGTGATAGCTGAAGCCTCTGGTGGAGATATCCAGGGTTTTATAATTTTGAAAAATGAGAAATTTTATTCTGAAGGAGTTACCCAGAATTTTACAATGAGCAAGTCTTTGGTGGTGATAGCCAAAGCTTCTGGTGGGGATATCCAGAATTTTACAGTTTTAAAAGTGAACAAGTCTTCGGTGGTGATAGCTGAAGCCTCTGGTGGAGATATCCAGGGTTTTATAATTTTGAAAAATGAGAAATTTTATTCTGAAGGAGTTACCCAGAATTTTACAATGACCAAGTCTTTGGTGGTGATAGCCAAAGCTTCTGGTGGTGATATCCAGAATTTTGCAGTTTTAAAAGTGAATAAGTCTTCGGTGGTGATAGCTGAAGCCTCTGGTGGATATATCCAGGGTTTTATAATTTTGAAACATGAGAAATCTTCTTCTAGATGAGTTATCTAGAATTTTATATTGAGCAAGTGATGGAGACTCAATTAAGAGTTGTAAACCCAAGTGCAGGTATGTTCAAGTAATAAATTCTCGGGTGTCCGAGGTCGAACCACAGGGAAGCGTATTAGTAAGTATAAGTTTATAAATATATAAGAAAAAGAAAAAAAAAAGATATTAGGGAATCAACAACAAAACAAGATAAATAAGATATTAGAGAACAAAATAAACAAAATAACATAAAAGAAATTAAACAAGATATAAAAAATAATAAGAAAAGATGTTGAGGTTAGAGAATCCACTCTTGGTGTTATGCTAAGATTAATCTTGTTTTATTACACAATTGAAATCCACACATAAGGGAGGTTCCAATCGGAAGGTTTAGCAATTCAGTCCAAATTGTCCAACGTCCATAGCATATGATATTATGTTCATTTGGTGTCCTCAAAACTCATAAAAAGAGTCCAAGCATTCCTTATGCCAAGGTATATGTCTACAACAAATCAAGGTTTTGAAACCAAGCATTTACTGTGCCATTTTCATTGTCAATAATGAATCAAGATCCCTACTTTGCAAGTATGATTTTAAACCAAAAGAAAATATTATCTATACTAGTGTTTATAAATGATGATTCATTTTAGCTCATGTTTAAGAGACTAACCTTAGCATTTACCAAAAGCTTCACCTCATCACCTCAACAATATGATTAGCAACACATACTAGATATGAATGAAATGAAAAGAAATGTAAGAAGCATAAGTAAATAAAGAAAAAGAAAACTAGAGAAAGGAAAGAAGAAGAAAACTTAGAGAATTTTATTACAATGGCTAATATCCTACCTATGTAAAATGATACTCTTACAATCATCCAAGGCTCTCTATTTATACACATTTTGGAGAGCTAAATGACAAGAGACAAGCTTTATAAATTTCAAAGGCAGGTATAATAGGTGGGTGCATTTTTCTAACAATTTTCGTCATATTGTATGACAATTCTAATCAGCCAGCTTGATGGTCGATTTTGTCAATGTTGGAGGCTTGATCTGATCAAATGGTATTCCAGAAAAATATACCCCTATCAGTTACGGATCCATAGCCGTTGGAATCAGATCATTTGCTCATGTGGATCGGAAGATATGGTCAAAATACCAAAACAGGTCAGCACAGACGTCATTGCACATCAGCCAACTTGATGGTCGATTTCGCTAGGGAAAACGACTCCGTTTTAAGAAGTGTAAAACATGAAAAAGATAGATATGCCTATTAACTTTGCACTGTCAAAATTTCAGCCTTAATGCTTCGGTGAAACTCCAGATATAGCTGATATGGCAAAAGGTGTCGGAACTGGAACTGAATTGGATTTGCCCTTAATTCTTGATTTAACCTAGTAATCTGAAATCACTCAAATAAACTCATGAAAAACACCAAATTACATAAAAATATAAAAGATCATAAACACAAGTAGACTTAGCAATAATAACTCGTATTTGACACAAAACAATAATAAAACATAACTAAAAACTATATAATTATACGAGTTATCACACCCTCACACTTAGATTGTTGCTAGTCCCTAGCAACGACTCAATAAAATAAGAAAATCTAATCTAATCCATTTTCGTAGGAAATCACGGTGGCACTTAGCATGTGACACAAGCCTTTAAACCCCTAGGTGTCCCTAGTGGACGAGTTTAGTCTCGTGAGGGTTTGCTAGAACGATACCCACAAACATTGAAAAACTAAAATATAAGTAAACTACATACACTAAAAATATTTACTCCTAATCCTTTCAATATAAATTAGAGACAATCTTTGAACAAGTCTTATAAACTAATCAATAGCTCAAAGAATTTCACAAAAATTCATGCTTGAATGTAAATAAATGAGTTAAGCCAATATTAACATAACATATTTCAATCAAAATAGTGCATATTCAACTTAATCTCAACTTCTCACTATACTCTCATGATTTTCACTCTTTAAAGTAGTGGTAAAGTGTTTACACTCAATCAATCTCATGAAAACAGTTCTACCATATGCTTGCTTGTCCACCTATTCTCCACTATTTAGATCATACAACTTCATAAATCAAGAGGTCTTTTTTCAAGGTTGTAATGGGGCCAAAGGGTTATAATGTGGTTAAAGAACAAAAGGATAAAGATATGACAAAGGTTTCAAAGAATTCATAGAGTTTAGAGACATAATAAGATCATACGAATAAAACTTCTCAAAACTCTTATAAAGCACATAATAACATAGGCTAAATATTCATGTTGAGCCTTTGCTTCATTCTAACCAACTTTGTAACATCTTTTTCTTTACTTTAACTAGAAGTTCAAGAGAAGATTTTTTTTTTTTTTTAATATGGGAATTTATTTGACAATGATCCCTTTCTTTTTCTCTTGACTTTTGCCTCTCTCCTCCCCCACACTTATCTTTCGTTCTAACCCAAATTTTCAAAAAGTATCCCTTGTTTTTGCAATATGTCTCAAAATATATAATCCATCTTTAGAACAAGGGTAAGGATATAAGTATATTTAGGCTAGGTGTAAGTTCTGGTTACCAATAAAATAGCATATTTAATGTAGGCTCAAATTGGCTCACTAGTGGGGATGTTCTCTTAGAACATTAATAATGGATGGCTGTTTGGCTCTGGTTATAATCCTAATGCCTCTATCATATTCATGTTGTCACATGTATCAATATAGTCTCAAACGGTTTAAAGCAAGTTCTAGAGAATCATGTAATCATAAGAGCACTCAAGAAAGAAATTAGATTGATTTGTATAATGCATCAATCATTATAGGCTCAAAAACTCACAAGGATGATTATACATGTCAGATTAAGTCTAAACATACTTCTTTCTCAATCAACATATCATATTAACATTGGCTCATACAAAGGTTGACATCAAGCTCAATTCTCATGAAAATCTTCTCACTAATAAATCTGTTTTAGACTTATGCAATTCATATCTCATCATTGTATTAAAAGGAACTAAAACACACTAAAAAATAATAATAATAAAGACTCATAAAAAAAAATAGTAGACAAAAATAAAAGAAATCCTAAATCGTTCCCCCCACACTTAATTCTTACATTGTCCTCAATGTAAGTCTATTAACCCAAATGAAAGAATCATGTGTAAGAGAAAAGAACTAATAACATAAGAATAGGAATAACTAAGACTCAAAACAAAACAAACTCATGCAACCTAATTAATCCTAAAATACTAAACAAAAATTAACAAGTAAACATAAAAAGATTAAAATCAAACTGACAAGGTATGTCTCAAGTCTCCCTTACTCAGACCTTGTTCAGAATGAATACTTCTAAATGGCTTAAAACACATAAAATTTTTTGTTTTTTTTTTTTTTTTTAAAATTAGCAAAATATGTCCCTTACCCCCTACTAAAGGTAGAATTTAGAAGATATTACCTGCAGAGGTTGCTAACCACTTATTATAACTGAGACACAACAAACAAAATGTTAGATAATGTCACAAAGACAGAGTGCAATCCACTCCTTGCTCGTCCATATCTCTTTTTCTTTTTCCGAGTGTTTGCGAAACAACCGTAGCAGATAAATACTCATAAGCTTGGAGCTTTTTGAGTAAATCTTCAATGGTTGTAGCAGAAATTATGGTTCTCCTTGCCTCTGAAAACATGAATCCATTATCCACAGCATTATCTAAATATGAAAGCAAATTACTAAAATAACCATTAATATTAAGCAAACCAATGGGTTTCTTATTTGTGACCAAAGATGACCAAGAAGCCACGCAAGCTATTTCTTCCAATGTACCCAGACCTCCTGGTAAAGCAATGAATGCATCGGCAGAATGGTACATGATTGTTATCCGTTCAGGGATACTCCAGACTTGTATTTCCTTGCCCACGGTAGGTCCACAAAAACCTGTGAATAGTTTTGGCACGATTCCTAGAACTGGACTTCCTCCGGCGTGTGCTGCTGTAGCGACTGCTCCCATTAAACCCGTACTACCGCCTCCATAAATCAACTGGATCTTTTGTTGGGCAAGTATTACTCCAACTCTTATGGCTTCATCAGCGAATATGTTATTTTTCCCTTGATAAGCACCTCCAAAGACACAAATTTTTTTAATGCGCTGGGACGAAGTACTTTCCATTTTTTTTTCAAGTGCCTGAAAGAGAATGAGTACATGGTGTAATATATAGAGGACTGAGTAATGAATCAGACAAGAGTAATAATGTCGTCGAAAGTGTATTTGACCTGTCAGAAGAAAATGTTAACCTAACAAAAGATTTTTGCATGATTTCAGGAAGAAAATCAAAAAGAGAAGAAAAATCAACCGTAAAAGACCAATGCAAAAAAAAAAAACGAGAATAATTACACAAATCGAACAACACGTAAATTAAACCGAAATGAAGTTATTGCAAATCAAACCAAAAGCTGAGAAGTCATTTATTGTAGTTGTGATTGTGGCTCACATCTTCCTCTGGTTTTACATCCAGAAATGGCTTAAACGCTTTCTATGAGTCGAGGATATGCTTCCCATCCAGTTTTCTTACAAGCTGGCAAACAGGGTCTTTTAACATCAGATTCCCAAGATGTTGCCATTCCCTTTGGAATTGCGGCCATAAATCAAGAATTTCTCTTTGCACGTCTCCACTAGGATGCGTCTCAAGAGAAAGTTGGATATTACCCAAATTCTCCTTACTCAGTCCATCCTTAATGAATTCAATTTTATCATCTCGATTAGAGGACGGAATCCCAATAGAACGACATTTACCGTTACACGTCCATCGTGCACATTTGTGGCAATTTGAACTCATGCGCTTTGCTCGTCGCTTCTTTGCAAAAGTGCTTCTACCTGTACCTGGTAAATGCAAAACAGGAAAATATTCATCTTCACGTACCTTGGCTTCAATTATCCAACGTATGTCTTCAGGAATTCCTTTGTGCATAAGCATTCTTAATCTTTCAAATCGAACTTGGTAAAGCTTCAGTAAAATATTCCGAGGAAAAGGAGGAAATCGTTTCTGCAATCTTGTGAGAATATCATCCATCTTGAAAAAAAATGAAAAAGAAATTGAAAGAGAAATTTATATACAATATCAGTTTTGTGGGTAGCTGATGGAACCGACTTAAATAATCACGGAGTACCGTTATCCGCCATTTAACCGGGGTTAAAAAAAATGTATTTTTTTGTTTTTTTTGTTTTTTTTTTTGAAGATTAGTAAAAATTATATTTACATCTAGTTATTTTCAAAACAAGGATCAGAAAGAAAAAGAACCTCTTCTTGAGTAACATGATTTTCCAAAAAGAGTTTGAGTCTTTGTCCATTTACCTTGAATACGTTACCATTTCTAGGATTCTCAATGTCAACTGCTCCATAATGATACACATGCTTAACCACAAATAGGCCAATCCATCTTGATCTCAACTTACCAGGAAATATGTGAAGTCTAGAATTATAAAGTAGAACTTTTTGCCCAACATCAAATGTTTTTCTTGAAATTAACTTGTCATGAAAGGCTTTAGTTCTTTCTTTATGAATTTTAGAATTCTCATATGCATCTTTTCTGAGTTCCTCAAGTTCATTTATGACTGGAAAAGTTTCATTCTCACCCAAAAAGGAATATTTTAGCTCGGATGGCAATGGTTTTAAATCCAGCTTGGGTGGTTCAATAGTTGATGGTACAGTGACATTTGTGAGTGATGGAAGTTCCTCAAACTTTTGTTTCCAACAATGCTTATCCTGAAAAGAATTTAACAAAGAATCAGTGTGTGAAATTTCCGAAGCATTATCAAACTCACATTCAATTAAATAAGCTTCTAAAGGATCATGGAATGTGGTAGTGGTGAGATGTTCATGAACAAGTTCTTCAATGAAATCCACTTCATGTACTTCTGAATCATCACCAGGTTGCTTGCAAGTGTTGAACACATTTAATTCTAAAGTCATATTTCCAAAAGAAATGTTCAACATACCATTCCTGCAATTTATCAGAGCATTAGAAGTTGCAAGAAATGGACGGCCTAATATAACAGGAATTTGAACATTTGGATTTGAAACAGGATGTGTGTCCAAAACAATAAAATCAACAGGGAAGTAAAAATTATCAATTTGAACCAAAACATCTTCAACTATCCCTCGAGGAATTTTTACAGAACGATCAGCTAGTTGAAGTGTAACAGGTGTTTCCTTGAGTTCACCTAAACCTAACTGTTGATAAACAGAAAAAGGCAAAAGATTAACACTAGCACCAAGATCAAGCAATGCACGTTCTATTCTAGTGTTTCCAATGATGCATGAGATTGTTGGACATCCAGGATCTTTGAATTTTGGTGGAGTAAGGTGCTGAATGATTGAGCTCACACTTTCCGTCAGAAATGCTTTCTTTTGTACATTATGTTTCCTTTTAACTGTGCACATGTCCTTCAAAAATTTAGCATAAGATGGAACTTGTTTGATTGCATCCAATAAAGGAATGTTAATCTTAACTTGTTTGAAAAGTTCATAAATTTCTGCATTTTGATTCAAATTCTTTATTGTTTGCAACCTTTGAGGAAAAGGAGCAGGATGCATACCTTTTTCCTTGTCCAAATTTTCAAGAAGTTCAGACTTACCATCATCCTTACCATTACTTTTCGGAGGGGAAGGAGGATCTTGGTCTTTTGATGGAATGTTTTTGTCAATTGCCTTTCCACTTCGAAGAGTTGTGATAGAACTGGCATTTTCCTGTTGAGTTTCATTGGAGCAAGAAACAAGACATTGAGTAGAAGGGTTAGGCTGAGGTTGAGCAGGAAACTTACCTTTTT
Organism: Fremontodendron californicum; assembly: GCA_030761205.1. Classification (NCBI taxonomy): domain Eukaryota; kingdom Viridiplantae; phylum Streptophyta; class Magnoliopsida; order Malvales; family Malvaceae; genus Fremontodendron; species Fremontodendron californicum. The sequence goes on from JAULJL010000026.1 coordinate 7,272,424, forward strand.
CTTGAGTGCGTAATGAAGCTGTCAATGTGGACAAGGTGTTTTTGATCTCATTGATGTCCTGTGAAGTCCGATTATTCACATTTGCTTGTGTTTGCATGAATGCTTGCAATGTCTCTTCCAAGGTTTGTACACGTGAAGGTTGATAGGAAAAAGTGTTGCCCGACTTTTGAGATTGTGGTACCTGAACATGATTATTATTCCGCCAACTGAAGTTGGGATGATTTCTCCATTCAGGGTTATACGTTTCAGAGTAAGGAGAAGGAAAAGGCTTTTTAAATGTGTTTATGGAATTTACTTGATCATGCAACGCTTCTTTAAGAATGGGAATGTTTGGACATTCAGAACTGGGGTGTCCCATGATTTCACAAATTCCACAACTTTCTTCATTTTTAACCGTTTTGACTTCTTTTACTTCTCTAAGTTCCATGGCTTCAATCTTTCTAGCCAAATTAGCTACTTTAGCTCTTATCTCATCTTCTTGACTAAAATGATATTTACCTCTGTTAGAAACAAGATTAGATCTAGTGGAACTTTCAGAGGAATTATCTGTGTGCCAGGCTTGAGAGTTATCTGCCAAATGGTCTAGGTAGTCAAAGGCTTCTTCAGGTTCTTTTTCTAGAAACTCACCGTTACACATTGTTTCAACAAATTGTTTAGTTTCGGGAGTTAAACTTTCATAAAAGAAACTAATAAGACGCCATTTTTCAAAACCATGATGTGGACAAGAACTTAACAAATCTTTAAAACGCTCCCAGCACTGAAAAAATGCTTCATTTTGATTTTGATTGAAATTTTGAATCTGTCTTTTCAAAGCAGTAGTTTTATGTGCTGGGAAAAATTTCTTTAGAAACTCAGTTTGTAATTCTTGCCATGTGCCAATTGACCTTGGTTTTAAATTATGAAGCCAAATTTTTGCTTTATCTTTTAAAGAAAAAGGAAATAATTTTAGCTTGACAATTTCATTTGTACATTGTTGGTCATTAAAGGTGACACATACATCTTCGAAGTCTTTTAGAAACGAGTAAGCACTTTCCGATTCTAACCCATGGAAATTTGGAAGCAAAGCTATCATACCTGGTTTAAAACAAAAGTTGTTTGCATTGAGAGGAAAAATAAAACAAGAGGGTGATGAGCTTCGAGTTGGTTGCAAGTAGTCACGCATGGTGCGTACTTGTCTGTTCTCATCTTCAGCATGAACACTTTCATTGTCAGCCATGGTCGGAGTTGTATTAGAAAGATTACCTGAAAAAGTTTCACAATAAAATCTAACTAAACGACGAGATCTAAAATCACGTCGCCAAACAAGCATAAAACAAAGTTAATATACAAATTAGGCGGTATAACCAGCCAATAAAAATAAAACAAAGTTAATATACAAATTAGGTGGTATAACCAGCCAATAAAAATAAAACAAAGTTAATATACAAATTAAATATAAATATATAGAAAATTAGGCGGTATAACCAGCCAATAAAAAAAAATATAGGCGGTATAACCAGCCAATAAAAATAAATATACTTATAAACTTATATACTTAGTATTGCCTCCCCGGCAACGGCGCCAAAAACTTGATGGAGACTCAATTAAGAGTTGTAAACCCAAGTGCAGGTTATGTTCAAGTAATAAATTCTCGGGTGTCCGAGGTCGAACCACAGGGAAGCGTATTAGTAAGTATAAGTTTATAAATATATAAGAAAAAGAAAAAAAAAAAAGATATTAGGGAATCAACAACAAAACAAGATAAATAAGATATTAGAGAACAAAATAAACAAAATAACATAAAAGAAATTAAATAAGATATAAAAAATAATAAGAAAAGATGTTGAGGTTAGAGAATCCACTCTTGGTGTTATGCTAAGATTAATCTTATTTTATTACACAATTGAAATCCACACATAAGGGAGGTTCCAATCGGAAGGTTTAGCAATTCAGTCCAAATTGTCCAACGTCCATAGCATATGATATTATGTTCATTTGGTGTCCTCAAAACTCATAAAAAGAGTCCAAGCATTCCTTATGCCAAGGTATATGTCTACAACAAATCAAGGTTATGAAACCAAGCATTTACTGTGCCATTTTCATTGTCAATAATGAATCAAGATCCCTACTTTGCAAGTATGATTTTAAACCAAAAGAAAATATTATCTATACTAGTGTTTATAAATGATGATTCATTTTAGCTCATGTTTAAGAGACTAACCTTAGCATTTACCAAAAGCTTCACCTCATCACCTCAACAATATGATTAGCAACACATACTAGATATGAATGAAATGAAAAGAAATGTAAGAAGCATAAGTAAATAAAGAAAAAGAAAACTAGAGAAAGGAAAGAAGAAGAAAACTTAGAGAATTTTATTACAATGGCTAATATCCTACCTATGTAAAATGATACTCTTACAATCATCCAAGGCCCTCTATTTATACACATTTTGGAGAGCTAAATGACAAGAGACAAGCTTTATAAATTTCAAAGGTAGGTATAATAGGTGGGTGCATTTTTCTAACAATTTTCGTCATATTGTATGACAATTCTGATCAGCCAGCTTGATGGTCGATTTTGTCAATGTTGGAGGCTCGATCTGATCAAATGGTATTCTAGAAAAATATACCCCTATCAGTTACGGATCCATAGCCGTTGGAATCAGATCATTTGCTCATGTGGATCGGAAGATATGGTCAAAATACCAAAACAGGTCAGCACAGACGTCATTGCACATCAGCCAACTTGATGGTCGATTTCGCTAGGGAAAACGACTCCGTTTCAAGAAGTGTAAAACATGAAAAAGATAGATATGCCTATTAACTTTGCACTGTCAAAGTTTCAGCCTTAATGCTTTGGTGAAACTCCAGATATAGCTGATATGGCAAAAGGTGTCGGAACTGTAACTGAATTGGATTTGCCCTTAATTCTTGATTTAACCTAGTAATCTGAAATCACTCAAAGAAACTCATGAAAAACACCAAATTACATAAAAATATAAAAGATCATAAACACAAGTAGACTAAGCAATAATAACTCGTATTTGACACAAAACAATAATAAAACATAACTAAAAACTATATAATTATACGAGTTATCAGCAAGTCTTTGGTGGTGATAGCCAAAGCTTCTGGTGGGGATATCCAGAATTTTACAGTTTTAAAAATGAAGAAGTCTTCGGTTGTGATAGCTGAAGCCTCTGGTGGAGATATCCAGGGTTTTATAATTTTGAAAAATGAGAAATCTTCTTTTGAAGGAGTTATCCAGAATTTTTTTCAACATGTGCATCTACATCAAGAAGCATTTGCATCAATCTAAGTTAGTTAAATCTGCATCAAGAAAGTTTGCATCAAATCAAGTCATTTACATTTTGCATCAAAGACATTTGCACCAATCTAAGTCATTTGCATCTACATCAAGAAGCATTTGCATCAACAAAAGACATTTGCATTTGCATCATGAAGCATTTGCATCATCTCTTAAAGCTTTCAGGTATAATCGATTTCGTTTCCTTAAGGCGAGTCGAGCCCCAAAATCATCGTCGAGGTACTTTTTTTATTTATGAACAAGTCTTCGGTGGTGATAGCTGAAGCCTCTGGTGGAGATATCCAGAGTTTTTTTTTTAAGTCCTTTGAAAAGGTGGAAAGTCTTCGGTGGTGATAACTGAAGCTTCTGGAGATGATACCCAAAATTTTACAGTTTTAAAAATGAGCAAGACTTCGGTGGTGATAGCTGAAGCCTCTGGTGGAGATATCCAGAGTTTTAAAATCCTTTGAAAAGATAGAAAGTCTTCGGTGGTGATAGCTGAAGCTTCTGGAGGTGATACCCAGAATTTTTACATTTAAAAAAAAAAAATGAGCAAGACTTTGGTGGTGATAGCCGAAGCTTCTTGAGGAGATATCCAGAATTTTAAACACAGCTGAGAACAAGACAGGTTAAGGTCCCGAGACCATCGTCGAGGTCATTTCCTTTCTTGCAAATCGAATTCGTTTCCTTAAGACGAATCGAGCCTTGTTTAGGCAGGGAATTCAATTTAAGGACAAATCTTCAATTTACTGTTTTCAAAAAAAAAAAAAAATTTGAAAAAAAAAAGAAAAAAGAGAAAAAATGAAAAAAATAGAAAATGAAAAAAGAAAATAAAAAATGCAAAATGCAAAAATGAATGAAGAAATGAAAAAGAAAACCCCTTTCCTTGCCATGTGATTTCACTGACCGTACAAAATTAGTGTTGGTTTATCCTTGCCTGATTCCTGATTCTCAGCAATAGCCAAAGAGGGGCAGCTGTAGACACCTAATTTTGTCCGGGCCACTAAACAGGTATGTTTTCTTCCTATATTGATGTTTTCGAGTATAAAAAGACTGTTTTCATCCTGCAGGTGATACTCCGAGACTTAGTTTAAGAGGGCGAGCACAAAAAGTCAAACTTGAAAAAAAGTCAACCCCGAAAAAGTCAACCCCAGAAAGTCAACTACTAAAAAAGTCAACCCACTTTGAAAATCAAGATTTTGAGTTCAATTGAAAAATGGAGAAAGAATTTTTATAATCCGAGGTCTACATTGAAAGATATGGAGTTCGGAAGTTGGGATTTGAAGATTCAGTAGAAAAGAAACCCTAATCCAAGAAATTTGGGGAAAAGTGCTTAAACGATCAAGCTGGTCGAAATTGAAGGTTCCAAATGAAAGATAAGCACTGACTACGGGTAATGGAGAAGTCACTTGCAAGAAAAACCGAAAGAAAAGTCAATCCGGGAGAAAACCGAGAATTAGGGTTTTTAGTGGATTTCGGTGAAATCAGGAAGAATCACAGAAATGGCCCGACTTGGTAAGACCAAAGCCCCCAAAGGATGAGCAATGATTAAAAAGGATGGCCCAAGGCTCAGATTGAAGAAAATCTGAAAATCGGACTTGTTTTGAGCAAAACCGGGTTTCGGAGGTTAAAGGGCAAAATTGGAAAAATTTGGGAAAAATAGCAAATGGACTCCGAAAATTATGGAAAATTTGTCAATCTCATTCTTAAATCATTTGAAGGAGATTGGCAAAAGAAAATATTGATTCCGAGTTCGTTTGCAAAATGGCCAAATCCCGGGCCTCCCATGCAGTAATTCAAGCCGATAAATCCCGAAAAAATACCAAATGAGCTCCAAAAATTATGAAAACTTCCAGATCACACTTTTTAATTATTTTGAAGAGATTGGTGAAGAAAAATCTTGATTTGGAGCTCATTTAAAAAATGGTAAAAAGTAGGGGCATAAAAGGACATTTTGGGAAGAAAAAATCCAAATAAATAGCAAACGGACTCGGATAATTTTGAAAACTTCCAGAACTCAATATTTTATTATTTTGGGAGTATTAAAAAAAGAAAAATTGAATTTGGAGCCCGTTTGATATTTATTTTGCATCCGGGGGGCAAAATGGTCGTTTCACCCAAGCAAACGAAAAGGGCTTTTTTGGGCCTTTCAAAAATCAGAGCTGGGCTGGAAAAGTGAAGTGCTGGCCTGCCCAAGCCCAAAGGAAGGAGGAAGCTTAGGATTTTTTCAATCAAGTGATTAAAAATCAAGAGTTAAGTTAGAGATTTTCATTTTTGAGCCTAAGTCCCAATCCCACATCCCTTTGTAATGTCAAGCCAAGGAGGTGCTCACCTTATAAATAAGGGGTCTTGGCCTTTGGTTGAAATCACCCACTACCCCTTGTGAGATAGTCTATACACTTGTATTAGGATTATCCGGGTGGTGAGTCATAGTGTTTTTGTTGAGAAGGTTTGTAGCTTAATCCGTTCAAAAGCTACTTTGAGGGTTTATAGCTTAATCCGTTCAAAAGCTACTCTGAGGGTTTATAGCTTAATCCGTTCAAAAGCTACTTTGAGGGTTTATAGCTTAATCCGTTCAAAAGCTACTCTGAGGGTTTATAGCTTAATCCGTTCAAAAGCTACTTGTGAGAGGGTTTGTAGCTTAATCCGTTCAAAAGCTACTCTGAGGGTTTATAGCTTAATCCGTTCAAAAGCTACTTGGTGAGTTTTCATTTTAAATTAATGTTTCTTGTTCTTCCTTCATTTCCTTTCTTAAGTATATTTTTCTTACATTTTGTTTTTACAATAAACTCACCATGGCCAAATGGCCTACATTATTTATTTTGTTGTTTTTGATTCATTTTACCATATTGTTTATGTTATTTTCTTTATTTTTGATGTTTTAAATATTATGTTATTTCATGTTCTTAAGTTATATTTAATTTGGTTGCTTTGTTTGTTGCCATTTATGTCTTAGATATCATGTTTTTGCATTTTTAATTTTCTGTTTTCATGTTGTTTAAATTTGAGCATGTTTTAGAGTTAGCATATTAAGTGTTTGTGAAAATGCTTGTGTGATTCTTGCATGATTCTTGTTTTATATCTTAGTGAGCATGTTTTACATTTGGTATATTAGGTGTTTGTGAAAATGCTTGTGTGATTTTTGTGTTATGACTTAGTTTTTCATGCTAGCATACCAAGTGTTTGTGAAAATGCCATGCTTGTTGGAGCTTGGGGCCATTTGGCTACTCCATGTGTTTTGCATTGTGTGTTGTATTTTTGTCATGCTAGTTGTTAGGTTTTTGCATTTGCATGATATTTGGTTGGATTTTTGAATTAAGCATGCCTTGTGTTTGTGAAAATGCCATGCATGTCTTAGGTCTAGGTTACATTAAATGCCATGCAAGTTCATGTTAGGTCTAGGCCATATTATTTATGTCATGCATTTTCCTTACATTTAGGTTTAGATCCATGCATTTCATGCATTATGTTTGTTGCATTGTTTCATGCATTTCATGTTCATGCCACTTGAATAATGACTTGAGCCAATTAATGGTTCAAGGTCATTCTCTCTTGAGCACACTTGTGGAAAATTAAGTTTGTCAAATTGATTATTCTACCTTTGTGATTTTTTTTTACTTAGCCAATTTTTATCTAACTTTCAAAAAGTCCTAGCTACTGCTTTCAAGTCATTTTATGAGTTTCAAATATTTTTACTTTGGTTTTTAAATATTTTTATCAAAAGCAAAAATGTGTTGGCAAAGCAGTTTTTTTTTTTTCAGTTTTTTTCAAAAAAACTCGTACATATCTGATTTTTCTGGGAATTCATCTTTGATCAGAAAATTACGTCGATTTTTTCCCGTGTATTTTTACATGTCCTGAGTCTCCAATAATTTTTTCAGAATTTTTGGAATTTGTCAAAATAGGTTAAAAAATCGTGGATTAAAACTGGACAGTGGTGTCAGAATTGAATTTAAAGAAAAACAAAGCAGTTTTTTTCTCCTCCAAAAACTCGTACATCTCTGGTTTTTCTGGGAATTCATCTTTGATCAAAAAATTAAGCCGATTTTTTCTCGTGTATTTTTACATGTCCTGAGTCTCCAATAATTTTTTCAGAATTTTTGGAAGTTTTAAAAATAGGGTAAAAAATCATGGATTAAAACTGGACAGTGGTGTCAGAATTGAATTTAAAGAAAAATAAAGCAGTTTTTTTTTCTCCTCCAAAAACTCGTACATCTCTGGTTTTTCTGGGAATTCATCTTTGATCAAAAAATTAAGCCGATTTTTTATCGTGTAGTTTTACATGTTCTGAGTCTCCAGTATTTGTTTTAGAATTTTTGGAATTTTTTAAAATAGGATAAAAAATCGTGGATTAAAACTGGACAGTGGAGTCAGAATTGATTTAAAAAAAAAAAAAACCATTTTTCTGTTTTGGTTAATTTACTTAGAGCGGGCTGATTAGGAGAGTTAGCTACGGACTTAGGGTGGTTTCTAAGCCTTTTCAAACTCTAAAAATGGTTTTTCAAGTCCCGGGTTAAGGGTAGTCAAGTCCGGATTTTTTAAACTTAGGAAATTAGAGCAATTTAAAAAATTTTAGCCCAGTTTTTATTGTTAATTCAAGCTTTTCAAAATTGTTTTCAAACAATCACAAAGTATTTTGGTTTTAGAATATTTAATTTGACATATTTTCCTAAGGTAGCCGGATATCTTTTTAGATATACGGATTTCCTTAATTAAAGGAAAAAATACATTTCATGCATTGCATTTTTATTTTCATGCATATTATATGATAGCATTATTTTATTCAATGTCATTTAAATTATATGCCATACCATTCATATTTGTCATGTCATTTAGGTTGCATTATATTATTTAGACTTTACTATGTCATTTTATTTATGTCATGCATATACATATTCATTTATTTTAAATGTTTGCAAAAGATAAGGGTTTTCAATAAAATAAAGATATTCCCGAGTTAAAATAATTCATGAGTTTTCTACCGGGTTTGCTGGAGGGAATATCATCAATTATCGTTAATAAAGGAATATCTTTCTTTCAAAAAAGAGAATGATTCGGAAAGTTTTCCAAGACTAATAAAAATTTCTATATTTTGCCACGTTTGTTGGGGAATATAGGAAAATTTTGAATTTATGAATTCCGGATCATTTTCAATAAAAAAAAATGAAATTATTTTTCTTTAAATTGGGAATTAACTTGAAATACTAAATTTAAAACCAACTTTTCACCGAGACTTGAGATAACACACGATTAATAAGGTACCGATTTATACGGGCGTTGTGGGGGTGCTAATCCTTCCCCACACGTAACCGACTCCCGAACACGCTTCTTTGATTTCTCTGGTTTAAAACGCAGACTTGAAATTGGTTTTTAAAATGTTTTAATTAATTTTTAAAATATTTTATAAAACCGGTTTTAATAGGTGGCCGATCACACCTAGCTAAAAAAGATTGGTGGCGACTCCATGTCTTTTTTAAGGTCATTTCAAAACCTTCATTTTTTAGAGGAATTAAGTCGACTTTTCCTTGATTTTTTTTAATGCCATGCCTAACGAATAATAAAGTCTTGCGATGAGACTCGTCGTTATTTTTTTTAGGTTGCGACACAAGTCTCAGTAAAAAGTTGGTTTTTAATATAGTATTTCTAGTTAATTCCCAATTTTAAGAAAAATAATTCCATTTTTAATTGAAAATGATCCGGAATTTATTAATTCAAAATTTTCCTATATTCCCCAACAAAATCGGCAAAACATAGAATTTTATTCATTTGGAAAACTTTCTGAATCATTCTCGTTTTTTTTTTTTTTTTAAAGAAAGATATTCCTTTATTAATGATAATTGATGATATTCCCTCCAGCAAACTCGATAGAGAACTCATGAATTATTTTAACTCGGGAATATCTTTATTTTTTTTATTTAAAATCATTACCTTTTTCAAAACATTTTAAAAATATGAACTTGAACATGTATGACATAATAAAATGACATGGCAAATCTATATAATATAATGCATCCTAAATGATATGACACAATTCAAATGACATAGTATATTCTATGTAAAATGAAAGAAAATCCTAAGTATCATGGTATATTCTAAATGAGATAAAATGATTTAAATGACATGGCAATTCTAAATGATATGGCATATTTTAAATGGCATGGCATGTTATAAACGAAATAACCTAAATGACATGGAATATGATCTAAATGACAAGAAATGACATGGAATAAAAATAACGCTAACATATAATATGCATGAAAATACTAATAAAAATAATAATGCATGAGCATGGTATATGCTAAAGAATATGACAAAAATAACTAAATAAAAGCATAGGATATCATAAAACATTAAAAAATCATATGGCAAACAAATGTAAGATCATGAAATGTGAATTAAAATAATAACAATATCGTGGAAAATATCATAGCAAAAATCACACTTTTAAAAAATGCATGAACATGGAAAATGCAATGCATGGAAAATGTATATGTTCTTTTAATTAAAGAAATCCGTATATCTAAAAAGATATCCGGCTACCTTATGAAATATGTCAAATTAGATTTTCTAAAAAAATGAAACTTTGTGATTATTTGAAAATAATTTAGAAGAAAGATTTGAATAAAAATTAAAACTCTTACCAAACCCTTTTAAAATGGCTCTAATTTCCTAAGTTTAAAATCCCGGACTTAACTACCCTTAACCAAAGATTTATAAAATCATTTTTAGAGTTCAAAAAGGCTTAGAAACTCCCCTAAGACAGTATCTAAATCTTCTAGCCAACCCCCTCTAAATGCCTTAGCCAAATTCAACCATTGTTCTCTTTTTAATTTCAAATCTGCCTCTACTGTCCAATTTTGATACACGATTTTTTAGCCTATTTGTAAAAATTCTAAAAATTCTAAAAAAATACTGGAGACTCATAACATGTAAATATACACGGGAAAAAATTGGCTTAATTTTTTGATTAAATATGACTGCCCAGAAAAATTGGAGATGTTCGGGTACTGGGTGAAAAAAAACTATTTGTCGAAACACATTTTTTTGCCTTTGATAAATTCATTCAAAAACCAAAAGGGAAATTGTTGGAAGTCATCCTAAGGACCTATGGATAGTAGCTAAACATTTTAAAACCCTTGGAAAAAATTGGCTAAGTAAAAAAAATCACAAAGGTACAATGATCAATTTGACAATTCCTTAATTTTCCACAAGTACGCTCTAGAGAGCATGACTTTGAGCCATTAATTGGCCTAAGTCACAAATCAAGTGGAAATGACACGGAATGCATGAACATACAGCAAATGAAATGTATGAAATGTATGGTCTAAAGGTCTAAGTGGTAAAGGAAATGCATGACAATTCATGGCAAACTAAATGCCTAGCATGAATTTGCATGGTAATTAATGCTATCCTAACTCTATATGCATGCAATGCTTGATAATGTAAATGTGACTAGGACCTAATATGTTATAAATATGCATGAAAATGAATGTGACCTAAGACCTAAATAGCATATTAGTGCATGACAATACCAATGTGATTTAAGATTCAATATGCATGGAAATACCAATATGGACTAGACCTAAAATGTAGTGACCATGCATAGCAATACCATGAACATATAATGACTCATGAAATTAATGTCAATGTTGGAACAAACAGTAGCTAATACATAATTTCAGGATATGATAATGCAAAGCATGTTACCTAAAAAAAAATACAAATGTATGACAAGGCAATGAATGCATGTAGAGGCTAAATGATAACATGAGACTCTAATGCAACCATATTTAGTAAATGACATAAGTACATGAAAAACCATATTAAAATGCATAATGTCATGACATTTTATATAACATATAACATACCAAAATCCAAATGCACAAGCTCATGACATGGAAATGAAAACAAGTTAAGAAACAAAAGAAAAATGCACATGCAAGGCAAACAAACATGGTATTGCCGAATGGTCATTTATCAATATGATGGCATTTTTATCATAGCATTTTCATAAGCACAAGACATACTAAAATCAGAATATGCAAGTTCAAGACATGGAGATGCAAACAAGCTAAGAAGCAAAAGAAAAAAATACACATACAAGGCATACAAAATGGAATGGCCGAATATGCATGAATCAAAACTATCATAATGCAAACATGTAATACATGGTACATAAAAAAATGCACAACATGGATATATGAACAACAAAAGCCGAATATGCAAGGATGCAATACCAAGCATGGAAATGAAATATAAAAAATATAGCATAGAAAATAATGTAAAGAAAATGTATACACAAGATTTAACATAGACATGCAGAAATTATAAACAAAACAAGTAAGTAGAACAAGGAAAGTTAAGCTCCGTGGATGGTATCAAATGGGCATAGCCTCTCACCAAACCATAATCACTTGGTCTTGCCAAGATCATGAAGCCTTTCCATCTCATCAAAACAGAAAATAAACTATGTAAAACAGAAAATAAGGTAAGCTTCATGGATGGTGTCAAATAGGCATAGCCTCTCACCAAACCATAACCACTTGGTCTATCCAAGATCATGTAGCCATTTCAACCTGAGACTTCTTCTTATTTTGTAAAAATCAGTACCTTAGAATACTTTAAAAAAACTTGTATAAATCATTTTTCACAACAACATGAAGGAAGAAAGAAAAGAAAAAAACAAGGCAGAAAATGAGCCATTCGGCCATGGCATGAAACTCTAAGAAAAAAATTATTTCCACCATTTAAAAGAAGAAGATGAAAACATGAATAAACATTAAAAAACTTTATTTCTAAGAAAAATGTTGTAGGAAAACATGATAGAAAAACAAAAAAAAAAAAAAAACCATTAAAATGAAGAAGAAAGCTACACTAGAACTTGGTAGAGATAACTACCTTTAAACTCTGTAATGAAAACCTTTTTTTTTTCTTTCTTTCAAAACCTTTTTTCTTACCAAATTAGCTACTGTTTTACAGCCAAAAACCTCTGAAAAAATGAAACTCGCCCTCTCCCTTTAGCCTTGGCCGAATTCACCCTTAACCATTGGATGAGAATTGCACTTTTTCTCCCCCAATCTTGGCCATTAGATGTAGATATTTTGATGACAACATAAAAATGTCATCTTGCCAATTGATTCCAGCCCTTAGGATGTGTACTCAGCTCTTGTATTAACCTTATCAATTAGATGTAAAAGAGGACTAATCCCATGCACTCACTTGCTTGCCCCTCTTGAATGCCTACCCTTGGATGAGTTGTGCTCTTCCATTCTTGGTCATTGGATGAAGCCAACATAAAAATGATATCTAGTAGATTAAATCTAGCCCTCAACATGTGTACTCATCCCTTTTAGATGGCCTAAGCCATTGGATGAAAAGGGATAATCCCATGCACTGCCTTGCTCAACCGAATTGATGCTCACCCTTGGATGAATTGTGCTCATCTTTTTTCTTCCATTCTTGGCCACTAGATGAGCATTCTTTTATGAAAAATAAAAATTTAATTTTGGCATTTAAACTTGGCCATTGGATGGTGCATTCAACTTTCCTACAAGGCACCTAAGCCATTGGATGAAGGGGGGACCATTTGCAAGGTGTTATTGATAGCATGTGTCATGATAGTGACTAGGGAATTAAATTTCTTAAGATTCCTTCTTCTCCTCTATGTTGGCTGACCAAAGGAAGAAAAAATCCCAGCAATTTCGTCATCTTTCATATTTTCCTCAATTACCAATTTGCCCTTTTTGGTTTCCTTGGTGAAATGACCTTTTTGCCCCTCGAACTTAAATAAATAGCAAACGAACTCCAAATTCGAATTTTCTTTTTTCAATACTTCTGAAATAGTAAAAAAACTGAATTCTGGAAGTTTTCAAAATTTTTCGAGTACATTTACTATTTATTTCGGATTTATTTTTGAAATTACCCTTTTTATGCACCCGAACTTTACGATTTTTTAAACGAGCTCCAAATTCAAATTTTGCTTCACCAATCTCTTCCAAATAATTTAAAAATGTTATTTGGATGTTTTCATAATTTTTGGAGCTCATTTGCTATTTTTTCGGGATTTATCTGCTTGAATTACTGCATAGGGGACCCGGTATTTGGCCATTTTGCAAACGAACTCCGAATCAAGATTTTCTTTCTCCAATCTCTTCCAAATAATTGAAGAATGATATTTGTAAATTTTCAGAATTGTTGGAGTTCATTTGCTATTTTTTCAGGATTTATCCTGTTCAATTACTTCAAAAGAAACCCGGTATTTGACCATTTTGTAAACGAACTCTGAATCAAGATTTCCTTTCGGAAATCTCTTCCAAATGATTTAAGAATGAGATTTGCAAATTTTCAGAATTTTTGGAGTTCATTTGCTATTTTTCCCATATTTTCCAATTTTGCTCTTTTGCCTCCGAAACCCGGTTTTGTTCAAAACAAGTCTGATTTTTAGATTTTCTTCAAATTGAGCCTTGGGCTATCCTTTTTTAATCATTTCTCATCAATTAAGGGCTTTAGATCTTCTGAATTGGGCCATTTCTACAGTTTTTCCAAATTTTATCGAAATCCACCAAAAAAAAAAACCCTAATTCTCGGTTTTCTTCCGAATTAACTTTTCTATCAGTTTTTCTTCCAAGTTTCTTCTCCATTACCCGTAGTCAGTGCTTATCTTTCATTTGAGACCTTCAATTCTGACCAATTTGATTGTTTAAGCACCTTTCCCCAAATTTCCCGTATTAGGGTTTTCTTTGTACTGAATCTCGTAACCCAACTTCCGAACTCCATATCTTTCAATGTAGACCTCGGATTATCAAAATTTTTCCACCATTTTTCAATTGAACCTCAAATCTTGATTTTGAAAGTGGGTTAATTTTTTCAATAGTTGACTTTTTTGAGGTTGACTTTTTTTGAGGTTGACTTTTTTTGAGTTTGGCTTTTTTTGTCTGCTTTCTTAGACTAAGCCTCGGAGTACCACCTGCAGGATGAGAAAAGCCTTTCAGCATTCAGAAACATCAATTTGGGAAGAAAACATACCTGATTTAGGGGTCCGGACAAAATTAGGTGTCTACAATAAAGTTTTTAGAAAATTTGATTTAATTCTTTTCCTAAGGTAGTAGGATATCTTTTTAGGTATACAGATGTCCTTATTTAAAGGAAAAAATACACTTTCATGCATTGGATTTTCCATGTTCATGCATATTCTATGATATATAATTTCTTCTATGAATATTCTATGGAGATGTTATTACTTTGATTTAGATTTCATGATGTTATATTATTTGTTATATGGTTATGGATATTTTCTGTTATTCTATGCTCCTTGCTTAGTCAATATTTATTTTGTCATATCATTTAGGATTTATTATGTTCATGCATTGCCTTTTTTATTTTCATGCATATTTTATTATAATGTTATTTTATGTTTTTTATCATGTCATGTTATTAAATTATGCCATGTCATTTAGAATATACCATGTCACTTAGATTTTGTCATGTCATTTAGATTATATCATGTCATCTAGATTTTGCCATGTCATTTAGATTTTACCATGTTATTTAGCTTATGCTATGTCATCTAGCTTTTGCTATGTCATCTTTTGCCATGTCATACATGTTCATATTCATTTTTTTTAAATGTTTTGATAAAGATAATGATCTTCAATAAAAAATAAAGATATTCCCGAGTTAAAATAATTCATGAGTTCCCTGTCGGGTTTGCTGGGGAGGATATCATTAATTATCATCAATAAAGGAATGTCTTTCTTTCAAAAATGAAAATGATTCGGAGGTTTTCCAAATAAATAAAAATTTCTATATTTTTTCGAGTTTGTCGGAGAGTATAGGAAAATTTTTAATTAATAAATTTTGGATCATTTTCAATTAAAAATGGAATTATTTTTCTTTAAATTGGGAATTATTTTAAAATGCCAAATCTAAAACTGATTTTTGCCGAGACTTGAGATAACACACGATTAATAAGGTACCATTTTATATGGGCGTTGTGGGGGTGCTAATCCTTCCCCACACGTAACCGACTCTTTGAACCCGCTTCTTTAATTTCTCTGGTTTAAAAGCGTAAACTTTGAAATTGCTTTTTAAAATGTTTTACAAAACCGGTTTTAATTGGTGGTTGATCACACCTAGAAAAAAATGATTGGTGGTGACTCCATTTCTCTTTCGAGGTTGTTTTCAAACCCTCGTTTTGTTTCAAGAGGAATTAAGTCGTCTTTTCCTTTGTTTTTCCCCAATGTCACACTTAACGAGTAATGTCTCGCGGTGAGACTTGTTATTTTTTAGGCTGCGACAGCTTTGCGACTCGAATGGGGACGAATTAGAGAGTCTGGCCTAGAATTAGTCGTGTGTTATCAAAAGTCTCAGTTTTGTCGGTTTTAATTAGTATTTAATTATATTTCCCATATTTTTTTAAAAAATAAGGTGAACTTTTGAAAATAACAAAATCTTTTAATATGTTCATTTGCATGGATATTATTACTACTCTCTGGTTAGTTAATGTGTTACACTATTCTTGATCTGTGTTTTAATAAATTGTTGGGACATTTACAATAAGGATTATAGAATAGGTGGTGAAAGGTTTGCTGTTTCTCCTCACACACTATACGTGCATTTGCATATCATGAGCTGATGGTAACTCAATTAAGAGTTGTAAACCCAAGTGCAGGTTATGTTCAAGTAATAAATTCTCGGGTGTCCGAGGTCGAACCACAGGGAAGCGTATTAATAAGTATAAGTTTATAAATATATAAGACAAAGAAAGTAAACAAGATATTAGGGAATCAACAACAAAATAAGATAAACAAGATATTAGAGAACAAAATAAACAAAATAACATAAAAACAATTAAACAAGATATAAAAAACAATAAGAAAGGATGTTGAGGTTAGAGACTCCACTCTTGGTGTTATGCTAAGATTAATCTTGTTTTATTACACAATTGAAATCCACACATAAGGGAGGTTCCAATCGGAAGGTTTAGCAATTCAGTCCAACGTCCATAGCATATGATATTATGTTCATTTGGTGTCCTCAAAACTCATAAAAAGAGTCCAAGCATTCCTTATGCCAAGGTATATGTCTACAACAAATCAAGGTTATGAAACCAAGCATTTACTGTGCCATTTTCATTGTCAATAATGAATCAAGATCTCTACTTTGCAAGTATGATTTTAAACCAAAAGAAAATATTATCTATACTAGTGTTTATAAATGATGATTCATTTTAGCTCATGTTTAAGAGACTAACCTTAGCATTTACCAAGAGCTTCACCTCATCACCTCAACAATATGATTAGCAACACATACTAGATATGAATAAAATGAAAAGAAATGTAAGAAGCATAAGTAAATAAAAAAGAAAACTAGAGAAAGGAAAGAAGAAGAAAACTTAGAGAATTTTACTACAAAGGCTAATATCCTACCAATGTATAATGTATCCCAATACTCATCCAAGGCCCTCTATTTATACACATTTTGGAGGGCTAAATGACAAGAGACAAGCTTTACAAATTTCAAAGGTAGGTATAATAGGTGGGTGCATTTTTCTAACAATTTTCGTCATATTGTATGACAATTCTGATCAGCCAGCTTGATGGTCG
Organism: Fremontodendron californicum; assembly: GCA_030761205.1. NCBI lineage: Eukaryota > Viridiplantae > Streptophyta > Magnoliopsida > Malvales > Malvaceae > Fremontodendron > Fremontodendron californicum. The sequence goes on from JAULJL010000026.1 coordinate 7,289,316, forward strand.
AGTTTGTCAATGTTGGAGGCTCGATCTGATAAAATGGTCTTCTAGAAAAATATACCCCTATCAGTTACGGATCCATAGCCGTTGGAATCAGATCATTTGCGCACGTGGATCGGGAGATATGGTCAAAATACCAAAACGGTGCAGAACAGACGTCATTGCACATCAGCCAACTTGATGGTCGATTTCGCTAGGGAAAACGACTCCGTTTCAAGAAGTGTAAAACATGAAAAAGATAGATATGCCTCTTAGCCTTATTGCTTCAGTGAAACTCGAGATATAGCTGATATGGCAAAAGGTGTCGGAACTGGAACTGAACTGGATTTGCCCTTAATTCTAGTAATCTGAAATCACTCAAAGAAACTTGTGAAAAACACCAAATTACATAAAAATATAAAAGATCATAAACACAATTAGACTAAACAATAATAACTCGTATTTGACACAAAACAATAATAAAACATAACTAAAAACTATATAATTATACGAGTTATCACACCCCCATACTTAGATTGTTGCTAGTCCCTAGCAACGACTCAATAAAAATAAAATAAGAAAATCTAATCTAATCCATTTTCGTAGGAAATCACGGTGGCACTTAGCATGTGACACAAGCCTTTAAACCCCTAGGTGTCCCTAGTGGACGAGTTTAGTCTCGTGAGGGTTTACTAGGACGATACCCACAAACATTGAAGACATAAGAAAAACTAAAAATAATAATTATAACTAATCCTTCCAATATAAATTAGAGATAATCATTGGACAAGTCTTAAAAACTAATCAATAGCTTAAAGAAATTCACAAAAAATCTTGCTTGAATGTAAATAGTTTGAGTTAAGCCAATAATAACATAACATATTTCAATCAAAATAGTGTATATTCAAACTTAATCTCAACTTCTCACATGGGATACTCTCTTGATTTTCACTCTTTAAAGTAGTGGTAAAGTGTTTACACTCAATCAATCTCATGAAAACACTTCTACCATATGCTTGCTTGTCCACCTATTCTCCACTATTTAGATCATACAACTTCATAAATCAAGAGGTCTTTATTCAAGGTTGTAATGGGGCCAAAGGGTTATAATGTGGTTAAAGAACAAAAGGATAAAGATATCACAAAGGTTCCAAAGAGTTCATAGATTTTAGAGACATAATAAGATCATACAAATAAAACTTCTCAAAACTCTTATAAAGCACATAATAACATAGGCTAAATATTCATGTTGAGCCTTTGCATCATTCTAACCAACTTTGTAACATCTTTTTCTAGATGATCCCTTTCTTTTTCTCTTGACTTTTTCTTTTCTTTTCTTCCCCCACACTTATCTTTTGTTTCTAACCCAAATTTTCAAATAAAAATATCCCTTGTTTTTTTGCAATATGTCTCAAAATATAAAATTCATCTTTAGAACAAGGGTAAGGATATAAGCATATTTAGGCTAGGTGTAAGTTGTGGTTACCAATAAAACATCATATTTAATGTAGGCTCAAATTGGCTCACTAGTGGGGATGTTCTCGTAGAACATTAATAATGGATGGCTGTTTGGCTCTGGTTATAATCCTAATGCCTCTATCATATTCATGTTGTCACATGTATCAATATAGTCTCAAACGGTTTAAAGCAAGTTCTAGAGAATCATGTAATCATAAGAGCACTCAAGAAAGAAATTAGATTGATTTGTATAATGCATCAATCATTATAGGCTCAAAAACTCACAAAGATGATTATACAAGTCAGATTAAGTCTAAACATGCTTCTTTCTCAATCAACATATCATATTAACATTGGCTCATAAAAAGGTTGACATCAAGCTCAATTCTCATGAAAATCTTCTCACTAATAAATCTGTTTTAGACTTATGCAATTCATATCTTATCATTGTATTGAAAGTAACTAAAAAAAAAAAACACACTAAGTCTAAACATGCTTTTTTTTTTTTTGTTTTTTTGTTTTTTTTTTGTTTTTTTTTTTTGTTTTTTTTTTGTTTTTTTGAAGAAGAAGATTAAATCAAACTGACAAGGTATGTCTCAAGTCTCCCTTACTCAGACCTTGTTCAGAATGAATACTTCTAAATGTCTTAAAACACAACAAATTTTTTTTTTTTTTTTTTTTAGCAAAATATGTCCCTTACCCCCTACTAAAATATGACATTGTCCCCAATGTCAAATTTTAAAGGTAGAATTTAGGAGATATTACCTGCAGAGGTTGCTAACCACTTATTATAACTGAGACACAACAAGCAAAATGTTAGATAATGTCACAAAGACAAAGTGCAATCCACTCCTTGCTCGTCCATATCTCTTTTTCTTTTTCCGAGCGTTTGCGAAACAACCGTAGCAGATAAACACTCATAAGCTTGTAGCCTTTTGAGTAAATCTTCAATGGTTGTAGCAGAAATTATGGTTCTCCTTGCCTCTGAAAACATGAATCCATTATCCACAGCATTATCTAAATATGAAAGTAAATTACTAAAATAACCATTAATATTAAGCAAACCAATGGGTTTCTTATTTGTGACCAAAGATGACCAAGAAGCCACGCAAGCTATTTCTTCCAATGTACCCAGACCTCCTGGTAAAGCAATGAATGCATCGGCAGAATGGTACATGATTGTTATCCGTTCAGGGATACTCCAGACTTGTATTTCCTTACCCACGGTAGGTCCACAAAAATCTGTGAATAGTTTTGGCACGATTCCTAGAACTGGACTTCCTCCGGCGTGTGCTGCTGTAGCGACTGCTCCCATTAAACCCGTACTACCGCCTCCATAAATCAAGTGGATCTTTTGTTGGGCAAGTATTACTCCAACTCTTATGGCTTCATCAGCGAATATGTTATTTTTCCCTGGATAAGCACCTCCAAAGACACAAATTTTTTTAATGCGCTGGGACGAAGTGCTTTCCATTTTTTTTTTTCTTTTTCGAGTGCCTGAAAGAGAATGAGTACATGGTGTAATATATAGAGGACTGAGTAGTGAATCAGACAAGAGTAATAATGTCGCCGAAAGTGTATTTGACCTGTCAGAAGAAAATGTTAACCTAACAAAAGATTTTTGCGTGATTTCAGGAAGAAAATCAAAAAGAGAAGAAAAATCAATCGTAAAAGACCAATGCAAAAAAAAACGAGAATAATTACACAAATCGAACAACACGTAAATTAAACTGAAATAAAGTTATTGCAAATCAAACCAAAAGCTGAGAAGTCATTTATTGTAGTTGTGATTGTGGCTCACATCTTCCTCTGGTTTTACGTCCAGAAACGGCTTAAACGCCTTCTATGAGTCGAGGATATGCTTCCCATCCAGTTTTCTTACAAGCTGGCAAACAGGGTCTTTTAACATCAGATTCCCAAGATGTTGCCATTCCCTTTGGAATTGCGGCCATAAATCAAGAATTTCTCTTTGTACGTCTCCACTAGGATGCGTCTCAAGAGAAAGTTGGATATTACCCAAATTCTCCTTACTCAGTCCATCCTTAATGAATTCAATTTTATCATCTCGATTAGAGGACGGAATCCCAATAGAACGACATTTACCGTTACACGTCCATCGTGCACACTTGTGGCAATTTGAACTCATGCGCTTTGCTCGTCGCTTCTTTGCATAAGTGCTTCTACCTGTACCTGGTAAATGCAAAACAGGAAGATATTCATCTTCACGTACCTTGGCTTCAATTATCCAACGTATGTCTTCAGGAATCCCTTTGTTCATAAGCATTCTTAATCTTTCTAATCGAACTTGGTAAAGCTTCAGTAAAATATTCCGAGGAAAAGGAGGAAATCGTTTCTGCAATCTTTTGAGAATATCATCCATCCTGAAAAAAAATGAAATAAAATAAAATGAAAGAGAAATTTATATACAATATCAGTTTTGTGGGTAGCTGATGGAACCGACTTAAATAATCACGGAGTACCGTTATCCGCCATTTAACCGGGGTTAAAAAAAAAAATTATATTTACATCTAGTTATTTTCAAAACAAGGATCAGAAAGAAAAACAACCTCTTCTTGAGTAACATGATTTTCCAAAAAAAGTTTGAGTCTTTGTCCATTTACCTTGAATACGTTACCATTTTGAGGATTCTCAATGTCAACTGCTCCATAATGATACACATGCTTAACCACAAATGGGCCAGTCCATCTTGATCTCAACTTACCAGGAAATATGTGAAGTCTAGAATTATAAAGTAGAACTTTTTGCCCAACATCAAATGTTTTTCTTGAAATTAACTTGTCATGAAAGGCTTTAGTTCTTTCTTTATGAATTTTAGAATTCTCATATGCATCTTTTCTGAGTTCCTCAAGTTCATTTATGACTGGAAAAGTTTCATTCTCACCCAAAAAGGAATATTTTAGCTCGGATGGCAATGGTTTTAAATCCAGCTTAGGTGGTTCAATAGTTGATGGTACAGTGACATTTGTGAGTGATGGAAGTTCCTCAAACTTTTGTTTCCAACAATGCTTAACCTGAAAAGAATTTAACAAAGAATCAGTGTGTGAAATTTCTGAAGCATTATCAAACTCACATTCAATTAAATAAGCTTCTAAAGGATCATGGAATGTGGTAGTGGTGAGATGTTCATGAACAAGTTCTTCAATGAAATCCACTTCATGTACTTCTGAATCATCACCAGGTTGCTTGCAAGTGTTGAACACATTTAATTCTAAAGTCATATTTCCAAAAGAAATGTTCAACATACCATTCCTGCAATTTATCAGAGCATTAGAAGTTGCAAGAAATGGACGGCCTAATATAACAGGAATTTGAACATTTGGATTTGAAACAGGATGTGTGTCCAAAACAATAAAATCAACAGGGAAGTAAAAATTTTCAATTTGAACCAAAACATCTTCAACTATCCCTCGAGGAATTTTTACAGAACGATCAGCTAGTTGAAGTGTAACAGGTGTTTCCTTGAGTTCACCTAAACCTAACTGTTGATAAACAGAAAAAGGCAAAAGATTAACACTAGCACCAAGATCAAGCAATGCACGTTCTATTCTAGTGTTTCCAATGATGCATGAGATTGTTGGACATCCAGGATCTTTGAATTTTGGTGGAGTAAGGTGCTGAATGATTGAGCTCACACTTTCCGTCAAAAATGCTTTCTTTTGTACATTATGTTTCCTTTTAACTGTGCACATGTCCTTCAAAAATTTAGCATAAGATGGAACTTGTTTGATTGCATCCAATAAAGGAATGTTAATCTTAACTTGTTTGAAAAGTTCATAAATTTCTGCATTTTGATTCAAATTCTTTATTGTTTGCAACCTTTGAGGAAAAGGAGCAGGATGCATACCTTTTTCTTTGTCCAAATTTTCAAGAAGTTCAGACTTACCATCATCCTTACCATTACTTTTCGGAGGGGAAAGAGGATCTTGGTCTTTTGATGGAATCTTTTTGTCAATTGCCTTTCCACTTCGAAGAGTTGTGATAGAACTGGCATTTTCCTGTTGAGTTTCATTGGAGCAAGAAACAAGACATTGAGTAGAAGGGTTAGGCTGAGGTTGAGCAGGAAACTTACCTTTTTCTTGAGTGCGTAATGAAGCTGTCAATGTGGACAAGGTGTTTTTGATCTCATTGATGTCCTGTGAAGTCCGGCTATTCACATTTGCTTGTGTTTGCATGAATGCTTGCAATGTTTCTTCCAAGGTTTGTACACGTGAAGGTTGATAGGAAAAAGTGTTGCCCGGCTTTTGAGATTGTGGTACCTGAACATGATTATTATTCCGCCAACTAAAGTTGGGATGATTTCTCCATTCAGGGTTATACGTTTCAGAGTAAGGAGAAGGAAAAGGCTTTTTAAATGTGTTTATGGAATTTACTTGATCATGCAACGCTTCTTTAAGAATGGGAATGTTTGGACATTCAGAAGTGGGGTGTCCTATGATTTCACAAATTCCACAACTTTCTTCATTTTTAACCGTTTTGACTTCTTTTACTTCTCTAAGTTCCATGGCTTCAATCTTTCTAGCCAAATTAGCTACTTTAGCTTTTATCTCATCTTCTTGACTAAAATGATATTTACCTCTGTTAGAAACAAGATTAAATCTATTGAAACTTTCAGAGGAATTATCTGTGTGCCAGGCTTGAGAGTTATCTGCCAAATGGTCTAGGTAGTCAAAGGCTTCTTCAGGTTCTTTTTCTAGAAACTCACCGTTACACATTGTTTCAACAAATTGTTTAGTTTCGGGAGTTAAACTTTCATAAAAGAAACTAATAAGACGCCATTTTTCAAAACCATGATGTGGACAAGAACTTAACAAATCTTTAAAACGCTCCCAGCACTGAAAAAATGCTTCATTTTGATTTTGATTGAAATTTTGAATCTGTCTTTTCAAAGCAGTAGTTTTATGTGCTGGGAAAAATTTCTTTAGAAACTCAGTTTGTAATTCTTGCCATGTGCCAATTGACCTTGGTTTTAAATTATGAAGCCAAATTTTTGCTTTATCTTTTAAAGAAAAAGGAAATAATTTTAGCTTGACAATTTCATTTGTACATTGTTGGTCATTAAAGGTGACACATACATCTTCGAAGTCTTTTAGAAACGAGTAAGCACTTTCCGATTCTAACCCATGGAAATTTGGAAGCAAAGCTATCATACCTGGTTTAAAACGAAAGTTGTTTGCATTGAGAGGAAAAATAAAACAAGAGGGTGATGAGCTTCGAGTTGGTTGCAAGTAGTCACGCATGGTGCGTACTTGTCTGTTCTCATCTTCAGCATGAACACTTTCATTGTCAGCCATGGTAGGAGTTGTATTAGAAAGATTACCTGAAAAAGTTTCACAATAAAATCTAACTAAACGACGAGATCTAAAATCACGTCGCCAAACAAGCATAAAACAAAGTTAATATACAGATTAGGCGGTATAACCAGCCAATAAAAATAAACAAAGTTAATATACAATATAAATATAAATATATAGAAAATTAGGCGGTATAACCAGCCAATAAAAATAAATATAGGCGGTATAACCAGCCAATAAAAATAAATATACTTATAAACTTATATACTTAGTATTGCCTCCCCGGCAACGGCGCCAAAAACTTGATGGTAACTCAATTAAGAGTTGTAAACCCAAGTGCAGGTTATGTTCAAGTAATAAATTCTCGGGTGTCCGAGGTCGAACCACAGGGAAGCGTATTAATAAGTATAAGTTTATAAATATATAAGACAAAGAAAGTAAACAAGATATTAGGGAATCAACAACAAAATAAGATAAACAAGATATTAGAGAACAAAATAAACAAAATAACATAAAAACAATTAAACAAGATATAAAAAACAATAAGAAAGGATGTTGAGGTTAGAGACTCCACTCTTGGTGTTATGCTAAGATTAATCTTGTTTTATTACACAATTGAAATCCACACATAAGGGAGGTTCCAATCGGAAGGTTTAGCAATTCAGTCCAACGTCCATAGCATATGATATTATGTTCATTTGGTGTCCTCAAAACTCATAAAAAGAGTCCAAGCATTCCTTATGCCAAGGTATATGTCTACAACAAATCAAGGTTATGAAACCAAGCATTTACTGTGCCATTTTCATTGTCAATAATGAATCAAGATCTCTACTTTGCAAGTATGATTTTAAACCAAAAGAAAATATTATCTATACTAGTGTTTATAAATGATGATTCATTTTAGCTCATGTTTAAGAGACTAACCTTAGCATTTACCAAGAGCTTCACCTCATCACCTCAACAATATGATTAGCAACACATACTAGATATGAATAAAATGAAAAGAAATGTAAGAAGCATAAGTAAATAAAAAAGAAAACTAGAGAAAGGAAAGAAGAAGAAAACTTAGAGAATTTTACTACAAAGGCTAATATCCTACCAATGTATAATGTATCCCAATACTCATCCAAGGCCCCCTATTTATACACATTTTGGAGGGCTAAATGACAAGAGACAAGCTTTACAAATTTCAAAGGTAGGTATAATAGGTGGGTGCATTTTTCTAACAATTTTCGTCATATTGTATGACAATTCTGATCAGCCAGCTTGATGGTCGATTTTGTCAATGTTGGAGGCTCGATCTGATAAAATGGTCTTCTAGAAAAATATACCCCTATCAGTTACGGATCCATAGCCGTTGGAATCAGATCATTTGCGCACGTGGATCGGGAGATATGGTCAAAATACCAAAACGGTGCAGAACAGACGTCATTGCACATCAGCCAACTTGATGGTCGATTTCGCTAGGGAAAACGACTCCGTTTCAAGAAGTGTAAAACATGAAAAAGATAGATATGCCTCTTAGCTTTGCAGGGATACAAAGTTCAGCCTTATTGCTTCAGTGAAACTCGAGATATAGCTGATATGGCAAAAGGTGTCGGAACTGGAACTGAACTGGATTTGCCCTTAATTCTAGTAATCTGAAATCACTCAAAGAAACTTGTGAAAAACACCAAATTACATAAAAATATAAAAGATCATAAACACAATTAGACTAAACAATAATAACTCGTATTTGACACAAAACAATAATAAAACATAACTAAAAACTATATAATTATACGAGTTATCATGAGCCTTACACCCGGGTTCCATCCTTTTAGGTGAAAGAAAAGTAACTAAGCCTTCGTGATTAACAATCCGTATGGGTGAGTGAAACACTTCTGGAGTACTAAAATACCTACGCCCTCATGATTAACAATCTGCATGGGCTAGGAAAATATACTTTAACCAATTGAACCTGCTTTTATCGGGGTGCCTTACTAGCCTTCACCAATGAGAGTGAGGAACAATTCGGGGCTTTTAGAACCTAATGCAATATAGTGAACCTAGGTGAAGCCATGCCAAATTTCTGTTAGAGGTACCGAAGTTAGGAATACATGGAGGAATGCTTCTGATCTTTTGCCATTTATTTATGCATTCTGAATTAGCATTGTAGATCGGGTAGCAATGTACATGCATCGCCCGTAATAAGTGTGATAATCTGCCCCAAAGGTACTGTGATGCCTATAGAAGTAGATACTGTTTGGGCACATGTTCATTAACTTTTTCACTTTGAATTGATGATTGTACCCTTGTACCTGCTTTGTTTTTTTCCACACATCATTTGTGATAATACCAAAAGCTATTGTTTTTGGGTTATTTTGAAAATTCTCTTTATACATGTACTTTTTTAGATATTTCAAAAAAAAAAAAAAGAGTTTTATTCCATGAAAAGTTTTCTTCTTTGAAAAACAGAAAATAAAGAAGAAATCAAATACAGAGTGATATTAGGATCTTATTTTCCTTGATTCTTTCATTTGCATTTTTTCATAAACATGCATATTATTTAAGTAGTTATAAATATGAAAATTCATCTCCTCCAACATCTTCGCATCTTGTACATTTCATGCATGAATGATCATTATATTCATGCATATAAGAATAGTGAATATACATTAATAATTGTATTCTTGATCTCATGATAATAATGTCAATTTCATTTGCATGAAAGGGGTTCGAGATATGAGGAATGAATCGGAGGAACAATTGGGTGCTTTGGAATGCAATCAAGAGGAATTTGGACATGAAATTCGGGAGGTGAAAGAACAGCTTGTCAAATTGATGAAAATGGTTGAGGATATGGGTAAGAGTAAGAGGGAACTTTCTCAGTGTTCTTCATCGCCTTCAGATCAACCAAAACCATCAAGTACAGAACATACAATCCTTGCCGGGTCCTGCACTTGTCAATGCCACAAAGGTTTGAACCCTGATGAAATTATGGGCAATGTTGTGAAAATGACTAAAACAGAGAATCTGATACCAAAGACAGAAAGCTTAGATCCCAAATAGTCCCTGCAGTTTGTCCTAGGTCCAAACTAGTATCCTCACTCTACTATGGTCCAATCGTCCACTGGGATGAACACTACGGGATCCCCGGGTCCCACTCCATCACCACCAATTGGCATTTCATACTTCTTACCTCATCAAGCACCTTATCAAGCATTCGGGATAAGAACCTCGAACTATGTACAACCTCCAAGGGTCCCATGTCCAAATCTATACCCTTATCATGCTGTTCAGCCGCCTCTCCATGCAAACACTCCGATTCGAGTCTTTGTGCCACCATCAAATGCCTCGACTCTTAGGCCATGTGTGACCAAAATGCAACCCAAGAATAAGACTCAAAAGCAGTATGATCCCATTCCAATCAACTACCAAGAGCTTCTCCCTATATTGGTACAAGATCACTTGGTTGTCTGTGTCCCGTTGAAACCCATGCTACCACCATACCCCAAGTTGTATAACCCAAGTGCAAGATATGATTATCACTGTGGAATTACTGGGCATAGCATTGAAGACTGTGAAGCCTTCATAAGGAAAGTGCAGTCTCTTATAGATGTCAAGTGGATCGATCCAACGACACTGATTGATGGAGGACTAGGGAAGGCTAATTAGGGTCGGGAAATTAATGATGTACTAGGATGTCGTCTTTTTAGTAGCCGGCTCTTATAGCCTTAAGATGCTAGAAAAAATAAACTGCTTGTAAAGACAGTTCTAACCACTTCTCAAATTTTGTAAACATGGTTTATACCCTGTGAACATGTACATGGGAATGAATTGGTTATGCCTCAAATTTATGAGAAGTTGATGGTTAAGTTCCTCCGAGTCTTACTTCCTCCGTGGTATTTCCCCTTTGCATTTTGCATCGATCAATTATTTGTATTACCATAGATGCATCACGTTAGCATCAGGTTGCGTTCATGACATACATAGTCAGCATGATTTTTTTGTATATGTTCATGCATTAATTTGCTTATTCTTTACATGCATTATGTTGGCATCAGGTTGCACTCATGACATACATAGTTAGCATGATTTCTCTGTATATGTTCATACATTAATTTGCTTATTCTTTACATGCATCATGCTGGCATTAGGTTGCACTCATGGCATAAATAATGAGCATGATTTCTCTACATTGATTTGTTCATTCTTTACATGCATCACAATTGCATCAGGTTGCGTTCATGAGATACATAGTCAGCATAATTTATCTGTATATGTTCATTTGTTTATTCTTTACATGCATCATATTGATATCGCGTTGCATTCATAGTATATAGGATCATTCCTTGGGAAATGCATTCGGAACATACATGGTCATTTACTACATATATCCATGCATTGATTTTTCTTATTCTTTAAATGCATCAGGTGGGCATCGTGTTGCATTTATTACATACATGGTCAGCATGTTTCCACTGTATATGTCCATACATCACATTGTTTATGCTTCACGAGCATCAAGTTGCATTCATGGTTCCTTCATCACATTACGCACTTGGGGGGGATAAAATAGAAATTGGCTTAGTTTTAAGAGTTGTTGAAAGAATTTCGGTTTTCAAATCAGAGGTATAAGAAGTACTGAGCACCTTTATGATATAGGCCAGAGCTATAGAGAGTGAACAAGCTGCCCGAATAGAAAGAATGGAAAAGGCACAGGAAGAATTGCGAGAACAGTTGGCAAAATCTCAAGCACAATCTAGAGATCAAATGACTAAACTGATGGAGCTGGTATCCACCTCGGTCAAAGGAAAGGGATACACTAAAAACTTGACCGCCAAATAATGGTCGGAGGCACAAAAGGGTCAGATTGAAGTCATAATGTTAGATGTTCAGTCTTTTCAAAACACGGTTAATCTTGTCAACATTCTGAACTCAGATGATCCAGCTGAACAGGCAAAGTTGAAAATGGTTGCGGTGAATAAGATTGAATTTGCAGATTCCTAAGGGAAATATCAGCTGTTAGAGGAATGGCTCCGGGCAGTAGAAAGTACAGATGTATTTGGGAGTGTAGATGTGAAAGAATGTTGCTTGGTCCCCGATTTAGTCATTCCTCCTAAATTCAAGGTCCCCAACTTTTAGAAATATGATGGGACGACCTATCCGTCAGCCTGCATAACTATGTTTTGTCGAAAGATGACGGGTCATACAGATAATGATAAGCTTTTGATCCACTGCTTTCAGGATAGCCTCAACGGGCCTGCAATTAGGTGGTATAGTCAGTTGAGCAAGGATCAGATTCGCTCTTTGAATGATTTGGCTAAAGTTTTTCTAAGCCAGTTCAAGCATATGACCGATATGGCGTCTGATCGTCTCACCTTGCAAAATATTGAGAAAAGAGCTACTGAGAGCTTCAAAGAATATGCTCAGCGATGGATGGACATGGCTGCCCAAGTACGACCACCTTTGACATAGAAGGAAATCACCGTCCTTTTTGTGAATACACTACGGGCCCGGTACTACGATAGACTCGTCGACAATACCACGAAGAATTTTGCAAATATGGTAATCTTAGGGGAGATGATTGAAAATTCTATGAAGGATGGGAAACTTGAGAGAGAAAGAACATCCAATGTCGAGAGAAATAGGGCACCTAGAAAGAAAGAGGAAGATGTCCAAACTATGGGAGATTTCGTCCCATATCCCCAATCCCCTTTATACCAATCATGTTACCCTACCAAGGTATCTCCAAGCCTTTATCTTTACCTACCAACCCAAGCAACTAATCCTATACTGTCCCTGCAACGAGGCTTGCTTCCAAAAAATGACTGCGGGACAACCAAGAAAGAATTCCAATCCCAATCCCTGACCTGCTGTCGTTACTAATAAAGAATCAGTATCTTACCCTTGTGCCTTTGAAAACAGCTCTGAATCAATCAGCAAGGAGTTATGACCCTAACACCAAGTGTAACTATCACTTGGGGGTAGTTGGGCATTCAACTGAAAAATACAGACAACTGAAGGAAAGGATTGAAGGTCTTATCCACGATGGCATTTTGACACCAGAACTTATCAATCAGTGGAAGTTCGCTTTGCCGTAAATCAATTTCTTTCGGGGTTTGAAGAGGAGAATTACTACCTTTGAAGGATGTCAACAGGAGCATTTTGATGCATGTAGTTTCATACCTCATGATGAAAACACTTGTCTCATGTCGACAATCATATGAATTAAATGAATTTTGAATTTTAAATGCTTTGTGTTTGTTGTGTTTTAATAATAATTTGAATATGCAAAAGCAAACATTAAGGAAGTTCTAATAATGGATAGTCTTGAGAATATTGATGATCATTGTTAGAAATGACCCAATACCCTCTCCCTTCTCTTTTGGGCTTTTCTATGCCTAAATCCCTTCAATCGAGATCACTTGGAAGACCTAATGCTTCAAGGAATATGAATGATTAAACTTCATAAACCATTGTCACTATAAAATAAGCAAAGATGTAGATCCGAGTTTAGGCTATGAGCAAAGGAACGATTTATTTGAAATTTTTTTGAGCTCCTTAGAAACCCGAACAAATGAGACATTCTTTCAAGATCCAGATCATGGTAATTTGGTATGTGTCAAGGATGTGCTAAAACAATACACAACTTTTCTAATAAAACACCAATTGCCCAAACATCACTTCATGATCAACACCTTAGGGCCTAATGACCAAACCAGATTATCCCATGTCCCAGGAAAGCCTGTTTTTGGATCATATTTTCCTTGTCACTTCAAACAAACCTAAGATTGAAACTCAGCCTTTTCAATATAAACCTAGACTTGCGATGTTCCTCATAATGATACAAATTCCCAAAGTTGATCAAATTGGGGCATCACATGTAGAAATGATGGATACATGGTGAATAAGGATGGCACTAATGCGTGAATCATTGGGGCATGTAAATTTTATTTTTTGTGATATCATGCATATGAGAATTCGGATGATTCCGAAGTGCAAAATGAAATTCTGATTATCTTTTCCCCCTAGGGATTCCTTTTCAATGCGAATATTTACGCTTGATATGAGAAATGGCCATCTTTCATATCCCTTTCATAAAAAGAAATTATCCATAGTCATCCCTTTTGAGCCGAAAAAATTCTTTCTTCTTTGAATCCTGCTCAAGGATCATCCTCTACGCTGGGGGAAAATGCGAGGAAAGGTATTCTCAAAGATCACAGAGAAATGATTTCTAACTCGAAAACAGATGCAATGCAAATTGAGCGCCCAAATAAATATGGGCTTACTTTGTCAAAATAAAGATGCAAAAGGAAAAGGAAAAAGAGAAAAAGAGAAAAAGATGGCGAAGTGAAATCCAAGAACAAAACAAAAGAAAAAGAATCACAAAAAAAATATATTTGTGTTAAAAAGTATGGCAAATGAAAGCCAGGAACAAAGAAGAAAAGGAGCAAAAGTCAAAAAAAGAAAGAAAAGTCCAAAAGGGACAAATTCTTCAAAAGGGAATCCTCTTCAAGAAATGATCCTTGATCTGATTGCCCTCAAACACATATTTTGGGCCTATTTATCCTTTCTTTATGAACCCCAAACCTTGGCCTACATTACGTGCTTTAAAAGTCCATCTTGATCAAGCATGAATATTTAACCTGAAGGGTTTCTCCTCAGATTTTATCTCATCTCATCGAATTATCATTTCACTTTGGAAGAATTTAGAATTCTCAAGTGCAAGGTAGAACAACAAAAAAAAAAAAAAGAGAAAGAAAAAATGGAAAGAATGGGACTCTAAGGCGAAAACCCAAAAATAGGCAGTCTAGAGTAAAATCGGAATTTTTGATGCCATATATGCCACAACAAAAGAAGCAATCATCGAGGAACATCTAGGAATTCTTGAACATCCCAAATTCTTAGCTCTCATTCGGAGGATTGACTTCAAAAACTGATACTTTTTGCCCCCGAAATCAACTTTCCAGTTTGAACATCCTGGCCAATCTTCACGCTGGTCAAAATGCCATGATTTGGAAACTAAAAGAATGTTTAATTTGTTTCATTCTCAAGGAATTCGTATTTTATAAAACCTGTTTCATTTGTGCACCTAGAAGGGGCATACATTTTTGTTGTGAAGTTTTCTTGGATCAACAAAAATCCTGTTGTATCAAGCCTTTCAATCCAAGTTTGAAAAACCCAAATTGACATTCAAAAAAATTCCTGACAATGATGATCAATCTTCAAGAGATTCGTACATCACACTCTGTGGGGTTAATATTTTTGGCTCAAAAGTTTTCATTAAGTGAACAAATATTTTCAAAATGATAAATAAAAATATATATTTTTTAAATAACCATTTTTTATGTTGGCATGAGACAAGGGTTTTTCTAACCTAAAGGTATGGAACTACTAGGATTGACCTTAACTTCCCGACATAGAATTCGAAAAAACAGATTTTTGTTGAATAAGAGTCTGAAAACAATTGGGGCTACCAAAGACTGAAAAGACAATGATCACTTATGGGGCACGAAGTGTTCAAGATACACTCTCATTTAAAAAGGAAAGGCCAAGCCAAAGTCTATAAAGAAAGAAAAAAAAAACGATCAAAGGCACTTGCATCATTCATGAGCACCTGCCAATTTATTGAGCTTTGCACCTGCACCGTGTCAGCAAGCATTTGCATCATTCATGGGTATTTGCATTTGCACTATTCCATGAGCATCTGCATTCTACCTTTACATTTACATCCTTCATAGATATTTGCATTTGTGTCTTCTTAAGCAATTGCATCATTTCTAGGATAATTGCATATTCATTATTGTAGCTGCAATTACACCATATATGGACCAATTACATGAACACGATTTGTAGGGGCACCTGCATCATTCTATGAAGTAGTTGCGTCAATGTTAATCTTTGCATTTGCATCATGTAGAAGCATTTTGTCCATTATTAGTCTTTGCACTTTCACCATGAAGCATTTGCATCTCATTCAATATATGCATCTGCATCAAGAAGCATTTGCATCAATCCAAGACATTTGCAATATGAAGCATGTGCATCTTGTTAATCTCTGCACTTGCATCATGAAGCATTTGCATCAATTAAGAACATCTGCAGCTGCATCAAGAAGCATTTGCATCCTCTCAAAATCTTCAGGTTAATTTTCAAACAATTATTCAAAATTACGGATAAAGACCTCCGAGCACCATTTTTAAAGTCGCCTCCGAGCACAGTTCTTCAAAATAATGGATAAAGACCTCCGGGCACCATTTTTAAAGTCGCCTCCAGGCATAATTTTTCAAAATCATGGATAAAGACCTCTGGGCACCATTTTTAAAGTCGCCTCGGGAACAATTCTTCAAAATCCATGGATAAGACCTCCGGGCACCATTTTTTCAATATCCTAGATAAGACCTCCGGGCACCATTTTTAAAGTGGCCTCCGGGCACAATTCTTCAAAATCATGGATAAGACCTCTAGGCACCATTTTTCAAAATCATGGATAAAGACCTCCGGGCACCATTTTTTTAAGTCGCCTCCAGGCATAATTCTTCAAAATCATGGATAAAGACCTCCAGGCACCATTTTTAAAGTCGCCTCCGGGAACAATTCTTCAAAACCATTTTTAAAGTCGCCTCCGGGCATAATTATTCAAAATCCTGGATAAGACCTCCAGGCACTATTTTTCAAAATCCTAGATAAGACCTCTAGGCACTATTTTTAAAGTCGCCTTCGGGCACAATTCTTCAAAATCATGGATAAAGACCTCCGAGCACCATTTTTAAAGTCGCCTCCGGGCACAATTCTTCAAAATCATGGATAAGACCTCCGAGCACCATTTTTCAAAATCCTAGATAAGACCTTCGGGCACCATTTTTAAAGTCGCCTCCAGGCACAATTCTTGAAAACCATTTTTGAAGTCGCCTTCGGGCACAATTTTCCAAATCATGGACAAGACCTCCGGGCACCATTTTTAAGACCTCCGGGCATAATTTTCCAGATCACAGATAAGGCCCCGAGACCACCGTCAAGGTATTTTCTTTTCTTGTAAACCAAACTTGTTTCCTTAGGACGGGTCAAGCCTTGATTAGTCAGGGAACACAATTTAATAACAAAATCTTCTTTTTACAGCTTTTTAAAAAAAAAAATGAAATGTATGAAAATGATGAATGATGATGAAAAAATGAAAACTCACTTTCCTTTTTTTCACATGTGATTTCACTAACCGGACAAAATTAGTGTTTATTTATCTTTGCCTGATTGCTAATTCTCAGCAATAGCCAAAGAGGGGCAGCTGTAGACACCTAATTTTGTCCAGACCCCTAAATCAGGTAATTTTCTTCCTGATAATGTTTTAGAATGTAGAAAGTCTCTTTTCATCCTGCAGGTGGTACTCCAAGACTTTGTTTAAGAGGTCAAGTACGAAAAGTCAATCTGAAAAAAGTCAACCTCGAAAAAGTCAACCTCAAAAAGTCAACTACTAAAAAATTCAACCTCATTCAAAATCAAGATTCAAAGTTTAATTGAACAATGATGAAAGAATTTTGATAATCCGAGGTCTACAATGAGAGATATAGAGTCCAAAAGATGGGTTATGGAGATTTAGTGAAAAGGAAACCCTAATTCGGTAAATTTGGAGAAAAATGCTTAAATGATCAAATTGGAGGTTCCAAATGGAATATAATCAATGACTACGAGTATTGGAAAGGCTAGTTTGAAGCAAAACCAAAGGAAGAGTCAATTTGGAAGGAAAACTGAAAATTAGGGTTCTTTGTGAATTTTGCAAAATTGGGGAAAACTGTAGAGATGGCCCGATTCGGTAAAGTTGAAGCCTCTAATTGATGAAGAGTGAGTAAACAAAGATAGCCCAAGGTTCAGTTTGAAGTAATTCTGAGAAAAGAGTCGATTGGAGGAAAAATGGAAAAACGAGGAAATTCCCGATATTGAAAAAAAGGAAAAAGCAAATCGGAGGAGTGTAAATCGGCATGTTTTGAGTAAAATCGAGGTTTCGGGGGTTAAAGGGCAATCTTGGAAAATCCGAGAAAATAGGAAACGAGCTCAAAAACTTATGAAAACCTCAATATCTGAGTTTTATGTCATTTGGAAGAGATCGGTGAAGAAAAATCCAGAATCGAAGCTCATTTGAAAAATGACAAAGTTCGGGTGCACTAAGCTGAAATTCCAGAAGATAAATCTGGGAAAAATAAGAAATGAGCTCGAAAAATTATGAAAACTTCCAGATCTCAATTTTATATTATTTGGAAGATATTGGTGTGGAAAAATCCAGAATCAGAGCTCATTTGAAAAATGAAAAAGTTCGGGTGCACTAAGCTGAAATTCCAAAAGAAAGTTTCGGAAAAAATAGGAAACGAGCTCAAAAAATTACCAAAACTTCCAAATCTCAATTGTATATTATTTGGAAGTGATTGGTGAAGAAAAATCCAGAATCGGAACTCAATTGAAAAAGGCTAAATTTGGGAGGCACCAAACCGAAACGTTTAAAGAAAAATCCAAGAAAAAAAGGAAACGGGCTCAAAAAATATAAAAACTTCCATAACTCAATTTTATATTATTTAGGAGGTATTGGAAAAGAAAATCCGGATTTGGGGTCTGTTTTCAATTTGATCAAGTTTAGGGGGCTAAAGTGCAATTTAAAAAAAGTGAAGATGTTGGAATTTTAAGGGTCATTCGGCTAGCCCATGTAGAAGAGGAATGTTGGCTGATTTCTTTCATCCAAAGGCCAAAATTTTATAGCAAGATGGTATCTATATTTGATTGAGCCTTTGTGATCTTGCCAAGTAGCCAAATGAATGAAGAGAAGGGATGAGCACATTATGGTTACATATTTTAGGCCAGATGTTATTGTTAGAGGCTGATCACTTCATCCTATGGTTGTAAATTCACATTTTTATCATCTTTGATTAGTGGCCTTTGGATCTTGCTAGCTAGGAAAAGAAATGACAATATTATGTCAACATTAGAGGCCAATCGGCTGCCTATATTAAGAGGGGCTTCATTGTTTTAGGAAGGATTTTTTTTGGCTGAGTATTTTGATGTTTGAGCAATAGCTAAGAAGTAGAAAAGCAATGAAAAATTTTGAAGAGAAGGAAGCTTGAAAGATAGCTTTGAAAGGTAGCCTTTTGGCACCTAACTCTTGCATTTTTCTTTCTTTTTCTATGCTGATTTTGCTCATTTTCCATATGATTTCTTGTTATTTTATTATGAAATAAAGGTTTTTAAAACTCCCTTTTAAGGCTCCTATCTTGTGTTTTCATTAAAAAAAAAAAAACAAATTTTTTTACTGTCTTCCTTGCTATGGCCGAATGGCCTCCTTTCAGTATGATTGTCTTATGTTTCATTTATTTCCTAGGTTGGTTGTGGTATGTTGGCTTGTTTTGATGTTTTAGCTTTCTATAATAATCAAAATATGGAGCTTATTTCTACTCTCTTTACTTACTTGTTCTTATTTTTTTGTTTTTATCATCTATTTTCATGTCTAATTTCTTTATTTACTAACTTTAATTTTTTGTTTTTACTATATCAAGTTGTTCATGCTTTGCATTATTGTCATACCATGTGTTTGTGTATTTGCCTAGCTATATCTTTGCATTTTCATCTTGATTGCTTGACTACCATGCTTTCATTTATGTCTTGCATATTTGCCATGCCATATGTTTGTGTTATTGCCTTGCTAGGATCTCACATATTTTTTAAGTGACCATTCGGTTTCCATCTTTTCTTTCCTTGTGTATTTGCATTTTCATCTTGATTATTTAGTTACCATTCTTTCATTCATGGTTTGCATCATTATGCCATGTTATTGTGTATTTGTTGTGCCATGTTCTTGCATTATTATTATGTTCATTTGGTCATTATATGTTCATGTTGTAGCCATGCATATTTATATGTCATATTAGGCATTAGGTCATGTTATATTGCCATGCATATTCTTATGACATTTTAGGTCTTAGGTCATCTTTGTATGCCATGCATATTTTCATGTTTATTAGGTCTTAGGTCCTTTTGTATTTCCATGCATCTTTTCATGTTCATTAGGTCTAGGGTCATATTTATTGCCATGCATAATTCATGCTTATTAGGTCTAGGGTTAAATTTATTGCCATGCATATTTCTATCTAGGCATTAGGTCATCTTTTATGCCATGCATATTTTCTATGTCATTTAGGCATTAGGTCATGCATTTCATGCATTTAACTTGTTGTTTGTTCATGCATTTCATATCAACCTACTTGATTTTTGACTTAAGCTAATCAATGGCTCAAAGCCAAGCTCTCATGAGCATGCTTGTGGAAAATTAAGATGTTGTCAAGTTGGATTTTCTACTTTTGTGATTTTTTTTTCATTAGGCAATCCTTGTCCAAATATTTACCGCTGATTATAGGATTTAGAGGAGTCTCTAATATCTTTATTCTGATTTTTGGATTTTTTTATCAAAGGTTTAAAAATGTTTTTTGGCTAAATAGTTTTTCACCCAGTGTTCTATCTTTCATGAATTTTCGGGTAGGACATCCTTAGTCTAAAAATTAAGCTGATTGTTTCCCATAGAGGTTGACATGTTCTGAGTCTCCCATAATTTTGTCATATTTTTTTGCATTTTTTAAATTAGGTAAATAAAATCACGTTTTAAAACTGGTCGAAAAAGTCAGATTTGTTTTCAAGAAGAAAATAATTTTCTGTTTTGGTTAAGTCATTAGGAGGGGGTTGATTTAGAACAATAGCTACTGTCCTAGGTTAATTTCTAAGTCATTTTAATCATAAAATTTGATTTTATATAGGTCCGATCAAGGTTGGTCAACCAGGGTTTTCAAAATTAGGAAAATAGAGCCTTTTTTAAAGGGGGTTTCCGCCATAGTGCCATTTTCATCCAAAATTTTCAAATTGTTTTTCATCCAATCATAAAGTTTTTAAAAGATCTGATTTAAGTCTTTTCCTAAGGTATTAGGATATCTTTTTAGGTATACGGATGTCTTTATTTGAAGGAAAAAATACACTTTCATGCATTGCATTTTCCATGTTCATGCATATTCTATGATATATAATTTTTGCTATGAATATTCTATGGTGATGTTATTACTTTGATTTAGATTTCATGATGTTATATTATTTGTTATATGGTTATGGATATTTTTTGTTATTCTATGCTCCTTGCTTAGTCATTATTTATTTTGTCATATCATTTAGGATTTATTATGTTCATTCATTGCCTTTTTTATTTTCATTCATATTTCATTATAATGATATTTTATGTTTTTTATCATGTCATGTTGTTAAATTATGTCATGTCATTTAGAATATGCCATGTCACTTAGATTTTGTCATGTCATTTAGATTATATCATGTCATCTAGATTTTGCCATGTCATTTAGATTTTACCATGTTATTTAGCTTATGCTATGTCATCTAGCTTTTGCTATGTCATCTTTTGCCATGTCATACATGTTTATATTCATTTTTTTTTCAAAATGTTTCGATAAAGATAATAATCTTCAATAAAAAATAAAGATATTCCCGAGTTAAAATAATTCATGAGTTCTCTGCCGAGTTTGCTGGGGAGGATATAATCAATTATCATTAATAAAGGAATATATTTCTTTCAAAAATGAAAATGATTCAGAGGTTTTCCAAATAAATAAAAATTTCTATATTTTGCCGAGTTTGTCGGGGAGTATAGGAAAATTTTGAATTAATAAATTTCGGATCATTTTTAGTTAAAAATTGAATTATTTTTCTTTAAATTGGGAATTATTTTAAAATGCCAAATCTAAAATCGATTTTTACCGAGACTTGAGATAACACACGATTAATAAGGTACAATTTTATACGGGCTTTGTGGGGATGCTAATCCTTCCCTGCACGTAACCGACTCCCGAACTCGCTTCTTTGATTTCTCTGGTTTAAAGTGCAGACTTAGAAATTGGTTTTAAAAATGTTTTAATTAACTTTAAAATGTTTTACAAAACCGGTTTTAATAGGTGGCCGATCACACCTAGCAAAAAAGATTGGTGGCAACTCCATTTCTTTTTCGAGGTTGTTTTCGAACCCTCATTTTATTTCAAGAGGAATTAAGTCGTATTTTCCTCTGTTTTTCCCCAATGTCACACTTAACGGGTCATGTCTCGCGATGAGACTTGTTATTTTTTAGGTTGCGACAGCCCAACACACATCCCATGGACCTTTCAAATACTAATAAATACAATATCAGTGGCTTTTCAAGGACTGGTGGCATTAGTATTGGTGGGTTTGACAGATAATGCTTGACCTTATCAAAGGCTATCTGGTATTCCTCATCCCATTCCCCTAGATCACGCTTTCAGAGTAACTTGAAGATCAGGTTGCATTTATCGGTCAATTGAGAAATGAAACGAGCGATATAATTTAGCCTACCCAAAAAGCTTCTTACTTTTTTCTGTGTACGAGGTGGAGGCAGGCCATGAATAGCTTTCACTTTATCAGGATCAATCTCAATCCCTTTCTGGCTAACAATGAAGCCCAACAGCTTTCCTAAAGTGACCCTGAAAGTACACTTTGCCAGGTTGAGTTTAAGTTGGAACTTTCTCAACCTTTCAAAAAGCTTCTTGAGATTCGCAATATGTTCATTTTCTCCTTGAGACTTTGCATCATGTCATGGAACAAAGTTACCATGGCTCTCTGATATGTTACCCTAGAGTTTTTCAACCCGAACGGCATTACCTTATAGTAGAAGGTTCCCACATCGTCACAAATGTGGTTTTCTCCATATCTCTGGTGCCATCTTAATCTGATTATACCTTGAGAACCCGTCCATAAAGAAAAACACAAAATTCTTGGCGGTATTATTGACTAGAGTATCAGTGTGAGGCAACCAGAAATTATCTTTAGGGCTCGCCTTATTCAGATCCCGATAATCAACACACAATCATACTTTGCCATCTTTCTTCGAAACTAGGACAATATTGGCTACCCACTCCGGGTATTTTGCCACTTCCAAGAACCTGGCATCAAATTTCTTTTTCATTTCCGCTTTCAATTTTAATAGCATTTCGGGGCTTTTTCTTCTCAATTTCTGCTGAATCGGCTTGCAATCTGATTTCAATGGGAGTTTGTGAACCACGATATCAGGGTCCAACCCAGGCATGTGTTGGTACGACCATGCAAACACATACGCGTATTTTCAGAGTAGACTTACCAA
This sequence comes from Fremontodendron californicum, assembly GCA_030761205.1. Classification (NCBI taxonomy): domain Eukaryota; kingdom Viridiplantae; phylum Streptophyta; class Magnoliopsida; order Malvales; family Malvaceae; genus Fremontodendron; species Fremontodendron californicum. The sequence continues at coordinate 7,312,221 of JAULJL010000026.1, forward strand.
ATCTTGCTTTATTGATGGTGAAATGGCAGTCCCAATCTTGACTTCTTTTATTTCTTCCCCATTCCCCAAATTTATCACTTCCAACTGCTCTTTATGAGGCAATAATTGTTTTCCTTTTGTTCTATTATTCTCAACAAATCAGGAGGCAAATCATAGTCCTCAACATCTTTGTTAGCATCGAAGTCACCCGTACAAATGGGTTTTTCAAAATCAATTTCAGAATTATTGACAGAAAGGTCTTCATATTCTGTATCCGGGCACCTATAAATAGGTAAGGAAGAAACAATATAGGAAGGCATATAGGCAATAATATTGAAAGAATGAAAAAATGAAAAATTTAAGAATGCGGACACATCAATATGAAGAAAATGCATCGTGATTGTTATTTATTAAATGATAAGTCTTAAACATAAGCCCATATAAAAGATTCTTAATGCCCTTGGGCAGAGGCAATTAAGGTTGATTTAGAGCATTACACTGGAGTAGACCTAAAAACTATAGGAAGTTCAGTCACAGTCCAGTTGGTCAACTTATAACCCGGAGGGCACGGGCGCACCATCCAACTAGTGCGTTCCTTTCCTTGCTCATCTATTTCAACCATGTCGACCATCATTCCCTGTGGCTGCTTATCTTCAACCCCGTAGAATTTCTCATAAGCTTATTTCAACATAACCATCACATCATCAAAATTTGTGTGACCAAACTGGTGGTCTGCTGTGCAAAAAATATGAAGGATTGGAGGGAAAGTCATGGGTTCCCATTCCACATCCATACCTGAAAGTCAGGCCACCTTCCTCTTCCAATTCTTCTCAACTTGTTTTCTTTTCTCATGGGCTTTAGGGAGGCACCCAAGACCAAAATGGTCTTTCTTTTCGGCCACTTCGATTGCTCTGGCCATTCCTTGGAGATATTTTCCTAGTCCTTTTTCGGCTCGACAACCTTTTCCAACTGTCGTCTTCACCCCCAACCTAGTATTCTTGGATAGCCTTGGCTCTGGAATTTTATATCCTTCAGTGACGAACACAGCGTTGACAAATTCCAGCGACCTAAATGAGCATTCTATAGAATCTTTGTTCACTTCTATGAAAGGGGTATCTATGGATGTTGAAGCTATGCTATCGTCTTCTCCTGACACACTGACTAGGCGTCTTTCCATCACAAATTTTAGCTTTTGATGGAGAAATGACGGCACAGCCCCAGCAAAGTGAATCTACAACCTTCCCAGTAAACAATTGTAAGATGGGGTGATATCCATCACCTGAAATCAATCTTAGAGGTGCAGGGGCCTATCTGAAGTGGAATCTCAATGCTTCCCATCACCTCCCGATGAGTGCCATCAAAGGCTCTGACAACGGTATGACTCGGTAGCATGTAGGTCATATCAATTGGCAGCTTGGACAAGGTTGCCACAGGCATCACATCTAGAGAAGATCCATTGTCGAGGAGTACTCGGGGTAGAATGTGTCCCTTACAAGTACTAGTGATATGGAGAACCTTGGTGGATCCTATTCTATTTGGCGGTATCTCATCATAACTGAAAGAAATATAATCATCTGGTATGATGTTTTCCACCAATCGTTCTAACTTCTCCATCGATATGTTGTTAGCCACATAAGCCTGGTTCAAAATTCTCAGCAGAGCGTTTCGTTGTGGCTCTGAGTTTAAAAGCAGTGAAAGAATTGAAATCCTCGTCGGTTGGCGGTGCAACTGTTCTACTACACTGTACTCGCTGTGCTTGATGAACTTTAAAAACTTGCAGGCTTCCTCCTTGTTCACTGGCTTCTTTACTTTACTAGCTGGAGCTGGATCTTTTTCAACTTCCCCAGATTATTCTACCTCCATAGGGTCTGGTCCCACTACCTTTTTTCCTTTGTCAGGTTGTTCTGTCTTTCCAAGTTCAACTGTCCCCGAGGCATAGCATCTACCACTTCGGGTTAGATGCCCCACTCCAATCACATCTACGGCAGCCATCTGATGGTTCGAAGATCCTGGCATTGCCATACTGCATTCATAGTTCCATGGGATCGTCTTATCCCTTTTGTAAGGAAAAGGTGACGAGAATTCTATGATCAATTTTGGAGCAAGTTCCTCAACTACTTGAATAGCCTTTTCCTCTGGCTTGTCATAGTAAATGATCAGGGGTCAGTCCACCCCGTAGCTGGTCTAATAAAACTAGGCCTCACCCATATCTATCATCTTTTGGACCTTTGCCAAAAACTCTTCACAGTCCTGAATGGCATGCCCTTTACACTCTTGATATTGGTAAAAACCCTCTGACTGGTTGGCTATTTTCCTCAAGTCAAATTTCGGCTGAATCAGCCCTACCTTGATCATCTCTACCCAAACTCTGACCATTGGCGTTTCTACCTTCCTAATATCCCTTTTCAACTTTTCAAACTCTCCCGACATTATCGCTTTAACCTTGGCCTCTATATGATTAGGCAACGGGTTACCCGTGACATTAGGCCCATTTTCAGTTTGAATTTTAGAATTCCTATATTTAAGGTTCTGTACCTTGCACTTGAAAGCAGTACAATTCTCAGTTGAGTGTCCTTGGATCCCCGTATGGTACGCGCAATGAGCGTTGGAATCATACCACTTGGGATAAGGAGGTTTTAAAGGATGAAGATAGACAGGTGCAACGAGTTGTCCCTGTAGAAGATTTGGGTATAACTCGCTATAAGTAGTGGGGATGGGGTCGTATTGAGGCTTTTGGGTATACCTCACAGGCCTTTGATCATTTCGGGGAATGTTTTGAATGTTTTGGGTAGTGTTTGGTGAAATGGCTATTTGAGGAGATATACCAGTTGTATATGGTTATTGTGGTATGGCTGTATAGGGAAAAGAATTTTGAGTGAGGCTGTTTATAGTCAGATAGTACAAATTAGAGGTTAGGTAAGGTGTATAGGGTGTGAGAGGTGAGAAAGGTCGGTTATTGAAACTGACTGCGTGAGCCTCCCCTTCCTTCTTCTTGGCAGGAGTTGTTTTCTTGTGGGCGACTGGTTCCCCACTATCCATCTTCCCGCTTTTGATAGCGACTTTGATAATCTCTCAAGATATGACCATATCTGCGAAATTTTTAGTGGCATTCCCCTCATAGTATGGTGCCTTCAGAGTATTGATGAAAAGAACCCTAGTTTCTTTATCCGTCAAAGGTGGCTGCACCTGGGCAGCCATGTCTTTCAATTTCTGTGCATACTGTTTGAATCTTACAGTAGCTTGCTTTTCCATGTTTTGCAGGGATAGTCTGTCAGGTACCATGTCAGATACGTGCTTGTAGTGTTTTAGGAAGGCCCTAGCCAAGTCTGTCTATGAATGGATCTTGCTTCGGGTGAGCTGATTGTACTATCGAGTGGCAGACCCCGTAAGGCTATCTTGGAAGCAGTGTATAAGCAATTTCTCATCACTATAATGCTCGATCATATTCTGGCAATACATTGTCAAATGTGTAAAAGGATTGGTGGTCTTGTTATACTTCTCAAAATATGGTGTTTTGAACTTAGGTGGGATCACTAAACCGGAGACTAAACTCATCTCTTTAGCATCGAGGCTTCCAAACAGCTCAGCCCCTTCCACGACCCTTAGCCTTTCTTCTAATAGCTGATACTTCTTTTGTGATTCAGCCGTTTCAACCCTTTTCAGCTCCGCCATTTTCATCTTTTCTTGTTCAGTGAGATCATCTAGATCTGGGTTATCGATAGGGTTTGCCGAGATCGTCCCAAGATTCACCCTGATTGACATTTGTTTCTGTGCCCCTGTGTTGGTTTGAACATACACGAAAGGCACTTTAGCTGCTGGTGGTGGAATTTTTGTATTCTGCGAAGATTGGCTGTTTGTCATTACAGCTTCTTGCTAACCCTCTTTGCCTTGTTGATTTCTTGATTCTAATCCTAGGACTAAATTTTTCTTGTGCCCCTTTCCCTTAAATGCGGAGGACACCAGTTCCATCAGTTTATTCATCTGATCTCTTGATTCGGCCTGAGACTTCACCAGTTGTTCCCTTAACTTATCCTGTACCCTTTCCATTCTTTCTATTTAGGAAGCTTGTTCATTCTCCATGATCCTGACTTGCGGTCGAGTATTATACTGATGCGGAGTGCTTCTCTCTGGGTGTTTTTGTAAGTGCCCAAATTTTTTACCTTGGTGTAAATACCACGGATTAGAATTTCATGACACATTATTCCTTTTTTATTAAATGCGTGCAAGGAATGAATAAATGAATCAATGCATGACTGATCAAACAAATGACTGAATGAATGTATGCTTCCATAATTGTATGAAATGATGCAAGTAATGGTATTTGCCTTAAGATCAAATTCCAACACAAAGGTTTTTCATTAATTCATGGAAACTTGTTACATATCATCTCCTAATCTCGGGTTACATAGAAATATTTGATCTGCTCATACTGGTCTTGTGCTTCCTCTAGGAAGTTCTACAGATGTTGTCCATGTTTCCCAGTCAGGTTGACATCCTGTTTCAAAGTCTTCACTTTCTTTATCATCTCTCTTGCCTTACAGCCTTGCGAATCTGCTTGGTCAGGTGGTCTATATACTATTGTCTCCCCAAATTTTTTGCCTTCCACCTCATGCTAGCATCTATAGCTAAATCATTTGCCTGGCTCCACTTGTTCTCCCTCGCTCGGCATTCCTGAATGATGGCAGTGATGTCAGCCTTCTGGGCTTCCAACTGATGCTCTAGGGTCTGATTGTTGCATGAAGTGTTTTTTTCTCCTTTCACAGCATGGATGTCTCTTCTCTCTCTTTTCACAAGCTGGCTTTCAATAGCTCATTCTCCTATAGGCATCTTTCTAACTTGGTCGAAACCAATGAGCATGCATCACACCACTTTTGCCGCTCATGAGCAAATCTGGACTCATTTTCCTTGATCTGCTTAGCCTTGCTTTTCCAGAATTCCAATTCTTTCGGAAGCTTTTCTATCTCTTTCTCTTGTGTACCAAGAGGTCTGCTAGTTTCGATAAATATCCCTTTGGCCCTTAGCCTCTTGTTCTCTTGATGCAAATCCTTTTTGTCGGATTGTGTCGTGTCTCACTCTTTAACCACTTTTCGTGTTTTGGCCTCTTTAATCTCAAGATCGGTCCTCAAATCTTTTACTTCCTCTTGAAGCTTATCATACTTACGCTTCAGTTTCCCTCTGTCATTTTCCAACTCTTGCCTGACAATTTCAACTTCTGGCACTACGGGTTTTAGAGAAAGTGTTATCGGACGAACAGAGGTGTCTTCGGCAGGAAGCACAATGTCACGGACCCTCCTCGCTCTCCATACCTAATATGCCAGAGTGGCATTGTCAGTGTACCTACCCACTTGCGACCAGTGTACTTTCTTCCATTCTTTGATAACTTCACATATCTTTCCCAGATATCCAAACCCACCATAGGAGAACTCCATCGAATTAAGCTCATGAGTCATTGGGATAAACTATTCGGATCGATATTGCCTCCTTACTAGTAATAGTGCATATCTAACGGCCCCCTAGATTCCAAATAGTGGAACCCATAAATTCTCACCACAACGGTACAAGATCAACCTAAGTGGCATCCACGGAGCCCTCCAAGTTATATCTTCTCTACCTAAGTGACGGAGAGTCCTGATCCATTGCTTCTTATCCCCTTTCTTTGACCATTTTTCCTTATTGAACTTTCGGAGGGGACTACAAGTCTTTATGTAAGGGCGAAGTCTTCCACCATCATCACCCCAAAAATGGCTTTGTATCCAGACATATTGAAACTGTACACAACCCTCAAAACGTCCCTTACCTCTTCTTCGACAGTAACTGAGTGACCTGATCGTTTCAGCAAGAATGGTAAGGGAAGGGTCGATTTGCTTGTCCAAATGATCGAAGAGATCTACCACGACTGCTTCGATGTAACCTTCTACCTTCGAGAATTGGAGTAAATTGTAAATTGCCAAGGCAAGGATATCCACAACACGGTCATCATCTAGGTTATTCTTGATATACTTCCGCAAAACTACCCAAGGAATGCAGGCACTCAAACCCTTCCTCTGTATATGTGGAGAATCAATTAGAAACTCTATACCCATCACTTTGGAAAGCTTCTTTCGACAGATTATATTCGGATTCGCTAACTCAACATGGAGCAAGGTAGAATACTCCTCAATGGTGGGCACCATATCTTCCTGATTAAAAGTGAAGTATCGGTATGAAGGATCCCAAAACTGTACTATGGCCCTGATCAACTCCTCGTCCATCTTGTCCAGAAGGAGTAAAGCTATGTCACCATATTTCTCGATGAACTCATATTTCCTTGCAACTCCCCACTATCTCCAAAGTTCTTCTAACTCTGCTAAGTCGTTCTGAACAAAATCCAAGTGAACTAACTCAGGAAGTGCAGACACAAAACCAGCGGCCAAACAGTCTCTTTTATTCCCCTGATTTCCCTCGGATTCAATCCTGACCTCTTGATACGTCTTACTAACCACTGATACCGATAGAAGGTCTTGACTTCCATGATTATAATGAAAACCCCTTTGGTTGGCACTCGGCTTAAGGCAAATACCCCCTAAATGATCATGATGCGTGGGATAAAAACCAAAATAAAACAAAACACAAGTCAGTACGAGGATAAAAATAAACATACCAGCGTCATAAAATAAATACTAAAAGGTGAGAAATGTTCCTCCGAGTGTTTCTTAACTTCGGGATATCTAATAGAAAACGGGCATGGCTTCGCCTAGGTTTACTAGATAGAGTGGTATTAGGTTCTAAAAAGGCCACAAATTGCTCCTTACTGTGCCGGTGAAGGCTAGTAAAGCACCCCGATCAAAACGGGTTCAATTTGTTAGAATACATTTCCCAGGCTTATGCAGAGGTTAACACCTCACGAAACGTAGCTAATTTGTACCCCAGGAGTGTTTCGCTAGCTTATGAGGAGGTTATCACCTCACGAAGCGTAGGTACTTCACTCTACCTAGAAGGACGAAACCCGGGTTGAGGGCTCATGTTATGCAAATGCAAATATGGTGTGTGAGGAGGAACAACAAACCTTTCACTACTATTTTACAACCCATAATTTAAAAATACCCCAACAATGCATTATAATAAAAAACTGAATCAAATAAAAGAAAGCATTAGTCAATCAAAGAAATAATGATTAATGCACAACACTTGAATAAACGGAGCACAATAATAATATGTATGGCTCATGAAGATAAAAAGAAAAAATTTGTTATTTTCAAAATTCTCTTTGTCGGAACCTAAAAAATAACAAGTCTCATCACGATACTTTATTCGTTAAGTGTGACATTGAAGAAAACAGAGGAAAAGGCGACTTAATTCCTCTTTAAAATGAGGGTTCAAAGACAACCTCGAAAAAGAAATGGAGTCGCCACCAATGTTTTTGGCTAGGTGTGACCGACCACCTATTAAAATCGATTTTGTAAAACATTTTAAAATTAATTAAAATTTATTTTTAAACCAATTTCAAAGTCCGTATAAATCGGTACCTTATTAATCATGTGTTATCTCAAATCTCGGTAAAAGTTGGTTTTAAATTTGGCATTTTAAAATAATTCTCAATTTAAAAAAAAAAAATAATTTCATTTTTAATTGAAAATAACCTGGAATTTATTAACTCAAAATTTTCTATATTTTCCACCAAACCCGGCTAAATATAGAAATTTTTATTTATTTGAAAGTTTTTCCGAATCATTCTCATTTTTTGAAAGAAAAATATTCCTTTATTAATGATAATTGATGATATCCTCCCCAGCAAACTTGGCAGAGAACTTATGAATTATTTTAACTCGGGAATATCTTTATTTTTATTGAAAATCATTATATTTTTTAAAACTTTTTTTAAAAAATATGAATATGAACATGTATGACATATTAAAAGATGACATAGCAAAATCTAGATGACATAATATAACCTAAATGACATGATAAAATCTAAGTGACATGATATAATCTAAGTGACATAGTATATTCTAAATGACATGATATAATCTAAATGACATAGTATATTCTAATGTCATAATATAATCTAAATGACATAGTATATTCTAAATGTAATGATATATTCTAAATGACATAGCATAATTTAATAACATGACATGATAAAAAACATAAAAACATTACAACAAAACATGCATGGAAAAAAAAAAAACAATGCATGAATATAATAAATCCTAAATGATATGACAAAATAAATAATGACTAAGCAAAGAGCATAGGATAACATAAAATATTCACAACCATATAACAATCAATATAACACCATGAAATATAATAAAAACAATAACATTATCGTATAGATATTCATAGCACAAATCATATATTATATAATATGCATGAACATGGAAAATGCAATGCATGAAAGTGTATTTTTTTCTTTAAATAAGGACATCCGTATATCTAAAAAGATATCCGACTACCTTAGGAAAATACATCAAATCAAATTTTTCTAAATAAAAAATACTTTGTGATTGGTTTGAAAATAATTTTGAAACTTTTGGATGAAAATAACACTAAGGCCGACACCCCCCTTAAAAGGGCTCTATTTCCCTAACTTTGAAAACCCGGGTTAACCTCCCTTGATCCATCCTTTATAAAACCATTTCTTAGGATTATAATTACTTAGAAATCAACCTAGGACAGTAGCTATTGTTCTAAATCAGCCCCCTCTTAATGCCTTAGCCAAAACAGAAAATTATTTTTTTTCTTGAAATCAAATCTGACTTTTCTAACCAGTTTTAAAACGTGATTCTTTTACCTATTTTAAAATTTTGATACAAATCTAAAAAAAATGTGGGAGACTCAGAACATGTCGAACTCTATGGGAAAACATTGTCTTAATTTTTAGACTAAGGATGGTCTACCAGAAAATTTGTGAAAGTCAGAACACTAGGTGAAAAAATGTCTAACCAAGAAACATTTTTAAACCTTTGATAAAAACACTCAACAATCAGAATAAAAATATTTGAAACTCCTCTAAGGTCCTACAAACAGTAGTAAAAATTTCTAAAAGTTTGGACAAGGATTGACTAATGAAAAAAAATCACAAAGGTAGAAAATCCAACTTGACAACATCTTAATTTTCCACAATTATGCTAATGAGAGCTTTGCTTTGAGCTACTGATTGGCTTAAGTCAAAAATCAAGTGGGATGATATGAAATACATGAACACACAGCAAGTTAAATGCATGAAATGCATGGCTTAATGCCTAAATGTTATGCAAAATGTGCATGGCAATACGATAACCTAATGCCTAGTATGACATGAGAAATGAAATCACCTAAAATCTAATATGACATAGAAAATATGTATGACATGAAATACAATGACATAGCCTAATATGACATAGGAGACAAAATGACCTAAAATCTAATATGGCATAGGAAATATTAATGGCATGAAATACAATGACCTAGCCTAATATGACATACAAGATGACCTAGCCGAATGGAAATTGTGCATGAAATGAAAGCATGAAAACCTAATGAAGACCTAAAATGACATACAGTATGGCATGACAATAACACAAACACATGGCATGGCAAATATGCAAAACATGAATAGAAGCATGGCATCCAAACAATCATGATGAAAATGAAAACATTCAAGACAAGGATTAATCATGGCCGAACACTAAAGCTAAAAATGTAAGAGTGTGGCATGGCAATAACACAAACATATGGCATGGCAAATAATGCAAAGCTATCCTTCCACAACCAAGCTATCCTACCACAACCAATCATAGGAATAAAATCAAACACACGATCATCATACTCAAGGACACCATTCGGCCATGGCTTAAAAAATGTAGTAAAAAACAAATCATTTTGATATTTTTTGATGAAAACAAAATGTAGGAACCTTTTGGAACTTGTTTTAAAAAAACAATTTTATTTCATGAAACAAAATAAAATAAAAATGAAAATAACAAAATCATATGAACAAAGCATGGAGGAAAGCATGAAAGAAAATAGCTACCTTGCATTAGCTTTCCAATTCAAAGAGTAGTAAGAAAATCCCTTCTTTTTTCTTTCTCTTTTCTTTTTCCTTTTTTTTTTCTCAAGCATAGCTACTGCCCTTGCAAAAAATCTGACCTCCCCCCATCTATGGCCGGCTACCCCTTCAATTTATAGGCCAAGCCAAACCCCTTTGATGTTGTCATATTTTTTCCTTGCTAGCTACATCCAAAGGCCACTAATTAAAGATGCTAAAAATGTGAAATTAAAACCATAAGATGAAGTGATCAGCTCCTAGTAAATGCAGCTGGTCTAAAATATGTAACCATAATGTTGACATCCTTTCTCTTCATTCATTTGACCATGTGGCAAAATCACAAAGGTTCAATAAAAAAAATAACCACCTTACTATCCAATTTTAGCCTTTGGATGGAAGAACTCAGCCAACACTCCCCTCTTCTTGGGCTGGCCGAATGGCCCTTCAAATTTCAGCTATCTCTCTATTTTTTAAATTACAAAAATGGCCCTTGTAGACACCTAATTTTGTCCGTACCACTAAACAGGTATGTTTTCTTCCTATATTGATGTTTCCGAGTGTAAAAAGACTTTTTCCATCCTGCAGGTGGTACTCCGAGACTTAGTTTAAAGGGGCGAGCATAAAAAGTCAAACTTGAAAAAGTTAACCCCGGAAAAAGTTAACCCCGAAAAAGTCAACCTCAGAAAGTCAACTACTGAAAAAGTCAACCCACTTTCAAAATCAATATTTTAAGTTCAATTGAAAAATGGTGAAAGAATTTTGATAATCCGAGGTCTACGTTGAAAGATATGGAGTTCGAAAGTTCGAATTTGGAGATTCAATAGAAAATAAACCCTAATCCGAGAAATTTAGGGAAAAACGCTTAAACGATCAAATTGGTCAAAATTGAAGGTTCCAAATGAAAGATAAGCACTGACTACGGGTAATGGAGAAGTCACTTGCAAGAAAAATCGAAAGAAAAGTCAATCCGGAAGAAAACCGAGAATTAGGGTTTTTAGTGGATTTCGATGAAATCGGGAAGAATCACAGAAATGGCCCGACTTGGTAAGACCAAAGCCCCCAATGGATGAGGAATGATTAAAAAAGGATAGCCCAAGGCTCAGCTTGAAGAAAATCTGAAAATCAGACTTGTTTTCAGCAAAACCAGGTTTTAGAGGTAAAAGGGCAAAATTGGAAATTTTGGGAAAAATAGAAAATGGACTCCGAAAATTCTGAAAATTTGTCAATCCCATTATTAAATCATTTGAAAGAGATTGGTAAAATAAAATCTTGATTCGGAGTTTGTTTGCAAAATGGCCAAATCCCGGGCTTCTTATGTAGTAATTCAAAAAGGAAAATCTGAGAAAAATAGCAAATGAACTCCAAAACTTCTAAAATTTTGAAAATATCATTTTTAAATAATTTGGAAGAGATTGGCGAAAGAAAATCTTGATTCAGAGTTCGTTTGCAAAATGACCAAATCCCGGGCCTCCTATGCAATAATTCAAGAAGATAAATCCCGGAAAAATAGCAAATGAGCTCCAAAAATTCGGAAATTCAAAAATTCGGAAATTTTTAAAATCTCATTTTTTAAATTATTTGGAAGAGATTGAAAAAAGAAAATCTTGATTCGGAGTTCATTTGCAAAATGGCCAAATCCCGGGCCTCCTATGTAGTAATTCAAGCCGATAAATCCCGAAAAAATACCAAATGAGCTCCAAAAATTATGAAAACTTCCAGATCACACTTTTTAATTATTTTGAAGAGATTGGTGAAGAAAAATCTTGATTTGGAGCTCGTTTAAAAAATGGTAAAATATGGGGGCATAGAAGGGCATTTTTGGAAGAAAAAATCCAAATAAATAACAAACGGACTCAGATAATTTTGAACACTTCTAGAACTCAATGTTTTATTATTTTTAAAGTATTAAAAAAACAAAAATTGAATTTGGAGTCCGTTTGATATTTATTTGCATCCGGGGGGCAAAATGGTCATTTCACCCAAGCAACCGAAAAGGGTTTCTTTGGGCCTTTCAAAAAAATCAGACTTGGGCAGGAAAAGAGAAGTGCTGGCCTGCCCAGGCCCAAAGGAAGGAGGAAGCTTCTGATTTTTCAATCAAATGGCTAAAAATCAAGAGTTAGTTAGAGATTCTCTTTGATCAAGCAATGGTGATTAAGCCACATAGGCCAAGAGAGATGTCAACATTATTCTTGAACATCTGTAATTTGAGATAACTGATATGCTAATCTAAAGGTGGTAATTTCATGATTTTTTACCTTGAATTATTAGCCATTTGATGGAAAATTGGTTACACAAAAAATGACAACATCCTTGAGCTTTTAAGTCCTATTCGGCCAGCCTTGTAATGGGGGCAGAAAATTCATGTTTACAATTCATTTTGCTGAGTTCTTTTATTTTTTACTTGGTTTTTCTCTCCTTGGTTGAAGGCAAAAAAGAAAAGTTTAGAAAAGAAATGAAAGTTTGAAGAGATAAAGCTTGAAATAAGCTTCTTGAGGTTGCTCTTGAGCACCAACTCTTGCACTGTCTTGATTTTCCATTCTTGTTTTTGGTATTTTGATTTCTATTTGGTGAGTTTCCATTTTAAATAAATGTTTTTTATTGTTCTTCTTAAGTTCCTCCTTCATTTCTTTCTTAAATATATATATATATATATTTTTACAATAAACTCTCCATGGCCGAATGGCCTACATTATTTATGTAAGTTGCTATTTTGGTTTATTTTACCATATTGTTTATGTTATTTTCTTTGATCTTGGTGTTTTAAATGTTATTTTACTTCATATTCTTGAGTTATATTTTAATTTGGTTGCTTTGTTTGTTGCCATTTATAATTTAAATATCATGTTTTTGCATTTTTAATTTTCTGTTTTCATAATGTTTAAATTTGAGCATGTTTTAGATTTAGTATATCAAGTGTTTGTGAAAATACTTATGTGGTCTTTGCATGATTTGAGTTTTATATCTTAGTTGAGCATGTTTTAGATTTAGTATATTAAGTGTTTGTGAAAATGCTTGTGTGGTTTTTGCATGATTTGAGTGTTATATTTTAGTTGAGCATGTTAGTATACCAAGTGTTTGTGAAAATGTCATGCTTGTTGGAGCTTGAGGCCATTTGGCTACTCCATGTGTTTTGCATTGTGTGTTGCATTTTTGCCATGTTAGTTAGTAGGTTTTTGCATTTGCATGACATTTGATTTAGTATTGCATGCTAATATACCAAGTGTTTGTGAAAATGCCATGTTTGCTAGTTGCATTATTCCATTCGGCCACCCTTGAATTTTGCATTTTATGTGCATTCTTGCCATGTTAGTTGATAGGTTAGCATTTGCATGATATTTGGTTGAGTTTTTGGTTTAAGCATGCTTTGTGTTTGTCAAAATGCCATGCATATTTTGGTTATTAGGTTTGGTTCATTTGCCATGCATGTTCATGCATTTTAGGTCTAGGTTGCATTAAATGCCATGCAAGTTCATTTAGGTCTAGGTCACTATATGAATGCCATGCATTTTTTCATGACATTTAGATTTAAGCTCATGCATTTCATGCACTATGTTTGCTGTGTTGTTTCATGCATTTCATGTTCATGCCACTTGAATAATGACTTGAGCCAATTAATGGTTCAAAGTCATGCTCTATTGAGCACACTTGTGGAAAATTAAGTTTTGTCAAATTGATTATTCTACCTTTGTGATTTTTTTTACTTAGCCAATTTTTATCTAACTTTTAAAAAGTCCTAGCTACTGTTTGTGAGCTATTTTATGAGTTTCAAATATTTTTAATTTGATTTTTAAATGATTTTATCAAAGGCAAAAATGTGTTTTGACAAAACAGTTTTTTTTTTCACCCAGTACTTGTACATTTCCGATTTTTCTGGGAATTCATCTTTAATCAAAAAATTAAGCCGATTTTTTTCCGTGTAGTTTTACATGTCCTAAGTCTCCAGTATTTGTTTCAGAATTTTTTGAATTTTTCAAAATAAGATAACAAATCGTGGCTTAAAACTAGATAGTGAAGTCAGAATTGAATTTAAAAAAAAAATTATTTTTCTGTTTTGGTTAAGTTACTTAGAGTGGGCTGATTAGGAGGGTTAGCTACTGACTTAGGGTAGTTTCTAAGCCTTTTTAAACTCTAAAAATGGTTTTTCAAGTCCCGGGTTAAGGGTAGTCAAGTATGGATTTTTAAACTTAGGAAATTAGAGCCATTTAAAAAAGATTTAGCCCAGTTTTTACTTTTAATTCAAGCTTTTCAAAATTGTTTCCAAACAATCACAAAGTATTTCGGTTTTAGAATATTTAATTTGACATATTTTCCTAAGGTAGCCCGATATCTTTTTAGATATACAGATTTCCTTAATTAAAGGAAAACATACATTTCATGCATTGCATTTTCCATATTCATGCATTTTATATAATATGTGATTCTTGCTATAATAATTCCTATGATGTTGTTATTATTTTGAGTTATATATTATTTTGATGTTATATGGTTTATTAAATGGTTTTGAATATTTCATGATATCCTATGCTTTTATTTAGTTATTTTTATATTTAGCATATACTATGTTCATGCATTATTATTTTTATTTTTATGCATATTATTTGATAGCATTATTCTATATTTCAAGTCATTTAAATTATATGCCATATCATTCATATTTGCCATGTCATTTTAATTATTTCATTTCATATAGAATATATTATGTTACTTAGGTAATTTCATTTTCATGTAGAATATATTATGTTACTTAGGTCATTTCATTTCATGTAGAATATATTATGTTACCTAAGTTATTTCATTTCATATAGAATATATTATATTACTTAGGTCATTTAATTTCATTTAGAACATATCATATGACTTAGGATATTTCATTTCATTTAGGATATATTATGTCATTTAGGATATTTCTTTTCATTTAAAATATATCATGTGACTTAGGATATTTCATTTCATTTAGAATATATCATATAACTTGGAATATTTCATTTCATTTAGAATATACTAAGACATTTAAATTATATCATATCATTTAGGTTGCATTATATTATTTAGATTTTGCTATGTCATTTTATTTATGTCATGCATATACATATTCATATCTTTTAAAATGTTTTCAAAGTATAATGATTTTTCAATAAAAAATTAAAGATATTCCCGAGTTAAAATAATTCATGAGTTCTCTACCGGGTTTGTAGGAGGGAATATCATCAATTATCATTAATAAAGGAATATCTTTCTTTCAAAAAAAGAGAATGATTCGGAAATTTTTCCAAAAATAATAAAAATTTCTATATTTTTCCACGTTTGTTGGGGAATATAGGAAAATTTTGAATTTATAAATTCCGGATCATTTTCAATTAAAAATGGAATTATTTTTCTTCAAATTGGGAATAAACTTGAAATACTAAATTTAAAACCAACTTTTTTATCGAGATTTGAGATAACACACGTTTAATAAGGTACGATTTATACGGGCGTTGTGGGGGTGCTAATCCTTCCCCGCACGTAACTGACTCCCGAACCCGCTTCTTTGATTTCTCTGGTTAATAACGCAGACTTGAAATTGGTTTTAAAAATGTTTTAATTAATTTTAAAATATTTTATAAAACCGGTTTTAATAGGTGGCCGATCACACCTAGCTAAAAAAGATTGGTGGTGACTCCATGTCTTTTTTAAGGTCATTTTCAAAACATTTATTTTTCTAGAGGAATTAAGTCGACTTTTCCTCGGTTTTTTTTAATGTCACGCTTAACGAATAATAAAGTCTTGCGATGAGACTCGTTATTTTTTAAGTTACGACAGCTTGGCAACTCCACTGGGGACAATTAGAGAGTCAGGCCTAGAATTAGTAGTGTTTTATCAAAGTCTCGGTTTTGTTGGTTTAATTGGTATTTAATTTTAATTCTCACATTTTTCTAATAAGGAGAATTTTGAAAATAATAAAATGCTTTTAAATATGTTCATTCTCATGTGCATGCATTTTATTATTGTTCTCTAGTTATTTAAGGTTGTATATTATAATTGCTTGTTGGTTAATGTGTTACACTATTCTTTAATGTTTTTAATTGCTAGGGCATTTAGAATAAGGTTTGTAGAATAGGTGGTGAAAGGTTTGTTTTGTTCCTCCGCACACACTGTATTTGCATTTGCATAACATGAATCCTCTACCCGGGTTCCATCCTTTTAAGTGGGAGTAAAGTAACTAAGCCTTCGTGATTGATCCTCCGTATGGGCTAGTGAAACACTTTCGGAGTATAAAGTACCTAATGCCTTCGTGATAATCCTTCGTACGGGCATAGGAAAATATACTCTAACGGATTGAATCCGCTTTTATCGGGGTGCCTTACTAGCCTTTATCGGCGACAGTGAGGAACAATTCGGGGCCTTAGAACCGATTCACCTTCATATAATAAACCTAGGCAAAGCCATGCCGGATTTCCGTTAGATATACCGAAAATAGGAACACATGGAGGGACATTTCTAAACCTTTTGTTACCTATTTACACTATGAATAAGTTATGTAGATCGGGCAACGATGTACGTACATAGCCCGTAACAAATGTGTTAATCCTTCCCAAAGGCACTGTGATACCTATATAAGTAGATATTTGTTGGGGCAAATATTCATTAACTGTTTGAAATAAAAAAAATAAAAATCCTTTTTCAAGCATTTTCTTTGCATTTTGCACATTTTATACATGTGTGAATAGAGCATGTACATTTTTGGTTCTGTTATTGATCTCATTCTTTGCAATAAACAGTTGGTAATCTCATTTGGTGATTTCATAAAACCGATAGTGTTGCATGAACATTTGCATATTGTACCATAGTAGGATCCACTACCCCGAAATTGTTTTGGAAATAATATGATTGGTTTTTCAAAGAAAAAAACATTTTTCAAAAAATCATAAATTTGGAGGCAAATCTTGCATAATGAGATTTTTGAATAATCAAGATTTAGGTCCCACCAATTTCATGTAATCATTGGTAAATTTATTTATATCATTTTGACATCATGTCACAGTCCTAACATGCATGGTTATTCATTGTAGAATACATTTGTGATATACATGGTCATTCTTTGTACCTACCTTTGTATTAATTCATTTAGTCTTAGCATATATCATTTTGACATCGTAGCATGCATGGTCATTCATTGTAGAATACATTTATGGCATGCATAGTCATTATTTGTATATACTTGTGCATCAATTTATTCATTTTTTAAATGCATCATGTTGGCATTAGATTGCATCCATAGCATACATAGTCACCATAATTTCTCTGTATATGTTCATGCATTAATCATCAGTATATTCATGCACATAGGAATAGAGTATGTACATTCATAATTGTATTCTTAATCTCATGACATTTTCATTTGCATGAAAGGGGTTCGAGATATGAGGAATGAATCGGAGTAACTATTGGGTTCTTTGGAACGCAATCAAGAGGAATGTGGACATGAAATCCGAGAGGTGAAGGAACAGCTCGCCAAATTGCTGAAAATGTTTGAGAATATGGGAAAGAGTAAAGGGGAACTTTCTCAGGGATTTGCATCGTCTTTGGATCAACCAAAACCATTAGGTCCAGAACATACAATCCTTACTGGATCCTGCACTTGTCAATGGCACAAAGGTGGCAATCCTGATGAAATTGTGGACAAAATCGTGAAAATGATTAAACCTGAGAGCAAAGATAGAAACCTTGGATCCTGTACCATACCTGCAAACTGTTCGAGGTCCAAGCCAGTATCCCTACCCTACCGTGGTCCAATCGTCCATTGGGATGACCACTACGGGATTCCTGAATCCCACTCCATCACCAACAACTGCCAGTTCATACTATTTCCCTCATCAATCACCTTATCCAGTAACTGGGATTGGAACCTCGAGCTATGTACAACCTCCAAAGGCCCCGTCTCCAAATCCATACCCTTACCATGCTGTTTCGCCACATCTCCATGTAAACACACTGGTTCGAACCTTAGTGCCACCACCAAGTGCCCCAACTCCTAGGCCAAGTGTGACTAAGAAACGACCCCAGGATAAGACCCAAAGGCCTTTTAATCCCCTTCCAATCAGCTACCGAGAGCTTCTCCCTATACTGATCCAAAATCACATGGTTTCCTGTATCCCATTGAACCCCTGTTACCACCATATCCAAAGGGGTATAATCCAAATGCAAGATGTGATTATCACTGTGGAATTGTTGGCCATAGCATCGAAGACTGTATAGCATTCAAAAAGAAAGTGCAATCTCTTATAAATGCCAAGTGGTTGGATCCAACGACACTGATTGATTCTCCGGCTGGGAAAGCGTCATTAGGATTGAGAGATTTACAGCATTGAGGTGGAAAGACTTCGGTCTTATATGATGTAGTAGGATTTCACTTATTCAGTAGCCGGCTCTTATAGCCTTAGGATGCTAGGAAGAATAAAGTGCTTGTAAAGGACAGTTTTAACCACTGTTCAAATTTTCTAAAACATGGTTTATACCATTGTGAACATTGATATGGGAATGAATTGACTATGCTTCAAATTTATGAGATATTGATGATTAAGTTCCTCCGATTCTTTTCCTCCGTGATATCTCCCCCTTTTGCATTTTGCATCCGATCAATTATTGGTCATACCATACATTCATACATGTATCATGTTAGCATCAAGTTGCATTTATGCATTCATAATCAGCACGATTTTTCTGTATATATCCATGCATTAATTTGCTTATTACATACATCATGATTAGCATTAGGTCGCATTTATGACACACATGGTTAGCATGATTTTCTTTGTATATACTCTCTATCAATCATTCATTGTTTGCATCGTGTTGCATTCATAGGGTATATGATCATTCATTGGGAAATACGTTGAAATGTCCATGATCATTCATTGCATATATCCATGCGTTGATTTGTTTATTCTTTGCTTGCAACATATTGGCATCGTGATTGCATTTATTATATACATGGTTAGCATGTTTCCACTATATATGTCCATACATCATTTTTTATTCTTCACATGCATCAAATTCAATCATGGCTCATTCATCATGACATACATTTGGGGGAAATAAAACAAAATTTGGCTTGGCTTTAGGAGTCTTTGAAAGAATTTCCATTTCAAATCAGAGGTATAAGAAGTACTGAATACCCTTTTAATACAGGCTAGTGCTATGGAGGATGAACAAGTTGCCCGAATGGAAAAAATGGAAAGGGAACAGAAAGAATTGCGAGAACAGCTAGCAAAGTCTCAAGCAGAATCTAAGGATCAGATGACTAAATTGATGGAGCTGATGTCTGCCGTAATCAAGGGAAAAGGATACATCGAAAACTTTGTCGCCAGAGAAGGGTTAGAGGCACAAAAGGGTCAGAATGAGGTCGTAATGAGTGATGCCCTGAACACTGTTAACCCCATCAATATCCTAAACTCAGATGATCCAGCTGAACAGGCAAAGTTGAAAATGGTTGCAGTAAATGAGGTTGAGTTGGCAGATTCCCAAGGGAAATATCAGTTGTTAGATGAAAGGCTCCGGGCAGTAGAAAGCACAGATGTATTTGGGAGCTTAGATGCAAAAGAACGATGTTTCGTCCTCAATTTAGTCATTCCTCCTAAGTTCAAGATCCCTGACTTTGTGAAATATGACAGGACGACCGATCCATCAGCCCACATCACTATGTTCTGTCGAAAAATGACAAGTCATATAGATAATGATAAGCTTTTAATTCACTGCTTTCAGGATAGCCTCAGCGGATCCGCAATTAGGTGGTATAGTCAGTTGAGCAAGGATCAGATTCGCTCTTGTAATGACCTAGCTAGGGTTTTTCTAAACCAGTACAAGCATATGACCGACATGGCGCCTGACAGTCTCACCTTGCAAAATATGAAGAAAAGAGCTACTGAGAGCTTCAAAGAATATGCGTAACGGTGGATGAGCCTGGCCGCCCAAGTACAACCGCCTTTAACTCAAAAGGAAACCACTGTCTTTTTTGTGAATACACTACAGGCCCCATACTACGATAGACTTGTCGGCAACACCACGAAGAATTTCTCAGACATGGTAATTTCAGGGGAGATGATTGAGAATGCTATTAAGGATGGGAAAATTGAAGAAGAAAGAACATCCAATACCAAGAAAAAAAAGAGCATTTGAAAAGAAAAAGAAAGATACCCAAGTCGTGGAAGACTTTGCCCCACCTCCCCAATTCTCCTCGTATCAGCCATTTTACTCTACCTTGAACAATGTCTCTCAAGGTTTTTATCCTTACCAACCAATGGCTGCAACTACACCAGAATTTACATTTGTCTACCAATAGAACACCCTTAGGAATAATCGAATGGGGCATAAAAAGCGAAAAAGAAATTAGGATGACCCAATTCCTGTGACATACAGTGAGCTATTACCTCAACTCATCCATAATCACCTTGTGACACCGATGCAATTAGAGCCTCTGAAGTCCCCTTATCTGAGTTGGTATGATGCTAATGAGTGTTGTGGGTATCATTCTGGAAATCAAGGTCACTCAACAGAGAACTGCCCCGCTTTGAAGTACAAGGTCAGAGATCTCATCAAGGTTGGTTCAATAAGTTTTGAAGATGGGGAAGCCAAGTGTCATAAGAAACATTGTGCATGATCATATTAGTTTTTTGACGCATGTAGTTCTATACACTGTGATGATGAAAGCACTTGTCTCATGTTAACATCTACATGAATTAAATGAATTTTGAATTTTAAATGCTTTGTGTTTGTTGTGTGTTAACAATAACTTGAATTTGCAAAAACAAGCATTAAGGAATTTTTAATAATGGTTAGTCTCAAGAAGATTGATGATCAGTGTTACAAATGACCCAATACCTTCTCCCTTCTCTTTAGGTTTTCCTAAGCCTAAATCTCTTAAACCAAGAACACTTGAAAGACTTAATGCTTCAAGGAATATGAATGATTTGACTTCATAAAACCATTGTCATCACAGAATAAGCAAAGTCGTAGATCTTAGTCTAGGCTATGAACAAAGCAACGAACTTTTTGAAAATTTTCAAATTCCTTGAAATTCAAACAAATGAGACATTCTTTCACGAATCTAGATTTTGACAATTTGGTATGTGTCAAGATTGTGCTAAAACCATTCATGACCTTTCCCAATGATCATAAAACTTCAAATACTCAAACATCACTTCATGATTGACACCGTGGGGCACAATGACTAAACCAGATTATCCCATATCCCAGAGAAAACCCATTTTTAGGTCATATTTTCCATTGTTTTATAATTTTGAAAAATGAGAAATCTTCTTCTGGAGGAGTTACCCAGAATTTTAAAATGAGCAAGTCTTTGGTGGTCATAGCCAAAGCTTCTGGAAGAGTTACCCAGAATTTTACAATAAGCAAACCTTTGGTGGTGATAGCCAAAGCTTCTGGTGGAGCTATCTAGAATTTTACAGTTTTAAAAGTGAACAAGTCTTCGGTGGTGATAGATGAAGCCTCTATTGGAGATATCCAGGGTTTTATAATTTTGAAAAATGAGAAATCTCATTTTGGAGGAGTTACCCAGAATTTTACAATGAGCAAGTCTTTGGTGGTGATAGCCAAAGCTTCTGGAGGAGTTATCCAAAATTTTACAATGAGAAAACCTTTGGTGCTTATAGCCAAAGCTTCTGGTGGAGATATCCAGAATTTTACAGTTTTAAAAGTGAACAAGTCTTCGGTGGTGATAGCTGAAGCCTCTGGTGGAGATATCCAGGGTTTTATAATTTTGAAAAATGAGAAATCTTTTTCTGGAGGAGTTACCCAGAATTTTACAATGAGCAAGTCTTTGGTGATGATAGCCAAAGCTTCTGGAGGAGATACCCAGAATTTTACAATGAGCAAGTCTTTGGTGGTGATAGCCAAAGCTTCTGGAGGAGATACCCAGAATTTTACAATGAGCAAGTCTTTGCTGGTGATTGCCAAAGCTTCTGGAGGAGTTACCCATAATTTTACAATGAGAAAACCTTTGGTGGTGATAGCCAAAGCTTCTGGTGGAGATATCCAGCGTTTTATAATTTTGAAAAATGAGAAATCTTCTTCTGGAGGAGTTACCCAGATTTTTTACAATGAGCAAGTCTTTGGTGGTGATAGCCAAAGCTTCTAGAGGAGTTACCTAGAATTTTACAATGAGCAAACCTTTGGTGGTGATAGCCAAATCTTCTGGTGGAAATATCCAGAATTTTACAATTTTAAAAGTGAACAAGTCTTCGATGGTGATAGCTGAAGCCTCTGGTGGAGATATCCAGGGTTTTATAATTTTGAAAATGAGAAATCTTCTTCTGGAGGAGTTACCTAGAATTTTGTTCAACATGTGTATCTACATCAAGAAGCATTTGCATCAATCTAAGTTATTTGAATCTACATCAAGAAAGTTTGCATCAAATCAAGTCATTTACATTTGCATCAAAGACATTTGCACCAATCTAAGTAATTTGCATCTACATCAAGAAGCGTTTGCATCAACTAAAGACATTTGCATTTGAATCATGAAGCATTTGCATCATCTCTTAGAGCTTTCAGGTATAATCGTACTCGTTTTGCTTCTCAAATGAGTCTAGCCCCGAGATCATCGTCGTGGTACTTTTTTTTGTTATGAACAAGTCTTTGGTGTTGATAGATGAAGCCACTGGTGGAGATATCCAGAGTTTTAAAATCCTTTGAAAAGGTAAAAAGTCTTCGGTGGTGATAGCTGAAGCTTTTGGAGGTGATACCCAGAATTTTTACAGTTTTAAAAATGAGCAAGACTTTGGTGGTGATAGCCGAAGCTTCTGGAGGAGATACCCAGAATTTTAAACGCAGATGAGAACAAGACAGGTTAAGGCCCCGAGACCATCGTCGAGGTCATTTCTTTTCTTGCAAATCGAATTCGTTTCCTTAAGACGGGTCGAGCCTTGATTAGTCAGGGAATTCAATTTAAGGACAAAATCTTCAATTTACTGTTTAAAAAAAAATGAAAAAAGAAAAAAGGAAAAATGAAAAAAAGAGGAAATGAAAAAAAAATGAAAAGATAGAAAATGGAAAAAAAATGAAAAAAGATAGAAGAATGAAAAAGAAAAACCCCTTTCCCTTTCCTTCACATGTGATTTCACTGACCGTACAAAATTAGTGTCGGTTTATCTTTGCCTGATTCCTGATTCTGAGCAATAGCCAAAGAGGGGCAGCTGTAAATAGCTAATTTTGTCCGGACCACTAAACATGTATGTTTTCTTCCTATATTCATGTTTTCGAGTATAAAAAGACTATTTTCATTCTGCAGGTGGTACTCCGAGACTTGGTTTAAAGGGGCGAGCATAAAAAGTCAAACTTGAAAAAGTCAACCGCGGAAAAAGTCAACCCCAAAAAAGTCAACCCCAAAAAGTCAACTACTGAAAAAGTCAACCCACTTTCAAAATCAAGATTTTAAGTTCAACTAAAAAATGGTGAAAGAATTTTGATAATCCGAGGTCTACATTGAAAGATATGGAGTTCGGAAGTTGGGATTTGGATATTCAGTAGAAAGGAAACCCTAATCCCAAAAATTTAGGGAAAAGCGCTTAAACGATCAAATTGGTCAAAATTGAAGGTTCCAAATGAAAGATAAGCATTGACTACGGGTAATGGAGAAGTCACTTGCAAGAAAAATCGAAAGAAAAGTCAATCTGGGAGAAAACCGAGAATTAGGGTTTTTAGTGAATTTTGGTGAAATCGGGAAGAATCACAGAAATGACCCGACTTGGTAAGACCAAAGCCCCCAATGGATGAGGAATGATTAAAAAAGGATAGCCCAGGGCTCAGGTTGAAGAAAATCAGAAAATCGGACTTGTTTTGAGCAAAACCGGGTTTCGGAGGCAAAAGAGCAAAATTGGAAAATTTGGGAAAAATAGCAAATGGACTCCAAAAATTTTGAAATTTTGTCAATATCATTCTTAAATCATTTGAAAGATATTGGTAAAAGAAAATCTTTATTCGGAGTTCGATTGCAAAATGGCCAAATCCCGGGCTTCTTATGTAGTAATTCAAAAAGGAAAATCCCGAAAAAATAACAAATGAACTCCAAAACTTCTGAAATTTTGATAATCTCATTTTTAAATTATTTGGAAGAGATTGACGAAAGCAAATCTTGATTCGGAGTTCGTTTGCAAAATGGCCAAATCCCGGGCCTCCTATGCAATAATTCAAGAAGATAAATCCCGAAAAAATAGCAAATGAGCTCCAAAAATTCTGAAATTTTGCAAATCTCATTTTTAAATTATTTGGAAGAGATTGGTAAAAGAAAATCTTAATTCGGAGTTCGTGTGCAAAATGGCCAAATCTCGGGCCTCCTATGTGGTAATTCAAGCCGATAAATCTCGAAAAAAATACCAAATGAGCTCCAAAAATTATGAAAACTTCCAGATCACACTTTTTAATTATTTTGAAGAGATTGGTGAAGAAAAATCTTGATTTGGAGCTGGTTTAAAAAATGGTAAAATGTGGGGGCATAAAAGGGCATTTTCGGAAAAAAAAATCCAAATAAACAACAAACGGACTCGGATAATTTTGAAAACTTCCAGAACTCGATGTTTTATTATTTTGGAAGTATTAAAAAAAGATAAATTGAATTTGGAGTCCGTTTGATATTTATTTGCATCTAGGGGGAAAAATGGTCATTTCACCCAAGCAACCGAAAAAGGTTTCTTTGGGCCTTTCAAAAAAATCAGACTTGGGCTGGAAAAGAGAAGTGCTGGCCTGCCCAGGCCCAAAGGAAGGAGGATGCTTCTGATTTTTCAATCAAATGGCTAAAAATCAAGAGTTAGTTAGAGATTCTCTTTGATCAAGCCATGATGATTAAGCCATATAGGCCAAGAGAGATGTCAACATTATTCTTCAATAGCTTTAATTTGAGATAGCTGATATGCTAATCTAAAGGTGGTTGTTTCATCATTTTTTACCTTGAATTATTAGCCATTTGATGGAAAATTGGTTACACAAAAAATGACAACATCCTTGAGCTTTTAAGTCCCATTCGGCCAGCCTTGTAAGGGGGCAGAAAATTCATTTTTACATTTCATTTTGCTGAGTTCTTTTAGTTTTGACTTGGTTTTTCTCTCCTTGGATGAAGGCAAAAAAGAAAAGTTTAGAAAAGAACGGAAAGTTTGAAGAGATAAAGCTTGAAATATAGCTTCTTGAGGTTACTCTTGAGCACCAACTCTTGCACTTTCTTGATTTTCCATTCTTGTTTTTGCTATTTTGATTTCTATTTGGTGAGTTTCCATTTTAAATAAATGTTTTTTATTGTTCTTCTTAAGTTCCTCCTTCATTTATTTCTTACAAATATATTTTTTTACAATAAACTCACCATGGTCGAATGGCCTACATTATTTATTTAAGTTGCTGTTTTGGTTTATTTTACCATATTTTTTATGTTATTTTCTTTGATCTTGGTGTTTTAAATGTTATTTTACTTCATATTCTTGAGTTATATTTTAATTTGGTTGCTTTGTTTGTTGCCATTTATCATTTAAATATCATGTTTTTGCATTTTTAATTTTCTGTTTTCATAATGTTTAAATTTGAGCATGTTTTAGATTTAGTATATCAAGTGTTTGTGAAAATGCTTGTGTGGTCTTTGCATAATTTGAGTTTTATATCTTAGTTGAGCATGTTTTAGATTTAGTATATTAAGTGTTTGTGAAAATGCTTGTGTGGTTTTTGCATGATTTGAGTGTTATATTTTAGTTGAGCATGTTAGTATACCAAGTGTTTGTGAAAATGTCATTCTTGTTGGAGCTTCAGGCCATTTGGCTACTCCATGTGTTTTGCATTGTGTGTTGCATTTTTGCCATGTTAGTTAGTAGGTTTTTGCATTTGCATGACATTTGATTTAGTTTTGCATGCTAATATACCAAGTGTTTGTGAAAATGCCATGTTTGCTAGTTGCATTATTCCATTCGGCCACCCTTGAATTTTTGCATTTTATGTGCATTCTTGCCATGCTAGTTGATA
The DNA here is from genome assembly GCA_030761205.1 of Fremontodendron californicum. Classification (NCBI taxonomy): domain Eukaryota; kingdom Viridiplantae; phylum Streptophyta; class Magnoliopsida; order Malvales; family Malvaceae; genus Fremontodendron; species Fremontodendron californicum. Next base: position 7,338,205 of record JAULJL010000026.1, read on the forward strand.
GGTTAGCATTTGCATGATATTTGGTTGAGTTTTTGGTTTAAGCATGCTTTGTGTTTGTCAAAATGCCATGCATATTTTGGTTATTAGGTTTGGTTCATTTGCCATGCATGTTCATGCATTTTAGGTCTAGGTTGCATTAAATGCCATGCAAGTTCATTTAGGTCTAGGTCACTATATGAATGCCATGCATTTTTTCATGACATTTAGATTTAAGCTCATGCATTTCATGCACTATGTTTGTTGTATTGTTTCATGCATTTCATGTTCATGCCACTTGAATAATGACTTGAGCCAATTAATGGTTCAAAGTCATGCTCTCTTGAGCACACTTGTGGAAAATTAAGTTTTGTCAAATTGATTATTCTACCTTTGTGATTTTTTTTACTTAGCCAATTTTTATCTAACTTTCAAAAAGTCCTAGCTACTATTTGTGAGCTATTGTATGAGTTTCAAATATTTTTACTTTGATTTTTAAATGATTTTATCAAAGGTAAAAATGTGTTTTGACAAAACAGTTTTTTTTCACCCAGTACTCGTACATTTTCGATTTTTTTGGGAATTCATCTTTAATCAGAAAATTAAGCCAATTTTTTCCCGTGTAGTTTTACATGTCTTGAGTCTCCAGTATTGTGTTCAGAATTTTTTGAATTTTTCAAAATAAGGTAAAAAATCGTGGCTTAAAACTGGACAATGAAGTCAGAATTGAATTTAAAGAAAAATCATTTTTCTGTTTTGGTTAAGTTACATAGAGTGGGCTTATTAGGAGGGTTAGCTACTGACTTAGGGTAGTTTCTAAGCCTTTTTAAACTCTAAAAATAGTTTTTCAAGTCCCGGGTTAAGGTTAGTCAAGTCCGGATTTTTAAACTTTGGAAATTAGAGCCATTTAAAAAAGATTTAGCCCAGTTTTTACTTTTAATTCAAGCTTTTCAAAATTGTTTTCAAACAATCACAAAGTATTTCGATTTTAGAATATTTAATTTGACATATTTTCCTAAGGTAACCGGATATCTTTTTAGATATACGGATTTCCTTAATTAAAGGAAAACATACATTTCATGCATTGCATTTTCCATATTCATGCATTTTATATAATATGTGATTCTTGCTATAATAATTCCTATGATATTGTTATTATTTTGATTTATATATTTTTTTTTATGTTATATGGTTTATTATATGGTTTTGAATATTTCATGATATCCTATGCTTTTATTTAGTTATTTTTATATTTAGCATATACTATGTTCATGCATTATTATTTTTATTTTTGGGCATATTATATGATAGCATTATTCTATATTTCATGTCATTTAAATTATATGCCATATCATTCATATTTGCCATGTCATTTTAATTATTTCATTTCATATAGAATATATTATGTTACTTAGGTCATTTCATTTCATGTAGAATATATTATGTTACTTAGGTCATTTCATTTCATGTAGAATATATTATGTTACCTAAGTTATTTCATTTCATATAGAATATATTATGTTACTTAGGTCATTTCATTTGATTTAGAACATATCATATGACTTAGGATATTTCATTTCATTTAGGATATATTATGTCATTTAGGATAATTCATTTCATTTAGAATATATCATGTGACTTAGGATATTTCATTTCATTTAGAATATATCATATAACTTAGAATATTTCATTTCATTTAGAATATACTAAGACATTTAAATTATATCATATCATTTAGGTTGCATTATATTATTTAGATTTTGCTATGTCATTTTATTTATGTCATGCATATACATATTCTTGTCTTATGATTTTTCAATAAAAAAATAAAGATATTCCCGAGTTAAAATAATTCATCAGTTCTCTACCGGGTTTGCTGGAGGGAATATCATCAATTATCATTAATAAAGGAATATCTTTCTTTCAAAAAACGAGAATGATTCGAAAAGTTTTCCAAAAATAATAAAAATTTCTATATTTACCACATTAGTTGGGGAATATAGGAAAATTTTGAATTTATAAATTCCGGATCATTTTCAATTAAAAATGGAATTATTTTTCTTTAAATTGGGAATTAACTTGAAATACTAAACTTAAAACCAACTTTTTTACCGAGATTTGAGATAACACACGATTAATAAGGTACCGATTTATACGGGCGTTGTGGGGGTGCTAATCCTTCCCCGCACGTAACCGACTCCCGAACCCGCTTCTTTGATTTCTCTGGTTTATAACGCAGATTTGAATTTTGTTTTAAAAATGTTTTAATTAATTTTAAAATGTTTTATAAAACCGGTTTTAAACGGTGGCCGATCACACCTAGCTAAAAAAGATTGGTGGCGACTCCATGTCTTTTTTAAGGTCATTTTCAAAACCTTCATTTTTCTAGATTAATTAAGTCGACTTTTCCTCGGTATTTTTTAATGTCACGCTTAACGAATAATAAAGTCTTGCAATGAGACTTGTTATTTTTTAGGTTGCGACAGCCCTCTTCAGTTTCTTCGATAAAATTGTATTTTAGAGCTTGATTAAATTGCAAAAGGACTCCAAATTCGGATTTTCTTTTTCCAATACTTCCTAAATTATATAAAATTGAGTTTTGGAAGTTTTCATAATTTTTTGAGCCCGTTTTCTATTTTTCTCGGATTTATCTTCTTGAATTTCGGTTTGATGCCTCCCAAATTTGGCCTTTTTCAATTGAGCTCCGATTTTGGATTAAATACCAATTAAAATCGACCAAACTGAGACTTTCGATAACACGCGACTAACTCTAGGCCTGATTCTCTAATGTCCCCAGCGGAGTCGCCAAGCTGTCGTAATGCGGGATCTCATTGCTGGATCCCCATTAGAGGACGTTTTAAAAGAAAATAATTAATAAGTATCTGCCAAGCTGTCGCAACCTCCGTTTCTTAATGACCGCGGTCTCGAAATTAATTTTGCCTCCCGTCGTGAGGACAAATCTTTCATTTTTTTAAAGGTAGGACATTGGAAAAATAGAGGAAAAGACGACTTAATTCCTCTAAATCAAAGGGTTGAGGATATGAAAACAACCTCGAAAAAGAAATGGAGTTGCCACCAATCTTTTTTGGCTAGGTGTGATAGGCCACTTATTGAAACCAATTTTCGAAAAACATTTTAAAATTAATTAAAACATTTTAAAACCAATTTTGAAGTCTACACTTTGAACCAGAGAAAACAAGTGCGGGTTCGAGAGTTGGTTACCTGTGGGGAAGGATTAGCACCCCCACAACGCCCGTATAAAACGGTACCTTATTAATCATGTGTTATCTCGAGTCTCGGTGAAAAGCCAATTTTAGATTTGGTATTTAATGATAATTCCCATATTACTATTTCTATTCGAAGATGACCCAGAATTTGTTATTTTGCAAAAAAAATCTATACTCCTCGGCAAACCGGTAAAATATAGAATTTTTATTGTCTTTGGAAATCTCCTCATCATCCTTTTTTAAAAGGGTATTCCTTCGTTAACATAGTTGATGAAGACTCCCGCCAACCCGGAGGATAATTCATGAATTATAATGACTCGGGGATATTGCCTTATTTTATTAAAAGCATCAATTTTCGAAATTTTCAATGATCATGGATGTATGAATTAAAAAATGAATGTATAACATGCATAATTAACATGGCATGGCAGTTAATTTATTATGACAGGGCAAAATTAAAATGACATAGTCAAAAGAATAAATGACCTGGCATAAGAATGAATGTCATGTGAATGAAATCGACACGGCAAACATAAGTTCGGTGAACTAAATGACATGGCAAACAAAATGACATGGCATAAGAATGAATATCATGTGAGTGAAATCGACATAGCAAACAAAATGACATGGCATATGAATGACATGTCTTGAGAACGAATGTCATCTGAATGAAATCGACATGGAAAACAAAATTACATGGATGAGATGGCATATGAATGACATGGCATGTGAAGGGATGACATGGCGTGCAAATGGATGACATGGCATATGAATGACATGGCATGGGCAGATGGTGACATGGCCAAATGACATAGCATACTAAAATGAATGACATGGCATGTGAATGAATGACATAGCATATGAATGATATGGCATGTGAATGAATGACATGACATGATCTGAATGACACAGCATAATATAGATGATATGGCATGTAAGTGGGTGACATGGTGTGCGAATGGATGACATGGCATATGAATGACATGGCATGTGAAGGGATGACATGGCATGTGAATGGATGACATGGCATGCGAATGTATGACATGGCATGCGAATGGATGACATGGCATGTGAAGGGATGACATGGCATATGAATGACATGGAATGTGAATGGATGACATGGCATATGAATGACATGGCATGTGAAGGGATGACATGGAATATGAATGACATGGCATGTGAAGGGATGATATGGCATATGAATGACATGGCATGTGAATGGATGACATGACAAGATCTAAATGACATGGCATATGAATGGATGTCATGCTAGACATGGCAAAATTTAATTAAGGCAAACATGAATATAGAATGACATCAACATGGAATATTCATGGACATGTAATTTTCATGTGAGCAATCATATAAATAGCATATATCGGAAAATATTACCACACTTTCTGGCAAACCCGGTAAAGCTCGAAAAATATTTCTTTCTTATGACATTTATATGATTCCGAATAAAACAAAATCTAATGTCTTTCAATTTCATAAACTCGTGCGTTGAATAATTTCCTAACCTCCCCGGAAACCCGGCAAAGATTAGGAACTAATTCTCGCCAAATGTTTAGGAAAACGAAGCACACGTTTTATGTCAAATTAAAATTTAAAAACATTTTTAAAACGCAATGCATGAAGATGTATTTCTTTCTTGAAGTAAGGACATCTGTATACCTAAAATGGTATCCAACTACCTTTGGAAGAGACTTAAGTCGGAATTTCAAAATCGAAAGACTTTGGGCTCGGATTAAAAAATTTGAAATCTTTTTGGATGAAAATCGCCTCATGGCCGAACCCCCTCATTTAAAAGGCTCTATTTTCCTAGTTTTGAAATCCGGGTTGACTACTGTTGACCCGACTTTTATAAAATCAAATTTTAGGATTGAAATGACTTGGAAATTAACCTAAGACAGTAACTAATGTCCCAAATCAGCCCTTTCTTTCTATCCTAACAAAAACAGAAAATTATTATTTCTTAAAAGCAAATCTGACTCTCACTGGCAGTTTTGAAAACCTATTTTTTTCCCTTCTAAACAATTTTAATAAAATCTGAAAAAATTAGGGTAGACCTAGAACATATTGATCTCCATGGGAAAAAATCATCTAAATTTTCGGAGCAAGGATACCATGACCGAATTTTACCAAAATCAAGACAGTGAGTTAAAACTGCTTTGTCAAAAACCATTTTTTCAAAAATGATAAAAAAAATATAAAAATCATTAAACAAATACCACGGTATCCTCTAAATCACTACTGTATAGAGTAAAAAAATCAATTTGTTTTGACCATGGATGAGTAGTGAAAAAAATTCTCAAAGTCAGAATTCCCAATCTAAACTATCTTCTTTCAACTAGCATAGGCCAAGGATTTTTGGCTTGAGATCATTAGTTGATCTTGGCCAAAAACCTAGTTGAAATGTCATGAAATGCATGGTTTTACAGCCCACAATCATATGACAAAAGATAAATCATGAATGAAAAATATGAACACAACCAACCATGCAAGCAATATCAAGCAAGAACAAACACAAAATCATCAAGGTAGGTTCGGCCAAGGCCTCTAAACATGTAAAAAAAATTGACAACTTGGTTATTTGATAAAGAATAAAGAGCAAAGGATAGAAAACATTTAAAATTTATTTTTGGAAACCTTTTTATTCATCAAAAGTGTACAAATCACATGAAGAAAAAGTGGAGAAAAGAAATCACAATATCAAAGAAAAGTATTAAAGAAGATGACAGGAGAATATAGCTACCTAGCTATTGCTTTCCAAATCAAGATGGCCAAAATTTTCTCTTCTCTTCTCTTTTCTTTCTCTTATTTATTTTCTCTCAAAAATGAAATTGCCTTAGTGAAAAAATCAATCCCCCTCATTTTTTCTCCCTATGGCCAGCTCTTGTATAATAATATGAGAGTGTGGCTTTGATTTTTTTACCCTTGTCATGCCTCCCATGCTCCTCCAACATCATTTAACACATGGCCAAAAATGTTCCACCTAAATGACTATTATCCTTAAAAGTAGGGAGCTTGTCCCTTATTTGCATGTGCTTCCCTTAAAAATTGGGATTCCTAGCCTCCGATTGGCCAACAATGCCACCTAGATAATTCTTGTCCCCTTGTCTCTACAAAATATCTTGTCCACTTGTCAAGATCATATGGCCTCCTATTAAAATATCTTCCTAGGTGGCAGTTTTAGTCCTACTTGGCACCATCTCCTTGCCTTCAGATGGCCTTCACATGGCTATGCAAATTGGAGCCTTCCCATTGGCTTAAAATGCCATATAGGCAAAGTAGTGGAGAATCTTATCCTTGTAAAAATGTCATCTTGCTATCCATCCTTTGCCATTGGATTCATGATGATCACACTCCCTCTTTGCTTCAGCTGCTAGCCGAAAATGGCCTGGAAATTTCCAGGCCATTCAACTTTTTCTTATTTGCAAATTGGCTCTTTTTGATTTCTTTGGTAAAATTGCATTTTGGCCCCCAAACTTAATTTAATTGTAAACGGACCCCAATTTTGGATTTTTCTTTCCCAACTCATCCCATCCATATATAAAACTTGGTTATGGAGGTTTTCACATTTTTCCGAGCTCATTCTCTATTTTTCCCGGATTTTTCTCTAAAGTTTTGGTTTAGTGCCTCCTAAATTTAACCTTTTTTATTTGAGCTCTGATTTAGGATCTCTCTTCACCAATACCTTCAAAAAATTATAAAACTCAGATCTGGAAGTTTTCATAATTTTACGAGCTCATTTGCTATTTTTCCCGAAATTTTTCTTTTGGAATTTCGGGTTAGTGCATCCGAACTTTGCCCTTTTTCATTTGAACTCTGACTCCGGATTTTTCTTCACCAATATCTTCCAAAAATTATAAAACTCAGATCTGGAAGTTTTCATAATTTTACAAGCTCGTTTGCTACTTTTCCTATATTTTTTTTTGGAATTTTGGGTTATTGCACCAGAACTTTGTCCTTTTTTATTTGAGCTCCGATTCTGAATTTTTCTTCACTGATCCCTTCCATACGATATAAAATTCAAATCTGGAAGTTTTCATAATTTTTTGAGCTCAATACCTATTTTTTTTGGATTTTCCAATATTGCTCTTTAAGCTCCAAAACCTTGATTTTACTCCGAAAGGGTCCAATTTTTGGATTTTCTTTTTCTACTGCATTGGTCATATTTTGAATTTGATTTAGTCCGAAAATGCCCAATTTTTACGATCAAACTCACCTCCGATTTAGTTTTCCCCTTTTCAATACCAGGAATTTTCTCGTTTTTCCGTATTTCCTCTAACCAGTTCTTCCTTGGGATCCACTTCAAACTGGGCCTTGAGCTGTTTTTGTTTATTCATTCTTCATCAACTGGGGGCTTCAATTTCACCAAATCGGGCCATCTTCGTAGTTTTCCCCAAATCCTTGAATTTCTTATTAAATCCTTATTTTCCTTCAAACCGCACCTTCCTTCAACTTCGTTTCCAAAATTGGACCTTCCAATATCTGTAGTTACTGATCTTATTCCATTTGGGACATCAAATTTCGTCCAATTTGATCGTTTACTCACTTTTCCCCAAATTTGCCGAATTAGGTATTCCATTACACTGAATTTCCTCAACCCATCTTCCGAACTCGATATCTTTCGTTGTAGACCTCGGATTATCAAAATTCCTTCACCATTGTTCAATTCAACTTTGAATCTTGATTTTGACTGGAAGTTGACTTTTTTAGTGGTTGACTTTTTGAAGTTGACATTTTAGGGGTTGACTTTTTTTAGTTGACTTTTTGTGTTGACCTCCGAAACAAAGTCTTGGGGACCCATCTATGGAATGGTGGAAGTCTCTTTGCGTTCTTGGAAGTTGAAAACTAGAATTTGCCTGGTTTGAGGGCCCGGACAAAATTAGGTGTCTACGGACATCATCATAAAATATTCATAATCACATCATGATCACATGCACACATCATTATTTGAAATGGATTATTCATGTGAGGAATCATATAAATGGCATATGTTGGAATATATTACTGTGCTTCCCGGCAAAGCTTGAAAAATAATTCTTTCATATGACATCTACATGGTTCCGAGTAAAATGAAAACCATGCGTTTCGATTCCATAAACACATGCGTTGAATAATTTTCTAACCTCTCCGGCAAACTCGACAAAGATTGGGAACTAATTCTTGCCATATGTTTAGGAAACCGAAGATACGTTTTTATGCCAAATTAAGTAAAAACATTTTTAAATATGCAATGCATGAAGATGTATTTCTTCCTTGAAGTAAGGACATCCGTATACCTAAAAAGGTATCCAACTACCTTTGGAAGAGGCTTAAATTAGATTTTCAAAATAGAAAGACTTTGGGCTCGGATTTAAAAAAATGGAATTTTTGGGATGAAAAAGGCTTCATGGCCAAATCCCTCCTTTCAAAAGGCTCTATTTTTCCTATTTTTGAAACCCAAGTTGACCACCTTTGACCCGACTTTTATAAAATGAAATTTTATCATTGAAATGATATGGAAATCAACCTAAAATAGTAACCGATGTCCCAAATCAGCCCCCTCTTTGTATCCTAACAAAAACAGAAAATCATATGTTCTTAAAAACAATTCTAACTCCCATAGGCAGTTTTGAAAATCTATTCTTTTGCCCTTCTAAAACATTTCAAAAATATCTGTAAAAATTAGTTTAGTCCTAGAACATGTTAGTCTCCATGGGAAAAATTAGATTAATTTTTGGACCAAGGATACCATGACCAAATTTTTACCCAAGTCAGAACAGTGAGTTAAAAACTGCTTTGTCAAAAGCCATTTTTCCAACCATGATAAAAAAGGTAAAAATCTTGAAAACAGTACCATAGCATCCTCCAAATGACTACTGCATGTGGTGAAAAATCATTTTATTTTGACCATAGATAGGTAGTGAAAAAAATCCCAAAGTCAGAATACCCAATCTAAACTATCACTCTCTCAACTTGTAGAGGCAAGGGACTTTTGGCTTGAGATCATTCGTTGATCTTGGCCAAAAACCTAGTTGAAATGTCATGAAATGCATGATTTTGACAGCCCACAATCATATGAAAATAGATCAACCATGAGTTAAAATATGAACAAGCAAACAAGCAAGAATGCTCAAGCAAGAACAAGCACAAAAACATCTCTTGAGTTTCGGCTAAATGCAAAAAACTTGTAAAAAAAAATTATCAACTTGGTTATTTAATAAAGAATGAGGAATAAAGGATAGAAAACCTTTAAAATTTATTTTTGAAAACCATTTTTTATTCAACAAAAAAGTTAACAAATCACATGAAATAAAAGAGAAGAAAAAGAATCACAAAATCAAAGAAAACATTACAGAATAAGAAAGAAGGTGATAGCTACATAGCTATTGCTTTCGAAATCAAGATTTCCAAATTCTTCTCTTCTCCTCTCTTTTCTTTTTCTTCTTCCTTTTCTCTCAAGAGTCTAATGAAATGCCTTAAGGAAAAAATGAATCCCCTCATATGCGTTGGCCGGCTGCCCTTGTATATATGAGAGAGTGTGTTTTTATTTTTTAGCCCTTGGTCATACTTCCCATGCTCCTCCAACATCCCTTGCCACATGGCTAAAAAAGGTTCCCCCTTGCATGGTGTTTTCCTAAAATTTAGGTGCTTTTCTCCTATTTGCATGATGCTTCCCTTAATTTAAGGGTTTCCTAGCCTCCCATTGGCCAACAATGCCACCTAGATTATTCTTGTCTCCTATCTCTACAAATATTTAGGCCACTTGTCATGATCATATGGCTTCTATTAAAATATCTTCCTAGGTGGCATTTTTAATCCTACTTGGCATCATCTCATAGCCTTCACATGGCTTTGAAATTTGGAGACCCCCCGTTGGCCTAAAATGCCATGTAGGCAAAGTAGTGGAGAATCTTGTCCTTTTAAAAATGTCATCTTGCTATTCAACCTTGGCCTTTTGATTTATGATGATCACACTCCCTCTTTAATCAGCTATTGGCCGAAAATGGCCTGGAAATTTCCAGGCCATTCATCTTTTTTATTTGCAAAATGGCCCTTTTTGATTTCTTAAGTAAAATTGCATTTTGGCGCCCAAACTTAATTTAATTGCAAATGGGCCCCAGTTTCAAAATTTCCTTTTTCAATTCATTCCGTCCAATATAAAACTTAGTTCTAGAGGTTTTCATAATTTGTCAACGTCTTTTCCTATTTTCCCAGAATTTTCTCTTAGAATTTCGGATCAGTGCACCCGAACTTTGCCTTTTTTCATTTGAGCTCTGATTCTGGATTTTTCTTCTCTAATACCTTCCAAAATATATAAAACTGAGATCTGGAGGTTTTCATAATTTTTCGAGCTCATTTCCCATTTTCCCGGAATTTTCTGTCAAAAATTTGGATTAATGCACCCGAACTTTGCCTTTTTTCATTTGAGCTCCGATTCCAAATTTTTCTTCCCCAATACCTTCCAAAAAATACAAAACTAAGATCTAGAGGTTTTCATAACTTTTTGAGCTCGTTTCCCATTTTTCCCAGAAATTTCTCTCTAAATTTTTGGTTACTGCACCCGAACTTTGCCTTTTTCCATTTGAGCTTTGATTCTGGATTTTTCTTCTCCAATACCTTCCAAAAAATATAAAACTAAGATTTGGAGGTTTTCATAATTTTTCGAGCTCGTTTCCCATTTTCCCGAAATTTTCTCTCGAAATTTCAGGGTAATGAACTTTGTATTTTTTTTCTTTTGGGCTCCGATTCTAGATTTTTCTTCTCCAATCCCTTCCATCTGATATAAAATTTGGATCTAGAAGTTTTCATAATTTTTCAAGCTAGGATTCTATTTTTCCCAAATTTTCCAAAATTGCCCTTTAACTCCCAAAACCTCGATTTTACTCAAAACGGGCCCGATTTTTGGATTTTCTTTTTCCACTGCCTTTGTTAAATATTAGATTGGAGTTGGTCCAGAAATGCCCAAATTTTATGATCGAAATGCCTCTCCGATTTAGTTTTCCCTTTTCAATATTGGAAATTTTTTCGTTTTTCCATTTTTCCTCCGATCAGCTCTTCTTTGGGATCTACTTCAAACTGGAAATTGGGATTTTTTTTATTTATCCTTTATCAACTGGGGGCTTCAATTTCACCGAATTGGGCATCTCTGTAGTTTTCCCCAAATTTGTGAATTTCTTATTTATTCATTAAATCCTTATTTTCCTTTTTATCTTCAAACCAATTTTTCTTTCAACTCCGCGTCAAAATTGGACATTGCAGTATCCATATTTATTGATCTTGATCCATTTGGAACCTCCAATTTCGTCCAATTTGACCTTTTACGCACTTTTCCCCAAATTTGCCAAATTAGGTATTTCTCTACATTGAATTTTTGTAACCCGTCTTTCAAACTGTATATCTTTCCTTGTAGACCTCGGATTATCAAAATTCCTTCACTATTGTTCAATTCAACTTCGAATCTTGATTTTGACTGAGAGTTGAAATTTTAGTGGTTGACTTTTTGGGGTTTACTTTTTCGGGTTTGAGTTTTTTCGAGTTGACTTTTTGTGTGGACCTCCGAAACAAAGTCTTGGAGAATCATTTGTGGAATGGTGGAAGTCTCTTTGCGTTCCGAGAAGTTGAAAGGAGAATTTATCTTGTTTAGGGGGCCCGGACAAAATTAGGTGTCTACAAAAATAAGTCATGAGTTCTCTATTGGGTCTGCCGGAGAGAATATCATCAATTATGATTAACAACGTAATATCCTTTTTCTTCAAAAATGAGGGTGATTCGAAGAAATTTAAATAAAGGAAAAATTCTATGTTTTGCCTGGCCTGTCGGGAAATATAAAAAATTTTATGTTAATAAATTCCAGATCATTCTCAAAGAATATGATCGTTTTTAAAAGGGAATTATCTTTAAATACCAAATCGAAAACTAACTTTTATGAGACTTCATGATAACACGTGATTAATAAGGTACCGTTTTATATGGGCGTTGTGGGGGTGCTAATCCTTCCCCGCACATAACCGACTCCCGAACCCGCTTTTGTTTTCTCTCTGGTTTAAAACGCAGACCTCGAAATTGTTTTTCTTTAAAATGTTTTAATTAATTTTAAAATGTTTTATAAAAATCGATTTTAGTAGGTGACGAATCACACCTAGCCAAAAAAGATCGATGGTGACTCTATTTTCTTTTTCGAGGTTGTTTTCAAACCCTTAATTTTGTTTTTTCCTTTTTTTTAACGTCACTCGACGCGGTCCCGCAGAGGACCACATTACGACAGCTTGGCGACTTCACTGGGGAATTTTAGAGAGTCAGGCCTAAATTTGATCACGTGTTATCCAAAGTCACGATAGGTTGGTTTTAATTGGTATTTAATTATAAATCCCATATTTTTCAAAATAATAAGGATTTCTTGAAATTAATAAAATATTTTAATATGTTCATGTACATGCATATATTTATTGTTCTCTAGTTATTTAACCATGTATATTATTACTGCTCTATGTTTAATTAATGCTTCATATTGTTTAATCTCGTTTTTGATTTATTGTTGGGGCATTTGGAATAAGGGATGTAGAATAGGTGGTGAAAGGTTTGTTTGTTCTTTCTCACATACTACACTTGCATTTGTATAACATGAGCTCTCTACCCAGGCTCTGTCCTTTTAAGTGGGACTAAAGTAGCTACGCCTTTGTGATGATCCTCCGTATGGGCTACTGAAACACTTCCGAGGTATAAAGTACCTAAGCTTTTGTGATGATCCTCTGTATGGGCTTAGGGAACTATACTCAAAAAAATTGAACACATTTTGAATCGGGGTGCCTTACTAACCTTCACTGGCGACAGTGAGGAACAATTTGGGACCTTTTAGAACCAAAATCAACCTCATGCGATAAACCTAGGCGAAGCCATGCTGGATTCTCATTAGATACCCGAAGTTAGGAACACATAGAGGAACATTTCCAACCCTTTACTATTTTTTTCCATCTTAAACAAGCCCTGCAAATCGGGCGATGATGAACGAACATCGTATCGCCCGTAATAAGTTTAATATCCCATCTCAAAGGTATCATAATGCCAAAATTCTAATAACATTTTTGGGGAAATTATTTGTTTGGCATGCATTATTATTTGTTTCATACTTTTTAATTCATTTTCGTACTAATTTATTTCCTTTTTTTATCTTTGTCATGCACCACTAACATCATCCTGCACTATGAAGTTTATTAGCCTCGGGATAGTCTTCAACCAAAAGGACTTTCATGGAGGGTCAGGCTATTTTAGTGGTTGAGAAACACGTAGCGGTAAGAGAACGGTTGGAAAAAGCTCAAAGAAAATATGGAGATTGCTTAAAAAGGGGTTATGTGTTGGTGTTGCCAGAACGGGTAGAAATAGATCTCTGGTAGAATGATCTCTGTGGGTTGGCCGACATCTGGAATCAGTGGGATATATCAGAGAGATGAGCCTTCACTCATAAGTATGGGGACATAGCATTGTTAATTCCGGTTAGGGTCAGTAGTGAGTTGATCCGAGCCATGGCACAATCTTCGAATTCTACCTATAGATGCTTTACTTTCAACAAAGAGGATATGACCCCGACCATCGAAGAGTATTCGCCCCTGTTGCGTATCGAGCTCCCTAACCCAAATCGAGTATACTTGAAAAATGTGAAAACATCGAGATTTAAGAAGAAGGTAGCCAAGATCACGGGGATGGATACAACATGGGTCGAGAGTCATGTCGATAAAAAGCAGAAAAGCGAGTGCATCCTATGGAAGATTCTGCAAGCTTTGATATTGATCACTCCAATAGGGAGATAGCTTGGAATATTTTTGCCTTATCCATCTATGGATTGGTTATTTTCCCAAAGATAATGGGCCATGTGGAGATAGCGGTGTTTGATTTCTTCGAGAGATTGGAAACAGAAGATAAGCCCTTCCTCGGCCATCATAGCAGAAACAATCCGGTCCTCGAACTTCTGTAAACGAGGAGAAAAAGGGCAATTCACGGGATGTGCGCAACTCCTCTATGTTTGGATTCAGAGCCACTTTTGGAAAAGGGATGAGGTTCCCCTTAAATCGTATCTGAAATCCCTAGTGCCGATCAGTGAATTTCTCAAGAGGGGTTGGCCCGAGGATAGAACTGAAGGGCAATGGATTAACCTGCTTCGGAACCTTAGGGGTGAGATGGTGACTTGTAGAGCTCCATATATAGTTCCTATACTGATGTTGTACAAATGTGGGACAAGCCAGGGTTTCTACTACTTGGGATTTGGGGAGCTGTGAGTTACGCACCTCTATTGGTGCAAAGACAGTTTGAGTGTCGACAATTCACTCCTGCAACTCACGAGCTTGATTTACTGTAATTCATCTACGGAGAGGAAACGTACTCAAGAAAGGTGCACAAGGTAGTGGAAGCCTGGAAGAAGACTCATCAGATAGAGGTGGCTCGATATGCCGATAATGTCACACCAGGTTACCTGGCATGGAGAGCCACAAGGATTATTGTTACACTCTTGGCACCCGATGGGAGCGATGTCTTACCAATGGATTTGCAACCGGAAGAAGTGCCCTCCGAGTTAGAAGTCATGAAGCTAGAGTTCGAAAAGAAAAAAGCCCGAATGAGCAAAGAAATTACCCGACTCCAAGAAGAGGTCAATGAGCTACAGATCAAGGGCTTGATCTGGGAAAAGGAAGCGAAAACGGTTGAGAAGGAGTGGGATATTACAAAGAGCGATCTTAGGGACTTACACCTAGAGAACAAGAAGCTCCGATTTCAGATGAGGTACGAGAGGGTTGTCAATTCTTTCGAAGAATGACAGAGAGAAACCAAAGAACTCAAGAGGAGAATGGATTTCTGAAAAGGCAAAGCAAAAAAAAAAAAAAAGAAGAAAGGGCTGCTAAGTTCGCCCTAGAAAGGCAAGCTAAAAAGAACACATACTCCACTTCTTCTACTGAATTGTTGAAGACCCAAATAGAAAATGAAAGGCTACGGGCCAAGCTAAAGATCGAGGAGGAGAAGCAGTCCGAGAGATAGGCCCTTTGGAGAAAAGTCCAAGATTTAGAAGGGTCACTTCAGAGCCACCAGAACTACATCGACACTCTGTTGAGAACTTTGGATGAGAAAGAAAGGGAGTAGCAAGTCACTCCCTAGATGACCACCAAGGCTTGCCTGAGAAGGCATGAGTACATCGAGCACATCACAGCCCAGATTTGTAGAACGGGTTGGAAAGCCGGAGAGATGGTCAAGAGAGCAAAGGATTCGAGGTGCGAGGGCATTCCATTAGAAGTACATGGGCAGCAAATGTTAGACTTTCTAGATGCTGCTATAACATAGTATAGGCAGATCCAATATTTTTACCTTTGATGTAATCAACCTCAATAATTAATGAAAGGCCGTTTGGTTAGAATTATTCCATTGACAATACCTTCCATATGTTCATTCTTTAATTTATTAATGTTTTCATTTATTCATTTGTTTATTCATTCGTTTATTCATTCATTCATTTGATCACTTACTTATTCATTCATTCATTTATACACTCAATAAAGAACAAAGAATAATATGTCACGAAGTTCTAATCCATGATATTTACATTAAGGTATAAAGATTGGGCGTCCTCCAAAAGATCCAGAATTTTAGCATCGACATAATACCAGATTACAAACCCAAATCATGGAAAACGAACAAGCAACCCGTATAGAAAGGATGGAAAGGGCACAAAGGGAATTACAAAAGCAGTTAGCTAAATCACAAGAATAATTGACGAGGTCCCAGGAAGAGTACAAGGAACAGACGACAAAGATCATAGAAATGATGACTGTCGTACTAAAAAAAAAGAGGCATGCCGAGAATTCAGCTGCAGGAAGAGAGACAGGGAATCGAGGGGTTCAACTTGAGACCGTATTGTTAAACGGGCAATCATCTCAAAGTGCCAAAAATTAGCCACTGGTAGCTGCAATGACCTTCATATATGTTCAACCCAATGTGGAAGCATAGAATCAGGTGCCGTTTGGCACAAATATTGGAAATATCTCGGAAAATCCCATTGAGGTCCTAGATTTGGATGACCTGGTTGAGTAGGAAGAGATGGTGATGGCAGAATTAAAGAGGGTTGAGTTGGCTGAATCATTGAAAAAGTATCAGTTGTTAGAGGAGAGGCTATGAACTATAGAAGGAGCATAATTATTCAGCAGCCTCGATGCCAAAGAACTAAGTTTAGTTCCTGGTTTGGTAATTCCCCCAAAGTTCAAAGTACCAAACTTTGAAAGTTATGACGGGACTAATAATCCATCAGCGCATTTGACCATGTATTGCCAAAAGATGATAGGATGTGGTGAAGATGAAAGATTGCTTATCCATTGTTTCCAAGACAATCTGATTGGCTTAGCAACTCGATGGTAGAATCAACTCAGCTCGAGCAAGATCAAATCATGGATAGATTTGGCCAGGGCTTTCCTAGAGCATTACAAACATGTATCAGACATGGTTCCCGATAAATTGTTACTACAGAACTTGGAAAAGAAAGCTACTAAAAGCTTCAAGTAGTATGCACAAAGATGTAGAGATTTGGCTACTCAGGTTCAGCCTCCTCTTCCGGACAAAGAAACAACAGTCTTGTTTGTCAACATTTTAAAAGCATAATTTTACGACAAGTTGGTGGGTAACGCCACTAAAAACTTTGTTGATATGGTTATTTCGAGAGAGATGATTGAAACGGCTATCAAGAGTGGGAAGATGAAAAGTGGGGAATCTGTTGCCCCTAAAAAAATAGCTCCCGCTAAGAAGAAAGAAGGGGAAACACACACAGTTAATTTCAACAATCACCCTTTTACGTCCCCTGCCCTATATACACCCTATCCAACATTCAACCCGTACAACCCATCCGTGAATAACCTCACCCAAAATCCCTTCCCGTATACAACCATACCTCAGCAGGTATACCCAACTAGCATTTCGTCACAAATAGCCATTCCCCCAAACACTATACCAAACATTTAGAACACCACCAGAAATAACCAAAAACCCCCAAGGAATAGCCAAAGACCTCAATTTGATCCTATCCCTACAACATACAGCGAGTTATACCCTAAGTTACTATAGGGACAACTTGTCACACCTGTATATCTCCAGCCCCAAAAGCCACCATATCCCAAATGGTATGATTCCAGCACCTATTGCGAATACCATGCGGGGATTCAAGGGCATTCAATCGAGAACTACATTACTTTGAAACGCAAGTTCTAGAGCCTTATTGATGCTGGAATTGTGAAGTTTGGGCCAAGAAATAGGCTTGACTTTGTGGGTAACCCCTTGCCTAATCACACAAAGGCCAAGATTAACGCAGTGATGTATGGGGAGTTTAGAAAGTTGAAGAAAGATGTCAAACAATTGAGGACGGTCATGATCCTGATCTAGACAGAATTGGTTAAAGCAGGTCTAGTTCAGTCTGGTTTGAATTTGAGGGAATCGGTTAATAGGTAGGGAACCTTTTGCCAATACCATGAATGTGAAGGGCATGATATCCAGGATTGTGAAGAGGTCTTAGCCAAGATTCAAAGAATGATGGATATGGGCAAGGCCTAGTTTTTTGAAAAATTTGAGGAAGCTAAAGTAAATATGACTGAAGGCACGAGTAGTTATGAGATAGATAGACCTTTGATCATCTACTACAATGAGCCAAAGGTGAAGGCTATTCCAGTTGTCGAGGGACCTGCTCCAAAATTGATTATAGAGTGCCGTCCACTTTTCCTTATAAAGAGGACAAGGTGATTCCTTGGAGCTATGAGTACAGTATGTTGATGCCGAGACCCTCGAATCATCAAACAGCTGCTGTAGATATAATTGGAGTCAGCCATTTGACCCGTAGCGGGAGGTGCTATGCCCCAAAAATATTTGAGCCTAATCAGGAAAGGAAAACAGGGGGAGCCGATAAGGGTAAGGAGACGGTGGAATCATTCCCTGAAAAACCAGCATAGTCAAGAGAGGTAGAGATGAATTTTCCTCCAGTTAATAAGATGAAAGAGCTAGTGAGTGGAAAAGAAGCCTGTGAGTTTTTGAAATTTATTAGACACAGTGAGTACAGTGTGGTAGAGCAGTTGCACTGCCAGCCAGCTAGGATCTCAGTCCTATCTCTGCTATTGAATTTAGAGCCCCATCGAAATGCTTTGCTGAGAATGCTGAACCAGACTTACCTATCCAACAATATATCTATGGAAAAGTTAGATAGATTGGTGGGGAATCTCACGGCTAATAACTTCATATCTTTCAGCGATGACAAGATACCGCCCAATGGTATAAGGTCTACTAAGGCCTTGCATATAACTACTACCTGCAAGGGGCATATTTTCTGCGGGTGCTCATCGATAATGGATCCTCCTTAAATGTGATGCCCTTGGCAATCTTGTCTAAATTTCCAATTGATATGTCCTACATGCAGCCGAGTCATACTACAGTCAGAGCTTTCGATGGTACTCGTCGGGACGTGATGGGAAATATTGAGATCTCGCTTCAAATAGGTCCATGTACTTACTAGATCAAGTTTCAAGTAATGGACATCACCCCATCCTATAACTGTCTATTGGGAAGCCATGTATTCATTCGGTCGGGGCTGTGCCATCGTCTCTCCATCAAAATTTGAAGTTTGTGCTGGAAGGATGTCTAGTAAATGTGGCGGGGGAAAAAGATATCATAGCTTCTGCATCAACTGATGCCCCTTATGTAGAAGTAAATGAAGATGCCATGGAGTGCTCTTTCAGATCTTTGCAGTTTGTCAATGCTACATTCATTACCAAGGGGCACAAAATCCCAAAGCCGGAATTATCCAACAGCACCAAATTAGGAGTAAAGACAACGGAGGGAAAGGGCTACCGTGCTAGAAAAAAGATTAGGAAAATACCTTCATAAAATGGCCAGAGTGATACAAGTGACTTAAAAGAAGGACCGATTCGGTCTTGGGTACCTCCCCAAAGAACATGACAAGAGAAAGCAAGTAGAGAAGAATAGACGGAGGAGGTTGGCCCGACTTTCGGGTATGGATATGGAATAAGAACCCATGACTTTCCCCTTTGATCCTTCATACTTTTCGCTCTGGGATTTGAATATGGTGAGAAGAGTTCTGATGATGTGCTGGTGATGTTAGAGCAAGCATTCAAGAAGTTCTATGTGATTTAAGAGAAACAACTACAGGAAATGGTAATCGGCATGGCCGAGGCAGAAAAAATGAGGAATGTAAGCACAAGCTAGATGGTGCGCCCGTGTCCTCCAGGCTTTGAGTTGACAAATTGGAGTGTGACCGAACATCCTTTAGTTTTTAAGTATACTCCAGAGTAATGCTTTGAATTAATTTTAATTTCCTCTGCCCAAGGGCATTAAGAATCCTTTTGTATGGGCTTATGTTTATAACCTTTCATTCAATAAATAACAATCACGATGCATTTTCTTCATTTGATTTATCCATATTCTTTTATTCTTTCATTATTAGTCCTTATATACATTCCTATATTGTTTCTTCCTTACCTGTTTACAGGAGCCCCAGATACGGAATATGAGGATCGTCCCATCAATAATTTTGAAATTGATTTTGAAAGGCCCATTTATGCGAGTAATTTTGACTCCAACGAAGATGTCGAAGAATGTGATTTGCTCCGGACCTGTTAAGGATAATAGAAAAAGAAGAGAAGCAAGTATTATCTCATAAAGAACCATTGGAAGTTATAAATTTGGGGAATAAGGAAGAAGTAAAGGAGGTCAAAATTGGAACCTTGATTTCACCGTCAATAAGGCGTGAATTGATAATCTTACTCTGAGAGTATGTGGATGTGTTTGCATGGTCATATCAAAAATGCTCGGCCTGGACTATGATATTGTGGTTCACAAACTCCCTCTAAAGCCAGATTGCAAGCCAATTCAACAAAAGTTGAGAAGAATGAGGCTAAAAATGCTGCTAAAAGTAAAGAGGAAGTAAAAAAGCAATTTGACATCGGATTCTTGGAAGTGGCAAACATTGTCCCAGTTCTGAAGAAGGACGACAAAGTGCGAATGTGTGTTTATTACTGGAATTTGAATCGGGCGAGCCCTAAAGATAACTTCACATTGCCTTATATTCATACCTTGGTGTATAATACTGCAAAGAATTCCGTTTTCTCATTCATGGAGGGGTTCTCGGGGTACAATTTGAACAAGATAGCCTAAAGGATAGGGAGAAAACCATATTTGTGACAATATGGAGAACTTTTGCTATAAAGTGATGCCTTTCGGATTAGAGAATGATGGGGCAACATACCAAAGAGCCATGGTGACTTTGTTCCATTACATGGTGGACAAGGAGATCGAAGTTTATGTCAATGACATGATCTCCAAATCATAAGGGGAAGAAGAGCATATTGCATGTAGACACCTAATTTTGTCCGGACCACTAAAACAGGTATGTTTTCTTCTTACATTGATTTTTCAGAATGTAAAAAGATTTTTGTCATCCTACAGGTGGTACTCCAAGACTTAGTCTAAGAAGACGAGCATAAAAAGTCAAACTTGAAAAATTCAACCCCAAAAAGTCAGCCCTAAAAAGTCAACTACTGAAAAAGTCAACCCACTTTCAAAATCAGGATTTGAAGTTCAATTGAAAAATGGTGAAAGAATTTTGATAATCCGAGGTCTACATCGAAAGATATGGAGTTTGAAAGTTGGGTTATGGAGATTCAGTAGAAAGAAAACCCTAATCCGGGAAATTTGGGGAAACGTGCTTAAGCGATCGAATTGGTCAAAATTGAGGGTTCCTAAATGAAAGATAAGCACTGACTACGGGTAATGGAGAGGCAACTTGAAAGAAAAACTGAAAGAAAAGTCAATCCGGAAAAAAAGCGAGAATTAGGGTTTTTGGTGGATTCAGTGAAATTGGGAAGAATTACAAGAAATGGCACAATTCGGTAGGTCTAAAGCCCCTAATGGATGAGGAATGATTAAAAAAGGATAGCCCAAGGCTCAGTTTGAAGAAAATCTGAAAATCATACTTGTTTTGAGTAAAATCGGGTTTCGGAGGCAATAGGGCAAAATTGGAAAATTTGGGAAAATAGGAAATGAACTCCAAAAATTTTGAAAATTGTAAATCTTATTCTTAAATCATTTGGAAGAGATTGGTGAAAGAAAATCTTGATTCGGAGTTCGTTTGCAAAATGGCCAAATCTCGGGTCTCCTCTCTAGAAATTCTAAAAGATAAATCCCGAAAAAATAGTAAATGAACTCCAAAAATTTTGAAAATTTTCAAATCTCATTTTTAAATTATTTAGAAGAGATTGGCGATAGAAAATCTTGACTCGGAGTTCGTTTGTAAAATGGCCAAATCCCGGGCACCTATGTAGTAATTCAAGCAGATAAATCCTGAAAAGATACCAAATGAGTTCCAAAAATTATGAACACTTCCAGATTACACTTTTAAATTATTTGGAATAGATTGCTGAAGAAAAATCTGGATTTGGAGCTCGTTTAAAAAATGGTAAAGTTTGGGGGCATAAAAGGGTAATTTTGGAAGAAAAAATCCAAATAAATATCAAATGGACTCGAAAAATTTTGAAAACTTTTAGAATTCAATTTTTTATTATTTTTAAAGTATTGAAAAAAGAAAATTTGAATTTGGAGTCCGTTTTCCATTTATTTATGCTCGGGGGGCAAAAAGGCCATTTTACCCAAGAAACCGAAAAGGGCTCTTCTTTCCTTTTAAAAAAATGAAACATGGGATGGAAGAAGGGGGGTTGGCCGGCCAAGGCCCAAAGATGGGTAGGAAGTTTCTGATTTTTTAATCAAAAGGCCAACAATGAAGAGGAAGTTAGTTATTTTTTTGATCAAGCCTTTGCAAATAAGCCACATGGACGAATGCATGAAGAGGGAGAGTGTCAACATAATGGCTTAAGATTCTTGAACAGCTATAATTATGGATAGTTGATGGCCTAATCTAAGGGTGATAATTTCATGTTTTAAACATTTTGGATCAATAGCCTTTGGATGAAAATTGATTGGAAAAAAATTGACAACACTCTAGCTAACAATGAGGCCATTCAGCCACACTACAAAAAAGAGGTTTTCTTTTCATTTTCAGATGATTCACTCTCTATTCTCTCTTGCTTTTGATTGATTTTCTCTCCATTGTTGAAAAGAAAAAAGAAAAATTTAGAAAAGAAAAGAAAGTTAGAAGAGAAAAAGCTTGAAAGATAGCTTCTAGAGGTTGCTTTTAGCACCATACTCTTGCACTTTCTTTGATTTTCCATTCTTGATTTGCTGTTTTGATCATTATTTTGGTGAGTTTCTTTTGATTTTTCTTTTAAAATAAGTGTTTTTAATGTTCTTTTTTAAGTTCCTTCTTCATCATTTCTTATAAAAAGCTCTTGAAATTTTTTTCCTTTTGTTTTTTGGATATGGCCGAATGGTCTATTTTTTTTAGTTGCTGTTTGCTTTGTTATTTCATGTTATTTTTTATATTAAATAAGTTTTTATGCTTTAAATCTTCTTCTACTACATAGACTTGAAGCTTGTTTTAATTTGGTTGCTTGTTTATTTCCATTTATGAGTCTATTATCATGTTTATTTTACTATTCTTGCATTTTTGATTTTCTGTTTTCAAAATGTTTAAGTTTGCTTATGTTTTATATTTTGTAATCCATGTGTTTGTGAAAATGCTTGTTGGTCTTCATGCCTCTACTTTATATTTGCATGATTTGAGTGTTATTCTTTAGTTAAGCATGTTAGTATATCAAGTGTTTGTGAAAATGCCATGCTCATCTTGAACATGAGGCCATTCGACCACCTTCATTTTGTTTTCTTTGTGTGTACATTTTTTTTATGTTAGTTGATAGTTTGTATTTTCGTGATATTTGGTTGAGTATTTTGTTTAAGCATGCCATGTGTTTGTGTTATTTCCATGCATATTTTAGGTTTAGGATTGGTTTGTTTGCCATGCATTTTAGACCTAAGTTGCATTAAATGCCATGCAAGTTCATTTAGGTCTAGGTCATTTTATTGATGCCATGAATTTTTCATGTCATTTAAGTTTTGAATCATGCATTTTATGCATCATATTTGTTTTATTTTTCATGCATTTCATGTCCATGCCACTTGACTTATGACTTAGGCCAATCAATGGTTCAAAGTCATGCTCTCTTGAGCATACTTGTGGAAAATTAAAGAGTTGTCAAATAGATTATTCTACCTTTGTGATTTTTTTTACTTAGCCAATTTTCGCCTAATTTTTCAAAAGTATTAGCTACAGTTTTTAAGTCTTTTAGAGAGTCTCTAATATTTTTACTTTGATTTTTAAATAATTTTATTAAAGGCAAAAGAATGTGTTTTGGCAAAACAGTTTTTTTACCCTGTACTCGTACTTTCCCAATTTTTCTAGGCAGTCATATTTAATCAAAAAATTAAACCGATTTTGTCCCGTGTAGTTTTACATGTCTTGAGTCTCTAGTATTGTTTTTAGAATTTTTAAAGATAGGGTAAAAAATCGTGGTTTAAAACTGGACAGTGGAGTCAGAATTTAAATTTGAAGGAAAATCATTTTTCTGTTTTCGTTAAGTTACTTAGAGAGGGCTGATTAGGAAGTTTAGCTACTGACTTAGGGTAGTTTCTAAGCCTTTTTAAACTCTAAAAATGATTTTTTTTTAAAGTCTAGGGTTAAGGGTGGTCAAGTCCGAGATTTCAAACTTAGGAAATTAGAGCCATTTAAAAGGGTTTAGCCAAGTTTTTATTTTTAATCTAAGCTTTTCAAAAAATTGTTTTCAAGATCTAAGCTTTTCAAAAAATTGTTTTCAAACAATCACAAAGTATTTTGATTTTAGAATATTTAATTTGATATATTTTCCTAAGGTAGCCGGATATCTTTTTAGATATACGGATTTCCTTATTTAAAGAAAAAAATACACTTTCATGCATTGCATTTTTCATATTCATGCATTTTATATAATATGTGATTTTTGCTATAATAACTTCTATGGTATTGTTATTATTTTGATTTATATTTTTGATGTTATATTGTTTATTACATCGTTTTGAATATTTCATGATATCCTATGCTTTTTATTTAGTTATTTTTGTCATATTATTTAGCATATACTATGTTCATGCATTATTATTTTCATTTTTATTTTCATGCATATTATATGATAGCATTATTTTATATTTTATGTCATTTAAATTATATGCCATATCATTTATATTTTGCCATGTCATTTAAATTATTTCATTTGACAAAAAATATATTATGTTACCTAGGTCATTTCATTTCATATAGAATATATTATGTTACCTAGGTCATTTCATTTCATTTAGGATATATTATGTCATTTAGGATATTTTATTTCATTTATCATATGACTTAGGATATTACATTTCATATAGAATATATTATGTTACCTAGGTCATTTCAGTTCATTTAGAATATATCATATAACTTTGGATATTTCATTTCATTTAGAATATGCTAAGACATTTAAATTATATCATATCATTTAGGTTGCATTATATTATTTAGACTTTGCTATGTCATTTTATTTATGTCATACATATTCATATTTTTTTAAAATGTTTTCAAAAAGGTAATGATTTTCAATAAAATAAAGATATTCCCAAGTTAAAATAATTCATGAGTTCTCTGCCGGGTTAGCTGGGGAGGATATAATCAATTATCATTAATAACGGAATATCTTCTTTAAAATAAGTATGATTCGAAAAGTTTTCCAAACTAATAAAAATTTCTATATTTTGCCACGTTTGTTGGGGAATATAGGAAAATTTTGAATTTATAAATTTTGGATCATTTTCAATTAAAAATGGAATTATCTTTCTTTAAATTGGGAATTAACTTGAAATACTAAATTTAAAACCTACTTTTTTACTGAGACTTGAGATAACACATGATTAATAAGGTACCGTTTTATACGGGCGTTGTAGGGGTGCTAATCCTTCCCCACAGGTAACCGAGTCCCGAACCTGCTTCTTTGATTTCTCTGGTTTAAAACGCATACTTGAAATTGGTTTTTAAAAAAATGTTTTAATTAATTTTAAAATGTTTTATAAAATCGGTTTTAATAGGTGGCCGATCACACCAAGCCAAAAAAAGATTGGTGGCGACTCCATGTCTTTTTCAAGGTTATTTTAAAACCTTCGTTTTTCTAGAGGAATTAAGTCGACATTTTCTCGGTTTTTTTTAATGTCATGCTTAACGAATAATAAAGTCTCGCGATGAGACTTGTTATTGTTTAGGTTGCGACAGCTTGGTGACTCCACTAGGGACTTTTAGAGAGTCAAGCCTAGAATTAGTCGTGTGTTATCAAAGTCTCGATTTTGTTTGTTTAATTGGTATTTATTTTTAATTCCCCTATTTTTTTAAATAATAAGGAGAATTTTGAAAATAATAAAATGTTTTAAATATGTCCATATTCATGTGCATGCATTTTATTATTGTTCTCTAGTTATTTAATAATTGTATATTATAATTGCTTGTTGGTTAATGCGTTACACTATTCTTGAATTTTTTTTTTATAAATTTGCTAGCGCATTTAGAATAAGGTTTGTAGAATAGGTGGTGAAAGGTTTGTTGTTCCTCCACACACACCACACGTGCATTTGCATATCATGAGCCTTATACCCGGGTATCGTCCTTTTAGGTGGGAGCAAAGTAACTAAGCCTTCGTGATTAACAATCCGCATGGGCTAGTGAAACACTTCCGGAGTACTAAATTACCTAAGCCTTCGTGATTAACAATCCGCATGGGCTAGGGAAATAGACTCTAACGAATTGAACCTGCTTTTATCGGGGTGCCTTACTAGCCTTCACCGGCGACAGTGAGGAGCAATTCGGGGCCTTTAGAATCGATTCACCCTCATATAGTGAACCTAGGCGAAGCCATGCCGGATTTTCATTAGATACACCGAAGATAGGAACACATGGAGGGACATTTCTTAACCTTTTATTACCTTTTTTACACTCTGAATAAGGGTTGTAGATCGGGAAACGATGTACATACATTGCCCTTAATAAATTTGATACTCCGCCTCGAAGGCATCGTGATGCCTAAATAAGCAGATACTCTTGGGGCAAGTGTTCACTAATTTTTTGAAATTGAAACTATAAACATTCTTTTTCAAACATTTTTTCATGCATGTGTGAATAGAGCATGTACATTTATGGTTGTGTTGTTGATCTCATTTTTTTTGCAATAAACGGATGGTGGTAATAATTTTATTTGATGGTTTCTATAAATCGGTAGTGTTACATGAACATTTGCATATTGTACCATAATAGGATCCACTACCCCGAAATTCTTTTGGAAATAATGTGTTTGGTTTTTCATAAAGGAAACATGCTTGAAAAAATAAGAGATTAAATTTGGAGGCAAATCTTGCATAATGAGATTTTTGAATAATCAAGATTTAGGTCCCACTATTTCGTGTAATCATTGGTCATACCTTTGTGTTAATTCATTTTTCTTTACATGTATCATTTTGACTTCATATTACAGTCCTAACATGCATGGTTATTCATTGTAGAATACATTTGTGATATACATGGTCATTCTTTGTACCTACCTTTGTGTTTATTCATTTATTCTTTGCATATATTATTCTGACATCATGTTACAGTCATAGCATGCATGGTTATTCATTGTAGAGTATGTTTATGACATGCATAGTCATTATTTGTATATACCTGTGGATCAATTTATTCATTTTTTAAATGCATCATGTTGGCATTAGATTGCATCCATAGCATACATAGTCATCATAATTTCTCTGTATATGTTCTTGCATTAATCATCAATATATTCATGCACAAAGGAATATAGCATGTACATTCATAATTGTATTCTTAATCTCATGACATTCACATTTGCATGAAAGGGGTTCGAGATATGAGGAAAGAATCGGAGGAACGATTGGGTGCTCTGGAATGAAATTAAGAGGAATTTGGACATGAAATCCGGGAAGTGAAAGAATAACTCACCAAATTGCTAAAAATATTTGAGGATATAGGTAAGAGTAAAGGGGAACTTTTTCAGGGCTCTGCATCGCCTTCGGATCAACCAAAACCATTAGGTCCAGAACATACAATCCTTCCTGGATCCTGCGCTTGTCAAAGCCACAAAAGTTACAATCCTAATGAAATTGTTGACAAAATCGTGAAAATGATTAATCCCGAGAGCCTAATACCAAAGATAGAAACCTCGAATCTTGTACCATACTTGCAAACTGTTCTAGGTCCAAACCAATATCCCCACCCTACTATGGTCCAATCGTCCATTGGGATGACCACTACGGGATTCCTGAATCCCACTCCATCACCACTAATTGCCAGTTCGTACTATTTCCCTCATCAATCACCTTATCCAGCATCTGGGTTAGGAACCTCGAGCTATGTACAACCTCCAAAGGCCTCCCTATGTAAACACTCCGGTTCGGACCTTAGTGCCACCACCAAATGCCCCAACTCCTAGGCTTTGTGTGACTAAGAAACGACCCCAGGATAAGACCCAAAGGTATTTTGATCCTCTTCTAATCAACTATCAAGAGCTTTTCCCAATGTTGGTCCGAAATCACCTAATTTCCTATGTGCCGTTGAAACCCCTGTCACCACCATACCACAAGTGGTATAACCCGAATGAAAAATGTGATTATCACTGTGGAACTGTTGGGCATAGCATTGAACACTGCAATGCACTCAAGAACAAAGTACAATCTCTTATAGATGCCAAGTGGTTGGATCCAACAACACTGAATGACAGAGGACTAGAAAAGGGTAATTAGGATTGGCAGATCTACAACAATAATGTAGAAAGACTTCGGTCTGATATGATGTAGTAGGATTTCACTTCTTCAGTAGCTGGCTCTTATAGCCTTAGGATGCTAGGAAAAATAAAGTGCTTGTAAAAGGACAGTTGTAACTATTGCTCAGATTTTGTAAACATGGTTTATACCATTGTGAACGTTGATATGGGAATGAATTGTTTATGTTTCAAATTTATGAGATGATGATTAAGTTCCTCCGATTCTTATTTCCTCCGTGATATCTTCCCCTTTGCATAATGCATCGTGATTGCATTTTATTACATATATGGTCATCATGTTTTCACTGTACATGTCCATACATCATATTGTTTAGGCTTCACGTGCATCAAATTGGATTCATGGCTCCTTATCATGACACACACTTTGGGGGAATAAAACAGAAGTTGGCTTGGCTTTAAGAGTCTTTGCAAGAATTTCCATTTCAAATCAGAGGTATAAGAAGTACTGAGTACCCTTTTAATACAGGCTAGAGCTATGGAGAATGAACAAATTGCCCGAATAGAAAGAATGGAAAGGGCACATGAAGAATTGCGAGAACAGCTGGCAAAGTCTCAAGCAGAATCTAAGGATCAGGTGACTAAATTGATGGAGCTGATGCCTGCCGTAATCAAGGGAAAGGGATACACTAAAACTTGGCTGCCAGAGAAGGGTTAGAGGCATAAGAGGGTCAGAGTGAGGTCATGATGTTAAATGGCCAGAATACAGTTAATCCCAGCAACATTATCAATTTAGATGATCCAGCTAAACAAGTAAAACTGAAGATGATTGAGTCTAGCGAGGCTTCATTGGCAGATTCCAAAGGGAAATATCAGTTGCTAGATGAAAGGCTCCGGGCAGTAGAAAATAAAGACATATTCGGGAGTGTGGATGTGAAAGAACGATGCTTGGTCCTCAATTTAGTCATTCCTTCTAAATTCAAGGTCCCTGACTTTGTGAAATATGACGAGACGATCGATCCATAAACCCATATCACCATGTTCTGCCGAAAGATGCAAGTCACATAGATAATGATAAGCTTTTGATTCACTGCTTTCAGGATAGCCTCAGCGGATCTACAATTAGGTGGTATAGTCAGTTGAGCAAGGATCAAATTCGCTATTGGAATGATTTGGCCAGGGATTTTCTAAACCAGTACAAGCATGTGATCGACATGACACCTGACCGTCTCACCTTGCAAAATATGGAGAAAAAGGTTACTGAGAGCTTCAAAGAGTATGCTCAGTGGTGGAGGAACATGGCCACCCAAGTACAACCGCCCTTAACTCAGAAGGAAAGCACTGTCCTTTTTGTGAATACATTACAGGCCCCATACTACGATAGACTTGTTGGCAACACCACGAAGAATTTTTCGAATATGGTAATCTCCGAGGAAATGATCGAAAATACAATCAAGGCTGGGAAACTCGAAGGAGGTAAAACATTTAATGCAGAGAGAAATAGGTCGCCTAAAAAGAAATAGGAAGATGTCCATGCCATAGGAGACTTTGCCCCGTATATTCCGGCTACTTCATACCCACCACCCTGTCCTTCTATGAACTATGTACCCCAGGTTTCATACTTATACCCAATGGCCTCTCAGAATCCAGTAAATTGTCAACCTTTTGTCAGTCAAAGGAAATCGAACAATATCCATAAAAAAGATCAGTTTCAGTCACTCCCCATGCCTTACTCTAAACTATTTCCCCAGTTGGTCGAAAAGCAACTCCTCACTAAAGTTCCAGTGGAGCCTATCCAACCCCCATATCCGAGCTGGTATGACGAGAATGCATATTGTGATTATCATTCTGGGATTCGGGGACATTCCACAAAAAAATTGCCTATGTCTGAAACGGAAGGTTCAAGCACTCATCAATAAAGGCAGCTAGTTGTGGGAAAGAAACAAAGGTCAGATAGCGTGGAGAATCTACTGAATGGGAATGGTGAGACCATTGTGGATGTCATAATGGGAGAAGTAGATGGAAAGGTCAAAAAGAGTACAGAGGAATAGCCAGTTTGAATTAGGGAGAACATGTTAAGGGGGATTTTTTTTATGCATGTAGTTTCATACCTCATGATGAAACCACTTGTCTTATAGTGACATTCATATGAATTAAATGAATTTTGAATGCTTTGTGTTTTAACAATAATTTGCAACCAAAAATAAATAAGCATTAAGGAAGTTTTAATAATGGACGATCTCGAGAATATTGATGATCATTGTTAGAAATGACCCAATACCTTCTCCCTTCTCTTTTAAGTTTTCCTAGGCCTAAACCCCTTGAATCAAGAACACTTGAAAGACCTAAAGCTTCAAGGAATATGAATGATTGAACTTCATAAAACCATTGTCATCATAGAATAAGCAAAGATGTAGATCCTAGTCTAGGCTATGAACAAATGAACGAACTTTTCGAAATTTTTTCGAACTCCTTGAAATTCAAACAAATGAGACTTTCCTTCAAGAATTTAGATCATGGTAATTTGGTCTGTGTCAAGGTTGTGCCAAAACCATTCATGTCATTTTTAACAACCACAAAACACTAATTTCCCAAACATCACTTCATGATTGACACCCTAGGGGCATAATAATTAAACTAGATTATCCTATGTCCCAGAGAAAACCCATTTTTAGGTCATATTTTGTTTATCTCTTCAAAGAACTCAGATTTGAAACTCAGCCTTTTCAAAATAGACTTAGACTTGCTATGTTCCTTGTTGATACAAACTCTCATGGTTAATCAAATTGAGGCATCATATGTGGAAATGATGGATACATGGTGTGAGACCCTCGTAAGCTAGAGATAACTCGGGTCTCCTATAACATTTTGATGGCTCAGAACTACACATGTAAAAGCCACTAGGAAGGATGGGCTATCATGTGGTATACATGTTGTATTGATTATAGAATTGGAGGTTAAATCGGGTGGTTAAGCGATTTGACCCTAAAGTAGTTTAAAATTCAAACTAAAATCGGGAAGGGGAAAAGTCCATAAAATATGATAAATTGAGTGGATATGATGATAATATACGATATAGAACCCATACCTATTATCAGAACAACAATCGGCATCAAATTCCAAAAAGAATATGCATTAGGGGTATTTTGGTCATTTTACACCCTTTTTCATTTTTACTCCGATAAATGGTATAAATGGAATTTTTACTATATAATATGTTAATATGACATTTGGATCTAATATTTGTCATTAGAACGAAAAAAAAAATGAGACTAGAATCAGTAAAATTGGCAAATTGTGACGTTGTCGTACTTTTCCGAAATAACGAGGTTCAAAAATTCTTGTTATCGATCCGAACACATGGGTAGATGTTTTAACACCCAAGAAACATGAATATGTTGAGAAAAAATGAAAAATGAAAAAAGAAATCCCGAACATCACGTTCTGTAGGGCATGTCCAAAAAGTCAAAGTTGGTCAACTCTTTCGACAAAGCTTAGGCAAGATTAAGAACATGGGATAATTTCCCATAAATTTTCAGCCAAAATAAGAAGACACCACGTCTTCTTCTTACTCTTTATGCCTTTAGGCATTTTCTCACCAAAAACTCCATTAAAGCTTACTAAAGCTTTCTCTCTACTCCAAATTTCAAGGGAAATCACCAAATTTTGCAAGGATTTCACTAACCATAGGTAATTTCATGTTCTAAGCTTGATTTTTATATTAGATTTTGAAGAATTTGTCTCTATCTATGAGAAATCATTTTGGCTAAAAATTGGTGCTGATGAACCACCATGTTGCCGCCACTTTTTCCGTTACGGGAGGTGTTCCTCCGCCTCCTTCAACCGTAAATTAGTATCGGATAGCTTTGAATCAAATTTAGAGGCTAAAACAAGCTTGGCTAAAACACTAGCTTGCCCATGAGGTGGTGCCGCAACCTTCCTTGGTTGTCCGAGGCCACCGTTAGCTTCGTTGTTATTGTGTGAGCAACTTTCCAGTTGATTGTTGCTCCGAATTTTGACTCGAGCTAGGTGTAGGAATTTATTTGTAAAAGTTCTTAAGTTGGAAAATTTTGAATAGCAGCTAACTAGAATAAATAGTTAGAATTTGAATGTCCCGTAGTTGAGAAATATTCACAGAATATCCTGATGATGCCATAGGTACTCATATTGCAGAGTTCGCCTAGGAGGTAGTTGTTGTTTTATATGCATTTTTGATTGATATGGATATTGAAACACGAAAGATTGCTCAGATTATGAAAATGGTAAGTTTCGAACCTTACGCGGATCAAAGGCGTAAGTGTGGAGTTGAATAATAATGAATGATATTGTATAAGATGGTTGAGTATTTAAGGTTAGTTAGATATTGTAGATTAAAAGGTTATGCACATAAGTTGTTTGATAAAAAATCTAAGTGAAACTGTAATGCTTTGAAAAACATAAGTAGAAATATGTTAGTGTAGAGATTGTTTCCCAGCATAGTATATATATATATATATATATATATTACTCCATGATATAAGAGAATTAAAATATCATGCTATTATTGTACAGACAAGGTGATGTCTGAGATGTTATTATTGTACGGACAAGGTGATGTCCGGGATGCTATTATTGTACGGACAGGGTGAAGTCCGGGATGCTATTATTATACGGACAGGGTGATGTCCGAGATGCTAATATTGTACGGACAAGGTGAAGTTCGGGATGCTATTGTTGTACGAACAAGATCAGTCCGGGATGATATGGACAAGATAGTCCAGGATGACAAATATTACGGACTGGTAGAAGTCCGGGATGTTTTGATGATATAGACATGAGAAATTCACAATTTATAATTGTGGAGGTATACACGTAAAATCGATTGTTAAATATTTTTGGCTACCCATTTAGGCTGGCCAAT
Source organism: Fremontodendron californicum (assembly GCA_030761205.1). Classification (NCBI taxonomy): domain Eukaryota; kingdom Viridiplantae; phylum Streptophyta; class Magnoliopsida; order Malvales; family Malvaceae; genus Fremontodendron; species Fremontodendron californicum. The sequence goes on from JAULJL010000026.1 coordinate 7,371,054, forward strand.
GGCTTATTTATATTCAACACTCAGCATAGAAGATTTCATATGGGACAAATAATTTTTATAAGTCCCGAAACAATTTTTAAATATTACTTTTCAGTTAATTAGCCACACTTGATATGTCATGTTTATGCTTTAATGGTTAAGAAAGGAAGCACGAAATTTCCAAGTACTCTTCCTAGTTACCTTATGCTCACTGAGTTTTTCGACTCACTTCGTTTATTTTAATTTTTTTTCTTCAGATTCTAATAGACCCAGCTCTTCCCATATTCCGGATAGCTAGCTACTTACATACTTGTGGTGAGCGGATTGACCCAGGACGTGGTAAGTAGTGGCGATGGTGGGGTACATTTTTGCAGTCACTAGGGTATCATGGGTCCTCTACATTTTGTTTATGTTGAATATGTATTGTATGTTTTGTAAACGAATGTAATTAAGTGATGTATGACGTATATCAGTCTTAGAGGCCTGGTATGAGATGGTGATGTTCATTTCGTTATGCTATAATATAAATGTATGTTTGTATAAAGATGTCATAAAGGTTGAGTCTGCTGCGGGGCATTTCGGTTACTCCTTATCGGAGGTGCCCAAACCAAGATGTCATGTGTTGATGAATTATTACATTGTGAATGTTGATGATTGAGCGGCAAACCCCCATGTAGGGCGAGATTATGCCAAATTTTTGTTTGATTTGGTTTAATGAGTATACTCTGGCTTCGGAGAGAGGGGCATACCTTGTCTCTGGCCGGTCACATGCCCTGAATTTGGGGTGTGATAAAGGTGGTATCAGAGCATGGTCTAGAGATCAGTGACTACAAAAAGGGGTAGGGTAATAGTGCATTGCTTTCAAGTAATCCCGGGATATCGGTAAGTAGTGTACTACCCCTACGGATGTGCATCGTCACATGCTGATACGTTCGGTGATTTTTAAGCTAGTTAGCACATATTAAACTGTATAAATAATATTATGGAGTTACTGACATATGTTTATTTTCTAGATACGATGCCTCCCCGAACAAGAACTCGTAGAACTAGAGATACATCAGGGGACCGAGAGCATGAGGTCCCGGATCAGATTTCTGCTGGCCCTGAGATTAGAGGCTAGAGTGGGGAGAGTAGTAGGACTGCTGCTAGAGATACTACAAAGACTGAGATGAGATTTGACAGGATGGATGCTAAAATGGATGAGGTATTACACCAGGTAGAGGCTCTGACACAGGTTGTGGCAGAGCAACAGAGAAAACTAGATCAGGCTCAGCAGACACAGGCACAGCCACAGATGGCAGCTGCATCGGTAGTGTCAGAGCAGGGCTGACCAGAGGGATACCTTCAGGTTTCGTTATCTGAGTTTAAGAAGAATCAACCACCTTTGTTTACAAGGAAGGATGCTAATGCAGATCCCAATGACTTTTTGGATCAATGGAGTAGATTGTTCATATCATTGGGATGTTCTCCAATTCAATCTATGGAGTTAATTAGTTTCCAGATTATGAGTATAGCTGGGACGTGGTATACGACCTTGCTTAAGAGACGACGAGCTACTGATCCTCCATTAGCGTGGCCAAAATTTTGTACTGAGTTTCTTCATAGGTTCTTACCACAGAGTGTTCGCGAGGCTAGGGCTCGCGAATTCAAGCAGCTCAAGCAGACAGAGACCATGACTGTGACTGATTATGATATTCGATTTTCTGATCTTTTCGTATATGCGCCACAGTTTGTATCCATAGAGTATGATAGAGCTAAGAGGTTTGTAGTGGTCTTCGAAAGTATTTGTTTAGGTCAGTTCAGTTGACAGAGACATCTAAATATGCTGAGGTACTAAATTCTGCTCTGAGGTTCGAGCAGCGAGCCCAAGATAGGCAGAGTGATAGGGGCCCACAAAAGAGGCCCAAATTTGGTGGACAGGGTTCTAGGAGATAGGGTTATCGGGGCGTGTTGGTGGTATCGTGTCTAGAGGAGAGGCATCTACTAGTGGTGTACAGAGGGATGGGGGTCAGAACAGTCAGCATAGACCTGGTGGTCGCCCTACATCAGCTCTACTACTACTGGGGGAGCTTCTACCCCATTATGTCATATTTGTGGACGCCAACATAGAGGCGTATGTTGGAGATCAGATTTATGTTTTAGATGCGATAAATCATCGGGGCAAATGAGGAGAGACTGTCCATTGGGTTTTGGCTCACTTCCATCAGTAGTAGCTCCACTCCCAGCTACAGCTGCACCAGGGCAGTCCGTAGGATCAGTCGCACAGCAGGCTGGTAGAGGTACTCAGGGTCGAGGACAACAATCTGTCGGTAGGGGACAGATGTCAGGCGGCAGGGGGCAGGGGGCAGGCTCAGGTTTTTGCACTGACACCTAGGGATGCCCAGGCATCCAATGCAGTTGTGATAGGTATTATTATGGTTTGTTTACAGCCTGCACATGCTTTATTTGATCCGGGTGTTACCCTTTCATTTATTTGCCTGCGGTTTATGGATATTTTTCTCAGAGATGTTAGTGAGTTAAATGAACCTTTGCTAGTTTCAACACCTGTCGGGGTAGAGTATGTAATTAGTCGAGTTTTGAAAGGGTGTGATATTGAGATTGGCGGGGAGGTGTTCATAGCCAATCTAGTGATACTAGATATACTAGAATTTGATGTGATACTGGGCATGGATTGGCTAGCTGCCAATTATGCTGTATTAGATTGTTTCGAGAAGGTTATTATCTTCCAGATACCAGGGAAATTAGTTTTAAAATATCAGGGAGATCGGAGTATTAATACAACAAGAATGATATCGGTCTTAAAAGCTGAGAAGTTGTTAAATAGTGGCTATCAGGGCTATTGAGCCTATGTCTGCGATATTGAAGGCAAGGTTCCGGATTTGGATAAGATACAAGTAGTATCTGAGTTTCCAGATGGATTTCCAGAGGAGTTACCCGGACTTCCTCATGAGCGAGAGATTGAGTTTTGTATTGATGTGTTGCCAGGAACCCAGCCTATTTCAATTTCCCCTTATCGTATAGCTCCCCTTGATCTGATGGAATTGAAGGTACAAATTCAGGATTTATTGGACAAGGGATTCATACACTCGAGTACTTCACCCTGGGGTGCTCCGGTATTGTTTGTTAAGAAAAAGGATGGATCCATACGGCTATGTATTGACTATAGGCAACTTAATAAAGTGACTATTAAAAGTAAGTACCCACTGCCGAGGATTGCTGATTTGTTTGATCAGTTGCAGGGAGCTAGTTGTTTTTCTAAGATTGATCTTCGATCAGGTTATCATCAGCTCCGCATTCGAAGGGAAGATGTGCCTAAGACTACTTTCCGTACGCATTATGGGCACTATGAGTTTCTTGTAATGTCTTTTGGACTGACTAACGCTCCTGCAGCTTTTATGGATCTAATGAACAGGGTGTTTAAACCCTATTTAGATCACTTCATGATAGTGTTTATTGATGATATCTTGGTGTATTCACGGACTGAGGATGATCATAGCCAGCATCTTAGGGTGGTGCTTGAGACCTTGAGAACACACCAGTTATATGCTAAGTTTTCAAAGTGCGAGTTCTGGTTGAGTAGTGTAGGATTCCTTGGACATATTGTATCTAAGGAAGGTATTAGTGTGGACCTTAAAAAGGTAGAGGCAGTGTGTGACTGGAAAAGGCCTACCACCGTTACTAAGATTTGGATTTTTTTGGGGCTGGCAGGGTATTACAGGAGGTTTGTTGAGAATTTTTTGAGATTGGCAACTCCATTGACTAGACTTACCTAGAAAGATGTCAAGTTTGAGTGGTCAAACGAATGTGAGAGGAGCTTTCTAGAGCTCAAGGAACGTTTGACTACTGCTCTAGTTTTGACATTACTGACGGGATCTGGTGGATATGTTGTATATTGTGATGCATCCAGGGTTGGATTGGGATGTGTGTTAATGCAGGGTGGCAAGGTTATAGCATATGCCTCAAGGCAGTTGAATAAGCATGAGCAGAATTATCCTACACATGATTTGGAGTTAGCAGCCATTATCTTTGCATTAAAGATATGGCGACATTACTTATATGGCCAGTCATGTGAGATATACACCGATCACAAGAGTTTAAAATATATTTTTGATCAACGGGAGTTAAATTTAAGACAGAGGCGGTGGTTGGAGTTACTCAAGGATTACGACTGCACTATCCTTTATCATCCAGGTAAAGCCAACGTGGTTGGTGACGCTTTGAGCTGTAAATCTATGGGAAGCATGGCTCACTTGTCCCTATAGAAGAGACCGTTGGCTAAGGCTATTCAGGATTGTGTGAGATGAGGTGTTACCTTGAGTTTTATCAGGACTGGTGCACTTATTGCACATGTACAGGTTAGATCCTCCTTAGTAGAGGAAGTTAAAGCAAGGCAGCATGTCGATGCTTTTTGTACTGAGACTATCACTAGTGTGAAACAGGGTAAGGACGATGGATTTTAGGTAGATGAAGTGGGAACTCTCCGTTTCCATAGTCGATTGGTAGTTCCTGAGATAGAGAGAATTCGAGGTAAGATCCTTGATGCAGCACATAATTCATCATATACGATGCATCTTGGTGCTACCAAGATGTACCGTGATCTTAAGCAGTTCTACTGGTGGCAAGGCATGAAACGTGATGTAGCAGATTATGTGGCTCAATGCCTAATATGTCCTCAAGCAAAGGATGAACATTTGAGACCAGATGGTCCATTACAGAGCCTTGAAGTGCCAGAGTGGAAATGGGATCATGTTACCATGGATTTAGTAACTGCTTTGCCTAGAACTAAGATAGGATATGATTCTATTTGGGTGATTGTCGACAGATTGACTAAGTCGGCACAATTTATTCCGGTGAAAACTACTTATCCAGCTAATAAGTATGCTAAGCTTTATTTGGATCGAATTGTGCCTTTACATGGTGTACCATTATCGATTATATCAAATAGAGGTTCGCAATTTACAGCGAGATTTTGGACATCATTTCAGGAGGCCCTCGGTACGCAATTATGGTTTAGCATTGCTTTTCACCCCCAGACAGATGGACAGTCCGAGAGGACTATACAGACACTTGAGGATATGTTGCGGGCTTGTGTATTAGATTTTGAAGGGAATTGGGATGATCATTTACCTTTGATTGAGTTCGCTTATAACAACAGTTATCACAGCACTATACAGATGGCACCATTTGAGGCACTATATGGTCGGAAGTGTAGATCACCTCTTGGTTGGTTTGAGGCAGGTGAGTATCGGTTACTTGGTCCAGATATTGTGCAAGATGCAGTGCAAAAGGTTGGAATAATAAGAGAGAAGTTGATGGCTGCCCAAAATCGGCAAAAGGCCTATGCTGATAACCGGAGACGTGAGTTAGACTTTGATGTTGGAGATTAAGAGAAGTTGATGGCTGCCCAAAATCGGCAAAAGGCCTATGCTGATAACCGGAGACGTGAGTTAGACTTTGATGTTGGAGATTGTGTGTTCCTAAAAGTTTCACCTTTCAAGGGGGTTATGAGATTTGGGAGACTAGGTAAGTTGAGTCCAAGGTACATTGGACCATTCCAGATATTGAGTCATAAAGGTGCGGTAGCATATGAGTTAGCGTTGCCTCCAGACTTGAGCTATGTACACCCTGTATTCCATGTGTCTATGTTGCGAAAATACATTCCAGATGATTCACATGTTTTACAGCCACATGCAACACAGATATACTCCCAGTTAACATATATTGAGGAACCCGTAGACATAGTAGATCGTCAAGTGCGAAAGATACGGTCCAAGGAAGTTCCTATAGTTAAAGTTTTGTGGCAGTATCACAATATGCAGGAGGCTACGTGGGAGCTTGAGGATGAGATGAGACAGCAGTACCCCCAGTTATTTCAAACCTGAGGCAATTCTTTATAGGTTAATTTTATGTAAAATTCGAGGACAAATTTTATAAAGGGGGAGAATTGTGAGAGCCTCGTAAGCCAGAGATAACTCGGGTCTCCTATAACATTCTGATGGCTCAGAACTATACATGTAAAAGCCACTAGGAAGGACGAGCTATCATGTGGTATACATGTTGTATGATAGATTATAGAATTGGAGGTTAAATCGGGTGGTTAAGTGATTTGACCCTAAAGTAGTTTAAAATTTAGACTAAAATTGAGAAAGGGAAAAGTCCATAAAATATGATAAATTGAGTGGATATGATGATAATATACGATATAGAACCCATACCTATTATCGGAACAACAATCGACATCAAATTAAAAAAAATATGCATTAGGGGTATTTTGGTCATTTTACACCCCTTTCCATTTTTACTCTGAGAAATGGTATAAATGGACTTTTTGACTATATAATATGTTAACATGACATTTGGATCTAATATTTGGCATTAGAACAACAAAAAAAAAAACGAGACTAGAATCGGTAACATTGGAAAATTGTGACGTTGTCGTACTTTTTCGAAAAACACGTGGTTCAGAAATTCTTGTTATCGATCCGAACACATGGATAGGTGTTTTAACACCCAAGAAACATGAATATGTTGAGAAAAACTGAAAAACGAAATTCTGAACATCACGTTCTATAGGGCATGTGCAAAAAGTCAAAGTTGGTCAACTTTATTGACCAAGCTTAGGCAAGAATAAGAACATGGGATAATTTTCCATAAATTTTCAGCCAAAATAAGAAGACACCAACACGTCTTCTTCTTACTCTTTATGCCTTTAGGCATTTTCTCACCAAAAACTCTATTAAAGCTTACTAAAGCTTTCTCTCTCCTCTAAATTTCAAGGGAAATCACCAAACTTTGCAAGGATTTCACTAACCCATAGGTAATTTCATGTTCTAAGCTTGATTTTGATATTAGATTTTGAAGAATTTGTCTCTATCTATGAGAAATCATTTTGGCTGAACATTGGTGGTGATGAACCACCATGTAGCCGCCATTTTTTCCGTTATGGGAGGTGTTCCTCCGCCTCTTTAAACCGTAAATTAGTATCGGATAGCTTTGAATCAAATTTAGAGGCTAAAACAAGCTTGGCTAAAATCCTAGCTTGCCCATAAGGTGGTGCCGCCACCTTCCTTGGTTGTCTGAGGCCATCGTTAGCTTCGTTGTTATTGTGTGAGCAACTTTCCAGTTCATTTCTAAAAATTCTTAAGTTGGAAAATTTTGAATAGCAACTAACTAGAATAAATAGGTAGAATTTGAATGTCCCGTAGTTGAGAAATATTCACAGAATATCCTGATGATGCCATAGGTACTCATATTGCAGAGTTCGCCTGGGATCGCGACAAAGCCACGAAATTGCCACTTTAACACTTGGACTAACACAGTGAGTATTTAGGTTAATCTAGGAGGTAGTTGTTGTTTTATATGCATTGTTGATTGGTATGGATATTGAAACACAAAAGATTGCTCGGATTACGAAAATGGTAAGTTTCAAACCTTACGCGAATCAAAGGCGTAAGTGTGGAGTTGAATAATAATGAATGACATTGTATAGGATGGTTGAGTGTTTAAGGGTAGTTAGATATTGTAGATTAAAAGGTTAATCAAATAAGTTGTTTGATAAAAAATCTAAGTGAAGCTCTAATGCTTTGAAAAACATAAGTAGAAATACGTTAGTGTAGAGATTGTTTCCTAGCATAGTATATATATATATATATATATATATTACTCCATGATATAAGAGAATTAATATATCATGCTATTATTGTACGGACAAGGTGATTCCAGAATGCTATTATTGTACGGACAAGGTGATGACCCGGATGCTATTATTGTATGGACAGGGTGATGTCCGTGATGCTATTATTATACGGACAGGGTGATATCCGGGATGCTAATATTGTACGAACAAGGTGAAGTATGGGATGCTATTGTTGTACGGACAAGATGAGTCCGGGATGATATGGACATGATAGTCCAGGATGACAAATATTACGGACTGGTATAAGTCCGGGATGTTTTGATGATATATACATGAGAAATTCTTAATTAATAATTGTGGAGGTATACACGTAAAATCGATTGTTAAATAGTTTTGGCTATCGATTTATGCTGGCCAATGGCTTATTTATATTCAGCACTCAGCATAGAAGATTTCATAAGAGACAAATAATTTTTATAAGTCCCGGAACAATTTTTAAATATTACTTTTCGGTTAATTAGTCATACTTGATATGTCATGTTTATGCTTTAATGGTTAAGAAAGGAAGCACAAAATTTCCAAGTACTCTTCCTAGTTACCTTATGCTCACTGAGTTTTTCGACTCACTTCGTTTATTTTCATTTTTTTTCAGATTCTAATAGACCCAGCTCTTCCCATATTCCGGATAGCTAGCTGCTCACATACTTGTGGTGAACGGATTGACCCAGGACGTGGTAAGTAGTGGTGATGGTGGGGTACGGATAGCTAGCTGCTCACATACTTGTGGTGAACGGATTGACCCAGGACGTGGTAAGTAGTGGTGATGGTGGGGTACATTTTTGCAGTCACTAGGGTATCATGGGTCCTCTGCATTTTATAATTAAGTGATGTATGACGTATATCAGTCTTAGAGGCCTGGTATGAGATGGTGATGTTCATTTTGTTATGATATAATATAAATGTATGTTTGTACATAAGATGTCATAAAGTTGGAGTCTGCTGCAGGGCATTTCGGTTGCTCCCTATCGGGGGTGTCCAAACCGAGATGTCATGTGTTGATGAATTATTACATTGTGAATGTTGATGATTGAGCGGCAAACCCCCATGTAGGGCGAGATTATGCCAAAATTTTGTTTGATTTGGTTTAAAGAGTATACTCAGGCTTCGGAGGCAGGGGCATACCTTGTCTCTGGTCGGTCACATGCCCTGAATTTGGGGTGTGATACATGGTGAATAAGGATGGACTAACGCATGAATCATTGGGGCATGCGAAAAAAAATAGCAAAAAAGAAGAAAAATTGTGATATCATGCATATGAGAATTCAGATGACTCCAAAGTGCAAAATGAAATTTTGATTATCTATTTCCCTTGGGGATTGCTTTTCAATGGGAATATTTGTGCTTGATATGATGAATGGCCATCTTTCATATACCTTTCAGAAAAAGAAAAAAAAAAGAAATTATCCATAGTCACCCATTTTGAGCCAAAAGAATTCTTTCTTCTCTGAACCTTGATCAAGGATTACCCTGTACACTAGGGGGCAAATGCAAGGAAAGAATTTTTTTTTTTAAAGATCATAGAGGAATGAGTCCTGGCTCAAAGACAGATATAAAGCAAATGGAGTGTCGAATGAATATGGGTTCACTCTATCAAAAGGAAAAGGAAAAGATGGCGAAATGGAGGCCAAGAAGAAAAAAGAAAAAGTTTGTGAAAAAGTATGGTAAATGAAAGCCAAAACCAAAGAAGAAAAAGTGCAAAAGGAAAAAGGAAAGAAATGTCCAAGAAGGGACAAATGCTTCAAAAACAATTCTCCTCAATAAATGATCCTTTGATCGGATTACCCTCAAAACACATATTTTGGGCCTATTTATCCTTTCTTTTTGAACCCCAAACCATGGCCTACATTACGTGCTTTAAGAGTCAATTTTGATCAAGCATGAGTATTTAATTTGAAGGGTTTTTCCTCAGATTTTATCCCATCTCATCGAATTATCATTTCACTAAGGAAGAATTTAGAATTCTCAAGTGCATGGTAAAACAATGAAAAACACAAAAAAGGAGAAAGAAAAAGGAGAAAGAATAGGATTCTAGGGCGAAAACCCAAAAATGAGCGGTCTAGAGTAAAATGGGAATTTTCGATGCCATCTATGATAGTGCCGATACCACAAAAGAGAAAATCATCTTGAAGAAGTGGTCATCGAGGAACATCTAAGAATTCTTGAACTTCCCAAAGTGTCAACTCTCATTCAGATGATTGATTTAAAAAACTGAAACTCTTTTTCTCCAAAATCAACTGTCCAGTTTAAACATACCAGCCAATCTTGACGCTTGTCAAAATGTCTTGATATGAAAACTAAATGAATGTTGAATTTGTTTGATTTTCAATGACTTCATGATTTATAAAACATGTTCCATTTGTGAGCCTAGAAATGACATACATTTTTGTTATGAAATTTCCTTTGATCAACCAAAATCTTGTTACACCAAGCATTGCCAATTCAAATTGAAAAACCCAGATTGACACTTAGAGAAGTTCTTAACAATGATCATCAGTCTTCAAAAGATTTGTACATCACACACTGTGGGGTTAATATTTTTTTGTTCAAAAGTTTTCAAAATAAGAAAACAAATAAAGATGTTTTTTGAAAATACCCATTTTTGATGTTGACATGAGATAAGGGTTTTTCTAACCCAAAGGTGTGGAACTACTAGGGTTTATCTTGATTTCCAAATATGAGAAAAAGAAATAAAGCTCAGCAAGCAGATTTCTGTTGATAAGAGTTTGAAAACTGTTGGGGCAAAAAGAATAGCCAAAGATTGAAAAAGGAGTTGAAAATATACTCTGATTTGAAGAGGAAAAAATGAATGTGAAAGGCTAAGACAAAGTCTAGAAAAATGATTGGGGGCATTTTCATCATTCATAAACACTCATCTCTCTATTAAGCTTTACATCTACACCGTGTCAGCAAACATTTGCATCATTCGTGGATATTTTTATTTGTACTATTCCATGAGTATCTGCATTCTACCTTTACAAAAACATCCTTCATAGATATTTGCATTCGCATCACCTCAAGCAAGTGCATCATTTCTAGGATCATTGCATCTTCATTATAGCTACAATTACACCATTCATGAACCACTTACATGAACATGATTCGTAGAGACATTTGCATCTGCATTTAGAAGCATTTGCATCAATCCAAGACATCTATATCATTTCAAGAAGCATTTGCATCAATCCAAGAAATTTGCATTTACACCATCAAGCATTTGCATATTCTCTCAAATCCTTCTGGTTTCACCCATGTCTTTTTCAATTTCTGGTTCCATTCAGATCACTTTCAAATTTTCGGTTTCATCCATGCCTTTTTTTAATCTCTGGTTTCATCCAGATCTTTATCAATTTCTCGTTTCACCCATCTTTTTCAATTTTTGGTTTCATCCAGATCTTTCTCTGGTTTCACCCATGTTTTTCAATTTCTGGTTTCATCCAGATTTTTTTTCTGGTTTCACCCATGTTTCTCCAATTTCTGGTTTCACCCATGTTTCTTCAATTTCTGGTTTCATCTAGATCTTTTTCAATTTCTAGTTTCACCCATGTTTTTCAATTTTTGGTTTCATCCAGATCTTTTTCTGGTTTCACCCATGTTTTTCAATTTCTAGTTTCATCCAGATTTTTTTCTGGTTTCACCCATGTTGTTCGATTTCTGGTTTCATCCAAAATCTTTTTCAATTTCTGGTTTCACCCATGCTTTTTAATTTCTAGTTTCATCCAGATCTTTTTTCTGGTTTCACCCATGTTTTTCTAATTTCTGGTTTCATCCAGATCTTTTTCAAATTTTTGGTTTCACCCATGCTTTTCAATTTTTGGTTTCATCCAGATCTTTTTCAAATTTCTGGTTTAACCCATGTTTTTCCATTTCTGGTTTCATCCAGATCATTTTAAAGTTTCTTGTTTCACCCATGTTTTTCAACTTCTGGTTTCATCCAGATCTTTTTCTGGTTTCACCCATGTTGTTTAATTTCTGATTTTATCCAGATCTTTTTTCAAAATTCTGATTTCACCCATGTTGTTCAATTTCTGTTTTCATCCATATCTTTTTCAAAATTCTGGTTTCACCCACGCTTTTCAATTTCTTTTTTCATCTAGATCATTTTCAAATTTTTGGTTTCAGCCATGCTTTTCAATTGCTGGTTTCATCCAGATCTTTTTCAATTTTCGGTTTCACCTATGCCAGTAAGGTTAGCACAACCCCGAGACCATCGTCGAGATCTTTTCTTCTCTTGCAAATCAAACCCGTTTCCTTAAGACGGGGCGAGCCTTGATTATTCAGAGAACTTAATTTAAGGACAAAATCTTCAATTTACAGTTTTTTTTCAACAAAAAAAAAAGAAAAGAAAAAGAAAACCTTTTACCTTTCCCTTCACATGTGATTTCACTAACCGGACAAAATTAGTGTTTATTTATCTTTGCCTGATTCCTGATTCCCAGCAATAGTCAAAGAGGGGCAGCTATAGACAACTAATTTTGTTCGGACCACTAAAACAGGTATGTTTTCTTCCTAAATTGATGTTTCCGAATGTAAAAATATTTTTTTCATCCTGCAGGTGGTACTCCGAGACTTATTCTTAGAAGGCGAGCATAAAAAGGCAAACTTGAAAAGTCAACCTCGAAAAGTCAACTACTAAAAAAGTCAACCCACTTTCAAAATCAAGATTTGAAGTTCAATTGAAAAATGGCTAAAGAATTTTGATAATCCGAGGTCTATATCGAAAGATATGGAGTTCAGAAGTTGGGTTATGGAGATTCAGTAGAAAAGAAACCCTAATCCGAGAAATTTGAGGAAAAGTGCTTAAATGATCGAATTGGTCGAAATTGAAGGCTCCAAATGAAAGATAAGCACTAACTACGGGTAATGGAGAAGCCATTTGAAAGAAAAACTGAAAGAATAGTCAATCCGAAAGAAAACCGAGAATTAGGGTTTTTGGTGGATTTCGGTGAAATTGGGGTGAATTACAAGAAATGCCCGATTCGGTAGGTCTAAATCCCCTAATAGAGGAGGAATGATTAAAAAAGGATAGCCTAAGGCTCAGTTTGAAGAAAATCTAAAAATTGGACTTGTTTTAAGCAAAATCGGGTTTCGAAGGCAAAAGGGCAAAATTGGAAAATTTGGGAAAAATAACAAATGAACTCCAAAAATTATGAAATATTGCAAATCTCATTCTTAAATCATTTGGAAGATATTGGTGAAAGAAAATCTTGATTCGGAGTTCGTTTGCAAAATGGCCAAATACCGGGTCTCCTATATAGAAATTCAAGAAGATAAATCCCTGAAAAATAGCACATGAACTCCAAAAATTCTGAAAATTTGCAAATACCATTTTTAAATTATTTAGAAGATATTGGCGAAAGAAAATCTTGATTCGGAGTTCTTTTTCAAAATGGCCAAATCCCAGGCCCTTATGCAGTAATTCAAACAGATAAATCTTGAAAAAATACCAAATGAGTTCCAAAAATTATGAAAACTTCCAGATTATACTTTTCAATTATTTGGAAGAGATTGGTGAAGAAAAATCTGGATTTGGAGCTCGTTTAAAAAATGGTAAAGTTTGGGGGCATAAAAGGGCAATTTTGGAAGAAAAAAACCAAATGAATATCAAATGGACTCAGAAATTTTTGAAAACTTCCAGAATTCAATTTTTTATTATTTTGAAAGTATTAGAAAAATAAAATTTGAATTTGGAGTCTGTTTTCCATTTATTTATGCTTGGGGGGCAAAAACTTCTTGCCTTTTAAAAAAATGAAACATGGGCTGGAAGAAGGGGGTTGGCTGGCAAAGTCCCAAAGATGGGTAGGAAGTTTCTGATTTTTTAATCAAAAGGCCAACAATGAAGAAGAAGTTAGTTATTTTTTTATCAAGCCTTGCAAATAAGCCACATAGACCAATGCATGAAGAGAGAGAGAGTCAACATAATGGCTTAAGATTCTTGAACAGCTTTAATTATGAATAGCTGATGGCCTAATCTAAGGGTGATAATTTCAAGTTTTAAACATCTTGGATCAATATCCTTTGGATGAAAATTGGTTGGAAAAAAAAATGACAACACTCTAGCTACCAATGAGGCCATTCGACCACACTACAAGGGAGGGATTTTCTTTTCATTTTTAGATGATTCACTCTCTATTCTCTCTTGCTTTTGGTTGATTTTCTCTCCATTGTTGAAAAGCAAAAAGAAAAGTTTAGAAAATAAAAGAAAGTTAGAAGAGAAAAAGCTTGAAAAATAGCTTCTAGAGGTTGCTTTTAGCACCATACTCTTGCACTTTCTTTGATTTTCCATTCTTGATTTACTGTTTTGATCATTATTTTGGTGATTTTCTTTTGATTTTTCTTTCAAAATAAGTATTTTTAATGTTCTTCTTTAAGTTCCTTCTTCATCATTTCTTATAAAAAGCTCTTGAAATTTTTTTCCTTTTGTTTTTTGGATATGGCCGAATGGTCTATTTTTTCTAGTTGTTGTTTGCTTTGTTATTTCATGTTATTTTTTTATATTAAATAAGTTTTGATGCTTTAAATCTTCTTCTACTATATAGAATTGAAGCTTGTTTTAATTTGGTTGCTTGTTTATTTCCATTTATGAGTCTATTATCATGTTTATTTTACTATTCTTGCATTTTTTTTTTTCTATTTTCAAAATGTTTAAGTTTGTTTATGTTTTATATTTTGTAATCCATGTGTTTGTGAAAATGCTTGTTGGTTTTCATGCCTCTACTTTATATTTGCATGATTAGTGCTATTCTTTAGTTAAGCATGTTAGTATATCAAGTGTTTGTGAAAATGCCATGTTCATCTTGAACATGAGGCCATTCGACCACCTTCATTTTGTTTGCTTTGTGTGTGTATTTTTGTTATGTTAGTTGATAGGTTTGTATTTTCATGATGTTTGGTTGAGTATTTTTTTTAAGTATGCCATGTGTTTGTGTTATTTCCATGCATATTTTAGGTTTAGGATTGGTTTGTTTGCCATGCCTTTTAGACCTAAGTTGCATTAAATGCTATTCAAGTTCATTTAGGTCTAGGTCATTTTATTGATGCCATGCATTTTTCATGTCATTTAAGTTTTAAATCATGTATTTCATGCATCATATTTGCTGTATTTTTTATGCATTTCATGTCCATGCCACTTGACTTATGACTTAGGCCAACCAATGGTTCAAAGTCATGCTCTCTTGAGCATACTTGTGGAAAATTAAAGAGTTGTCAAATTGATTATTCTACCTTTGATTTTTTTTTTTTTTTACTTAGCTAATTTTTCCCTAACTTTTCAAAAGTGTTAGCTACTGTTTGTAAATCTTTTAGAGAGTCTCTAATATTTTTACTTTGATTTTTAAATGATTTTATTAAAGGCAAAAAAATGTGTTTTGGCAAAACAGTTATTTCACCCAGTACTCGTGCTTTCCCAATTTTTTTGGGCAGTCATCTTTAATCAGAAAATTAAGCCAATTTTTTCCCGTGTAGTTTTACATGTCTTGAGTCTCCAGTATTGTTTTTAGATTTTTTAGTGTTTTTAAAAATAGGCTAAAAAATTGTGGTTTAAAACTGGATAGTGGAGTCAGAATTGAATTTGAAGGAAAATCATTTTTTTGTTTTGGTTAAGTTACTTAGAGGGGGCTGATTACGAAGTTTAGCTACTGACTTAGGGTAGTTTCTAAGCCTTTTTAAACTCTAAAAATGATTTTTTTTTTAAGTCTCGGGTTAAGGATGGTCAAGTCCGGGATTTTAAACTTAGGAAATTAGAGCCATTTAAAAAGGGTTTAGCCAAGTTTTATTTTTAATCTAAGCTTTTCAAAAATTTGTTTTCAATATCTAAGCTTTTCAAAAAATTGTTTTCAAACAATCACAAAGCATTTTGATTTTAGAATATTTAATTTGATATATTTTCCTAAGGTAGCAGAATATTTTTTTAGATATATGGATTTCCTTAATTGAAGGAAAAAATACACTTTCATGCATTGCATTTTTCATATCCATGCATTTTATATAATATGTGATTTTTGCTATAATAACTTCTATGGTATTGTTATTATTTTGATTTATATTTTTGATGTTATATTGTTTATTATATGGTGCTGAATATTTCATGATATCCTATGCTTTTTATTTAGTTATTTTTGTCATATTATTTAGCATATACTATGTTCATGCATTATTGTTTTCATTTTTATTTTCATGTATATTATATGATAGCATTATTTTATATTTCATGTCATTTAAATTATATGCCATATCATTTATATTTTGCCATGTCATTTAAATTATTTCATTTCATTTCATATAGAATATATTATGTTACCTAGGTCATTTCATTTCATATAAAATATATTATGTTACCTTGGTCATTTCTTTTCATATAGAATATATTATGTTACCTAGGTCATTTCATTTACGATATATTATGTCATATAGGATATTTTATTTCATTTAGAATATATCATATGACTTAGGATATTACATTTCATATAGAATATATTATGTACCTAGGTCATTTCATTTCATTTAGAATATATCATATAAATTAGGATATTTCATTTCATTTAGAATATGCTAAGACATTTAAATTATATCATATCATTTAGGTTACATTATATTATTTAGACTTTGCTATGTCATTTTATTTATTTCATACATATTCATATTCATATATTTTTTAAAATATTTTGAAAAAGGTAATGATTTTCAATAAAATAAAGATATTCCCGAGTTAAAATAATTCAGGAGTTCTCTGCCGGGTTTGCTGGGGAGGATATCATCAATTATCATTAATAACAAAATATCTTCTTTAAAATAAGAATGATTCGGAAAGTTTTCCAAACTAATAAAAATTTCTATATTTTGCCACGTTTGTTGGGGAATATAGGAAAATTTTGAATTTATAAATTTCGGATCATTTTCAATTAAAAATGAAATTATTTTTCTTTAAATTGGGAATTAACTTGAAATACTAAATTTAAAACCTACTTTTTTACCGAGACTTGAGATAACACTTGATTAATAAGGTACCATTTTATACGAGCGTTGTGGGGGTGCTAATCCTTCCCCACACGTAACCGAGTCCCGAACTCGCTTCTTTGATTTCTCTGGTTTAAAACGCAGACTTGAAATTGCTTTTTAAAAAATGTTTTAATTAATTTTAAAATGTTTTATAAAACCAGTTTTAATAGGTGGCCGATCACACTTAGCCAAAAAAAGATTGGTGGCGACTCCATGTCTTTTTCAAGGTTATTTTCAAAACCTTCGTTTTTCTAGAGGAATTAAGTCGACTTTTTCTCGGTTTTTTTTAATGTCATGCTTAACGAATAATAAAGTCTCGCGATGAGACTTGTTATTTTTTAGGTTGCGACAGCTTGGCGACTCCACTAGGGACTTTTAGAGAGTCAGGCCTAGAATTAGTCGTGTGTTATCAAAGTCTCGATTTTGTTGGTTTAATTTGTATTTAATTTTAATTCCCCTATTTTTTTAAATAATAAGGATAATTTTGAAAATAATAAAATGTTTTAAATATGTCCATATTCATGTGCATGCATTTCATTATTGTTCTCTAGTTATTTAATAATTGTATATTATAATTGCTTGTTGGTTAATGCGTTACACTATTCTTGAATTTTTTTTTTTTTTTTTTTTTATAAATTGCTAGGGCATTTAGATTAAGGTTTGTAGAATAGGTGGTGAAAGGTTTGTTGTTCCTCCACACACACACCACACGTGCATTTGCATATCATGAGCCTTATACCCGGGTTTCGTCCTTTTAGGTGGGAGCAAAGTAACTAAGCCTTCGTGATTAACAATCCGCATGGGCTAGGGAAATAAACTCTAACGAATTGAACCCGCTTTTATCGGGGTGCCTTACTAGCCTTCACCGGCGAGAGTGAGGAGCAATTCGGGGCTTTAGAATCGACTCACCCTCATGTAGTGAACCTAGGCGAAGCCATGCTGGATTTTCGTTAGATAGACCGAAGATAGGAACACATGGATTGCGACATTGCAAATCGAAAGGTTGAGACATTGCAAACCTAAATTGGTTACCTCGAATATGTACTTGTTGTTTTTTAGGTTGCGACATTGCAAATCTTAGGAAGCTGTTTGAAAGGTTGAGAAAGTTCTGGATTAAACTCAACCCGACAAAATGTACTTTCGGGGTAACCTCAGGGAAGTTACTCGGATTCGTTGTTAGCAAGAAAGAGATTGAAATTGATCCGGATAAAGTAACAACGATCCAGAATTTGCCTCCACGTCATACTCAAAAGGAAGTAAGAAGCTTTTTGGGTAAGCTGAATTATATCGCTCGGTTCATTTCCCAACTGACCGATAAGTGTGATCCAATATTCAAGCTACTCCAAAAGCGTGATCTGGGAGAATGGGATGAAGGATGCCAAATAACCTTTGATAAAGTCAAGCATTATCTATCGAGCCCACCGATACTAATGCCACCTATTCTAAAGAAATCGTTGATATTGTATTTGTCAGTATTCAAAAAGTCTATGGGCTGTGTATTAGGTCAGCATGATGAAATCGAAAAGAAAGAACAAGCCATCTACTACCACAACAAGAAGTTCACTAAGTACGAATTGAAGTATTCATCAATAGAAAAGCTATGTTGTGCCTTGGCTTTGACGGCATCACACGACGTGGTTGATTGCAAAGCCAGATCCCCTCAAGTACATATTCGAGGTGCCTTCGCTGTCAGAAAGAACGGCGAGATGGCAAGTTTTGCTTTTCAAATGTGACATCGTGTATGTGAGCCAAAAGGCTATAAAGGGGAGAGCAATAACTGAATTTCTATCAAGTCGAGCAGTGGAGGATTACGAGCCTCTGAATTTTGATTTCCCTGATGAAGACATGATGTGTGTCTCGCGAGAAGATGGGACTTCCTCTTAGAAGAAAAAATGGAAAATATATTTTGATTGTGCATCTAATGCCATGGGGCGCGGGATTGGTGTGCTGCTCATATCCCCTGAGGAAGATTATCATCCTTTTACTTCCAGATTGGATTTTGATTGTACAAACAATATGGCTGAATATGAGGTGTAGACACCTAATTTTGTCCGGACCCCTAAACCAGGTACATTTTCTTCCTAAATTGATGTTTTAGAATGCTAAAAGGTTTTTCTCATCCTGCAGGTGGTAATCCGAGGCTTAGTCTAAGAAAGCGGATAGAAAAAGTCAAACTCAAAAAAAAAAGGCAACCTCGAAAAAAGTCAATCCCTAAAAAGTCAACCCCAAAAAAGTCAACTACTAAAAAAGTCAAACCGCTTTCAAAATTAAGATTTGAGGTTCTATTGAAAAATGGTGAAAGAATTTTGATAATCTGAGGTCTACATTGAAAGATATGGAGTTCGGAAGTTGGGTTACGAGATTCAGTAGAAAGGAAACCCTAATTCGGGAAACTTGGGGAAAAGTGCTTAAACAATCAAATTGGTCAGAATTGAAGGTCTCAAATGAAAGATAAGCACTGACTACGGGTAATGGAGAAGCCACTTGGAAGAAAAACTGATAGAAAAGTCAATACGGAAGAAAATCGAGGATTCGGGTTTTTTTGGTGGATTTCAGTGAAATTTGGAAAATTTGTAGAAATGACCTGATTCGGTAGATCTAAAGCCCTTAATTAATTAGAAATGATTAAACAAGGATAAACAAGGCTTAGTTTGAAGAAAATCTTAAAATCGGACTTGTTTTGAGCAAAATCGGGTTTCGGAGGCAAAAGGGCAAAATTGGAAAATATGGAAAAAATAGCAAATGAACTCCAAAAATTCTAAAAATTTGCAAATCTCATTATTAAATCATTTCTAAGAGATTGGCCAAAGAAAATTTTGATTCGGAGTTCGTTTGCAAAATGGCCAAATATCGAGTCTCCTATGTAGTAATTCAAGCAGATAAATCCCGAAAAAATAGCAAATGAACTCCAAAAATATTGAAAATTTGCAAATGTCATTCTTAAATCATTTTGAAGAGACTGGAAAAAAAAAAATCTTGATTCAGAGTTCGTTTGTAAAATGGACAAATATCGGGTCTCCTATACAGTAATTCAAGCAGATAAATCCCGAACAAATAGGAAACGAGTTCCCAAAATTCTGAAAATTTGCAAATCTCATTTTCAAATTATTTGGAAGAGATTGGCATAAGAAAATCTTGATTCGGAGTTCGTTTGCAAAATGGCCAAATCCTAGGTCCCTCATGTAGTAATTCAAGCAGATAAATCCTAAAAAAATAACAAATCAGCTCCAAAAATTATGAAGACTTTCAGATCACATTTTTAAATTATTTCGAAAAGATTGGTGAAGAAAAATCTGGATTCGGAGCTCGTTTAAAAAATGGTAAAGTTCGGGTGCATAAAAGGGGCAATTTCGAAAATAAATCTGAAATAAATAGCAAATGGACTTGGACAATTTTGAAAACTTCCAGAATTCAATTTTTTATTATTTTGAAAGTATTGAAAAAATAAATTTTGAATTTGGAGTCCGTTATCTATTTATTTAAGTTCGGGGAGCAAAAAGGTCATTTCACCAAGGAAACCAGAAAGGGCAAATTTGTAATTGAGGAAAATATGAAAGAAGAAGGAATTCCTAGGATTTGTTCTTCCTTGGGTCAGACAACGTAGAGGAGAAGAAGGAAGCTTGAACAATTTAATTCCCTAGTCACTATCAAGCCACATGCTACCACTAACACCTTGCAAATGGTCCCCCTTTCATCCAATGGATTAGGTGCCTTGTAGGAAAGTTGAATGCACCATCCAATGGCCAAGTTTAAATGCCAAAATGACATTTTTATTTGTCATAAAAGAACCCTCATCTAATGGCCAAGAATGGTAGAAAAAAGATGAGCACAATTCATCCAAGGGTGATTATCTATTCGGTTGAGCAAGGGAGTGCATGGGATTATCTCTTTTCATCCAATGGCTTAGGCCATCTACAAGGGCTGAGTACACATGTTGAGGGCTGGATTTAATCTACAAGATGCCATTTTTATGTTGGCTTCATCCAATGACCAAGAATGGAAGAGCACAACTCATCCAAAGGTAGCACTCATGAGGGACAAGTAAGGGAGTGCATGGGATTGGTCCTTTTTTGCATCTAATTACTAAGGTTAATACAAGGGCTGAGTACACATCTTAAGGGCTGCTATCAATTGTCAAGATGACATTTTTATGTTGTCATCAAAATATCTAAATCTAAAGGCCAAGATTGGAGGAGAAAAAGTGCAATTCACATCCAAGGGTTAGAGGGCCATTCGGCCAAGGCTAAAGGAAGGAGGAAGATTTCATTTTTTTCAAAGGTTTTTGGTTGAAAAACAGTAGCTAATTTGGCAAGAAAAAATGTTTTAAAAGATAGAAAAAAAAAGGTTTTCAATAAAGAGCTTGAAGGTAGTCATCTCTACCAAGCTCTAGCCTAGGTTTCTTCTTCATTTCCATGGTGTTTTCTTGATTTTTCTATCATATTTTCCTACTACATTTTTCACAGAAATAAACTTTTTTAATGTTTACTCATGTTTTCATCTCTTCTTCTTCTTTAAAATGGTGGAAAAACAATTTTTTTCTTGTGGTTTCATGCCATGGCCGAATGGCACATTTATTTGCCTTGTTTTTTCCTTTTTTTCTTCCTTGCATGTTGTTGTGAAAAATGATTTTTACAAGTTTTTTTAGAGTATTCTAAGGTTCTGATTTTTAGAAAATATGAAGCAAAAAAGGTTGAAATGGCTACATGATCTTCGCTAGACCAAGTGACCATGGTTAGGAGAGAGGCTATGCCCAACTTTACCTACCATGAAGCTCACCTTATTTTCTGTTTTACATGGTTTATTTTTTGTTTTATTGAGATGGAAAGGCTTCATGATCTTGGCAAGACCAAGTGATTATGGATTGGTGAGAGGCTATGCCCATTTGATACCAACCATGGAGCTTAACTTTCCTTGTTCTATTTACTAGTTTTGCTTGTAATTTTTGCATGTCTATGTTAAATCTTTTGTATATATGATCTTTACATTATTTTCTATGCTATATTTACTTCTATATTTCATTTCCATGCTTTATATTACATCCTTTCATATTCGGCCATTGTTGTTCATATGCTCATGTTGTGCATTTTTTTCATGTATCATGTCTTACATGTTTGCATTTTCTTGGTATTGTTCCATGACCATTCGGCAATCTCATTTTTGTTTTCCTTGCATGTGCATTTTCCTTTTGTTTCTTAACTTGTTTGCATCTCCATGCCATGAACTTGTATATTCTGATTTTAGTATGCCATGTGCTTATGAAAATGCTATGATAAAAATATCATCATATTGTCCCATAACCATTCGACACTTCACATTGTGTATGACTTGCATGTGCATTTTCCTTTTGTTTCTTAACTTGTTTGCATTTTTATGCCATGAGCTTGTGCATTTTGATTTTGGTATGTTATATGCTACTGAAAATGTCATGACATTATGCATTTTAAGGCATTTAGAGGGGGTTGGTTAGAAGATTTAGCTATTGTATTAGGGTAGTTTGTAAGCCTTTTTAAACTTTAAAAATGATTTTATAAATCTCGGGTTAAGGGTAGTTAAGTCTGGGATTTTAAACTTAGGAAATTGGAGCCATTTTAAAAGGGTTTGGTAAGGGTTTTAATTTTTATTAAAGTTGTTCTCAAAATTGTTTTCAAACAATCACAAAGTATTATTTTTTTAGAATATCTAATTTGACATATTTTCCTAAGGTAGCCGGATGTCTTTTTAGATATACGAATTTCTTTATATAGAGGAAAAAATACATTTTCATGCATTGCATTTTCCATGTTCATGCATTTTATTTAAATGTATGATTTTTGCTATGATATTTTTCATGATATTATTATTATTTTAATTCACATTTTATGATCTTATATTTGTTTGCCATATGATTTTGAATGTTTCATGATATCATATGTTTTTTATTTAGTTTTTTTTTTTTGTCATATTGTTTAGCATATACTATGTTCATGCATTATTAATTTTATTTTCATTTTCATGCATATTATATGTTAGCATTATTTTAATTCCATGTCATTTCTTGTCATTTAGATCATATTCCATGTCATTTAGGTTATTTATTTATAACATGCCATGTCATTTAAAATATGCCATATCATTTAAAATTGCCATGTCATATAAATCATTTTATCTCATTTAGAATATACCATGATACTTAGGATTTTTCATTTTACCTAGAATATACTATGTCATTTTAATTATGTCATATCATTTAGGTTGCATTATATTATCTAGATTTGCCATGTCATTTTATTTATGTCACACATGCTCCTGTTCATATTTTTAAATGTTTTGAAAAAGATAATGATTTTCAATAAAAATAACGTTATTCTCGAGTTAAAATAATTCATGAGTTCTCTACCGGGTTTGCTGGAGGGAATATCATCAATTATCATTAATAAAGGAATATCTTTCTTTAAAAAAAAGAGAATGGTTCGAAAAGTTTTCCAAATGAATAAAAATTTCTATATTTTGCCGATTTTGTTGGGGAATCTAGGAAAATTTTGAATTAATAAATTCCGGATCATTTTCAATTAAAAATGGAATTATTTTTCTTAAAATTGGGAATTAACTTGAAATACTAAATTCAAAACCAACTTTTTACCGAGACTTGAGATAACACACGATTAATAAGGTACCGATTTATATGGACGTTGTGGGCGTGCTAATCCTTCCCCGCACGTAACCGACTCCCGAACCTGCTTCTTTGATTTTCTCTGGTTTATAACGCAGACTTGAAATTGGTTTTAAAAATGTTTTAATTAATTTTAAAATGTTTTATAAAACCGGTTTTAATAGGTGGCCGATCACACCTAACTAAAAGAGATTGGTGGCGACTCCATGTCTTTTTACGAGGCCTTTTTCATACCCTCGACCATTTATTTTATTTCAAGAGGAATGAAGTCGTCTTTTTCTCTGCTTCTGTTTCGCCCCTCACTCGAACGGGTCCCCCGCGATCCGGGATCACATATCGACAGCTTCGTTTTTCTAGAGGAATTAAGTCAACTTTTCCTCGTTTTTTAATGTCACACCTAATGAAAATGAATAATGAAGTCTCGCGATGAGACTTGTTATGTTATGGTTATTTTTTTAGGTTGCGACAACTTGGCGACTCCGCTGGGGACTATTAGAGAGTCAGGCCTAGAATTAGTCGTGTGTTATCAAAGTTTCGATTTTGTTGGTTTAATTGGTATTTAGTTTTAATTCCCATATATATATTTTTTTAAATAAAAAGAATTTTGAAAATAATAAAATGTTTTAAATATGTCCATCTTCATATGCATGCATATCATTATTTGTTCTCTGGTTATTTTGTTGCGTATATTTATATGTTTGTTTGGCTAATGCTTTACATTGTTTGATTTTAGTGGGGTATTTAGAATAAGGGGTGCAGAATAGGTGGTGACAGGTATGTTTTGTTCCTCCGCACACACTATATTTGCATTTGCATAACATGAACTTTCTACACGGGTTCCGTCCTTTTAAGTGGGAGTAAGTAACTACGCCTTCGTGATGATCCTCCGTATGGGCTAGTGAAACACTTTTGGAGTATAAAGTACCTAATGCCTTCGTGATAATCATCCATACGGGCATAGGAAAATATACTCTAACGAATTGAACCCGCTTTTATCGGGGTGCCTTACTAGCCTTCACCGGCGACAGTGAGGAACAATTCAGGGCCTTAAAACCGATTCACCTTCATATAGTGAACCTAGGCAAAGCCATGCCGGATTTCTGTTAGATACACCGAAGATAGGAACACATAGAGGGACATTTCTAACTTTTTATTACCTATTTTTACATCTCAAATAAGTTTTGTAAACCGAGCAAAGATGAACGTACATCGCCAGTAATAAGTGTGATACTCTGCCCCAAAGGCACCGTGATGCCTATATAAGTAGATATTGTTGGGGCAACTGTTCACTAGCTTTTTAAAAATTCAAAATACAAACATTCTTTTTCAAACATTTTTGCATTTTTGCACATTTCATGCATGTGTGAATAGAGCATGTACATTTATCGTTGTATTTTTTATCTCATTCTTTGCAATAAACAGTTGGTAATAATAATCTCATTTGGTGATTTCATAAACCTGTAGTGTTACATGAACATTTGCATATTGTACCATAGTAGGATCCATTATTCTGAAATTCTTTTGAAAATAATATGTGTGGTTTTTCATAGAGATAACAAGTTTCAAAAAATTGTAGATTAAATATGGAGGAAAATCTTGCATAATGAGAGTTTTGAATAATCAAAATTTGGTCCCACCGTTTTTGTGTAGCCATTGATTTCTTTGTATATACCTTTGTGTTAATTCATTTATTCTTTGCATATCTCATTTTGACATCATGTTACAGTCATAAGCATGTATGCTCATTCATTGTAGAATACAGTCATAGTTAGCATAATTTTTCTGTATATATCCATGCAGTAATTTGCTTATTTTTTACATGCATCATGTTGGCATCAGCTTGCACACATGGCATACATAGTCATCATAATTTCTTTGAACGCTTCATGCATCAATCATTGTATATTCATGCATATAGGAGTAGAGTATGTACATTCATAATTGTATTCTTAAATCTCATGACATTTTCATTTGCATGAAAGGGGTTCGAGATCTGAGGAATGAATCGGAGGAACGACTGGATGCTTTGGAACGCAATCAAAAGGAGTTTAGACATGAAATCTGGGAAGTGAAAGAACAGCTTGTCAAATTTATGAAAATGTTTGGGGATATGGGTAAGATTAAGGGGGAACTTTCTCAGGGCTCTGCATCGCCTTCGGATCAACCAAAACCTTCAGGTCCAGAACGTACAATCCTTGCTAGATCTTGCGCTTGCCAGTGTTACAAAGGGTGCAACCCTGATGAAATTATGGACAAAATCATGAAAAGGATTAAAGCAGAGAGCCTGATGCTAAAGACAGAAATCATCGATCCTGTACCATACCTACAAACAGCTCTAAGTCCAAACCAGTACCCCTACCGTGCTATGGCTCGATTGTCCACAGGGTTGATCACTACGGGACCCCTGAACTCCACTCCATCACCACCAACTGGAAGTTCATACCATTTCCCTCATCAATCACCTTATCAAGCATCCGGGATATGAACCTCAAACTATGTACAACCTCCAAGGGTCCCATGTCCTAATCCATACCCTTGCCTTGTTATTCGTCCATCTCCCTATGTAAACATTCCGGTTCGAACCTTAGTGCCACCACCAGGTGCCCCAACTCCTAGGCCATGTGTGATTAAGAAACAACCCAAAAACAAGACTCAAGAGCAGTATGATCCCATTCCAATCAGCTATCGAGAGCTTCTCCCTATACTGATCCAAAATCACATGGTTGCCTGTATCCCGCTGAAACCCCTGTTACCACCATATCCAAAGTGGTATAATCCAAATGCAAGATGTGATTATCACTGTGGAATTGCCGGTCATAGCATTGAAGAATGTATAGCATTAAAAAAGAAAGTGCAATCTCTTATACAGATCAAGTGGATCGATCCAATGACGCTGATTGAGAAAGGGGGAAAGTCTCATTAGGATTGGGAGATTTACGACAATGATGTAGAAATACTTTCGTCTGATATGATGCAGTAGGATTTCACTTTTTCAGTAGCCGACTCTTATAGCCTTAGGATGCTAGGAAGAATAAAGTGCTTGTAAAGACAGTTTTAACCACTGCTCATGATTTTGTAAACATGGTTTATACCATTGTGAATGTTGATTTGGGAATGAATTTGTTGTGCTTCAAATTTATGATATGTTGATGATTAAGTTCCTCCGATTCTTACTTCCTCCGTGATATCTTCCCCTGTGCATTTTACATCCGATCAATCATTTGTCATACAATACATTCATACATGCATCTTGGTAGCATCAGGTGATATTCATGACAAACATAGTCAGTATGATTTTTCTATATGTTCATGCACTAATTTGCTTACTACATACATCATGTTAGCATTAGGTCGCATTCATAATACACATGGTCAGAATGAGTTTCTTTGTATATACTCTGTGTCAATCATTGTTTACATGCATCATAATTGACATCGTGTTGCATTCATAATGTATACGATCATTCATTGGGAAATAATCTGGAAAATACATAGTTATTCATTGCATATATCCGTCATTGATTTGTTTATTCTTTGCTTGCAGCATGTTGGCATCGTGATTGCATTTATTACATATATAGTCAGCATGTTTCCACTGTACATGTTCATACATCATATTGTTTAGGCTTCGCGTGCATCAAATTGCATTCTTGGCACCTTCATTATGACATACATTTGGGGGGAATAAAATGGAAGTTGGCTTGGCTTTAAGAGTCTTTGAAAGAATTTCCATTTCAAATCAGATGTATAAGAAGTATTGAGTACCTTTCCAATACAGGCTAGAGCTATGGAGAATGAACAAGCTGCCAGAATTGAAAGAATGGAAAGGGCACATGAAGAATTGCTAGAAAAGTTGGCAAAATCTGAAGCAGAATCTAAAGATCAGATGACTAAATTGATGGAGCTGATGTTCGTCGTAATCAAGGGAAAAGGATACACTGAAAACTTTGCCGCCAGAGAAGGGTTACAGTCACAAAAGGGTCAGAATGAGGTCGTAATAATGGAGGACCAGGACACAATTAACCCTAGCAACACCCTGAACTTAGACGACCCAGCTGAACGGGAAAAGTTGAAAATGGTTACAGTAAAAGAGGTAGAGTTGGCAGATTCCCAAGGGAAACATCAGTTGTTAAATGAAAGGTTTCGTGCAGTAGAAAATACAGATATATTCGGGAGTGTGGATGTGAAAGAACGATGCTTGGTCCTACGTTTAGTCATTCCTCCTAAATTCAAGGTTCCTGACTTTGTGAAATATGACGGGACGACTGATCTGTCAGCCTACATCACAATATTCTGCCGAAAGATGACAAGTTATATAGATAATGATAAGCTTCTGATTCACTACTTTCAGGATAGCTTCAGCGGGTCCGCAATTAGGTGGTATGGTCAGTTGAAAAAGGATCAGATTCACTCTTGGAATGATTTGGCTATGGCTTCCATAAACTAGTACAAGCATATGACCGACATGACACCTGACCATCTCACTTTGCAAAATATGCAGAAAAGAGCTTCTGAGAGCTTCAAAGAGTATGCTTAGAGGTGGAGGAGCATGTCCACCCAAGTACAACCACCTTTGACACAAAAATAAATCACCGTCTTTTTTGTGAGTACACGCGGGCCCCGTACTATGATAGACTCGTCGACAATGGCTCGAAGAATTTTACTGATATGGTAATCTTAGGGGAGATGATTGAGAATGCTATCATGAATGGAAAACTTGAAGGAGAAGGAACATCCGTTGCTGAGAGAAATAGGGTACCTAGAAAGAAAGAGGAAGATGTCCAAGCTATGGAAGATTTCGTCCCATATTCCCAATTTTCCTCATACCAATCATGTTATCCTACTGAGATATCTCCAATCCTTTATCCTTACCCACCCACCCAAGCACCTAATCCTATACCAGTTCTTGCAACAAGGCCTACTTCCAGAAAATGACCGCGGGATAACCAAGAAATAATTCCAATCCTAATCCCTGACTTGCTGCCATTACTAATAAAGAATTAGTACCTTACCCTGGTACCTTTGAAAATAGCTCCTAATCCATCAGCAAGGAGTTATGACCCTGACAGCAAGTGTGATTATCACCTGGGGGTAATTGGGCATTCAACTGAAAAATGCAGACAATTGAGGGAAAGGATTGAAGGTCTTATCCGCAATGGTATTTTGACACCGGAGCTTATCAATCACTGGAAGGCCGTTTTTTCGTAAATAAGTTTCTTTCAGGGTTTTAGGAGGAGAATTACTACCTTTGAAGGATGTCAATAGGAGCATTTTGATGCATATAGTTTCAAAACATTAGGATGAAAACACTTGTCTCGTGTCAATATTCATATGAATTAAATGAATTTTAAATTTTAAATGCTTTGTGTTTGTTTTTTTAACATTAATTTGAGATTGCAAAAACAAGCATTAAGGAAGTTTTAGTAATGGATAGTCTCGAGAATATTGATGATCATTGTTACAAATGACCCAATACCCTCTCCCCTCTCTTTTGGGATTTCCATATGTCTAAATCCCTGAAAATAAGATCACTTGAAAGACCTAATGCTTCAAGGAATATGATTGATTAAACTTCATAAACCATTGTCATTGTAGAATAAGCAAAGATGTAAATCTTAGTCTAGGCCATGAACAAAGGAACGAACTTTTTGAAATTTTTTCGAATTCCTTGAAATTCAAACAAATGAGACATTCTTTCAAGAATCTAGATTTTGGTAATTTGGTGTGTGTCAAGGTTGTGCCAAAACCATTCATGACCTTTACCAATAACCAAAAAACACTAATTACACAAACATCACTTCATGATTGACACCCTGGGGCACAATGATTAAACTAGATTATCCCATGTCCCAGATAAAACCCGTTTTTGGGTCGTATTTTCCTTATCCTTTCAAAAAACTCATATTTGAAACTCAGCCTTCTTTAAAATAGACCTAGACTTGCTATGTTCCTCGTTGATACGAATTCTCATGGTTAATTAAACTGGGGCATCATATGTGGAAATGATTGTTATATGGTGAAAAAGGATGGACTAACGCATGAATCATTGGGGCATGTAAAAAAAAATAGAAATTTTTTTTATGATATCATGCATATGAGAATTCGAATGATTCCAAAGTGGAAAATGAAATTTTGATTATCTATTCAACCTGGGGATCGCTTTTCAATGAGAATATTCGTGCTTGATATGATAAATGGCCATCTTTCATATCCCTCCCACAAAGAGAAAATTATCCATACTCACCCTTTTGAGCCGAAAGAATTCTTTCTTCTTTAAACCCTGATCAAGGATTACCCTCTACACTGAGGGGCAAATGCGAGGAAAGATCTTCTCAAAGATCACGAAAAATGAGTCCTAAGCTCAAAGACAGGATACAAAGCAAATGGAGCCCCGAATAAATATGGGCTCACTCTGTCAAAGAAAAAGGAAAAGATGGTGAAATGAAAGCCAAGAAAAACAAAAGAAAAACACACAAAAAAAAGTGTGTGAATAAGTATGGCAAATGAAAGCCAAAAGCAAAGAAGGAAAAAAGCGAAGTCAAAAGGAATGAAAAGTCCAAAAGGGACAAATGCTTCAAAGAAAATCCTCCTCAAGAAATGATCCTTGATCTGATTACCCTCAAACACATATTTTGGGCCTATTTATCCTTTCTTTTTGAACCCTGAATTCTGGCCTACATTACATACTTTAAAAGTCCATTTTGATCAAGCATGAATATTTAATTTGAACGGTTTTTTCTCAGGTTTTATCCCATCTCATCGAATTATCATTTCTCTAAGAAAGAATTTAGAATTCTCAAGTGCATGGTAAAACAATGAAAAAATGAAAAAAGAAAAAAAAATCGAAAGAATGGACTCTAGGGCGAAAACCCAAAAATGGGCGGTCTAGAGTAAAATGACAACTTTCGATGCCATTTATGTTAGTACCAATACCACAAAAGAGAAGGTCATCTTGCAAAAGGGGTCATCGAGGAACATCTAAGAATTCCTGAACCTCCTAAATTGTCAGCTCTCATTCGGAGGATTGTCTTCAAAACTGAGACTTTTTCCTTCCAAGATTAAACTTTCCGATCTAAACATCCTAGCCAATCTTGACGATTGGTTGCCTTGATATGAAAACTAAAAGAATGATTGAATTTGTTTGATTCTCAATGAATTCATGATTTATAAAATCTGTTCCATTCGTGAGGCTAGAAGGGACATACATTTTGTTGTGAAATTTTCATTGATTAACCAAAATCTGGTTATACCAAGTCTTGCCAATCACTAAAAAAAAAAAACAGATTGACACTTAGAGAAATTTTTAACAATGATCATAAGTCTTCAAAAGATTTGTACCTCACACACTGTGGGGTTAATATTTTTGTTCAGAAGTGTTCAAAATAAGAAAACAAATAAAGTAATTTTTTGAAATACCCATTTTTTGATGTTGACATGAGATAATTTTTTTTTTAAACCCAAAGGTGTGGAACTACTAGGTTAATCTTGATTTCCAAATATGAGAAGAAGAAATAGAACCCGACAAGCAGATTTTTGTCAATAAGAATTTGAAGACTGTTGGGGCAAGGAGAATAGCCAAAATGATTAGAAGTTATAATCTGATTTGAAGAGGAAAAATGAATTGGAAAGGCTAAGCCAAAGTTTAGAAAATGATCGGGGGCATTTGCATATTTTCATCAAGCATTTGCATAATGTCATCTTGGCCTTTGCATTTTTTCATGAAGCATTTGCATCATTATCGATCTTTGCATTTGCATCATTTAGAAGCATTCTGCACGTTGTCAATCCTCGTATTTCCATCATTTAGAAGCATTTGCATAATGTCAATCTTTGCATCTGCATCATTCCATGAAGTAGTTGCATCAATCTGAGAGCATTTGCAGTTGCATTTAGAAGCATTTGCATCTTATCGAACATCAGCATCAAGAAACATTTGCATCAATTCAAAACATTTACATAAGCAATATGAGGTATGTGCATCCTGTTAATCATTTGCACCAGCATCAAAAAGCATTCACATCTTCTCAAAATATTCGGGTTAATTTTCAACAATTCTTCAAAGATCATTGTTAAGACCATTTTTAAGACCTTCGGGCATAGTTTTTCAAATCACGGGTAAGGCCTCCGGGCACCATTTTAAAGACCTTCGGGCACTATTTTTAAAGACCTTCGGGCACCAATTTTAAAGACCTCCGGGCACCATATTAAAGACCTCCGGGCACCATATTAAAGACCTCCGAGCACCATTTTAAAAACCTTCTGGCACCATTTTTAAGACCTTCAGGCATAATTTTTCATCACGGGTAAGGCCTCCGAGCACCATTTTAAAGACCTCCGGGCACCATATTAAAGACCTCCAGGCACCATTTTAAAGACCTTCGGGCACCATTTTTAAGACCTTCTGGCATAATTTTTCATCACGGGTAAGGCCTCCGGGCATCATTTTAAAGACCTCCAGGCACCATTTTAAAGACCTTCGGGCACCATTTTTAAGACCTTCGGGCATAATTTTTCTTCACGGGTAAGGCCTCCGGGCACCATATTAAAGATCTTCGGGCACCATTTTAAAGACCTTCGGGCACCATTTTTAAGACCTTCGGGCATAATTTTTCATCACGGGTAAGGTCTCCGGACACCATTTTAAAGACCTTCGGGCACCATTTTAAAGACCTTAGGGCACCATTATAAAGACATTCGGGCACCATTTTAAAGACCTTCGGGCACCATTTTTAATGACCTTCGGGCACCAATTTTAAAGACCCTCGGGCACCATTTTAAAGACCTTCGGGCATCATTTTTAAAGACCTTTGGGCACCATTTTTAATTACCTTCAGACACCATTTTAAAGACCTTCGTGCACCATTTTAAAGACCTCAGGGCACCATTTTTTAGACCTTCGGGCACTATTCTTAAGACCTTCGGGCATAATTTTTTCTTTTGAAATCGAACCCGTATCCTTAAGGCGGGTCGAGCCTTGATTAGTCAGGGAATTCAATTTAAGGACAAAATCTTCAATTTACAGCTTTAAAAAAAAAAGTAAAAAAATGATGAAAAAAAATGAAATAAGAAAACCCTTTTCCTTTCCTTCACATGTAATTTCACTAACCGTACAAAATTAGTGTTTGTTTATCTTTTCCTGATTCCTGATTCTCAACAATAGCCAAATAGGTACATTTTCTTCCTAAATTGATGTTTCAGAATGCTAAAAGGTTTTTCTCATCCTGCAGGTGGTACTCCGAGGCTTAGCCTAAGAAAACGGATAGAAAAAGTCAAACTAAAAAAAAAAACTCAAACTAAAAAAAAGTCAATCTCGAAAAAGTCAACCCCAAAGTCAACTACTGAAAAAGTCAACCAACTTTAAAAATCAAGATTTGAGGTTCAATTGAAAAACGGTGAAAGAATTTTGATAATCTGAGGTCTACATTGAAAGATATGGAGTTCGAAAGTTGGGTTACGAGATTTAGTAGAAATGAAAACCTTAATTCAGGAAATTTGGGGAAAAGTGCTTAAACGATCAAATTGGTCGAAATTGAAGGTCTCAAATGGAAGATAAGCACTGAATACGGGTAATGGAGAAGCCACTTGGAAGAAAAACTGATAGAAAAGTCAATACGGCAGAAAATCGAGGATTAGGGTTTTTTTGGTGGATTTCAGTGAAATTTGGAAAAATTACAGAAATGGCCCAATTTGGGAGATCTAAAGCCCTTAATTGATGAGAAATGATTAAACAAGGATAGCCCAAGGCTCAGTTTGAAGAAAATATGAAAATCAGACTTGTTTTGAGCAAAACCGGGTTTCAGAGGCAAAAGGGCAAAATTGGAAAATATGGGAAAAATAGCAAATGAACTCCAAAAATTATTAAAATTTGAAAATCTCATTATTAAATCATTTCAAAGAGATTGGCCAGAGAAAATCTTGATTCGGAGTTCGTTGTTAAAATGGCCAAATACCGGGTCTTCGATGTAGTAATTCAAGCAGATAAATCTCGAAAAAATAGCAAATGAAATCCAAAAATTCTGAAAATTTGCAAATCTCATTCTTAAATCATTTCAAAGAGATTGGAAAAATAAAATCTTGATTCGGAGTTCGTTTACAAAATGGCCAAATACCGGGTCTTCTATGTAGTAATTCAAGCAGATAAATCTCGAACAAATAGCAAACGAGTTCCAAAAATTCTAAAAATTTTCAAATATCATTTTTAAATTATTTGGAAGAGATTGTTGAACGAAAATCTTGATTCGGAGTTCGTTTGAAAAATGGCCAAATCTCGGGTCCCCTATGTAGTAATTCAAGCAGATAAATCCTGAAAAAATAGCAAATGAGCTCCAAAAATTATGAAAAATTCCAGATAACATTTTAAAATTATTTTTAAAAGATTGGTGAAGAAAAATCTGGATTCGGAGCTCATTTAAAAAATGGTAAAGTTCGGGTGCATAAAAGGGGTAATTTCGAAAATTAATCCGAAATAAATAGCAAATGGATTTGGAAAATTTTTGAAAACTTCCAGAATTCAATTTTTTATTATTTTGAAAGTATTGAAAAAATAAATTTTGAATTTTGGAGTCCGTTTTCTATTTATTTAAGTTCAGGGGGCAAAAAGGTCATTTCACCAAGAGAACCAAAAAGGGCAAATTTATAATTGAGGAAAATATGAAAGAAGAAGGAATTGCTGGGATTTTTTCTTCCCTTGGTCAGCCAACATACAGGAGAAGAAGGAAGCTTGAACAATTTAATTCCCTAGTCACTATCAAGCTACATGCTACCACTAACACCTTGCAAATGGTCCACCCTTCATCCAATGGCTTAGGTGCATTGTTGGAAAGTTGAATGCACCATCCAATGGCCAAGTTTAAATGCCAAAATGACATTTTTATTTGTCATAAAAGAACCCTCATCTAATGGCCAAGAATGGAAGAAAAAAGATGAGCACAATTCATCCAAGGGTGAGCATCTATTCGGTTGAGCAAGGGAGTGCATGGGATTATCTCTTTTCATCCAATGGCTTAGGCCATCTACAAGGGCTGAGTACACATGTTGAGGGCTGGATTTAATCTACAAGATGTCATTATTTATGTTGGCTTCATCCAATGACCAAGAATGGAAGAGCACAACTCATCCAAGGGTAGGCACTCAAGAGGGGCAAGCAAGGGAGTGCATGAGATTGGTCCTCTTTTGCATCTAATGGCTAAGGTTACTACAAGGGCTGAGTACACATATTAAGGGCTGCTATCAATTGGCAAGATAATATTTTTATGTTGTCATCAAAATATCTAAATCTAAATGCCAAGATTGGAGGAGAAAAAGTGCAATTCTCATCCAAGGGTTAGAGGGCCATTCGGCCAAGGCTAAAGGAAGGAGGAAGATTTCATTTTTTCAGAGGTTTTTGGCTGAAAAATAGTAGCTAATTTGGCAATAAAAAAGGTTTTGAAAGATAGAAAGAAAAAGGTTTTCAATTGAGAGCTTGAAGGTAGTTATCTCTACCAAGCTCTAGCCTAGCTTTCTTCTTCATTTCCATGGTGTTTTCTTGATTTTTCTATCATGTTTTCCTACTACATTTTTTCATAGGAATAATTTTTTTTAATTTTTACTCATGTTTTCATCTCTTATTCTTCTTTAAAATGGTGGAAAATAATTTTTTTTCTTAGGTTTCATGCCATGGCCGAATGGCACATTTATTTGCCTTATTTTTTCCTTTTTTTCTTCCTTGCATGTTGTTGTGAAAAATGATTTTTCCAAGTTTTTTTAGAGTATTCTAAGGTTATGATTTTTACAAAATATGAACCAAAAAAGGTTGAAATGGCTACATGATCTTGGCTAGACCAAGTGACCATGGTTAGGAGAAAGGCTATGCCCATTTTTACCTACCATGAAGCTCACCTTATTTTCTGTTTTACATGGTTTATTTTCTGTTTTGTTGAGATGGAAAGGCTTCATGATCTTGGCAAGACCAAGTGATTATGTATTGGTGAGAGGCCATGCCCATTTGATTCCAACCATGGAGCTTAACTTTCCTTATTCTATTTACTAGTTTTGCTTGTAATTTTTGCATGTCTATGTTGAATCTTGTGTATATATGTTCTTTACATTATTTTCTGTGCTATATTTACTTATAGATTTCATTTCCATACTTGATATTACATCCTTGCATATTCGTCCATTGTTGTTCATATGCTCATGTTGTGCATTTTTTTTCATGTATCATGTCTTACATGTTTGCATTTTCTTGGTATTGTTCCATGACCATTCGGCAATCTCATTTTTGTTTGCCTTGCATGTCCATTTTCCTTTTGTTTCTTAACTTGTTTGTATCTCCATGCCATGAACTTGTATATTCTGATTTTAATATGCCATATGCTTATGAAAATGCTATGATAAAAATGCCATCATATTGTCACATAACCATTCAACACTTCACATTGTGTATGACTTCAATGTGCATTTTCCTTTTGTTTCTTAACTTGTTTGCATTTCCATGCCATGAGCTTGTGCATTTTGATTTTGGTATGTTATATGCTATTGAAAATTTCATGACATTATGCATTTTAATATGATTTGTCATGTACTTATGTCATTTACTAAATAGGATTGCATTAGAGTCTCATGTGACCATTTGGCCTCTTCATGCATCCCTTGACTTGTCATGCATTTGCATTTTGTTTAGGTAATGTGTTTTGCATTATCATATCTTGAAATTGTGTATTAGTTGCTGTTTGTTCCAGCATTGACATTAGTTGCATGATTCATTGTATGTTCATAGTATTGCTATGCATGTTCATTACATTCTAGGTCTAGGCCATATTGGTATTGCCATGCATATTGAGTCTTAAATCACATTGGTATTGTCATGCATTGCTATGCTATTTAGGTCTTATGTCTCATTAGCATGTTCATGCATATTCATAACATATTAGGTCCAAATCATATTTGCATTATCAAGCATTGCATGCATATTGAGTTAGGATAGCATTTATTGCCATGCAAATTCATGCTAGGCATTTAGGTTGCCATGAATTGTCATGCATTTCCTTTACTATTTAGGCCTTTAGACCATGCATTTAATACATTTCATTTTCTGTATGTTCATGCATTCCATGTCATTTCACTTGATTTGTGACTTAGGCCAATTAATGGCTCAAAGTCATGCTCTCTAGAGCATACTTGTGGAAAATTAAGGAATTGTCAAATTGATTATTCTACCTTTGTGATTTTTTTGCTTAGCCAATTTTGTCCAAGGTATTTAAAATGTTTAGCTACTGTCCTTAGGTCTTTAGGATGATTTCCAACAATTTCTACTTTGGTTTTTGAATGAATTTATCAAAGGCAAAAAATGTGTTTTGACAAAACAGTTTTTTTCACCCAGTACTCGAATATCCCCAATTTTTCTGGGCAGTCATCTTTAATCAGAAAATTAATCCAATTTTTTCTCGTGTAGATTTACATATTCTGAGTCTCCAGTATTTTTTTTAGATTTTTTTTTTTTAATTTCTAAAAGTAGGCTAAAAAATCGTGTGGAAAAAACTGGACAGTAGAGGCAGATTTGAAATCAAAAGAGGAATAATGGTTTAATTTGGCTAAGGCATTTAGAGGGGGTTGGTTAGAAGATTTAGCTACTGTCTTAGGGTAGTTTCTAAGCCTTTTTAAACTTTAAAAATGATTTTATAAATCTCGGGTTAAGGGTAGTTATGTCCGGGATTTTAAACTTAGGAAATTAGAGCCATTTTAAAAGGGTTTGGTAAGGGTTTTAATTTTTATTCAAGTTTTTCTCAAAATTGTTTTCAAACAATCTTAAAGTTTTGTTTTTTTAGAAAATATAATTTGACATATTTTCCTAAGGTAGCCGGATATCTTTTTAGATATACGAATTTCTTATTTAGAGGAAAAAATACATTTTCATGCATTGCATTTTCCAAGTTCATGCATTTTATTTAAATGTATGATTTTTGCTTTGATATTTTTCATGATTTTATTATTATTTTAATTCACATTTTATGATCTTATATTTGTTTGCCATATGATTTTGAATGTTTCATGATATCCTATGTTTTTTATTTAGTTATTTTTGTCATATTGTTTAGCATATACTATGTTCATTCATTATTATTATTATTTTCATTTTCATGCATTTTATATGTTAGCATTATTTTAATTCCATGTCATTTCTTGTCATTTAGATCATATTCCATGTCATTTAGGCTATTTTATTTATTACATGCCATGTCATTTAAAATATGCCATATCATTTAAAATTGCCATGTCATTTAAATCATTTTATCTCATTTAGAATATACCATGATACTTAGGATTTTTCATTTTACCTAGAATATACTATGTCATTTTAATTATGTCATATCATTTAGGTTGCATTATATTATCTAGATTTTCCATGTCATTTTATTTATGTCATACATGTTCATGTTCATAGTTTTAAATGTTTTGAAAAAGATAATGATTTTCAATAAAAATAAAGATATTCTCGAGTTAAAATAATTCATGAGTTCTCTACCGGGTTTGCTGGAGGGAATATCATCAATTATCATTAATAAAGGAATATCTTTCTTTAAAAAAAAAAAAAAAAACGAGAATGATTAGGAAAGTTTTCCAAATGAATAAAAATTTCTATATTTTGCCAATTTTGTCAGGGAATATAGGAAAATTTTGAATTAATAAATTCCGGATCATTTTCAATTAAAAAAGGAATTATTTTTCTTAAAATTGGGAATTAACTTGAAATACTAAATTAAAAACTAACTTTTTACCGAGACTTGAGATAACACACGATTAATAAGGTAGCATTCTGGGGGTGCTAATCCTTCATCGCACGTAACCGACTCCCAAACCCGTTTCTCTGATTTTCTCTGGTTTATAACGCAGACTTGAAATTGGTTTTAAAAATGTTTTAATTAATTTTAAAATGTTTTATAAAACCGATTTTAATAGGTGGCCGATCACACCTAGCTAAAAAAGATTGGTGGCGACTCCATGTCTTTTTACGAGGCCTTTTTCATACCCTCGACCATTTATTTTATTTCAAGAGGAATTAAGTCTTCTTTCCTCTACTCTAGTTTCGCTCTTCACTCGAGCGGGTCCCCCGCGATCCGGGATCACGTATCGACAGCTTTGTTTTTCTAGAGGAATTAAGTCGACGTTTCCTCGTTTCTTAATGTCACGCCTAAGGAAAACGAATAATGAAGTCTCGCGATGAGACTTGTTATGGTTATTTTTTTAGGTTGTGATATGAGGTGTGTACTATGGGCCTTCATGCCGAAATAGAAAGAAAAATTAAGACACTAGAGGTTTTCGGAGATTCAGCTCTGTTGATATACTAATTGTGGGGAGAATGGGAAACCTGAGATGCAAAGCTAATCCAATATTGAGAACTTACACTGAGCTTCATTGAGGAATTCAATGAAGTGAATTTTAATTACTTGCCCTAAGAAGAAAACCGAATAGCTGATGCTTTAGCCACTTTATCATCAATGTTTAAAGTGAATGAAAGGGTCGAAGTTGTGCCAATCAGGATAAGCATATACGAGTCTCCTGCCCAATGCTTAAGCATCGAAGAGGAAGCGGATGGTCGCCCTTGGTATTACAACATCCTGCAATACATTAGGAGTCAGCAATACCCTGAACAAGCAACGAAAAATGATAAAAGAACCCTGAGGAGAATGGCGATGGGTTTTGTCTTAGACGGTGAAATTATCTACAAGAAATGGAAAGATCAGGTTTATTGAGGTATGTCAATTCTGTCAAGGCTCAGAGAATCCTCGAAGAGACAAAGGGATATGTGGCACTCATGCCAACGGCCAAATGTTGGCCAAACGTATTATGAGGGCAGGGTACTACTGGCTAATAATGGAATGGGATTGTATTAATTACTCCTGGACATGCCATAAATGCAAAATATATGCAAACAAGATTCACATCTCTCAATCATCGTTGCATGTCATGACGACTCCATGGCCATTTTCAATATGGGGAATGGATATGATCGGGCCCATCACCTCGAAAGCTTTGAACGTACACAGTTTCATCTTGGTAGCTATAGATTACTTCAAAAAATGGGTAAATGTCGTTTCTTATGCCAACGTAATGAAGTCAGTGGTGTGCAAATTCATCAAAAGGGAGATTGTGTGCCGGTATGGGCTCCCCGAAAGAATAATTTTGGACAATTCTCTCAACCTGAAAAATAAGATGATGAGGTAAGTATGTACTCAGTTCAAGATCAAGCATCATAATCCGGTGCCTTATCGCCCGAAAATGAATGGAGCAGTGGAAGCGGCCAACAAGAATATAAAGAAGATTGTTGAAAAGATGACCGATGTGTACAAAGATTGGCATGAGATCTTACCTTTTGCCTTCCACGCATATCGTACCTCGGTTCGCACATTTACTGGTGCCATGCTATTTTCTCTGGTATATGGGATTGAGGCAGTGCTACCTATTGAAGTTGAAATCCCTTCCCTTCGTGTTTTGATGGAAGTCGGCCTAGAAAAGGCAGAATAGGTTAGAGCTCGCTATAAATAGTTGAATCTCATCGAGAATAAGAGGTTGAAAACGATTTGTCATGGGCAGGTATATCAAAAGAGGATGATCCGAGCTCATAACAAAAAGGTTCGTCCCAGACAGTTTCAAGAAGAAGAATTGGTATTGAGGAAAATTCTCCCTATCATGAAAAATTCTCACGAAAAATGGGCTCCGATTTAGGAAGGACCCTATGTGGTGAAAAAGTTTTTTCTGGAGGAGTATTGATCTTGACCTAGATGGATGGTGATGATTTGAAAAATCTTGTGAATACCGATGAGTTAAAGAATTATTATGCATAGAAAGAAGAGAAAAAAATGAAAAAAAATAAAATGAAAAAGGAATGTAAAAGGAGAGATTTAAGAAAAAAACCTAAAAAGGGTGACTTAAAATCGAAATGGGATACTTGGGTTGAAAACCCGCAAAGCGCGGTCCAAATACTAGCTGAAAATTGGATCAATGCTCCATGAAAGGGGGAGAAAGTATTAGAAATTCAGAGAAAGCGGGTAAACTCAGTCTGACACAACTACGAAAGCCGAGAAGTCACCCAAGTAAAATGGCTCGTTCAAAAGATACTTTAGATGAATTGAAGCAGGAAGGGTCCAAGATATTCCACATCTGGGACATCTATGGCCTACAACTTTACATTTGCCTCATAAATGCATGATATTCATCTTTGTTATCTGAAACGTTATTG
Organism: Fremontodendron californicum; assembly: GCA_030761205.1. Taxonomy (NCBI): domain Eukaryota; kingdom Viridiplantae; phylum Streptophyta; class Magnoliopsida; order Malvales; family Malvaceae; genus Fremontodendron; species Fremontodendron californicum. Next base: position 7,411,590 of record JAULJL010000026.1, read on the forward strand.
CAATGAATTCTTTTTATCCCTTTATGACATTTGGCTGTTTCATACCATCCTTCCTATATTTTGTGATACATTTTAAATGTTATTAACTTGAATGATGATTTGTAAACATAAAAATCTTTAAACAAAAGGATTTCTTTGTATTACTATGGAGTAGAGTTAAATTTTAGAAGAGGTTTGGAAACCACTAAAATTTGAAAACTCACCAATCCATAATACTGAAAAGCTCGTCAAGTGGGGCAAATAGTGGATAGATTAAAGACACCATCATGGAGTCGAAAAATTTATGGATCTCAGTGAAATCATAAGTCAGAACTCATGGCAATTCATAATACTGATAAGCTCATCAAATGAGGCAAACAATAGATAGATTGAAGACACTACAATGAAGTCAGAAAGTCCATGAATCCCAATGAAATCATGGATTAGAACTCATGACACAATCATGTGGTTGCATTCATCCCTAGGGAACATTCATTCTACAAGCATTTGCAAAATTTGTCATTAACATCATTGCATTCAACTAACATTGCAGGAATCGCTGAGATATTTTCTTTTCTTTTAAATCGAACTTGTTTTTAAATGAGTTGAGCCCCGAGATTACCGTCGATGTATTTCTTTTTCTTTTAAATCGAACTTGTTTTTTAAATGAGTCGAGCCACAAGATCACCGTCGAGGTATTTCTTTTCTTTTAAAGTGAATTTGTTTTTTTCCAAGTGAGTCGAGCCCCGAGATCGCCGTCGAGGTATTTATTTTCTTTTAAATCGAACTTGTTTTCAAATGATTCGAGCCCCGAGATCACCGTGGAGGTATTTCTTTTCTTCTAAATCGAACTTTTTTTCTAAATGAGTCGAGTCCCGAGATCACCGTCGAAGTATTTCTTTTTGTTTTAAATCAATTTTTTTTTTTAAATTAGTTGAGCCCTGACATCACCGTCGAGGTATTTTTTTTCTTTTAAGTCTAACATTTTTTTTTCAAATGAGTTAAGCCCTGAGATCATCATTGAGATATTTCTTTTCTTTTAAATCAAACTTGTTTTCAAATGAGTAGAACCCCGAGATCACCATCAAGGTATTTCTTTTCTTTTAAATCGAACTTGTTTTTCTAAATGAGTCAAGCCCCGAGATCATCGTTAAGGTCTTTCTTTTTCTTTTAAATCGAACTCATTTTTTTTAATATAAGTCGAGCCTCGAGATCACCATCGAGGTAATTTTTTTTATTTTAAATTGAACTCGTTTTTTTTTTCCAAATGAGTCGAGCCCGAGATCGTCGTCGAGGTATTTCTTTTATTTTTAAAAGTCAAATTCGTTCTCTTGAAACAAGTCGAGCCTTGGTATCGCAGCCAATGTATTTCCAACTGAAGACTACAATCGTTAAATTTTTGTTTTAAGTTTGTGAAAAGGAACCTCTCTGTTTGAATAACTTCTATGCTCGGCCAAAATGGTTGTCAATATATCTTTCTCTAATTCCTGATCCTCAGCAATAGTCAAAGAGGGGCAGCTGTAGACACCTAATTTTCTCTGGGCCGCCTAAACAAGGTACGTTCTTTCTTCAACTCCCCGAAATTCTAAGAATCTTCCATAATTCCACAATTTGGTCTCTAACACTTTGATTCAGAGGTCAACATAGAAAAGTCAACCCTAAAAAAGTTAACTTTTTGGAAAAATCAAGATTTGAAGGAGAATTGAATAATGGTGAAGCAATCTTGATAATTGGAGATCCACAATTGAGAATAGAAAGAAGAACTGAAGGTGGAAAGACAAATTGAAAATTTCAATTTTCAATTTTCGGGAGAAAAGCATGGAAAATCTAATTTTGGGGAAATTAGGTAAACGGTCAAATTGGATAAAATTGAAACTTCAATTTGAAGAACAATCAATAAATAGAGGTATCTTAAGGTCCAATTCCAAGAAGAATAAAAAGAGAAGCTAATTGGAGGATAAATTGAACAAATTGAAAACTTCAATTTTTGGGGAAAAGTATGGAAACGATCAAAATGGATAAAATTGAAACTTCAATTTGAAGAATAATAATAAATAGAGGTACCTAAAGGTCCAATTTCAAGGGGAATGAAAAGAGAAATCAATTGGAAGAGAATTGGACAAAAGTGAGTAAATTGGAAATTGCAATTTTAGGGAAAAATTGGAAATTTGCAATTTTGGGGAAAATTAGGTAAATGATCAAATTGGAAGAAATTGAAGTTTCAATTTGAGAAACGGTCAATAAATGAAGATATCTAAAGGACAAATTTAAAGAGAATGAAAGGAGGAGTCAATTGGAAGAGGAATTGGGAAATTAAAGACAATTAAATAAGGTGAAAATCCCAATTCTTGAGAAAATTATGGAAATGATCAAATTGGAAAGAAATTTGGGTACAAAAATTGGGAAAATGGGCTCAAATCCAATTCAATATGGAGCAAAGAGGATGGAAAAAGAAAATAAAAAAAATGGGTCCAGTTCGAGCAAATACGAGATTTCGGGGACTAAACCACAATTTTGGAAAAATTCCAAAAAAATGGAATTCAAGCTCGAAAAATTATGAAACTTTCTAGAACTAAGTGTTAGGATGGAAAGAAGGAAAGGAGAAATAAAAAAATAAAAAAACCAAAATCGAAACCAAAATGCAAATAGGCTAAGTTCGGGGATAAAATGTAATTTTGGAGAATAATTCGGGAAAAATAGAATTCAAGCTCGAAAAATTGCTTAACTTTTCAGAATTGAGTTTCATATTGGATAAGATGGATTGGAAGAGAAAAACCCAAAATTATGGTTAAAATACAAATAGACTAAATTCGGGGGTTTAAAATGCAATTTTGGAGAATAATCTGGGAAAAATAGAATTCGAGCTTGGAAAATTGCAAAACTTTCCAAAATTGGATCTAATATTGGATAGGATGAATTGGAAGAGAAAAACTCAAAATTTGGGTCAAAATGCGAATAGGTCAAGTTTGGAGGCCAAAATGCAATTTTACCGAAATTCGAAGAGGACTAAGTAGAAAAAAAATGTAAGACACCAGAATATTCCAGGGTTTTCAGCCAAGAGAGAGATGAAGAGGGGAAAATATGATCAATGGCCAAGATACAAGGTGGTGGATATTTTTCAAAGCAAAGGACATGAGTCACCATTTAGTACCTTAGGTGGCAGTTTTGGCGAATAGGGAGCATTTTAAATGTAAGGACGGAAGCTCATTGGCTAAGGCCATGTGAAGGCCATATGATGAAGCCAAATGGATAGAAAAGATGACACTAGGAAGATATTTTTGACCAAGCAACATGATCAAGACAAATGACTAAAAAGATAGTACATTAGGTGGCATTTTTGGCCTCTTGGAGACCAAGTAAGAATGTCATTGGCCAGCCAATTGATGGCACTTTAATGTCTAGGCAACATGAAGAAGCCAAGTGAAAAAAAAAAAAAATGAAGGGAGGAGGAAAGGAAGGGCAATTCGACCAAGGCTATAGGCAAGAGGGGAGGCTTTCATTTTTCTTTCATTCATTCATACTCAGTTGGAGAGCTTAGGGGCAGTAGAAAAAACTCACCTAAGGAGTAAAGGAAAGGAAAAGAGAAAAATGAGAAAACAGGAGGAAGTTGGAGAGGTTTTTTGGAAGCTTTACTCGGTAGCTTTCCTCTCTTCTCTTGTTCTTGATTTCCTCTTTATCTTTCATGCCATTGTTTTCTTCTTTTCTATGTTATTTTCATATTCTTTTCTCCAAAATAAATAGTTCTTAAAAAAAGGTTTTAAAAAGATTTTCTTCTTCTCTTTTTTCACAAAGTAGCAAAGTTTGCAAAACTTTTTCCTACATTTTCTTGCCTTGGCCGAAACTTGTAGCCTTTATTGTTCTTGTGATTGCTTTGTTTTGTTGTTTGCCTTTTCTTGATTCCATTGATTTCCTTCTAAAAAATGAAATAAAAAAGGTTTTAAGGCTTGATGACATTGGTTTTTACTAAGAGATTGATTAAGCCAGACTAATGTCCAAGGAGCGAACTTTTATTTTTCTTGTTTGTTTACATTTTCTTTCTTATTTATTGTCATTTCCATATATATATATATATATTGCTGGTTGTGTGATTTATATTGCTTATTTCCTTCTAAAAAAATGGTTTGTGAGCTTGATGACCTTGGTTTCACCAAGAGATTGGTTAGGCCGGATTAATGTCCAAGATGCCAACCTTGAATTAATAATTTTTGCTTGCTGTAAATCATGTTTTCAATCCATTTCTAGCGTGGTCTTGGTTAGGATCAACCAATGATCCATAGCCAAAACCTATTTTTAAAACTAGTTGGGAAAAACAATGTTTAGCAAGTTGGGTATGTTTATTTCGGGCAATATTTTCACTATGCATTTTTTGTCCAAATAAAACTGATTCTACCTCATTTAGTTTATCATTAACTGAGTCTAAGTTTTTTTTTCAGAATTTTTTGAATTTTTTTTGACGGTCAATTCTTTTTTTTTCTAAAACTGGGTTTTTGGAGTCAAAATGAGCTTTTAAAACTAGTAAAGGTTTTGTTTTCTTTACCAAGAGGAAGAGGCTGGCCGAAACTTGTAGCTACTGTATAGGGGTCATTTTCATGGTCTTTTAAAGTTTAAAAATTGGTTTTAATAAAATCGGGTCATGGATAGATATTCTATGCTTTAAAAACGAGTTAAAAATCAGGTTTTCACACTAGGCTGTTCAAACACTTTGACATTGTCTCTCAAAAATTGCATCATTTTCAATTTGTTTTGTCTTTCAAAATGTTTGCATTTAGGGCTCGTTTAGTGGTATTCAGATGTCAATCAAGGTTATTCGAATGCCCCTTAAACCGAGCAAAAGTTTGTGCCCGAAATCTTTCGATTTTAAAATCCAATTTAAGTTTATTTTAAAGGTAGTCAGACATCTTTTTAAGTGTTTGGATATCCTCTCTTCAAGAGAGAAACACATTTCATTTTCATGCATTGCATATTTAAAATGTTTTTACTTAATTTAGCATAAAAAGTACCTTTTTAGTTTCCTATACATTTAGCGAGAATTAGTTCTTAATCTTTGGCGGGTTTCCTGAGGAAGTTAGGAAACGATTCAATGCACATGTTTATGGAATTGTAAGGTACATATTTCATTTATTTGGAATTATGTATGTGTCATATGAAAAGATATTTTTCCAAAGCTTTGCCGGGTCTGCCGGGGAGTTCGGTTCAATATCCCGACATATGCCATTTATGTAATTTCACACCAAAAAAGAAAATCCATGAAAAATAATTTTAAAATAATGATGTGTGCATATTCCATGTTCGTGTATATTCCATGATGAGATCATTTAATAATTGATGTCTACATTTGCATTTTGATCATGATAATTCAATGTCTATGAATATTCCATGATTGTGTCATTTTATGATGTTCATTGTTGCTATCTTGATCATAATGTGTTGATGGATGTGAATATTCTATGGTGATGTCATTTTATGATAAGATTTGCCATGTCAAGCATGTCATGTCACTAATTCTTTTGCCATGTCATAATAAGCATGCCATGTCATTAATTCTTTTGCAATGTCATAATTAGGTTTTTCCATGTCAAGCATGCGATGTCATTAATTATTTTCCCATGTCAAGCATGCGATGTCATTAATTCTTTTTCCTTGTCATAATTAGGTTTCGCCATGTCATGGTAATGATCCATGTTGTTTGATTTATATTTATATCTTAGTAATAATTTGCATATCCATGATCATTTTTAAATGATTTTAAATGCATGCAAAATAATAAGAGTTTTTAATAAAATAAGGTTGTTCATGAGTTAAAAATAATTCATGAGTTCTCTGTTGGATCTGTCGGGAAAAATATCATCAATTATAATTAACAGTGGAATATCCTTTTTCTAAAAAAAATGAGGGTGATTCGGAGAATTTCATAATAAAGGAAAAATTCTATGTTTTGCCGGGCCTGCTGGGAAATATATAAAATTTTATGTTAATAAATTTTGGATCATTCTCAAAGATTATGATCGTTTTTAAAAGGGAATTATCTTTAAATACCGGATCTAAAACTAACTTTTATCGAAACTTCATGATAACACGTGATTAATAAGGTACTGTTTTATACGGGCGTTGTGGGGGTCCTAATCCTTCCCCGCACGTAACCGACTCCTGAACCCGCTTTTGTTTTCTCTCTGGTTTAAAGCCAGATTTCGAAATTGGTTTTTCTTAAAATTTTTAATTAATTTTAAATTGTTTGATAAAAATCGGTTTTAATAGGTGATCGATCACACCTAGCCAAAAAAAATCGATGGCGACTCTGTTTTCTTTTTTGAGATTGTTTTCAAACCCTCAATTTTGTTTTTTCTTTCCTTTTTTGACTTCACTCGACGGGGTCCCTCGAAGGACCACATTACGATAATAAACTTGTAATTGCATTCATCCCTAGGGAACATGCATTCTACAAGCATTTGCAAAACATGTCATCAACATTGTTGCATTTGGCTAATATTGCAGGACTCGTGGAGAATTTGCTTTTAAATCGAACTCGTTTTTGTCAAAATGGTCGAGCCCCAAGATTGTCGTGATAGTATTTCTTTTGTTTTCAAATCAAACTCGTTTTTTCCAAATGGGTCGAGCCCCAAGATCGCCGCTGAGGTATTCTTTTTGTTTTCAAATTGAACTCTTTTTTAAATGGGTCTAGCCCTGAGATCACTGATAAGCTCATAAAATACACATTTTATGCCTTTTCTATTCTTAGTTTTAGTTATGTTTTCGATATTTATCTTGATTACTTATGGTATGTTTTTGAATTTTAAGTATTGTCGATACATGATCCTCCGTCATCGAGGGACCCGCTCGAGTGAGGTGCTGAAAAACAACAGGCAGAGGAAAAGACGACTTAATTCCTCTTAAAATAAAATGGTCGAGAGTATCAAATCAACCTCGAAAAAAGAAATGGAGTCGCCACCAATCTTTTTTGGGCTAGGTGTGATCGGCCACCTATTAAAACCGGTTTTGTAAAACATTTTAAAATTTATTAAAACATTTTTAAAGAAAAAAATATTTGAAGTCTGCGCTTTTAAACTAGAGAAATCAAAAAAGCAGGTTCAGGAGTCGGTTACGTGCGGGGAAGGATTTGCACCCCCACAACGCCCATATAAAACGGTACCTTATTAATCGTTTGTTATCTCGAGTCTCGATAGAGAGTCGGTCTTGAAATTGGCATTTTAAAATAATTCCCATATTAAAGAAAAATAATCCCATGTTTTGGTTGAAAATGATCCGAAATTTATTAACTCAAAATTTTCCTATATTCCACGATAAACCGGCAAAATATAAAAAAATTTATTTACTTGAAAAATCTCCGAATCACTCTTATTTTTGAAAGAACGGTATTCCGTTGTTAATGATAATTGGTGATGTCCTCTCCGGCAACCCAGCAGAGAACTCATGAATTATTTTAACTAAAAAATAACCTTATTTTACTGAAAAACATCAATTTTCAAAAGGTAGAATAATCATGAATGTATAACATGCATAAATAACATGGCATGGCAAGCAATTTACTATGACAAAATTTAAAAGACATAACCAAAAGAAATAAATGGCATGAATTACAGACATGACATATACACGAATGACATGGATGAGTGACGTGGCATAATGAATGACATGACCTAGGTGACATGGTATAAAATGATGGCATAGCATAGATGACATGGCATAAAATGATGGCATAGCATAGATGACATGGCATGTGAATGATGGCATGGCATAGATGACATGGCAAATGAGTGACAAAAGAAATGATGAGAAGGCAAATGGCATAAATATGACATCATCATGGAATATTCATGTTTACATCATAATCAAGATAACATCATGAAAATTAAATCAAAATAATGACATCATTATAGAATGTTCACACATGTAGAATCTAAATGACTAAGATAGCAAAATTAAATGTCATGGAGTAGGCATGAATATGGAAAATGCAATGCATGGAAATGTATTTCTCCCATGAGGCAAGCATATTCGTATACCTAGAAAGGTATTCGACTACTTTTGGAAGAGACCTAAGTCAGATTTTCTAATTTGGATTCGGGTATATAAAAAATGCAATTTTCGGTTTTGAAAATGACATGGTTGAAACCCCCTAAAAGGTTTAGTTTTCCTAGTTTTGAAATCCGGGTTGACCACCCTTGACCCGACTTATATAAAATCAAAATTTTTGATTGAAATTGAATGTAAATCATCCCAATACAGTAGCTAAAGTCCCAAATCAACCCCCATTTTATATACTAATAACAACAGAAAATTATTATTTCTTGAAAACAAATCTGGCTCTCACAACCAATTTTGAAACCCGATTTTTTACCCTTTTAGCAAATTTCAAAAAAATCTGAAAAACTTAGGGCAAACCTATAACATGTCTACCTACATGGGAAAAATCAGCTTAATTTTTGGAGCAAGAGAACCTAAACCGAAATTTTACTAAAGTCAGAACAGTGAGTTAAAACTGCTTTGTCAAAACCCATTTTTTTTTAGCGATGATAAAAAAATTCAAAAATCAAGAGAAAAATACCATGGCATCCTCTAAATTACCACTGGACGTGGTAAAAAGAAGTCATATTATTTTGAGTATGGATGAGTAGTGAAATAAAATCACAAAGTCAGAATAACCAATTTAAACTATTAATCTTCCACAAGCATGCTCAAGAGAGCTTGGCTTTGAGCCATTGATTGGCTTAAGTCAAAAATCAAGTGGGAATGTATGAAATGAATGAACAAACAGCAAGTTGAATGCATGAAATGTGTGACATGGCATGTGCATGACCTAGATTCTAAATGACATAACCAAAATAACCTAGCATGCTAAATGACATGGCAAAGTGACATGGCATATGACCTAATGCCTAAATGATGTAGAGAATGATATGGCATGTGACCTAGCTAAATGACATGACATAATGATATGCCATGATAAAAATGACCTAAATCTAAATGGCATGAAAAAATGCAAGTTATGGCCGAATGGTACATGATCTTATACACAATGTAAAGCATGCTAAAAATGCAAGATATGATACATGGCAAAAATGCAAGATGAAAAACATGCTTAAAATGCAAGATATGATGCATGGCAAAAATGCAAGACATGGCTGAATTCTACATGGCATTATATATGATGCAAAGCATGCTTAAAATGCAAGATATGATGTATGGAAAAAATGCAAGACATGACAAGGTAAAAATGCAAGAATGGCCGAATGTAACATAGCCTTATGAATGATGCAAAACATGCTTAAAATGCAAAAATTGCATGACCTTAAATGCTACATGACATAGCCACAAAGTGAAAAGACATGACAAGATAAAAATGCAAGAATGGCCGAATGTAACATAGCCTTATGCATGATGCAAAGCATGCTTAAAATGCAAAATATGATGCATGGCAAAAATGCAAGACATGGTCGAATGCTACATGGCATTATGCATGATGCAAAGCATCCATAAAATACAAGATATAATGCATGGAAAAAATGGAAGACATGACAAGGTAAAAATGCAAGAATGGCCGAATGTAACATAGCCTTATGCATGATGCAAAACATGCTTAAAATGCAAAAATGACATGACCTTAAATGCTACATGACATAGCCACAAAATGTGAAGACATGAATAAACTTAATATGAGCAACATAATATAACAAAAATACATATGAAAATGAATAGAAAAATAATAAGTAAAATAGGAAAATAGAGGTGAGCTTGATGGTTGGTACAATGGGCTTAGCCCTTCCCTAACCATAATTACTTGACTTTATCAAGATCATGAAGCCTTTCAACCTCTTTATTTTTATTTGTTTTTGAAAACTAAACCTTCAAAGAAAGCTATCCTACCACAACCAACATGGAAAATAAAAGAAGAAACATGGAAAGGAGAGAAAAATGCAAGAGAAAGGTGTCAATGGCTATCAAAGCTTTCTTACAAGCTAGCTTCTCTTCAAAAAATTTCTTCCTTCTTTCTTTCTTTCAAAAACCTTTTTCTTGCCAAATTAGCTACTGACTTTCTCTCTCAAATGACCGGCCAACTTAAGGAAAAAACATTCCCCCCTCTCCCTCATGCTTGGCAGGTTGGCCTCTCAATCATATGATGCAATGTGCTTCTTTTTCTCCAACAATCCTAGCCCTTAGTTAGGATATTTTCATGACAAATAAAAATGTCATTTTGCAAATTGATCTTGGCCATTGAAAGGTGTACTCATCCTTTACAAAGCACCTAGTCCGTTGGATGAAACAAGGACCACTTGCATGCTCTCCCTTGGCCGAACCATGCTCCTCCCTTAGACGAATTGTGCTCATCTTTCTTCCAACAATCTTGGCCATTGGATGAGGATATTTTCATGACAATGAAAATGTCATCTTGCAGTTTGTTCTTGGCCATTGAAGGGTGTACTCATCTTTTCTACAAGGCACCTAGGCCATTGGATAGGGGGGACCATTTGCATCACAATAAAAATGGCATCTTGCAGTTTGATACTGACCATTGGATGAAATGAATTAAATCCTCACCCTTTATCCTATGCTGGCCGACCAAGGGTTGGAATGTTCCATAATTTCCTTCATTTTTTCACTTTTTAATTTTGCAAAACTGGCCCTTTTTGGTTTCTTCGATAAAATTGCCTTTTAGCCCCCCTGAACTTAATTTAATTGCAGATGGACCCCAATTTCAGATTTGTCTTTTCCAACACTTCCCGTTGAATGTAAAACTTGATTCTGGAGATTTTCACATTTTTTCGAGGTCATTTGCTATTTTTCCCGGATTTTTCTCTAAAATTTCAGTTTAGTGCCTCCCAAATTTAGCCTTTTTCATTTGAGCTCTGATTTTGGATTTTTCTTCACCAACCTCTTCCAAAAAATATAAAATTGAGATCTGGAGGTTTTCATAATTTTTCGAGCTCGTTTGCTATTTTTCCCAAAATTATCTTTTGGAATTTCGGGTTAATGCACCCGAACTTTGCCATTTTTCAAATGAGCTCTAATTCTGGGTTTTTCTTCACCAATCTCTTCCAAAAATTATAAAACTCAGATTTGGAAGTTTTTATAATTTTTCGAGCTCGTTTCCTATTTTCGCGGGATTATCTTTTAGAATTTCGGGTTAATGCACCTAAACTTTTCCAAGTTTTAAATGAGCTCCTATTTCGGAATTTTCTTCACCGATTTCTTCCAAAAATTATAAAACTCAGAAATATAAGTTTTTATAATTTTTCTAGCTCGTTTCCTGTTTTTCCCAGAATTTTCTTTGGGATTTTTCAATATTGCCCTTTAACTTGTGAATCCTCGGTTTGCTCAAAACGGGTCCGATTTTCGAAATTTCTTTTTCTACTTCCTTTGTCTTATATTGAATTTGAGTTGGTCCAAATATGCCCAACTTTTACGATCAAATTCCCCTCCGATTTAGTTTTTCCCTTTTCATACTCGAGAATTTTGTCGTTTTTTCGTTTTTGCTCTAACCGGCTCTTCCTTGGGATCCACTTCAAATTGGGCCTTGGTCTAATTTTCTTTATTCATCTTTTATCAATGGGGGCTTGAAGTTCACTGAATTGGGCCATCTTTGTAATTTTCCCCAAATTTGTCGGATTAGGTCTTCCCCTACACTAAATTTTTGTAACCCATCTTCCTAACTCTATATCTTTCGTTGTAGATCTCGGATTGTCAAAATTCTTTCACTATTGTTCAATTCAACTTCGAACCTTGATTTTGACAAAGAGTTGACTTTTTAGTGGTTGACTTTTTGAGGTTGACTTTTTTTAGTTGACTTTTTATGTTGACCTCCAAAACAAAGTCTTGGGGACCCATCTATAGAACGGTGGGAGTCTCTTTGCATTTTGGGAAGTCAAAAAAAAGACTCTGCCCGGTTTAGAGGGCTCAGACAAAATTAGGTGTCTACAGTTGCCATCTTTGACTATTGCTAAGATTCAGGAATCAGGCAAAGAGAAAATAGACAATAATTTTGTCTGGGTAGTAAAATCACATGTGCAGGATAAGGAGGAGGATTCATTCATTTTTCCTTTTTGTTCATTTTTTATTTTTATTTTTCATTTTTTTAAACTGTAAAATAAAATAAAAGAAATTTGTCCTTAAATTGAGTTCCTCGACTAATCAATGCTCGACCCGTCTTAAGGAAACGAGTTTGATTTGCAAGAGAAGGATAATACCTCGACGGAAGTCCCGGGGCTTACCTCATCTTGGTGCAGCTTTAAATGAAACAACAAAATTTGTCCTTAACTTTAGTTCCCTGACTAATCACGGCTCGACCCGTCTTAAAGAAACGAGTTCGATTGGCAAAAGCTTGGATGTCTTGTCCATGAAAAATCTGGTTGTCTTGTCTAGGAAAGCTTGGATGTCTTGTCCGAAATCTTGTTGTCTTGTCCTGGAAAATTTTGATGTCTTGTCCGAAATATGGTTGTCTTGTCCAGAGAGAATTTGGATGTTTTGTCTGAAATCTGGTTGTCTTGTCTAGAGAGATTATACAAATTACATGTGTCAGGATGATCGAGCTCCCCGACAACCCGGCGAAGTTTTCAAAAAATCTCTTTTCACATGGCACTATATATAATTATATTCTGGATGCCTTATCAAAAAAAATTTTGGATATCTAAAAAAAATTTGGATGTCTTGTCCGAATGATCTAGTTGTCTTGTCCAGAAAAATTTTGGATCTTTTGTCCAAAAGGTTTGGATGTCTTGTCCGAATGATCTGGTTTTCTTGTCCAAAAAAATAAAGTGTTGGCTTCCTTTTGTGTCAACTGTATTGGACTAAAAAAAAGAAAGCTTTCTACAGTTCCTGCAAAGTTAGTCGAATGCAATGATGTTGATGATAAGTTTTGCAAAATACTTGTAAGATGCATATTCCCTAGGGATGAATGCAATTATATGATTGTTATGGGTTTAATCCATGATTTTGTTGAGGTTCCTGAATCTTCTCAACTCTACTGTTTATTCTGTTTGATGAGCTCTTTCAGCATTGGGGACTGTCATGAATTTTTTTTCTAGATTTTCTGACTCGGTGGCAATGTCTTTAACCTATCCATGATCTTGCTCTACTAGATGAGCTCTTTAGTATCTTTGGGTTGATGTGTTTAGCGCATCCAAAATTTGTCCCCCTTGATGAGTTTTTCATCACTATGGATCTTTGTGAGTTTTCTCCAAATTCTAGCGGTTTCCAAACCTTCTTTAAAATTTAAGTTGACTCTATAGTAATACGAGGAAATCCTTTTACTTAAAGATTTTTAAGTTTAATAGTCATCATTCAATTTGATAACATTCAAAATGCATCACAGCATATATGAAAGATGGTATGGAGCAGCCGAATGCCATGAAAGGGCCAACAAGAATTTAATTCAAAAAGTGATTAGATAACAAAGATGAATATCAAGGATTAAAAGAAAAATGCAAAGAGAAATGCATAAATGCCCCAGATGCAGAATATTCTGGACCCCTCCTGCTTTAATTCCTCTGAAATGTCTTTTGAGCAAACCATTTGCTTGGGTGACTTCTCGGCTTTCGTTGTTGCTTCAGACTGAGCTTTACCTTTTTCTCTGAATTGATGATACTTTCTTCCCCTTTTCACAGAGCATTAATTCAATCTTTGATCAGTACTTGGACCGCCCTTTGTGGGTTTTCAACCCAAGTGTCCCCCATTCGGTTTTAAGTCGCCCTTTTTGAGTTTTCGGCTTAAACCTCTCCTTTTACATTTTTTTTCAGGGTTCCACCATGCATGTGAGAATTCCAAATGCTTCCATGGTAAAAATGAAAATTTCAAAGGATGGTATGAAATCTGAGTAAAACCCTTCAAATTAAATAACCCAGCTTGATCAAAATGGACTTTAAAAGCACATAATGTAGGCCAAGGTTCGGGTTTAGAAAAAAAGGATAAATAGGCCCAAAATGTGTTTACGGGTGATTGAATCAAGGATCATTTGATGAGGAGGTTTCTTTTTCGAAATGTTCATCCTTTTTGGATTTTTCTCCTTTGAATTTTGATTCTTGTTTCTTTTCATTCTTGGCTTTCATTTGCCATTCTTTGATTTCACACGTTTTTTGTGTGTGTTTTTTCTTTTTCTTTCTTTCTTTATTTTTTTTTTCTTTTTGTTTGATGGCTTTTTCGCCAATTTTTTTGAGATTTTTCCTTGCCTTTGCCCCTAGAGTGGAGGGTGATCATTGATCAGGGTTCAAAGAAAGAAAGGATTCCTAAGGTTCAAAGGGGTGACTAGAGATAATTTTTTCTTAGTGACAGGAATAAGAAAGATGGTCATTTCTCATATCAAGCACGAATATTTTCTTTGAAAAGCAATCCTCATGGGGAAATAGATACATGGAATTTTCACTGTTTACATTTGGAATCATTCGAATTCTCATATGCACAGTATCACACTATTCTTTTTCCCTTTTTTTTTGTTTTTTTTTCTCTTTTCTTCAAGCATAGTATTTCTTCAATTCGTCGGCATTCACGGGATTTCTCAAGTCATCACCGTCTATCCGAGTCAAGATCAATGCTCTTCCAGAAAAAACTCTTTTCACCACATAGGGTCCTTCCCAATTCGGAGCCCATTTTCTGCGAGGATCTTTCATAATGGGGAAAAATTTCCTCAATACCAACTCCCCCTCTTGAAACCGCCTAGGGCAAACCTTTTTGTTGTGGGCTCGAATCAATCTTTTCTGATACATCTTCCCATGACAAATTGCTTTCAGCCTTTTCTCCTCGATGAGGTTCAATTGTTCATAGCGAGCTCTAACCCATTCTGCCTCTTCTAGGCCCACTTCCATCAAAACACGAACTGAAGGGATTTCAACCTCAATAGGCAGCACTGCTTCCATCCCATATACCAGAGAAAATGGCATGGCCCCCGTAGATGTGTGAACCGAAGTACGATATGCGTGGAGAGCAAAAGGCAAGATCTTATGCCAATCATTGTACACATCAGTCATCTTTTCAACAATCTTCTTGATGTTCTTATTGGCTACTTCTATTGCCTCATTCATTTTCGAATGGTAGGGTGCCAAATTATAATGGCTGATCTTGAACTGGGTACATCTTTCTCTCATCATTTTATTGTGCAGATTGAGAGCATTATCTGTGATTATTCTCTCTAAGAGTCCATATCGACATATAATCTCTTTTTTGATGAATATGCACACCACTGGCTTTGTCACGTTGACATAAGAGGCTGCTTCTACCCACTTTATGAAGTAGTCTATGGCAAATAGGATAAAACGGTGTTCGTTCGAAGCTTTCGGGGTAATGGGCCCGATCATATCCATTCCCCATATTGAAAATGGCCATGGAGCCGCCATGATAGGCAGCAATGATGGTGGCACATGAATCTTGTCAGCATATATTTGGCATCTATGGCACTTTCGGGAATAATTGATGCAATACCCTTCTATGGTTAGCCAATAGTATCCGACCCTCATAATCTGCTTAGCCAACATGTGGCCATTGCCGTGGGTGCCGCATATCCCTTCGTGGACTTCTTCAAGGATTCTCTGAGCTTCCGTAGAAACAACATATCTCAACAGAACCTGGTCTTTCCCTCTCTTGTAAAAGATTTCACCGTCCAAGACAAAACCCATTGCCATTCTTCTCAGGGTTCTCTTATCATTTTTCGTCGCTTGCTCAGGGTATGGACCTAGGACCAATTGTAGGGACTGTTTGGGATCTGAGGTTTCTATCCATGGTATCAGGCTCTCTGTTTTAGTCATTTTCACAACATTGTCCACAATTTCATCAGGATTCAAATCTTTGTGGCATTGACAAGTGCAGGACCCAGCAAGGATTGTATGTTCTGGACTTGATGGTTTTGATTGATCCGAAGGCGATGAAGAGCCCTAAAAAAGTTTCCTCTTAGCCTTACCCATATCCTCTACCATTTTTATCAATTTGGCGAGCTGTTCTTTCACCTCTTGGATTTCATATCCAAATTCCTCTTGATTGCATTCCAAAGCACCCAATCGTTCCTCCGATTCATTCCTTATATCTCGAATCCCTTTCATGAAAATGAAAATGACATTATTATCATGAGATGAATAATACAATTATGAATGTACATGCTCTATTCTTATATGCATGAATGTAATGATGATTAATGCATGAAGTGTACAAATTCGAAGATGCTTGAGGAAATGAATTTTTCACATTTATAATTGCTTAAATAATATGCATGTTTATGCAAAAATGTAAATGAAAGAATCAAGGAAAAGAATATCCTAATATCATTTTTTATTTTATTTTTTCTTTTTCATATTTTCAAAGAAGAAAATTTTTCATGGAATAAAACTCTTTTTTTGGTTTTTTTTTATTTTGAAATATCTAAAAAGGTACATGTATAAAAAGAATTTTCAAAATATCCCAAAAACACTAGGTATTATTACAAATTATGTATGTGGAAAAGAAACAAAGTAAGTACAAGGGTACAATCATCAATTCAAACTGAAAAAGTTAATTAACATCTGCCCCAACAATATCTACCTCTACGGCATCACGGTGTCTTTGGGGCGGATTATCACATTTATTACGGGCAATGTACATTCATCGTTGCCTCATCTACAATGCTTATTCAGAATGTAAAATAGGTAACAAAAGGTTAAAAATGTCCCTCAATGTTTTCCTATCTTCGGTATATCTGTCAAAAATTCGGCAGGGCTTCTCCTATGTTGGCTCTATGGTTCACTATATGTGGGTGAACGAAAATCTAAAAGGCCCCGAATTGTTCCTCACTATCGCTTGTGAAGGCTAGTAAGGCACCCCGATAAAAGCGGGTTCAATTCGTTAGAGTATATTTTCGTAAACCCATGCGGATGATCAGTCACGAAGGCTTTAGGTACTTTATACTCCGGAAGTGTTTCACTAGCCCATACGGAGGGTCAATCATGAAGGCATAGTTACTTTACTCCCACTTAAAAGGACAAAACCCTGGTAGAGAGTTCATGCAAATGCAAATGCAATGTGTGTGGAGGAACAAAACAAACCTTTCACCACCTATTCTATAACTCTTATCCATAACCCAACAATTTATTAAAACAAAGATCAAGAATAGTGTAACGCATCAACCAGAGAGCAATAATAATATGCATGCAAAAAACATTTTGTTATTTTCAAAACTTATTATGGGCAGTGTGATGTGCATTCATCATTGCCCTATTTGCAAATGTAAGCTTATTCAGAATGTAGAATAGAGAGTAAAAGGATTGGAAATATTCCTCCATGTGTTTTTAGCTTCGGATATCTAAACAGAAATCTGGCATGGCTTCATCTAAGTTCACTATATGAAGGTGAATCGGTTCTAAAGGCCCCGAATTGTACCTTACTGTCGCCGCTGAAGGCTAGTAAAGCACCCCGATAAAAGCAGGTTCAATTTGTTAGAGTTCATTTCCCGGCTTATGCGGAGGCCATTGCCACACGAAGTGTAGGTAATCTGATACTCCGAAAGTGTTTCATTAGATTATGCGTAGGCTATTGCCGCACAAAGCGTAGGTACTTTGCTCCGACCTAAAAGGACGAAACCCGGGTATAGGGCTCATGATATGCAAATGCACGTGTGGTGTATGAGGAGGAACAAAGAACCTTTCACCACCTATTCTACTCCCCTTATTCTAAATGCCCCAACAAGATTAAAAAGTGTAAAGCATCAATTAAGCAAAGAATAAATATATGCAACAAAATAACCAGAGAACAATAATAATATGTATGGACATATTTAAAAACTTTTTATTATTTTCAAAATTCTTCTTATTATTGAAAAAAATGTAGGAATTAAAATTAAATACCGAATAAAAACCAACAAAACCGAGACTTTGATATCACACGACTAATTCTAGGTCTGACTCTCTAAATGTCCCCAATGGAGTTGCCAAGCTGTCGCAACCTAAAAAATAACAAGTCTCATCGCGAGACTTTTTACCCGTTAAGTGTAACATTGGGGAGAACAGAGGAAAAGACGACTTAATTCCTCTTGAAATAAAATGAGGGTTCGAAAACAACCTCGAAAAAAAAATGGAGTCGCCACCAATATTTTTTGGCTAGATGTGATGGCCACCTATTAAAACTGGTTTTGTAAAACATTTTAAAATTAACTAAAACATTTTTAAAACCAATTTCAAAGTCTGCAATTTTAAACTAGAGAAATCAAAGAAGCGGGTTCGAGAGTCGGTTACGTGCGGGGAAGGATTAACACCCCCACAACGCTCGTATAAAATGGTACCTTATTAATCGTGTGTTATCTTATGTCTCGATAAAAGTTGGTTTTAAAATTGGTATTTAAAATAATTCCCATTTTAAAGAAAAATAATTCCACTTGATTTGAAAATGATTCGAATTTTATTAATTCAAAATTTTCCTATATTCACCGACAAGTGCTGCAAAATATAGAAAAAAAAATTATTTGGAAAATTTTTTCGAATCATTCTCGCTTTAAGAAAGATATTCTGTTATTAATGATAATTGATGATATCCTCCCGGCAACCCGAAAGAGAACTCATGAATTAATTTAACTTGGAAATAACTTTATTTATTTAAAACCATTACCTTTTCAAAACATTTTAAAAAAAGTATGAATATGTATGACATAGTATAATCTAAATGACATGTTATAATCTATGTGACATAGTATATCCTAAATGACATGATATAATTTAGGTGACATAGTATATCCTAAATGACATGATATAAACTATGTGACATGGTGTATTCTAAATGACATGGCCTAATTTAAATTTCATTGCAAAATTTAAATGACATAGCAATATAATTAATGGCATGAAATGAAATGAGATGAAATGATATGAAATATTAATATTATCATGAAATATGCATGAAAATAAAAACAATGCATGAACATAATAAATCCTAAATGATGTGACAAAAATAAATGACTAAGCAAAAAGCATAGGATAACATAGAATATTCACAACCATATAACAAACAAATATTACACCATGAATATAAATCAAAACAAAAACATAGTCATAGAAATATTCATAACAAGAATCATATATTATACAATATGCATAAACATGGAAAATGCAATGCATGAAAGTGTATTTTTTTCCTTTAAATAAGGAAATCCGAATACCTAAAAAGATATCCGACTACCCTAGGAAAAGATATAAAATTAAATTTTCTAAAATAAAAAATACTTTGGGATTGGTTTGAAAAATAATTTGAAAATTTTGGATGAAAATAGCACATGGCCGAAATCCCCTTTGAAAAAGGCTCTATTTTCCTAACTTTGAAAACCTGGACCTGACCACCCTTGACCCGAGCTTTATAAAATCATTTTTTAAGATTAAAAAAGCTTAGAAATCAACCTAGAACAATAGCTAAGGTTCTAAATCAGCCCTCTCTTAATGCCTTAACCAAAACAGAAAAGTATTTTTCCCTTGAAATCAAATCTGACTTTACTGTCCAGTTTTAAAACGTGATTTTTTAACCTATTTCTAAAATTTCAAAAAACACTGAAAACATTATGGGAGACTCGGAACATGTCAAACTCTATGGAAAAAAATTGGCTTAAAAAATTTTTAGACTTAGGATGAACTACCAGAAAAATCACGAAAGCCAGAACATTTGGTGAAAAACTATTTAGCCAGAAAACATTTTTAAACCTTTGATAAAATCACTAAAAAATCAGAATAAAAATATCGGAGACTCCTCTAAGGACCTACAAACAATAGCAAAAATATCTAAAAATTTGGACAAGGATTGCCTAATGGAAAAAAAAATCACAAAGGTAGAAAATCCAACTTGACAATTTCTTAATTTTCCACAAGCATGCTCATGTGAGATTGGCTTTGAGCCATTGATTGGCTTAAGTCAAAAATCAAGTGGTATGATATGAAATACATGAACAAACAACAAGTAAAATGCATGAAATGCATCTCCTAATGCCTAAATGACATAGAGAATGCATGGCAATACAAAATGACCTAAGACCTAATATGAAATTGCATGGCAATAAATGCAACCTAGACCTAATATGCATGAAATGCATGGCAATGCAATTATGACCTAGACCTAATGAGCATGAAAATGCATGGCAATAACACAAACACATGGCATAGTAAATCAAATGCACAATATCATGGCATAGAAATGCAAGCATGTCAACTAAACAAGATGAAAATGCACACACAAGGCAAAAAACATAGGGGTAGCCGAATGCTTACTAATCAAAATGGTGAAATCCTAACATGACAATAACACAAACACATGGCATAGTATAGACAAGACTTAAAAGGAAACATGTTAGACCAAACAAACATGATGCAAATGCATGAACATAGCTAGACAAAAACACAAACACATGGTATGGTATTAACAAAAAGCATGAACAACTTAACATGGTGAATTTAATATTAAAAATGGCAAACAAAGTAAGTAGACATGAAAATAAAATGATAAAATCAGCCAAAATAATAGTAAGTAAGTAAAAAAGGTTAAAAATAAGCTCCATATCTTAGTTATTTTAAAAAGCTAGAACATCAAAAAAAAACTAGAATATCACAACCAACATGGAAAATAAATCAAACACAACACATACACAAACAAGGAGACCATTCGGCCAACACAATAAATAGGTTAAAAAAATTGTTTTTTCTTTGATTTTTTCATGAAAACATAAGATAGGAACCTTTTGGAACTTGTTTTGAAAAACAATTTTATTTCATGAAAGAAAATAAAATAACAATGAAAATAACAAAATCATATGAACAAAGTATGGAGGAGAGCATGAAAGAAAATAGTTACCTTGCTTTAGCTTTCAAAATCAATGAGTAGTAAGAAAGCCCCTCTTTTTTCTTTCTCTTTTCTTTTTTTCCTTTCTTTTTCCTCTACTTTTTCCTCAAGAATCGCTACTGCCCTCTCTAATCAGCCAAGAACAAAATGAAAATCAAAAACCCCCTCCCTCTAAGGCAGCCGAATGGTCTAAAAATTGGTGTAGGATGTTGTCATTTTTTCCCTAGCCAATTTGATCCAAAGGCCACTAATCCAAGATGCTTGAAATGTAAAATTATCACCCTTAGATTAAGTGATCAGCCTCTAACAAATACAGCTGTTAAAAAAAAAATGTAACCATAATGTTGACATCCTTCCTCTTCATGCATTGGACCATGTGGCACAATTACAAAGGCTTGATCAAAAAAATAACTACCTTACTATCCACTTTTGGCCTTTGGATGCAAGATATCAGAAAAATTCACTCTTATCATGGGCTTGGCCGAATGGCCCTTCAACTTCCAGCCCACTCTCTATTTTTTAAATTTCAAAAAAGGCCATCTTCGATTTCTTCGATAAAATTGCACTTTAGGCCTCCAGACTTGATTAAATAGCAAACGGACTCCAACTTCAAATTTTATTTTTTCAATACTTCCTAAATAATATAAAATTGAGTTCTGGAAGTTTTCATAATTTTACGAGCCCATTTGCTATTTTTCCCGGATTTATCTTCCAAAATTACCCCTTAGTGCACTCGAACTTATACCATTTCTCAAACGAGCTCCGATTCTGGATTTTTCTTTGCCAATCTCTTCCAAATAATTTAAAACTATGATCTAGAAGTTTTCATAACTTTCCGAGCTCATTTGCTATTTTTCGGGATTTATCTTCTGGAATTTCAACTTAGTAGGCCCGAAATTTGCCATTTTGCAAACGAGCTCCGATTCCAGATTTTTCTTCACCAATCTCTTCCAAATGGCATAATATTGAGATCTGGAAATTTTGGTAATTTTTTTAGCCCATTTGCTATTTTCCTGAATTTTCCAAATTTGCCTTTTTACCTTCAAAGCCTCAGTTTTACTGAAAAAAAGTCCGATTTCTAGATTCTTTTTTCCAGGCCTTTGTTATATATTGAATTTGAGTTGGTCCAAAAACGTCCAATTTTTACGATCAAATTCCCCTCCGTTTTGATTTTTCCTTTTTCCAATATCGAAAATTTCCTCGTTTTTTCGTTTTTCCTCCAACCGGTTTTTTTCTCCAAATTACTTCAAACTAAGCATTGGGCTATCTTTGTTTACCACTCTTCATCAATTAGACGCTTTAATTTTACTGAATCGGGCCATTTTTGCAATTATCTCCAATTTCATCAAAATTCACCAAAAACCCTAATTCTCAAATTTCTTCAGAATTGACTCTTCCTTTAGGTTTGCTTCCAAATGGCCTCTGCAATACCTGTAGTCCTTGATTATATTCCATTCGGAACCTGCAATTTCGACCTATTTGATCGTTTAAGCACTTTTCCCCAAAATTATCGAATTAGGGTTTCCTTTCCACTGAATCTCCATAACCCATATTCCAGACTCCATATCTTTCATTGTAGACCTCGGATTATCAAAATTCTTTCACCATTGTTCAATTAAGCTTTGAATCTTGATTTTGAATGTCGATAGGTTTTTTAGTAGTTGAATTTTTAGGGTTGACTTTTTCCAGATTGATTTTTCATGCTTAGCCCTTAAACTAAGTCTCAGAGTATCACCACTAGATGAGAAGAGCTTTTCTGCATTCTAAAACATCATTAGGAAGAAAAATACCTGATTTAGGGATTCGGACAAAATTAGGTGTTTACAGTAGTTACCACAGAAAAATGAAGATGCAATGATCCTAGAAATGATGCAATTGCTTGAGATGATGCAAATGCAAATATCCATGAAGGATGTAAATGTAATGGTAAAATACAGATGCTCATGGAATGGTGCAACTGCAAATACCCATGAACGAGGCAAATGCTTCATGGCACGATGTAGATACAAAGCTTAATAAATAGGTAAGTGCTAATGAATGATGCCAATGTCCCTTATTGTTTTTCTAAACTTTGGCTTAGCCTTTACAATTTATTTTTCCTTGTACTCGTGCCCCATAAGAGATCACTTCCTTTCCAGTCTTTGGCTATTCTCTTTGCCCCAACGGTTTTCAAACTCTTTTTGACAGAAGTTTGAGCCGAATGTTCATTCCTTCTTCACATTTTTGGGAGTCAAGATCTACTTCAGTAGTCACATACCTTTGGGATAGAAAAAATCTTGTCTCATGTCCACATCAAAAATGGTTATGTCAAAAAATATTTTTATTTATTTTCCCTTTTTGAAAACAATTCTCATTTAATGAAAACTTATGGGCCAAAAATATTAACTCCATAGTGTGTGACATACAAATCTCTTGAAGACTGATGATCATCGTTAGAAATTTCTCTGAGTATCAATTTGGGTTTTACAACTTGAATTGAAAGGCTTGGTATCACAAGATTTTGGTTGATCGAAGAAAACTTCACAACAAGAAAAATGTATGTCCCTTCTAAGCTCACAAATAGAACAGGTTTTATAAAACACGAATTCCTTGAGAATCAAACAAATTCTACATTCTTTTAGTTTCCAAATCATGAGGTTTTGACAAGCGTAAAGATTGGTCGGGATGTTTAAACTGGAAAGTTCAATTTGGAGGAAAAAAAGGTCTCATTTTTTTTTGAAGTCAATCCTCCAAATGAGAGCTAGCAGTTTAGGAGGTTCAGGAATTCCTAGATGTTCCTCGACTTCTTCTAGATGACCTTCTCTTTTGTGGCACGACACTAACATAAATGGCATCGAAAATTCCCATTTTACTCTAGACCGCCCATTTTTGGGTTTTCGCCATAGAGTCCCATTCTTTCCATTTTTTCTTCTTCTTTTTTTTATTGTTCTACCATGCACTTGAGAGTTTTAAATTCTTCCATAGTGAAATGATAATTCGATGAGATGGGATAAAATCTGAGGAAAAACCCTTGAAGTTAAATATTCACGCTTGATCAAAATGGACTTTTAAAGCACGTAATGTAGGCCAAGGTTTGTGGTTTAGAAAGAAAGGATAAATAAACCCAAAATATGTGTTTTAGGGTAATCAGATCAAGGATCATTTCTTTAGAAAGATTCCCTTTTGAAGCACTTGTCCCTTTGGACTTTTCTTTTCTTCTTTTGACTTTTGCTCTTTTTCTTCTTTGTTCTTGGCTTTCATTTCACCATCCTTTTTCACACACATATTTTTTGGTGTTTTTTTTTTCTTGGCTTTCATTTCAGCATTTTTCTTCTCTTTTTTCTTCACTTCGACAGAGTGAGCCCGTATTTATTTTGGCGCCCAATTTTCTTTGTATCTGCCTTTGAGTTAGGACTCATTTCTCTAAGATCTTTGAGAAGATCTCTCCTCGCATTTGCCCCCCAATGTAGAGGGTGATCCTTGATCTGGGTTCAAAGAAGAAAGAGTTCTTTCGGCCCAAAAGGGGTGACTGTAGATAATTTCTTTTTGTTAAAGAGATATGAAAGATGTCCATTTCTCATATCAAACACAAATATTCTTATTGAAAAGAAATCCCTGTGGGGAATAGATAATCAGAATTTCATTTTGCACTTCGGAATTATCCGAATTCTCATATGCATGATATAACAATTTTTTTTCGCATGCCCCCAATGTTTCATGCATTAGTTCCATCCTTATTCACCATGTATCTATCATTTTCACATATGATGCCCCAATTTGATCAACTTTGGGAATTGGTATCATTACAAGGAACTTCACAAGTCTAGGTTTATATTGAAAAGGCTGTGTTTCAATCTTGTGTTTGTTTGAAGTGACAAGGAAAATATGACCCAAAAACGGGTTTTCTCTGGGACATGAGATAATCTAGCTTGGGCCATTGTGCCCTGAGGTGTCAATCATGAAGGGATATTTGGGAAATTGGTGTTTTCAAGTTATTGGAAAGGATGTGAATGGTTTTAGAACAACCTTGGTACACATCAAATTACCATAATCTATATTCTTGAAAGAATGTTTCATTTGTTCGAGTTTCAAAAGAGCTCGAAAATTTTTCAAATATTTCGTTCCTTTTCTCATAGCTTAGACTAGGATTTACATCTTTGCTTATTTTTTAGTGACAATGGTTTATGAAGTTCAATCATTCATATTCCTTGAAGCATTAGGTCTTTCAAGTGGTCTTGG
This sequence comes from Fremontodendron californicum, assembly GCA_030761205.1. Taxonomy (NCBI): domain Eukaryota; kingdom Viridiplantae; phylum Streptophyta; class Magnoliopsida; order Malvales; family Malvaceae; genus Fremontodendron; species Fremontodendron californicum. Next base: position 7,436,562 of record JAULJL010000026.1, read on the forward strand.
TTCAAGGGATTTAGGCATAGGAAAGCCGAAAAGAGAGAGGGAAGGGTATTGGGCCATTTCTAACAAGGATCATCGATATTCCCGATACTGTCCATTATTTCATGTGAAAACCCCTTATTATTGTTTACCACAAAGTTTCTCAAAGTTTCATTTGTTTTTGCAAATTCAAATTATTACTAAAATATGATGAAAACAAAACATTTAAATTCAAAATTTATTTATTTCATTTAGATGTCAACATGAGACAAGTGTTTTCATCATCACAGTGTATAGAACTAAATGCATCATAAATCCTAATATGATCATGCACCATGTTTCTTATGACAGTTGGCTTTCCCATCTTCAAAACTTATCGAACCAACCTTGATGAGATCCCTGACCTTGTACTTCAAAGAGGGATAGTTCTCCGTTGAGTGACCTTGATTGCCAGAATGATAATCGCAACACTCATTAGCATCATACCAGCTTGGATAAGGGGGCTTCAGAGGCTCCAATTGTATGGGTGTCACAAGGTGATTCTGGATGAGTTGAGGTAGTAGCTCACTGTATTACAAAGAAATCAAGTCAACTTGATTCCTTGCTCGCTTTTTACGACCTCTTCGATTATCCCCAGGGGTGTTTGATTGATAGACAGATGTAAATGCTAGCGCAGTTGCAGGCATTGGTTGGTAAGGATAAGAACCTTGAGTGACGTTGTTTAGGGTAGGGTGGAATGGTTGATACGAGGAGAATTGGGGATATCAGGCGAAATCTCTCATAGCTTGGACATCTTCCTCTTTCTTTTTTGGGCCCCATTACTCTTGGTATTGGATGTCTTACCTCCTTGCAATTTCCCGTTCTTGATAGCATTCTCAATCATCTTCCTTGAGATTACCATATCCGTAAAATTCTTCGTGGCATTGTCGACGAGTCTATCGTAGTATGGGGCCCGTAGTGTATTCACAAAAAGGACGGTGACTTCCTTCTATGTCAAATATGGTCGTACTTGGGTGGCCATGTCCATCCATTGCTGAGCGTATTCTTTGAAGCTCTCTGTAGTTCGTTTCTCCATATTTTGCAAGGTGAGACGGTCAGATGCCATATCGGTCACATGCTTGTATTGGCTTAAAAATGCATTAGCCAAATCAATCCAAGAGAGAATGTGATCCTTGCTCAACTGACTATACCACCTAATTGCGGACCCGCTGAGGTTGTCTTGGAAGCAGTGGACCAAAAGCTTATCATTATCTATATGGCTCGTCATCTTTTAGTAAAACACAGTGATGTGGGCTGACGGATCGGTTGTCCCATCATATTTCTCAAAATTGGGAACCTTGATTTTAGGGGGAATGACTAAGTCGGGGACCAAGCAACGTTCATTCGCATCTACACTCCCAAATATATCAGTGCTTTCTAATGCCTGGATCCTTTCATCTAACAGCTGATATTTCCCTTGGGAATCTGCCAACTCAGCCTCTTTCAATTCAGCCATTTTCAATTTTGCTTGTTCAGTTGGATCATTTAAGTTCGAGATGTTGATAGGATTAACTATGTTCTGAAAAGACTGGCCATCTAACATTATTACCTCATTTTGGCCCTTTTGTTCCTCCGACTCTTCTCTGGCGGCCAAGTTTTCAATGTATCCCTTTCCCCTGATCGCGACCGACACCAGCTCTATTAGTTTAGTCACTAAATATTTAGATTTTGCTTGAGATTTTGCCAACTGTTCTCGCAATCCGTCTTGTGCCCTCTCCATTCTTTCTATTCGGGCAGTTTGTTCACTCTCCATAGCTTTGGCCTGTATCATAAAGATGCTCAGTACTTCTTATACCTCTGATGGAAATTTCTTCAAAAACTTTTACAGCCAAGCCAACTTCTGTTTTAACCCCCAAAATGTGTCATGATGAATGGGCCATGAATGCAAAGTGATGTATGGACACATACAGTGGAAACATGCTGACTATGTATGTTATAAATGCAACATGATACCCATATGATGCATGTAAAGAAATAAGAAAAATCAATGCATGGATATATGCGATGAATGACCATGTATAGTCCCGATGCATTTTCCAATGAATGATCATATATACTATGAATGCAACATGATATTAATATGATACATGTAGAGAATAAATGACTGACACAAAGTGTATACAAAGAAATCATGCTGACCATGTATGCCAACATGACATATTAATGCATGAGTGTATACAGAGAAATCATGATGACTATGTATGCTATGAATGCAACCTGAGGTCAACATGATGTATGTAAAGAAATGAACAAATTAATACATGAAATATATAGAGAAATCATGTTGACTATGTGTGTCATGAATGCAATCTGATGCTAACATGATGCACGTAAAGAATAAACAAATTAATGCATGATCATTTATAGAGAAATCATGCTTACCATGTTTGTTATGAATGCAACATTATTCATGTAAGGAATAAACAAATCAATGCATGAACATATACAGAGAAATCATGCTGGTTATGTTTGTCATGAATACAACCTGATGCTAACATGATGCATGTAAAGAATAAACAAATCAATGCATGAACATACACAGATAAATCATGCTGATTATGTATGTCGTGAATGCAACCTGATGTGAACATGATGCATGTGAAGAATAAACAAATTAATGCATGAACATACATAGATAAATCATGCTGATTATGTATGTTGTGAATGCAACCTGATGTCAACATGATGCATGTGAAGAATAAACAAATTAATGCATGAACATATACAGATAAATCAAGCTGACTATGTTTGTCATGTATGCTACCTGATGCTAACATGATGCATGTAAAGAATAAACAAATCAATGCATGAACATACACAGATAAATCATGCTGCTTATGTTTGCCATGAATGCAACCTGATGCCAACATGGTGCATGTAAGGAATAGGCCAATCAATGCATGAATATATACAGAGAAATCATGATGACTATATATGCCATGAATGCAACCCGATATCAACATGATGTATGTAAAGAATAAACAAATCAACGCATGGGCACATGTACAAAATAAATTGAAATGGTGGAACCAATCTTGATTTGCCCTAAAATTTAATCCATGATTTTTTGAAACATGTTTTACCCGCGAAAACCAAAATATTATCTTTCAAAAGAATTTTAGGGTAGAGGATCCTATTATGGCACAATGTCGAAATGTTTATTCAACATTACTGGCCTACAATTCTTATTCAATCAATGAATGTTTATGCAATTAACAAATGAGATTATTATCATAGTGAAATCAAAATTGCAATGCTCTACTCACCTATGCATGAAATGTGCAAAATGCAAAAAATGTTTGAAAAAAAGAATTTTTATTTTCAATTTCAAAAAGTTAGTAAATAGTTGCCCCAACAATATCAACTCACTTAGGCATCACAATGCCTTTTGGCGAGGTATTACACTTATTACGGGCGATGTACGTTCATCGTTGCCCAACCTACAATGCTTATTCAGAATGTAGAAATAAATAACAAACGATCGGAAGCATTCCTCTATGTGTTCCTAGCTTCGGTGCATCTAACGAAAATTCAGCATGGCTTCATCTAGGTTCACTATATAAGTTAAATCGGTTCTAAAGGACCCGAATTGCTCCTCACTGTCGTCGGTGAAGGCTAGTAAGGCACCCCGATAAAAACGGCTTCAATTCGTTAGAGTATATTTCCCTAACCCATGCGGACTGTTAATCACGAAGGCGTAGGTAATTTAGTACTCCGAAAGTGTTTCATTAGCCCATGCGGATTGTTAATCACGAAGGCTTAGTTACTTTGCTTCCACCAAAGGAAGGAACCCGGGTATAGAGCACATGATATGCAAATGCACGTGTATTTTGTAAGGAGGAACAACAAACAATTGTAGACACCTAATTTTGTTCGGACCCCTAAATCAGGTACACGTGCATTTGCCCCAACAATTTATTAAAAGAACATTCAAGAATAGTGTAAGGCATTAACCAACAAGCAATTATAATATACAATATTAAATAACTAGAGAACAATAATAAAATGCAAGTGAACGAATATGAACATTGTAGACACCTAATTTTGTTCGAACTCCTAAATCAGGTACATTTTCTTCCTAAATTGATGTTTTGGAATGCTAAAAGGCTTTTCTCATCCTGCAAGTGGTACTCCGAGGCTTAGTCTAAGAAAGCAAATAGAAAAAGTAAAACTTGAAATAAGTCAACCCCGAAAAAAGTCAAACCCAAAAAAGTCAACTATTGAAAAAGTCAACCCACTTTCAAAATCAAGATTTGAGGTTCAATTGAAAAACGGTGAAAGAATTTTCATAATCCGAGGTCTACATTGAAACATATGGAGTTCAAAAGTTGGGTTACGAGATTTAGTAGAAAGGAAACCCTAATTCGAGAAATTTGGGGAAAAGTGCCTAAACGATCAAATTGGTCAGAATTGAAGGTCTGAAATGAAAGATAAGCACTGACTACGGGTAACGGAGAAGCCATTTGGAAGAAAAACCGATAGAAAAGTCAATTCGGAAGAAAACCGAGGATTAGGGTTTTTTGGTGGATTTCAATGAAATTTGGAAGAATTGCAGAAATGGCCCAATTCGGAAGATCTAAAGCCTTTAATTGATGAGAAATGATTAAACAAGGATAGCCCGATGCTCAATTTGAAGAGAATCTGAAAATCGAACTTGTTTTGAGCAAAATCGAGATTCGGAGGTAAAAGGGCAAAATTGGAAAATATGGGAAAAAGAGCAAATGAACTCCAAAAATTTTGAAAATTTGCAAATCTCATTTTTAAATCGTTTCAAAGAGATTGGCGAAAAAAATCTTGATTCGGAGTTCGTTTGCAAAATGGCCAAATACCGGGTCTCCTGTGTAGTAATTCAAGCAGATAAATCCCGAAGAAATAGTAAACGAGTTCCAAAAATTTTGAAATTTTGAAAATCTCATTCTTAAATCATTTCAAAGATATTGGCGAAAGAAAATCTTGATTCGGAGTTCGTTTGGAAAATGGCCAAATACCGGGTCTTCAATGTAGTAATTGAAGCAGATAAATCTCGGAAAATAGCAACCGAGTTCCAAAAGTTCTGAAAATTTGCAAATATCATTTTTAAATTATTTGGAAGAGATTGGCGAAAGAAAATCTTGATTCGGAGTTCGTTTTCAAAATTGCCAAATCTCGGGTCCCTTATGAAAACTTCCAGATCACATTTTTAAATTATTTGAAAGATATTGGTGAAGAAAAATCTGGATTAAGAGCTCTTTAAAAATTGGTAATGTTCGGGTGCATAAAAGGGGTAACTTCGAAAATAAATTCGAAATAAATAGCAAATGGACTCGTAAAATTTTGAAATCTTCCAGAATTCAATTTTTTATTATTTCAGAAGTATTAAAAAGAAATTTGAATTTGGAGTCCGTTTTCTATTTATTTAAGTTCGGGGGGCAAAAAGGTTATTTCACCAAGGAAACCGAAAAGGGCATATTGGTAATTGGGGAAAATATGAAAGAAGAAGTAATTGCTGGGATTTTTTCTTCCCTTGGACAGCCAACATAGAGGAGAAGAAGTAAGCTTGAACAATTTAATTCGCTAGTCACTATCAAGCCACATGCTATCACTAACACCTTGCAAATGGTCCCCCCTTCATCCAATGGCTTAGGTGCCTTGTAGGAAAGTTGAATGCACCTTCCAATGGCCAAGTTTAAATGCCAAAATGACATTTTTATTTGTCATAAAAGAATCCTCATCTAATGGCCTAGAATGGAAGAAAAAAGATTAGCACAATTCATCCAAGGGTGAGCATCCATTCGGTTGAGCAAGGGAGTGCATGAGACTATCTTTTTTCATCCAATGGCTTAGGCCATCTACAAGGGCTGAATACACATGTTAAGGGCTGGATTAATCTACAAGATGTCATTTTTGTGTTGGCCTCATCCAATGATCAAGAATGGAAGAGCACAACTCATCCAAGGGTAGGCACTCAAGAGGAGCAAGCAAGGGAGTGCATGGGATTGGTCCTCTTTTGCATCTAATGGCTAAGGTTACTACGAGGGCTGAGTACACATCTTAAGGGCTGCTATCAATTGGCAAGATGACATTTTTTTGTTGTCATCAAAATATCTAAATCTAAAGGCCAAGATTGGAGGAGAAAAAGTGCAATTCCCATCCAAGGGCTAGGGGGCCATTCGGCCAAGGCTAAAGGGAGGGGGAGAATTTCATTCTTTCAGAGGTTTTTTGGCTGGAAAATGGTAGCTAATTTGGGAAGAAAAAGGTTTTTAAAGAAGAAAAAAAAAATGTTTTCAATAGAGAGCTTGAAGGTAGTCATCTCTACAAAGCACTAGTCTAGCTTTCTTCTTCATTTCCATGGTGTTTTATTGATTTTTCTATCATGTTTTCCTACAACATTTTTCACAGAAATAAAGTTTTTTAATGTTTACTTATGTTTTCATCTCTTCTCCTTTTTTAAAATGGTGGAAAACAATTTTTTTTCTATGGTTTCATGCTACGGCCAAAAATGACACATTTAATTTGCCTTGTCTTTTCATTTTTTTCTTCCTTGCATGTTGTTGTGAAAAATGATTTTTACAAGTTTGTGTAGAGTATTCTACGGTTCTGATTTTTACAAAATATGATGCAAAAAAGGTTGAAATGGCTACATGATCTTGGCTAGACCAAGTGACCATGGTTAGGAGAGAGGCTATGCCCATTTTTACCTACCATGAAGCTCAGCTAATTTTCTGTTTTACATGGTTTATTTTCTGTTTTATTGAGATGGAAAGGCTTCATGATCTTGGCAAGACCAAGTGATTATGGTTTAGTAAGAGGCTATGCCCATTTGATACCAACCATGGAGCTTAACTTTCCTTGTTCTACTTACTAGTTTCGCTTGTAATTTTTGCATGTCTATGTTAAATCTGGTGTATATATGTTCTTTACATTATTTACTTATATATTTCATTTCCATGCTTGATATTACATCCTTGCATATTCGGCCATTGTTGTTCATATGCTCATGTTGTGCATTTTTTTCATATATCATGTCTTACATGTTTGCATTTTCTCGGTATTGTTCCATGACCATTCGGCAATCTCCATTTTGTATGCCTTGCATGTGTATTTTCTTTTTGCTTCTTAACTTGTTTGCATCTCCATGTCATGAACTTGTATATTCTGATTTTAGTATGCCATATGCTTATGAAAATGCTATGATAAAAATGTCACCATATTATTCCATGACCATTCGGCAATCCCGTGTTTGTTTGCCTTGCATGTGTATTTTTCTTTTGTTTCTTAACTTGTTTGCATTTCCATGCCATGAGCTTGTGCATTTTGATTTTGGTATGTTATATGCTACTGAAAATGTCATGACATTATGCATTTTAATATGATTTGTCATGTACTTATGTCATTTACTAAATAGGATTGCATTAGAGTCTCATGTGATAATTTGGCCCCTTCATGCATCCCTTGCCCTGTCATGCATTTGCATTTTGTTTAGGTAACATGCGTTGCATTATCATATCTTGAAATTTTGTATTAGTTGCTATTTGTTCCAGCATTGACATTAGTTTCATGAGTCATTGTATGTTCATAGTATTGCTATGCATGTTCATTACATTTTAGGTCTAGGCCATATTGGTATTGCCATACATATTGAGTCTTAAATCACATTGCTATTGTCATGCATTACTATGTTATTTAGGTCTTAGGTCACATTAGCATGTTCATGCATATTCATAACATATTAGGTCCAAATCATATTTGCATTATCAAGCATTGCATGCATATAGAGTTAGGATAGCATTTATTGCCATGCAAATTCATGCAAGGCATTTAGGTTGCCATGAATTGTCATGCATTTCCTTTACCATTTAGACCTTTAGACCATGCATTTCATACATTTCATTTGCTGTATGTTCATGCATTCCATGTCAATGCCACTTGATTTGTGACTTAGGCCAACTAATGGCTCAAAGTCATGCTCCCTTGAGCATATTTGTGGAAAATTAAGGAATTGTCAAATTGATTATTCTACCTGTAGACACCTAATTTTGTCCGGACCACTAAAACAGGTATGTTTTCTTCCTAAATTGATATTTCAGAATGTAAAAAGACTTTTTTCATCCTGCATGTGTTACTCCGAGACTTAGTTTAAGAGGGCGAGCAGAAAAAGTCAAACTCAAAAAAGTCAACCTCGAAAAGAAGTCAAGCTTGAAAAAGTCAACCCCAGAAAGTCAACTACTAAAAAAGTCAACGCACTTTCAAAATAAAGATTTGAAGTTCAATTGAAAAATGGCAAAAGAATTTTGATAATCCGAGGTCTACATCAAAAGATATGGAGTTCAGAAGTTGGGTTATGGAGATTCAGTAGAAAGGAAACCCTAATCCGGGATATTTAGGGAAAAGTGCTTAAACGATCGAATTGGTCAAAATTGAAGGTTCCAAATGAAAGATAAGCACTGACTACAGGTAATGGAGAAGCCACTTGAAAGAAAAACTAAAAGAAAAGTCAATCCGGAAGAAAACCGAGAATTAGGGTTTTTGGTGGATTTCGGTGAAATTGATAAGAATTACAGAAATGGCCCGACTTGGTAAGAATAAAGCCCCCAATGGATAAGGAATGACTAAAAAGGGATAGCCCAAGGCTCAGTTTGAAGAAAATCTGAAAATCGAACTTGTTTTGAGCAAAACCGGGTTTCGGAGGCAATAGGGCAAAATTGGAAAATTTGGGAAAAATAGCAAATGGACTCCAAAAATTCTGAAAATTTGCAAATCTCATTCTTAAATCATTTGGAAGAGATTGGCAAAATAAAATCTTGATTCGGAGTTCGTTTGCAAAATGGCCAAATCCTGGGTCTCTTTTGTAGAAATTCAAGAAGAAAAATCCTGAAAAAATAGCAAATGAACTCCAAATCTTCTGAAAATTTTGAAATCTCATTTTTAAATTATTTGAAAGAGATTGGCGTAAGAAAATCTTGATTTGGAGTTCATTTGCAAAATGGCCAAATCCCGGGTCTCTTATGCAATAATTCAAGAAGGAAAATCCCGAAAAAATAGCAAATGGACTAAAAAAATTAGGAAAATTTGTAAATCTCATTTTCAAATTATTTGGAAGAGATTGGAAAAGGAAAATCTTGATTCGGAGTTCATTTGCAAATTGGCCAAATCCCGGGCCTACTATGTAGTAATTCAAACAGATAAATCCCGAAAAAATAGCAAATAGACTCCAAAAATTTTGAAAATTTGCAAATATCATTTTTAAATTATTTGGAAAATATTGGCGAAAGAAAATCTTGACTCGTAGTTCGTTTGCAAAATGGCCAAATACCGGGTCCCCTATGTAGTAATTCAAGCAGATAAATCCCAAAAAAAAAAAAGCAAATGAGCTCCAAAAATTATGAAAGCTTCCAGATCACATTTTTAAATTATTTGGAAGATATTGGTTAAGAAAAATCTGGATTCGGAGCTCGTTTAAGAAATGGTAAAGTTCGGGTGCATAAAAGGGTAATTTTTGAAATAAATCCAAAATAAATAGCAAATGGACTCGAAATTTTTTGAAAACTTCTAGAATTCAATTTTTTATTATTTCGGAAGTATTGCAAAAAGAAAATTTGAATTTCGAGTCCGTTTGCTATTTATTTAAGTTCGGGGGACAAAAAGGTCATTTCACCAAGGAAACCAAAAAGGGCAAATTGGTAATTGAGAAAAATATGAAAGATGAAGGAATTGCTGGGATTTTTTCTTGCCTTGGTCAGCCAACATAGAGGAGAAGAAGGAAGCTTAAGCAATTTAATTCCTTAGTCACTATCATGCCACATGCTATCACTAACACCTTGCAAATGGTCCCCCCTTCATCCAATGGCTTAGGTGCCTTGTAGGAAAGTTGAATGCACCATCCAATGGCCAAATTTAAATGTCAAAATGACATTTTTATTTGTCATAAAATAACCCTCATCTAATGGCCAAGAATGGAAGAAAAAAGATGAGCACAATTCATCCAAGGGTGAGCATCAATTCGGTTGAACAAGGTAGTGCGTGGGATTATCTATTTTCATCCAATGGCTTAGGCCATCTACAAGGGATGAGTACACATGTTGAGGGCTGGATTTAATCTACGATATATCATTTTTATGTTGGCTTCATCCAATGACCAAGAATGGAAGAGCACAACTCATCCACGGGTAGCCATTCAAGAGGGGAAAGCAAGGGAGTGCATGGGATTGGTCCTCTTTTGCAGCTAATGGCTAAGGTTAATACAAGGGCTGAGTACACATCTTAAGGGCTGCAATCAATTGGCAAGATGACATTTTTATGTTGTCATCAAAATATCTAAATCTAAAGGCCAAGATTGGAGGGGAAAAAGTGCTATTGTCATCCAATGGCTAAGGGGGCATTCGGCCAAGGCTAAAGGGAGGGGGAGAATTTCATTTTTCAGAGGTTTTTGGATGGAAAACAGTATCTAATTTGGAAAGAAAAAATGTTTTGAAAGAAAGAAAAAAAGGTTTTCATTAGAGAGTTTGAAGGTAGTCATCTCTACCAAGCTCTAGCCTAGCTTTCTTCTTCATTTTCATGGTGTTTTCTTAATTTTTCTACCATGTTTTCCTACATCATTTTTCTTAGAAATAAAGTTTTTTAATGTTTATTCATGTTTTCATCTTCTTGTTCTTCTTTTAAATGGTGGAAACAATTTTTTTCTTAGAGTTTCATGCCATGGCCGAATGGCTCATTTTTTTTGCCTTGTTTTTCTTCTTTTTTCTTCCTTGCATGTTGCTGTGAAAAAATGGTTTATAAAAGTTTTTTTAAAGTATTCCAAGGTTCTGATTTTTACAAAATATGAAGCAAAAAAGGTTTAAATGGCTATATGATCTTGGCTAGACAAAGTGATTATGGTTTGGTGAGAGGCTATGCCCATTTGATACCATCCATGAAGCTTACCTTGTTTTCTGTTTTACATGGTTTATTTTCTGTTTTGATGAGATGGAAAGGCTTCATGATCTTGGCAAGACCAATTTATTATGGTTTGGTGAGAGGCTATGCCCATTTGATACCATCCATGGAGCTTAACTTTCCTTGTTCTACTTACTTGTTTTGCTTGTAATTTCTGCATGTCTATGTTAAATCTTGTGTATACATTTTCTTTACATTATTTTCTATGCTATATTTGTCATATTTCATTTCCATGCTTGATATTGCGTCCTTGCATATTCGGCCATTGTTGTTCATATATCCATGTTGTGCATTTTCTTCATGTACCATGTATTACATGTTTGCATTCTCATAGTTTTATTTCATGCATATTCGGCCATTCCATTTTGTATGACTTGTATGTATATTTTTCTTTTGCTTCTTAGCTTGTTTACATCTCCATGTCATGAACTTGCATATTCTGATTTTAGTATGCCATGTGCTTAAGAAAATGCTATGATAAAAATGCCATCATATTGATCCATGACCATTCAGCAATACCATGTTTGTTTGCCTTGCATGTGCATTTTTCTTTTGTTTCTTAACTTGTTTGCATTTCCATTTCCATTTCCAAGTCATGTGCATTTCGATTTTGGTATGTTATATGTTATATAAAATGCCATGACATTATGCATTTTAATATGGTTTGTCATGTACTTATGTCCTTTACTAAATAGGATTGCATTAGAGTCTCATGTGATCATTTGGCCTCTTCATGCATTCCTTGTCTTGTCATGCATTTGTATTTTTGTTTAGGTAAAATGCTTTGCATTATCATATCTTGAAATTTTGTATTAGCTACTGTTTGATCCAGCATTGACATTAATTTCATGAGTCATTATATGTTCATAGTATTGCTATGCATGCTCACTACATTTTAGGTCTAGGCCATATTGGTATTGACATATATTTTAAGTCTTAAATCACATTGGAATTTTCATGCATTAATATGCTATTTAGGTCTGAGGTCACATTCATTTTCAGGCATATTTATAACATATTAGGTCCTAGCCACATTTACATTATCAAGCATTGCATGCATATAGAGTTAGGATAGCATTTATTGCCATGCAAATTCATGCTAGGCATTTAGGTTGCCATGAATTTTCATGCATTTCCTTTCCCATTTAGACCTTTAGACCATGCATTTCATACATTTCATTTGCTGTATGTTCATGCATTCCATTTCATTGCCACTTGATTTGTGACTTAGGCCAATTAATGGCTCAAAGTCATGCTCTCTAGAGCATACTTGTGGAAAATTAAGGAATTGTCAAATTGATCATTCTACCTTTGTCATTTTTTTTTAGTTAGCCAATTTTGTCCAAGGTTTTTAAAATGTTTAGCTACTGTCCTTAGGTCTTAAGGATGATTTCCAACAATTTCCACTTTGGTTTTTGAATGAATTTATCAAAGGCAAAAAAATGTGTTTTGACAAACAGTTTTTTTTTCACCCAGTACTCGAACATCCCCAATTTTTTTGGGAAGTCATATTTAATCATAAAATTAATCCAATTTTTTTCGCGTGTATATTTGCATGATATGAGTCTCCAGTATTTGTTTTATAATTTTTAAAAATAGGCTAAAAGATCGTGTGGCAAAACCGGACAGTAGAGGTAGATTTGAAATCAAAAGAGGAATAAGGTTTGAATTTGGTAAGGCATTTAGAGGGGGTTGGGTAGAAGTTTTAGCTACTATCTTAGGGTATTTTCTAAGCCTTTTTAAACTTTGAAAATGATTTTATAAATCTCGGGTTAAGGGTACTTAAGTCTGGGATTTTAAACTTAGAAAATTAGAGCCATTTTAAAAGGGTTTGGTAAGGGTTTTAATTTTTATTCAAATTTTTCTTCTAAATTATTTTCAAACAATCACAAAGTTTCGTTTTTTTAGAAAATCTAATTTGACATATTTTCCTAAGGTAGCCGGATATCTTTTTAGATATACGGATTTCTTTAATTAAAGGAAAAAAAATACATTTTCATGCATTGTATTTTCCATGTTCATGCATTTTAATTAAAGGTATGATTTTTGCTATGATATTTTCCATGATATTATTATTATTTTAATTCACATTTTATGATCTTATATTTGTTTGCCATATGATTTTTAATGTTTCATGATATCCTATGCTTTTTATTTAGTAATTTTTGTCACATTGTTTAGCATATACTATGTTCATGCATTATTATTTTTATTAGTATTTTCATGCATTTTATATGTTAACATTATTTTAATTCCATGTCATTTCTTGTCATTTAGATCATATTCCATGTCATTTAGGTTATTTCATTTATAACATGCCATGTCTTTTAAAATATGCCATATCATTTAGAATTGCCATGTCATTTAAATCATTTTATCTCATTTAGAATATACCATGATACTTAGGATTTTTTTTCATTTTACCTAGAATATACTATGTCATTTGAATTGTGTCATGTCATTTAGGATGCATTATATTATATGGATTTGCCATGTCATTTTATTATGTCATACATGTTCATGTTCATATTTTTAAAATGTTTTGAAAAAGATAATGATTTTCAATAAAAATATAAATATATTCCCGAGTTAAAATAATTGATCAATTCTCTACCGGGTTTGCTGGAGGGAATATCATCAATTATCATTAATAAAGAAATATCTTTCTTTCAAAAAATGAGAATGATTCGGAAAGTTTTCCAAATGAATAAAAATTTCTATATTTTGCCGATTTTGTCGGGGAATATAGGAAAATTTTGAATTAATAAATTTTGGATCATTTTCAATTAAAAATGGAATTATTTTTCTTTAAATTGGGAATTAACTTGAAATACTAAATTAAAGACCAACTTTTTATCGAGACTTGGGATAACACACGATTAATAAGGTACCGATTTATACGGGCGTTGCGGGGGTGCTAATCCTTCCTCGACGTAACCGATTCCCGAACCCGCTTCTTTGATTTCTTTGGTTTATAACGCAGACCTTAAATTGATTTTAAAAAATGTTTTAATTAATTTTAAAATGTTTTACAACACCGGTTTTAATAGGTGGCCGATCACACCTAGCTTAAAAAGATTTGTGGCGACTCCATGTCTTTTTACGAGGCCGTTTTCATACCCTCGACCTTTTATTATTTCTAGAGGAATTAAGTCGTCTTTTCCTCTACTTCTGTTTCCCCTCACTCGAACGGTTCCCCGTGATCCGGGATCACGTATCGACACCTTCGTTTTTCAAGAGGAATTAAGTCGATTTTTCCTCTCTTTTTTTAATGTCACGCCTAAGGAAAATGAATAATAAAGTCTTGTGATGAGACGTTTGTTATTGTCGTAATTTTTTTTAGGGTTGCGACACATATCATATGACTTAGGACATTTCATTTCATATAGAATATATTATGTTTCCTAGGTCATTTCATTTCATTTAGAATATGTCATATAACTTAGGATATTTCATTTCATTTAGAATATGCTAAGACATTTAAATCATATCATATCATTTAGGGTGCATTCTATTATTTAGATTTTGCTATGTCATTTTATTTATGTCATGCATATACATATTCATATCTTTTAAAATGTTTTCAAAAAGGTAATGATTTTCAATAAAATAAAGATATTCCCAAGTTAAAATACTTCATGAGTTCTCTGCCGGGTTTGCTGGGAGGATATCATCAATGATCATTAATAACGGAATATCTTCTTTAAAAAGAGAATGATTTGGGAAGTTTTCCAAAACTAATAAAAATTTCAATATTTTGCCACGTTTGCTGGGGAATATAGGAAAATTTTGAATTTATAAATTCTGGATAATTTTCAATTAAAAATGGAATTATTTTTCTTTAAATTGGGAATTAACTTGAAATACTAAATTTTAAACAAATTTTTTACCGAGACTTGAGATATCACATGATTAATAAGGTACCATTTTATACGGGCGTTGTGGGGGTGCTAATCCTTACCCACACGTAACCGAGTCCCGAACCCGTTTCTTTGATTTCTCTGGTTTAAAACGCAGACTTGAAATTGATTTTAAAAATGTTTTAATTAATTTTAAAATATTTTATAAAACCGGTTTTAATAGGTGGTCGATCACACCTAGCTAAAAAAGATTGGTGGCGACTCCATGTCTTTTTTAAAGTCATTTTCAAAACCTTCATTTTTCTAGAGGAATTAAGTCAACTTTTCCTCAGTTTTTTAATGTCACGCTTAACGAATAATAAAGTCTTGCGATGAGACATGTTATTTTTTTAGGTTCCGACAGCTTGGCGACTCCACTAGGAAACTATTAGAGAGTCAGGCCTAGAATTAGTCGTGTGTTATCAAAGTCTTGGTTTTGTTGGTTTAATTGGTATTTAATTTTAATTCCCCCATTTTTTTTAATAATAAGGAGAATTTTTAAAATAATAAAATGTTTTAAATATGTCCATATTCATATACATTTTATTATTGTTCTCTAGTTATATAATAATTGTATATTATAATTGCTTGTTGGTTAATGCGTTACACTATTCTTGAATGTTTTTTATAAATTGCTAGGGCATTTAGAATAAGGTTTGTAGAATAGGTGGTGAAAGGTTTGTTGTTCCTCCACACACACCACACGTGCATTTGCATATCATGAGCCCTATACCCGGGTTCCGTCCTTTTAGGTGGGAGCAAAGTAACTAAGCTTTCGTGATTAACAATCTGCATGGGCTAGTGAAACACTTCCGGAGTACTAAATTACCTAAGCCTTCGTGATTAACAATCCGCATGGGCCAGGGAAATAGACTCTAACGAATTGAACCCGCTTTTATCGGGGTGCCTTACTAGCCTTCACAAGCGACAGTGAGAAGCAATTCGGGGCCTTTAGAACCGATTCACCCTCGTATAGTGAACTTAGGCGAAGCCATGCTGGATTTTCGTTAGATATACCAAAGACAGGAACACATGGAGGGACATTTCTAAACCGTTTGTTACCTATTTTACACTCTGAATAAGTGTGGCAACGATGTACGCACATCGCCCTTAATAAATGTGATACTTCAGCTCGAAGGCATCGTGATGCCTAAATAAGCAGATATTGTTAGGGCAGATGTTCATTAGCTATTTGAAAATCAAGCATTTTTGCATTCTGCACATTTCATGCATGTGTGAATAGAGCATGTACATTTTTGGTTGTATTATTGATCTTGTTTTTTGCAATAAATGGATGGTGATAATAATCTCATTTGATGATTTCATAAAATCGGTAGTGTTACATGAACATTTGCATCTTGTACCATAGTAGGATCCACTACTCCGAAATTCTTTTGAAAATAATATGATTGGTTTTTCATATAAAAAAAACATGTTTCAAAAAATCATAAATTTGGAAGCAAATCTTGCATAATGAGATTTTTGAATAATCAAGATTTAGGTCCCACCAATTTCGTGTAATCATTGGTTAATTTATTTGTATCATTTTGACATCATGTCACAGTCCTAACATGCATTGTTATTCATTGTAGAATACATTTGTGATATACATGGTCATTCTTTGTACCTACCTTTGTATTAATTCATTTAGTCTTAGCATGTATCATTTTGACATCATAGAATGCATGGTCATTCATTGTAGAATATGTTTGTGACATGCATAGTCATTATTTGTATATACCTGTGCATCAATTTATTCATTTTTTAAATCCATCATGTTGGCATTAGATTGCATCCATAGCATACATAGTCATCATAATTTCTTTGTATATGTTCATGCATTAATCATCAGTATATTCATGCACATAGGAATAGAGCATGTACATTCACTATTGTATTCTTAATCTCATGACATTTTCATTTGCATGAAAGGGGTTCGAGATATGAGGAATGAATCGGAGGAACGATTGGGTGCTTTGGAACGCAATCAAGAGGAATGTGGACATGAAATCCGGGAAGTGAAAGAACAACTCGCCAAATTGCTGAAAATGTTTTAGGATATGGGCAAAAGTAAGGGGGAACTTTCTCAGGGCTCTGCATCGCCTTCGGATCAACCAAAACCATTAGGTCCAAAACATACAACCCTTGCTGGATCCTGTGCTTGTCAATGCCACAAAGGTTGCAATCCTAATGAAATTGTGGACAAAATCGTGAAAATGATTAAACCTGAGAGCCTCATACCAAAGATAGAAACCTCGGATCTAGTACCATATCTACAAATTGTTCTAGGTCTAAACCAGTATCCCCCCTACCATGGTCCAATCGTCCATTGGGATGACCACTACGGGATTCCTGAATCCCACTCCATCACCAACAACTGCCAGTTCATACTATTTCCCACATCAATCACCTTATCCAGCATCTAGGATAGGAACCTCGAGCTATGTACAACCTCCAAAGGCCCTGTGTCCAAATCTATACCCTTGCCTTGTCATTCCTCCATCTCCTTATGTAAACACCCTGGTTCGGACCTTAGTGCCACCACCAAGTGCCCCAACTCCTAGGTTCAGTGTGACTAAGAAACGGCCCTAGGATAAGACCCAAAGGCATTTTGACCCCCTTCCAATCAGCTATCAAGAGCTTTTCCCAATGTTGATCCAAAATCACATGGTGGCCCGTATCCCGCTGAGACCCCTGTTACCACCATATCCAAAGTGGTATAATCCAAATGCAAAATGTGATTATCACTGTGGAATTGCTGGCCATAGCATTGAAGACTGTATAACCTTCAAAAAGAAAGTGCAATCTCTTATAAATGCCAAGTGGTTGGATCCAATGACACAAATTGATAGAGGGCTGGGAAAGCGTAATTAGGATTGGGAGATTTACAGCATTGAGGTGGAAAGACTTCAGTCTTATATGATGTAATAGGATTTCACTTTTTCAGTAGCCGGCTCTTATAGCCTGAGGATGCTAGGAAGAATAAAGTGCTTGTAAAATATAGTTTTAACTATTGCTCAGATTTTGTAAAACATGGTTTATACCATTGTGAACGTTGATATGGAATGAATTGATTATGTTTCAAATTTATGAGAGGTTGATGATTAAGTTCCTCCGATACTTATTTCCTCCTTCATATCTTCCCCTTTGCATTTTGCATCCGATCAATTATTTGTCATACCATACATTCATACATGTATCCTGTTAGCATCAGGTTGCATTCATGCATTCATAATCAGCATGATTTTTCTATATATATCCAGGCATTAATTTGTTTATTCTTTACATGCATCATGTTGACTTTGGGTTGCATTCATGACAAGCATAGTCAGCATGATTTCTTTGTATATGCTCATGCATTAATCTATCATGGTAACATCAGGATGCATTCATGACACACATGGTCAGCATGATTTTCTTTGTATATACTCTATATCAATCATTCATTGTTTGCATGTATCATAATTGACATCGTGTTGCATTCATAGGGTATATGATCATTCATTGGGAATTATGCTAAAATGTACGTGATCATTCATTGCATATATTCATGCGTTGATTTGTTTATTCTTTGCTTGCAACGTGTTGGCATCGTGACTGCATTTATTACATATATGGTCAACATGTTTCCACTGTACATGTCCATACATCATATTGTTTAGGCTTCACGTGCATCAAATTGTATTCATGGCTCCTTCGTCATGACACGTACCTTGGGGGAATAAAACAGAAGTTGGTTTGGCTTTAAGAGTCCTTGAAGGAATTTTCATTTCAAATCAAAAGTATAAGAAGTATTGAGTACCCTTTTAATACAGGCTAGTGCTATGGAGAATGAACAAATTGCCCGAATGGAAAGAATGGAAAGGGTACAGGAAGAATTGCGAGAACAGCTAGCAAAGTCTCAAGCAGAATCTAAAGATCAGATGATTAAATTGATGGAGCTAATGTCCACCGTAATCAAGGGATACACTGAAAACGTGGCTGCCAGAGAAGTGTTAGAGGCACAAAAAGGTCAGAATGAGGTCGTAATGATGGATGCCCAGAACACAGTTAACCCCGTCAATGTCTTAAATTTAGATGATCTAGCTGAACAGGCAAAGTTGAAAATGGTTAATAAGGTAGAGTTGGCAGATTCCCAAGGGAAATATCAGTTGCTAGATGAAAGGCTCCGGGCAGTAGAAAATACATATGTATTCGGGAGTGTGGAGGTGAAAGAACGATCCTTGGTCTTCGATTTTGTCATCCCTCTTAAATTCAAGGTCCCTGACTTTGTGAAATATGACAGGACGACTGATCTGTCAGCCCATATCACTATGTTCTGCCGAAAGATGACAAGTTATATAGATAATGATAAGCTTCTGATCCACTACTTTCAGGATAGCCTCAGCGGGTCCGCAATTAGGTGGTATAGTCAGTTGAGCAAGGATCAGATTCGCTCTTGGAATGATTTGGCTAGGGCTTTTCTAAACCAGTACAAGCATGTGAATGACATGACACCTGACCGTCTCACCTTGCAAAATATGGAGAAAAAGGTTATTGAGAGCTTCAAAGAGTATGCTCAGAGGTGGAGGAACATGGCCACCCAAGTACAACCGCCTTTAACTCAAAAGGAAACCACTTTCCTTTTTGTGAATACACTACAGGCCCCATACTACGATAGACTTGTTTGCAACACCATGAAGAATTTTTCGGATATGTTAATCTCCGGGGAAATGATTGAAAATGCAATCAAGGTCGGGAAACTCGAAGGAGGTAAAACATTTAATGTAGAGAGAAACAAGCCGTCCAAAAAGAAAGGGGAAGATCTCCAAGCCATGGGAGACTTTGCCCCGTATATTTTGGCTACTTCATACCCACCACCCGGTCCTTCTATGAATTATGTACCCCAGGGTTCATACTTATACCCAATGGCCTCTCAAAATCCAGTAAATTTTCAACCTTTTGTTAGTCAAAGAAAATCGAAGAATATCCGAAAAAGAGATCAATTTGAGTCACTCCCCATGTCTTACTCTGAACTATTGTCCCAGCTGGTCAAAGAGAAACTCCTCACTAAAGTTCCAATAGAGCCTATCCAACCCCCATATCCAAGCTGGTATGACGAGAATGCATATTGTGATTATCATTCTGGGATTCGGGGACATTCTACAGAAAATTGCTTATGTCTGAAACAGAAGGTTCAAGCACTCACCAATAAAGGACAGTTAGATGTGGGGAAGAAACAAAGGTTAGACAGCGTGGAGAATCTGCTGAATGGGAATGATGAGACCATTGTGGATGTCATAATTGGGGAAGAAGATGGAGAGGTCGAAAAGAGTACCGAGGAATAACCAGTTTGAATTAGGGAGAACATGTCAAGGGGAAGTTTTTATGCATTTAGTTTCAGACCTTATGATGAAAACACTTGTCTCATGTCGACATTCATAAGATTTAAATGAATTTTGATTTTTAAAATGCTTTGTGTTTGTTATGTCTTAACAATAATCTGAATTTGCAAAAACAAGCATTAAGGAAGTTTTAGTAATGGATAGTCTCAAGAATATTGATGATCATTGTTACAAATGACCCAATACCTTATCCCCTCTCTTTTAGGTTTTCCTAGGCCTAAATCCCTTAAACCAAGAACACTTGAAAGACCTAATGCTTCAAGGAATATGAATGATTGAACTTTATAAAACCATCGTCATCATAAAATAAGCAAAGATGTAGATCCTAGTCTAGGCTATGAACAAACGAATGAACTTTTTGAAATTCCTTGAAATTCAAACAAATGAGACATTCTTTCAAGAATCTAGATTTTGGAAAATTGATGTATGTCAAGATTGTGCTAAAACCAGTCATGACCTTTACCAATAACCACAAAACACTAACTACCCAAACACCACTTCATGATTGACACCCTGGGGCACAATGATTAAACTATATTATCCCATGTCCTAGAGAAAACCCGTTTTGGGTCATATTTTCCTTATTCACTTCAAGCAAACCCAAGATTGAAACTTATTCTTTTCAAAATAGTCCTAGACTTGCTATGTTCCTCATTGATAGAAATTCTCATGGTTAATCAAATTGGGGCATCAAATGTGGAAATGATGGATACATGGTGAAGAAGGATGGACTAACGCTTGAATCATTGGGGCATGCGATGAAAAAAGAAGAAAAAATTTTGTGATATCATGCATATGAGAATTCGGATGATTCCAAAGTTAAAAATGAATTTTGATTATCTATTTCCCCTGGGGATTGCTTTTCAATGAGAATATTTGTGCTTGATATGAGAAATGGCCATCTTTTATATTTCTTTCGCAAAAAAAACAAAATAATAAATTATCCATAGTCACCCATTTTGAACCAAAAGAATTCTTTCTTCTTTGAACCCTGATCAAGGATCACCCTCTACATTGGGGGGCGAATGCGAGGAAAGATCTTTTTAAAGATCATTGAGAAATAAGTCCTAGCTCAAAGACAGATACAAAGCAAATAGAGCGTCGAATGAATATGGACTCATTCTGTCAAAGAAAAAAGGAAAAGATGGCAAAATGGAAGCCAAGAACAAAAAAAGTGTGTGAAAACGTATGGCAAATGAAAACCAAAAGCAAAGAAGAAAAAGAGCAAAAGTAAAAAGGAAAGAAATGTCCAAGAAGGGACAAAAGCTTCAAAAACAATTCTCCTAAAGAAATGATCCTTTGATCTTATTACCCTCAAACACATATTTTGGGCCTATTTATCCTTTCTTTTTGAACCCTAAACCATGGCCTACATTACGTGCTTTAAAATTCCATTTTGATCAAGCATGAATATTTAACTTGAAGGGTTTTTCCTCAGATTTTATCCCATCTCATTGAATTATCATTTCACTAAGGAAGAATTTAGAATTCTCAAATGAATGGTAAAACAATGAAAAAAGAAGAAAAGAACAAATTGGAGAGAATGGGACTCTAGGGCGAAAACCCAAAAAAATGGACGGTCTAGAGTAGAATGGGAATTTTCGATGCCATTTATGATAGTGCCGATACCACAAAAGAAAAGATTATCTTAAAGAAGTGGTCATCGAGGAACATTTAGGAATTCCTGAACCTCCCAAATTGTCAACTCTCATTTGGATTATTGATTTCAAAAACTGAAACTTTTTTTTTCTTTTTCTCCTAAATCAACTTTCCAATTTAAACATCCCAGCCAATCTAGACCCTTGTCAAAATACCTTGATATGGAAATTAAAAGAAAGTTGAATTTGTTTGGTTCTCATTGAATTCATGATTTATAAAATCTGTTCTATTTGTGAGCCTAGAAAGGACATACATTTTTTTGTGAAGCTTTCCTGAAAAAAAAAAAAAAACCAAAATCATGTTGTACCAAGCCTTGTCAATTCAAGTTGAAAAACCCAAATTGACACTTAGGAAAATTTCTAACCATGATCATCAGTCCTCAAAAGATTTGTACATTACATACTGTGGGGTTAAAATTTTTGACTCAGAAGTTTTCATTAAAAAAGAAAAATTGTTTTTCAAAAAAGGAAAATAAAAATATTTTTGACATACCCATTTTTGATGTTAACATGAGATAAGGGTTTTTCTAATTCAAAAGTGTGGAACTATTAGGGTTAACCTTGACTTCCAAATATGAGAAGAAGAAATAAAACTCAGCAAGCAGACTCCTGTTGATAAGAGTTTGAAAACTGTTGGGACAAAAAGAATAGCCAAAGATTGAAAAATGAATTGAAGATATACTCTGATTTGAAGAGGAAAAATGGAATTGGAAATGCATCACTCATGAGCATTCATCTATTTATTAAACTTTGCATCTGCACCGTGTCAGCAAGCATTTGCATAATTCATGAGTATTTGTATTTGCACTATTCCACGAGCATCTGCATTCTATCTTTACAAGTACATCCTTCATAGATATTTGCATTCGTATCATCTCAAGCAAGTGCATCATTTCTAGGATCATTGCATCTTCATTGTAGCTGCAATTACACCATTCATGAACCACTCACATGAATATGATTTGTAGGGACATTTGCATCTGCATTTAGAAACATTTGCATCAATCCAAGATATCTCTATCATTTCAAGAAGCATTTGCATAAATCCAAGATATTTGCATTTATACCATGAAGCATTTGCATCCTCTCTAAAATCCTTCAGGTTAATTTCTAGGTCATTTCAATTTCTGGTTCCATCCATATCATTTTCAAATTTATGGTTTCACCCATGCCTTTAATCTCTGGTTTCATCCAGATCTCTTTCAATTTTATGGTTTCACCCATGTTTTTTAAATTTCTGGTTCCATTCAGATCGTCTTTCAATTTTATGGTTTCACCCATGCCTTCAATTCCCTGGTTTCATCCAGATCTCTTTCAATTTTATGGTTTCACCCATGCCTTCAATTCCCTGGTTTCATCCAGATTTCTTTCAATTTTATGGTTTCACCCATGCCTTCAATTCCCTGGTTTCATCCAGATCTCTTTCAATTTTATGGTTTCACGCATGCCTTCAATTCCCTGGTTTCATCCAGATCTCTTTCAATTTTATGGTTTCACCCATGACTTTAACCTCTGGTTTCATCCAGATCTTTTTCAAATTTCTGGTTTCATCAATGCTTTTCAAATTTCTGGTTCCATCCAGATCTTTTTCAAATTTATGGTTTCACCTATGCATTTCAATTTCTGGTTCCATCCAGATCATTTTCAAATTTCTGGTTTCACCCAAGCCTTTAATCTCTGGTTTCATCCAAATCCTTTTCAAATTTCTAGTTCCATCCATATCTTTTTCAGTTTCTGGTTTCACCCATGCCTTCAATTCCCTGGTTTCATCCAGATCTCTTTCAATTTTATGGTTTCACTCATGACTTTAACCTCTGGTTTCATCCAGATCTTTTTCAAATTTTTGGTTTCATCCATGCTTTTCAAATTTCTCGTTCCATCCAGATCTTTTTCAAATTTCTGGTTTCACCCATGCATTTCAATTTCTGGTTTCACCCAAGCCTTTAATCTCTGGTTCCATCCAGATCATTTTAAAATTTCTGGTTCCATCCAGATCATTTTCAAATTTCTGGTTTCACCCATGTCTTTACTCTCTGGTTCCATCTAGATATTTTTTTGGTTTCACCTAGGTTGTTCGTTTCCTAGTTTCATCCAGATCTTTTTCAAACTTTTTGGTTTCACCCATACTTTTCAATTTATGGTTTCTTCCAGATCATTTAAAAATTTTTGGTTTCACCCGAGCCTTTAATCTCTGGTTCCATCCAGATCATTTTCAAATTTCTGGTTCCATCGAAATCATTTTCAAATTTCTGGTTTCACTCATGTCTTTAATCTCTAGTTCCATCCAGATCTTTTTTTGGTTTCACCCATGTTGTTCGTTTCCTGGTTTCATCCAGATCTTTTTCAAATTTTTGGTTTCACCCATACTTTTCAATTTCTGGTTTCATCCATATCTTTTTAAATTTTTGGTTTCACCCATGCCGGTAAGGTTAGCACAAGACAGGATAAGACCCCGAGACCATCGTCGAGATCTTTTCTTCTCTTGCAAATCGAACCCGTTTCCTTAAGACGGGTCGAGCCTTGATTAGTCAGGGAAGTCAGTTTAACGACAATATCTTCTATTTACAGTTTTTTCAAAAAAAAAAATGAAAATATGAAAAAGAAACCCCTTTTCCCTCCTCTTCACATCTGATTTCACTAACCGGACAAAATTAGTGTTTGTTTATCTTTGCCTGATTCCTGATTCTCAGTAATAGCCAAAGAGGGGCAGCTATAGACACTTAATTTTGTCCAGACCACTAAAACAGGTATGTTTTCTTCCTAAATTGATATTTCAGAATGTAAAAAGACTTTTTTTTCATCTTGCAGGTGTCACTCTGAGACTTAGTTTATGAGGGTGAGCATAAAAAGTCAAACTCAAAAAAATCAACCCCGAAAAAAGTCAACCCTGAAAAAGTCAACCCTAGAAAGTCAACTACTGAGAAAGTCAACCCACCTTCAAAATCAAGATTTGAAGTTCAATTGAAAAATGGCGAAAGAATTTTGATAATCCGAGGTCTACATCGAAAGATATGGAGTTCGGAAGTTGGGTTATGTAGATTCAGTAGAAAGAAAACACTAATCCGGGAAATTTGGGGAAAAGTGCTTAAACGATCGAATTGGTCAAAATTAAAGGTTCCAAATGAAAGATAAGCACTGAATACAGGTAATGGAGAAGCCACTTGAAAGAAAAACTGAAAGAAAAGTCAATCCGAAGGAAACCGAGAATTAGGGTTTTTGGTGGATCTCGGTGAAATTGGGAACAATTACAAAAATGGCCCGACTTGGTAAGACTAAAGCCCCCAATGGATGAGGAATGATTGAAAAGGGATATCCCAAGGCTCAGTTTGAAGAAAATCTGAAAATCAGACTTGTTTTGAGCAAAACCGGGTTTCAGAGGCAATAGGACAAAATTAGAAAATTTGGGAAAAATAGCAAATGGACTCCAAAAATTTTGAAAATTTGAAAATCTCATTCTTAAATCATTTGGAAGAGATTGGCGAAATAAAATCTTGATTCGGAATTGGTTTGCAAAATGGCCAAATCCCGGGTCTCTTATGCTGAAATTCAAAAAGGAAAATCCCGAAAAAATAGTAAATGAACTCCAAATCTTCTGAAAATTTGCAAATCTCATTTTTAAATTATTTGAAAGAGATTGGAGAAATAAAATCTTGATTCGGAGTTCGTTTGCAAAATGGCCAAATCTCGGGTCTCCTATGCAATAATTCAAGAAGGAAAATCCCAAAAAAATAGCAGATGGACTCCAAAAATTCTGAAAATTTGCAAATCTCATTTATAAATTATTTGGAAGAGATTGGAGAAAGAAAATCTTGATTCGGAGTTCGTTTGCAAAATGGCCAATGTTGCAACCTAAAAAATAACAAGTATCATCGCAAGACTTTATTATTCGTTAAGCGTGACATTAAAAAAAATCGAGGAAAAGCGACTTAATTCCTCTAGAAAAATGAAGGTTTTGAAAAGGACCTTGACAATGACATGGAGTCGCCACCAATCTTTTTTAGCTAGGTGTGATCGGTCACCTATTAAAATCGATTTTATAAAATATTTTAAAAATTAATTAAAAAATTTTTAAAACCAATTTCAAGTCTGCGTTTTAAACCGGAGAAATCAAAGAAACGGGTTCGGGACTCGGTTACGTGCGGGGAAGAATTAGCACCCCCACAACGCCCGTATAAAATGGTACCTTATTAATCATGTGTTATCTCAAGTCTCGGTAAAAAAAAAGTCGGTTTTAAATTTAGTATTTCAAGTTAATTCCCAATTTAGAGAAAAATAATTCCATTTTCAATTGAAAATGGTCCGGAATTTATAAATTCAAAATTTTCCTATATTCTTCAACAAACGTGGAAAATATAGAAATTTTTATTAGTTTTGGAAAACTTTCCGAATCATTCTCCTTTTAAAGAAGATGTTTCGTTATTAATGATAATTGATGATATCCTCCCCAGCAAACCCGACAGAGACCTCATGAATTATTTTAACTCAGGAATATCTTTATTTTATTGAAAATCATTACCTTTTTGAAATCATTTTAAAAGAATGAATATGTATATGCATGACATAAATAAAATGACATAGCAAAATCTAAATAATATAATGCACCCTAAATGATATGATATGATTTAAATGTCTTAGCATATTCGAAATGAAATGAAATATCCTAAGTTATATGATATATTCTAAATGAAATGAAATGACCTAGGTAACATAATATATTCTATATGAAATGAAATGACCTAGGTAACATAATATATTCTATATGAAATGAAACAACCTAGGTAACATAATATATTCTAAATGAAATAAAATATCCTAAATGACATAATATATCCTAAATGAAATGAAATAACCTAAGTAACATAATATATTCTACATGAAATGAAATGAAGTAAGTAACATACATATTCTATATGAAATGAAAATGATTTAAATGATATGGCAAATATGAATGATATGGCATATAATTTAAATGACATAAAATATAAAATAATGCTATTATATAATATGCATGAAAATAAAGATGAAAATAATAATGCATGAACACAGTATATGCTAAATAATATGACAAAAATAACTAAATAAAAAGCATAGGATATCATGAAATATTCCAAATCATATAATAAACAATATAACATAACTCAAAATCATAACAATATCATAGAAATTATCATAGCAAAAATCACATATTATACAAAATGCATGAATATGGAAAATGCAATGCATGAAAATGTATTTTTTCCTTTAATTGAGGAAATCCGTATATCTAAAAAGATATCCGGCTATCTTAGGAAAATATTTCAAATTAAATATTCTAAAACCAAAATACTTTGTGATTGTTTGAAAATAATTTTGAAAAGCTTAGATTAAAAATAAAAACCGGGCTAAACCTTTTTTTAAAAGGCTATAATTTCCTAAGTTTAAAATCTCCGACTTGATCACCCTTAACCCGAGACTTCAAAAAAATCATTTTTAGAGTTTAAAAAGGTTCAGAAACTACCCTAAGTCAGTAGCTAAACTTCCTAATCAGCTCCCTCTAAGTAACTTAACCAAAACAGAAAAATGATTTTTCCTTAAATTCAATTCTGACTCCACCTTCCAGTTTTAAGCCATGATTTTTTATCCTATTTTAAAAATTCAAAAAAATCTAAAACAAATACTGAAGACTCAGGACATGTAAAAATACTTGGAAAAAAATCACCTTAATTTTCTGATTAAAGATGCATGCCCAGAAAAATCGAGAAAGTACGAGTACTGGGTGAAAAAACTGTTTTGCCAAAATATATTTTTGCCTTTGATAAAATCATTTAAAAATCAAAGTAAAAATATTTAAGACTCACAAAATGACTCACAAACAGTAGCTAGGACTTTTTAAAAGTTAGATAAAAATTGGCTAAGTAAAAAAATCACAAAGGTAGAATAATCAATTTGACAAACCTTAATTTTCCACAAATGTGCTCAAGAGAGCATGACTTTGAACCATTAATTGGCCTAAGTCATTAGTCAAGTGGCATGAACATGAAATGCATGAAAAAATACAGAAAATATGATGCATGAAATGCATGAGTTTAAACCTAAATGTCATGAAAAAATGCATGGCATCAATATAGTGACCTAGACCTAAATGAACTTGCATGGCATTTAATGCAACCTAGGTCTAAAATGCTTTGACATGCATGGCAAAATAAACCAAACCTAACAGCTAAAATATGCATGGCAATAACACAAACACAAGGCATGCTTAAACCAAAAACTCAACCAAATATCATGCAAATGCAAACCTATCAACTAACATAGCAAAAATGCAACACACAATGCAAAATAACATGGTAGCCGAATGGCCTAAGGTTCCAAACAAGCATGGCATTTTCACAAACACTTGATATACTAACATGCTCAACTAAAATATAACATTCAAATCATGCAAACACAAAGTAGAGATACAAACAAGCATTTTCACAAACACTTGATATACTAACATGCTCAACTAAAATATAACACTCAAATCATACAAACACAAAGTAGAGATATTAAAACTAACAAGCATTTTCACAAACACTTGATATAATAAATACAAAACATCAACAAATTTAAACATTATGAAAACAGAAAATTAAAAATGCAAGAACATGATAATAAACTTATAAATGACAACAAACAAGCAATCAAATTAAAACAAGCCTCAAGTATATATAGTAGGAGAATATTTAAAGCATCAAGACTAAAGAAAATAACATGAATAACATGAGAAATCAAACAAAACAGCAACATTAAAAAATATAGGCCATTCGGCCATGGTGAGGAAATAAGGAAAAAATGTAAAAAAAAACTTGTTTAAGAAAAAGATGAAGAAAAAAAATATAAAAATACACTTATTTAAAAAGAAAACTCATCAAATAATAATCAAAATAGCAAAAACAAGAATGGAAAATCAAGAAAGTGCAAGAGTTGGTGCTAAAATGCAACATCAAGAAGCTATATTTCAAGCTTTATCTCTACAAACTTTCCTTTCTTTTCTAAACTTTTTCTTTTGGCTTTCAACCAAGGAGAGAAAAACCGAAGCAAAAACAAGAAGAAATCTGAAAAAATGAAGTAGTGAAAATGAAAATTCCCCTCCCCCCTTTAGGCTGGCCGAATGGACTCTCTTTCCTCCAAGGATGTTGTCATTTTGGTTCCAACCAATTTCCATCCAAGGGTTAGTGATTCAAAGTGAAAAATCATGAAATTATCACCCTTAGATTAGTGTATCATCTGTCCATAATTACAGCTATTTAAGAATAATGTTGACACTCTCCCTCTTCATGCATTGGCCTATGTGGCTTAATCATAATGGCTTCATAAAAAAAATCTCTAACTAACTCTTAATTCTTGGCCTTTTGATTGAAAAATCAGAAGCTTCCTCCTTCCTTTAGGCCTTGGCAGGCCAGAACTCTCTTTTCCAGCCCAAGTCTGATTTTTTTAAAGGCCAAAAGAAGCCCTTTTCGGTTGCTTGGTAAAATGACCATTTTGCCCCCAGATGCAAATAAATGGCAAACGGACTCCAAATTAAAATTTTATTTTTTTAATACTTTCAAAATAATAAAATATTGAATTCTAGAAGTTTTCAAAATTTTTCGAGTCCGCTTGCAATTTATTTGGATTTTTTCTTCCAAAAATGCCCTTTTATGCCCCCACATTTTACCATTTTTTAAACGAGTGCCAAATCAAGATTATTCTTCACCAATCTCTTCCAAATAATTTAAAAGTTTTATCTGGAAGTTTTCATAATTTTTGGAACTCATTTGCTATTTTTTTGGGATTTATCTTCTTGAATTACTGCATAGGGGCTTAGGATTTGGCCATTTTGCAAACGAACTCCGAATCAAGATTTTATTTTTCCAATCTCTTCCAAATAATAGAAAAATGAGATTTGCAAATTTTCAGAATTTTTGGAGTCCATTTGCTATTTTTCAGGGATTTATCTTCTTGAATTATTGCATAGGAGGCCCGTGATTTGGCGATTTTGCAAACGAACTCCGAATCAAGATTTTATTTCGCCAATCTCTTCCAAATAATTTAAAAATGAGATTTGAAAATTTTCAGAAGATTTGGAGTTCATTTGCTATTTTTTCGGGATTTTCTTTCTTAAATTTCTACATAAGAGACCCGGGATTTGGCCATTTTGCAAACGAACTCCGAATCAAGAGTTTCTTTTGCCAATCTCTTCCAAATGATTTAAGAATGAGATTTACAAATTTTCAGAATTTTTGGAGTTGATTTTCCATTTTTCCCAAATTTTATAATTTTGCCCTTTTGCCTTCGAAACTCGGTTTTGCTCAAAACAAGTCCCATTTTCAGATTTTCTTCAAGCTGAGCCTTGGGATATCCTTTTTAAATCATTCCTCATCCATTGGGGGCTTTAGTCTTACCAAGTCGGACCATTTCTATAATTCTGCCCGATTTCACCGAAATCCACCAAAAATCCTAATTCTCGGTTTTCTCCCGGATTGACTTTTCTTTCAATTTTTCTTTCAAGTGACATCTTCATTACCCGTAGTCAGTGCTTATATTTCATTTGGAACCTTCAATTTTGACCAATTCGATCGTTTAAGCACTTTTCCCCAAATTTCTCGGATTAGGGTTTCCTTTCTACTGAATCTCCATAATCCAACTTTCGAACTCCATATCTTTCAATGTAAACCTCGGATTATCAAAATTCTTTCGCCATTTTTCAATTGAACTTCAAATCTTGATTTTGAAAGTGGGTTGATTTTTTCAGTATTTGACTTTCTAGGTTTGACTTTTTCAGGATTGACTTTTTTCGAGTTTGCCTTTTTATGCTCACCCTCTTAAACTAAGTCTCGGATTACCACCTATAGGATCAAAAAAGTCGTTTTACATTCTGAAACATCAATTTAGGAAGAAAACATACATGTTTTAGTGGTCCGGACAAAATTAGGTGTCATAGTACATGCTTCATACTCGGCAGTATTGTTTGTACAATCAAAATCCAATCTGGTAGTGAAAGGATAATAATCTTCTTCTGGGGATATAAGCACTGCACCCATTCCATGCCCCATGGCGTTAGATGTGCCATCAAAGTACATTTTCCATACTTTCTTCTTCAGGGGAATCTCGTCTGCTTGCGACACATACATCAAATCTTCATCCGGGAAGTCAAAGTTCAAGGGCTCATAATCTTCCACTGCCCGACTTGCTAGAAATTCAGCCACTGCAGTACCCTTGATAGCTTTTTGACTTACATATACAATGTCGTATTCTGACAATAAAACCTGCCATCTCGTCGTCCTCCCTGACAAAGAAGGTGCTTCCAACATGAATTTGACTGGATCCAGCTTAGCAATCAACCACGTTGTGTGATACAACATATACTGTCTGAGTCTTCGAGCAGTCCAAGCTAAGGCGCAACACAACTTCTCTACCAACGAATATTTCAACTCATAATCTGTGAACTTCTTGCTGAGGTAGTAAACTGCCTGCTCTTTCTTTCTAGTTTCATCAAGCTGCCCCAAAACACAACCCATGGATCTTTCAAATACTGATAAATACAGTATCATTGGTTTATCCGGAGTAGGTGGCATTAATACTGGTGGGTTGGATAGATAATGTTTAACCTCTTCAAATGCAATCTGACAACCTTCATCCCATTCTCCTGGATCACGTTTTCGTAGTAACTTAAATATTTGATCACATTTGTCGGTTAACTGTGAAACAAATTGAGCAATGTAATTCAATCTCCCCAGAAAGCCACTTACTTCCTTTTGAGTGCGAGGTGGTGGCAGATTCTGAACAGACTTCACTTTATCTGGGTCAATCTCAATTCCTCTTTTGCTGACGACAAAACCCAACAATTTCCCCGAGGTGACTCCAAAAGTGCATTTTGCCGGATTTAGCTTGAGTCTAAACTTCCTTAATCGTTCAAAGAGCTTCTTAAGATTTAAAATATGCTCCTCTTCTCCTTGTGACTTTGCGATCATATCATCAACGTAGACCTCAATTCCCTTATGCATCATATCATGAAACAAGGTCACCATGGCTCTTTGGTATGTTGCCCCAGCATTCTTCAACCCAAATGGCATTACCTTGTAGCAGAAGGTTCCCCACATTATAACAAATGTGGTTTTCTCCATGTCTTCTGGTGCCTTCTTGATCTGATTGTATCCTGAGAATCCGTCCATCAAAAGAAAATAAAGAACTCTTTGCTGTATTATCCACCAGAGTATCAAAATGGGGCAAAAGGATATTATCTTTAGGGCTGGCCTTGTTCAAATCTCAGTAATCAATGCACATCCGCACCTTGCCATCCTTCTTTGGTACTGTAACAAGATTTGCCACCCATTCTGGATATTTTTCCACCTCTAGGAATCCAGCATCAAATTGCTTCTTCACTTCCTCTTTTATCTTTAACAGCATGTCGGGCCTCATTCTTCTCAACTTTTGCTGAATTGGCTTGCATTCTGGCCTTAAAGGAAGCTTATGAACCACAATATCTGGATCTAACCCTGGCATGTCTTGGTAAGACCATGCAAATACATCCGCGTATTCCTGGAGCAAAGTTATCAATTCACCTTTTACTGATGATGACAATGAAGTTTCGATTTTGACTTCCTTTATCTCTTCACCATTTCCCAGATTTATCGTTTCCAATAATTCCTTATGAGGAAGTACTTGTTTCTCCTCTTGTTCTA
Source organism: Fremontodendron californicum (assembly GCA_030761205.1). Classification (NCBI taxonomy): domain Eukaryota; kingdom Viridiplantae; phylum Streptophyta; class Magnoliopsida; order Malvales; family Malvaceae; genus Fremontodendron; species Fremontodendron californicum. The sequence goes on from JAULJL010000026.1 coordinate 7,469,114, forward strand.
TTTTCCTTAATAAATCCAGAGGTAGACCATAATCCTCAGTATCTTTGTTAGCCTTAAAATCACCCATACAAATGGGTCTTTCAAAATCAATTTTAGAATTACTGACAGGAAGGTCCTCATATTCCGCATCCGCACACCTATAAATAGGTGGAGAAGAAACAATATAGGAAAATATATAATGAAAACAAAATAAATAACAAAAATGAAAGAATATAGACACATCAAATATGGATAAAATGCATTGTGCTTGTTATTTATTGAATGAGAATGTTTAAAAAGCCCATTACAGAAAAAACTCTTAATATCTCTGGGTAAAGATAATTAAGATTGCTTTTTTTAAAAGTATTACTTTGGAATAGACTTAAAAGCTATAGGCAACTCAGTCGCACTCTAGTTGGTTAGTCTATATCCTGGTGGACAAGGTCGCACCATCTAGTTAGCATTCTCTCTTTCAATTCTTTCTTCCTCAATTGTGCAGATCTCCACATCATACATCTGTTTATCCCTATTCACCTGGAATCTCTCGAAGGCTTGCTCTATCATTACGAGCACATAATCAGAATTCTTTTCTCTGAACAGAGAACCGGTTGAGCGAAAGCTGTGAAGGATAGGTGGGAATGTCATAGGCTCCCATTCAATATCCATACCTGTAAGATGGGCCATCCTCCTTTGTCGGTTCCTTTCAACTTGTTTCCTTTTCGCATGGGCCTTCGAAAAATACCCTAGGCCAAACCGGTCTTTCTTTCCTATTACTTGCATTGCTCGAGCCATTCCTTGAAGATATTTCCCTAAACCTTTTCCAGCCCTGCAGCCTTTTCCCACGGTGGTTCTTACTCCAAGCCTTGTGTTCATGGACAATCTTGGTTTCGGAATTTTTCGTCCATCAGCGATGAAAATTGCATTTACGAATTCGAAAGACCGAAAAGAACACTCTACGGCATCTTCATTGGGCTCAACATAAGAAGATTCAGTAGATACGGAGGCTATTATGTCTTCTTCTCCTGATACTGTGATCAAACGGCCCTCCATCACAAATTTCAGCTTTTAGTGGAGAAACGAGGGTACAACCCCAGCTGAATGTATCCACGGCCTTCCCAACAAGCAATTATAAGATGGATTAATATCCATGACATGGAAATTCACCGTATAAATGCACGGGCCTATCTCCAGAGGAACTTCAATGGTTCCCATAACCTCTCTCCTTGTTCCATCAAAAGCCCTGACTACTGTGCAACTTGGTATCATATGAGATATATCTACTAGCAATTTGGATAGGGTTGCTAAAGGTATCACATTTAGTGAAGAACCATTATCCAAAAGGACCCTTGGTAATATATGGTAGTTATATGGAGAGCTTTCGTTATATGGAGAGCTTTCGTTGATCTAATACCATTGGGTGGTAACTCCTCATAGCTGAAAAATATGTAGTTGTCTGCTGCGATGTTTCCCACCAACCTGTCCAATTTTTCTACTGATATATTATTAGCTACGTATGCCTGATTCAATACTCTTAACAGGGCATTTCTGTGTGGCTCTGAATTCAAAAGCAAGGATAAGATTGAGATTCTAGCTGGTTGACGTTGCAGTTGTTCAACCACGCTATACTCACTGTGCTTTATGAATTCTAAGAACTCACAGGCTTCCTTCTCATATACCGGTTCTTTCATTCTGTTAACCGGGGCTGATCCCCTCTCTGTTTCTTTTGGCAAATCCATCTCAATATGGATTGGCTCGACTACCTTCTTCCCTTTATCTGCTCCTCTGTCTTTCCCTGCTAACCCCTGTTCAGCAGCCTCTGGAGTATAACACCTTTTGCTTTGGGTTAAATGCCCCACACCTGTGATATCCTGCTGGTTTGAAGACCAAAGCATAACCATGCTGCAGTCATGTTTTCCTTGGTGCAGCCTTGTTTTCCTTGTATGAAAAGGAAACAGGTAAATCAATGATTAACTTGGGTGCATTTTCCTCAATGACTGGCATAACTTTCTCCTCTGGTTCATCATAATAGATGATCAGAGGTCTTCCTATCCTATAACCACCTGCATTTTCAATGACTTCTATTTTCTCCTCTATCTCCTCGTAGAATTGGGCTTCCCCATTATCCATCATCCTTTGGACTTTAACCGAAAAGTCCTCGCAGTCCTTTATGTCATGGCCTCCACACTTATGGAATGGGCACCAATTATGCACCCTTTTTGCAACCATTTTTAGACTATCTGTATCTTCCACCAATTTTGCCTTGACCATTTCAACCCATACTATCAACATCGAAGTCTTGACTTCCCTAATATCCCTTTTTAATCTTCTGCTTTCTCCGGTCAATATTGCATTTACCTGATTCCCAGCATGATCTGGCAATGGGTTTCCAGCTACGTTCGGCCCATTTTTTGACCCAAACTTCACAACCCCAGCATTGATCAGGCTTTGGACTTTCTTTTTAAAGGCCACGCAATCTTCAATTGAATGTCCTTGGATTCCCGCATGGTATGTGCAGTTAGTGTTTGCATTGTACCACCTTGGATATGGAGGTGTTAGAGGTTTGAGGTACACGGGTGCAACAAGTTGACCCTGCAATAGTTTTGGATATAGCTCACAGTAGGTAGTAGGAATCGGATCAAATTAGGGTTTTTGATCATTCCTTGGTGAACGTTGGTCATTGCGCGCAGGCCCTTGTGTGTTTGGGATAGTATTTCTAGGAAGGGTTATTTGAGGGAATATACCAGTTAGGAATGACTGTTATGGTATGTTGGTGTAAGGGAATGGGTTTTGGGTAAGGTGGTTGACATTGGGCTAGTAAGGATTATACCCATGATATGGTATGTAAGGTGTCGGAGGTGCATAAGGTGTGGTAGGAGTATAGGGCCTTGGTGGTGTGTATGGTGTAGGAGGTGTATAGGGGTATTGGCTGAAGCTTACTGCATGTGTTTCCTCATTCTTCTTTGCAGGAAAAACTCTCTTTGGGGTAGCAGACTCACCCCCTTCCATCTTCCCATTCTTAATAGCTGACTTAATCATTTCCCCAAATATTACCATATTTGCAAAGTCCTTGGTAGCGCTTCCCACAATTTGTCATAATAAGGTTGTAGACACCTAATTTTGTCTGGGCCTTTTAAAACCAATTCTGATTTGTCCCCCTCTCGGGTTTAATATTTTTGTAAAAGTCACGGTCGCGATTTTAGATTTTTAAAATGTTCTAAATTATATATATCCTTTTTAGCTTTAATTGTTCAAATAAAATCGGACTGTAAAATTACCAATTTTAAAATTCAATTTAAACCCGAAGTGAAAAGTTTAATCTTGAGTTTTATTAGATTTTTAAAATAAATTTTTTAATTGAAAATATTTGAAAAAAAATAAAAAAGGACTTGAAAAAATAAAGGAAGGGTAATTTGGACATTACACATTTTTAGGTTAAAAATTGGTTATTAATGGACCACTTGAGCAAAGAAAAAGGGGGGGCGATTATTTTAGAAAAGAGGAGAGACGGCTAAGAAAGAAAGAAAGTTCTGGTTTTTGGAAGCTGGCGGCTGGAAGGGTGAAAATGGAGGAGGGTTTTGAAAAAAAAGATAGAAAGATCGAGAGAGAGAGAGAAGAAAAACAGAGATAGAAAGCGGAGCAGCAGCGACGTCGTTAAAGCTTTTTTTTGGCCCTCGGAAAAGACTTTGGAGGAGAGAAAGATAGGACCTCCTGTATTCCTGATTAAACACTAAAGAGAGAGAAGAGAGTCGAGAGAAGAGATGCCCAATCCCATCTTCATTTCTTCATGACTTTCACTCTTCTCTCTCTCTCACTTTTTCTTCGTTTTCTATAGCCTGCCTGCTTATAGTTTTCAAATTTTAGGTCTCAACAAGGCACAAAGCACCACTACCTTTCCTACTGCTCCTTTTAAAATATCTCTTGAATCTCTTTCCCTACCTTTTTCCTTCATTTCCTCGGTTTTAGTACTTTTATTTTCTTTCACTATCTTCCACTACTCTCTCGCCGGTTTTCTAGCTCAACCCGTTTCCGGTAACGATCAGCCCTTAAAACCTGGAGACTACTCATCCCCAAATACGGTACCCGCATTTCCAGTTCAAACCCAAGCACAAGTTTGCCGGCTCGACCTATCTGCCGAGCTATTCGGTGGCGTCAGCGACGCCTGTGGCCACAACCTGGACAGAAGCCGCTGCTATCCCGTGTTAGCAGCGTGGCTTTTTGCAGCTCACGCCAGGTATGCTTTGGAGGTCTCGGCTCCTGCCCCGGCGGAATCGGAGCTGCCAGAGCAGCCCATGAGGCCGGATGATTCACAAAAGTGTGTAAACTCGTTGCAAAATGCATTATTAAGCAAGCGCGTGAGGATTCATCAACCAAACGCGAGTTGCGATGCGATTCTATGTTTTTGTGGGATACGGCTACACCAGATTAGTTCCTTGAGTTGCCCCGCTGCGTTTAATGTTTCCGGGTTCCGAAACGTGACACCCACTGCTGCCGTGAAGAATTTGGAGAGGAATTGCAGGAAGTCTTCTTATGCTGGGTGTACCAAATGCCTCGGTGCTCTTCAAAAGCTCAAAAAGGTGGATACAACAAGAACGGAACACAAGATAGGAGCACGAGTGAGAGAGCCAGCAAGATGTTCAACCGAGACTGCCAGCTCATGGGGCTGACGTGGCTCCTTGCGCGCAACAAAACGGCGTATATACCCACCGTTTCAGCCGTATCGCGGGCCATAATGTACAGTGCGCACCGTCACGAGTCCAAGTGTAGCCCAGATCAAGAGAACATGCCCTTAGCTGTTGATTCTCTGCAGTTCGAAAAGGCCCAGTCGTCTGCACCATCGTCACCACCCTCGTGGGTGTCTTTTACGTTCCCGTCCTCTGAGACTGTCGGGGATTCACGTGAAGCTTTTTCAGCTAGTAGACAATTAGAAACGGTGGCTAGTGAAGTGAACAAAGGATTCGGAGCCGTTTTTCTTGGCCCCGGAACCATATACGGTCTTCTACATATGGACAAGTAAAGAGGTTCTTTTCCATCACTTTTGACTGAGCATTGCATATTTCATTAGATTAGGATTCTTGTGCTTATAGTGAAAAAAAAAGATATTATTTTGCATGATGCTCGTCTCAGTATGACTAGAATTTTCTTTACATGGCTTAGTTCATTTACCTATGTTTTCGAACTTCATTGTCAAATGAAAGATGATCATTTTTGGTGTTATACAATGTCTAATGACCCTCTGCATCTACTATATAGTTTTCTTTGTTCAGTTGTATATGCAAATTGTTCATTCATTTGTGATTATTTATAATGCTTTTCGTTGGGTAACGTATAGTCTTCCCTAATATGAAATAGTGATTGTCGTAATTGCTGGCACCCCTCATTATCCTAAGTTTTTATATAATATACTTATTCTCCATGCTTAAGATTGATGACATTCTTGGAAAGCATGCTAGTCTTTTTAAAGAACGCTACTACGTAAAACCCCCCGGGGATTCTTGGTTCGAATTAATTAATAGTTCGCCACCAAGTTTGTTTTTATTCTCATGATATACCGGGGCATATCAATTTTTTCGGATTATGTGATTACGGACTCAAAATTTCTAAGCATCCTTTATTTTCCCGGAAATATTTAAAAAAAAAAAAATCCAAAAACAATTTTTCAAGACTATTTTTCGAAGTAAAAACTTTTTTTAAAGACCTTCAGGCATTTGTTTTCAAAACCTCCGGGTTACAATTCTTCAAATCCTTTGCGCATTATGTATTTAAAAAAAAAAAAAAAAAACTTCGGGACCGTTTTTGCTAAATCCGATTTAAGTATCTTTCTAAGGTAGTCGAATACCTTTTTAGGTATACGGATGTCCTTACTTTAAGGAAGAAATACATCTACATGCATTGCATTTTCAAAATGTTTTTACTTAATTTGTCATAAAAACGTACTTTTCGTTTTATTAAACATTTGGCGAGAATTAGTTCCCGATCTTTGCCGGGTTTGCTGGGGAGGTTAGGGAATTATTCAACGCACGTGTTTATAGAATCGAAACGTATGGTTTTCATTTTACTCGGAACCATGTAAATACCATATGAAAAAATTATTTTTCAAGCTTTGCCGGGAAGCACGATAATATTTTTCGATATATGCTATTTATGCGATTCCTCACATGAATAATGATGTGATTATGAATATTTTGTGGTGGTGCCATTTTGTTGATTATGCCATGTCATGCATATTGCCATGTCATTCATTTTGCATTGATTTCCATATTATCATGTCATTCATAGGCCATGTCATTTTTGCATGTCATGACGATTTCATTCACATGACATTCGTGTTCATGCCATGTCATTCATATGCCATGTCATTTTGTTCACAGGAAATCCATTCTTATGCCATGTCATTTTGTTTGCCATGTCAATTTCATTCACATGACATTCATTCTTATGCCATGTCATTCATATGCCATGTCATTTTGTTCACATGAAATCCATTCTTATGCCATGTCATTTTGTTTTCCATGTCGATTTCATTCACATGACATTCATTCTTATGTCGTGTCATTTATATGCCATGTCATTCGTTTGCCACATCATTTAGATTTTAAATCATGCATTTCATGCATATTCCATATCATTTAGTTCATGCATTTCATGTTCATGCCACTTGAATAATGACTTGAGCCAATTGATGGTTCAAAGTCATGCTCTCTTGAGCACACTTATCGAAAATTAAGTTTGTCAAGTTGATTATTCTACCTTTGTGATTTTTTTTACTTAGCCAATTTTTATCTAACTTTCAAAAAGTACTAGCTACTGTTTGCAAATCATTTTATGAGTTTCAAATATTTTTACTTTGGTTTTTAAATGATTTTATCAAAGGCAAAAATGTGTTGGCAAAGTAGTTTTTTCTCCTCCAAATAACTCGTACATCTCCGATTTTTCTGGGAATTCATAATTGATCAGAAAATTAAGCCAATTTTTTCTCGTGTAGTTTTACATGTCCTGAGTCTCCACTATTTTTTTCAGAATTTTTGGAATTTTTAAAAATAGGGTAAAAAATCGTGGATTAAAACTGAACAGTGGAGTCAGAATTGAATTTAAAGAAAAACCATTTTTCTGTTTTGGTTAATTTACTTAGAGTGGGCTGATTAGGAGGGTTAGCTACTGACTTAGGGTAATTTCTAAACCATTTTAAACTCTAAAAATGGTTTTTCAAGTCCCGGGTTAAGGGTAGTCAAGTCCGGATTTTTTTAAACATAGGAAATTAGAGCCATTTAAAAATTTTTAGCCCAGTTTTTATTTTTAATTCAAGCTTTTCAAAATTGTTTTCAAACAATCACAAAGTATTTTGGTTTTAGAATATTTAATTTGACATATTTTCCTAAGGTAGCCGGATATCTTTTTAGATATACGGATTTCCTTAATTAAAGGAAAAAATACATTTCATCCATTGCATTTTTATATTCATGCATTTTATATAATATGTGATTCTTGCCATAATAATTTCTATGATATTGTTGTTATTTTGATTTATATTTTTTATGTTACATGGTTTATTATATGGTTTTGAATATTTCATGATATCTATGCTTTTATTTAGTTATTTTTATTTAGCATATACTATGTTCATGCATTATTATTTTCATGCATATTATATGATAGCTTTATTTTATTCCATGTCATTTAAATTATATGCCATACCATTCATATTTGTCATGTCATTTAGGTTGCATTATATTATTTAGACTTTACTATGTCATTTTATTTATGTCATGCATATACATATTCATATCTTTTAAAAGGTTTTCAAAAGGATAATGATTTTTCAATAAAAATAAAGGAATATCTTTCTTTCAAAAAAAGAGAATGATTCCGAAAGTTTTCCAAAACTAATAAAAATTTCTATATATTGCCATGTCATTCATTTTGCATTGATTTCCATATTATCATGTCATTCATAGGCCATGTCATTTTTGCATGTCATGACGATTTCATTCACATGACATTCGTGTTCATGCCATGTCATTCATATGCCATGTCATTTTGTTCACAGGAAATCCATTCTTATGCCATGTGATTTTGTTTGCCATGTCGATTTCATTCACATGACATTCATTCTTATGCCATGTCATTCATATGCCATGTCATTTTGTTCACATGAAATCCATTCTTATGCCATGTCATTTTGTTTGCCATGTCGATTTCATTCACATGACATTTATTCTTATGCCGTGTCATTTATATGCCATGTCATTCGTTTGCCACATCATTTAGATTTTAAATCATGCATTTCATGCATATTCCATGTCATTTAGTTCATGCATTTCATGTTCATACCACTTGAATAATGACTTGAGCCAATTGATGGTTCAAAGTCATGCTCTCTTGAGCACACTTGTGGAAAATTAAGTTTGTCAAGTTGATTATTCTACCTTTGTGATTTTTTTTACTTAGCCAATTTTTATCTAACTTTCAAAAAGTACTAGCTACTGTTTGCAAATTATTTTATGAGTTTCAAATATTTTTACTTTGGTTTTTAAATGATTTTATCAAAGGCAAAAATGTGTTGGCAAAGTAGTTTTTTCTCCTCCAAAAAACTCGTATATCTCCGATTTTTCTGGGAATTCATCTTTGATCAGAAAATTAAGCCAATTTTTTCTCGTGTAGTTTTACATGTCCTGAGTTTCCACTATGTTTTTCAGAATTTTTGGAATTTTTAAAAATAGGGTAAAAAATCGTGGATTAAAAATGGACAGTGGAGTCAGAATTGAATTTAAAGAAATACCATTTTTCTGTTTTGGTTAATTTACTTAGAGTGGGCTGATTAGGAGGGTTAGCTACTGACTTAGGGTAATTTCAAAACCTTTTTAAACTCTAAAAATGGTTTTTCAAGTCCCGGGTTAAGGATAGTCAAGTCCGGATTTTTTTAAACTTAGGAAATTAGAGCCATTTAAAATTTTTAGCCCAGTTTTTATTTTTAATTCAAGCTTTACAAAATTGTTTTCAAACAATCACAAAGTATTTTGGTTTTAGAATATTTAATTTGACATATTTTCCTAAGGTAGCCGGATATCTTTTTAGATATACGGATTTCCTTAATTAAAGGAAAAAATACATTTCATGCATTGCATTTTTATATTCATGCATTTTATATAATATGTGATTCTTGCCATAATAATTTCTATGATATTGTTGTTATTTTGATTTATATTTTTGATGTTACATGGTTTATTATATGGTTTTGAATATTTCATGATATCCTATGCTTTTATTTAGTTATTTTTATTTAGCATATACTATGTTCATGCATTATTATTTTTATGCATATTATATGATAGCATTATTTTATTCCATGTCATTTAAATTATATGCCATACCATTCATATTTGTCATGTCATTTAGGTTGCATTATATTATTTAGACTTTACTATGTCATTTTATTTATGTCATGCATATACATATTCATATCTTTTAAAAGGTTTTCAAAAGGATAATGATTTTTCAATAAAAATAAAGGAATATCTTTCTTTCAAAAAAAGATAATGATTCGGAAAGTTTTCCAAAACTAATAAAAATTTCTATATATTGCCATGTCATTCATTTTGCATTGATTTCCATATTATCATGTCATTCATAGGCCATGTCATTTTTGCATGTCATGACGATTTCATTCACATGACATTCGTGTTCATGCCATGTCATTCATATGCCATGTCATTTTGTTCACAGGAAATCCATTCTTATGCCATGTCATTTTGTTTGCCATGTCAATTTCATTCACATGACATTCATTCTTATGCCATGTCATTCATATGCCATGTCATTTTGTTCACATAAAATCCATTCTTATGCCATGTCATTTTGTTTGCCATGTCGATTTCATTCACATGACATTTATTCTTATGCCGTGTCATTTATATGCCATGTCATTCGTTTGCCACATCATTTAGATTTTAAATCATGCATTTCATGCATATTCCATGTCATTTAGTTCATGCATTTCATGTTCATACCACTTGAATAATGACTTGAGCCAATTGATGGTTCAAAGTCATGCTCTCTTGAGCACACTTGTGGAAAATTAAGTTTGTCAAGTTGATTATTCTACCTTTGTGATTTTTTTTACTTAGACAATTTTTATCTAACTTTCAAAAAGTACTAGCTACTGTTTGCAAATCATTTTATGAGTTTCAAATATTTTTACTTTGGTTTTTAAATGATTTTATCAAAGGCAAAAATGTGTTGGCAAAGTAGTTTTTTCTCCTCCAAAAAACTCGTACATCTCCGATTTTTCTGGGAATTCATCTTTGATCAGAAAATTAAGAAAATGTTTTCTCGTGTAGTTTTACATGTCCTGAGTTTCCACTATTTTTTTCAGAATTTTTGGAATTTTTAAAAATAGGGTAAAAAATCGTGGATTAAAAATGGATAGTGGAGTCACAATTGAATTTAAAGAAAAACCATTTTTTTGTTTTGGTTAATTTACTTAGAGTGGGCTGATTAGGAGGGTTAGCTACTGACTTAGGGTAATTTCAAAACCTTTTTAAACTCTAAAAATGGTTTTTCAAGTCCCGGGTTAAGGATAGTCAAGTCCGGATTTTTTTAAACTTAGGAAATTAGAGTCATTTAAAAATTTTTAGCCCAGTTTTTATTTTTAATTCAAGCTTTTCAAAATTGTTTTCAAACAATCACAAAGTATTTTGGTTTTAGAATATTTAATTTGACATATTTTCCTAAGGTAGCCGGATATCTTTTTAGATATACGGATTTCCTTAATTAAAGGAAAAAATACATTTCATGCATTGCATTTTTATATTCATGCATTTTATATAATATGTGATTCTTGCCATAATAATTTCTATGATATTGTTGTTATTTTGATTTATATTTTTGATGTTACATGGTTTATTATATGGTTTTGAATATTTCATGATATCCTATGCTTTTATTTAGTTATTTTTATTTAGCATATACTATGTTCATGCATTATTATTTTCATGCATATTATATGATAGCATTATTTTATTCCATGTCATTTAAATAATATGCCATACCATTCATATTTGTCATGTCATTTAGGTTGCATTATATTATTTAGACTTTACTATGTCATTTTATTTATGTCATGCATATACATATTCATATCTTTTAAAAGGTTTTCAAAAGGATAATGATTTTTCAATAAAAATAAAGATATTCCCGAGCTAAAATAATTCATGAGTTCTCTACCGGGTTTGCTGGAGGGAATATCATCAATTATTATTAATAAAGGAATATCTTTCTTTCAAAAAAAGAGAATGATTCGGAAAGTTTTCCAAAACTAATAAAAATTTCTATATTTTGCCACGTTTGTTGGGGAATATAGGAAAATTTTGAATTTATAAATTTCGGATCATTTTCAATAAAAAATGGAATTATTTTTCTTTAAATTGGGAATTAACTTGAAATAATAAATTTAAAACGACTTTTACCGAGACTTGAGATAATACACGATTAATAAGGTACCGATTTATACGGGCGTTGTGGGGGTGCGAATCCTTCCCCACACGTAACCGACTCCCGAACCCGCTTCTTTGATTTCTCTGGTTTAAAACGCAGACTTGAAATTGGTTTTTAAAATGTTTTAATTAATTTTTAAAATATTTTATAAAACTGGTTTTAATAGGTGACCGATCACACCTAGCTAAAAAAGATTGGTGGCGACTCCATGTCTTTTTTAAGGTCATTTTCAAAACCTTCATTTTTTAGAGGAATTAAGTCGACTTTTCCTCAGTTTTTTTTAATGTCACGTTTAACGAATAATAAAGTCTTGCGATGAGACTCGTTATTTTTTAGGTTGCGACAAAGGTGTTTTCAAGGTGTTGATGAAAAGCATTGTGGTTTCTTTGCTAGTTAAAGGGGGTTGCACTTGTGTGGCCAGATCCCTCCACCTCTACGAATATTCTTTGAAGCTCTCATTGGACCTATTTTCCATATTCTGTAATGACAGCCTATCCGGTACCATGTCAGAAACATGCTTATAATATTCCATGAAAGCCTTGGTCAAATCCGTCCATGAATGAATCTTGGTACGACTCAGTTGATTGTACCATCGGGTGGCTGACCCTGTTAAGCTATCTTGGAAGCAATGAATAAGCAGTTTCTCATTATCATCATGCCCCGTCATCCTTCTACACTACATGGTCAGATGAGCTGATGGGTTGGTGGTCCCATTATACTTTTCAAAGTCTGGTACTTTGAACTTTGGGGGAATTAAAAGATCGTGTACCAAGCTCATCTCTTTGGCATCTACACTGCCAAATAACTCTGCCCCCTTCAACTGCCCTTAGCCTTTCTTTCAGTAGCTGATATTTCTTCTGAGATTCATCGGTTTCGACCCTCTTCAATTTAGTCATTTTGGCCATTTCCTTTTCCGCCATTTCTTCGAAGTCTGGAACTTCGATCTCAATTGGATCCACTCCGATATTACCTCTTTTAAGATCGAAATTGTGTGCTTCGGCCGCTGGTTGGATATAAATGTAGGATGCTGCCCTAGTTGGGAGTTCATTTCCCACAGGTTGGGATGTCTGGCCATTTCTATGTACCACTTCTGGTTGATCTTCCTGGATCACTGCCCCCATTCCAATAGCTGAATTTTCTCCGAGCCACTTCTGCCTCATCATAGTGCTCATCATCTCCATGAGTTTTGTCATCTGTTCCCGTGTCTCCTCTTGAGACTTAGTTAACTGTTCCTGCAGTTCTTTCTGAATTCTTTCAAATCTGGCAAGCTGATCATTTTCCATGGCTCTTGTTCGAGATCGAGTATTGTAAGGGTGTTGGAAGTCTAGTTCTTTCTGAGTGCGATCAATTGTACCTTTAGTTTTAAAAAGCATGGATTAGAAATTATTGACACATTTATTATTTTATTTTATAAAAAATGAATAAATGAATGAATGAACCAGTGTTAATGAATGAACAACTAAGTAATTGACTAAGTGTATGAACCTATAATGAATAAATGAATGGACCAATAAATAAATGACTAAGTGTATAAACAATTTATAAAGAATAAATGAATGAATGATTATTGATATAAATGAATGAACAAATAAAATATATAAAAGAAAGAACTAGTGAATGATGAATGTATTTAAAGTATTGGCCCCAGGATAATTCCAACCAAACGGTCTTTCATTGATTTCCTGGAACTAAATACATCAAAGAAAAGATCCTTGCTTAAGACAACATGATAATTTGTCTCTCCTAAAAACTATTACAAAATACTGGTCCTATAATAACTCTCTCGGATTCTGGACCTTCTTCACTGCCCTCTTTTGATTGCCTTGCTCTTCCATTTGATCTCTACTTGTTCACGACCCTTTGATGTGTCAGCAGAAGCATCATCGTGTAAGCTTTCCCTAGCTTGTTTCTCAAGTTGATTTGCTCGGGCTTCCTCATGTTTTGCTTTTTCTGCCCAATAGTTCCTCTCCTTCTTGAGGTTCCTGACTTCTTGTTCCCATTCCCCGGAAGTCTTGAGAGTCCCCTCGAATTTGAGCTCGAAACGGTACCTCTTGTTCTCCAAGTGTAATTCCTGAAGATCGCTTTGAATAGTGTCCCGCTCTCTCTTGATCTTTTGCTTTTCTTTTTCTTGGGCCGTCTCCCTATCTTTCATATCCTCAAGCTCTTCTTGCAATTGGGCAATTTCCTTGCTCATTTGCGCCTTTTCTTTTTCAAATTCTGCCTTCGCGATGTCTAACTCCGATGGCGCTTCCTTGGGCGGCGAACTCAAATGCTGAACTTCTTCTCCATCCGATGCCAACAACCTATCATTAATCCTCGATTCCCTCCATGTCAGGTAATCAGGTGTGACGATATCAGTATATCTAGCTACCTCCACCTGATGAGTTTCCTTCCATGCCACCGCAATCTCATGTACCTTTCCCGAATATCCATCTTCTCCGTAAGCAAAAGCCAAATTACTAAGGTCATGGGTCATTGGAGTAAACTGACGAGATTCTGATTGCCTCAGTGCTAGCAGTGGTGCATAGCTCACTCCTCCACATACTCCCAATAATGGAACAGAAGCTTTATCTTCGCATTTATGCAATGTCGGTATAAGAGCTATGCATGGAGCTCTCCAAACTATCATTTCAGCCCTGATATTCCGGAATATGTTGATCCATTGTTCCTCAGTTCTATTTTCAAACCAATCCCTCTTAAGAAATTCACCAATTGGTGAAAAAGATTTCCAGTATGAACGAAGAGGGAAATTCTCCTGTTTACAAAAATGACTCTGAACCCGTATGTAAAGGAGCTGTATAGAACCCATAAAATGCCCTTTTCCTTCTCATCTACAGAAATTCAGGGATCGGATTGTTTCTGCTACAATTGCCGGGGCTGGGTTTATCGTTTGCTCAAACCTCTCGAAAACATCAAATATCGCCACATCCACATACCCTAATGTTTTCGGGAAGATAACTAAACCATAGATAGCCAAAGCAAAAATATTCCTAACTGTCTCCTTGCTTGAATGGCTATGGATTAAAGCCCGTAAAATATCCCATGATATACAATAGCTTACCCCTTTTCGGACAACATGGCTTTCTACCCAATTTCTTTCCACTCCCAAAATCTTAGACACCTTTTTCTTGAAACCCGGCGTCTTTGTATCCTTCAAATAAATACGATCGAGAATAACATTCTCAATATGCAGCAAGGTCGAATACTCCTCTATGGTTAGAGTCATATCCTCTCGGTTGAATGTAAAACAACGATAAGCGAGATTCCAGAATTGTACCACAGCCCGGATCACCTCGCCGCTGACCTTAACCTGAGCTAACAATGCTATGTCCCCATATGTCTGAGTGAAGGCTTCTTGTTATGATATGTTCCACTGATTCCATATATCAATCGATTCCCGAAGATCATTTTGCTTGATAATAAGATCAACCTCGGCTAGAAATGCTGACACATATCCCATCTTCAAACAATCCCCATTATCCTGCTGACCTTTCTCGGACTGTTTCCTAACCTCTAAATGTTTCTCGACCACTGAGACACTCTGACCCTCCATGAAAGCCCTTTTGGTTGAATAATATCCCGAGACCAATAACCTTCACATGTGCAAAAATGATGGCAAGAATGCAAAAGAAACAAAAAACAACAACAAAAAGAAAATGAATTAGTAACGGGAATAAATACGAATAATACAAAAAAACATATAATTCAAAATAATAATCATCCCTGAGGATGCCAACAAAATTTCGGCATTGTAACATCTCTGGGATGAAATATCAACACTTATTACGGGCATTGTGATGTATGTTCATCATTGTCCGTTTTTCAAAAATAAACTTATTCGAAAAATAAAATAGAAGGTAAAAGGATTGGAAATATTCATCCATGTGTTCTTAACTTCGGGATATCTAATTGGAAATCTGGCATGGCTTCGCATAGGTTTACTATATGAAGGTCAATTAGTTCTAAAAGCCCCGAATTGTTCCTCACTGTCGTCGGTGAAGGCTAGTAAGGCACCCAGATAAAAGCGGGTTCAATTAGTTAGAGTCTATTTCCCTAGCCCATGCGGATTGTTAATCACGAAGGCTTAGGTAATTTAGTACTCTGGAAGTGTTTCACTAGCCCATGTGGATTGTCACGAAGGCTTAGTTACTTTGCCCCCACCAGTGTAGTGTGTGAGGAGAGATAACAAACCTTTCACCACCTATTCTATATCCCTTATTCTAAATGCCCCAACAAGATTAAACAACATAAAACATCAATTAATCAATAAATGAATATATGCACCAAAATAACCAGAGAACAATTATAATATGTATGCACATGAATATGGACATATATAAAAACATTTTATTATTTTTTGAAATTATATATATATTTTTTAAATGTGGGAATTAAAATTAAATACCAATTAAACCAACAAAATCGATACTTTGATAACACACGACTAATTTTAGGCCTGACTCTCTAATTGTCCCCAGCGGAGTCGCCAAGCTATCGCAACCTAAAAAATAACAAGTCTCATCTCAAGACTTTATTATTCGTTAAGCGTGATGTTAAAAAAAAAACGAGGAAAAGTCGACCTAATTCCTCTAGAAAAATGAAGGTTTTGAAAATGACCTTGAAAAAGACATGGAGTCGCCACCAATCGTTTTTAGCTAGGTGTGATCGGCCACCTATTAAAACCGATTTTATAAAATATTTTAAAAATTAATTAAAACATTTTTAAAACCTATTTCAAGTCTGCATTTTAAACCAAAGAAATCAAAGAAACGGGTTCGGGACTCGGTTACGTGCGGGGAAGGATTAGCACCCCCACAACGCCCGTATAAAACGGTACCTTATTAATCATGTGTTATCTCAAGTCTCGGTAAAAAAAAAATCGGTTTTAAATTTAGTATTTCAAGTTAATTCCCAATTTTAAGAAAAATAATTCCATTTTTAATTGAAAATGGTCCGGAATTTATAAATTCAAAATTTTCCTATATTCCCCAACAAACGTGGCAAAATATAGAAATTTTTATTAGTTTTGGAAAACTTTCCGAATCATTATCCTTTTAAAGAAGATATTTCGTTATTAATGATAATTGATGATATCCTCCCCAGCAAACCCAGCAGAGAACTCATGAATTATTTTAACTCGGGAATATCTTTATTTTCTTGCAAATCATTACCTTTTTGAAAATATTTTACAAGATATGAATATGTATATGCATGACATAAATAAAATGACATAGCAAAATCTAAATAACATAATGCACCCTAAATGATATGATATGATTTAAATGTCTGAGCATATTCTAAATGAAATGAAATATCCTAAGTTATATGATATATTCTAAATGAAATGAAATGACCTAGGTAACATAATATATTCTATATGAAATGAAACAACCTAGGTAACATAATATATTCTAAATGAAATAAAATATCCTAAATGACATAATATATCCTAAATGAAATGAAATAACCTAAGTAACATAATATATTCTACATGTAATGAAATGACCTAAGTACCATACATATTCTATATGAAATGGAAATGATTTAAATGATATGGAAAACATGAATGATATGGCATATAATTTAAATGACATAAAATATAAAATAATGCTATCATATAATATGCATGAAAATAAGGATGAAAATAATAATGCATGAACATAGTATATGCTAAATAATATGACAAAAATAACTAAATAAAAAGCATAGGATATCACGAAATATTCCAAATCATATAATAAACAATATAACATAACTCAAAATCATAAAAATATCATAGAAATTATCATAGCAAAAATCACATATCATATAAAATGCATGAATATGGAAAATGCAATGCATGAAAATGTATTTTTTCCTTTAATTGAGGAAATCCGTATATCTAAAAAGATATCCGGCTACCTTAGGAAAATATGTCAAATTAAATATTCTAAAACTAAAATACTTTGTGATTGTTTGAAAACAATTTTGAAAAGCTTAGATTAAAAATAAAAACTGGGCTAAACCTTTTTTTTAAAGGCTCTAATTTCCTAAGTTTAAAATCCCGGACTTCACCACCCTTAACCCGAGACTTAAAAAAAATCATTTTTAGAGTTTAAAAAGGTTTAGAAACTACCCTAAGTCAGTAGCTAAACTTCCTAATCAGATCCCTCTAAGTAACTTAACCAAAACAGAAAAATGATTTTTCCTTGAATTCAATTATGACTCCACTGTCCAGTTTTAAGCCACGATTTTTTATCCTATTTTTAAAAATTCAAAAAAAATCTAAAAACAATACTGGAGACTCAGGACATGTAAAAATACACGGGGAAAAATCATCTTAATTTTTTGATTAAAGATGAATGCCCAGAAAAATCGGAAAAGTACTAGTACTGGGTGAAAAAACTGTTTTACCAAAATACATTTTTGCCTTTGATAAAATCATTTAAAAATAAAAGTAAAAATATTAAGACTCACAAAATGACTCACAAACAGTAGCTAGGACTTTTTAAAAGTTAAGTAAAAAAATCACAAAGGTAGAATAATCAATTTGACAATTCTTAATTTTCCACAAGTGTGCTCAAGAGAGCATGACTTTGAACCATTAATTGGCCTAAGTCATTAGTCAAGTGGCATGAACATGAAATGCATGAAAAAATACAGCAAATATGATGCATGAAATGCATGAGTTTAAACCTAAATGTCATGAAAAAATGCATGGCATCAATATAGTGACCTAGACCTAAATGAACTTGCATGGCATTTAATGCAACCTATGTCTAAAATGCATGGACATGCATGGCAAAATAAACCAAACCTAACAACTAAAATATGCATGGAAATAACACAAACACAAGGCATGCTTAAACCAAAAACTCAACCAAATATCATGCAAATGCCAACCTATCAACTAACATAGCAAAAATGCAACACACAATGCAAAATAACATGGTAGTCGTATGGCCTAAGGTTTCAAACAAGCATGGCATTTTCACAAACACTTGATATACTTAAACTAAATACTCAACCAAATGTCATGCAAATGCAAATACTATCAACTAACATAGCAAAAATGCAACACACAATGAAAAATAACATGGTAGCCGAATGGCCTAAGATTCCAAACAAGCATGGCATTTTCACAAACACTTGATATACTAACATGCTCAACTAAAATATAACATTTAAATCATGCAAACACAGAGTAGAGATACTAACAAGCATTTTCACAAACACTTGATATACTAACATGCTCAACGAAAATATAACATTCAAATCATGCAAACACAAAGTAGAGATACTAACA
The DNA here is from genome assembly GCA_030761205.1 of Fremontodendron californicum. Lineage (NCBI taxonomy): Eukaryota > Viridiplantae > Streptophyta > Magnoliopsida > Malvales > Malvaceae > Fremontodendron > Fremontodendron californicum. The sequence goes on from JAULJL010000026.1 coordinate 7,487,868, forward strand.
AGCATTTTCACAAACACTTGATATACTAACATGCTCAACTAAAATATAACACTCAAATAATGCAAACACAAAGTAGAGATATTAAAACTAACAAGAATTTTCACAAACACTTGATATACTAAATATAAAACATCAATAAATTTAAACATTATGAAAACAGAAAATTAAAAATGCAAGAACATGATAATAAACTTATAAATGACAACAAACAAGCAATCAAATTAAACAAGCCTCAAGTATATATAGTAGGAGAATACTTAAAGCATCAAGACTAAAGAAAATAACATGAATAACATGAGAAATCAAACAAAACAGCAACATTAAAAAATATAACCATTCGGCCATGTTGAGGAAATAAGGAAAAAAATGTAAAAAAAACTTGCTTAAGAAAAAGATGAAGAAAGAACTTAAAAGGAATATAAAAAACAAAAAAAAAACTTAATTAAAAAGAAAACTCACCAAATAATAATCAAAATAGCAAAAACAATAATGGAAAATCAAGAAAGTGCAAGAGTTGGTGCTAAAATGCAACCTCAAGAAGCTATATTTCAAGCTTTATCTCTTCAAACTTTCCTTTCTTTTCTAAACTTTTTCTTTTTGCTTTCAACCAAGGAGAGAAAAACTAAGAAAAAACAAGAAGAAACCTGAAAAAATGAAGTAGTGAAAATGAAAATTCCCCTCCCCCCTTTAGGCTGGCTGAATGGACTCTCTCTCCTCGAAGGATGTTGTCATTTTGGTTCCAACCAATTTCCATCCAAGGGCTAGCGATTCAAGGTGACAAATCATGAAATTATCACCCTTACATTAGTGTATCAGCTGTCCATAATTACAGCTGTTCAAGAATAATGTTGACATTGTCCCTCTTCATGCATTGGCCTATGTGGCTTAATCATAATGGCTTGATCAAAAAAATCTCTAACTAACTCTTAATTCTTGGCCTTTTGATTGAAAAATCAGAAGCTTCCTCCTTCCTTTGGGCCTTGGCAAGCCAACACTCTCTTTTCCAGCCCAAGTCTGATTTTTTGAAAGGCCAAAAGAAGCCTTTTTCGGTTGCTTGGGTAAAATGACCATTTTGCCCCCCGGATGCAAATAAATGGCAAATGGACTCCAAATTCAAATTTTATTTTTTTAATACTTTAAAAATAATAAAATATTGAATTCTGGAAGTTTTCAAAAATTTTCGAGTCCGTTTGCTATTTATTGGGATTTTTTCTTCCAAAAATGCCCTTTTATGCCCCCACATTTTACCATTTTTTAAACGAGCTCCAAATCAAGATTTTTCTTCACGAATATCTTCCAAATAATTTAAAAGTGTGATCTGGAAGTTTTCATAATTTTTGGAACTCATTTGGTATTTTTTCGGGATTTATCTTCTTGAATTACTACATAGTGGCTCGGGATTTGGCCATTTTGCAAACGATCTCCGAATCAAGATTTTATTTCACCAATCTCTTCCAAATAATTTAAAAATGATATTTGAAAATTTTCAAAATTTTTGGAGTCCATTTGCTATTTGTTCGGGGTTTATCTTCTTGAATTATTGCATAGGAGGCCCGAGATTTGGGTATTTTGGAAACGAACTCCGAATCAAGATTTTCTTTCGCCAATATCTTCCAAATAATTTAAAAATGATATTTGCAATTTTTCAAAAGATTTGGAGTTCATTTGCTATTTTTTTGGGATTTTCATTCTTGAATTTCTACATGAGATACCCGGGATTTAGCCATTTTGCAAACGAACTTCGAATCAAGATTTTCTTTTGCCAATCACTTCCAAATGATTTAAGAATGATATTTGCAAATTTTCAGAATTTTTGGAGTCCGTTTGCTATTTTTCCCAAATTTTCCAATTTTGCCCTTTTACCTCTGAAACCCGGTTTTGCTCAAAACAAGTCCGATTTTCAGATTTTCTTCAAGCTGAGCCTTGGGCTATCCCTTTTAAATCATTCCTCATCCATTGGGGGCTTTAGTCTTACCAAGTCGGACCATTTCTGTAATTCTGTCCGATTTCACTAAAATCCACCAAAAACCCCAATTCTCATTTTTCTCCCGGATTGACTTTTCTTTCAATTTTTCTTTCAAGTGGCTTATCCATTACCCATAGTGAATGCTTATCTTTCATTTGGAACCTTCAATTTCGACCAATTCAATCGTTTAAGCACTTTTCCCCAAATTTCCCGAATTAGGGTTTCCTTTCTACTGAATCTCCAAAACCTAACTTCCGAACTCTATATCTTTCAATGTAGACCTCGGATTATCAAAAAGCTTTCGCCATTTTTCAATTAAACTTCAAAGATTTTGAAAGTGGGTTGATTTATTCAGTAGTTGACTTTCTAGGGTTGACTTTTTTGGGGTTGACTTTTTCCGAGGTTGACTTTTTTCGAGTTTGACTTTTTATGCTCACCCTCTTAAACTAAGTCTCGGAGTACCACCTGTAGGATGAAAAAAGTCGTTTTACATACTGAAACATCAATTTAGGAAGAAAACATACCTGTTTTAGTGGTCCGGACAAAATTAGGTGTCTACAGCCAAATCCCGGGCCTCCTATGCAGTAATTCAAACAGATAAATCCTGAAAAAATATCAAATGAGTTCCAAAAATTATGAAAACTTCCAGATAACACTTTTAAATTATTTGGAAGAGATTGGTGAAGAAAAATCTTGATTTGGAGGTCATTTAAAAAATGGTAAAATGTGGGGGCATAAAAGGGTATTTTTTGAAGAAAAAATCCGAATAAATAGCAAACGAACTCGAAAATTTTTTGAAAACTTCCAGAATTCAATTTTTATTATTTTTAAAGTATTAAAAAAAATAAAATTTGAATTTGGAGTCCGTTTGCCATTTATTTGCATCCGAGGGGCAAAACGGTCCCAAGCAACTGAAAAGGGCTTTTCTTGCCTTTCAAAAAAAATCAATCTTGGGCTGGAAGAAGGTGTGCTGGCCGGCCAAGGCCCAAAGGAGGGAAGGAGTTTCTGATTTTTCAATCAAAAGGCCAAAAATTAAGAGTTAGTTAGTGATTTTTTGATCAAGCCTTTGCAAATAAGCCACATAGGCCAATGCATGAAGATAGAGAGTGTCAACATTATTCTTGAAAAGCTGTAATTATGGACAGCTGATGACCTAATCTAAGGGTGATAATTTCATGTTTTTTCACCTTGAATCACTAGCCCTTGGATGGAAATTGGTTGGAGAAAAAATGACGACATCATAGGGAGGAGAGAGGTGATTTTCGGCCAGCCTAAAGGGGGAGGAGAAATTTCATTTTCAGCACTTCATTTTTCATTTTCTCTCTTGGTTTTTGCTTAGTTTTCTCTCCTTGGCTGAAAGCAAAAAGAAAAGTTTAGAAAAGAAAAGAAAGTTTGAAGAGAAAAAGCTTGAAAGATAGCTTCTTGAGGTTGCTTTTAGCACCAACTCTTGCACTTTCTTGATTTTCCATTCTTGTTTTTGCTGTTTTGATTATTATTTTGGTGAGTTTTCTTTTTAAATACGTGTTTTTTTATGTTCTTTTTAAGTTCTTTCTTCATCATTTTTCTTAAACAAGTTCTTACAATTTTTTTTCTAATTTTCTTACCATGGCCGAATGGCCCAGATTTTTTTTTTATTATTGTTGCTGTTTTGCATTGATTTATCATGTTATTTTTGTTATTTTCTTTAGTCTTGATGCTTTAAATATTCTTCTACTACATATACTTGAAGCTCGTTTTAATTTGGTTGCTTGTTTGTTGCCATTTACGAGTTTATTATCTTGTTCTTGCATTTTTAGTTTTATGTTTTCATAATGTTTAAATTTGTTGATGTTTTATATTTTTTAATCCATGTGTTTGTGAAAATGCTTGTTAGTTTTAATACATCTACTTTATATTTGCATGATTTGAGTGTCATATTTAGGTTGAGTATGTTAGTATATCAAGTGTTTGTGAAAATGACAAGCTCACTCGGAACTTGAGGCCATTCGGCTTGCTCATTGATTTTGCTTTGTATGTGCATTTTTGCTATGTTAGTTGATAGGTTTGCATTTGCATGACATTTGATTAAGTATTTGGTTTAAGCATATCAAGTGTTTGTGAAAATTCCATGCTTGTTTGGAGCTTAAGGCCATTCGGCCATTTCATGTTATTTTGCATTGTATGTGCATTTTTGTTATGTTAGATGATAGGTTTGCATTTTCATGACATTTGGTTGAGTTTTTGGTTTAAGCATGCCTTGTGTTTGTGTTATTGCCATGCATATTTTAGATGTTAGGTTTGGTTTATTTTGCCATGCATGTCCATGCATTTTAGACCTAGGTTGCATTAAATGCCATGCAAGTTCATTTAGGTCTAGGTCACTTTATTGATGCCATGCATTTTTTCATGACATTTAGGTTTAAACTCATGCATTTCATGCATCATATTTGCTGTATTTTTTCATGCATCTCATGTCCATGCCACTTGACTAATGACTTAGGCCAATTAATGGTTCAAAGTCATACTCTCTTGAGTATACTTGTGGAAAATTAAAGAGTTGTCAAAATTGATTATTCCACCTTTGTGATTTTTTTACTTTAGCCAATTTTTGTCTAACTTTTCAAAAGTCCTAGCTACTGTTTGTGAGTCATTTTGTGAGTCTTAAATATTTTTACTTTGATTTTTAAATGATTTTATCAAAGGCAAAAATGTGTTTTGGCAAAACAGTTTTTTCACCCAGTACTCGTACCTTCCCGATTTTTCTGGGCAGTTATCTTTAATCAGAAAATTAAGTTGATTTGTTTTCATGTAGTTTTATATGTCCTGAGTCTCCAGTACTTTTTTTTAGATTTTTTTTTAATTTTTAAAAATAGGATAAAAAATTGTGGCTTAAAACTGGATAGTGGAGTCAGAATTGAATTTGAAGAAAAAACATTTTTCTGTTCTGGTTAAGTTACTTAGAGGGGGCTGATTAGGAAGTTTAGCTACTGACTTAGGGTGGTTTCTAAGCCTTTTTAAACTCTAAAAATGATTTTTTAAGTCTCGGGTTAAGGATGGTCAAGTCCGAGATTTTAAACTTAGCATTAGAGCCATTTAAAAAAGGGTTTAGCTAAGTTGTTATTTTAATCTAAGCTTTTCAAGATTGTTTTCAAACAATCACAAAGTATTTTGGTTTTAGAATATTTAATTTGACATATTTTCCTAAGGTAGCCGAATATCTTTTTAGATATACGGATTTCCTTAATTAAAGGAAAAAATACATTTTCATGCATTGCATTTTCCATATTCATGCATTTTATATAATATGTGATTTTTTCTATGATAATTTCTATGATTTTTATATGATTTTTAGTTATGTTATATTGTTTATTATATGATTTGGAATATTTCATGATATCCTATGCTTTTTATTTAGTTATTTTTGTCATATTATTTAGCATATACTATGTTCATGCATTATTATTTTCATTTTTATTTTCATGCATATTATATGATATCATTATATTATATTCCATGTCATTTAAATTGTATGCTATATCATTCATATTTGCCATGTCATTTAAATTATTTCATTTCATATAGAATATGTTATGTTACCTAGGACATTTCATTTCATGTAGAATATATTGTTACCTAGGTTATTTCATTTCATTTAGGATATATACTATGTCATTTAGGATATTTTATTTCATATCATATGACTTAGGACATTTCATTTCATATAGAATATATTATGTTTCCTAGGTTATTTCATTTCATTTAGAATATGTCATATAACTTAGATATTTCATTTCATTTAGAATATTCTAAGACATTTAAATCATATCATATCATTTAGGGTGCATTATATTATTTAGATTTTGCTATGTCATTTTATTTATGTCATGCCTATACATATTCATATCTTTTAAAATGTTTTCAAAAAGGTAATGATTTTCAATAAAATAAAGATATTCCCGAGTTAAAAATAATTCATGAGTTCTCTGCTGGGTTTGCTGGGGAGGATATCATCAATTATCATTAATAAAAGAAATATCTTCTTTAAAAAGAGAATGATTCAAGAAGTTTTCCAAAACTAATAAAAATTTCTATATTTTGCCACGTTTGTTGGGGAATATAGGAAAATTTTGAATTTATAAATTCTGGATCATTTTCAATTAAAAATGGAATTATTTTTCTTTAAATTGGGAATTAACTTCAAATACTAAATTTAAAACTGATTTTTTACCGAGACTTGAGATAACACATGATTAATAAGGTATAGTTTTATACGGGCGTTGTGGGGGTGCTAATCCTTCCCCACACGTAACCGAGTCCCGAACACGTTTCTTTGATTTCTCTGGTTTAAAACGCAGACTTGAAATTAGTTTTAAAAATGTTTTAATTAATTTTAAAATATTTTATAAAACCGGTTTTAATAGGTGGCCGATCACACCTAGCTAAAAAAGATGGTGGAGACTCCATGTCTTTTTTAAGGTCATTTTCAAAACCTTCATTTTTCTAGAGGAATTAAGTCGACTTTTCCTCGATTTTTTAGTGTCACGCTTAACGAATAATAAAGTCTTGCGATGAGACATGTTATTTTTTTAGGTTGTGACACTACCTTTGTGATTTTTTTACTTAGCCAATTTTGTCCAAGGTTTTTAAAATGTTTAGCTACTGTCCTTAGGTCTTTAGGATGATTTCCAACAATTTCCACTTTGGTTTTTGAATGAATTTATCAAAGGCAAAAAATGTGTTTTGACAAACAGTTTTTTTTCACCTAGTATCGAACATCTCCAATTTTTCTGGGCAGTCATCTTTAATCAGAAAATTAAGTAATTTATTTGTTGTGTAGATTTACTTGTTCTGAGCCTCCAGTATTTGTTTTAGAATTTTTTGAATTTTTAAAAATAGGCTAAAAAATAGTGTGGAAAAACCGGACAGTAGAGGCAGATTTGAAATCAAAAGAGGAATAAGGGTTGAATTTGGCTAAGGCATTTAGAGGGGGTTGGTTAGAATATTTAGCTACTGTCTTAGGGTAGTTTCTAAGCCGTTTTAAACTTTAAAAATGATTTTATAAATCTCGGGTTAAGGGTAGTTAAGTCCGGGATTTTAAACTTAGGAAATTAGAGCCATTTAAAAGGGTTTGGTAAGGGTTTTAATTTTTATTCAAGTTTTTCCTCAAAATTATTTTCAACAAAATTATTTTCAAACAATCACAAAATTTTGTTTTTTTAGAAAATCTAATTTGACATATTTTCCTAAGGTAGCCGGATATCTTTTTAGATATACGGATTTCTTTAATTAAAGGAAAAAAATACATTTTCATGCATTGCATTTTCCATGTTCATGCATTTTATTTAAATGTGTATTTTTGCTATGATATTTTCCATGATTTTATTATTATTTTAATTCACATTTTATGATCTTATATTTGTTTGCCATATGATTTTGAATGTTTCATGATATCCTATGTTTTTTTTATTTATTTATTTTTGTCATATTGTTTAGTATATACTATGTTCATGCATTATTATTTTTATTTTCATTTTCATGCATATTATATGTTAGCATTATTTTAATTCCATGTCATTTCTTGTCATTTAGATCATATTCCATGTCATTTAGGTTATTTTATTTATAACATGCCATGTCATCTAAAATATGCCTTATCATTTAGAATTGCCATGCCATTTAAATCATTTTATCTCATTTAGAATATACCATGACACTTAAGATTTTTTCATTTTACCTAGAATATACTATGTCATTTGAATTATGTCATATCATTTAGGTTGCATTATATTATCTAGATTTGCCATGTCATTTTATTTATATCATACATGTTCATGTTCATATTTTTAAATGTTTTGAAAAAGATAACGATTTTCAATAAAAATAAAGATATTCCCCAGTTAAAATAATTCATGAGTTCTCTACCGAGTTTGTTGGAGGGAATATCATCAATTATCATTAATAAAGGAATATCTTTCTTTCAAAAAAAGAAACGAGAATGATTCGGAAAGTTTTCCAAATGAATAAAAATTTCTATATTTTGCCAATTTTTTCGGGGAATATAGGAAAATTTTGAATTAATAAATTTCGGATCATTTTCAATTAAAAATGAAATTATTTTTCTTAAAATTGGGAATTAACTTGAAATACTAATTTAAGAACCAACTTTTTACCGAGACTTGAGATAACACACTATTAATAAGGTACCGATTTATACCGGCATTGTGAGGGTGCTAATTCTTCCCTGCACGTAACCGACTCTCGAACCCGCTTCTTTGACTTCTCTGGTTTATAACGCAGACTTGAAATTGGTTTTTAAAAATGTTTTAATTAATTTTAAAATGTTTTATAAAATCGGTTTTAATAGGTTGCCGATCAGACCTAGCTAAAAAAAGATTGGTGGCAACTCCATGTCTTTTTACGAGGCCGTTTTCATACCCTCGACCATTTATTTTATTTCAAGAGGAATTAAGTCGTCTTTTTCTCTGATTCCGTTTCCCTCTCATTGAATGGGTCCTCGCGATCCGGGATCACATATCGACAACTTCGTTTTTCTAGAGGTATTAAGTCGAATTTTCCTCGTTTTTTAATGTCACGCCTAAGGAAAACGAATAATAAAGTCTTGCGATGAGACTTGTTATTGTTATGGTTATTTTTTTTGTGTGGGGAAAGATTAGCACCCCCACAATGCTCGTATAAAACAGTACCTTATTTGTCATGTGTTATCCTGAGTCTCGATAAAAAATCGGTTTTGAAATTGACATTTTAAAATAATTCCCATTTTAATGAAAAATAATCCCATTTCTAGTTAAAAATGATCCGGAATTTATTAACTCAAAATTTTTCTATATTCTCTGGCAGACCCGACAAAACATAAAAAAATTTATTTACTTATAAAATTTCCAAATCACACTTGTTTTTGAAAGAAAGATATTCTGTTTTTAATGATAATTGATTATATCCTCTCTGGCAACCCAGCAGAGAATTCAGGAATTATTTTAACTCGGGAATAACCTTATTTATTGGAAAACATCAATTCTCAAAAAGTTGAATAATCATGAATATACAAATTAAAACATGAATATGTAACATACATAAATATCATGGCATGGCAAACAATTTACTATGACAAAATTTAAATGACATAACCAAAAGAATAAGTGGCATGAATTGAAGACATGGCATAAGAATGAATGTCATGTGAATGAAATCGACATGGCATACAAAATGTCATGGCATATGAATGACATGGGACATGAATGAATGTCATGTGAATGAAATCGACATGGCGTACGAATGACATGGCACATGAATGAATGTCATGTGAATGAAATTGACATGGCAAATAAGATGACATGGCATATGAATGACTTGGCATGTGAATGAAATGACATAATGGATGACATGGCATGTGAATGACATGGCATATGAGTGACATGGCATGTGAACTAGGGATGGCAAAACCCGATTCGACCGATGGATTTCGCACCGATCCGCTCCGAATGGAGAGGTTTTTTTTTTTTTGGAGCGGGGTGGAGCGGAGCGGTTTTGGTAAATGCTTGCTCCACTCCGCCCCGCCCCGACTTTTGAAATTACTATTTTATCCTTTAAAATATTTTATATTTTTCCTTATATTTTTAATATATATTAGATATATATATTAAAATCATATATATACTAATATTTTATATCTATACTTTTAGTATATATGTATTATATATATTATATTAAAGATTTTTATAGACTAAAATTATGTTCATAAATAAATTATAATATAATTTTTTATAATATTAAGTTAAAAATAATTAATATAAATTGAGGTGTAGTGGAGTGGAGCACCGTGGAGCGGTTATGGATGTAACCGACATCTATGGATGTGGATGTTTCCAACATCCATGCAAGAGTGGGGTGGAGGTGGATAAGGCAATATCCGCCCCCGCCCCGCTCCATTGCCATCCCTAATGTGAACGACATGGCAAATTTTGATGACATGGCATGCAAATGACATGGCATATGAGTGACATGGCAGGTGAATGACATGGGAAAATGAATGACATGGTATAATAAATGACATGGCATGTGAATGACATGGCATATGAATGACATGGCACACGAAGGACATGGCATAATGAATGTGATGGCATGTGCATAACATGGAAATATGGATGACATGGCATATGAATGACATGGCATAATGAATGACATAGCATAATGAATGACATGGCATGTGAATGACAGGGCATATGAATGACATGACAAAATGAATGACATGGCATGGCATGTGAATGACATGGCATAATGAATGACATGGCATATGAATGACATGGCATATGAATGACATGGCATGGCATGTGAATGACATGGCAAAATGAATGACATGGCATGTGAATGACATGGCAAAATGAATGACATGGCATGTGAATGACATGGCATATGAATGGCATGGAATGTGAATGACATGGCAGACGAATGACATGGCATAATGAATGTCATGGCATGTGAATAACATGGCATATGAAGGACATAGCCTAATATGTTATAGCATGGTAATGAATGTCATGTGAATGAAATCGACATGGCGAACCCAAAATGAGATAAACATAATGACATGACAAACCAAGTGACATGGCATGAGAATGTTGTGTCATGAAACTAGAATGACATGAATGAAATGTCATAGTGACCGAATGGTCATGGTAATGACATGGATGGCATGACATACTTAATCATGGTTTAAAATGAGCTCAAACACTAAATGACATGGCAAATGATAGGCTATATGAATGATATGGCAAAAATGACATAGATCATAAATAAAATGTCATGGTGGCCGAATGGCATGGTGATGGCATATGAATGGCCGAATGCATGGTGATGTGATGTGGATGGCCGAATAGCATGAAATGATAACATGGCACGAATGGCATGGCATGAAAATGCACCTAAACTATAAATGATATAGCGAATGACATGGCATGACATGTTATATGGATGACGTGGCATATGTGACATGGCATAATGAATGACATGGTATGTGAATGACATGGCAAATTCTTGATGACATGGTATGTGAATGACATGGCATAATGAATGACATATGAATGACATGGCATAATGAATGACATGGCATTGAATGACGTGACATGTGAAGGACATGGCATAAAATGACATGGCATGTAAACGACATGGCATATGAATGACATGGCATGTGAATGAATGACATGGAAAAAATCACAAAATGATATCATCATAAAATATTCATAATCACGACATGATCACATGCACACAACATTACTTGGAATGTATTATTCATGTGAGGAATCATATAAATAGCATATGTCGAAAAATATTACCGTGCTTCCCAGCAAACCCGGCAAAGCCTGAAAAATAATCATTTCATATGATATTTACATGGTTCTAAGTAAAACGAAAACCATACATTTCGATTCCATAAACACATGCGTTGAATAGTTCCCTAACCTCCTCAGAAAACCTAACAAAGATCGAGAACTAATTCAAGCCAAATATATAATAAACCGACAAATACGTTTTTATGACAAATTAAATAAAAACATTTTTAAAATGCAATGCATGGAAATGTATTTATTCCTTAGAGTAAGGACATCTTTATACCTAAAAAGGTATCTGAATACCTTAGGAAGAGACCTAAATCGGATTTTCAAAATCAAAAGACTTTGGGCTCCGTTTTTAAAAAAAAAAATGGAATTTTTGGATGAAAATGGCCTCTTGGCCGAACCCATCATTTAAAAAGGCCCTATTTTCCTAGTTTTGAAATCCAAGTTGAGCGCCCTTGACCCGACTTTTATAAAATCAAATTTTGGGATTGAAATGACTTGGAAATTAACCTAAGACAGTAGCTAATGCCCCAAATCAGCCCCCTCTTAATATCCTAACCAAAACAGAAAATTAGTATTTCTTAAAAGCAAAACTGACTCTTAGTGGTAGTTTTGGAAACCGCTTTGTTTGCTCTTCCAAAAAAATACGACATTGAGTTAAAAATTGTTTTGTCAAAATCCATTAGGCAATTTTGAAAACCTATTTTTTTGCCCTCCTAAAACATTTTAGAAAATTCTAAACAAATTAGGGTAGACCTAGGACATGTTTACCTCTATGGGAAAAAATCAGCTTAAGTTTTGGAGTGTGGATACTAAGACCAAATTTTACCTAAAATCAAGACAGTGAGTTAAAAACTGTTTTGTCAAAATATATTTTTAAGCCTTTGATAGAAAAATCCAAAAAAAAATAATAATAAATACTGGAGGGTCCTTAAAGGGTCTACAACATGTGGTTAAAAAATCTTTAAATTTGGACAAGGAATGCATGGTGAGAAAAATCAAAAAATCCAACTTGCACAACATTTCCTTTTTTCACAAGCATGCTCATGAGAGCTTGGCTTTGAGCCATTAGTTTGCTTAAGTCAAAAATCAAGTGGGGATGAGATGAATGCATGAACATGAAGCAACAAATAGGGGCATCTATCCTACCACAACCAACCAAGCAAGAGATATCAAGCAAGAACAAGCACAACAACAAAGTTAGGTTTCGGCTAGTGTGAAAAACATGTAGAAAAAGTTTGACAACTTAGTTATTTGATGAAAAGAAGAAGAAATCTTTTGGAACTTGTTATGAAAAAACAATTTTATTGCATGAAAGAAAAGAAAATAAATATGAAAATCATAAAGGAATAACAAAATCATATGAACAAAGCATGGAGGAGAGCATGGAGGAAAATAGCTACCTTGCTTTAGCTTTCCAAATCAAAGAGTAGTAAGAAAATGCCTTATTTTTTCCTTATTTTTTATTTTTTTCCTCTCTTTTCTCTCCATTCTTGCTATTGCCTTGAAAAATCTGACCTCCTCCCTTTCTTGAATAGCCGACCCCTTTAGGAAGATTAGAGTGTGTGCTCTTATTATTTTTTAGCCCTTGGATGTATGTGCTTCTCTTTTCTTCCAACCATCTAAGCCCTTGGATCAAAGATATTTTCATGACAATAAATATGACATTTTGCCATTTGATCTTGGCCCTTGAAGGTTGTACTCATCTTTTTACTAAGCACCTAGGACTTTAGATGGACAAGATATTTTAATGACATTAAAAATGGCATCTTGCAATTTGATAGTGACCATTGGATGAATTTAATCAAATCTCACCCTTCATTAATGAGCTCCGAATTTCCGGATTAGTGCACCTAAAATTCACCTTTTTCATTTGAGCTCCGATTCCGAAATTTTCTTCACCAATATCTTCCAAAAATTATGAAACTCAGATCTGGAAGTTTTCATAACTTTTTGAGCTCGTTTGCTATTTTTCCCAGAATTATCTTTGGGAATTTCGGGTTAGTGCACCCGAACTTTGCCATTTTTCAAATGAGCTCGGATTTCGGGTTTTTCTTCACTAATCTCTTCCAAAAATTATGAAACTCATATCTGGAAGTTTTCATAATTTTTTGAGCTTGTTTGCTATTTTTTTCTAAAATTTTCTTTGGGATTTTTCGAGAATGCCCTTCAACCTCCAAAACCTCGATTTTACTCAAAACGGGTCCAATTTTTGGATTTCTTTTTTCCACTTCCTTTGTCCTATATTGAATTTGAATTGGCCCTAAAACACCCAATTTTTACGATCAAATTCCTTTCCGATTTAGTTTTCCTTTTTTCAACCACTTCAAATTGGGCCTTTGGCTATTTGTCTTTATTCATCCTTTATCAATTGGGGGCTTCAATTTTACCGAATCGGGCCATCTTTGCCGTTTTCCCCAAATTTGTCGGATTAGGTCTTCCCCTATACTGAATTTTTGCAAGCCATCTTCCGAACTCTATATCTTTCGTTGTAGAGCTCGGATTGTCAAAATTCTTTCGCCATTGTTCATTCAACTTCGAACCTTGATTTTAACTGGGAGTTGATTTTTTATATGGTTGACTTTTTGGGGTTGACTTTTTTTGAGTTAACTTTTTGTGCTGACCTCCGAAACAAAGTCTTGGGACCCATCTATGTAATGGTAGAAGTCTTTCTGCATTTCGGAAAGCTGAAAGGGAGAATCGGCCTGGTTTAGGGGGCTCGGACAAAATTAGGTGTCTACAGGTGAAACCCACATCCAACATGCAAGCAAGCAAATCAAGCAAAAGACAAGCACAATAAACCCTCCACGGATTCGGCCAAAGTAAAAATATGTAGGAAAAGATTTTCAAGCTTTATTATTTTATAGAGAATAAAAAAAAAAGGGAAAAACCTTTAGAAATTTATTTTGAAAACATTTTATTCAAACAAAGAAAGTTAACAATCACATGGAAAAGAAGAAAAATAGATCATGAGATCAAAGAAAAAAAATAAAAGAAGAGAAGAGAATGTTACCTAGCAAAGCTTTTCCAATCAAGCTTTCAAGCTCTCCCTCTTTCTCTCTTTTTTCTTTTTCTCCTTGAGAGGTTTTTTTTTGCTACTTTTCCTCTTCTCCAAAATGTAGTGAATAGAGTATGTGAAAAATGAAAAAAAAAAAAACCTCCCCCTTGCTTGACCGATTCTCTCCCCTAAATGTAGAGAAAATTTTTGCTCATCTTCTTAGCCTTTAGTCATGCTTTATTCATGCTCTCCCAACATCTTTGCCACCTGACAATTTTTTGTCCCCTTTTTGCATGATGCTTTCCTTAAATTAAGGGTCTCCTAACCTCTCATTGGCCAACAATGCCACCTTAATTATTCTTTTCTCCTATCTCTACAAAATATCTAAGCCATTTGTCATTATCACATGGCTTACTACCAAAATATCTTACTAGGTGGCATTTTTATTCCACTTGGCATCATCATATAGAATTCACATGCTCTTCACATGGCTTTGCAATTAAAAGGTCTCCCATTGGCCAAAAATGCCATGTAGGCAAGTACTGGAGAATCTTGTCATCTCTTAAAAATGTCATATTTCTACTAAATCTTGGCCATTGGATCAAGTTGATCAAACTCTCCTCTCTTGCTCTTCATGCTAGCTGAAAATGGCCTGGAAAATTCCAGGCAATTCCTCTTTTTTTTTAATTTACAAATTAGTCCTTTTCGACTTTTCGATAAAGTTGCATTTTGGCCCCCAAACTTGATCTATTTGTAAATGGACCCCAATTTTGGATTTTTCTTTTTCAATCTATCCTATCCAATACAAAACTCAATTCTGAATGTTTTCATAATTTTTCAAGCTCATTTTCTATTTTTCTCGAATTTTTCTCTAAAATTGCAGATTAGTGCCTCCGAACTTTGCCTATTTTCATTTCAGCCCCGTTTTTGGATTTTTCTTTTCCAATCCATCCCATCCAACATAAAACTCATTTCTGGAAGTTTTCATAATTTTTTGAGCTCATTTTCTATTTTTCCCAAATTTTTCTCTAAAATTGCAGATTAGTCCCCCGAATTTAGCATATTTACATTTCGACCTCAATTTCAGGTTTTTTCCTTCTCATTTCCTTCTTTCCACCCATAAACTTAATTTTGGAAATTTTCGCAATTTTCTGAGCTCAGATTCTATTTTTCCTAGATTTTCCAAAATTACCCTTTAGTCTTTGAAACCTTGGTTTTACTGAAAACGGGCCAATCTTCCGGATTTTCTTTTTCCATTGCCTTTGTAATATATTGAATTGGAGTTGGACAGATTTTGCCTAATTTTTACATCCGAATTCCTCTCCGATTTAGTTTTACCCTTTTTCATCAAAATTGGGAATTTTCTTGATTTTCCAATTTGTCTTCCAATCGGCTCTTCCTTTCGATCCACTTCAAATTGGAACTTGGGGTATCTTTATTTATTTATTATTTATCAACTAGGGATTTCAAATTTATCGAATTGGACCATCTTCGTAGTTTTTCCCAAATTTGTGATTTTCCTATTTATTAATTAAATCTTAATTTTCTTTTTTCTCTTTGAATTGATTCCTCCTTCAACTCCACTTCAAATTGGACCTTCCAATATCCTTATTTATTAATCTTATTCCATTTTGAACCTTCAAATTTTTCCAATTTGATCGTTGATAAACTTTTCCCCAAATTTACAAATTACATGCTTTTCCTACGTTGAATTTTGCCATTTGTCTTTCTACCTCTCTATCTTGAATTGTAGATCTCCGATTATCAAGATTTCTTCACCATTGTTCAATTCACTTTTAAATCTTGATTTTCCCTGAAAGTTGACTTTTTTCGTAGTTGACTTTTTGAGGTTGACTTCTACGGGTTGACTTTTTCGTGTTGACCTACGAATCAAAGTCTTGGAGACCCATCTATGGAATAAAGGAAGATTTTTTGCATTCCAGGATGTTGAAGGAAGAACTTACCTTGTTTAGGAGACCTAGACAAAATTAGGTGTCTACAGCTACCCCTCTTTGACTATTGTTGAGAATTAGGAATCAGAAATACATTAAATAGACAATAATTTTGTCCGGTTAGTGAAATCACATGTGAAGGAGAGAAGGGAGTTTTCTTCAATTTTTTTTGTTTTTCATTCATATTTTTTTTTGTAAACTGTAAATAAAAGGATTTGTCTTTAAATTGAGTTCCCTAACTAATCAAGGCTCGACTCGTCTTAAGGAAACGAGTTCAATTTTTTTAAAACAATAAGATTCTGGATTTGTCCTTAAATTGAGTTCCCTGACTAATCAAGGCTCGACCCGTCTTAAGGAAATGAGTTTGATTTTTGGTGTAAAATTTTGGATGTCTTGTCCATGAAAAATTTTGGATGTCTAATCGAGAAAAAAATTTTGATGTCTTGTCCAGAAAAAGAAACTTTTTTGGATGTCTTGTCCAGAAAAAATTTGGATGTCTTGTCCAGACAAAATTTTGGATGTCTTGTCCAGAAATCGAAATGACCTGGTGAAACCAAAAGTCGAGAAAGATCTGGATGAAGCCAGAAGTTGACGCGGGTGGAACTAAAGGTCAAAAACTGATCTAGGCAAAACCATAAGATAATTTTTAGAGATGAACTGGGTGGAACCAAAAGTCGAAAGGTTATCTAGACGAAACCATAGATAATTTTCAAATGATATGACTTTGGCTGAACCAAAAGTCGAAAGTTATCTAGGCGAAACCATAGATAATTTTCAAATAAGATGACTTGGGCGAAACCAAAAGTCGAAAAGTTATCTAGGCGAAACCATAGATAAATTTCAAATGAGATGACTTGGGCGGAACCAAAAGTCAAAAAGTTATCTAGGAGAAACCGTAGATAATTTTCAATGAGATGACTCGGGCGAAACTAAAAGTCGAAAAGTTATCTAGGAGAAGTCGTAGATAATTTTCAATGAGATGACTTAGGCGGAACCAATAGTCGGGAAGAGAATTGGTGAAGCCAGGAATATTTTGAAAATAGTGCTCGGATGTCTTATCCATGATTTTTAAAAATATGTTGAAAATTAACCTGGAGGTTTTGAGAGGATGCAAATGCTTCTTGATGCATATGCGAATGTCTTCAATTTGAAGCAAATACTTCATGATACAGATGCAAAGGTTACAAATGCAAATGCTTCTTGATGCAAATGCAGAGATTAAGATGTAAATGCTTCTTGGTGCAGATGCGAAAATTAAAGATGCAAATGCTTCTTGTTGCAGATGGAGAAATTAGAGATGCAAATACTTCTTGTTGTAGATGCAAAGACTAACAAATATGCAAATGATTTATGATTATCAATGTGCAAAGGCTTCTGAATGATGCAAAATTCAAATATCCTCGAATGATGCAACTATTTCATGAAATGATGCAGATGCAAAGATCAACAATGTGCAAACACTTCTAACTGATGCAAATGCAGAGATTAACAGTGCACAAATACTTCTGTATGATGCAAATGCAGACATTATCAATTTGCAACTGCTTCTAAATGATGCAAATGAAAATATCCTCGAATGATGCAACTACTTCATCAAATGATGCATATGAAAATATCCATTAAGGATGTAAATGTAATGGCAAAACGTCGATGCTCATGGAATGGTGCAAATTCGAATATCCATGAATGATGCAAATTCTTCCTAACACGGTGCAGATGCAAAGCTTAATAAAGAGGTAAGTGCTCATGTACGATGCAAATATCCTCGATTGTTTTTCTAGACCTCAACTTAGCCTTTCCAATTCATTTTCCCTTTCAAATCAGAGTGTATCTTGAACACTCATTCCCCATAAGAGATCATTCCCTTTTCATTCTTTGGATATCTCTTTGCCCCAACAATTTTCAAACTCTTATCGACAGAAGTCTGAGCCGAATGTTCATTCCTTCTTCATATTTCTGAGACTCAAGATCTACCTCAGTGGTCCCATACCTTTGGGTTAGAAAAACTCTTGTCTAAATGTCAACATCAAAAATGGTTATTTCTAAAAATATTTTTATTTCTTTTCTTTGTTTTCCCTTTTTAGAAAGAATTGCTCATTTAATGAAAACGTCTGAGTCAAAAATATTAACCTCATAGTGTGTAATGTATAAATCTCTTGAAGACTGATGATCACTGTTAGAAATTTTTCTGAATGTCAATTTGTTTTTTTTAACTTGAATTGAGAGGCTTGTTACAACAGAATTATGGTTGATCCAAGAAAACTTTAGAATAAGAAAAATGTATGTCCCTTCTAGGCTCACAAATAAAACAGGTTTTATAAAACACAAATTCCTTGAGAATCAAACAAATTCAACATTCTTTTAGTTTCCAAATCATGGCATTTTGACAAGCATCAAGGTTAACCGGGATGTTCAAACTGGGAAGTTAATTTTGGAGGGAAAAAAGTATCAGTTTTTGAAGTCAATCCTCCAAATGAGAGCTGACAATTTGGGAGGTTTAATAATTCCTAGATGTTCATCGATGACCACGTCTTTAGTTATAGCCTTGGCAACACCATGGATGGCATCAAAACTTTCCCCATTTTACTCTAGACCGTCCATTTTTGGTTTTTTGCCCTAGAGTCCCATTTCTTCCATTTTTTCTTTCTTTTTTTTATTGTTCCACCATGCATCTGAGAATTCTAAATTCTTCCATAGTGAAATGATAATTCGAAGAGATGGAAAAAACTCTGGGGAAAAACTCTTCAAATTAAATATCCATGCTTGATCAAAATGGACTTTTAAAGCACGTAACGTAGGCCATGGTTCGGGGTTCAAAAAGAAAGGATAAGTAGGCTTAAAATATGTATTTGAGGGTAATCAGATCAAGGATCATTTCCTGAGGCGGATTTCGTTTGAAACATTTGTCCTTTCTGGATTTCTCTTTCCTTCTTTTGACTTTTGCTCATTTCTTCTTTGTTCTTGGCTTTCATTTCGCCATTCTTTTCACATTTTCCTTTTTTCTTCTTTTTTGTTTTGTTCTTGGCTTTCAACTCGCCATCTTTTCTACATCCTTTTTTTCTTCTTCTTTTGCATCTCCATTTTGATAGAGCGAGCTCGTACTTATTTGGGAGCTCAAATTACTTTGTATCTGTCTTCGAGTTAGGACTTATTTCTCCGTGATCTTTGAAAAGATTTTTCCTCGCATTTGCCCCCAAGTGTGGAGGGTGATCCTTGATCAGGATTCAAAGAAGAAAGAATTCTTTCGGATCAAAAGGTATAACTATGGATAATTTCTTTTTGTGAAAGGAATATGAAATATGGCCATTTATCATATCAAGCACAAATATTCTCATTGAAGAGCAATCCTCAGGGGATAGATAACCAAAATTTCATTTTGCACTTTCGAATCATTCGAATTCTCATATGCATGATATCATCATTTTTCCTTTTTTTTTTTTTTGTCGCATGCCCCAATGATTCATGTGTTAATTCCCCCTTATACTCCATGTATCCATCATTTCTACATATGAAGCCCCAATTTGATTAACCATGAGAATGAGGAACATCGCAAGTCCAAGTCTATATTGAAAAGGCTGAGTTTCAATCCTTGGTTCTTTGAAGTGACAAGAAAGAATATGGCCTAAAATAGTTTTTTTTTTTAGGAAATGGAATAATCTGGTTTAGTTATTTTGTCCTGAGGTGTCAATCATGAAGTGATGTTTGAGAAATTTGTATTTTGTGGTTATTGGAAAGAATGTGAATGGTTTTGGCGCAACCTTGATGCACATCAAATCACCATGATCTAGATTCTTGAAAGAATGTTGTAGACACCTAATTTTGTTCGGACCACTAAAACATGTATGTTTTCTTCCTAAACTGATGTTCAGAATGCAAAAAGACTCTTCTTATCCTACAAGTGTTGCTCCTTGACTTAGTTTAAGAAAGTAGGCACAAAAAGTCAAACTTGAAAAAGTCTACCCTAGAAAAGTCAACCCCAAAAAGTCAACTATTGAAAAAGTCAACCTACTTTCAAAATCAAGATTTGAAGTTCAATTGAAAAAATGGTGAAAGAATTTTGATAATCCGAGGTCTACATTGAAAGATATGGAGTTCGAAAGTTGGGTTACGGAGATTCAATAGAAAGGAAACCCTAGTTCGAAAATTTTGGGGAAAAGTGCTTAAATGATCAAATTGGTCGGAATTGAAGGTTCCAAATGAAAGATAAGCACTGACTACGGGTAATGGAGAATCTACTTGGAAGAAAAACTGAAGGAAAAGTCAATTTAGAAGAAAATCGAGAATTAGGGTTTTTGGTGGATTTCGGTGAAATTGAGGAAAATTACAAAAATGGCCCCATTTGGTAAGATTAAAGCCCCTAATTGATGAGGATTGAGTAAACAATGATAGCCCAAGGCTCAGTTTGAAGAAAATCGGAGAAAAGAACCGATTGGAGAAGAAAAGGGACAAAGAGGAAATTCTCAACAATGAAAAAAGGAAAAATCAAATCGGAAGGGAATGTGATAGTAAAAATTGGGCATTTTTGGACAATCTCCAATTCAATATATGACAAAGGCCCAGGAAAAGAAAATCTAAAAATCGGACTTGTTTTGAGTAAAATCGGGCTTTGGAGGCAAAAGGGCAAAATTGGAAAATTTTGGAAAAATAGCAAATAAGCTCCAAAATTTTTGAAAATATGCAGATCTCATTCTTAAATCATTTCGAAGAGATTGGTGAAAGAAAATCTAGATTCAGAGTTCGTTTGCAAAATGGCTAAATCCCGGATCCACTATGTAGAAGTTCAAAAGGATAAATCTCGGTAAAATAGCAAATGAGCTCCAAAAATTTTGAAAATTTGCAGATCTCATTCTTAAATTATTTGGAAGAGATTGGCGAAAGACAATCTGAATTCAGAGTTCGTTTGCAAAATGGCCAAATCCCGGGCCCACTATGCAGTAATTCAAGCAGATAAATCCCAAACAATAGCAAATGAGCTCCAAAAATTATGAAAACTTCTAGATCAAAATTTTAAATTATTTGGAAGAGATTCGTGAAGAAAAATCTGGATTCGGAGCTCGTTTAAAAAATGGTAAAGTTTGGGAGCACAAAAGGGCAATTTTGTAAGAAAAATCCAAAATAATAGCAAATGGGCTCGAAAATTTTTGAAAACTTCCAGAATTCAATTTTTTATTATTTCAGAAGTATTAAAAAAAGAAAATTTGAATTTGGAGTCTGTTTGCTACACATTTAGGTTTGAGGGTCAAAAGGGTTGTCGCAACCTAAAAAAATAACAAGTCTCATCGCAAGACTTTATTATTCATTAAGCGTGACATTAAAAAAAAAAATCGAGGAAAAGTCGACTTAATTCCTCTAGAAAAATAAAGGTTTTGAAAATGACCTTGAAAAAGACATGGAGTCGCCACCAATCTTTTTTAGCTAGGTGTGATCGGGCACCTATTAAAACCGGTTTTATAAAATATTTTAAAATTAATTAAAATATTTTTAAAACCAATTTCAGGTCTGCGTTTTAAACCAGAGAAATCAAAGAAATGGGTTCGGAACTCGGTTACGTGTGTGGAAGGATTAGCACCCCAAAACGCCCGTATAAAATGGTACCTTATTAATCGTGTGTTACCTTAAGTCTCGGTAAAAAAGTTGGTTTTAAACTTAGTATTTCAAGTTAATTCCCAATTTAAAGAAAAATAATTCCATTTTTAATTGAAAATGATCCGAAATTTATAAATTTAAAATTTTCCTATATTCCCCAACAAACGTGGCAAAATATAAAAAATTTTATTAGTTTTGAAAAACCTTCCGAATCATTCTCATTTTAAAGAAAATATTCCGTTATTAATGATAATTGATGATATCCTCCCCAGCAAACCCCGCAGAGAACTCATGAATTATTTTAACTGGGGAATATCTTTATTTTATTGAAAATCATTACCTTTTTGAAAATATTTAAAAAATATGAATATGAATATGCATGACATTAATAAAATGATATAGCTAAATCTAAATAATATAATGCAACCTAAATGATATGATATACTTTAAATGTCTTAGCATATTCTAAATGAAATGAAATATTCTAAGTTATATGATATATTCTAAATGAAATGAAATGACCTAGGTAACATAATATATTCTATATGAAATGACATGTCCTAAGTCATATGATATATTCTAAGTGAAATGAAATGACCTAGGTAACATAATATATTCTATATGAAATGAAATGTCCTAAGTCATATGATATATTCTAAATGAAATAAAATATCCTAAATGACATAATATATCCTAAATGAAATGAAATAACCTAGGTAACATACTATATTCTACATGAAATGAAATGACCTAGGTAACATAACATATTCTATATGAAATGAAATAATTTAAATGACATGGCAAATATGAATGATATGGCATATAATTTAAATGATATGGAATATAAAATAATGCTATCATATAATATGCATGAAAATAATTATGCATGAACATAGTATATGCTAAAGAATATAAAAATAACATAACTAAATAAAAAGCATAGGATATCATGAAATATTCAAAATCATATAATAAACAATATAACATAATCATAACAATATCATAGAAATTATCATAGCAAAAATCACATGTTATATAAAATGCATGAATATGGAAAATGCAATGCATGAAAATGTATTTTTCCTTTAATTAAGGAAATCCGTATATCTAAAAAGATATCCGGCTACCTTAGGAAAATATATCAAATTAAATATTCTAAAATCAAAGTACGTTGTGATTGTTTAAAAATAATTTTGAAAAGCTTAGATTAAAAATAAAAACTTAAATAAACCCTTTTTTAAATAGCTCTAATTTCCTAAGTTTAAAATCCCAGACTTGACCACCCTTAACCCGAGACTTAAAAAATTATTTTTAGAGTTTAAAAATGCTTAGAAACTACCCTAAGTCAGTAGCTAAACTTCATAATCAGCCCCCTCTAGGTAACTTAACCAAAACAGAAAAATGATTTTTCTTCAAATTCAATTTTGGCTCCACTGTCCAGTTTTAAGCCACGATTCTTTATCCTATTTTTAAAACTTCTAAAAAATCTAAAAAAAATACTGGAGACTCCAAACATGTAAAACTACACGGAAAAAAATCAACTTAATTTTTTTATTAAGATAACTGACAGAAAAATCGGGAAAGTACGAGTACTGGGTGAGAAAACTGTTTTGCCAAAACACATCTTTTGCCTTTGATAAAATCATTTAAAAATCAAAGTAAAAATATTTAAGACTCACAAAATGACTCACAAATAGTAGCTAGGACTTTTGAAAAGTTAGACAAAAATTGGCTAAGTAAAAAAAATCACAAAGGTAGAATAATCAATTTGACAACTCTTTAATTTTCCACAAGTATACTCAAGAGAGTATGACTTTGAACCATTAATTGGTCTATGTCATTAGTCAAGTGGCATGGACTTGAAATGCATGAAAAAATATAGCAAATATGATGCATGAAATGCATGGCATCAATAAAGTGACCTAGACCTAAATGAACTTGCATGGCATTTAATGCAACCTAGGTCTAAAATGCATGGACATGCATGGAAAAATAAACCAAACCTAACATCTAAAATATGCATGGCAATAACACAAACACAAGGCATGCGTAAACCAAAAAACTCAACCAAATGTCATAAAAATGCAAACCTATCATCTAACATAACAAAAATGCGCCCACAAAGCAAAATAACATGAAGTGGCCGAATGGCCTCAAGCTCCAAACAAGCATGGCATTTTCACAAACACTTGATATGCTTAAGCCAAATACTTACTCAAATATCATGCAAATGCAAACCTATAAACTAACATAGCAAAAATGCACATACAAAGCAAAATAACATGAAGTGGCCGAATGACCTCAAGCTCCAAACAAGCATGGCATTTTCACAAACACTTGATATACTAACATAGTCAACTTAAAATATAACACTCAAATCATGCAAATATAAAATAGAGATATTAAAACTAACAAACATTTTCACAAACACTTGATATACTAAATATAAAACATCAACAAATTTAAACATTATGAAAACAGAAAATTAAAAATGCAAGAACATGATAATAAACTCATAAATAGCCGTAAACTAGCAACCAAATTAAAACAAGCTTCAAGTAGATGTAGTAGAAGAAGATTTAAAGCATCAAAGCTAAAAAAATAGCATGACAAATTAAAGAAAAACAGCAACAACAAAAAATATAGGCCATTCGGCCATGGTAAGAAAATCAAGAAAAAAAAATCGTAAGAACTATTTTTTAAAGAAAAGATGAAGAAAGAACTTAAAAAGAACATTAAAAAACACTTATTTAAAAAGTAAAATCAAAAGAAAACTCACCAAAATAGTAATCAAAATAGAAAAAAGAAGAATGGAAAATCAAGAAAGTGCAATAGTTGGTGCTAAAAGTAACCTCTAGAAGCTATCTTTCAAGCTTTTTCTCTTCAAACTTTCTTTTCTTTTCTAAACTTTTCTTTTTGATTTGTAACAATGGAGAGAAAACTCAGCCAAAAGAAGAGAGAAAATGAAAAATAAGAGTGCTAAAAATGAAAGAAAACCCTCCCCTTTAGTCTGGCCGAAAATCACCTCTCTCCTTACTAGGATGTTGTCATTTTTACTCTAACCAATTTCCATCCAAGGGCCATTATTCTAAGAGGTTTAAAACATGAAATTATCACCCTTAGATTAGGCCATCAGCTGTCCATAATTACAGCTATTCAAGAATAATGTTGACACCCTCCCTCTTCATGCATTGCCCATGTGGCTTATTTGCAATAGCTTGATAAAAAAAATCACTAGCTAACTCTTAATTTTTGGCCTTTTGATTGAAAATTCAAAAACTCCTTCCCTCCTCTGGGCCTTGGCCGGCCAGCACACCTTCTTCCAGCCCAAGATTGATTTTTTTGAAAGGCAAAAGAAGCCCTTTTCGATTTCTTGGGTAAAATGACCTTTTTGCCCCTCAGATGCAAATAAATGGCAAACAGACTCCAAATTCAAATTTTCTTTTTTAAATACTTTTAAAATAATAAAATATTGAATTCTGGAAGTTTTCAAAATTTTCCAAGTCCGTTTGCTATTTATTTGGATTTTTTGTTCCAAAAATGCCCTTTTATGCCCCTATATTTTGCCATTTTTTAAACGAGCTCCAAATCAAGATTTTTCTTCAGCAATCTCTTCCAAATAATTTAAAAGTGTGATCTGGAAGTTTTCATAATTTTTGGAACTCATTTGGTATTTTTTCGGGATTGATCTACTTGAATTACTACATAGGTGGCCCGAGATTTAGCCATTTTTTAAATGAAATCCGAATCAAGATTTTCTTTCGCCAATCTCTTCAAAATTATTTAAAAATGAGATTTGCAATTTTTCAAAATTTTTGGACTCCATTTGCTATTTTTCTGGGATTTATCTTCTTGAATTACTGCAAAGGAGACCCGGGATTTGGCCACTTTGCAAACGAACTCTGAATCAAGATTTTGTTTCACCAATCTCTTTCAAATAATTTAAAAATGAGATTTTCAAATTTTTAAAAGATTTGGAGTTCATTTGCTATTTTTTCAGGATTTATCTTCTTGAATTTCTGCATAAGAGACCAGGGATTTGGCCATTTTGCAAACGAACTCCGAATCAAGATTTTCTTCGCCAATCTCTTTAAAGTGAATTAAGAATGAGATTTGCAATTTTTCAAAATTTTTGGAGTCCATTTGCTATTTTTCCCAAATTTTCCAATTTTTTCCTTTTGCCTCTAAAACCCGGTTTTGCTCAAAACAAGTTCGATTTTCAAATTTTCTTCAAACTAAGCCTTGGGCTATCCCTTTCTAATCATTCCTCATCCATTGGGGCTTTAGTCTTACCAAGTCGGGCTATTTCTGTAATTCTTCCTGATTTCACCGAAATCCACCAAAAACCCTAATTCTCGATTTTCTCCCGAATTGACTTTTCTTTCAGTTTTTCTTTCAAGTGGCTTCTCCATTACCCGTATTCAGTGCTTATATTTCATTTGGAACCTTCAATTTTGACCAATTCGATCGTTTAAGCACTTTTCCCCAAATTTCCCGGATTAGGGTTTCTTTTCTACTGAATCTCCATAACCCAACTTCTGAACTCCATATCTTTCGATGTAGACCTCGGATTATCAAAATTCTTTCACCATTTTTCAATTGAACTTCAAATCTTGATTTTGAAAGTGGGTTGACTATTTCAGTAGTTGACTTTTTGGGGTTGACTTTTTCGAGGTTGACTTTTTCCGGGGTTGAATTTTTTTTAGTTTTACTTTTTATGCTCGCCCTTTTAAATTAAGTCTCGGAGTAACACCTGCAGGATGAAAAAAGTCTTTTTACATTCTGAAACATCAATTTAGGAAGAAAACATACCAGTTTTAGTGGTCTGGACAAAATTAGGTGTCTACAGCTACCCCTTTTTGGCTGTTGCTGAGAATCAGGAATCAGGCAAAGATAAACAAACACTAATTTTGTACAGTTAGTGAAATCACATGTGAAGGAAAGGGAAAGGGGTTTTCTTTTTTCCTTTTCCTTTTTTTTTCCTTTTTTTTTGTTTTTTCATTTTTTCATTTCTTCATCATTTTTTTTTTGAAAAAAAATGTAAATAGAAGATATTGTCCTTAAATTGAGTTCCCTGACTAATCAAGGCTCGACTCGTCTTAAAGAAACGGGTTCGATTTGCAAGAGAAGAAAAGATCTCGACGATGGTCTCGGGGTCTTATCCTGTCTTGTGCTAACCTTACCGGCATGGGTGAAACCGAAAATTGAAAAAGATCTGGATGAAACCAGAAATTGAAAAGTATGGGTGAAACCAAAAAATTGAAAAAGATCTGGATGAAACTAGGAAACGAACAACATGGGTGAAACTAGAAAAAGATCTGGATGAAACCAGAGATTAAAGGCATGGGTGAAACCAGAAATTTGAAAATGATCTGGATGGAACCAGAAATTGAAATGCATGGGTGAACCAGAAATTTGAAAAAGATCTGGATGGAACCAGAAATTTGAAAAGCATGGATGAAACCAGAAATTTGAAAAAGATCTGGATGGAACCAGAGGTTAAAGTCATGAGTGAAACCATAAAATTGAAAGAGATCTGGATGAAACTAGGGAATTGAAGGCATGGGTGAAACCATAAATTTGAAAATCTTTTGGATGGAACCAGAAATTGAACTGATCTAGAAATTAACCTGAAGGATTTGAGAGAGGATGCAAATGCTTCATGGTGTAAATGCAAATATCTTGGATTGATGCAAATGCTTCTTGAAATGATACAAATATCTTGGATTGATGCAGATGTTTCTAAATGCAGATGCAAATATCTCTACAAATCATATTCATGTGAATGGTTCATGAATGGTGTAATTGCAGCTACAATGAAGATGCAATGATCCTAGAAATGATGCACTCGCTTGAGATGATGCAAATGCAAATGGTCATGGTCATGGAATAATGTAAATACGAATACTCATGAATTATGCAAATGCTTGCTGACACAGTGCAGATGCGAAGTTTAATAAATAGATGAATGCTCATGAGTGATGCAAATGCCCGTGATCACTTTTCTAGATTTTGACTCAGCCTTTCCAATTCATTTTTCCTCTTCAAATCAGAGTATATCTTCAATTCATTTTTCAATCTTTGGCTATTCTCTTTGCACCAACAGTTTTCAAACTATTATTGACAGGAGTCTGCTTGTTGAGTTTTATTTCTTCTTCTCATATTTGGAAGTCAAGGTTAACCCTAATAGTTCCACACCTTTGAGTTAGAAAAACCCTTATCTCATGTTAACATCAAAAATGGGTATGTCAAAAATATTTTTATTTTTCTTTTTTGAAAAACAATTTTGCTTTTTTAATGAAAACTTCTGAGTCAAATTTTTTAACCCCACAGTTTGTAATGTACAAATCTTTTGAAGACTGATGATCATTGTTAGAAATTTTCCCAAGTGTCAATTTGGGTTTTTTCAACTTGAATTGACAAGGCTTGGTACAAAATGATTTTGGTTTTTTTCAGGAAAGCTTCACAACAAAAAATGTATGTCCTTTCTATGTTCACAAATGGAACAGATTTTATAAATCATGAATTCATTGAGAACCAAACAAATTCAACTTTCTTTTAGTTTCCATATCAAGGTATTTTGACAAGCGTCAAGATTGGCTGGGATGTTTAAACTGGAATATTGATTTACGAGAAAAAAAAGTTTTAGTTTTTGAAATCCATCATCCAAATGAGAGTTGAAAATTTGGGAGGTTCAGGAAATCCTAGATGTTCCTCGATGACCACTTCTTTAAGATGGTCTTTTCTTTTGTGGAATCGGCACTATCATAGATGGCATTGGAAATCCCCGACCGCTCATTTTTTGGGTTTTCGCCCTAGAGTCCTATTCTCTCCAATTTGTTCTTTTTTCATTGTTTTACCATTCATTTGAGAATTCTAAATTCTTCCTTATTGAAATGATAATTCGATGAGATGGGATAAAATATGAGGAAAAACCCTTCAAGTTAAATATTCATGCTTGATCAAAATGGACTTTTAAAGCACGTAATGTAGGCCATGGCTCAGGGTTCAGAAAGAAAGGATAAATAGGCCCAAAAAATGTGTTTGAGGGTAATCAGATCAAGGATCCTTTCTTTGAGGAGGATTCTCTTTGAAACATTTATCCCTTTTGGACTTTTCATTCCTTTTGACTTTGCTCTTTTTCTTCCTTGCTTTTGTCTTTCATTTGCCATCGCTTTTTCACACACTTTTTTTTGTGTGTGTTTTTCTTTTGTTTTTCTTGGCTTTTATTTCGCCATCTTTTCCTTTTTCTTTTTCTTTGACAGAGTGAGCCCATATTTATTCGGGGCTCCATTTGCTTTGTATCTGTCTTTGAGCTTGGACTCATTTTTTTGTGATCTTTGAGAAGATCTTTCCTCACATTTGCCCCCCAATGTAGAGGGTAATCCTTGATCAAGGTTTAAAGAAAAAAGAATTCTTTCAGCTCAAAAGAGGTGACTATGGATAATTTCTTTTTGTGCGAAAGGGATATGAAAGATGGCCATTTCTCATGTCAAGCACGAATATTCACATTGAAAAGCAATCCCCGGGGGAAATAGATATTCAGAATTTCATTTTGCACTTTGGAATCATCTGAATTCTCATATGCATGATATCACAAAAAAATTTCATTTCGCATGCACCAATGATTCATGCGTTAGTCCATCTTTTTTTTCCATAAAACCATAATTTCCACATATGATGCCCCAGTTTGATTAACAATGAGAATTTGTATCATTACAAGGAACATCGCAAGTCTAGGTCTGTACTGAAAAGAATATGTTTCAATCTTGGGTTTGTTTGAAGTGAATAAGGAAAATATGACCCAAAACGGGTTTTCTCTAAGACATGGGATAATCTAGTTTAATCATTGTGCCCAGGGTTTCAATCATGAAGTGATGTTTGGGTAGTTAGTGTTTTGTCGTTATTGGTAAAGGTCATGAATGGTTTTAGCACAATCTTGACATACATCATTTTTCCAAAATCTAGATTCTTGAAAGAATGTCTCATTTGTTTGAATTTCAAGGAATTCGAAAGAATTTCAAAAAGTTCGTTCCTTTGTTCATAGCCTAGACTAGGATCTACATCTTTGCTTATTTTATGATGACGATGGTTTTATGAAGTTCAATCATTCATATTCCTTGAAGCATTAGGTCTTTCAAGTGTTCTCGATTCAAGGGGTTTAGGCTTAGGAAAGCTTAAAAGAGAGGGGAGAAGGTATTGGGTCATTTGCAACAATGATCATCAATATTCTTGAGACTATCCATTATTAAAACTTCCTTAATGCCCCTTTTTTGTTGCATATTCCAATTATTGTTAAAACACAACAAACACAAAGCATTTAATAATCAAAATTCATTTAATTATTATGAATGTCGACATGAGACAAATGTTTTCATCATAAGGTCTGAAACTAAATGCATAAAAACTTCCCCTTGACATGTTCTCCCTAATCCAAACTGGCTATTCCTCGGTACTCTGTTCGACCTTTCTATCTTCTTCCCCTATTATGACATCCATAATGGTCTTATCATTCCTATTCAGTATATTCTCCATGCTGTCTGACCTTTGTTTCTTCCCCACATCTAACTGTCCTTTATTGATGAGTGCTTGAACCTTCCGTTTTAGACATAAGCAATTTTCTGTGGAATGTCCCCGAATCCTAGAATGATAATCACAATATGCATTCTCGTCATACCAGCTTGGATATGGGGGTTGGATAGGCTCCACTGGAACTTTAGTGAGGAGTTGCTCTTCGACCAGCTGGGGCACTAGTTCAGAATAAGACAAGGGGAGTGACTCAAACTGATCTCTTTTTCGGATATTCTTTGATTTCCTTTGACTGACAAAAGGTTGAAAATTTACTGGATTCTGAGAGGCTATTGGGTAAAAGTATGAACCCTGGGGTACATAATTCATAGAAGGACAGGGTGGTGGGTATGAAGTAGCCAGAATATACTGGGCAAAGTCTCCCATGGCTTGGACATCTTCCTCTTTCTTTTTGGGCGACCTATTTCTCTCTACATTAAATGTTTTACCTTCTTCGAGTTTCCCAGCCTTGATTGCATTTTCAATCATTTCCCCGGAGATTACCATATCCGAAAATTTCTTCGTGGTGTTGCCAACAAGTCTATCGTAGTATGGGGCCTGTAGTGTATTCACAAAAAGGACAGTGGTTTCCTTCTAAGTTAAAGGCAGTTGTACTTGGGTGGCCACGTTCCTCCACCTCTGAGCATACTCTTTGAAGCTCTAAGTAACCTTTTTCTCCATATTTTGCAAGGTGAGACGGTCAAGTGTCATGTCAATCACATGCTTGTACTGGTTTAGAAAAGCCCTAGCCAAATCATTCCAAGAGCGAATCTGATCCTTGCTCAACTGACTATACCACCTAATTGCGGACCCGCTGAGGCTATCTTGAAAGTAGTGAATCAGAAGCTTATCATTATCTATATAACTTTTCATCTTTCGGCAGAACATATTGATATGGGCTGACGGATCAGTCGTCCCGTCATATTTCACAAAGTCAGGGACCTTGAATTTATGAGGGATGACTAAATCGAAGACCAAGCATCGTTCTTTTGCCTTCACACTCTCGAATACGTCTGTATTTTCTACTGCCCGGAGCTTTTCATCTAGAAACTGATATTTCCCTTGGGAATCTGCCAACTCTACCTCATTAACCATTTTCAACTTTTCCTATTCAGCTGGATCATCTGAATTTAAGACATTGACGGGGTTAACTGTGTTCTGGGTATCCATCATTACGACCTCATTCTGACCCTTTCGTGCCTCAAACCCTTCTCTGTCGGCCAAGTTTTCAGTGTGTCCCTTGATTACGGTGGATATTAGCTCCATCAATTTAGTAATCTGATCTTTAGATTCTGCTTGAGACTTTGCCAGCTGTTCTCACAATTCTTCCTGTACCTTTTCCATTCTTCCCATTCAGACAACTTGTTCATTCTCCATAGCACTAGTCTATATTAAAAGGGTACTCAGTACTTCTTATACCTCTGATTTGAAATGGAAATTCTTTCAAAGACTCTTAAAGCCAAACCAACTTCTGTTTTATTCCCCCAAAGTGCATGTCATGATGAAGGAGCCTTGAATGCAATCTGATGCACGTGAAGCCTAAACAATATGATGTATGGACATGTACAGTGGAAACATGCTGACCATATATGTAATAAATGCAATCACGATGCCAACATGTTGAAAGCAAAGAATAAACAAATCAACGCATGGATATATGCAATGAATGATCATGTATATTTCAGCGTATTTCCCAATGAATGATCATATACACTATGAATGCAACACGATGTCATTTATGATGCATGTAAACAATGAATGATTGATACAAAGTATATACAAAGAAAATCATGCTGACCATGTGTGTCATGAGTGCATCCTGATGTTAATATGATAGATTAATGCATGAGCATATATAGAGAAATCATGCTGACTAAGTTCGTCATGAATGCAACCCAAAGTTAACATGATGCATGTAAAGAATAAACAAATTAATGCATGGATATATAGAAAAAATCATCCTGATTATGAATGCATGAATGCAACCTGATGCTAACATGATGCATGTATGAATGTATTGTATGACAAATAATTGATCGGATGCAAAATGCAAAGGGGAAGATATCACGGAGGAAATAAGAATCGGAGGAACTTAATCATGGACATCTCATAAATTTGAAGCATAGTCAATTCATTCCCATATCAATGTTCACAATGGTATAAACCATGTTTTACAAAATCTGAGCAGTAGTTAAAACTGTCTTTAAAAGTATTTTATTCTTCCTAGCATCCTAAAGCTATAAGAGCCGGCTACTGAAAAAGTGAAATCCTATTACATCATATAAGACTGAAGTCTTTCCTCCTCAATGCCGTAAATCTCCCAATCCTAATGACGCTTTCCCAGCCCTTTATCAATCAGTGTCGTTGGATCCAACCACTTGGCATCTATAAGAGATTGCATTTTCTTTTTGAATGCTATACAGTCTTCAATGCTATGGCCAACAATTCCAAGTGATAATCACATCTTGCATTTGGATTATACCATTTTGGATATGGTGGTAACAGGGGTTTCAATGGGACACATGCAACCATGTGATTTTGGATCAGTATAGGGAGAAGCTCTCGGTAGCTGATTGGGAAGGGATCAAAATGCCTTTGGGTCCTATCCTGGGGTCGTTTCTTAGTCACACATGGCCTAGGAGTTGGGGCACTTGGTGGTGGCACTAAGGTCCGAACTAGAGTGTTTACATGGAGACG
The DNA here is from genome assembly GCA_030761205.1 of Fremontodendron californicum. Lineage (NCBI taxonomy): Eukaryota > Viridiplantae > Streptophyta > Magnoliopsida > Malvales > Malvaceae > Fremontodendron > Fremontodendron californicum. The sequence goes on from JAULJL010000026.1 coordinate 7,520,967, forward strand.
TGGCGTAACAGCATGGCTAGGGTATGGATTTGGACACGGGGCCTTTGGAGGTTGTACATAGCTCGAGGTTCCTATCCCAGATGCTTGATACGGTGATTGGTAAGGGAAGCAATATGAGCTGCCAATTGGTGGTAATGGAGAGGGATTCATGGGTCCCGTAGTGATCATCCCAATAGACGGTTGGACCATAGTAGGGTGGGGATACTGGTTTGGACCTAGAATAGTTTGCATGTATGATACAGGATCCGAGGTTTCTATCTTTGGTATCAGGCTCTCAGGTTTAATCATTTTCATGATTTTGTCCACAATTTCATCAGGATTGCAACCTTTGTGGCATTGACAAGTGCAAGATCCAGCAAGGGTCGTATGTTCCGATCCTAATGGTTTTGGTTGATCCGAAGGCAATGCAGAGCCCTGAGAAAGTTCCTCTTTACTCTTACCCATATCCTCAAACATTTTCAGCAATTTGACAAGCTGTTCCTTCAACTCCCGGATTTCATGTCCACATTCCTCTTGATTGCGCTCCAAAGCACCCAATCGTTCCTCCAATTCATTCCTCATATCTCGAACCCCTTTCATGCAAATGAAAATTTCATGAGATTAAGACAATTGTGAATGTACATGCTCTATTCCTATGTGCATGAATATACTGATGATTAATGCATGAACATATACAGAGAAATTATGATGACTATGTATGCTATGGATGCAATCTAATGTCAACATTATGCATTTAAAAAAATGAATTAATTGATGCACAGGTATATACAAATAATGACTATGCATGTCATAAACGTATTCTACAATGAATGACCATGCATGCTATGATGTCAAAATGATACATGCTAAGACTAAATGAATTAATACAAAGGTAGGTACAAAGAATGACCATGTATATCACAAATGTATTCTACAATGAATAACCATGCATGTTAGGACTATGACATGATGTCAAAATGATACAAATAAATTAACCAATGATTACACAAAATTGGTGGGACCTAAATCTTGATTATTCAAAAATCTCATTATGCAAGATTTGCCTCCAAATTTATGATTTTTGAAACATGTTTTTTTTTCTATGAAAAACCAATCATATTATTTTCAAAAGAATTTCAGAGTAGTGGATCCTACTATGGTACAATATGCAAATGTTCATGTAACACTACTAGTTTTATGAAATCATCAAATGAGATTATTATCACCATCCATTTATTGCAAAAACGAGATCAATAATACAACCAAAATGTACATGCTCTATTCACACATAAATGAAATGTGCAAAATGCAAAAATGCTTGAAAAATGATTTTTATTTTCAATTTCAAAAAAAAAAAAATAGTGAACACTTGCCCCAACAGTATCTGCTTATTTAGGCATCATGATGACTTCGAGGTGGAGTATCACATTTATTAAGGGTGATGTGCGTACATCGTTGCCCGATCTACCACACTTATTCAGAGTGTAAAATAGGTAACAAAAGGTTTAGAAATGTCCCTACATGTGTTCCTGTCTTCGGTATATCTAACGGAAATTCGGCATGGCTTCGCCTAGGTTCACTATATGAAGGTGAATCGGTTCTAAAGGCCCCGAATTGCTCCTCACTATCGTCGGTGAAGGCTAGTAAGGCACCCCCATAAAAGCGGGTTCAATTCGTTAGAGTCTATTTCCCTAGCCCATGCGGATTGTTAATCACGAAGGCTTAGGTAATTTAGTACTCTGGAAGTGTTTCACTAGCCCATGCGGATTGTTAATCACGAAGGCTTAGTTTCTTTGCTCCCACCTAAAAGGACGAAACTCGGGTATAGGATTCATTATATGCAAATGCACGTGTAGTGTGTGTAGAGGAACAACAAACCTTTCACCACCTATTCCACACCCGTTATTCTAAATGCCCTAACTATTTATAAAAAACATTCAAGAATAGTGTAACGCATTAACCAACAAGCAATTATAATATACAACCTTAAATAACTAGAGAACAATAATAAAATGCATGCACATGAGTATGGACATATTTAAAAACATTTTATTATTTTCAAAATTCTCCTTATTAAAAAAAATGTGGGAATTAAAATTAAATACCAATTTAACCAACAAAACCGAGACTTTGATAACACATGACTAATTCTAGGCCTAACTCTCTAATAGTACCCAGCAAAGTCGCCAAGTTGTCGCAACCTAAAAAAATAACAAGTCTCATCGCAAGACTTTATTATTTATTAAGCGTGACATTAAAAAAAATGAGGAAAAGTCGACTTAATTCCTCTAGAAAAATGAAGGTTTTGAAAATGACCTTGAAAAAGACATGGAGTCGCCACCAATCTTTTTTAGCTAGGTGTAATCGGCCACCTATTAAAACCGATTTTATAAAATATTTTAAAAATAATTAAAACATTTTTAAAACCAAATTCAGGTCTGTGTTTCAAACCAGAGAAATCAAAGAAACGGGTTCGGGACTCGGGTACGTGTGGGGAAGGATTAGCACCCCCACAACACCCGTATAAAACGGTACCTTATTAATCGTGTGTCACTAGCAAAGGAGGATCCGACGTATGCTGCCTGGGATGCCGAGAACTCCATGGTCATGACGTGGCTAGTTAACTCCATGGATGAAGGCATCAGCTCCAATTATATGTGCTATCCTACAGCTAAAGAACTGTGGGACAATATTAACCAGATGTACTCAGATCTGGGAAATCAGTCTCAAGTGTTTGAGTTGACACTAAAGCTTGGAGAAATTCGATAAGGAAAAGACTCGACCACCAAGTATTTCAATTCTCTAAAAAGGTTATGGCAAGATTTGGATCTGTTCAATGATTATGAATGGAAATTTATAGATGATTGCAACCACCACAAGAAAATGGTGGAGGACAATCGTATATACAAATTTCTTGCCGGACTCAATGTCGAGTTCGATTAAGTCAAAGGCAGAATCATTGGCAGACCTCTTCTCCCATCTATTGGCGAAGTATTTGCTGAAGTTCGAAGAGAAGAGAGCTGTAGGCTTGTTATGCTGGGAAAAAAGACCACCGAGGAGCATCTTGAGAATTCTGCCTTGGTCGCTACAGATACAACTGCTGATAAGGTCATCAATTACCAACGAAGGGCTGATGAGAAACCTCGTGTATGGTGTGACTACTGCAACAAGCCCCGCCATACTCGGGAAACTTGCTGGAAACTTAATGGCAAGCCAGCAAACTGAAAAAGCAGCAAACCTGGAGAGAGGACTAATCGAGTATTTCCATCAGCTAATGAAGCCGAATCTGGTCCCTTCAACAAAGAACAAATGGATCATCTTTTAAAGCTGATAAAGTCCAATTCCTTATATGGTATTCCTAATGTTTCTTTGGCACAAACAGGTAATAATCCTAATGCCCTATCTTGTTCAAATTCTGATCCTTGGATCATAGATTCTGGAGCTTCTGATCATATGACATGTTTTTCTCATTTCTTTAGCACCTATTCACCTTGCTATGGCAATGAAAAAATTAGAATTGCCGTTGATAGTTTCTCACCTATTGCAGGAAAAAGACTGATCAAAATCTTTGAAAATATCAACCCTAAGTCTGTTCTTCATGTTCCTAAACTTACTTGCAATCTTTTATCTATGAGTAAAATATCTAAAGATTCTAATTGTCGTGTAACTTTCTTTGAAACCTATTGTGAATTTCAGGACCAGAACTCAGGGAGGATGATTGGTAGTGCTAGGATGATCGAAGGGCTTTACTATTTTGATGAACTTTCCGTTGGTAATAGAAAAGCTCAGGGCTTTAGTAGTACTAGCTCAATTTCTATTCGTGAACAAATAATGCTTTGGCATCTTAGACTAGGACATCCTAGTTTTCCCTATCTTAAACACTTATTTCCTACTTTATTTAAAAATGTGGATTTTTCATCTTTTCATTGTGAAAGTTGTCATTTATCAAAGAGTCATCGTGTTACTTATTTATCAAAGCCTTATCGTACCTCAGAACCATTCTACTTAATTCATAGTGATGTCTGGGGTCCATCACGGGTTACCACTAGTTTTAGAAAAAAATGGTTTGTGACATTTATTGATGACCATACCCGATTGTGTTGGATTTATTTGATGAGTGAAAAATCCGAAGTTGAAAATTTATTTAAAGACTTTTACAACATGGTTGAAAACCAATTTCAAACAAAAATTTGTATCCTCCACACTGATAATGGTATAGAGTACTTTAATGAGCACTTGGAAAGTTTTTTGAGAAAAAAGGGTATTCATCATCAATCTACATGTCGAGATACCCCTCAACAAAATGGCATTGCCGAGCGAAAAAACAAACACTTACTTGAAGTTGCACGTGCCATAATGTTTTCTATGCATGTTCCAAAATATTTATGGGTTGAAGCTGTTTTTAACAGCATCATATTTGATTAACAGGATGCCATCTCGTATTTTGAAATATATAACACCTCTTGAGTGTCTAAAACAATATTTTCTTGGAACTAGAATATACTCTGATTTACCTATAAGGGTCTTCGGCTGCACTGTTTTTGTTCATATACCCAGGAAATTTCGATCTTAACTCGACCCACGGGTTGAAAAATGTATTTTTTTAGGCTTTGCTCCAAATAAAAAAAGATACAAATGTTACAATCCACAAACAAAAAAAAATTCATGTCAGTATGGACGTTTCTTTTCTTGAAAATCAACCATATTTTCACACAAATTCTCTTTAGGGGGAGAAACAGGGAGTAGAAGATAATTTTTGGGATGTTTCTATCCCTCTACTAATTCTTTCAGAATCTTCTTCTCTTAGCATCTTGGAAACACATACTAAGGAATCAATTGTTCAAGATACTGGAAATATAGGAAATTCTTGTCCATCTTTGCCTAGTATAAATATATCACAAACAGGGGGAGAAGTACTACAGAAGAATGAAAAAAGTTCGAATTCTAAGCTTCTGGTTTATACTCGAAGGAAAGTTCATCAACAAGAAAAAAACCTGACCATCACTCCAGCACAGACTCAATCAAAACTCCTGGAGATGGTCATCTGAAAATTCCAGGTAGTCCTACTCATATTAATTCTCTTAAGTTTTCATCTACAGAACACCCTAGTATTGTACCTTTGGATCTAGATGTGCCTATAGCAATCAGAAAAGGAACCCGAGCCTGTACTAATCATCCTATTGCCAAATATCTCTCTTATCAGAAACTGTCAAATAAACATAAGGCTTTCACCTCTAAGATTTCTCAATTATTTGTTCCAAGAAACATACAGGAAGCCCTAGATGATCCGAATTGGAAGTTAGCAGTCACGGAAGAAATGAATGCTCTTAGAAGAAGTGGTACTTGGTAAATCGTTGACCTACCTAGAGATAAGAAGACAGTGGGTTGTAAGTGGGTGTTTACTGTGAAGTGTAAATCTGATGGGAACATAGAAAGGTACAAGGCAAGACTTGTGGCAAAAGGCTTTAGACAGACCTTTGGGATCGACCACCAGGAAACATTTGCTCTTGTTGCAAAAATAAACTCTATTCGAGTTCTACTATCCTTGGCAGTGAATTCGAATTGGTCGTTACACCAATTGGATGTTAAGAACGCCTTTCTCAATGGCGATTTAGAAGAGGAGGTATTTTTGAGTTTACCACCAGGTTTCGAGGAGAGGCTTGGAAGTGACAAAATCTGCAGATTAAGAAAGTCCTTGTATGGACTCAAACAGTCTCCAAGAGCATGGTTTGAACGCTTTGGAAAGGCTGTAACCAGCTACGGTTTCCAGCAAAGTCAAGCTGATCATACTATGTTTTACAAACACTCAAAGGAAGGCAAAGTTGCAATTTTAATTGTCTATGTCGATGATATGATCTTGACAGGTAATGATGTTGTAGAATTAGAAAGACTAAAAAGGAAACTTGCGAATGACTTCGAGATCAAGGATTTGGGTATGTTGAAATATTTTCTTGGAATGGAGTTTGCAAAGTCCAAGGAAGGCATATTTGTTAATCAAAGAAAATATATGCTTGATCTACTTGGTGAGATAGGTTTACTTGGCTGTAAATCAGCTGAAACACCCATTGAACCAAACATTAAGCTGCAAGCTGCTAAAACTGAAGATGTGAAGAACATGGAAAAATACCAGAAACTGGTTGGTAAGTTAATCTACTTATCTCATACACGCCCAAACATAACGTTTGCAGTAAGCATGGTGAGCCGTTTTATGCATTCGCCGGGGCCAGATCATTTTAATGTTGTCTACAGGATCTTGAGATATTTAAAGGGGACACTAGGAAGAGGTTTACTGTTTAAGAAACGTGACCACCTACAAGTTGAAGTCTACACTGACGCAGATTGGGCAAGAAGTATTACAGATAGAAGATCTACTTCAAGTATTGTACCTTCGTTGGAGGAAATCTTGTTACTTGGCGAAGCAAAAAACAAAATGTTGTGGCTAGAAGCATTGCCGAGGCAGAATTTAGATCGATAGCTCACGGGATTTGTGAAGTAATATGGATAAAGAGAATACTTGAGGAGTTGAAGATCTCTAGTCTGTCACCCATGAAATTTTACTGTGATAATAAGGCAGCCATCTCAATATCACATAATCCAGTTCTCCATGATAGAACAAAAGCATGTAGAGGTAGACAAACACTTCATTAAGAGAAACTTGATAATGGGTCAATCTGCATGTCATACATCCCAACAACCGAACAAGTTATTGATATATTGACAAAGAGACTACACAGGAAGCAATTTGACAACTTATTTGGCAAGCTAGCTATGGAAGACATCTTCAAGCCAGCTTGAGAGGGAGTGTTGAAAAATAGAAGATGTGATTATGACAGTACCGTAATCTTAGGGATCAGATTAGGATTGTATTTTTTGTATTTATGAATTAGTCAACTACTCTAGACTAGGAAAGTTAGCCAGCTATTTATTAATTCCTAATTTTTTGCACTATCTTTTCCTATAAGAAAGAAACATGTACAACTTTGTAAATCAGATCAGTAACAGAAAGTTACTTTCAATATTTATCTCAGTTTATACTTAAACTCCATCTAGTGCTATCTATGTGTATGAAGTCCTGTTTGGATATTTATGTCTTTCAATCAAATCCTGCCTACGTTGCATGGATACGGGTAAGGTATCGGTGCCCGGTACGGGTACGGGTACGAGATACGGTAATTTTCAAAAAACTAAGGTACGGGTACGTTAATATTATAAATATTATATATATATATATATAACTGAAATTTCACATAATAAAATATGACACAATATAATATAAAGATAAAATACACAAATATCAACATAACATAAAATACATAAAGGAGCTTAAATTGTTCAACATGACAACATCAAAAATACAATACTTAAATTGTTCAACACAGTTATATAAGCCCAAAGGGGACAACCACTTTCAGCTGTTCTAGATGCATATTTACTAGTCGAAGAAACCAAAGAATTGGTTGTGCCTAGAGGTGGCAAAATGAACCCGAACTCGAAAACCCGCCCAGAAAAACCCGAACCCGAACCCGCCCAAACCCAATTTGACCAAAAAGTAAAAGACCGGAACCCGAAAAACCCCGAACCCCAAATGGCCCGAGCTCGAAATTACCCGAACCCGAAAAGACCCGAACCCAAGCCCGACCCGAACCCGAATTTAATACTAAAAATAAAAATTATCAAATTGTAATTAAATAATTTTTTTTTATAAAGCAAGAACTTTATTTATCAATTTTATTCTAATCTCTTTTTTAATAATTTAATTAAAAATTAATTTATATTTTATATATATGATAAAATAATAATTTTATCAGAAATAAAATTATATTTTGTACTTATAACTTTAATGTCCCATATCTTGATAAAACTTGTCTTTTATTTATGTTTTAGAAATGTGAAATTTTTTTGACATAAAATAAAACTTGTCCTTTATTTATGTTATTTTAAGAGCACCCTTATAATAGTATAATAGTATTTTCTATTTATTAAAATTAATTAATAGGAATTCATTCATTTTAACTTATCTCTAGTATAATAGTATTTCTTATATTAAAAAATAGATAAAAACTACTTTTAAAAAAAATGTGTTGCTCTTTGCAACATATATATAGTTTTCTTAGGCACATTATTAAATTAAGTCATCAAATATTGTTTTTTTCTTTTTTTTGGATAGTTAGAGTCATCAAATATTGATTTATAAAAGTATTATGTCTTTTTAGAATTTAAAAGTATTTAACATAATTAGCTAATTTAATTTTGTAATTAATTTATTATTTATTGTTTTTTGGATAAGTATTTTTTAAATTATTATTATTATTTTATTACACTTGATATAATTTAAGATATAATTTACTTTTAGTAACATATCATATCAAAATTCAAGATTGGTTCACTTGGTATAGAGGTGCTCATGGGTCGGGTCAAGCCGGGTTCGGGCTGGGTTTAAGTATGGTATCAACACCATATTCACTTGCCCAAGCCCAGACCGATCCGAAATATAGGTCTCAAATTCTGCCCAAGCCCGTCCATATTTGTAAATGGGTAGTCTAAGCTCGTTTAGGCCTCAAAGTTGAATGCTAGGATTCGTCTCTAAAAGTCTCTTATTTTGTAGTGAATATAAATTATAATGTACTTACATGTTGATATTCGAGTTCATCAAATCAATTATTTTAAATATTATTATGATTAATTTATAATATATCATATTTTTTATAATAAATTATTTTAAAATTTTATTATTTTCTTTTGGTGCTAACAAATATTGATTTTAATAAATAAATAAATATAATTAAAAATATCATATTATAATAAAATATTATTTTTAAAAATAATAATAAAATATTTAATTTATTTTAAAAGTAAATATTTAAATTATGTAAAAATGATTACATCTAACATAAAATAAAAATGATGTAACACAAACCCGAACTCGAATGAGCCCGACCCGAACCCGCCCAATTGCCACCTCTAGCTGTGCCACTACAAGACCCAACACTAGATTCTTGTGAAAACATATGTAGTAAAATAAATCAACAGACTTACAAACTCACATTTACTAGTTATTAGTTATCACTTATCGCCCAAAAATTTTTAAAATGACAAAAACATGTTTTGTCCAAGACCCAAGCACAATAGAATCAAAATAGAGGGAGAAAGTCATAAAACATACATTTGGAGGCTAGGGCTGTCGGGCGCTGGTTTGGAGAGAAGAGCCATCGCTGGGCGCTGGTTCGCTGTTGTCGTAAAAGAGGGAAGCAATCAACAATGAAAACAAAAGAGGGAAGGGAAATCTGTTGTCGCCTGTCGTTGTTGATAAAGAAAAAAAGAGAAGCTGTTGTCGATAAAGAAAAAAGGGAAGCAACTGTCGATAAAGAAAAAAAAGGAAGGGAAATAGGTAGATAACGAAAAGATGGGCTTTAGGGCACTAAATTGTGGCCAAGCTGTACCCAACCCACTAAGAGCCGTACCCAAGCCGTACCTTTTTTTTTTTTGAAGAGGGAAGGGAAATCTGTTGTCGCCTGTCGTTGTTGATAAAGAAAAAAAGAGAAGCTGCTGTCGATAAACAAAAAAGGGAAGCTGCTGTCGATAAAGAAAAAAAGGAAGGGAAATAGGTAGATAATAAAAAGATGGGCTTTAGGGCACTAAATTGTGGCCAAGCCGTACCCAACCCACTAAGAGCCGTACCCAAGCCGTACCTTTTTTTTTTTTGAAAAAAAAAAGAGGGTACATACCTGGTACGTACCCAGGCGTACCCGTACCTGGTACGTACTAGGTACGAGTACTCTTTCACATTCAGAGTACCCATGCTTCAGAGAATTTTGCATTCTTGCTATCTTTTTAATACCTTTAAGTAATTATAAATTTATAACTGTTGTCATGGAAATCTATCCTTGTATCTATATCAGCAATGATAGTCACCACCTCACTCAGTGGTTTTTCTCAGTAACTACAATAGAAAAAATGTGAAAACTAAATGATCTTGTAGGTATACTATGTTGTAGGCTTCACCTTAATACTTTGGTTTGTAATCTGCTATAAATTTAATTTTTTCTCTTCTTCTCGTACTTTTCACATCATTCCTCATTCTCACTTAAAATGGCATTAGGGTCCAATTTTAATAGCATTTTAGTTATTCTTTTTCTTTTTGTTTTTGGCTTTAGGTACAAGAAGCTGCTATCCAGTGTGGATTTGACCAAAGATTTTTTCTATTGCTATACATATCCCATAATGCAAAGTTTGCAAAAAAAATGTTTTATCCATGGGCGAAGAAGGGATGCCATATGATAATATATTTTTTTGGAATGCCTATCTAACCCAAGCTATTCGATCAAGATGAGTAACACTATTTGGACAATAGCATTAGTCCATGGGCATTTTAAACAGGTACTTCAAATGTTGACTGCATCTCTTTTTCTTTGCTGGACTAGTTACAAGTTACAATTTACTTTTTGTAGAATTAATGTTATTGATTTATTGCTGCAAGTTGTAATAACTAATAAGCACTCATTTATGTCTTATTAGATTCATCTTGTCTTACTTACGTGTAGTGTCGTATGCTTCTGGTTATTTTTTCTTGCTATGTCAGCTTTGATTTATATTCTCGGTGCACTTGTATCAATATGTGGACTAGAAAAATTGATGGTTCAGAGGTTTAAATGAGATGTAAATTCCTACAAACTAGAATTAAATAATCTGGAATCTTAAATATGAAGTAAAATTATAGAAAAGTTGGAGATCTAATTCGCTGCAAAATTGATAACATTTGTTACAGTTACATGAGAAACTTTGGTTACTTTTCTTATCATTTATTTTTCATTTTATTTTAAAGGAAGCAGACATTTGATGGTTAATTTTATTTTGATGGAGCTGAAAGTCTTTGGTTAAAAGGATATGTTGCTCTTGTATATGAATCTTTTTTTTTTTTTTTTTAAGTTGGCTACAATGCTTGTTGAATATTCAACCACTTCTCTTGTTTTTTTGGTTTTGTGCTACTCTTAATTGCAGACTAGGCTATCAATCTTTGGGAGCAACTTTAGTGTTACCCTAGTTTCTAGACGGTCTCGGCATTTTTCTGGAACACGGTAAGCTCTGCTTTTCATGCATCTTTCAACCTTTTATTTTTCAAACCACTAAGTGGCATTCAACCACTGGAATATGTTGGTAGATGATTTCAACTTGGAAATTGTTTTCTTTACTTGGTTTGCATATGACTAACTTAAAGAGCCTGGTGCATGAAATATTACTAATATAGTTTTGTTGAAAAAATGTTTGAAATAAAAAGTTTTTCTTATTTTTTTTCTTGGTTTACTCTATTTAGAATTTGAGGCATGTTGGTATCATTGTATCAAAGGGTCGATTTAAGGCTAATAGTCTTAACATAATGTCATAAGTAATAATATCGTCTGCTAATTAGTCCTTTTTAGAATTAGAGCATCATGACTCATGAGACCAATTTAACTAATTTCTTAACTTCCTTTTAACTAAGGAATTGTACTCAAGCATTTCATTTTCCCCGAAGTACATATGAGGGCATGGTGAGAACAAACTTAGGCTAAAATATTCAAAATGCCCTTGAACTATCCCACTTTTCTTAAGCCCTATGCTTTTAGTGTACTAAAATAATATCTTATCATTTGATTTGTACCCAAATAACTCCTTATTTTAAACGGAAGGTTGACTTTTGTTATGGTCAATGCCAATTGGATTTTATGTCCCCTTGGATGATGATGTGCCTTGATGAGGTGGAAAAACTAAAATTGAAAAAAATGTATTTCTGACATGGTCTAATGACGTGGACAAAATTGAAAATAAAAAAATTATTTGTTCTTTTGTTTTTCTTTTATCCTTTTTCCCTTTCTCTCTATCTCATCCCGATTCTCACTTTTAATCCTCAACCTAGAGTTGTTCCAGCCATCCCGGGCTGGTAAGGCCAGAAACTGCCTCAAAATTGGCCGGAACGACCTGAAAGAAACTAGAACTCAGGCTAGATCTGCCATCTTTCAGGCTATTTCGGCCCTTTTTGAGACAATTTTCGGCTCGGCCTTGGATCTGGCCTTGGTCCGCTTGATCGGCCGAATAGTGGTTGGAACGGATTTGGATTGAGGAATCGAGAGAGAATCGGGAGGAGAGGTGTAAGAAATAAGAAATAAAAAAGAAAAAAATTACCCTTTTCTTTTCAATTTTGGACCATGTCATCATGCTAGGTCAGCTTCTTGCATGAGGACAAAAGAATCTAGTAGGCGTTGACTGTAATAGAAGTCAACCTTTTGTTTGAAATAAAGGCATATTTGGATACAAATAAAATGATAAAGGTTTATTTGGGTACAATAAAAGCATAGGAGCTCACTTAAGAAAAATGAGATAGTTCAAGGGCTTTTCTAATATTTTAGCCACAAACTTAGGAAAAGTTACATGCATCTAGTTGTTTGTTAGCTTTTTAATCAGGAGGCTCAATTATTTGGTGGTAAAGGAAAAAGACAGGTGATTAGCTATACCTTATTCCTAAAAAAGAGGTCTAATGTATTAGAAATGCAAAGAAAAAAATAATAAAAATAGAAAGACTCTTATTTTCAATCCATTTTTTCGACCATTAAGCAAAAGATTTTGAGATTTCAACATCTAATAGCAAGCATCCCTCAGACTTTTTTCTCATCCTAAAACATTAGGCTTTACATAATTTAAAAAGATAAAAGAGAAAGCTTGTTGCAAGTATGATTCCATAAGTAGTTAAAAATAAAAAAGCCTTTGAACTAAAATTAGATAATCATCCAAGCCCCTATTGTTTTTCAATCAATGGAGGCCTCAAACATCTATTTTCATCCAATAGTTTTTAGTTTAATAGTTTTCTTAATCTTACTAATGTCTTTTCATTAATCTCAGGTACTTGAATAGGGGAGTGAATGGTCGAGGAAGGGTTGCAAATGATGTTGAAACAGAGCAAATTGTCCTTGATGAAGAAGCTAGGTCATGCAAGGGAAGGATGAGCTCGGTTGTGCAAATGCGTGCTCTATTCCCCTTTTCTGGTCCCAAGAGGATTCAAGATTTAGTCCAAAACCTGATATAATCTTTCTTTTTTTCCCATTTATATTACATCCTTTGCATTTTCATATCCCTAACTTCAGGTTAATAAATCTTTATTGTTTTTGTTTTTGCTACAGTACAGAGGTATGATCCTACATACCAGGCAACCAAATTGCATGTTGAGGACCTGGCAAAGAGATATGGCAATCCAATAATTGTTCTTAATTTAATCAAGGTTATTTTCAAATTCACACTGATGATTTCTAGTAGCAAAATTCTACTTCTACTTGCGTTTTAATGAATCTTTCATATTCATATTGCCTTTTTAGTGCTTTTGATAATTTCTTGTTACTGCCAATGGCTTTTGCTGTTTGATGCTGCAAAGTAATTTAAATTGAGAATAATAACAGTAGAAACACTTTGAGAACAAATAGGAACTTTTGTGGAGTCACACCATAATTACTATGGAATCTCACCACACTTCACTATGATAGCAATTTGAAACTTTTATGGAGTCTCACCACAATTAGTATGGCATCTCACCACAATTCACAATAGTATGACTGAAAATATAATCTCAAAATTAATTCAAAAGAAAGATTACACCCTTTATATAAAAGTCCTAAGAAGGCTTGTTCTTAGTAGGTTACAATTGAGGAGGTTAATAGCTAGACTCCTTTATCATTGAGAACTTAATGATGAAGCAAGATAAAAAGGAATTTCTCATCCTTTAGTATTCCTAAGGGTGAGGGTAATCCAATATGTTACTTGTCAAAAATGTACCTAGACAATAGCTGCTTAGTAGTACAAAATTATAATAGAAAGGCTATAAACTTTAAAGGCTTATTGGATCATCTATCATTGCTGGGGTATAGATTCCTTGCACCTTATGCATGTTGATTATCAAAGTTATAGGTTCAGATGCTGGCTGTGGTGTGAGGAGGGAGCACAAGGACAATTGTTGAAGAAATTAAAGAATTGGTAGAGGGAATGAAGAAACAAGAGAGGAAAGAGAACGAAAATAGGCGGATTGTGAGCTATACTAATAACAGCCTTGTTATCACAAAACAAGGATAGAGATTTCCCTTCTGACAATCGCAATTCTTACATCACTTTCCGTAGCCATAGTAATTCACAAGCACCCTGTGCCATAGCTCTGTATTCTGCTTTTGCACTTGATCGTACTACCACATTTTGTTTTTTGCTCCTCCAAGTAACTAAATTTCCACCTACAAATGTGCAATAACCAGATGTTGATCTCCAATCATCAGGAGATCCAGCCCAATCTGCATCCGTAAAAGCTTCTATCTTTAGATGACCATGCTTAGAGAAGAACAGTCCCTTACCAGGTGCAGATTTCAGGTATCTTAAAATGCGGAAAACAACCTCTAGATGGGAATCACGAGGATCATGCATATATCGACTCACCAAACTCACAGCATAGGCTATGTCTGGTTTGGTGTGTGAAAGATAAATCAATCTCCCAACTAACCTCTGATATCGGCCTAAATCAACTGACTCACCAACTTCTCCTTGTAGCGTGTGTTAGATTCGATAGGAGTGTCTGCAGGTTTACATTCCAACATACCAGTTTCTTCAAGAAGATCTAAAATATATTTCCTTTGAGAGATAAAGATTCCCTTATCTGATCTGGCAACCTCTATTCCAAGGAATTATCGTAGCTTACACAAATCCTTAATCTCAAACTATAGCTAAAAGTTTTCTGAGTTGGGCAATCTCCTCCTTATTATCCCCAGTCACAACTATATCATCAACATAAACAATAAGTAATGTGATCTTACTGTCACTGTGTTTAATAAACAAGGTATGATTAGCATTACTTTGATGATATCCAAATGAAATCATGGCCTTACTAAATCTGTCAAACCATGCCCTGGGTGACTGTTTCAAGCCATATAACGCCTTCTTCAATCTACAAATCTTCCCTTTAGTTTTCTCATCACCAAATTCTAGAGGAATTTCCATATACACCTCTTCCTCCAAGTCTCCATGTAGAAAGGCATTCTTGATATCAAACTGTTGTAGGTCCCAATCAAGGTTAGCTGCACATGATAACAAGATTCTGATAGTATTCACTTTTGCAACAGGAGCAAAGGTCTCTTGATAGTCAACCCCATAGTAGACCTGCTCATGGGCCGAGCAGCCCGCCTGGCCCGTACGGGCCGGGCCTGGGCAGGATATTTTTAATCCAGGCCGGCCCGACCCGGAACAGTGTTTTTTAATTATAATAATATGATTTTATTTAATTTTAATTATAAAAATATATAAAAAATTAAAAAAATTAAAAAATATATTTTGTTAATAATATGAACAGTAAATTCGAGCCTACCGGGCAGGCCCGGCCCGACCCAGGGCCGGGCTTGGGTAAAGATTTTGAAAAAAAATCAGGCCGCGGCCCGGCTCGGCCCATGAACAGGTCTACCCTATAGGTCTGGGTAAAGCTTTTTGCCACCAGTCTAGCCTTGTACCTTTCGACTGAACCATCTACCTTATGTTTCATTGTAAACACCCATTTGCATCCAACTGGTTTCTTTCCCAATGGTGGAGTAACAAGGTCCCATGTCTCATTTTTTGCCAAAGCCTTCAACTCTTCAACCATTACCTCTTTCCATTTTGGATCATGATATGCTTCTTGCCAACCCTGTGGAATAGAAACGGAGGAAACAGACAATACAAAGGCTCTATAGGAAGGGGACAAAGAATCATAGGAGACAAAGTTAGAAATAAGGTGTTTAGTACAAGTTCTGACTCCTTTTCTGATAGCAATAGGAACATCAAGATCATTAGAAATGGAATAAGAATTAGGACAATCAAGAGTTAAAGGAGACTCACCACATGTAAATTCAGGGACTGAATTCAGAGATGGAGATTGACCTGATAAAACATGCTCAATGGCTTTATCCATCTTGTCCAGTCGTGTGTAGGTTTTCAAGTCTGGCCTATCTAGTCATCCAATTTGAGGTTGTTCCTTGTCATCACTAGGATTTTGGCTAAAAACCTGGATGGAGGCAGGCGCTATTACCTCTACCTCTTCCTCCTTGTTCTCCCCCTGAAGAGGTGACTGAGGTGTATAAAATTAAGGCTCAGACTCCGTAAAGGTAACATCCATACTCACAAAATACTTCCTTGAAGGGGGATGATAGCACTTATATCCCTTTTGAGTGGCAGAATAGCCAACAAACACACATTTAAGAGTCCTAGGTCCTAACTTACCTACATTCCTCTTATGATCAAAACACACACATCCAAATATTTTTGGAGGAATAGTATATGAATTACTACCTTTTAGAACTTCTAAAGGACTTTTAAAATTCAGAGTTTTAAGGGGCATTCTGTTAATAAGGTATGCAGCTGAAAGCACTACATCTCCCCATTAAATTTTTGGAACATTCATAGTAAACATGAGAGATCTAGCCACTTCTAATAAATGGCTGTTCTTTCTCTCAGCCACACCATTTTGTGCACTAGTGTTCACACAACTAGTTTGGTGCAACATCCCATTAGAATCGAGATATGCACGAAACACACCATCTATGTATTCTGTACCATTGTCGATCCTCAGAATCTTAACCTTGGCATCAAATTGTGTACAAATCATTTTATGAAATAGTTGAAAACAAGAAAAAACTTCACTTTTTGATTTCATCAAATAAAACCATGTTAATCTAGTACAACAATCAATAAAGGTAACAAACCATCTGTAACCGGATAGAGAAACTGTTCTAGTGGATCCCCAGACATCAGAGTGAATAGTCATAAAAGGAACTGAACTCTTATTATTGATTGAAGGATAAGAACTTCTGGTGTGTTTAGCAAACTCACAAGCATCACAAAACAACAAATCTGACTTGATTGTTTAAACAAACTAGGATATAATCTTTCTAAAACAGAAAAAGATGGGTGTCCTAATCTTCTATGCCACCGGATTATTTCTTGGTTAACATCCATAGACTCTTCTAACAAGGCTTGGGTTATTGCTTATTAATTGTTTAATACAGCTAGCTCATTTATGTGATTTTTAAAATAACAATGACTTACAACAATATCTTACCATTGATTATATTGCAAAAAACTTACTAATTATTGCTTAAGCATACTGTAGAAAGTGATACCATAAGTATTCTGTTTCAGAACAAATATTTATAAGGTCTTTGAAGTAGGCATGAGGCACTTAGAGAAAACCTATGTTACTCGGACTCAGGTGTGAGTGTCGGACACAAATATGTATATGACACGGGTATGTTCAATTTTTTCATAGATTTCCATGTATTTGGAGGGTCCTTGGAGGATCATATCTCCATACCCATGTCCGGATATGCGTCGGATACAGGTTTCGGACACGGGTACTTCAAGAATAATGAAAAGTCAGAGCAACATAGGAGATAACTCCTCCCCTTCGCCCCTTTTCTCTCACCTATGTGCATGTGTGCAGTTGTAGTTGCTATGTAGAGATCTCAAGTTGTTGAGAACCAATTTCTAGATTTTGTCTTACCCATGCATATAATATGAGTTGCATAAGTATATACATATATGAATGTATATGTAAAGATGCGAAGATGTATATGTATATGTTAGTTACATGCAAATATGTATATATTTATATGTAATGTATGAGCCTACATACATTATATAGTTTATCTCCTTTTGACCATTTAACTACTCACTAGTTTTACTTTTATTATAATTTTTCTCTCTTCATGGAATTGAATGTTAAAATGCAGACTGTTGAGAAAAGACCTAGTGAGATGATGTTGAGGCGTGAATTTGCAAATGCAGTTGGGTATTTGAACACAGTTCTCTCGGAAGAGAACCATCTGAAATTTATTCACTGGGACTTTCACAAGTTTGCAAAGAGATAAGTCATTAATTTTTCTCATGAAATTGACACATCCATTGGTTTCCTTCACTCCTTTTAAAATTTGAGCTTATATATATTTATATATTCTTTTATGTGTTCTTTGCTTATCTCAAGCAAGTTTGCCAATGTTTTGGCTGTTTTGGGTGCTGTGGCTAGTGAAGCTCTCGATTTGACCGGTTTTTACTATGGTGGTAAACCCAGCACTGTTAAGAGGAGAGCCAACAATAGAACAAGCACTGGGAGGTACCATATTCATTCTTTTTATATAAATTAATTTTTTTACTGCCAACTTTTCATTTTTCTTTGTAAATTCAAATCTTTATGCCATCTTCCATCTTTTATAATTTGTTTATTTTATGATTGTCTTTTCTTTTTGAGAAATAACCTGTTGATATTGATATAAATGTTGAACTTAGGTTTTTGTAATTTTTTTTCAGGAAACATAATGTTCACTTGATATCAAAGACATGCGAGTAAAAGAAGTTAAAGATTAAAAAAGAGGGCTATGAGTTACAATTTTAAGGATGGCTAAGACATGATTGTGGCGTGTTAATGTATCTTTGAAAAGATAAAACCTATAAAGTTGTCTTACGGAGAGCTATTATGATTTTTCAATGTTGGACAGAATATTGAGGATTGATTTTTTGAAAATTGGCAGTTGGTTGTAACTGTTAAGCATCCAACCTAAAACCAATTGCCAATAGGTGGAGGGGTCCAACTTGAACATAAGGCCACAGGAAACTCAAGACTTAATAGATGTGGGATAAAACCACTTAACAATCCCTCACGTGTAGCTCAACAAGGGCCTACACGTGAACAACCACACAAGGGGTGGTCAACCTCACATAAGGTTAGGCAGGAAGAACAGAACACACCTGGGCTATGATACCATGTTAAGCGTCTAACCTAAAACCAATTGGCACTAGGTGGAAGGGCTCGAATATAAGATCACAGGAAACCCAAGACTTAATAAATGTGGGATAACACCACTTAATAGTAACCTTTATGAAATTTGTTAATGGTTCATTGATAGCGTATTAGCCTATTCCAATTATTACAAGGATGCATCTCTAAGAGATCTGAGAGGTAAATCTGGGGATCTTGTGAGGATTGGAAGTAGCAATGAGAATTTAAATTCTCTAACCAGTCGAGATGGAGAGGGTGATTTAAGTCAACAAATTAAAACTGAAAATTATGATGATGAACCTCCAAGCTTTCAGAGTGGAGTACTGCGAACTAATTGCATCGACTGTTTGGATTGTACAAATGTTGCTTATGGCTTGGCAGCTTTAGCTCGCCAACTCCATCCAATGGGATTGACAGAGAAGCCGAAAGTGGACCCTGATAGTAGCATTGCTGCTGCTCTAATGGACATGTATCAGAGCATGGGAGATGCTCTTGCACAGCAGTATGGAGGTTCTGCTGCCCATAGCACTGTAAGATTATCTTCTTAACCATTCAGTTATCAGAAAAATAAAAAACAAAAATGTAAGATCTTCATTAGCATTTAAGTTGTTCATATTTTTTGGAACTATCCTTGTAGACTATTGAATTTATTACAAACTTCAGGTTTTTCCAGAGAGGCAGGGAAAGTGGAAAGCTACGACCCAGTCTAGAGAGTTTCTCAAGTCTATCAAGCAATATTATAGTAATGCCTACACTGATGGTGAAAAACAAGATGCAATAAACTTGTAATTCTTTTTAATCCATCATCTCTTTTTCCTTTTTATATATTCTTTAGCCTGGTGAATGATATTCATGAAGGTTTTCATCTTTATAATGGTTGTGTCTTTCAAAAGTAGGGACATTTCTGGCTTGTAGGGATTAATTACTATAAGCTTATAGTTTTGGTACTTTTGTTCAATTTTTGTGTGCTCTAACTATCACCCATTGGTATTTCTACCAGATTTTTGGGCTACTTCCAACCAGAGGAAGGAAAACCTGCTCTTTGGGAGTTGGATTCTGATTACTATCTTCATGTTTCAGGGACAGGGGATGACCTATTCCTTGATAAGTGGTAAATTTTTCATTTCTTTTTTAACCGGAAAAGCTAGGCCCTTCTTCAGCTTGCAGCCATCCACATTATTGTTATTATTATTATTATCAAATTTTGACTTTTTTTTTTTTTTTACCATTCATTGTTTCAAATTACCATATGCGGTGCGGAGGATAATGCTAAGCCTTTAGGAGTAGTGGGAAAGATCCTTGCCCCCATTCCAGCTTGTAGAGAAGACTTTTCACGAATGAAGTTGACATCATTTGATAAATTGATAGAACGCACATGTAGTTCAATAAAGAATGTAAGACTGTGTAGTGATCCAGATCAAAGACCTGGTGGTCCTACAGCAAATTCTGGTGTGGCGCCTGATGCAGCGTAAATATCATTTCATCTCTGCTATATAATTTTTTGAGCTTGTTTGTTTCTCTTATCTTTTATTGAATAGAGACACTCTTGCTTCTTGCATGTAATATGATGCTGTTTTGAGATTTTGGTCTGCAGTCATGTTTATATGTAAAATTGAACCATTTGTGACACTTCCTGGGTCCGGATTTCTTGCCAGGATGTGCTCCATCTCTTAAGTTATGTTTACTAGTTTGAAGCATATCATAGTTGTATCTTTCTTTTTTGGGTCAAAATCTTAGTTGTATCTAGGTTATGCTGTTTAAATATTTTTGAGGCACTTATGCCGTCTCCTTGGTGATAAGTTTAAATACCTTGGTGGTGTTGTTGCATTTTGACTAGACCAGTGACTATCTATTGTACTAGTTCTGAAATACCATATTAATCCAAGAATGTCAATAGAAAGTGGTCTTCCTTTTCTTTTCAACATTAAGGACTTCCAAATTTTTGCCTAAATCAGTTGAAATTCTTTTTCCCCTGAAGTACCGGTTAAAATTTTGTGGATAAAGTGAATTTATGAACCTATTTAACCAAAATTCTAGGTCAGAACATTGTTCTGCAGTTAAATGCTTGTGCCGAAACTGATATTTCTGGCAACATAAACAAATGCTGTTACTTGCTATTAAACTTTGAAATTTTTGTGCAGTGAAATACAGCTTAAAAGTCCAAATTGGCTCTTTGGCCAAAGAAAGTTTGAAGAAGTTGTCTATGCCCCCAAAGTCGCTGTGCATGAAATTAGAAATGGAGAGCCCAATGGTGAAATAAAAGTTGACGATTTCATAGACTTGAATTGGCTTTCTTCCTATGATGATGATGAACAGGATATTTTCCAAAGGTATTTTCATAAGTTCATTCTTGTTTGCCTCAGGAAAAATGAGTTCATAGTGAAGGAATCAGGTTTGGTTCAGATTGTCAGCTGTGGCCACTAATGTTGGCTTGCATGTACAGGCCCTTAAAAATGAGTAAGCGGGGGTAGCTCGGGGTTTGATTGTTATTTGACCCATATGTGCCTGCATGCACCGCTACACCTATGTTCATGCATGCATGAGTACCTTTCTCTTGAAAAGCATTATCAAAGCATACTTTCATGCAAGGTGACAACAAATTGTCATTACGTATTAAAAATATATACTTTGAGGATGAGATTATTTGCCGCCTCCAAGTTGATGAAAGTTTGTTTGGTCATGAAAAGAATTGGCCATTTGTGCTTTGTTCTCCACTTTTATTGCAACAATATGGTATTAGTTGTGTGTCTATTATCTGCAATTATTGCAAACTTTTGAAGTTTATCTGAAAAAATATATATTCACATCGTTTATTTATATATATATATATTATTTTTCTAGTTAAAAAAATCTCAAAAGACTCATGCCTTAAATGTTGGAAGACATATATTTTGCCTTACAGTTTCACCCTATGTTGTTCCAACTTTTCATTGTTCTTGAAGTATTCATGTCCGACATCCGTGTCCGACGCATATTCGTATGGTCCTCCAAGGATCCTCCAAATACATGAAAATCTTAGAAAAAATTGAACATACCCATGTCCGACACTCACACCTAAGTTCAAATAACATAGGTTTCACCTTTTAAAGCATAGTGAAGTACTTGGAATTTATGAAATTGACTTATGAAAAGTTTTGTTGATACTAAGAGGAAGTAGGTTGGAGGGAACTGTCATCTGAGACCGGTAAAAGAACAGTGGTAAGGAATTAAAATCCGTATGCGAACATGTGCGTGTCTGTGAGAGAAAGAAAACTAATCTTTGTATTTTTTCAATTATTTTTTTCTCTTTTCCTTGTTTTTTCAGACTTTTAATTTCTGTACTTATGTAGGATAAATATTTATACTTTTACATTTTAGTTTGACCCAAGTCTTTTTAATGTTATACTGAGTTTATGAGTGCATAGTAAACTTATTTTGTGCTCTTTAAGGTACCTCTCGAAGACCTCTGTTGATGAAACCAATGGTTGGTATGTTGGAACACTTCTTGGCGAACAAGATGAAAGCTGTGAGATATATAGGCATTATGCTGAATTATGTCAGGTAATAAACTTAACCATTTGATGAAGTAAATACTTTTAATTAAAGTTTTTATTTTTTCCTGGTACATTTGGACAAGGCTAAGGGGTCTGGTCCTTAATTTTTCGTTAAAAGAAAGCTGGGTTGTTATGTTTAATCTTGTTTCTTTTACATGTTGTATCCATTTTTCATTACTTATTGGAAATGACAATAAATAACACACATTCTTCTCCATTTGCTGCTAACTTTTTTTCTTAAAATGATTGAAATACTTATACCAAGGACCAGCCATGGAGCCTTTCCATCATGAATAAGAAAGAGAGAAGCATTATGCTGATGTTCTAGAAACGAACACGATTGATCCTGTAGATGATGGAGCTGTCGAAGCAGAGATGGCAGCCGCTCTGAAGGAATATGATCTAATTGGTGCTGATCTTGGGGTTTTCCCTGTCTCCTGCAAATCATTTACTGAAGATCCTAGTCGGTTGAGACGATGGATCGTTGGTGAGGATAAGCTGCAAAAGGTGTGAATCTATGTCACATAAATACTCAGTTTTCTGACAGGAAATACCCAATTCTTTGCTTTGCTTCAACTGTTTTCTAAAGGTGAATTTTGATCTGCTGCAAATTAGCTAATTAATGGTTGATGCTTTTAAAAAATTGTATCTCACTCGACATGTTTATGTGGTTGTGCTACAATTTTTTATGTTGACTTTATGCTATTTATTTATTTATTTGCTATATTTTGGAAAAAAATTCATGCTTGTATTTAGTGATCAGTTGTTGTGGCTTCTAAGATGGTTTTTGTGAATATAACAAGTTTTGGGTTAAATATAAGATGGAACCGTTTTTCATTTATAAATAAATTCTAACTTAAGATCTTTAAATTGAAAAGATGATTATCAATTGTGAGATAAGAAAGTGCTGTGTTTTTGGCTTTTTACTGTTTGTTTGGGCTCATCACCTCTCTTTTTAATTTTTAAAAAATACTTTTATATTGTAAGTCAATCTTCGTAACTAGAATTGTTCATGGCCAGGTGAGATTAGACTTGAATAGAAAAAAAAAAATTGCTTGTTTAGATCTAACCCAGCTCGATCCGATGGATTTGAAAACCTCGTTTTACTGTTTAAAAATATATTAAAATATTATTTTTATAATAATATTTATATATTTTATAATTAAATAACAACAAATTTTTTATATATTAAATAGCAATTCAAATCGGGTCAGATCAATTCAAATTTAAAATATCTTATTTTAAATTCAACCCAATTTGGATTGGGCTTGTCGTTACGGACAAGTAATTCGGTTCATGAACAAATCTATTTGTAACCAATTAAAACTATTTATATTAGATTTAATAAACCAAAACATAATCTTTTGCTATATCATGTGGAATTAAAATTTTTAAAAAATAAGATTTGAAAATTTTGAGTTTAAGATTTTCCAAAATTTAATTTTTGAAATTTTAATTACATGTAAAATCATAATAATTAATGGTCAAATGGTTTTATTTGACCTAAAAACAATTGAAAAAGATGGAGTATTAATAGTATAAATGCTATGATAGAATCTTAAAAAACTATAATAATAATAATAATAATAATAATAATAATAATTTATAATATATAAAAGTATGAATGTCCGACAAAATATACATCTATGTGAATTATATTTTTAAATTGTCTTTTTAATTTTTTTATTATAAATATTAATAAGATATATCTATTTTATAAATAAGAATTTTACTTTCTATGAAAGATTTTCATTAAATAAACTTTCATCAATTTTTTCATGAAACTTTAAAGTATTTTGAATTTCAGTTGAAAAAAACTATTAACCTTAAATTGATTAAAACTTTAAATGTGTTTTATAACCTAAATAGAAAGATATTTAAAAGATAGAATTGTAAGTTTGAGAAGAAAATTGAGACTTGTAAAATTGTAAGTATACTATTCGATCCAAATTTTGAAACTTTGCGATTTATTCGGCAAATTTATTAGGATATTGCTTTTTTTTTTAAATTTTCAAACGATTGATCTTTTCAAATTATATATCAAAATGCGCTTGTTTCGAAAACAGTGGAAAGTCTTGGAGATACCTCAGTAGGGTAACATGATTGGTATGAGGGAAATTGGGAATATGGGATGAAATCTCCCATAGTTTGGACATCTTCCTCTTTCTTTCTAGGTGCCTTATTTCTCTCGGCATTGGATGTTCCTTCTCTTTCAATTTTCCCATTCTTGTTAGCATTCTCAATCATCTCCCCCGAAATTACCATGTCCGTAAAATTCTTCGAAGCATTGCCGACGAGTCTGTCATAGTACGGGGCCTGCAGTGTATTCACAAAAAGGATAGTGATTTCCTTTTGTGTCAAGGGCAGCCAGGCTCATCCACCGTTGTGCATATTCTTTAAAGCTCTCAGTAGCTCTTTTCTCCATATTTTGCAAAGTGAGACGATCAGGTGTCCTGTCGGTCATATGCTTGTACTGGTTTAGAAAAGCCCTAGCCAAATCATTCCAAGAGCGAATCTGGTCCTTGCTCAACTAATTATACCACCTAATTGCGGACCCGCTGAGGCTATCCTGAAAGTAGTGAATCAAAAGTTTATCATTATCTATATGACTTGTCATCTTCCGGCAGAACATAGTGATGTGGGCTGATGGATCGGTCCTCCCGTCATATTTCACAAAGTCAGGGATCTTGAACTTAGGAGGAATGACTAAATCCAGGACCAAGCATCGTTCTTTCGCCTCCACACTCCCGAATACGTCTGTATTTTCTACTGCCCGGAGCCTTTCATCTAGCAACTGATATTTCCCTTGGGAATCTGCCAACTCAACCTCATTTACTGCAACCCTTTTCAAATTTGCCTGTTCAGCTGCATCATCTGAGTTTAGAACATTGACTGTGTTCTGGGCATCAATCATTACGACCTCATTCTGACCTTTTTGTGCCTCTAACCCTTCTCTGGCGACAAAGTTTTCAGTGTATCATTTTCCCTTGATTACGGCAGACATCAGCTCCTTCAATTTAGTCATCTGATCCTTAAATTCCGCTTGAGACTTTGCCAGCTGTTCTCGCAATTCTTTCTGTTCCCTTTCCATTTTTTCCATTCGGGGAACTTGTTCATCCTTCATAGCACTAGCCTGTATTAAAAGGGTACTCAGTACTTCTTATACCTCTGATTTGAAATGGAAATTCTTCCAAAGACTCTTAAAGCCAAGCCAACTTCTGTTTTATTTCCCCCAAATGTATGTCATGATGAATGAGCCATGATTATCATTTGATGCATGTGAAGCCTAAACAATATGATGTATATATATGTACAGTGGAAACATGCTGACCATATATGTAATAAATGCAATCACGATGCCAACATGTTGCAAGCAAAGAATAAACAAATCAACGCATGGATATATGCAATGAATGATTATGTACATTTTAGCATATTTCCCAATGAATGATCATATACCCTATGAATGCAACACGATGCAAACAATGAATGGTTGATATAGTATATACCAAGAAGATCATGCTAACCATGTGTGTCATGAATGTGACCTAATGCTAACATGATGTATGTAATAAGCAAATTAATGCATGAACATATACAAAGAAATCATGCTGACTATGTTTGTTATTAATGCAACCCAAAGTCAACATGATGCATGTAAAGAATAAGCAAATTAATGCATGGATATATACAGAAAAATCATGCTGATTATGAATGCATGAATGCATCCTGACAAATAATTGATCGGATGCAAAATGCAAAGGGGAAGATATCACGGAGGAAATAAGAATCGGAGGAACTTAATCATCAACATCTCATAAATTTGAAGCATAATCAATTCATTCCCATATCAATGTTCACAATGGTATAAACCATGTTTTACAAAATTTGAGCTGTAGTTAAAACTGTCTTTTACAAGCACTTTATTCTTCCTAGCATCCTAAGGCTTATAAGAGCCGGCTACTGAAAAAGTGAAAACCTATTACATCATATAAGACCGAAGTCTTTCCCCCTCAATGTTGTAAATCTCCCAATCCTAATGGCGTTTTCCCAGTCCTTTATCAATCAGTGTCGTTGGATCCAACCACTTGGCATCTATAAGAGTTTGCACCTTCCTTTTGAGTGCTATACAATCTTCGATGATATGTCCAACAATTCCACAGTGATAATCACATCTTTCATTTGGATTATACCACCTTGGATATGGTGATAATAGGGGTTTCAATGGGACACAGGCAACCATGTGATTTTGGATCAGTATAGGGAGGAGCTCTTGGTAGCTAATTGGAATTGGATCAAAATGCATTTGGGTCTTATTCTGGGGTCGTTTCTTAGTCACACATGGCCTAGGAGTTGGGGCACTTGGTTCTGGCACTAAGGTCCGAACCGGAGTGTTTACATGGAGATGTGGCGGAATAGCATGGTAAGGGTATGGATTTGGACACGGGGCCTTTGGAGGTTGTACATAGCTCGAGGTTCCTATCCCAGGTGCTGGATAAGGTGATTGATGAGGAAAATAGTATGAACTGGCAATTGGTGATGATGGAGTGGGATTCAGGAATCCCGTAGTGGTCATCCCAATGGACGATTGGACCATAGTAGGGTGGGGATACTAGTTTGGACCTAGAACAGTTTGCAGGTATGGTACTGGATCCGAGGTTTCTATCTTTGGTATCAGGCTCTCAGGTTTAATCATTTTCACGATTTTGTCCACAATTTCATCAGGACTGCAACCTTTGTGGCATTGACAAGCGCAGGATCCAGCAAGGATTGTATGTTCTGGATCTAATGGTTTTGGTTGATCCGAAAGCGATGCAGAGGCCTGAGAAAGTTCCTTTTTACTCTTACCCATATCCTCAACCATTTTCAGCAATTTGGCCAGCTGTTCCTTCACCTCTCGGATTTCATGTCCAGATTCCTCTTGATTGCGTTCCAAAGCACCTAATCGTTCCTCCGATTCATTCCTCATATCTCGAACCCCTTTCATGCAAATGAAAATGTCATGAGATTAAGAATACAATTTTGAATGTACATGCTCTATTCCTATGTGCATGAATATATTGATGATTAATGCATGAACATATACAGAGAAATAATGATGACTATGTATGCTATGGATGCAATCTAATGTCAACATGATGCATTTAAAAAAATGAATAAATTGATGCACAAGTATATACAAATAATGACCATGTATGTATTCTACAACGAATGACCATGCATGTTATGATGTCAAAATGAATACATGCGGAGAATAAATGAATTAATACAAAGGTATATACAAATAATGACCATGTATGTATTCTACAACGAATGACCATGCATGTTATGATGTCAAAATGAATACATGCGGAGAATAAATGAATTAATACAAAGGTAGATACAAAGAATGACCATGTATATCACAAATGTATTCTACAATGAATAATCATGCATGTTATGACTGTCAAAATGATACATGCTAAGAATAAATGAATTAATACAAAGGTAGGTACAAAGAATGACCATGTAATCACAAATGTATTCTACAATGAATAACCATGCATGTTAGGACTGTAACACGATGTCAAAATGATACAAATAAAGAATAAATGAATTAACACCAAGGTATATACAAAGAAATCAATGATTACACGAAATTGATGGGACCTAAATCTTGATTATTCAAAAAACTCATTATGCAAGATTTGCCTCCAAATTCATGATCTTTTAAACATGTTTTTTTCTATATAAAAAAAATTTATTTTCAAAAGAATTTCGGGGTAGTGGATCCTACTATGGTACAATGTCCAAATGTTCATGCAACACTACCGGTTTTATGAAATCATCAAATGAAATTATTATCACCATCCATTTATTGCAAAAACGAGATCAATAATACAACCAAAATGTACATGCTCTATTCACACATGTATGAAATGTGCAAAATGCAAAAATGCTTGAAAAATGATTTTTTTTTTTTATAAAACAATTAATGAATATCTGCCCCAACAATATCTGCTTATTTAGGCATCACGATGCCTTTGGGACGGATTAACACATTTATTACGGGCGATGTACGTACATCGTTGCCCGATCTACAAAACTTATTCAGAGTGTAAAATAGGTAATAAAAGGTTTAGAAATGTCCCTCCATGTGTTCCTATTTTCGGTATATCTAACGGAAATCTGGCATGGCTTCGCCTAGGTTCACTATATGAGGGTGGATCGGATCTAGAGGCCCCGAATTGCTCCTCACTGTTGCCGGTGAAGGCTAGTAAGGCACCCCGATAAAAGCGGGTTCAATTCATTAGAGTCTATTTCCCTAGCCCATGCGGATTGCTAATCACGAAGGCTTAGGTAATTTAGTACTCGGGAAGTGTTTCACTAGCCCATGCGGATTGTTAATCATGAAGGCTTAGTTACTTTGCTCCCACCAAAAAGGACGGAACCCGGGTATAGGATTCATGATATGCAAATGCACGTGTAGTGTGTGTGGAGGTACAACAAACCTTTCACCACCTATTCTACACCCCTTATTCTAAATGCCCTAACTATTTATAAAAAAACATTCAAGAATAGTGTAACGCATTAATCAACAAGTAATTATAATATACAAAATTAAATAACTAGAGAACAATGATAAAATGCATGCACATGAGTATGAACATATTTAAAAACATTTTATTATTTTCAAAATTCTCCTTATTTAAAAAAAAAAAATATGAGAATTAAAATTAAATACCATTTAAACCAATCAAAACCGAGACTTTGATAACACACGACTAATTCTAGGCCTGACTCTCTAATGTCCCAGTGGAGTCGCCAAGCTGTCGCAACCTAAAAACGAGTCTCATCGCAAGACTTCATTATTCGTTAAGCGTGACATTAAAAAACCTGAGGAAAAGTCGACTTAATTCCTCTAGAAAATGAAGGTTTTGAAAATGACCTTAAAAAAAAGACATGGAGTCGCCACCAATCTTTTTTAGCTAGGTGTGATCGGCTACCTATTAAAACCGGTTTTATAAAATATTTTAAAAATTAATTAAAACATTTTAAAAACCAATTTCAAGTCTGCGTTTTAAACCAGAGAAATCAAAGAAGTGGGTTCGGGAGTCGGTTACGTGTGGGGAAGGATTAGCACCCCCACAACGCCCGTATAAATCGGTACCTTATTAATCGTGTGTTATCTCAAGTCTCGGTAAAAAATTGGTTTTAAATTTAGTATTTCAAGTTAATTCCCAATTTAAAGAAAAATATTCCATTTTAATTGAAAATGATCCGGAATTTATAAATTCAAAATTTTCCTATATTCCCCAACAAACGTGGCAAAATATAGAAATTTATATTAGTTTTGGAAAATTTTCCGAACCATTCTCTTTTTAAAGAAGATATTCCGTTATTAATAATAATTGATGATATCCTCCCCAGCAAACCTGGCAAAGAACTCATGAATTATTTTAACTCGGGAATATCTTTATTTTATTGAAAACCATTATCTTTTTTTTTTAAAACATTTAAAATAAATGAATATGTATATGCATGACATAAATAAAATGACATAACAAAATCTAAATAATATAATGCAACCTAAATGACATGAAATGATTTGAATGCCTTAACATATTCTAAATGAAATGGAATATCCTAAGTTATATAATATATTCTAAATAAAATGAAATGACCTAGGTAACATAGTATATTCTATATGAGATGCAATATTCTAAGTCATATGATATAATCTAAATGAAATGGAATAACCTAAGTAACATAACATATAACGCAACCTAAATGACATGACATGATTTGAATGCCTTGGCATATTCTAAATGAAATGGAATATCCTAAGTTATATAATATATTCTAAATAAAATGAAATGACCGAGGTAACATAGTATATTCTATATGAGATGCAATATTCTAAGTCATATGATATAATCTAAATGAAATGGAATAACCTAAGTAACATAACATATTCTATATGAAATGAAATAACCTAAGTAACATGATATTTTCTAAATGAAATAAAATATTCTAGATGACATAATATATCCTAAATGAAATGAAATGATTTAAATGACATGACAAATATGAATGGTATGGCATATAATTTAAATGACATGGAATAAAATAATGCTATCATATAATATGCATGAAAATAAAAATAATAATGCATGAACATATTATATGCTAAATAAAAATAACTAAATAAAAGCATAGGATATCATGAAATATTAAAAACCATATAATAAACCATGTAACATCAAAAAATATAAATCAAAATAACAACAATATCATGGAAATTATTATAGCAAGAATCACATATTATATAAAATGCATGAATATAAAAATGCATTGCATGAAATGTATTTTTTCCTTTATTTAAGGAAATCCGTATATCTAAAATGATATCCGGATACCTTAGGAAAATATGTCAAATTAAATATTCTAAAACCAAAATACTTTGTGATTGTTTGCAAACAATTTTGAGAAGCTTGAATTAAAAATAAAAACTGGGCTGAAATTTTTTTTAAATGGCTCTAATTTCCTAAGTTTAAAAAATCCGGACTTGACTACCCTTAACCCGGGACTTGAAAAACCATTTTTAGAGTTTAAAAAGGCTTAGAAACTACCCTAAGTCAGTAGCTAACCCTCCTAATCAGCCCACTCTAAGTAAATTAACCAAAACAGAAAAATGATATTTCTTTAAATTCAATTCTGACTCCACTGTCTAGTTTTAATCCACGATTTTTTACCCTATTTTTAAAAATTCAAAAAATTCTAAAAAACATACTGGAGACTCAGGACATGTAAAACTATACGGAAAAAAATCGGCTTAATTTTCTGATCAAAGATGAATTCCCAGAAAAATCAGAGATGTACGAGTTTTGGATGAAAAAAAAAAAAACTGCTTTGCCAACACATTTTTTCCTTTGATAAAATCATTTAAAAATCAAAGTAAAAATATTTGAAACTCATAAAATGACTTGAAAACAGTAGCTAGGACTTTTTGAAAGTTAGATAAAAATTGGCTAAGTAAAAAAAAATCACAAAGGTAGAATAATCAACTTGACAAACTTAATTTTCCACAAGTGTGCTCAAGAGAGCATGACTTTGAACCATTAATTGGCTCAAGTCATTATTCAAGTGGCATGGACATGAAATGCATGAAACAATGCAGCAAACATAATGCATGAAATGCATGGATTTAAACCTAAATGTCATGAAAAAATGCATGGCATTCATAAAGTGACCTAGACCTAAATGAACTTGCATGGCATTTAATGCAACCTAGACCTAAAATGCATGATCATGCATGGAAAATAAACCTAGCTTAATAACTAAAATATGCATGGCATTCTCACAAACACAAAGCATGCTTAATCCAAAAACTCAATCAAATATCATGCAAATGCTAACCTATCAACTAACATGGCAAGAATGCACAAAAAATGCAAAAAATCCAAGAGGGCCGAATATCATAATGTCACAAGCAAACATGGAATTTTCACAAACACTTGGCATACTAGCATGCAAAACTAAATCAAATGACATGCAAATGCAAAAACCTACCAACTAACATGACAAAAATGCAATCACATAATGCAAAACACATGGAGTAGCCAAATGGCCTCAAGCTCCAACAAGAATGGCATTTTCACAAACACTTGGAATACTAACATGCTCAACTAAAATATAACACTTAAATCATGCAAAAATCATACAAGCATTTTTACAAACACTTAATATACAAAATCTAAAACATGCTCAACTAAGATATAAAACAAAAATCATGCAAAGACCACACAAGCATTTTCACAAACACTTGATATACTAAATCTAAAACATGCTCAAATTTAAACAACATGAAAACAGAAAATTAAAAATGCAAAAACATGATATTTAAAACATAAATGGCAACAAACAAAGCAACCAAATTAAAATATACTCAAGAATATGAAGTAACATAACATTTAAAACATCAATATCAAATAAAATAACATAAACAATATGGTAAAATAAATCAAAACAGCAACTTAAAATAAATAATGTAGGCCATTTGGCCATGGTGAGTTTATTGTAAAAATAAAATGTAAAAAATATACTTAAGAAAGAGATGAAGTAAGAACTTAAAAGAACATTAAAAAAAGCATTTATTTAAAATGGAAACTCACCAAATAGAAATCAAAATATCAAAAACAAGAATAGAAAATGAAGAAAGTGCAAGAGTTGGTTCTCAAGAGCAACCTCAAGAAGCTAATATTTCAAGCTTTTCTCTTCAAACTTTCCTTTTTTTTCTAAACTTTTCTTTTTTGCTCTCAACCAAGAAGAGAAAAACTAGTAAAAACTCAAAGAACTCAGCCAAAATCAAGATGAAAAAATCAAATTCTGCCTCCTCCAAACCTGCTGGCAGAATACCCCCTATATTGGCTCAAGGATGTTGTCATTTTTTTGTAACCAATTTTCCATCAAATGGCCAATAATTCAAGATGAAAAATCCTAAAATTACCACCTTTAGATTAGCATCTCAGCTCTCTCAAATTACAGCTGTCCAAGAATAATGTTGACATCTTTCTTAGCCTATGTGGCTTAATCACCATGGCTTGATCAAAGAGAATCTCTAACTAACACTTGATTTTTAGCCATTTGATTGAAAAATCAGAAGCTTCCTCCTTTTTTTGGGCTTGGGCAGGCCAGAACTTCTCTTTTCCAGCCCAACTCTGATTTTTTGAAAGGCCCAAAGAAGCCCTTTTCGGTTGCTTGGGTGAAATGACCATTTTGCCCCCCGGATGCAAATAAATATCAAACGGACTCCAAATTCAATTTTTCTTTTTTTAATACTTCCAAAATAATAAAATATTGATTTGTGGAAGTTTTCAAAATTATCCGAGTCCGTTTGCTATTTATTTGGATTTTTTCTTCCCAAAATGCCCTTTTATGCCCCTACATTTTATCATTTTTTAAACAAGCTCCAAAT
This sequence comes from Fremontodendron californicum, assembly GCA_030761205.1. Taxonomy (NCBI): domain Eukaryota; kingdom Viridiplantae; phylum Streptophyta; class Magnoliopsida; order Malvales; family Malvaceae; genus Fremontodendron; species Fremontodendron californicum. The sequence continues at coordinate 7,554,235 of JAULJL010000026.1, forward strand.
CAAGATTTTTATTCACCAATCTCTTCAAAATAATTAAAAAGTGTGATCTGGAAGTTTTCATAATTTTTGGAGCTCATTTGGTATTTTTTCGGGATTTATCGGCTTGCATTACTACATAGGAGGCCCGGGATTTGGCCATTTTGCAAACGAACTCCGAATCAAGATTTTCTTTTGCCAATCTCTTCCAAATAATTTAAAAATTAGATTTGCCAAATTTCATAATTTTTGGAGTTCATTTGCTAATTTTCCGAGATTTATCTTTTTGAATTATTGCATAGGAGGCCCGGGATTTGGCCATTTTGCAAACGAACTCGAATCAAGATTTTCTTTTACCAATCTCTTCCAAATAATTTAAAAATGAGATTTGCAAAATTTCAAAAGATTTGGAGCTCATTTGCTATTTTTTCGGGATTTTCCTTTTTGAATTACTACATAAGAAGCCCAGGATTTGGCCATTTTGCAAACGAACTCCGAATCAAGATTTTCTCTTACCAATCTCTTTCAAATGATTTAAGAATGAGATTGACAAATTTTCAGAATTTTCGGAGTCCATTTGCTATTTTACCCAAATTTTCCAATTTTGCCCTTTTACCTCCGAAACCCGGTTTTGCTCAAAACAAGTCCGATTTTTAGATTTTCTTCAATCTGAGCCTTGGGCTATCCTTTTTAATCATTCTTCATCCATTGGGGGCCTTGGTCTTACCAAGTCGGGCCATTTCTGTGATTCTTCCCGATTTCACCGAAATCCACTAAAAACCTTAATTCTCGGTTTTCTCCCGGATTGACTTTTCTTTCGTTTTCCTTGCAAGTGACTTCTCCATTACCCGTAGTCAGTGCTTATCTTTCATTTGGAACCTTCAATTTTGACCAATTTGATTGTTTAAGAACTTTTCCCCAAATTTCTCGGATTAGGGTTTCCTTTCTACTGAATCTCCAAATCCCAACTTCCAAACTCCATATCTTTCAATGTAGACCTTGAATTATCAAAATTCTTTCACCATTTTTCAATTGAACTTAAAATCTTGATTTTGAAAATGGGTTGACTTTTTTAGTAGTTGACTTTCTGGAGTTGACTTTTCAGAGTTGACTTTTTTTGGGGTTGACTTTTTTCAAGTTTGACTTTTTGTGCTCGCCCTCTTAAACTAAGTCTCGGAGTACCACCTGCATGATGAAAACAATCTTTTTACACTCGGAAACATCAATATAGAAAGAAAACATACCTGTTTAGTGGTCCGGACAAAATTAGGTGTCTACAAGTGTGGGGGGAAAGATTTAGGATTTCTTTTATTTTTGGCTATTATTTTTTTTATGAGTCTTTAATATTAATATTAATATTATTTTTAGTGTGTTTTAGTTCCTTTTAATATAATGATGAGATATGAATTGTATAGGTCTAAAACTGGTTACTAGTGAGAAGATTTTCATGAGAATTAAGCTTGGAATCAATTTTTATGAGCCATTGTTAATATGATATGTTGATTGAGAAAGAAGCATGCTGAGACTTGATATTGAATTGTATAATCATCCTTGTGAGTTTTGAGCCTATATGATTGATGCATTATACATATCAATCTAATTTCTTTCTTGAGTGCTCTTATGGTTACATGATTCTCTAGAACTTGCTTTAAACCATTTGAGACTATATTGATGTATGTGACAACATGAATATGATAGAGAAATTAGGATTATAATCAGGGCCAAATAGCCATCCATTATTGATGTTCCAGGAGAACATCCCCCTAGTGAGCCAATTTGAGCCTACATTGAATAAGCTGTTTTATTGGTAACCACATCTTTTACCTAGCCTAAATGTACTTATATCCTTACTCTTGTTCTAAAGATGAATTAGATTGTTTTGAGACATTGCATAAAGCAAGGGAGATCGATTGACTATTTGGGTTAGCAACAAGAAATAAGTGTGGAGGGAAGAATGGCAAAAGTCAAGAGAAAAAGAAAATGGAACATTGAAAAAAAGAAAAAAAAATACATTCCCAGATTGAAAAAATAATAATCTCTTGAACTTTTGGTTAAAGAAAGATGTTACAAAGTTGGTTAGAATGAAGCAAAGGCTCAACATGAATATTTAGCCTATGTTATTATGTGCTTTATAAGAGTTTTGAGAAGTTTTATTTGTATGATCTTATTATGTCTCTAAACTCTATGAAATCTTTGGAACCTTTGTGATATCTTTATCCTTTTATTCTTTAACCACATTATAACCCCTTGGCCCCATTACAACCTTGAATAAAGACCTCTTAATTTATGAAGTTGCATGATCTAAATAGTGGAGAATAGGTGGACAAGCAAGCATATGGTAGAACTGTTTTCATGAGATTGATTGAGTGTAAACACTTTACCACTACTTTAAAGAGTGAAAATCATGAGAGTATCCCATTGAGAAGTTGAGATTAAGTTTGAATATGCACTATTTTGATTGAAATATGTTATGTTAATATTGGCTTAATTCAAACTATTTATATTCAAGCATGAATTTTTGTGAAATTCTTTAAGCTATTGATTAGTTTATAAGATCTATCCATTGATTTTCTTTAATTTATATTGAAAGGATTAGGAGTAACTATTTTTAGTATATGTTAGTTTATTTTTATTTTAGTTTTTCAATTTTTTTGGTAATATTCTAGTAAACCCTCACGAGATTAAACTCGTCCACTAGGGACACCTAGGGGTTTAAAGGCTTGTGTCACACGCTAAGTGCCACCGCGATTTCCTACGAAAGTGGATTAGATTATATTTTTTAAAATTTTGTTTTATTTTGTTTTGCTCGAGGACTAGCAAAAAGCTAAGTGTGGGGGTATTTGATAAGCTCATAAAATATACATTTTATGCCTTTCTACCTTTAGTTTTTGTTATGTTTTCGATCTTTATCTTGTTTAATTATATTATGTTTTTGAATTTTAGGTACAATAAGGAGAATGAAGTCAAACGATGTCAACAATGACGGTAAAGAGCTTACAAAATTATAATCACAAGATGGAAGAAGACTCGGGAGTCAAAAAGATAAATTTCTGGTTGCAAAGCAAGAAGGCAGATTTGACCTCCGGATCTTGTTGCAAGGAAATCATGATGTTAAATTCCTTATTTGAAGAAACTTCCTTCTTGACTTTTGAAGCTGACTTGAATACCTTTCCAACAATAGTTTACACGTCCAAATCGAACAAGAAATGCACATCTAAATCAGCCAACAAAGTGAAGGAAGGTGTGTCAGAAAAATGGAGACAGAAGCTCGCAAAATTGAGAAAACAACCCAAAAACGTGATTTTTCAGCCCCTAACCTTACTTGTGCGGAAAGGACTTATTTTCAGGGTTTTAAAACTATATAAATACCATCTTTTGAGCCGCAAACTATCTATCTTTTGAGGAAACTCAAGGATCATCATTATTATTATTATTATTATTCTCCATTCTTTCATTTTCTTTTTAGTTTTATGTATATATTATCTATGCCTATGCAAGGCTAAACTTCTCTTTGGTTAAGGGTGATTTCAAAGCCCTAGAAATGTTTTTTAATTGATTTTCAGATTCTATCTATCATTAGTTTTCCATCAAAGTTGCTTATGTTCTTCCATAAGAATTGCTCATGATATTGTCTTGAATTTTTTAGGTGGCCAACTAGATAGATCTTGATAATTATCTACTGCTAGTTTAAGAATCTTGATCCGTGTAATTGTCTTGATTTCCTATTCATAAGTGGCAATTTGTGATTAATGATTATGGTCAAGTTTTCGCTAATTGCAAAGTGAAACATAACCTAAGTTAAACAATTCATGTTCATGCTTTTGTTGCTTAGATCAACCTATCTTTCTCATCATAAAGCTGCTGTCAAATTAAATTTAGAGATGTTTATCCTAGGTTGTTTGATAGTTAGAGATTAAGTAGCGGCGTTCGTCTTGCTTAACGACAAACTAAGGAAGGATTGGTGTAACACGGGATGTTGTTATCTACGGTTGTTAACTTTGATAGATAATTGATATTGATAGATCTGAATTTGATTCTTAATGATGTCTAGTGGTGGAGAATGAACCTGTAGCCATATTTCTCACATTTGATTACTTCTTATTTACTTGCTTTCTTATTTTTATTTTTTGCTTTAGTTTAAACTGATTTTAAAAACCCCCCTTTTTATTTTGTTTTCCTTGAATTTAAGTATAAACTAATAATTCTTAAACTAAACACGAATCCCTGTAGACTCGACCCTTGCTAACTACTATACTTTACAATTGATATTCTTTTTAGTGCAAGGATTAAATAAAATATACTCTTATCAAACATATTCTAAATTTTTATTTTAAAAATTTATATAATTTTTTAGTTAACTTTTTAAAAATTTTAAATTTCGTATTATAAAAATTTTGAGATATTCGTGTCGTGTTCATGCTTTTTTTTTGTTTTGTGTCGTGTTTTTAGTTGTTTTTTGGTGTCGTGTTCGTGTTGTATCCAATGTTGCCAAGTCTAATAGAACAAAAGCGTACTGATACAAAATAGTTGACATAAAGCTAAAGCACAATAACATAAAGCTAAAGCAACAAAGCAGTATCTTCTTTTTCAGAACTCTTCTTTTGAGGAGAATGTATGCAAAGATTCTTCTGTAAAGGCTTGCTTTGAGTGGAAAATATTTTCTTGTTTGTCCAATAAAGATTTCTGGGAAAGTACAAGGCTTCTAAAGGGAGCAGGATCGAAAGATTGACATGTCTGGTTTGCAAAGGTTCTTCATACCAATCATCCATTAACCATTGTCTGTTTACAGTCACGTAGGTGTTAGGGTCCATTCGTAACTTACGAACATACTCTGGAGGGTAGGATCCCCATGGTTTTTCCTGGTGTAGGGGGTATTGTTTGTGGGTGGAGGACTGATTCTGTTGGCATAGTAGGTCAAGAATTTCATTGTGAAGTTCGGCCTTTGTAAAAGGATTCTCGTATATGGAGAAGGGGAATTTCTTGTATGGTTGTGCCCAGGGTTGAAAACCATCTTTTGTATAAGGTCTTTGGAAGAGAATGGTGGTGTAGGTGTATAGGTTATCAATATAGTCTTGGAGGATGGACATTCATTCTGTTAGAGGGTAGAACCATTGCAGGAAGACTGGTAAATAATCTGTTTGGAACCTATGTTCAGTTGTCCAATAAAGGTTCAAGGTTTAGGAATTCGATGGTGATGGTATAGACCTGACAGAAATACCATAGAAATGGAAGAAGTTTTGGGGGGAAGACAGCATAGTAAGGTATGCGAAAAAGGTGAAGGAATGGTAACTGGGGGTTAATCCCAATCGGTATGAAAGCATTGTCACCATGGTCACCATGTTTTCTGATTATAAGGGATTGATAAAGTAAAATTCTATCTTTGGCCCTTGTATTGATTTTTTTTGGGCTATCTCAATCTTCAGCTCTAAAGGGAGTAAGTCAAGAGAAAAATCTGAGTGAGAGTCTAGCTTTGAGGATGAGGGACCAGTTGAGGGATTCATAATTGTTATAACAGGGATGACCTTTGAAACTTGTTGGGAAGGTGTGGATAGCATATCTGGGACCACATTATTGTTGCCTTTTATATGCTTGAAGGTTTTGCTGAGGGGGCCATAAGTTTTCATTAGAATGGGATTCCTTCTGGTACAAAGGATGGGATTTATCATCAGAATTTTCATTCAATTAACCCTAGCTAGAAAATGGAATCAGATTCCATCCGGTTCAAAGGATGGGATTTATCATCAGATTATTCAGTCACTTAGTGATCAGTTTTTCACTCAATTAACCCTAGCTAGAAAATGGGAATCAAATTCCTCCTAATACAAAGGATGGGATTTATCATCAAATTATTCAGTCAATTAGTGATTAGTTTCTTGTATGGTTGTGCCCAGGGTTGAAAACCATCTTTTGTATAAGGTCTTTGGAAGAGAATGGTGGTGTAGGTGTATAGGTTATCAATATAGTCTTGGAGGATGGACATTCATTCTGTTAGAGGGTAGAACCATTGCAGGAAGACTGGTAAATAATCTGTTTGGAACCTATGTTCAGTTGTCCAATAAAGGTTCAAGGTTTAGGAATTCGATGGTGATGGTATAGACCTGACAGAAATACCATAGAAATGGAAGAAGTTTTGGGGGGAAGATAGCATAGTAAGGTATGCGAAAAAGGTGAAGGAATGGTAACTGGGGGTTAATCCCAATCGGTATGAAAGCATTGTCACCATGGTCACCATGTTTTCTGATTATAAGGGATTGATAAAGTAAAATTCTATCTTTGGCCCTTGTATTGATTTGTTTTGGGCTATCTCAATCTTCAGCTCTAAAGGGAGTAAGTCAAGAGAAAAATCTGAGTGAGAGTCTAGCTTTGAGGATGAGGGACCAGTTAAGGGATTCATAATTGTTATAACAGGGATGACCTTTGAAACTTGTTGGGAAGGTGTGGATAGCATATCTGGGACCACATTATTGTTGCCTTTTATATGCTTGAAGGTTTTGCTGAGCGGGCCATAAGTTTTCATTAGAATGGGATTCCTTCTGGTACAAAGGATGGGATTTATCATCAGAATTTTCATTCAATTAACCCTAGCTAGAAAATGGAATCAGATTCCATCCGGTTCAAAGGATGGGATTTATCATCAGATTATTCAGTCACTTAGTGATCAGTTTTTCACTCAATTAACCCTAGCTAGAAAATTGGAATCAAATTCCTCCTAATACAAAGGATGGGATTTATCATCAAATTATTCAGTCAATTAGTGATTAGTTTTTCTCTCAATTAACCCTAACTAGAAAATAGGAATCAGATTCCGTCCGGTACAAAAGATGGGATTTATCATCAGATTTTTAAGTCAATGAATGATCAATTTTTCACTTAATTAACCCTAGCTAAAAAATGAAATCAGATTCTGTCCGGTACAAAGGATAAGATTTATCATCAGATTTTTCAGTCAACGAGTGATCAGTTTTTCACTTAATTAACCCTAGCTAGAAAATGAGAATCAAATTCCGTCCGGTACAACGGATGGGATTTATAATCAGATTTTTCAGTCAATTAGTGATCATTTTTTTCACTCAATGAACCATTATAAATTCATAATACTGATGAAGGTTTACAATACCCCCTACACTAGTTTTTCAATCAGATTTTTGCTGAGTGCTAATACCTCCTCATTCTCATCCTTCTCTATTTCTTCTTTCTTTTGCTGAGTGATAATACCTCCATTCTCATCCTTCTCAGTTTCATTACTATACAACATGAGCAACAGAGTGGTCGCATTGGTCTACTATAATGGCCAAATTCATAATACTGATGAAGGTGCTAACTTTGACTGTGAATGTCCTAAAAGCTTTCGTGTTGATGAAGACGTCACATTAGAGGAACTAAAGGTGAAAATTCATACAAAAATCAAAGCTGGAAATACAAAAAGAGTTTCATAGATTAAGTATAGGCTTTCTCTTTCTATTGGTGAAGGATGTGTCCGATATAGGACTGTTCCACTAAAAGATGATGATGATGTGAGAGGCATGTTTCATGCTCACGAGACATTTCAAAATATTGGTATACTTGAGTTATATGCTGACATTGAGGATTGTGGGCTTCCAGAAGACGATGATTCTCAGCCGTTGTGTGTCCCCACTTCATACAACGTTCCTAAAGAAGAATTGCCATCTCAAGCTACAAAGTTTCATAATTCATTTGTCTCACCAACAATTCCTACTGCCCTGGATGATGTACCAGCTGGTGATGTTCAGTCATGTGGAGCCCATGGTGAATATATTGGAGACTTTAGTGAGCAAGAAGAAGAGTATGCTGAATTCGCAAATGACAGTGATAAGAGCAATGATTCTGACCGAGACGTCGACCCTGATATCAACACTTATGGAGTTCTTCCTCCTTAGGAGCCTGCATCCCATATGCGCATGTTAGATTTGGAGGCAATGCAAGTGACATAATTTCCTAAATATGGTCATACATTTGCTTCACCTTTGAGTTGGAATCCATCTATAGTTGATCTCTGTGTTGGGTTACAATTTCCAACAAAAGAAGCTGTGCTTTCAGCTATTAAGCACTACAACATCAAAAACTCTGTAGATTACAGAGTTATTGAATATGAGCCAACCAAATATCATGGCAAGTGTCCAATGTATGGGAAAGGGTGCAATTGGAGAATAAGGGCAACATTCATGAAGAAGAAACAAGTATGGGAGATTAGAAAATATAATGGGCCTTATACTTGCACATCAGGAAGAATTTCATAGGGTCATTACAAATTAGATTCTAACATGATCTGTTCATGCATTTTGTCATTGGTCCAAGCAAATCCGAAGATTTCCGTTTCAGTTTTGATCGCTGAGATGCAAATCCAGAATGGATACATCACTTCTTATAGGAAAGCGTGGAAAGCAAAGCAAAAGGAAATTGTTCGAGTCTTCGGCGATTGGGATAGATCGTACAATGATCTGCCTAAATGGTTGGGTGCAATACAACATTTTGATCTTGGTACAATTGTGGAATTACAAACGGTGTCTGCATATAACGGTGATTAAGAGTGTCGCAACCTAAAAAATAACAAGTCTCATCGCAAGATATTTTACTCGTTAAGTGTGGCATTGGGAAAAACAGAGGAAAAGACGACTTAATTCCTCTTAAAACAAAATGAGGTTTTGAAAACAAAATCGAAAAAGAAATGGAGTCGCCACCAATCTTTTTTGGCTAGGTGTGACCGGCACCTATTAAAACCGGTTTTGTAAAACATTTTAAAATTAATTAAAATATTTTTAAAAACCAATTTCAAAGTCTGTGCTTTTAAACCATAAAAATCAAAGAAGCGGGTTCGGGAGTCAGTTACGTGCAGGGAAGGATTGGCACCCCCACAATGCCAGTATAAAACGGGACCTTATTAATCGTGTGTTATCTCAAGTCTCGGTAAAAGTTGGTTTTGGATTTGGCATTTTAAAATAATTCCTAATTTAAAGAAAAATAATTCCATTTTTAATTGAAAATGATCCGAAATGTATTAATTCAAAGCTTTCTTATATTTTCCAGCAAACTCGGAAAAATATAAAAAAAATTATTTATTTGGAAAATATCCGAATCATTTTCATTTTTGAAAGAAAGATATTCCTTTATTAATGATAATTGATGATATCCTCCCCAGCAAACCCGGCAGAGAACTCATGAATTATTTTAACTCAGAAATATTTTTATTTTTTAATGAAAATCATTATCTTTAAAAAGATGAATATGGATATGTAAATTATTACTAATGACATGGCAAAAAATGACATATCAAAATCTAGACGACATAGCATAATCTAAATAACATGGCAACATTTAAATGACATGATATAATCTAAATGACATGGCAAAATCTAAATGACATGGTATAATCTAAATGACATGATATAATCTAAATGACATGGCATAATTTAAATAACATGGCAATAGAATTAATAACATGACATGATAAGAACATAACATAACATTATAATAAAATATGCATAAAAATGAAAAAAGGCACTACATGAACATAATAAATCCTAGATGATATAGTAAAATAATTAATGACTAGGCAAGAAGCATAGAATAACATAAAATATCCATAACCATATAACAATCAATATAACATCATGAAATCTAAATCAAAGCAATGACATAATTATAGAATATTCATAACAAAAATTATATATCATAGAATATGCAAGAACATGGAAAATGCAATGCATGAAAGTGTATTGTTTCCTTTAAATAAGGACATCTGTATACCTAAAAAGATATCTGACTACCTTAGAAAAAGACTTAAATCAGATTTTCTAAATCTAAGATATTTTGTGATTGGATTGAAAACAATTTGAAAATTTTTGGATGAAAATGGCACTATGGCCGAAACTTTATTTTTAAAAAAAGCTCTATTTTCAAAATTTTGAAAACCTGGGTTGATCACCCTTGCCCCGACTTTTATAAAAATCAAACTTTATGATTAAAATGACTTATAAATTAACCGAAGATAGTAGCTAATGTCCCAAATCAGCCCCCTCTTAATGCCTTAAACAAACAGAAAATTATTAATTCTCAAAAACAATTCTGACTCCTCTGACCAGTTCTAAAACGTGATTTTTTTACCCTTCTAAAAAATTTCAAAACAATCTGAAAAAATTATTGTAGACTTAAAACATGTCGACCTCTATGGGAAAAATCAACTTAATTTTTAGACAAAGGATGACTTACCCGAAAATTCATGAAAGACAGAACAGTGGGTAAAAAATTGCTAAACCAAAAAGCATTTTTAAACCTTTCATAAAAAAGTCCAAAAATTAGAATAAAAATATTAGAGACTCCTATAAGGTCCTAAAACCAATGGTAAAAAATTCTAAAAATTCGGACAAGGGCTGCATACTGAAAGAAAAATCCTAAAGTTAGAAAATCCAACTTGTACAAATCTTAATTTTCTACAAGGATGCTCATGAGAGTTTGGCTTTGGGCCATTGAATGGCTTAAGTCAAAAATCAAGTGGGAATGAAATGAAATGCATGAATAAACAACAAGTTAACTGCATCAAATACTTGTCCTAATGCCTAAATGACATAGAAAATATGCATGGCATAAAGGATGACCTAATGCCTAGAATGACATGGGAAATGTGCATGGCATAAAAGATGACCTAATGCCTAATATAACATGAAATGTGCATGGCAATAAATGATAACCTAATACCTAGAATGAGATTGAAATATGCATGGCAATAAATGATGACCTAATGCCTAATATGACATAGAAATATGCATGGCAATAAAATATGACCTAAGACCTAATATAACATAGAAGATGTGCATGGCAATATAAGATGACCTAATGCAATAATATGACATGAAAATATGCATGGAAGCAACATGAACATATAATGACCGAATGAACATAATAACAATGCAAGAATATGGCAAAGCAAACACACAATCCCAAGGCATAATGATGCAAAGCATGAATGAAAGCATGGTAGCCAAATAATCATGATAAAAATGCAAATACACAAGGCAAGAATGAAGCATGTCAGCCGAATGGACAATGCTGAAAATGTAAGAATATGGCATGGCAATAAAACAAACATATGGCATGGAAAATATGCAAACCATGAATAACTTAATATAATAAAAACAGAAAATTAAAGTTAGTAAGTAAAAAAAAAAGTAGACATAAAAATAAATGATAAAAACAGAAAAATAAGAGTAAGTAAGTAAAGAAAATAAAAATGAGCTCCATATTTTGATTATTGTAGAAAGCTAAACCATCAAAACAAACTAACCTACCACAACCAACATAGGAATAAAATCAAACACAATATAATCATACTCAAGGACATATTCGGCCATGGTAGTAAAAATGTTTTCGATATCTTTGATGAAAACAAAAGATAGGAACCTTAAAAGAAATCTTTAAAAACCTTTATTTCATGAGAAAAGAACAAGAAATCACATGGAAAATAAGCAAATCAGCCTAGAAAAAGAAAGAAAAAGGCAAGAGATTGGTGCCAAAAGGCTACCTTTCAAAGCTATCTTTCAAGCTTGCTTCTCTTCAAAAAAAATTTTTTGCTTTTCTACCACTTTAGCTATTGCTCATACATGAAATAATCAGCCCCCAAAAACCTCCTCAAATCTAAAAATCCTCCCCCTATTTATAGGTTGGTAGAATGGCCATCATGTTGTAACAATGTTGTCATTTTTTTTTAACTAGCAAGATCCAAAGGTTACTAATCAAAGATGATAAAAATGTAAATTTACAACCATAGGATGAAGTGATCAGCCCCTAACCATAACCAGCTATCCAAAAATCCTAACCATAATGTGCTCATCTTTTCTCTTTATCACCTTGGCCACTTGGCATGATCACAAGGGCTCAATCAAATAAAAATGTCTCCTTGCTATTCAATTTTGGCCCTTGGATGAGAGAATCAGCCATTCCTTCCCTTCTTTATGGGCTGGCCAAATGGCCTTGAAGTTTCCAGCAACTTCTCTATTTTTTTTAAATTGCAAAAATGGCCCTTTTCGATTTGTTCGATAAAATTGCACATTAGCCCCTAAACTTAATTAAATTGCAAACAGACCCCAAATCCTTATTTTCTTTTCCCAATCATTCCAAATAAGTATAAAACTCATTTTTGGAGATTTTCATAATTTTTGGAACTCGTTTTCTATTTTTTCCGAATTTTTCATTAAAATTGCAGATTAGGCCTCCCCGAACTTTGCCTTTTTCCAAATCAGATCCAATTTGAGATTTTGCTTTTAAAATACCTCCTAATCAATACAAAACTCAATTCTGAAAGTTTTCAAAATTTTCCGAGTCCGTTTCCTATTTTTCCCAGATTTTTCTTTAAAAGTTTCGGTTTGGTGCCTCCCAAATTTAGCCTTTTTCAATTGAGCTCCAATTCCATATTTTTCTTCACCAATACCTTGAAAATAATATAAAATTGAGATTTGAAATTTTTGGTAATTTTTCGAGCTCGTTTCCTATTTTTCCCGAAATTTTCTTTTGGAATTTCGGACTAGTACTCCCAAACTTTGTCATTTTTCATTTGAACTTCGATTCTAGATTTTTCTTCGCCAATCTCTTCCAAATGACATAATACTCAGATCTGGAGGTTTTCATGATTTTCCGAGCTCATTTCCTATTTTTCTTGGATTTTCCAAGATTGCCCCTTAACCCTCGAAACCTCGGTTTTACTCAAAACAGGTCCGATTTCCTGATTTTCTTTTTCCGTTGCCTTTGTTATATATTGAATTGGATTTGGTCCGAAAACGCCCAATTTTTACGATCAAATTCCCCTTCGATTTGTTTTTCCCTTTTTTCCAATATTGGAAATTTACTCGTTTTTCCTCCAACGGACTCTTTTCTTGGAATTACTTCAAACTGAGCCTTGGGCTATCCTTGTTTACTCACTATTCATCAATTAAGGGCTTCAGTTTTTGAATCGGGCCATCTCTGTAGTTTTCCCAAATTTTTCAAAATTCAACAAAAACCCTAATTTCCGATTTTCCTTCCAAATTGACTCTTCCTTTGGTTCTGCTTTCAATTGGACTTTTCAATACCCGTAGTCATTGATTATATTCCATTGGAACCTCCAATTTCGATGAATTTAATCGTTTAAGCACTTTTCTCCAAATTTACCGAGTTAGGGTTTTCTTTTTACTGAATTTCCATAACCCATCTTCCAAACTCTATATCTCTCGTTGTAGACCTCGGATTATCAAAATTCTTTCACCCATGTTCAATTAAACTTTGAATCTTGATTTTGATTGAGGGTTGACTTTTTTAATGGTTGACTTTTGGGGTTGACTTTTTTGGGCTTGACTTTTTTCGGATTGACTTTTCATGCTGACCTTCTAAACAAAGTCTTTGAGTACCATCTATAGGATGATAAGAAATTTTCTGTATTCTAAAAAAGCACAAGGAAGAATTTACCTGGTTTAGGGGCCCGGACAAAATTAGGTGTCTACAGCTGCCCCTCTTTGGTTATTGCTAAGAATCAGGAATCAGGCAAAGATAAATAAACAATAATTTTGTCCGGATAGTGAAATCACATGTGAATAAAAGGAAAAAGAGTTTGCTTTATTTTTCAAGGTCGAAAAGTTATCTAGGAGAAACCGTAGATAATTTTTCAAAGAGATGACTTGGGCGGAACCAAAAGTCGAAAAGTTATCTAGGCGAAACCATAGATAAGTTTTCAAAGAGATGACTTGGGCGGAACCAAAAGTCGAAAAGTGATCTAGGCGAAACCATAAATAATTTTAAAAGAGATGACTTGGGCGAAACCAGAAGTCAAAAAGTTATCCGGGTGGAACCCGAAAGTTGACATGAGATGACCTGGGCAGAACCAAAGGTCGAAAAATTATCTAGGAGAAATCGTAGATAATTTTTCAAAGAGATGACTTTGGCGGAACCAGAAGTCAAAAAGTTATCTAGGCGAAACCATAGATAAGTTTTCAAAGAGATGACTTGGGCGAAACCAAAAGTCGAAAAGTTATCTGGGTGAAACCATAGATACTTTTCCAAAGAGATGACTTAGGCGGAACCAAAAGTCGAAAAGTTATCTATGCGAAACCATAGATAATTTTCAAAGAGATGACTTGGGCGAAACCAGAAATCAAAAAGTTATCTTGGCGAAACCATAGATAAATTTTCAAAGAGATGACTTGGGCGGAACCAAAAGTCGAAAAGTGATCTAGGTGAAACCATAGATAATTTTCAAAGAGATGACTTGGGCGAAACCAGAAGTCGAAGAAGACCTGGGTGAAACCAGGGGTATTTTCTGAATATGGCACCGGGAGGTCTTATCCATGATTTTGAAGAATTGTAGAAAATTAACCTAAAGGTTTTGAGAGGATGCAAATGCTTCTTGATGCAGCTGTGATTGTCCTTTACTGATGCAAATGCTTCATATTGCAAATGCAAATGTCTTGGATTGATGCAAATGCTTCTTGATGTAGATGCAGATATGGAATGAGATGCAAATGCTTCATGGTGCAAATGCAAATGTCTTAGACTAATGCAAATGTAAAGATTAACATTGACGCAACTACTTCGTGTGGCGATGCAAATGCAAAGATCGACATTGTGTAAATGCTTCGAAATGATGCAAATGCAAAGACTAGTAGTGGGCAAAATGCTTGTACGTGATGCAAATGCAAAGATTAACATTGACGCAACTACTTCATAGAATGATGCAGATGCAAAGCTCAATAAAGAAGCAGGTGCTCATGAATGATGCAAGTGCCCTCGATCATTTCTTTCTAGACTTTGGCTTGGCCTTTCCTTTTCAAATCAGAGTGTATCTTGAACACTTCGTGCCCTATAAGTGATCATTTCCTTTTCAGTCTTTGGCAATCTCTTTGCCTCAATTGTTTTCAAACTCTTATCAACAGAAGTCTGAGCCAGATGTTCATTCCTTCTTCACATTTCCAGTAGTCAAGATCTACCTCAGAAGTCCCATACCTTTGGTTAAAAAAACCCTTATCTCATGTTAACATCAAAAATGATTATTTCAAAAAAATATTTTTATTCGTTTTATCATTTTGAAAAAATTTGCTCACTTAATGAAAATTTTTGAGCCAAAAATATTAACCCCATAGTGTGTGATGTACGAATCTCTTGAAGACTGATGATCACTATCAGGAATTTTTTTGAATGTAAATTTGGGTTTTTCAACTTGGATTGAAAGGCTTGATACAATAGGATTTTGGTTGATCAAAGAAAACTTCACAACAAAAATATATGCCCCTTCTAGGCTCACAAATGAAACAGGTTTTATAAAATACGAATTCCTTGAGAATCAAACAAATTCATCATTCTTTTAGTTTCCAAATCATGGCGTTTTGACCAGCGTCAAGATTGGCCAGGATGTTCAAACTGGAAGGTTGATTTTGGGGGGAAAAGTCTCAGTTTTTGAAGTCAATCCTCCAAATGAGAGCTGATAATTTGGGAGGTTCAAGAATTCCTAGATGCTCCTCGATGATCACTTCTTTTGTTGTGGCATCGGTACTGACATAGATGGCATCAAAAATGCCCATTTTACTCTAGACCGCCCATTTTTTGGGTTTTCACCCCAGAGTCCCATTCTTTCCATTTTTTCTTTCTCTCCTTTTGTTGTTCTACCATGCACTTGAGAATTCTAAATTCTTTCAAAGTGAAATGATAATTCGATGAGATAGGATAAAATCTGAGGAAAAACCCTTCAAGTTAAATATTCATGCTTGATCAAAATGGACTTTTAAAGCACGTAATATAGGCCATGGTTCGGGTTTTAAAAAAAGGATAAATAGGCCCAAAATATGTGTTTGAGGATAATCAGATCAAGGATCATTTCTTGAGGAGGATTCCCTTTTGAAGCACTTGTCCCTTTTGGACTTTTCTTTCCTTTTTTGACTTTTGCTCCTTTTCTTCTTTGTTTTTGGCTTCCATTTCACCATCCTTTTTCACACACATTTTTTTGTGTGTTTTTTTTTTTTTGGTTTTGTTCTTGGCTTTCATTTCGCCATTTTTTTCTCTTTTTCTTTTCCTTTTGCATCTTTATTTCGACAAAGTGAGCCAGTATTTTTTTGGGCGCTCAATTTGCATTGTATCTTTCTTCGAGTTAGAACACATTTCTTCGTGATCTTTGAGAAGATCTTTCCTCGCATTTGCCCCCAGTGTAGAAGGTGATCCTTGATCAGGGTTCAAAGAAGAAAGAATTCTTTCGACTCAAAAGGGGTGACTATGAATAATTTCTTTTTGTGAAAGGGATATGAAAGATGGCCATTTCTCATATTAAGCACACATATTCTCATTGAAAAGCAATCCCCAAAGGGAATAGATAATCAGAATTTCATTTTGCACTTCGGAATCATTCGAATTCTCATATGCATGATATCACAATTTTTCTTTTTCTTTTTTTTTTGTTTTGTTTTGTCCTACCATGCCCCCAATAATTCATACATTAGCTCTATCCTTATTCACCATGTATTCATCATTTCTACATATGATGCCCCAATTTGATCAACTTTGGGAGTTTGTATCATTACGAGGAACATCGCAAGTCTAGGTTTATAATGAAAATGCTAAGTTTCAATCTTGGGTTTGTTTGAAGTACCAAGGAAAATATTACCCAAAAACAGGTTTTCTCTAGGGCATGGGATAATCTAGTTTGGTCATTGTGCCCCGGGTTGTCAATCATGAAGTGATGTTTGGGCAATTGGTGTTTTATGGTTATTGGAAAAGATATGAATGGCTTTGGCACAACCTTGACGCACATCAAATTACTATGATCTAAATTCTTGAAAGAATGTTTCATTTGCTAGAGTTTCTGAGGAGCTCGAAAAATTTTCAAAAATTTTGTTCCATTTTTTATAGCCTAGATTAGGATTTACACCTTTGCTTATTTTGTAGTGACAATGGTTTATGAAGTTCAATCATTCATGTTCCTTGAAGCATTAGGTCTTTCAAGTAGTCTTAGTACAAGGGACTTAGGCATAGGAAAGCCTAAAAGAGAAGGGATTGGATCATTTCTAACAATGATCATTAATATTCTCGAGACTATCCATTATTAGAATTTCATTAATGCTTGTTTTTGCAAATTCAAATTATTGTTAAAACACAACAAACACAAAGCATTTAAAATTCAAAATTCATATGAATGTCGACATGAGACAAATGTTTTCATCATGAGGTATGAAACTACATGCATCAAAATGCTCCTGTTGGCATCCTTCAAAGGTAGTAATTCTCCTCCTAAAACCCCGAAAAAACTGATTTACGGCAAAGCGGACTTCCATTCATCGATAAGCTCTGGTGTCAAAATGCCATCGTGGATAAGACCTTCAATCCTTTCTTTCAGTTGTCTGTGTTTTTCAGTTGAATGCCCAACTACCCCCAGGTGATACTCACACTTGCTGTCAGGGTCATAACTCTTTGCTGATGGATTCAGAGTTATTTTCAAAGGCACAGGGGTAAGGTACTAATTCTTTATTAGTAACGACAGCAAGTCAGGGATTTGGGATTGGAATTCTTTCGTGGTTGTCCCGCAGTCATTTTTCGGAAGTAGGCCTTGTTGCAAGGACTGGTATAGGATTAGGTGCTTGGTTTGGTAGGTAAAGATAAAGGCTTGGAGATACCTTGGTAAGGTAACATGATTGGTATGAAGGGGATTGGGGATAGCTTGGACATCCTCCTCTTTCTTTCTAGGTGCCCCATTTCTCTCGGCATTGGATGTTCTTTCTCTTTCAAGTTTCCCATCCTTGATAGCATTATCAATCATCTCCCCTGAGATTACCATATTCGTAAAATTCTTCGTGGCATTGTCGACGAGTCTATCATAGTACGGGGCCCGTAGTGTATTCACAAAAAGGACGGTGATTTCCTTCTGTGTCAAAGGTGGTCGTAATTGGGTAGCCATGTCCATCCACCGCTGAGCATATTCTTTGAAGCTCTCAGTAGCTCTTTTCTCCATATTTTGCAAGGTGAGACGGTCAGGCGCCATATCGGTCATATGCTTGTACTGGCTTAGAAAAGCCCTAGCCAGATCATTCCAAGAGCGAATCTAATCCTTGCTCAACTGACTATACCACCTAATTACCGACCCACTGAGGCTATTCTAAAAACAGTGGATCAAAATCTTATCATTATCTATATGACTCGTCATCTTTCGATAGAATATAGTGATATGGGCTGACGAATCGATTGTCCCATCATATTTCTCAAAGTCAGGGACCTTAAATTTAGGAGGAATGACTAAATCGGGGACCAAGCAACGTTCTTTCATGTCTACACTCCCAAATACATCTGTACTTTTTACTGCCCAAATCCTTTCCTCTAACAGCTGATACTTCATTTGGGAATCTACCGACTCAGCCCTATTCAACGCAACCATTTCAATTTTGCCTGCTTAGCTGGATCATCTAAGTTCAAGACGTTGACGGGATTACCTATGTTCCGAAAAGACTGGACATCTAACATTACGACCTCATTCTGATCCTTTTGTGCCTCCGACCCTTCTCTAGCGGCCAGGTTTTCAGTGTATCCCTTTCCTTTGATCGAGGCGAACATCATCTCCATCAATTTAGTCATCTGATCTCTAGATTCTGCTTGAGATTTTGCCAACTATTCTCGCAATTCTTCCTGTTCCTTTTCCATTCTTTCAATTCGGACAACTTGTTCACTCTCCATAGCTCTGGCCTGTATCATAAAGGTGCTCAGTACTTCTTATACCTTTGACTTGAAAAAGAAATTCCTTCAACAACTCTTAAAACCAAGCCAATTTATGTTTTATCCCCCGAGTGCTGTCGTGATGAAAGAACCATGAATATCATTGATGCACGTGAAGAATAAACAAAGTGATGTATGGACATATATAGTGGAAACATGCTGACCATGTATGTTATAAATGCAATCACGATGCCAACATGATGCAATCAAAGAATAAACAAATCAACGCATAGATATATGTAATGAATAACCATGTATGTTCCAGATGCATTTTCCAATGAATGATCCTATATACTATGAATGCAACATGATATCAATATGATGCGTGTAAAGAATAGACAAATTAGTTCATGAACATATATAGATAAATCATGTTGATTATGTTTGTCATGAATGCAACCTGATGCTAGCATGATGCAGGTGAAGAATAAACAAATCAAAATATATACAGAGAAATCATGCTGACTATGTTTGTCACGAACGCAACCTGATGCTAACGTGATGCATGTAAAGAATGAACAAATCAATGCATGGAAACATACAGAAAAATCATGCTGATTATGTATGCCACGAGTGCAACCTGATGCCAACATGATGCATGTAAAGAGTAAGCAAATTGATGCATGAACATATACAGAGAAATCATGCTGACTATGTATGTCATGAATGCAACCTGATGCCACCAAGATGCATGTATGAATGAAATGTATGGTATGAAAAATAATTGATCGGATACAAAATGCGAAGGGGAAGATACCACGGAGAAAATAAGAATCGGAGTAACTTAATCATCAACATCTCATAAATTTGAAGCATAACCAATTCATTCCAATGTCAATGTTCAAAAGGTATGAACCATGTTTACAAAATCCGAGCAGTGGTTAGAACTGTCTTTACAAGCACTTTATTTTTTTTAGCATCCTAAGGCTATAAGAGCCGGCTACTGAAAAGCTGAAATCCTATTACATCATTAAAGATTAATCTCTCAACCCTAATTAGCCTTCCCCAGTCCTCTATCAATCAGTGTCGTTGGATCGAACCACTTGACATCTATGAGAGACTGCACTTTCCTCTTGAAGGCTTCACAATCTTCAATGCTATGCCCAGCAATTCCGCAGTGATAATCACATCCTGCATTTGGGTTATACCACTTGGGATATGGTGGTAACAAAGGTTTCAACGGCACAAGGCAACCAAGTGATCTCGGATCAATATAGGGAGAAGATCTTGGTAACTGATTGGAATGGGGTCATAATGCCTTTGGGTCTTGTTGTTGGATTGTTTCTTGGTCACATATGGCCTAGGGGTTGATGGTGGCACAAAGACTCGAATCGGAGTGTTTGCATGGAGAGGCGGCTAAACAGCATGGTAAGGGTATGGATTTGGACACGGGGCCCTTGGAGGTTGTACATAGTTCAAGGTTCTTATCCCAGATGCTTGATAAGGTGCTTGATGAGGGAAAAAATATGAACTGCCAATTGGTGGTGATGGAATGGGACTCGGGGATCCCGTAGTGGTCATCCAATAGACGATTGGACCATAGTAGAGTGAGGATGCTGGTTTGGACCTAGGACAAGTTGCAGGGACTGTTTGGGATCTAAGGTTTCTGTCTTTGGTATCAAGCTCTCTATTTTAGTCATTTTCACGACATTGTCCACAATTTCATCAAAGTTCAAACCTTTGTGGCATTGACAAGTGCAGGACCTAGCAAGGATTGTATGTTCTGGACCTGATGGTTTTGGTTGATCCGGAGGCGATGAAGAGCCCTGAGAAAGTTCCCTCTTACTCTTACCCATATCCTCAACCATTTTCACCAATTTGGTGAGCTATTCTTTCACCTCCCGGATTTCATGTCCAAATTCCTCTTGATTGCGTTCCAAAGCACCGAATCGTTCCTTCGATTCATTCCTCACATCTCGAACCCCTTTCATGCAAATCAAAATGTCATTATTATTATGAGATCAAGAATACAATTATGAATGTACATGCTCTATTCTTATATGCATGAATATAATGATGATTAATGCATGACATGTACAAGATGCGAAGATGCTGGAGGAGATGAATTCTCATATTTACAACTGCTTGAATAATATGAATGTTTATGCAAAAATGCAAATGAAATAATCAAAGAAAAGAAGATACTAATATCACTCTTTATTTTTTTTGATTGATTTTTCATAATTTTCTTGGTTTTTTTTTTTGATATCTTTCCTCTTTCATATTTTCTCAAAAATCCAAAACTAAAAGGAGATTTTTATTAGTCTCACAACACTACTCCACCACAAAGGGATTTTTTATTATCTTCTTTTTTTCCCCTTTTTTTTTCTTTTTCTGAAAAAGAAATATTTTTCATAAATGTACAAGTACTATGGGTGAATAAGTAAATCACAAAGGGATGAATGAGTAATCAATGAAATGAATGAAAGAGTTAATAAATTAATGCATGGATATATATATAAAGGAATCATGCTGACTATGTATTTGGTGAATACAATTTTACGTCAACATGATATATGAAAAGAATGAATAAATTGCTACACAGGTATATACAGATAACGACCACGTATGTCATAAATTTATTCTACAATGAATGATCAGGCATGTTAGGACTTGCAACATGATGTCAATATGATACATGTAAAGAACAAATGAATTAACACAATGGTATATACAAAGAATGACCATGTATGTCACAATTTTAGTCTACAACGAATGATCATGCATGTTAGGATTGTAACATGATATCAAAGTGATACATGTAAAGAATAAATGAATTAACATGAGGGTATATACAAAGAAATTAATTAATGATTAAATGAAATTGGTGGGACCCGTCTTGATTATTCAAAAACCTCATTATGCAAGATTTGCCCCCAAGTTTAAAAAAATCAAAATATCATTTTCCACAACCAATTTTCATCAAAAACTTTTTGGGTAGTGGGTCTTATTATGGCTCGGGTGTTCAAATATTTATTCAACACTATCGGTCTGCAATTCTTATTTAATCAATCAACATATGTTTATGCAATTAACAAATGCGATTATTATCCTAGTGAAATCAATATTGCAATGCTCTATTCACATATGCATGAAATGTGCAAAATGCAAAAATGTTTGAAAAAGAATTTATATTTTCAATTTCAAAAAGTTAGTGAACACTTGCCCCAACAATATCAACTCACTTAGGCATCACGATGCCTTCGGGGTGGGGTATTAACCTATTACGGGCGATGTACGTTCATCTTTGCTCGGTTTATGAAACTTATTCAGAATGTAGAAATAAATGGCAAGAGGTCAGAAGTGTTCCCCCATGTGTTCCTAGCTTCGGATATCTAATCGAAAATCCGGCATGGCTTCACCTAGGTTCACTATATGAGGTTGAATTCGGTTCTAAAGGCCCCAAATTGTTCCTCACTACCGCCGGTGAAGGCTAGTAAGGCACTCCGATAAAAGCGGGTTCAATTTGTTAGAGTATATTTTCCTAAGCCCATACGGAGGATCATCACGAAGGCTTTAGGTACTTTATACTCCGAAAGTGTTTCACTAGCCCATACGGAGGATCATCATGAAGGCGTAGCTACTTTACTTCCACTTAAGAAGGACGAAACCCGGGTAGAAAGTTCATGTTATGCAAATGCAAGTGCAGTGTGTGAGGAGGAACAACAAACCTTTCACCACCTATTCTATAACCCTTATTCTAAATGCCCCAATAAGATTAAACAATGTAAATCATCAGTTAAGCAAAGAACAATTATATGCAACAAAACAACCAGAGAACAATAATAATATGCATGTACATGAGTATGGACATATTTAAAAACATTTTATTATTTTCCAAAATTCTTCTTATTATTGAAAAATGTGGGAATTAAAATTAAATACCGAATAAAAACCAACAAAACTGAGACTTTGATAACACACGACTAATTCTAGGCCTGACTCTTTAAATGTCCCCAGCGGAGTAGCCAAGCTGTCGCAACCTAAAAAATAGCAAGTCTCATCGCGAGATATGTTACTCGTTAAGTGTCACATTGGGGAAAACAGAGGAAAAGACGACTTAATTTCTCTTGAAATAAAATGAGGGTTTGAAAACAATCTCGAAAAAGAAATGGAGTCGCCACCAATCTTTTTTGGCTAGGTGTGATCGGCCACCTATTAAAACCGGTTTTGTAAAATATTATAAAATTAATTAAAACATTTTTAAAAACCAATTTCAAAGTCTGCGCTTTTAAACCAGAGAAATCAAAGAAGCCGGTTCGGGAGTCGGTTACGTGCAGGGAAGGATTAGCACCCCCACAATGCCCATATAAAACGGTACCTTATTAATCGTGTCTTATCTCAAGTCTCGATAAAAGTTGGTTTTGGATTTGGCATTTTAAAATAATTCCTAATTTAAAGAAAAATAATTTCATTTTTAATTGAAAATGATCTAGAATTTATTAATTCAAAACTTTCCTATATTTTCCATCAAACCTGGTAAAATATAAAAAAATTTATTTATTTGGAAAATCTCCGAATCATTTTCATTTTTGAAAGAAAGATATTCCTTTATTAATGATAATTGATGATATCCTCCCCAACAACCCCGGCAAAAAACTCATGAATTATTTTAACTCGGGAATATCTTTATTTTTTATTGAAAATCATTATCTTTAAAAACATTTTAAAAAAAGATGAATATGAATATGTAAATTATTACTAATGACATGGCAAAAGATGACATAGGAAAATCTAGATGACATAGGAAAATCTAGATGACATAGCATAATCTAAATAACATGGCAACATCTAAATGACATGATATAATCTAAATGACATGACTAAATCTAAATGACATGGTATAATCTAAATGACATGATATAATCTAAATGATATGGCATAATTTAAATGACATGGCAATAAAATTAATAACATGACATGATAAGAAACATAAAATAACATTATAATAAAATATGCATGAAAATGAAAAAAGGCAATACATGAACATAACAAATCCTAGATAATATGGTAAAATAATTAATGACTAGGCAAGAAGCATAGAATAACATAAAATATCCATAACCATATAACAATCAATATAACATCATGAAATCTAAATCAAAGCAATGACATAATTATAGAATATTCATAGCAACAATTATATATCATAAAATATGCATGAACATGGAAAATGCAATGCATGAAAGTGTATTTTTTTATTTAAATAAGGACATCTGTATACCTAAAAAGATATCCGACTACCTTAGGAAAAGACTTAAATCATTAATTATTTTAAAACAATTTGAAAATTTTTGGATGAAAATGACACTATGGCCGAAACTTTCTTCTAAAAAAAGCTCTATTTTCCAAATTTTGAAAACCCGGATTGACCACTCTTGCCCCAACTTTTATAAAAATCAAATTTTATGATTAAAATAACTTAGAAATTAACCTAAGACAGTAGCTAATGTCCCAAATCAGCCCCCTGTTAATGCCTTAAACAAATAGAAAATTATTAATTCTCAAAAACAAATCTGACTCCTCTGACTAGTTCTAAAACGTGATTTTTTTACCCTTCTAAAATATTTCAAAAAATTCTGAAAAAATTATGGGAGACTTAGAACATGTCGACCTCAATGGGAAAAATGAGCTTAATTTTTAGACTAAGGATGACCTACCCGAAAATTCATGAAAGACAGAACAGTGGATAAAAAAACAGCTTAACCAAAAAACATTTTTAAACCTTTAATAAAAACACTCAAAAATCAGAATAAAAATATTACAGACTCCTGTAAGGTCCTACAACCAGTGGTAAATTTTTTTAAAATTTTGGACAAGGGCTGCATAGTGAAAAATATCCTAAAGTTAGAAAATCCAACTTGTACACACAAGCATGCTCATGAGAGCTTGGCTTTGAGCCATTGATTGGCTTAAGTCAAAAATCAAGTGTGAATGAAATGAAATGCATGAACAAACAACAAGTTAAATGCATGAAATGCTTGACTTAATGCCTAAATGACATAGAAAATATGCATGGCATAAAAGATGACCTAATGCCTAGAATGACATGGGAAATGTGCATGGCATAAAGATGACCTAATGCCTAATATAACATGAAATGTGCATGGCAATAAATGATAACCTAACACCTAATATGAGATAGAAATATGCATGGCAACAAATGATGACCTAATGCCTAATATGACATAGAAATATGCATGGCAATATAATATGACCTAAGACCTAATACAACATAAAAGATATGCATGGCAATATAAGATGACCTAATGCAATAATATGGTATGAAAATATGCATGGAAGCAACATGAACATATAATGATCGAATGAACATAATAACAATGCAATAATATGGCAAAGCAAACACACAATCCCATGGCATAATGATGCAAAGCATGAATGAAAGCATGGTAGCCAAATAATCATGATGAAAATGCAAATACAAAAGGCAAGAATGAAGCATGGCAGTCGAATGGACAATGCTGAAAATGTAAGAATATGGCATGGCCATAACACAAACATATGGCATGGCAAATATGCAAAGCATGAATAACTTGATATAAAAAAAATCGAAAATTAAAGTTAGTGAATAAAGAAAGTAGACATAAAAATAAATGATAAAAACAGAAAAATAAGAGTAAGTAAGTAAAGAAAATAGAAATGAGCTCCATATTTTGATTATTGTAGAAAGCTAAATCATCAAAACAAACTAACCTACCACAACCAACATAGGAATCAAATCAAACACAAGATAATCATACTCAAGGACATATTCGACCACGGTAGTAAAAATGTAGTAAAAATTGTTTTTAATATCTTTGATGAAAACAAAAGATAGGAACCTTAAAAGAAAGCTTTAAAAACCTTTATTTCATGAGAAAAGAACAAGAAATCACATGGAAAATAAGCAAATCAGCATAGAAAAAGAAAGAAAAATGCAAGAGATTGGTGCCAAAAGGCTACCTTTCAAAGCTATTTTTCAAGCTTGCTTCTCTTCAAAAAAATTCTTTGCTTTTCTACCACTTTAGCTATTGCTCATACATGAAATAATCAGCCCCCAAAAATCTCCTCAAATCTGAAAATCCTCCCCCTATTTATAGGCTGGCCGAATGGCCTTCATGTTGTAATAATGTTGTCATCTTTTTTTTAGCTAGCAAGATCCAAAGGCTACTAATCAAAGATGATAAAAATGTGAATTTGCAACCATAGGATAAAGTGATCAGCCCCTAACCATAACCAGCTGTCCAAAAATCCTAACCATAATGTGCTCATCTGGCCACTTGGCATGATCACAAGGGCTCAATCAAATAAAAATGTCTCCTTGCAATTCAATTTTGGCTCTTGGATGAGAGAATCAGCCATTCCTTCCCTTCTTCATGGGTTGGCTGAATGGCCTTGAAGTTTCCAGCAGCTTCTCTATTTTTTTAAGTTGCAAAAATGGCCCGTTTCGATTTCTTCGATAAAATTACACTTTAGCCCCTAAACTTAATTAAATTGTAAACGGACCCCAAATTCGGATTTTCTTTTTCCAACCCAAATAAGTATAAAACTCAGTTCTGGAGATTTTCATAATTTTTGGAACTCGTTTTCTATTTTCTCGGATTTTTCATTAAAATTGCGGATTAGGCCTCCCCGAACTTTGCCTTTTTACAAATCAGCTCCAATTTGAGAATTTTCTTGTCCAATACCTCCTAATCAATATAAAACTCAGTTCTGGAAGTTTTCATAGTTTTTCGAGTCCGTTTCCTATTTTTCCCATATTTTTCTTTAAAAGTTTCGTTTTGGTGCCTCCCAAATTTAGCATTTTTCAATTGAGCTCCAATTCCATATTTTTCTTCACCAATACCATTCAAATAATATAAAATTGAGATCTGAAAGTTTTGATAATTTTCCAAGCTCGTTTTCTATTTTTTTCCAGAATTTTCTTTTGGAATTCCGGACTAGTACACCCAAACTTTGTCATTTTTCATTTGAACTCCAATTTCGGATTTTTCTTCACCAATTTCTTCCAAATGAAATAAAACTCAGATCTAGAGGTTTTCATAATTTTCTGAGCTCGTTTCCTATTTTTCTCGAATTTTCCAAGATTGCCCTTTAACCACCAAAACCAAAGTTTTACTCAAAATAGGTCCGATTTCCAAATTTTCTTTTTCCATTGCCTTTTTTATATATTGAATTGGAGTTGGTCTGAAAACGCCCAATTTTTACGTTCAAATTCCCCTCTGATTTGATTCTCCCTTTTTTCCAATATCGAGAATTTCCTCGTTTTTTCGTTTTTCCTCCAACCGGCTCTTTTCTTGAAATTACTTCAAACTGAGCCTTTGGCTATCCTTGTTTACTCACTCTTCATCAATTATGGGCTTCAATTTTACCGAATTGGGCCATCTCTGCAAGTTTCCCCAATTTTGCAAAATTCACCAAAAAGCCTAATTTTTTATTTTCCTTCCAAATTGACTCTTTCTTTAGTTCTGCTTCCAATTGGCCTTTCCAATACCCGTAGTCATTGATTATATTCCATTTGGAACCTCCAATTTTGACGAATTTGATCGTTTAAGCACTTTTCCCCAAATTTACCGAATTAGGATTTTCTTTTCACTGAATTTCCATAATCCATCTTTCGAACTCTATATCTCTCGTTGTAAACCTCGGATTATCAAAATTCTTTCACCAATGTTCAATTAAACTTTGAATCTTGATTTTGACTAAAAGTTGACTTTTTCAGTGATTGATTTTTTTGGGTTGACTTTTTTCGTATTGACTTTTCATGCTGACCTTCTAAACAAAGTCTTTGAGTACCATCTGCAGGATGAGAATAGATTTTCTACATTCTAAAAAGGCACAAGGAAGAATTTACCTGGTTTAGGGGCCCAGACAAAATTAGGTGTCTACAGAGTGGTCGAGGGAAAGTGTTTTTTCCATCGACTATTTTGGACATTCAAGTCGTGCATTGAAGGGTTTCCGTATTGTAAACCTATTGTGAAAATAGACGGTACGTTCTTATATGGAAAATACAAAGGAACATTGTTGTTATCTATTAAACAAGATGGCAACCGAAATATATTTCCAATTGCCTTTGTCATTGTGGAGGGTGAGACAACGAAGGCTTGACCTTCTTTCTCACTAAATTGAGTAGACATGTGACAACACAACCTGACATATGCTTGATGTCTGATCGACATGAATCCATCAAAGCTACAATCAGATGCCATGGTAGTGGATGGAATCCTCCAAATTCATATTTTGTGTACTGCATTCGACACATTGTAGCTAACTTCATGAAGAGGTTTAACAATAAGGAATTGCGTCGACAAATTATCAACATGGGTATTGAATCGGATCATAGTTATTTTATCTCTTATATTTCCTTTTATATATAAAATAATACTGAAATTAACAAGTATTTTTTTAATTTTATCAGGATACGAGTTGAGGCGACCCTATTTTCATTGGATGTATGAGAATCTTCATGGGAGGCGGCTAATTGGCTTGATAGGATCCCCAAGAAGAAGTGGGCCCAATCATATGACAAAGGAAGACGTTATGGGCATATGACAATCAACCTAGCTGAATCTATCAATTCAGTGTTGAAGGGGATGCGCCATCTTCCCATTACTGCTTTGGTGCAGGCAACATATTATAGGTTGGGTGAACTTTTTGTAAAGATGGGCAACAAGCAACAAGCAATGATCGAGGGAGGGCACACATACTGTGAAACAGTCACAGAGGCGATGCAAGAAAATCGTGGGAAAGCTAACTCCAACTTGGTTCGTAATTTTACGCGCGCAAATCAAACTTTTTTGATTGAGGAGTTACTTGACCCACAAGAGGGAGTTGCTGCAATGAAGTACAAAGTAAAACTTAGTGAAATGTGGTGTGACTGTGAGAAGTTTCAAGCACAAAGGTTCCCTTGTTCACATGTAGTTGCTGCTTGTGCACATATCCATGTAGATTGCATGCAATATGTGGACAATGTCTATGGACTGGCCACTATATTCAATGTTTATAGGCATGAGTTTGAAGTAGTTGCAAATGAAGGTTATTGGCCTCAATATAATGGACCAGAAGTGTGTCCCAATCCAGAAACTCGAAGAGATCCACATGGTTGGCCAAAATCAAGTCGTATTCGTAATGAAATAGATCTCAGGGAGAAAGGCCAAAGAAAACGTTGTGGATTATGCAAGAATGAAGGTCATAGCCGTCGAAAATGTCCTTATGAATCTGGCACATCGGGGGAGAGTTCGCATCAACAATAAACCAATTACATGTTTTCTGCACCTGTAATATTTACATATTTCACATTCAATGTTACGCAATTTTATTCTTATTTATCATTACATGCTATATATATTTTGATTATATATATAATTAATTAATTATATATATATAAAAATGATAATATTATAAAAAATATTATTTAGACTTTTAAAATAATTTAAAAAAAAACAAATTTTTTTTATATTTAATTAAAAAATATTGATTTTTAAAAATTTAAAATATATATATTGGTGTTGGGAAGTCGCCATTTTAAAAAAAATTAAAAATAAACGTCGACTTCCCAACTTAAAAAAACTATTCTTTTTTTTTTAATTTATAGCACTGAAGTCGTCATATGATCATATGGCGACTTTTTGCTTTATCTTTAAAAAAATAAAAAATTTACATTGGAAAGTCGTCATATCATATGGCGACTTTCCAGTATTTTCCGAAACAAGCGTATTTTTATAAATAATTTGAAAAGATCGATAGTTTGAAAATTAAAATAAAAAAAAAAGTAATATCCTAATAAATTTGCTGATTTATTCCATGTTTTCTAATTTATTTCGGAGGCAAAGTCATTTTTTTAAAAAAATCATCTTATATGTGGTTAGTGAAATTTTTAAATTTTATAAATAAAATTAATAAATTAATACATATTCTTTAATTATATTTAAAAAATAATAATTAATATGTGACAGTATATTAATTTTATTTGTAAATTAAAAAAATTATTACAATATATAAAAAACAAAAAAAAAATAATTATTGCTAATAAAAGATGAAAATATGAGAAAGAAGACAAATAGTGTGAAATGCCAGCTCTTGGGGCAACCGCCAACTGTTGTGTCATGTGTGCTGCCTTGCCAAAGCCAACCTTTGAGTGGAACATTCTTAGAATCTCTGACACGAATGTGTTTTGTAATAACCCAAAACCAACCACTCAACCTTCCTTCGTGCTCCCGACACAACAATTACCCTAACAAGTTACTATGTTTTCTACCCATTTTGGCTTTTTATTTTTTGTCTTTTCTTCAGTCCAAACGGCATATTTTTATTATATTTATTTAAATAACAAGAAAACA
Source organism: Fremontodendron californicum (assembly GCA_030761205.1). Taxonomy (NCBI): domain Eukaryota; kingdom Viridiplantae; phylum Streptophyta; class Magnoliopsida; order Malvales; family Malvaceae; genus Fremontodendron; species Fremontodendron californicum. The sequence goes on from JAULJL010000026.1 coordinate 7,584,276, forward strand.
AAATTCAATTTTAATTTTAATTTTAAGTATAAAATTCAAAACAATAGAAAGGGACAGCCAAAAAAAAAAAAAAACGACCAACAGCTTTGGGTTGCTTCGAGAATCAAGAAAACACTTGAGCGATTGTGGGTACAATTATTTCATTTTTTTTTAGGTCGGTTTTTTAACAAGGATTTTGCTAACGAGTATCTTTAGTGCATTTTTTAAAGTTAGTTAATGTACTATTTATAGTAATAACATTGTATTAAATGTAAAAATTGATAACTTTATTCATCATTTTCAATGCATTGATTGAAGATAAAACTATATTTAGTAACCTTAAAAAGTGCTTTTAGGACATTCGTTAGCAAAATCTTTTTAACAAAATGAGACGATAATGCCAAGGTATCATAATAATTATAAATAATAATATTAATCTGTCATAGTGAAAAGAGGACATATTGAAAATTTGAGATTTCGGATTTTAAGTATTTATGAATTTGATTTAATTATAAACGTCTTTGCATATATAATTATATATTTTTTTAAAATAATATATTTTATTGTATAATTTAACATATATTAATATTTATGTCATTAAAAATATATTAGCATTTAAATCTCTTTCTTTTAAAATATATATATATATAATTATCTTATTCATTATTAGTCAAAACTTTACCATATTATTAAATTCATTAATAGGTTAACAATAGATATCTTTTTTTATTTTCCTTTTTTTTCTTTCCTTTTCTTTATCTCTTGCTTCTCTGTTTTTGGCTTTGGTAATCAATTGGCAACTCATTGAAGAGTTACCTTGATAGTTTCAATAATAAATTAAAATTAAAAATTAAATTTATTGAAATTGATTATTCATAAAAATATACTTAATATCATGGACATACTTGTAGGCATAATTGATATATTTTTTATTTTTAAAAATATTTATATTTTATTAATTGATATATATTATATATGTAGCATGTAACAAAAGGGCAAAATATTTATTCTCAAATTTATTTAATTATTAATAACAAAAATTAAAATTTATATCATATTTTCTTCATATTTAAATGATTACATATAACTATATATTATATATGTATCATAGTATAGAACAAATATAAGATTTAAAATCAAGTTCACTATATCAATTAATATTAATTGAATATTTTTATTTACATTAATCATATTTTTGTTGATATAATTTTTTTTATTTATTGAATATATATTTTCAATGAAATCAATATTTATTTACTTACATAATCAAAGTTATATATACGTTGATGAGATTTTTAAATTTATTTAAAATTTAATTCTTCTTATAGTGCAATATGTTTGTGATTATTTGAATTAATCTATTTTGTTGAAAAAAATAATTTGACCTCCATATATTTTTCACCTAATTTTTTTTTTTAAATTATCACTTATAATTTTTTTTTTTAAATAATATGTTTGTGATTTTTTGTTTAATATAAACATCAGTTACGTGCAAAGCGGTTTCTAATATTTCATTTGACTTATCTTAAGATTGTGCCGCCCATCGTTTTGAAGGTATGAAAAGCTTATCCCATTTCATTTTCATTTAATTTTTTTTTTTTTAATTTTATACGTCAATTAATTGACATTTCTCAATGGTTTCTATTTTCTAATTATGAGACGTAACATATTACATATATAATTTAGAATTATAATATGCTTTAAAATTGTTTTAAAACGAATTTGAATGAAATTGAGATTTTGTAAGGACTTTTCTAGGAATATAACTAATTTTCATAATTCGTTCGAACCGACTTATGATCAACTTGAATCAATTTGGATTGATTTAAAAAGTTAAAGATCTGAATTCAAAAAATTCAAATTCAAAAATATCTGAATCCGAAAAATTCGTATTCAAAACAATCTGAATCCCAAAAAATTTGAAATCAACACGACCCGCACCCATCATGACTTAAATCCAATACAATCAGAATCCAAACTTAATTCCATTTGAAATTCATAAAATTTTAATTTATAATCCGAAAAATCCGAACTATAATTATATGATTTATTTAAAAATATAAATAAATAAATGATAATTTTTATTCTTAAATAAAATTTTAAAAATATTATTATTTATAATTATTATACTATTATATCAATAATGTATTATCAACAAATTAATTAATATTAAATCGATAAATGGAATTATGAAATGTAATGGATTTAAAACTCATTAAATATGAATGTCAAATGATTTATCTTACTATCTTATTATATTTAAAATAATTAACCCAAAAATAAAAAATAATTTTGTTAATTTAAATTTGATTTTATTATAAAAAATAATCTTTTTACAATATATTATTGTACTTATTTCACATTTAAATTTAAATTTTAATAAAATAATAATTCAAATATATAAAAAATAATATTATAATTTCAACATTTAATTGAACCTGATGATTTGTGTAAAACATTAATAACATTATCATCAAATTAGTTTTAAATCATATTTCTTTTTAAATTTTTTCGAACATATGAAAATATTAAATTTACTTGAAAATAAAATTTGATTTTATAAATTAAAACATATTGTTTTAAAGATTAATATATTACAACATCCCAAACAAAATATAATCAAATAAAAGATGTTTTTCATTTCTAAAATAAAATACAAGTAAAAGGAAATTTAATACTGATTTAAATTATTTATTAATATTTATTAAAAAAATAAGTTATTAATAGTAATTAAAGTATAGTTTAGAGGTATACTAGTAATAATTTTTATACAATTAGTTTTACTTTTAAGTGTAATTAGTTTTTATAATTTATTGATGTTAAGATTAATTATATTTAAGTAATAAGATTTGTTAGCTTAAAATTTTTAATTTAAATATCTTATATTTAAACAAAAGAAAATTAATATATTATTAGTAACGTCATATTAATTAATCTGAAATATCATGATTTCTTATTGTTACAAACTTTAATTAATGTTATACATACTAATTGATTGAACACATATTAAACTATTAAGTTATTTTTCGTGTTAAGACATATATTTATTCGTTAATATCAAAATAATTTAATATTATATCAATTAATTTTTACATATCATATTATCCTAAAGTTTGTAACTATTAAGGGTGAGTTAATTAATCGATCAATTATTCATATTAAATATTTTTTGTGAATGATAATTTATACTCTTTTTAATAATATCTACTATTCAACATTATAATTAACATTATCTGATGTTAATGTCAAAATTAGATCAATACTGTATCAAGTAATTTTTATGTATCATGATTTCTTAAAAAAATTTAAGTATTAATTATTAAAATTAAACCAATTAATTGATACTCTTGTAATGTCACTATTTAACATTCTAATTGAACACTTCAGCTCTATTTTGATTCCACCACAAATTAAAAGGATAAAGTGGGGAATTTACCCTCACCCACCCGCTGCAGAGGGGTGCATTCCAAATAGACCTGCTCACGGGTCAGGCAGTCCGTCCGGCCCGTATTGAGCCGGACTTGAACAAGGATTTTAGTGATCCGGTCCAACCGGGCCAGATCAGTGTTCACCTAATAAAAAAATATTATTTTTTAATTTTTAATTATAAAAATATATAAAAATTAATAAAAAATAAAAAATATATATTTTTAATATAAAATAAATAGTAATTCGGATCGGTCCGGTCCCGCCTAGGACTGGGCCAGGGCAAGGAGGTTGAAAAGATTTTGGATCATGGCCCGGCCCATGAACATCTCTAATTCCAAATGCACCCCGAATCATTTCAATCCCACCGCCCCTCTAGTGGGGCATTGGAGGGTAAGGATATACTTATATAATAAATAAATAAATATTTAAAATATTTAAATAAATATATATTAAAAATTTTAAAATTAAAAATTATTAAAAAATATATAAAGATTATTTATCAATATATTCTTATATTGATATCCTTAATAGTCATTTTCATTCTCATTTTACCTCCACTGTTACTTTTGTATCCAAACTCATATTTAACCACTGATTTTAATCTCATCATTAAAGTAATTAATCTATCTGTCACTGCTATTTTCAATCTCACCGTCCATCTAAATGAACCCTTAATTAATTAATGTATATGATTAGATCTAATTTAGTTATTTTAGTATTTATAATTTATGTCCGAATAAAAAAAAAAATTAAGAAAAATATATTGAAAATTTAAAATATTGTTTAAAAAATTATAAGACAAGGACTAAAAAAAGCTAACAAATCAAAATAAAAATTGTTGGATTAAGTTTAAGTGGCTAAGTGCTCAATGGATTATTGGGTCGGGAGTAAAAAGTAATTGATATAAATTAGACTAATTTTTTAATCTGTGCGATGCACGATATTTTTTTATCATATTCATAATTTTAAATTATTTCTTTTTATTTCATACTAATTTTTATATTATATTAAGAAAAGAATATACATATATATATATATATATATAATCATGCAATAAAAATGTGAAGATACAAATATCGGTATATTGATTTTTAAGATAACATTGTAATATACAAATTAATATAATTTGTTTTATTTCTATTTTCTCTTCATATTTTTTTTAATTACAAAAATAATGCATAATTTCATGTTAAAAATATAAGTATATAACTACTGCCAAATAATAAAAAATATTAAAATGTATAAATTCTTTTTTTTTTCATATTATAAGTCAATATATCAAATTTATATATTTAATTTATATTTGAATTTAAAAAATAGACTAAAAAACTAAATGGACAGTATTCAAATATAAAATACTAATACTCAGTATATAAATAAATAATTTATATAATTTATAATTATATAAAAATTTACTAATTTTTAAAATTTTAACTTTAGTATTTCGGGCATATTTTTATTTAACTATGTAAAAAATGGAATTAAAATTACATTCAAAATTATAAAAATGTCCATAACTTATAAAATTCTAAAATTATTCGTACCCGTTTAGACTTGTCCAAACTCGAATCGAACAGAACTCGAAATAAAACGAATCCAAGATGATTTAAACTCGAAATGCTCCGAACTCAAAATTATTCAAACTCGAAAAGCCTGAATATGAAAATATTCAAATCCGAAATAATTTGAACTTGAAATGACACGAACAAAAATAAAACTAATCCAAACCTGCTCGAACCCATCCGTTTGTCATCTCTATCTAGGAAGTTATATTTGAATTACACTGTTCAAAAATACTGTAAAAAGAAATTAAAATTGTGTTTGAAAATTTTAATGTAAAAGCATGTGGGGCTTAAAAAAAAGTTATTTGATAATGCTTTTTTATTCTTTAATTGATAAACAAAATTAATGATTTTGGCCAAAAAAAAAAATTCAAGATCCAAATTTATCGAACCCAAATCATAAATTTTATAATAAAAGAAATAAATACATGAATCCTTGTGTTATTTGGGAAAAAATAAAATTTACTTCTACCACTTAAACCAAATCCAATAGAAAAAAGTAAAATCAAATGAAAAAATTACACTAATTAAAAAAGATAAAGATGCATGTAGACATACACTTCTCCTTATATATATATATATATATATATATATATATATATATATATATATATATATATATATTAATAATATGAATCATTCAAGAATAAATTGAGAATGTAAAAAAAAAAACCTCATTAATTTTTAGTTGTTATTATAGTTAACGAGTGTCTTTAAGGTTATTATATATAATAATATTTTCATTCAATGCATTAAAAATAATGAATAAAATTGTCAACTATTGTATTTAATATAATATTATTATTATAAATAATATATTAACTAATTTAAAAAATGCTCTAAAGATATTCGAGATGTGATGGACATGCTTAAAAGAAACAACAAAAATACAAAAAATATATGACTTTTAACAGATGCTTATGTGTTTAACAAAAATTAAGCAAGAAAAAAAAAAAGCACAATAAAATTTTAAGAATGATTATTTTATTTTTTATACATTTTTCCAAAAAAAAAAAAAAAAAAGAAATCTTGTGGAAATGGGAGACTTTTAGTTTAAAATTAAGATTATAAATAATTAAGAAAATTAAAAATTATTCATTAAGTTTATAAATAATTAATTGCTTGCCTTGAAATCTCCACAAGTAATTTGTTCTTTTATTTGTCCTAATTGTGGACATATATAAGATTTTATTTCTATGGAACATGCATTCCCATCATTTAGTCTATTTGCAACTTTATATATTGTTTTATCTTTGAAATCTAAAAAAAAAAATGAAAAATGAAAAATGAAAAATTTCAAATTTCAAATTTTTTTAATTTTATTTACATTTAAAATGACTTAAGATAAAAATAAAATATGTTTTATGAAGCTTTTGGCTTTCAGCTGATGATGTAGTAAATAGTAATATAATTTAGTGTATAAAATATTAATCAAAAGCATAAAGAATTTGCAATTCATTGGAAATGCTTTCATGGAAACATCTTGGTAATTAGAATTTAGAAAAAAAAAAAAAAATATTGCCTTTCATTGTATTATTCAAAACCCAATAGCTACTCAATAAATAAAAAATAATAACATAAACTAGATTTATTAGGTAAAATCAATAAAATATAAAAACACTATTTATAATAAATATTATATGTTTTATTTAAACCAATAATTTATATTTTGCTATATTAATATGACATTTTTAGTATTAATTTGAAAAGTCAGAAAAATATATATTAATTGATAGTAAAAAAGATACACATGTAATGTAGACTTCATTGATTGAGTTTGAGGGATGAGTATATAAAATAAAATAAAATAAAATAAAATAAAATAATAAAAAAGTTTTGAATATTATCAATTTATCGAAATAAGCTTTTATACTTTTATTATATTTAATAAATCATTAACTTTTAATTTATATTAAATAAATCTTTAATTTTTAATTTATATTCAAATAAATTTTAATTTTTAATTTATACTTAAATAATTTCATGAATAAGTCAAATAATTTATAAATAAAATATTATGATTAAACCAATAAATTATTACCACATCAGAAAAAACAAAAATATTAGAATAAAATAATGAGAAGAATAGTATTTTCTTTCGGATTTCACAACAAAAACAGTAAAAAGGAAAATTACTCTGTATAATCCTAGCTTATTGAATATGATTCATTTTAACGGCAAAAGCACATAGTTGATAGTACCTTAATTTTTTTTATTAATAAGAAAGGAAAAAAAAAAAACATGATGAGTAAAATAAATGGGCAAGATTAGTCAATACTGTATTTTATGTGACATTAACTAAGTTTTTAATTAAAATATTAAATTTAAAAATTAAAGTCTATAAATTAATAAAAAAATAATTAATGAATTTTTTTTTATCATTATGTAATATTAGTCCTATGCTCACTCACTCTGTGAGTGAAATTAATAAATAAATAATTATTTATATAATATATTATTAAAAATAAATTAAAAATTTTAATTATTTTTTAAAATATAAAAAAGGTGAGATAATTAGAGGAGAAAAAAAGAGAGGAAGTAGTGCAAAAAAACTGAAATAATTGCACATACAATTTTTTAGAAGAAGAAAAAAAAAGTAAGAAATGGGTTAATAAATAGATATAATTTTATTTAAAAAAAATTAAATTATTAATATAATTTTATGAATATATATCATTTGTTTTATAATTTAATTTTTATATATATATATTTAATTAATTTAATGTTATTTGATATGATATCAAATTCAATTAGAGACTTCGATAAAAGTATAAATATATATTCTTTTCACTAAACTCTTGATAGATTATTGATCAATTGTTAAACTTTTTCGAGCTAAAAAAATATATTTAATATTCAAAATTTGATTTTGGTTCTAATAGTTTTAAATTAAAATTTTCATAAACTTTGCCTAAATCTTGTGCAAAATCAATGGCATGACAGGGTGAAGGGCAGCAAATGTAAAAAAATAGTGAAATTAGGAAAGGTATATACAACTGTAGAAGTAGTGGCAAACATAGCGGTTTGGAATTAGAAAGAGAAGAAGAGAAGAGAGGGGGTCCAATTCCAATGACAAAGTGGCGTAATAGCTGGCAAGATTATTCTCACCATTGATAACCAAACCTCAAAGAAGAAGAAGCTTCTCTATAGGTCCAAGATCAAGTCTTATTCTGATTAAAATTTAAAACTATAGGCTTTCCTTTTGTTTTTGTTGAAATTTTTTATTTTATAAATTTAGCTTGGGATTTATTGGGATTTTGTTTATTTGGTCTTGATATATTGGTAAATGTGTCTTTCTTGGTTTGTGTTTTTTTTCTTTCAATCTTGTGTAATATATTTTTATAATGCAGTCAAATTATTTTCAGTTTTATTTAGATTTAATTTTTTTTCACTTAGTTTTAAGAATGAATTTCTTCTATCAGTTAGGGACAAATTCAAGATTTTATTCTTACATTGTTTTCTACAAAAATCGAATTTTAATTAACAAAGAAATGGAGTTTTAGTTTTTTATTATTAATTGAATTATTATTTTTTTTAAGAGAAGAAACACGTCATTTAACAAAATCATGGTGATTTTGTTAAACGCGGAATCTCTTATAAACTCACACTTCACACATTTTGACAATCGATGTGGGATAGGGAACAAACATACACCATCATAATCGGGTAGGACATCGAAACCTTTAGACTTCCACACATCGTACTCTCTCACCATTTAGGTTTTTTTGTTCAGAGAAGGAACACGTCATTTAACAAAATTGAATTACTTTTATGAGTTGATATTCTAAGTGTAATTTTGAGAATAGAAAAAATAAATCCAATTACCAACAAGAAATGAAAGCGTGATTTAAGGGCGTCTTTTTTCTTGTGATTATGAGTAGGGGTGTTCATTCGGTTAATTCGGTTAATAATCGAACCGAATTACGATTAATCGAATTAACCGAATGTGTTTTTCATTAACCGTTAACCGAACCGAATAGTTAAACGGTGAATTAACCGAACCAAAATTATTTCGGTTAATTCGGTCGGTTTTTAAATTAATCGAAATAAATACCTAATTTATTTTGTTAACCTATTTTTAATACATGATTTTATATCCAAATAATCTATCCAAGCCCAACCAATCAAAATCCAAAAGCAAAGCATATTATAAAATCCAAATATCAAACAAACACAACTAAGAAAGCATGATAAAGCATGAACATTACATAGTTTCGGTTAATTCGTATAATTCGGTTATATTCGCTTAACCGAACCGAATTAGCCGATAACTGAAATTATTCAAAATCATTAACCGTTAACCGAACCGAATTTTGTTCGGTTAATCGATTAACCGAACCGAATTAAATTTCGGTCGGTTAATTCGATTAAAACCGAATAATGAACACCCCTAATTATGGGTGGCAATTCCAAATTCCCTTTGGAAGTAATCAAAGTTCATGGGGAAAGAAATGTACCAAAGGATCAGACAGAATTCTAAGTTGATACTTACAATTACAATGCCAGGCCAAACTAATCTCGCCGATTTAATATTTTAATCACCGGTGCCGATTTAATATTTTAATCACCGGTCGAAAGTCGCATTCGAATCGGATCAGGTTTAATTGATTTTTAAAATTTATTGAATTCAAAAAAAATATTTTATTTAAAAATATAAAATATTATTTTTTAATATTTATATATTTTTATAATTAAATTTAAATAAATTTTTTTATTAATCAAATAATAATTCAAATCAAATTCGATTTAAATTCCAAAAATTATATTCAAAAGCCAATTTAATTCGAATAAAACATGTCTAGTAAAATAATGATATCTATATAAATTTGTCACTTTATCTTAAATTAAAGAAGAGAGCAGTAAATTTGTCTGGCGCTTTGCTAAAAGGTTAAAAAAAAGGTCCCTTGGGAACATTTTCTGTTTCTGGGCATTTTGGGCATTGCCGTCTTTGCATTTTATGTAAACCTAACAATTTCGATATTCTGTTCATATATTTTATATGTCATAATTATATTTTAGATATTATATATTTATATAAATTTTGATATGTTAATAATTCGTGTTATATAGATTTTGGATACGTTTATATATTTGTAGGGTTTTTTTTATTTGAATACTGAAAAAAAAAATTATTGATCAAAATGTCGAACATTTCAAATTATTTTCCAAAATACACTAGTTTTTGACCCGTTGAAAAGTAGCCATATGATATGGCTATGTCCCAACTGTAAAATGCAATTTTTTTTGGCAAATGAATCACGAAAGTCGCCATATCATATGGCGACTTCCGTGCTTTATTTGCAAAAAAAAATTGCATTTGACCAAGGAAAGTCGCCATATCATATGGCGACTTCCCTTGTTATTTTTTCTATATTTTTTGTTTTATTTGTAATTTTTATTATAATTATATAAAATTTTAATTATATATAAAAATAAAATTTTATTAATTTTATTTTTTATATGGCTAAATAAATATTTTTTATTTTTATATATAAAAATAAATATATATATAAAATTTTAAAATTTATCTTTTGGTAAAAAAAATACTTTTTTTACAAAAATACTTTAAATATATTTTATATATAAAAATAAAAAATATTCTAAACAATATTTATTTAGGCTTATAAAAAATAAAATTAATAAAATTTTTATTTTTATATATAATTAAAAATTTATATAATTATAATAAAAATTACAAAAAAGAAAAGAGAGAATAAATCAACATATAACATGGAATGTGAAATAGGTGCAGAACATGTAATTGGTTCATTGTTGATGCGAACTCTCTCCCGATGTGCCAGATGGATAAGGACATTTTCGATGGCTATGACCTTCATTTCTACATAATCCACAACGTTTTGGTTGGCCTTTCTCCCTGAGGTCCATTTCATTACGAATACGACTTGATTTTGCCCGACCATGTGGATCTCTTCGTATTTCTGGATTGGGACACACTTCTGGTCCATTATATTGAGGCCAATAACCTTTATTTGCAACTGCTTCAAACTCATGCTATAAACATTGAATATTGTGTCAAGTTTATAGACATTGTCCACATATTGCATGCAATCTACATGGACATGTGCACAAGCAGCAACTAGATGTGAACAACAGAACCTTTGTGCTTGAAACTCCCACAGTCACACCATATCTCACTAAGATTTACTTTTGTACTTCATTGCAGCAACTCTCTTTTGTGGGTCAAGTAACTCCTCAATAAAAAAAGATTGATTTGAACGCGCGTAAAATTACGAACCGAGTGGGCGTTAGCTTTCCTACGATTTTCTTGCATTGCCATTGTGACTGTTCCACAGTATGTGTGCCCTCCCTCGATCATTGTTTGTTTCTTGTTGCCAATCTTAACAAAAAAAGTTCAACCAACTATAATATGTTGCCTGCACCAAAGCAGTAATGGGAAGATGACGCGTCCCCTTCAACATTGAATTGATAGATTTAGCTAGGTTGGTTGTCATAAGCCCATAGCGTCTTCCTTCGTCATATGATTGGGCCCACTTCTCCTTGGGGATCCTATCAAGCCAATTAGCTGCCTCTGTGTTTTCTCCACGAAGAATCTCATACATCCAATGAAGATGTGGTCGCCTCAACTCATATCCTGATAAAATAAAAAAAACGTGTTAATTTTAGTATTATTTTATATATTAAAGGAAATATAAGAGATAAAATAACTATGATTCGATTCCATACCCATGTTGACAATTTGTCGACGCAATTCCTTATTGTTAAACCTCTCATTGAAGTTAGCTGCAATGTGTCGAATGCAATACACAGAGTATGCATTTGGAGGATTCCATCTACTACCATGGCGTCTAATTGCAGCTTTGTTGGATTCATATCGATCAGACATCAAGCATATGCCAGGTTGTGTTGTCACATGTGTATGCAAATTAGTGAGAAAGAATGACCAAGCCTTCGCTGTCTCACCCTCCACAATGGCAAAGGCAGTTGGTAGTATATTTCGGTTGCCATCATGTGCAATAGCTAACAACAATTTTCCTTTGTATTTTCCATATAAGAATGTACCGTCTATTTGCACAAATAGGTTTACAATAAGGATCCCTTCAATGCACGACTTAAATGTCCAAAAGAGTCGATGGAATATTCTCTTACCCTGGACCAGTCGATCACCGTGATATGCAGATATTGTTTGCAATTCCACAATTGTACCAAGAACGAAATGTTGCATTGCACCCAACCATTTAGGTAGATCATTGTACGATCTATCCCAATCGCCAAAGACTCGAATAATTGCCTTTTGCTTTGCTTTCCATGCTTTCCTATAAGAAGTGATGTATCCATACTGGATTCGCATCTCAGCGATCAAAACTGAAACGAAAATCTCCGGATTTGCTTGGACCAATGACAGAATGCATGAACAGATCATGTTAGAATCTAATTTGCAATGATCCTGTGAAATTCTTCCCAATGTGCAAGTATGAGGCCCATTATATTTTTTAATCTCCCATACTTGTTTCTTCTTCATGAGTGTTGCCCTTATTCTTCAATTGCACCTTTTCCCATACATTGGACACTTTCCATGATATTTGGTTGGCTCAGATTCAATAACTCTGTAATCTACAGAGTTTTTGATGTTGTAGTGCTTAATAGCTGAAAGCACAACCTATTTCGTTGGAAATTGTAACCCAACACAGAGATCAACTGTAGATGGATTCCAACACAGAGGTGCAGCAAATGTATGACCATATTCAGGAAATTCTGGCACTTGTATTGCATCCAAATCCAGGGTACGCGTATGGGATGCAGGCTCATAAAGGGGAAGAACTCCATAAATGTTGATATCAGGGCCAACGTCTCGGTCAGAATGATTGCTCTTATCACTGTCATTTGCGAATTCAGCATACTCTTCTTCTTGCTCACTAAAGTCACCAATATATTCACCATGGGCTCCACATGACTAAACAGGATCATCACCAGCTGGCACATCATCTAGGGCAGTAGGAATTGTTGGTGAGACAAATGAATTATGAAACGTTGTAGCTTGAGATGACACTTCTTCTGTGGGAATGTTGTATGAAGTGGGAACATCATACAACGGCTAAGAATCATCATCTTCTGGAAGCCCACAATCCTCAATGTCAGCATATAACTCAAGTACACCAACATTTTGAAATGTCTCGTGAGCATGGAATATTCCTCTCACATCATCATCATCTTTTAGTGGAAAAGTCCTATATCGGACACATCCTTCACCAATAGAAAGAAGAAGCCTATACTTAATCTCTGAAACTCTTTTTGTGTTTCTAGCTTTGATTTTTGTATGAATTTTCACCTTCAGTTCCTCTAATGTGACGTCTTCATCAACACGAAAACTTTTAGGACGTTCACATTCAAAGGTAGCACCTTCATCAGTATTATGAATTTGGCCATTATAGTAGACCAATGCGACCACTCTGTTGCTCATGTTGTGTAGTAATGAAAGTGAGAATGAAGTTATTATCACTCAGCAAAATAAATAAGAAATAGAGAAAGATGAGAATGACAAGGTATTATCACTAACACTAGAAAATATGAACTAAGATTGAGAATGAGGAGAGAATAAGGAAGGAAGTATCATATTGAGTAACAATATGGTGAAAAATTGTTGAATCTGATTCCCATTTTTCAGCTGATAAGTCCCATCCTTTGAAACTGTTGAATCTGATTCTCATTTTTTTTGTTGACAAGTCCCATCCTTTGAAACTGTTGAATCTGATTCCTATTTTTCTGATTCCCATTTTTTTGCTGACAAGTCCCATCCTTCAAAACTATTGAATCTGATTCTTATTTTTCTGCTGATAAATCTAATCATGGTGAAAAACTGTTGATTCTGATTCCTATTTTTTTGCTCATAAATCCTGTCATGGTGAAAAACTGTTGATTCTGATTCCCATTTTTCAGTTGATAAATCTCATCCTTTGAAACTGTTGAATCTGATTCCCATTTTTCAGCTGATAAATCCCATCCTTTGAAACTGTTGAATCTGATTCCAATTTTTTTGCTGACAAGTCCCATCATTTGAAACTGTTGAATCTGATTCCCATTTTTCTGCAAACTCTGCATTGACTGAAAAACTGATTAATGACTTAGCAAAAATCTACTGATATATCTGATCCTTGAAACTGTTGAATCTGATTCCCATTTTTCTGCTGATAAATCCAATCCTTTGAGACTGCTCAATCTACTGATAAATCCCATCATTTGTACCAAAAGATCAAATTTAAAATTTTATATATATTTTTATTTTTTATATATAAAAATAAAAAATATTATAAAAAATATTTATTTAGGCTTATAAGAAATAAAATTAATAAATTTTTTATTTTTATATATAATTATAATAAAAATTACAAAAAAAACAAAAAAAATAGAAAAAAATAACAAGGGAAGTCGCCATATGATATGGCGACTTTCGTGCTTCATTTGCAAAAAAATTTGCATTTTACAGTTGGGAAGTCGCCATATCATATGGCGACTTCCCAACGGGTCAAAAACTAGCGTATTTTGGGAAATAATTTGAAATGTTTGACATTTTGATCAATAATTTTTTTATCAGTATTCAAATAAAAAACCCTATATTTGTATCGTGTTCACGTTATTTTTTTGTGTCGTGTCATGTTTCGTATTATGTTTTAATTATTTTTTTCATATTATAATCGTTTCGTATAATCACATCATATTTCAAATTACCAAATCTAATCCTAATGTCACAACCTAAAAAAAATAAATAACAAATCTCATCGCAAGACTTTATTATTCGTTAAGCGTGACATTAAAAAAAAAAAACCGAGAAAAAGTCGACTTAATTCCTCTTGAAAAATGAAGGTTTTGAAAATGAACTTGAAAAAAGACATGGAGTCGCCACCAATCTTTTTTAGCTGGGTGTGATCGGCCACCTATTAAAACCGGTTTTGTATAACATTTTAAAATTAATTAAATTTTTTTTAAAACCAATTTCAAGTTTGCGTTATAAACCAGAGAAAATCGAAGAATCGGGTTCGGGACTCGGTTACGTGCGGGGAAGGATTAGCACCCCCACAACGCTCGTATAAAACGGTACCTTATTAATCGTGTATTTCTCGGTAAAAAGTCGATTTAAAATTTGGTATTTTAAATTAATTCCCAATATAAAGAAAAAATAATTTCATTTTTTAATTGAAAATGATCCGAAATTTATTAATTCAAAATTTTTCTATATTCCCCAACAAACGTGGCAAAATATAAATTTTTTTATTAACTTGAAAATTTTTTCAAATCATTCTCGTTTTAAAGAAGATATTCCGTTATTAATGATAATTGATGATATCCTCCCCAGCAAACCCGGCAGAGAACTCATGAATTATTTTAACTCGGGAATATCTTTATTTTATTGAAAATCATTATCTTTTTCAAAACATTTTGAAAATTTATTAATTCAAAATTTTTCTACATTCCCCAACAAACGTGGCAAAATATAAATTTTTTTATTAACTTGAAATTTTTTTCAAATCATTCTCGTTTTAAAGAAGATATTCCGTTATTAATGATAATTGATGATATCCTCCCCAGCAAACCCGGCAGAGAACTCATGAATTATTTTAACTCGGGAATATCTTTATTTTATTGAAAATCATTATCTTTTTCAAAACATTTAAAAAAAATTATGAATATGAATATGTGTGACATAAATAAAATGACATAGCAAAGTCTAGATAATATAATGCAACCTAAATGATATGATATAATTCAAATGGCATGACATATTCTAAATAAAATGAAATGATTTAAATAACATAATATTCTAAATGAAATGAAATATCCTAATGAAATGAAATGTCCTAAGTGACATAATTTATTCTATATGAAAGGAAATAACCTAAGTAACATGGTATATTCTAAATGGAATAAAATGATTTAAATGACATGGCAAATGTAAATGATGTGGCATATTTTAAATGACATAGCATATTCTAAATAATATAATCTAAATGACATGGAATATAATCTAAGTGACATGAAACGACATGAAACATAAAATAATGCTATCATGAAATATGCATGAAAATAAAATAAAAATAATAATGCATGAACATAGTATATGCTAAATAATGTGACAAACATAAATGACTAAATAAAAAGCATAGGATAGCATGAAATATTCAAAAATCATATAACAAACAAAATGACACCATAAAATATAAATCAAAATAATAACACTACCATAGAAATTATCATAGCAAGAAATCATATATTATACAATATGCATGAATATGAAAAATGCAATGCATGCAAGTGTATTTTTTCCTTTAATTAAGGAAGTCCGTATATCTAAAAAGATATCCGGCTACCTTAGGAAAATATATCAAATTAAATTATTTAAAATCAAAATACTTTGTGATTTGTTTGAAAACAAGTTTGAAAAAAAACTTGGATGAAGATTAAAACCCTAGCCAAACCCTTTAAAAATGGCTCTAATTTCCTAAGTTAAAAATCCCGGACTTGACCACCCTTTACCCGAGATCTATAAAATCATTTTTTAAGTTTAAAAAGGCCTAGAAACCATCCTAAGACAGTATCTAAATTTCCTAATCAGCCCCCTCTAAGTAACTTAGCCAAAACAGAAAAATGATTTTCCCTCAAATTCAAATCTGACTCTACTATCCAGTTTTAAAACACGATTTTTAACCTATTTTTAAAATTTCAAAAAAATCAAAACAAAATATTGGAGACTCAAAACATTTAAAACTACAAAAAAAAATTGGCTTAATTTTCTGATAAAAAATAACTTCCCAGAAAAATTGGGAAAGTTCGAAAACAGGGTGAAAAAATGTTTTACCAAAACACACATTTTTGCCTTTGATAAAATCATTCAAAAATCAAAGTAAAAATGTTGGAGACTCTCCTAAGGACCTACAAACAGTAGCTAGAACTTTTAAAAAGTTGGACAAAAATTGGCTAAGTAAGAAAAAATCACAAAGGTAGAATAATCAATTTGACAACTCTTTAATTTTCCACAAGTATGCTCAAGTGAACATGACTTTGAGCCATTGATTGGCCTAAGTCATAAATCTTGTGGCATGACATGAAACACATGAACATACAGCAAATTGAATGCATGAAATGCATGATTTAAAACCTAAATGGTATGAAAAATGCATGGCATAGAGAATATAGCCTAGACCTAAAATGAACTTGCATGGCAATTAATGCAACCTAGGTCTAAGATGCATGAAATGCTTGATAATGCAAATATGATTTAGACCTAATGTGTTATGAATATGCATAACAATACTAATGTGACCTAAGACCTAAATAGCATAGCAATGCATGACAATACCAATATGATCTAAGACCTAATATGCATGGCAATACAAAGATGGCCTAGACCTAAAATGTGATGAGAATGCATGAGAATGTCATGAACATATAATGACCAATAAACCTAATACTAATGCATGAACAAACAGCAACTAATACACAATATCATGGCATAATAATGCAAAGCATGGTACCTAGACAAAATGCAAATGCACACACAAGGCAAAGAATGCATGAAGAGGCCGAATGGTCACTAGATAACCTAAGGCAATCCTATCTAGCAAATAACACAAACACATGGCAAACCAAATCAAAATACATAATGTCATGGCATGAAATGCTAACCTATCAACTAAATCAATTGAAAATGCAAACACAAAGCAAAAGGGGTCATGTTGGCCGAATGGTCCTAAAAAATCATGGCATAATCCTAGCTAGCAAATAGCACAAACACATAGCATTTTAAACCAAAATACACAAAACCAAACATGGAAATGCAAACAAATCAACAAGCAAGATGAAAATACACATATAAGGCAAACGAAATGGAAGTAGCCGAATGGTCATATGGTAAAATAGAAGATGCAAACATGGAAACATGCAAGGTATTATGATATATGAAAAAAAATGCAAAATATAATCAAGAAGAACATAAGAGCCAAAACCTACAAGGAAATACCATTTCATGAAAAGAAAAAAAAAGAAGCAAATATAGCATAAAAATAACGTAAAGAACATGATCAAAATAAACATAGACATGCAAAGAAAATAACAAGAAAAACTAGTAAACAAAACAAGGAAAGTAAAGCTCCATGGTTGGTCCAAAATGGGCATAGCCTCTCCCCTAATCATAATTACTTGGTCTTGTCAAGATCATGAAGCCTTTCCATTTCAAAAAATCAGAAAATAAACCATGCTAATCAACAAAATAGAGGTGAGCTTCATGGTTGGTAAAAATGGGCATAGCCTCTCCCCTAACCATGGTCACTTGATATGTATCAAGATCATGTAGCCATTTCAACCTCGTTTGCTTCACTTTTTGTAAAAAATTAGAACATTAAATACTTAAGTAAACCTTCCAAAATCATGTTTCCCACAACAACATGCAAAGAAGAAAAAAGAAAAATCAAGGCAAGCATTCATGTCAAATTCGGCCAAGCAAAAACCTTGTAAAAAACAAAATTTGTTTTCAACCATTTTTGATGAAGAAGAAAAGATGAAAACTTAAGTAAACATTTTAAAACTTTGATTTCTATGAGAAATGTAGTAGGAAAAAAAATGGAAAATCAAGAAATCAACATGGAAAACAAGAAGAAAACCATGCTAGAGCTAGGTAGAAATGACTACCTTCAAGCTCTTTTTAGAAAAACTTTCTTTCCTTTCTTTCAAAAACCTCTTCTTTGCTAAATTATCTACTTCCCTCTTCCATCAAATGACCTAGACTATATGGAAAAAACAAACATTCCCCCTTTCTTTTCCTCTTGGCCGGTTGGCATCCCTCACCTTTGGATGATTTTTGCATTTTTTTCTACTCCAATTTTGGCCCTTAGATTAAGATCTTTCGATGACACAATAAAAATACCTTCTTGCCAATTGATAGCAGCCCTTAAGATGTGTACTCAGCCCTTCTAATAACCTCAACCCTTAGGTGAAATAAGGATACAATCCCATGCTCTCCCTTGCTTGGCCGAATGAACCTCTACCCTTGGATGAGTTGTGCTCATCTTTTTTATTCCATTCTTGGCCATTGGATGAGGATTCTTTCATGACAACATAAAAATGTCATCTTGGCATTTAATCCCAGCCCTTAAAATGTGTACTCAGCCTTGTAAATGGCCTAAGCCATTGGATGAAAAGGACCAATCCCATGCACTCCCTTGCTTGGCCGAATGAATGCCAACCCTTGGATTCATTGTGCTCATCTTTCTTCTTCCATTCTTGGCCATTGGGTGAGGGTTCTTTCATGACAAATAAAAATGTCATCTTGGCATTTAATCCCAGCCCTTAAAATGTGTATTCAACTTTTCTACAAAGCACCTAAGCCATTGGATGAAGGGGGGACCATTTGCAAGGTACTAGTGGAAGCATTTTGAGCTTGATAGTGACTAAGGAATTAAATTGATCAAGCTTCCTTATTCTCCTCTATGTTGACTGACCAAGGGAGGAATTATCTCAGCAATTCCTTCATCTTTCATATTTTTCTTAATTACAAATTGGCCCCTTTCGGTTTCTTCGATAAAATGACATTTTTGACCCTCGAACCTAAATAAATAGCAAACGGACTCCAAATTCAAAATTTTATTTTTTTAATACTTTTGACATAATAAAAATTGAATTCTGGAAGTTTTCAAAAATTTTCGAGTCCATTTGCTATTTTTTTAGATTTTTTTTTCTAAAATTGCCCTTTTGTGCACCCGAACTTTTACCATTTTGTAAACGAGCTCCAAATCTGGATTTTTCTTCACCAATCTCTTTAAAATAATTTAAAATTGAGATCTACAAATTTTCAGAATTTCCTGAGCTGATTTTCCATTTTTTAGGGATTTATCTGCTTGAATTTATGCATAATGGGCCTGAGATTTGCCATTTTGCAAACGAACTCCGAATCCAGATTTTCTTTCGCCAATCTCTTCAAAATGATTTAAGAATGAGATCTGCAAATTTTTAGAATTTTTGGAGCTCATTTACTATTTTTTCCAAAATTTCCAATTTTGCCCTTTTGCCTCCAAAGCCCGGTTTTGCTCAAAATAAGTCCGATTTTTAGGTTTTCTTTTTCTGGGCCTTTGTTACATATTGAATTGGAGTTGGTCCAAAAATGCCCAATTTTTACGATCAAATTCCCTTCTGTTTTGATTTTTCCTCTTTTCAGTATCGGGAATTTCCTCGTTTTTTCGTTTTCCCTCCAATCGACTCTTTTCTCGGAATTACTTCAAACTAAGCCTTGGGCTATCCTTTTTTAACCATTCCTCATCAATTAGGGGCTTTAGTTTTACCGAATTAGGCTATTTCTATAATTTTCCCAAATTTTACCAAAATCTGCTAAAAACCCTAATTCTCGATTTTCTTCCGATTGACTTTTCTTTTATTTTTTCTTCCAAGTAGCTTCTCCATTACTCGTAGTCAGTGCTTATCTTTCATTTGAAACATTCAATTTTGACCAATTTGATCGTTTAAGCACTTTTCCCCAAATTTTCTGAACTAGGGTTTCCTTTCTATTGAAATTCTGTAACCCAACTTCTGAACTCCATATCTTTCAATGTAGACCTCGGATTATCAAAATTCTTTCACCATCTTTCAATTGAACTTCAAATCTTGATTTTGAAAGTGGGTTGACTTTTTTAGTAGTTGACTTTTCGAGGTTGACTTTTTTAAGTTTGACTTTTTTGTCTGCTTTCTTACACTAAGTTTTAGAGTACCACCTGCAGGATGAGAAAAGCCTTTTTGCATTTTGAAACATCAATTTAGGAAGAAAACATACCTGTTTTAGTGATCCGGACAAAATTAGGTGTCTACAGCTGACCCTCTTTGAATATTGTTGAGAATCAGGAATCAGGCAAAGATAAACAAACACTAATTTTTTCCGGTTAGTGAAATCTCATGTGAAGGAAAGGGAAAAGGAGTTTTCTTTTTTCAATTTTTTTTTTGAAAAAGCTGTAAAGTGAATATTTTGTCCTTAAATTGAGTTTCCTGACTAGTCAAGGCTCGACCCGTCTTAAGGAAACGGGTTCGATTTGCAAAGTGATGACTCGGGCGAAACCAGAAGTCGAAAAAGACCTGGGTGAAACCAGAGGTACTTTCTGAATATGGCGTCCGGAGGTCTTATCCATGATTTTGAGTAATTGTGCCCGGAGGTCTTATCCATGATATTGGGTAGTTGTGCCCGGAGGCCTTAAAAACGGTGCCAGGAGGCCTTAAAAATGGTGCCCGAAGGTCTTTTCTATGATTTGGAAAATTGCGCTGTATGCGACTTTAAAAATGATGCCCGGAGGTCTTAAGAATGGTGCCCGGAGGTCTTATTCATGATTTAAAAAGAAAAACTATGCCCAGAGGTCTTAAAACGGTGCCCAGAGGTCTTTTCTATGATTTGAAAAATTGCGCTGTATGGGACTTTAAAAACGATGCCTGAAGGTCTTAAGAATGGTGCCCGAAGGTTTTATCCATGATTTAAACAGAAAAATACCTTGACTACGGTCCCAAGGCTCGACTCATTTGAGAAGCAGTAAGAGTTCGATTTTAAAACAAAAGGAAATACCTCGACGATGGTCTCGGGGCTCGACTCATTTGAGAAGCAGAATGAATTCGATTTAAAATAAAAGGAAATACCTCGACGATGGTCTCGGGGCTCGACTCATTTGATAAACAGAATGAATTCGATTTAAAACAAAAGGAAATACCTCGACAATGGTCTTGGGGCTCGACTCATTTGAGAAGTAGAACGAGTTCGATTAAAACAAAAAGAAATACCTCGACGATGGTCTTGAGGCTTGACTCTGTTGAGAAGCAGAACGAGTTTGATTTAAAACAAAAAAAAAAAAAACCTTGACGATGGTCTCGGGGCTCGACTCATTTGAGAAGCAGAATGAGTTCGATTTAAAACAAAAAGAAATAACTCGACGATGGTCTCGGGGCTCGACTCATTTGATAAACAGAATGAATTCGATTAAAAACAAAAAGAAATACCTCGACGATGGTCTCGAGGCTAGACTCATTTGAGAAGCAAAATTAATTCGATTTAAAACAGAAAGAAATACCCCAACGATAGTCTCGGGGCTCGACTCATTTGAGAAGCAGAATGAATTCGATTTAAAACTAAAGAAAATACTAAGAATGATCCTGGGTTTGATTCGTTTTGGAAAAAATAAATTTAACTTGAAAATGAATGGAACATACCTCGACAGCGGTCTCGGGGCTCGACTCATTTGAGAAGCAGAACGAGTTCGATTTGGGGAAGCCCAAAGTTTTCCTGATTCTTGCAGTGTTAGCTAAATGCAATGATGAGAATGACATGTTTTGCAAATGCTTGTATGTTTCCTAAGAATGAATGCAATCAAATAATAATGTCATGATTTCTAATCCATGGTTTCTTTGAAGTTCACAGATTATCTGAGTTCATGACGGAGTCTTCAAATGTTCACTGATGCCCCACTTAAAGAACCTTTAACTCAAGATAAATTGTCAAACAATCCCAATTTTTGACTTCGCTGAAATTCACAAATTTTCTGACTTCATGACGGAGTCTCCAACACATTCATTGTTTTCCTTGACTTGGTGAATTTTCCATCAAGATTTTGGTTTCCAAACCATTTTTTAAGATTTAAATCTATTCCTTAGTAATACTCTGAAATCCTTTTATTTAAAGATTTTTATGTTTACTAATCATCATTCAATTTTATAACAATCAAGATGCAATCTAAAAAATGTATGAAAGAAAATATGAGACAAGCAATTGTCATAAAAAGGATAATAAGAATTTATTGCAACAAATGTTTTAAAATGATAAAAGTGAATATCAAAAATAAATGTAAAGTTATAGGTTGTAGATGCCTGGATGCGGAATATCTTGGACCCTTCCTTTTTTAAATCATCTGAAATTTCTGTTGAACGAGCAATTTACTTGGGTAATCCCTCGTTTTCCTTAGTTACGTCAGACAGAGTTTTTCTCCTTTCCTCTGATTTCCAAACATTTTCTCCCCTTTTTACACGAAGCATTGATTCAAACCTTAATTAGTACTTGAGTCACCCTTTGCGGGTTTTCAACTCAAGTGTCCCCCTTTCGATATTAAGTCGCCCTTTGCGGGTTTTCGACTTAACCCTCTCCTTTTACATTCTTTTTTCATTTTCTCTTTTTTCTTGTATTCTACCATGCATCTGAGAATTCTAAATGCTTCCAAGGTAAAAATGTCAATTCAAAAGACGGGATGAATTCTGCGAACAACCTTTCAAATTAAATATCCATGCTTGATCAAAATGGACTTTTAAAGCATGTAATGTAGGCCAAGGTTCGGGTTTAGAAAGAAAGGATAAATAGGCCCAAAGTGTGTTTAAGGGTGATTGGATCAAGGATCATTTCTTGAGGAGAATTCATTCTTGAAACATTTGTCCCGTTTTTTGGACTTTTCTTTGCTTTTTCTTTTTTTAATCTCTTTTCATTGCTGGCTTTCATTTGCCATTCTTTGATTTCACATTTTTCAATGGCTTTCTTTTTGCCATGATTTTTGATTATTTTTCTCGTATTTGCCCTCCAGTGTAGAGAGTGATCCTTGATCAGGGTTCAAAGAAAGAAATAATTCCTAAGGCTCAAAGGGGTGACTAGGGATAATTTCTTCTTAGTGAAGGGAATATAAAAGATGGCCATTTATCACACCAAGAACGAATATTCTCTTTGAAAAGCAATCTTCAGGGGAAATAGATATAGAATTTCCATTTTTACACTTGGAATCATTCGAATTTCCATGCGCACAACATCACCTTTTTTTTTTCAAGCATAATACTTTTTCAATCATCAGCATGGGATTTCTCAAATCATCCCTATCCATCCGAGTTAGAATCAATGCTCCTCCAGAAAAAGCTCTTTTTACCATATAGGGTCCTTCCCAATTTGGAGCCTATTTTTCTCGCAGATACTTCACTATGGGGAGAATTTTCCTAAGTACCAACTCCTTTTCTCGAAACTGTCTAGGGCGAACCTTCTTGTTGTGGGCTCGAATCATCCTTTT
Source organism: Fremontodendron californicum (assembly GCA_030761205.1). Lineage (NCBI taxonomy): Eukaryota > Viridiplantae > Streptophyta > Magnoliopsida > Malvales > Malvaceae > Fremontodendron > Fremontodendron californicum. The sequence goes on from JAULJL010000026.1 coordinate 7,608,274, forward strand.
CTGATACAACTGCCCATGACAAATTGCTTTCAATTTTTTATCTTTGATGAAATTCAGCTATTCATAACGAGCTCTAACCCATTCTGCCTCTTCTAGGCCAACTTCAATCAAAACACGAAGTGAAAGAATCTCAACTTCAATAGGTAACACTGCTTCCATATCATATACCAAAGAAAACGATGTTGCCCTTGTAGATGTGCGAACCGAAGTGCGATATGCATGAAGAGAAAAAGGCAAGACCTCATGCCAATCCTTGTACACATCAGTCATCTTCTTGACAATCTTCTTGACGTTTTTGTTGACTGCTTCTACTGCCCCATTCATCTTCGGACGATAAGGTGCCGAATTATGTTGCGTGATCTTGAACTGAGTACACACTTCTCTCATCATCTTATTATTCAGATTGAGAGCATTATCTGAAATAATTCTTGCTGGCAATCCATACCGGCATATGATTTCCTTCTTAACAAATCTGCATACCACTAACTTCGTTACATTCGTATAAGAAGTAGCTTCCACCCACTTTGTGAAATAAGCTATGGCCACCAAGATGAAGCGATGTCCATTTGAAGCTTTCAGGGTAATAGGCCTAATCATATTTATTCCCCACATTGAAAATGGCCATGGTGCGGTCATGACATGCAATGGTGATGGAGGCACATGAATCTTATCTACATAGATCTGGCATTTATGGCACTTCCGGGAATAACTGATACAATCTCCTTCCATCTTCAGCCAATAATATCCTGCCCTCATAATCTGCTTAGCAAGCATGTGACCATTAGCATGGGTGCCACATATCCCTTCATGGACTTCCTTTATGATTCTCCGAGCTTCGACAGATCCGACACATCTCAATAGGACTTGATCTTTCCCTTTCTTGTAGAGAATCTCGCCATCTAGAACAAAACCCATTGCTAACCTTCTCAAAGTCCTCTTGTTGTTTTCTGTTGCTCGTTTTGGATACTGTTGACTCTTGATGTACTGCAAGATGTCGTTATACCAAGGGAGACCATATGCTTCTTTTTTGATACTCAAGCAGTGAGCAAGAGACTCATATATGCTCTTTTTTGATACTCAAGCATCCGCCATCCGGTTTTCTTCTCTGGGAAAATAATTGAAATTTACTTCTTCAAATTCCTCTAACAAGCTTTGTACGAGTTCTTGGTATCGGATTAACTTTGCATCTCGGGTTTCCCATTCTCTGCGTAATTGATATATCACTAAAGCTGAGTCTCCAAAAACCTCTAGTTTTTTGATCTTTTTGCCTACGCAGCACGAAGGCCCATAGTACATGCCTCATATTCTGCAGTATTGATTGTACAATCAAAATCCAATCTGGCAGTGAAAGGATAATAATCTTCTTTTGGGGATATGAGGACTGCACCGATTCCGTGCCCCATGGCATTAGATGCGCCATCAAAGTACATTTTCCATACTTTCTTCTTTGGGGGAACCTCATCTGCTTGCGAAACATACATCAAATCTTCATCTAGGAAATCAAAGTTTAGAGGCTCATAGTCTTCCACTGCTTGACTTGCTAAAAATTCAGCCACTGCACTGCCCTTAATAGCTTTCTGACTTACATATACAATGTCGTACTCCGATAACAAAACTTGCCATCTTGCTATCCTTCCTAACAAAGAAGGTGCTTCCAACATGTACTTGATTGGATCTAGCTTGGCAATCAGCCACGTTGTGTGGTATAGCATGTACTGTCTGAGCCTTCGAGCAGTTAAAGCTAAGGCACAGCACAACTTTTCTATCAACCAATATTTCAACTCATAATCTATAAACTTCTTGCTAGGGTAGTAGATCACTTGTTCTTTCTTCCCAGTCTCATCATGTTGCCCCAAGACACAACCCATGGATCTCTCAAATACTGATAAATATAGTATCATTGGTTTATCCAGAATAGGTGGCATTAATACTGGTGGGTTTCATAGATAATGCTTAACCTTTTCAAAAGCTATCTGACACCCTTCATCCCATTCTCCTGGATCACGTTTTTGAAGTAGCTTAAATATTGGACCATATTTGTCAATTAACTGAGAAATAAACCGAGCAATGTAATTCAATCTTTCCCAAAAGCCTCTTACTTCTTTTTGAGTGCGAGGTGGTGGCAAATTCTGGATGGCCTTCACTTTATCCGGATCAATCTCAATTCCCCTTTTACTAACAACAAAACCCAACAATTCCCCGAAGTGACTCCAAAAGTGCATTTTGCTGGGTTTAGCTTGAGTCGAAACTTTTTTAATCGTTCAAAGAGCTTTTTAATATTCGCAATATGCTCATCTTCTCCTTGTGACTTTGCAATCATATCATCAACATAGACCTTAATTCCCTTATGCATTATATCATGAAACAAGGTCACCATGGCTCTCTGATATGTTGCCCCAGTATTCTTCAACCCAAATGGCATTACCTTGTAGCAGAATGTTCCCTACATTGTAACAAATGTGGTTTTCTCCATATCTTTCAGTGCCATCTTAATCTAATTATATCCCGAGAATCCGTCCATGAAAGAAAACAAGGAACTCTTCGTCGTATAATCCACCAAAGTATCAATGTGGGGCAAAGGGAAATTATCTTTGGTACTGGCCTTGTTCAAATCTCGGTAATCACCGCACATGCACACCTTGCCATCCTTTTTTGGTACTGGAACAATGTTTGCTACCCATTCTGGATATTTTTCCACCTCTAAGAACACAGCATCAAACTGCTTCTTCACCTCCTCTTTCATCTTTAAAAGCATATCTGGCCTCATTCTTCTCAACTTTTGCTGAATTGGCTTGCACTCTGGCCTTAAAGGGAGTTTATGAACCACAATATCTGGATCCAACCCTGGCATGTCTTGGTATGACCATGCAAATACATTTACATATTCCCGGAGCAAGGCTATCAATTCACCCTTTATTGATGATGACAATGTAGTCCCAATTTTAACCTCCTTTATCTCCTCACCATTTCCCAGATTTATCGTTTCCAATAACTCCTTATGAGAAAGTACTTGTTTCTCCTCTTGTTCTATTTTTCTCAATAAATCTGGAGGTAGACCATAATCCTTAGTATCTTCGTTAGCCTCAAAATCACCCGTGCAAATGGGTCTTTCAAAATCAATTTCAGAATTATTGACAAGAAGGTCCTCATATTTCGCATCCATACACCTGTAAATAGGTGGGGAAGAAACAATATAGGAGAACATATATACAATGAAAGCAAAATAAATAGCATAAATGAAAGAATATGGACACATCAATATGAAGAAAATGCATTGTGCTTGTTATTTATTGAATGAAAATGTTTAAACAAAAGCCCTATTACAGAAAAAATTCTTAATATCTATGGGCAAAGATAATTAAGAGTGTTTTTAAGGTATTACTTTGGAATAGACCTAAAGACTATGGGCAGCTCGGTCACACTCCAATTGGTCAGTTTTTATCCTGGTGGTCAAGGTCGCACCATCCAATTTGCATTCTTACTTTCCATTCTTTCCTCCCCAGTCATGCAGATCACCATGTCCTATATCTACTCACCTTTATATATATTGAACTTCTCAAAATCTTGCTCAATCATTATGAGTACATTATCAAAATTCTTTTCTCTGAACAGAAAATCGGCTGAGCGAAAGCTGTGAAGGATTGGTGGGAAAGTCATAGGTTCCCACTCAATATCCATACCCGCGAGATGGGCCATCCTCTTTGTCGGTTATTTTCCACTTGTTCCTCCTCTCCCGTGCCTTCAAAAGATACCCTAGACCAAATCGATCCTTCTTTCCAACCATTTCAATTGCTCGGGCAGTTCCCTGAAGATACTTTCCAAGACTTTTTCCAGCCCTGTAGCCCTTTCCCACGGTAGTCCTTACTCCCAACCTTGTATTCTTGGACAACTTAGATTTTAGAATTTTTCGTCCTTCAGTGACGAATACTGCATTTACAAACTCCAAAGATCGGAAGGAGCATTCCTCAGCATCTTCGTTTGGCTCAATGTAAGGGGAACAAGTAGATGCAGAGGCTATGATGTCCTCTTCTCCTGATACAGTGACCAAACGTCCCTCCATCACAAATTTCAGCTTCTGGTGGAGATATGAGGGTACAGCCCCTGCTGAATGAACCCAAGGCCTTCCCAACAAGCAATTATAGGACGGGGTAATATCCATGACTTGGAAGTTCACCTTATAGGTACAAGGACCTATCTCCATCAGGACTTCGATGTTCCCATTACCTCCCGTCTAGTTCCATCAAAAGCTCTAACCACCGTGGAACTTGGGAACATATAAGAAATATCAATTGGTAATTTGGACAGGGTTGCCAAGGGCATCACATTTAATGAAGATCCATTATCCAAAAGCACCCTTGGTAGTATGTGCCCCTTGCAAGTGGTTGTTATATGCAGAGCCTTTATTGATCCAATACCATTAGGTGTTATTTAATCATAACTAAAATAGATGTGATCGTCTGCTACAATGTTTCCCACCAATCTATCTAGTTTTTCCACCGATATGTTGTTGGCCACATATGCCTGATTCAAAACTCTCAACAAGGCATTTCGGTGTGGCTCCGAGTTCAATAGCAATGAGAGGATTGAAATTATTGCTGGTTGACGCTGCAATTGCTCAACCACACTATACTCACTATGCTTTATGAACTTTAAAAACTCGCAAGCCTCATTTTCATTCACTGGCTCTTTTATCTTGTTAACTGGGGCTGACCCCCACTCTACTTCTTTGGATAAATCTATCTCAATATGGATTGGTTCAACTGCCTTATTCCTTTTATCCATTCCTCCATCCTTTCTCGTTGATCCCTGTTCAACAACCTCAGGGGCATAACACCTTCCACTTCATGTTAAGTGCCCCACACCTATGATATCTTGCTGACTCGAAGACCCTGGCATAACCATGCTGCAGCCATACTTCCACGGTGCAGCTTTGTTTTCCTTGTATGAAAAGGAAGAAGGCAAATCTATGATTAACTTAGGTGTAATTTCCTCAACAACCAGCATAACTTTCTCATCCGGTTCATCGTAATAGATGATCAAAGGTCTTCCTATCCCGTAGCCAGCTGCATTCTCAATAACCTTTACTTTCTCCTCTATTTCCTCGTAAAACTGGGTCTCCCCCTCATCTATCATCTTTTGGACTTTAGCCAGAAGTCCCCGCATTCCTGTATGATATGACCTTTACATCTATTGAACGGGCACTAATTTTGCACCCTGTTTGCAACCATTTTTAAACTGTCTCCATCCTCCACTATTCCTGCTTTAACCATTTCGCCCATACTTTTATCATTGGAGTCTTGACTTCACTGACATACCTTTTTACCCTTCTGACTTCCCCTGTCAATACTTCATTTACCTGATTCTCAGCATGATCGGGCAATGGGTTTCTTGCTATATTTGGCCCATTCTTTGACCCAAATTTCACAACTCTGGTATTGATTAAACTTTGGACTTTTTTTTGAAGGCAATGCAATCCTCATTTGAATGCCCCTGAATCCCCACGTGATACGCGTAGTTAGCATTTGCGTTGTACCACCTTTGGTATGGTGGTGTCAAAGGTTTAAGGTATACGGGTGCAACAAGTTGACCCTGCAACAATTTGGGATATAGTTCACCATAAGTGGTAGGAATCGGATCAAATTGGGGTTTTTGATCGTTCCTTGCTGAACGTTGGTCGTTGCGCGTGGTACCCTGGGTGTTTCGGATAGTGTTTCGGGGAAGAGTTATCTGTGGGGATATGCTAGTTTGAAATGGTTGTTGTGGTATATTGGTATATGGGAATGGATTTTGAGTAAGGTGGTTCACATTAGGGTAATAAGGATTATACACCGGGTAAGGTGTGTAGGGTGTGCATAGGATGTAGAAGGAATATATGGCCTCGGAGGTGTATATGGTGTAGGAGGTGTATAGGGATATTGGTTGATGCTAATTGCGTGCGTTTCCTCTTCTTAGCAAGGAATACCTTTTTCGGAGTAGCAAACTCACCCCCTTCCATTTTCCCATTCTTAATGGCAGACTCTATCATCTCTCCTGTTATCACCATATCTGCAAAGTCTTTGGTGGCACTCCTCACCAATTTATCATAATACGGTGCTTTCAAGGTATTGATGAAAAGCACTGTAGTTTCCTTGTTGGTCAAAGGAGGTTGTACTTGTGTGGCCAGGTCTCTCCATCTCTGAGAATATTCTTTGAAGTTTTCCGTAGCTTTCTTTTCCATGTTTTGTAGAGTTAGACGGTCAGGCACCATGTTCGTCACATGTTTGTATTGTTCCATGAAAGCTCTGGCTAGATCCATCCAAGAACGGATCTTAGTACGGGTAAGCTGGTTATACCACCGGGTTGCAGACCCTATCAAGCTATCCTGAAAACAGTGGATAAGCAATTTTTCATCTTCATCATGTCCTGTCATCTTCCGGTAGTACATAGTCAGGTGAGCTGACAGGTTGGTAGTTCCTTCGTATTTCTCAAAATTGGGTACTTTAAACATGGGAGGAATCACCAAGCCATGTACCAAGCTCATCTCTTTGGCATCTAGATTGCCAAATAACTCCGCTCCCTCTATTGATCTTAGTCTCTCTTCCAGCAACTGATACTTCTTCTGGGATTCTGCAGTTTCCATGTTTTTCAGCTCAGCCAACCTTGACTTTTCTTTCTTAGCTAGTTCCTTTAAGTCCGAAACATCAATAACATCACTTGGGTCAGCCCCAATATTACCTTTTCCAGGAGCATAATTCGGTGCTTTAGCCGCTGGTTGGATATAAACATAGGATGCTACCCCAGTTGGCAGCTCATTTCCCACATGCTGGGATGCTTGGCCCTTCTACTGCACGATTTCAGGTTGATCTTCCTCATTTACCACCCTTTTTCCAGTGACCGAAATCTCCCCCGGTCCTTTCTGTCTCATCATGGCGTTCATCATTTTCATGAGTTTAGCCATTTGTTCCCTTGATTCATCCTGAGACTTAACCAGTTGTTCCTGTAGTTCCCTTTGAACCCGTTTCATCCTCTCAATACGAGCAAGATGATCATTCTCCATGATCCTAGCTTGAGATCTAGTGTTGTAGTGGTGTCGAAAATCTGTTTCTTCTAGAGTGTGCCCGATTTTACCTTAAGTTTTAAAAATCATGGATTAGAATTTATTGACACATTTTTTATTTTATTAAAAATGAATGAATGACCAAATGTGAATGAATAAACAAATAAAATGAATAAATATATGACTAAGTATATGAATATGAAATGAATGAACAAGTAAAATGAACAAATAAGTGGTTAAGTATATAAATATGAATGAATAATCATAACAAAAAATGAATGATTACAACTATGAATAAATGTGCGAACGAACAAACAAAATATATAAAAAATGAATTCATTTGAAAGTATTGGCCCCGGGATAATTCCAATCGAACGGTTTTTCATTGATTTCCTGGAACTAAATACATAAAGGATAAAATAAAAAGATCACTGTCTAAGACAAGTCCATAATTCGCCTATCTACTTCAAAGTGTTGTTACAAAATATTAGTCCTATAGTAACTCCCTCGGATCTTGGACTTTCTTTCACAGTCTCCTTTTGATATCCTTGCTCTTCAATTTGACCCCTACTTGTTCATGGCCCCTTGACATGTCAGCAGAAGCATCACTGTGTAAACTTTCTTTAGCTTGCTTCTCAAGTTGATTGGCTCGGGCTTCTTCATGCTTCGTTCTCTCTTTCCAATAGTTACTCTCCTTCTTGAGGTTTTTGACTTCTTGCTCCTATTCCCCGGAAGTCTTGAGGGTCCCTTCAAATTTGAGCTCGAAACGATAACTTTTATTTTCCAAGTGTAATTCCTGAAGGTCACCCTTGACAGTGTCCCTTTCTCTCTTAATCTTTTCCATTTCTCTTGCACGAGCTATTTCCCTATTTTTCATGTCCTCAATCTCCTCTTGAAGTCGGGCAATCTCTTTGTTCTTTTGGGCCTTTTCTTTTCCAAATTTCGACTTTGCAATTTCTAACTCTGATGGTGCTTCCTTAGGTGGTGGACTCATGGACTGGACCCCTTCTCCATCTGATGTCAACAACCTATCATTAACCCTCAATTCCCTCCATACCAGGTAATCAGGTGTGACGATGTCGGCATATCTAGCTACCTCCACCCGATGAGTTTCCTTCCATGCTACTACAATCTCACGTAGCTTTCCTGAGTATCTATCTTCTCCATAAGCAAGTTCTAAATCACTAAGGTCATGGGTCATAGGAGTAAATTGACGGGATTCTGATTGTCTTAGTACCAACAGTGGTTCATAGCTCACTCTTCCCCATACTCCCAATAATGGAATAGAAGCTTTATCTCTACATTTGTACATTGTCGACATAGGAGCTATCCATGGAGCCCTCCAAATTATCATCTCAGCCCTGATATTTCGAAAGATGTTAATCCATTGTTTCTCAGTTCTATTTTCAAGCCAATCCCTCTTAAGAAATTCACCAATTGGTGCAAAAGACTTCCAATACCGCCAACCTATATGTAAAGAAGCTGTATACAACCTATAAGAGGGAAATTCTCCTGTTTACAAAAATAACTCTCAACCTATATGTAAAGAAGCTGTATACAACCTATAAAATGCCCTTTTTCTTCTCATCTACAGAAATTCAGAGATCGGATTGTTTCTGCTATGATTGTCGGGGCTGGGTTTATCCTCTGCTCAAGCCTTTCAAAAACATCAAATACCGCCACATCCACATATCCTGATGTCTTTGGGAAAATAACTAAACCATAGATAGCCAGAGCAAAAATATTTCTAACTGTCTCCTTACTTGAATGGCTGTGAATTAAGGTCCGTAAAATATTCCATGAGATACAGTGACTTACCCCTTTTTGGACAACATGGCTTTCGACCCAATTTCTTTCCACTCCCAAAATCTTAGACACCTCTTTCTTGAAACCCGGCGTCTTTGTATCCTTCAAATAAATATGGTCGGGAATAACGTTCTTAATATGCAGTAGGGTTGAATATTCCTTTATGATTGGAGTCATATCCTCTCAGTTGAAAGTAAAACACCGATAAGCGAGATTCCAGAATTGCACCACTGCCCGGATTACCTCACCACTTAACCTGAACTAATAGTGCTATGTCCCCATAAGTCAGAGTGAAGGCTTCTTTTTCTGATATGTTCCATTGATTCCATATATCCATAAATTCCCGGAGCTCATTTTGCTTGATAATAAGATCAACCTCGGCTAGCAATACTGAAACATATCCCTTTTTCAAACAATCCCCATTATCCTGCAGACCTTTCTTGGACTGTTTCCGAACCTCTAAATGCTTCTCGACCACTGAGACACTCTGACCTTCCATGGAAGCCCTTTTGGTTGAATATTATCCTGAGACCAATAACCTTCCATGTGCAAAAATGATGACAAGAATGCAAAAAAAAAAAAAAAGCAAAAACTAAAAGAAAATGAATTAGTAACAGGAATAAATTTGAATAATACATATAATTCAAATCAATAATTATCCCTGAGGATGCTAACAAAATTTCGGCATTATAACACCCCTGGGACAAAACACCAACACTTATTACGAGCATTGCGATGTACATTCATCATTTCCCTATTTTTCAAAAATAAACTTATTCAGAAAGTAGAATAGAAGGTAAAAGGATTGGAAATATTCCTCCATATGTTCTTAACTTCGGGATATCTAATCGAAAATCCGGCATGGCTTCTCCTAGGTTTACTATATGAAGCTGAACCAGTTCTAAAAGCTCCGAATTGTTCCTCACTATCGTCGGTGAAGGCTAGTAAGGCACCCCGATAAAAGCGGGTTCAATTTGTTAGAATCTATTTCCCTAGCCCATGCGGATTGTTAATCACGAAGGCTTAGGTAATTTAGTACTCCGAAAGTGTTTCACTAGCCCATGCAAATTGTTAATCACGAAGGATTAGTTACTTTGCTCCCACCTAAAAGGACGGAACCTGGGTATAGGGCTTATGATATGAAAATGCACGTGTATGTGTGAGGAGAAATAACAAACCTTTCACTCGCTATTCTACATCCCTTATTCTAAATGCCCCAACAAGATTCAATAACATAAACCATCAATTAATCAATAAATGAATATAGGCACCAAAATAACCAAAGAACAATTATAATATGTATGCACATGAATATGGACATATTTAAGAGCATTTTATTAATTTTGAAATTCTCCGTATTTTTTGTTAAAAAAATATGGGAATTAAAATTAAGTACCAATTAAACCAACAAAACCAAGACTTTGATACCACACGACTAACTCTAGGCCTGACTCTCTAAATGTCCCCAGTGAAGTCGCCAAGCTGTCGCAACCTAAAAAAAATAAATAACAAGTCTCATCACAAGACTTTATTATTCGTTAAGCGTGACATTAAAAAAAAAAACGAGGAAAAGTCGACTTAATTCCTCTTGAAAAATGAAGGTTTTGAAAATGACCTTGAAAAAAGACATGGAGTCGCCACCAATCTTTTTAAGCTAGGTGTGATCGATCACCCATTAAAATCAGTTTTGTAAAATATTTTAAAATTAATTAAAACATTTTTAAAACCAATTTCAAGTTTGCATTATAAACCAGAGAAAATCGAAAAATCGGGTTCGAGACTCAGTTACATGCGGGGAAGGATTAGCACCCCCACAACGCCCGTATAAAACGTACCTTATTAATCGTGTATTATCTCAAGTCTCGGTAGAAAGTCAATTTTAAATTTGATATTTTAAATTAATTCCCAATTTAAAGAAAAATAATTTCATTTTTTAATTGAAAATGATCCGAAATTTATTAATTCAAAATTTTCCTATATTCCCCAACAAATGTGGCAAAATATAGAAATTTTTATTAACTTGGAAAATTTTCCGAATCATTCTTGTTTTAAAGAAGATATTCCGTTATTAATGATAATTGATGATATCCTCCCCAGCAAACCCGGCAGAGAACTCATAAATTATTTTAACTCGAAAATATCTTTATTTTATTGAAAATCATTATCTATTTCAAAACATTTAAAAAAAATATGAATATGAATATGTGTGACATAAATAAAACGACATAGCAAAGTCTAGATAATATAATGCAACCTAAATGATATGATATAATTCAAATGGCATGACATATTCTAAATGAAATGATTTAAATAACATAATATTCTAAATGAAATGAAATATGCTAAATCAAATGAATGCCTAAGTGACATAATTTATTCTATATGAAAGAAAATAACCTAAGTAACATGGTATATTCTAAATGGAATAAAATGATCTAAATGACATGGCAAATGTAAATGATGTGGCATATTTTCAATGACATGGCATATTCTAAATAATATAATCTAAATGACATGGAATATAATCTAAGTGACATGAAATGACATGAAACATAAAATAATGCTATCATTGAATATGCATGAAAATAAAATAAAAATAAAAATACATGAACATAGTATATGCTAAATAATGTGACAAAAATAAATGACTAAATAAAAAGCATAGGATAGCATGAAATATTCAAAAATCATATAACAAAAAACATGACACCATAAAATATAAATCAAAATAATAACACTACCATAGAAATTATCATAGCAAGAAATCATATATTATACAATATGCATGAATATGGAAAATGCAATGCATGCAAGTGTATTTTTTCCTTTAATTAAGGAAATCCGTATATCTAAATAGATATCCGGCTACCTTAGGAAAATATATCAAATTAAATTTTCTAAAATCAAAATACTTTATGATTTGTTTAAAAACAATTTTGAAAAAAAAACTTGGATGAAGATTAAAACCCTAGAAAAACCCTTTAAAAATGGCTCTAATTTCCTAAGTTTAAAATCCCGGACTTGACCACCCTTGACCCGAGCTCTAGAAAATAAATTTTTAAAGTTTAAAAAGGCCTAGAAACCACCCTAAGACAGTAACTAAATTTCCTAATCAGCCCCCTCTAAGTAACTTAGCCAAAACTGAAAAATGATTTTCCCTCAAATTCAAATCTGACTCTACTATCCAGTTTTAAAACACAATTTTTAACCTATTTTTAAGATTTCAAAAAAATCTAAACAAAATAAGGGAGACTCAGAACATGTAAAACTACACGGGAAAAAATTAGCTTCATTTTTTGATAAAAAATAACTTCCCAGAAAAATCGGGAAAGTTCAAAAACTGGGTGAAAAACTGTTTTGCCAAAACACACATTTTTGCCTTTGATAAAATCATTCAAAAATCAGAGTAAAAATGTTGGAGACTCTCCTAAGGACCTACAAACAATAGCTAGAACTTTTAAAAAGTTGGACAAAAATTGGCTAAGAAAAAATCACAAAGGTAGAATAATCAATTTGACAACTCTTTAATTTTCCGCAAGTATGCTCAAGTGAGCATGACTTTGAGCCATTAATTGGCCTAAGTCAAAAATCTTGTGGCATGACATGAAATGCATGAACATACAGAAAATTGAATGCATGAAATGCATGATTTAAAACCTAAATGGTATGAAAAATTCATGGCATAGAGAATATGGCCTAGACCTAAAATGAACTTGCATGGCAATTAATGCAACCTAGGTCTAAGATGCATGAAATGCTTGATAATGCAAATGTGATTTAGACCTAATGTGTTATGAATATGCATGAAAATACTAATGTGGCCTAAGACCTAAATAGCATAGCAATGCATGGCAATACCAGACCTAATATGCATGGCAATACAAAGATGGCCTAGACCTAAAATGTGATGAGAATGCATGAGAATGTCATGAACATATAATGACCAATAAACCTAATACTAATGCATGAACAAACAGAAACTAATACACAATATCATGGCATAATAATGCAAAGCATGGTACCTAAACAAAATGCAAATGCACACACAAGGCAAGGAATGCATGAAGAGGCTGAATGGCCACTAGATAACCTAAGGCAATCCTATCTAGCAAATAACACAAACACATGGAAAACCAAAATCAAAATACATAATGTCATGGCATGAAATGCTAACCTATCAACTAAACCAATTGAAAATGCAAACACAAAGAAAAAGGGGTCATGTTGGCCGAATGGTCCTAAAAAATCATGGCATAATCCTAGCTAGCAAATAACACAAACACATAGCATTTTAAACCAAAATACACAAAACCAAATATGGAAATGCAAACAAATCAACAAGCAAGCTGAAAATACACATACAAGGAAAACAAAATGGAAGTAGCCGTTCGTCATATGGTAAAATGTAATATGAAAACATGGCAACATGCAAGGTATGATACATGAAAAAAATGCAAAATATAATCAAGAAGAACATAAGGGCCAAAAATGTCACACCCTAAATTTAGGGCATGTGATCGGCCAGAGACAAGGTATGCCCCTACTTCCGAAGCCTGAATATACCCACGAAACCAAATCAAACAAAATTTTGGCATAATCTCGCCCTACATGGGGTTTGCCGCTCTATCATCAACATTCTCAATGTAATAATCATCAACACATGACATCTCGGTTTGGACACCTCCGATAGGGACTAACCAAGATGCCCTGCAGCAAACTCAACCTTTATGACATCTTATATACAAACATAAATTTATATTATATCATAACGGCATAAGCATCACCAGATCATACTAGGCCTCCGTGGCCGTTATACGTCATACATCACTTAGATACATCAGTTTACAAAATGTAAAGTACATATACATCATATACAAAATGCATAGGACCCATGATACCCTAGTGACTGCAAAATGTATCCCACCATCGCCACTGCTTACCACGTCCTGGGTCAATCCGCTTACCACAATTATACGAGCGGCTAGCTATTCCAAACCTGGGAAGAGCTGGGTCTATCAGGATCTGAAAAAGAATGAAAATAAACGGAGTGAGCCGAAAGACTTAGTGAGCATAAGGTAACTAGGAAGAGTACTTGAAAGTTTTGTGCTTCCTATGTTAACTATTAAAGCATAAACATGACATATTAAATATTTTTAATTAACCAAAAAGTAATATTTTAAAATTGTTCCAAGATATATAAAAATTATTTGTCCCATATGAAATCTTCTATGCTGAGCGCTGAATATTAATGGGCCATTGGCCAGCTAGAATCGATAACCAAAAATATTTATCACTCAATTTTACATGTATACCTCTATAATTATCATTTACAAATTTTTCATGACTATAACATCAAAACATTCCGAACTTATACCAGTCCGTAATATTTTTCATCCTGGACTATCTTGCCCATATCATCCCGGACTCATCCTGTCCGTACAACAATAGCATCCCGGACATCACCTTGTCCGTGCAATAATAGCATCCAGGACATTACCTGGATGTTTCTATCCAACATCACAAACAACTATAACATCCGGTAGGGTCCGTAGACTCCTACAAACCGGTAGGGCACGAAGGCTCCTACAGAACCGGTAGGGCACGAAAGCTCCTACATAACCAGTAGGGCACGAAGGCTCCTACAATCCGGTAGGGCACAATGGCAGCTTACAAATCCGTTAGGGAATAATGGCAGCCTACAAATCTGGTAGGGCACGATGGCAGCCTACAAACCGGTAGGGCACAATGGCAGCCTACAAATTCGATAGGGCACAATGGCAGCCTACAATTATGGTATAGCTTAACATTACAATAAATATGCATCACATAGCATTTAAATAAGCATACTAGCAAGGAACAATGTGGCGCCATATGGTCGACCACTCATACGACAATCCCGAATTATTACATAATCATCACTTGTCCATTCCTTGGACCTTTTTCTCACGTCTTTACAAGAACTCGATATCATAAGGTAATTCTACGTTATATATTCATACAATCACAGTAGTATGTCATAACATAATCTAGCGATCCTACGTCTATCGCTACACTTTTACTCACAATCATTATCATTCAACTCTACAATACTTACCTCATGTAACCATATTAACACCACACTTACGCCATTAATCTGTGTAAGGTTTAAAACTTACCGTTTTCATGATCCGAGCAATCTTTCGTGTTTCAATATCCGTATCAATCAACAATGCATATAAAACAACATCTACCTCCTAGATTAACCTAAATACTCACAGTGTTGTTTCGAGTATTAAAGCGGCACTTTCGTGACTTTGTCGCGATCCCGGGCGAACTCCACGATATGGGTACCTACGACATCGTCAGGATATTCTATAAATATTTTACAACTACAGGACACTCAAATTCCCATTACTTATACTAGTTAGCTGCGATTAAAAAAAAAAAATTAGCTTAAGAATTTTTACAAATAATTTTTTACACTTAGCTCGGATTTAAATTTGGAGCAACAATCAACTAGAAAGTTGCTCACACTATGATAGCAAAGCTAACGGTGGCCTCGAACAACCAAGGAAGGTGGCGGCACCACCTCATGGGCAAGCTAGGGTTTCGGCTAAACTTGTTTTAGCCTCTAAATTTTGATTCAAAGCTATCTGATACTAATTTAAGGTTTTAGGAGGCGGTGGAACACCTCCTGTGGCGGAAAAAATAGTGGCAACATGGTGGTTCACCACCACCAATTTTAGCCCACATGGTTTCTCATAGTTAAAGGCAAAATCTTCAAAATATAACATCAAAATCAAGCTTAGAACATGAACTTACCTTTGGGTTTGTGAAATCTTTGAAAGATTTGGTGATTTGCCTAGTAAACGGAGGAGAGAGAAAGCTTGGAAGCAAGCTTCCATGGATTCCCCTCTTTCTTTCTCTCTTTTCTGGTTTTCACGTGAAAAATGGGGAGGAAGAAGTCTGGTTTTCAGACTTAATAAATGGGCCATGGTCAACTGACCATTTCGCCCCAGTTTTGTCTTTTAGTACCTTAGCGGGCCAACGTGAAATTTTAACGTTCGGAAGCCTGTTTTTCACTTTTCTTGACACGACTATGTTCCAAATATGATAATATACTAATCTTCATGTTCGGGTAATTTTTTTGATATCCTGAAACCAAAATCCGGGCCTCGGAGCGCCAACGGGTCAATATTTTGACTTTTTCAGTTTTAGCTATGATTTTTGTTCTGATTTCACCAGTAGCTTGCTAACATCATTTTATGTCTATATTAATCCATTGATCCTTTTAAAACCTTTTTCAGACCTTCCCGCGGTCCGTTCTCGATTTTCATTCGTTTAGGTTACTTAAGGACGTATCTGATTTCAACTCTGTTTTTGATTTTTATTGTCATATTCATAATCCTCGTATGTTATAACATATGTCCATGTGTTTGGATCAGTTCCAAAAAATCCCGAACCATGTTTTTATGGCAATTTACGCCAGTGTCACTAAATGACGAATTAGACGATTTTAGCTATCAGATTTGATTTTATTGTCCAATTTTTGATCTACACATCATATTATGATCCTATATGATCGCTTAGTCCATTGGTACCATTTAGGGACTAAAAACAAAATTTTGGGTAAAATGACCAAAATACCTCTGGTTCATATTTTACCGATTTTTCTGCCAATTCTTGTTCTAACACTCCCAAATAATGTTATATCACATATCAACAATATGTGAAGTTAAATTATCATATTTTATGAACTTCCCCTATCCCAACTTTTAGTCAATTTGGGGTTAAATCACTTAATCACTCGATTAAACCCCCAACTCTACAATTTATCATACAACATGTGTACCACAAGGTAGCCCATCATTTCTATAGGCATTTCAAAGTTTAACCTCGAGCCATTCGCATGTTATAATTGTCTCGAATTGATCTCGTACTTACGAGGGTCTTACAAAAACCTACAAGGAAATACTATTTCATGAAAAGAAAAAAAAATATAAAAAGCAAATATAGCATAGAAATAATGTAAAGAACACGATCAAAATAAACATAGACACGCAAAGAAAATAACAAGAAAAACTAGTAAACAAAACAAGGAAAGTTAAGCTCCATGGTTGGTACAAAATGGGCATAGTCTCTCCCCTAACTATTATCACTTGCTCTTGTCAAGATCATGAAGCCTTTCCATTTCAAAATATCAGAAAATAAACCATGCTAATCAACAAAATAGAGGTGAGCTTCATGGTTGGTAAAAATGGGCATAGCCTCTCCCCTAACCATGGTCGCTTGATATGTATCAAGATCATGTAGCCATTTCAACCTCTTTTGCTTCATTTTTTTGTAAAAAATCAGAACATTAAATACTTAAATAAACCTTCCAAAATCATGTTTCCCACAACAACATGCAAAGAAGAAAAAAAAGAAAAATCAAGGCAAGCATTCATGTCAAATTCGGCCAAGCAAAAACCTTGTAAAAAAATTTGTTTTCAACCATTTTTGATGAAGAAGAAAAGATGAAAACTTAAGTAAACATTTTAAAACTTAGATTTCTATGAGAAATGTAGTAGGAAAACAAAATGGAAAATCAAGAAATCTACATGGAAAACAAGAAGAAAACCATGCTAGAGCTAGGTAGAAATGACTACCTTCAAGCTCTTTTTAGAAAACCTTTATTTCCTTTCTTCCAAAAACCTCTTCTTCGCAAAATTAGCTACTGCCCTCTTCCATCAAATGACCTAGCCTATACGGAAAAAACAAACATTCCCTCTTTCCTTTCCTCTTGGCTGGTTGGCATCCCTCACCCTTGGATGATTTTTGCACTTTTTCTCCTCCAATTTTGGCCCTTAGATTAAGATCTTTTGATGACACAATAAAGTACCTTCTATCCAATTGATAGCAGCTCTTAAGATGTGTACTCAGCCCTTCTAATAACCTCAGACCTTAGATGACATAAGGATACAATCCCATCCTCTCCCTTGCTTGGCCGAATGAACCTTTACCATTGGATAAGTTGTTCTCATCTTTCTTCTTCCATTCTTGGCCATTGGATGAGGATTCTTTCAAGAAAACAAAAAAATGTCATCTTTACATTTAATCCCAGCCCTTAAAATGTGTACTCAGCCCTTGTAAATGGCCTAAGCCATTGGATGAAAAGGACCAATCCCATGCACTCCCTTGCTTGGCCGAATGAATGCCAACCCTTGGATTCATTGTGCTCATCTTTCTTCTTCCATTCCTGGCCATTAGATGAGGGTTTTTTCGTGACAAATAAAAATGTCATCTTGGCATTTAATCCCAGCCCTTAAAATGTGTATTCAACTTTTCTACAAGGCACCTAAGCCATTGGATGAAGGGGGGACCATTTGCAAGGTACTAGTGGAAGCATTTTGAGCTTGATAGTGACTAAGGAATTAAATTGATTAAGCTTTTTTCTTCTCCTCTATGCTGACTGACCAAGGGAGGAATTATCTCAGCAATAACTTCATCTTTCATATTTTTCTTAATTACAAATTGGCCTTTTTCGATTTCTTCGACAAAATGATCTTTTTGACCCTCAAACCTAAATAAATAGCAAACGGATTCCAAATTGAAAATTTCTTTGTTCAATACTTCCAAAATAATAAAAAATTGAATTCTGGAAGTTTTCAAAATTTTTCGAGTCTATTTGCTATTTTTTTTAGATTTTTCTTCCAAAATTGCCTTTTGTGCACCCGAACTTTTACCATTTTGTAAACGAGGTCTAAATCTGGATTTTTCTTCACCAATCTCTTTCAAACAATTTAAAAGTGAGATCTGTAAATTTCAGAATTTCCCTAGCTTATTTTCCATTTTTTCGGGATTTATCTGCTTGAATTTCTACATAGTGGGCCTGGGATTTGCCATTTTGCAAACGAACTCTGAATCTAGATTTTATTTTTCCAATCTCTTTGAAATGATTTAAGAATGAGATCTACAAGTTTTCAGAATTTTTGGAGCCCATTGCTATTTTTTCCGAAATTTCCAATTTTGCCCTTTTGCCTCCAAAGCCCGATTTTGCTCAAAATATGTCCGATATTCAGGTTTTCTTTTTTTGGGCCTTTGTCAGACATTGAATTGGAGTTGGTCTGAGAACACCCAATTTTTAAGATCAAATTCCCTTCCGTTTTGATTTTTCCTCTTTTCAGTATCGGGAATTTCCTCGTTTTTCCGTTTTTCCTCCAATCGGCTTTTTTCTCGGAATTACTTCAAACTGAGCCTTAGGCTATCCTTGTTTAACCATTACTCATCAATTAGGGGCTTTAGTTTTACCGAATCAGGCCATTTCTGCAATTTTCCCAAAATTTACCAAAATCCGCCAAAAACCCTAATTATCGGTTTTCTTTCGAATTGACATTTTTTTTCAGTTTTTTCTTCCAAGTAGCTTCTTCATTACCCATAGTCAGTGCTTATCTTTCATTTGGAACCTTCAATTCTGACCAATTTGATCGTTTAAGCATTTTTTCCCAAATTTCCCGAACTAGGGTTTCCTTTATATTGAAATTCCGTAACCCAACTTCCGAACTCTGTATCTTTCAATGTAGACCTCGGATTATCAAAATTCTTTCTCGATCTTTCAATTGAACTTCAAATCTTGATTTTGAAAGTGGGTTGACTTTTTTAGTAGTTGACTTTTTAGGGTTGACTTTTTCAAGTTTGACTTTTTCAGTCTGCTTTCTTAGACTAAGTCTCGGAGTACCACCTGCAGGATGAGAAAAACCTTTTTGCATTCTTAAACAACAATTTAGGAAGAAAACATACCTGTTTTAGTGGTCCGGACAAAATTAGGTGTCTACACCTATGTATAGCACCTAGTTACTTTTAGTCGTGTCAATTGATTCTTTTTGTGGGATAGAGAGTATAGTTTGGTTTCTAATCATATATGTGATTCATAATTGCTCCCAAGTCATAATTGATACTCACGGTTGATGTTTTGCACTTTATACTAATTTTTATTTGATTTTATTTTTTTAATAATACAATCGGGGTATCGTATATTTTAACTCGATCAATTTTTTCTTAAATCGATATGGTACATTTAGAATTTTACTTATCGACACATTTTTCAAAATAATCTAATTGACGGTGTTCTTACTATATGTATTAATCTCTCTAAGTTTTATTTGATTTTATTAACGAATGCTCGTCAAAATATTAGTACTATTTTATAAAACATTTTTGTATTTCAATATAGTAAATAGCATTTAACAAATTTTCATATATATATATATATATATATATATATAGCTAAAAATTAATTTGATAATTTCTCATTTAATTGAAAATATTATTATCTAATACCATATTCTTAATGGGAGTAGCCACTATAATTAATCTAGTTTATAAGCCAAGAAATTCTTTTCTCTTGCCAATCAAATTTAATCCTTATAAAAATACTTTAAGATTGAAATTTTAAATTTAACTTACGATCATCCAAAAAAGGACTATGCTAAAGTAAAATCTAAAAAAATCTCTAATCGAATCATTTATGATTCGAGTCATCTCGATTTTATCAATATGCTATAAATATAATTCATCCATGTCGCAATTCAGAGTGTTTGTCAAATTCACGTACAAAATGCTTGCATCGTCTTCATGCTAGACTTGCTTATGGGTCGGGCCGCAGTCCAATTTTTTTTCTTCCTTACCCAGGCCCGGCCCTGGGCGGGCCCAGGCTGATCTGTTTCATTATTCAAAAAATAATAAAAAATTATTTATATTAATATTTATAATTAAATTTAAAGAAAAAAATATTATTATCTAATTTTGTTCGGACAACTAAATATGGTATTTTCTTCCTAAAATGATGTTTTAGAATGCATAAAAACTCTTCTCATCCTACAGGAGTTACTTCGAGACTTAGTTTAAGAAAATAAGCATAAAAAGTCAATCTTGAAAAAGTCAACCTCGAAAAGTCAACTTCAAAAAGTCAACCATTGAAGAGTCAACCCTCTTTCAAAATTAAGTTCCAAAGTTTAATTGAACAATGGTGAAAGAATTTTGATAATCCGAGGTCAATATAAAGTCCGGAAGATGGGTTATAGAGATTCAGTGGAAAAGAAACCCTAGTTCAAAAATTTTGGGGAAAAGTGCTCAAACGATCAAATTGGTCAAAATTGAAGGTTCCGAATGAAAGATAAGCAATGAATACGGGCGATGGAGAGGCCGTTTGGGAGCAAAATGGATGAAAAAGTTAATTTGGAAGAAAATCGAGAATTAGGGTTTTTGGTGGATTTTGGTGAAATTGGGGAAAATTGCAGAAATGGCCCGACTTGGTAAAACTAAAGCCCTTAATTGATGAAGAGTGAGTGAACAAGGATAGCCCAAGGCTCAGTTTGAAGTAATTCCGAGAAAAGAGCCGATTGGAGGAAAAATAGAAAAACGAGAAAATTCCCAATGCTGAAAAAAGGAAAAATCAAACCGGAGGGGAATTTGATCGTAAAAATTAGGTGTTTTCGGACCAACTCCAGTTCAATATATGAAAAAGGCACAGAAAAAGAAAATCTAGAAATTGAACTTGTTTTGAGTAAAACCGAGTTTCGGAGGTAAAAGGGCAAATTTGGAAAATTCGAGAAAAATAGCAACTGAGCTCCAAAAATTAACAAAACTTCCAGATCTCAATCTTATGTCATTTGGAAGAGATTGGCGAAGAAAAATCCGGAATCGGAGCTCGTTTGCAAAATGGCAAATTTCGAGCCCACTAAGTTGAAATTCAAGAAGATAAATCTAGAAAAAATAGAAAATGAGCTCGAAAAATTATGAAAACTTCCAAATCTTAATTTTAAATTATTTGGAAGATATTGGCGAGGAAAAATCCAAAACCGGAGCTAGTTTACAAAATGGCAAATTTCGAGCCCACTAAGCTAAAATTCAAGAAGATAAATCCCGAAAAAATAGAAAATGAGCTCGAAAAATTATGAAAACTTTCAGATCTCAATTTTAAATTATTTGGAAGATATTGGTGAATAAAAATTCAGAATCGGAGCCCGTTTGAAAAATGGTAAAAGTTTAGGTGCACTAAGGGCAATTTTGGAAAGAAAATCCGGGAGAAATAACAAATGGGCTCAAAAAATTATGAAAACTTATAGAATTCAATTTTTTATTATTTAGGAAGTATTGAAAAAAGAAAATTTTGGATTTGGAGTACGTTTGCTATTTAATTAGGTTTGGGGGCTAAAAAGGTAATTTTCATCGAAGAAACCAAAGAGGGCTTCTCTTGCAATTAAAAAAATGGAGAGTGGGCTGGAATATGAAGGGTCAGCCGGCCAAGCCCATGAGGAGAGTGGTTTTTGCTAAGCTCTTGCATCCAAAGGCCAAAAGTGGATAATAAAGTAGTTATTTTTTTGATCAAGCCTTTGTAATTGTGCCACATGGACTAATGCATGAAGAGGGAGGATGTCAACATGATGGATTCATATTTTTGAATATCTATATTAGTTAGGGGTTGATTACTTAATCTAAGGGTGGTAATTTCACATTTTAAGCATCTTGGATTAGTGGCCTTTGGATCAAATTGGCTAGGAAAAAAAATGACAACATTCTACACCCATTAGGTGACCATTCAGCTACCATAGTTTAGGGGGGGTTTCATTTTCATGGGGTTCTTGGCTGATCATAGAGAGGGCAGTAGATAAAAGAAGAGAGAAAAGAAAGGAAAAAAGAAAAGAGAAAGAAAAAAGAAGGGCTTTCTTACTACTCTTTGATTTGGAAAGCTAGAGCAAGGTATCTATGTTCTTTCATGCTCTCCTCCATACTTTGTTGATATGATTTTTTTTTTTATTTATTTTCATGGTTATTTTCTGTTCTTTCATGAAATAAAATTGTTTTTCAAAACAAGTTCTTAAAGCTCCTATCTTATGTTTTCTTGAAAAAAATCAAAGAAAAAACAAATTTTCCTCCATTTTTACATGTTGGCCGAATGGTCCCTTATGTGTTGTGTTTGATTTATTTTCCATGGTGTTTGTGATGTTCTAGCTTGTTTTGATGTTCTAACTTTTAAAAAACAATTAATACATGAAGCTTGTTTTCAACCTTTTTCATTTACTTACTATTATTTTGCTGATTTTATCATATTTTTTTTCATGACTACTTACTTTGTTTGCCATTTTTAATTTTCTGTTTTCACCATGTTAGGTTGTTCATGTTTTTGTTAATACAATACCATGTGTTTTTGTGATTTTGTCTAGCTATGTTAATGCATTTGCATTATGTTTGTTTGGTTTAACATGTTTCCATTTAAGTCTTGCATATACTATGCCATGTGTTTGTGTTATCGCCATGCTAGAATTTCCTTGCATATTTTCATGACCATTCGGCTACCCCTTATTGTTTTGCCTTGTGTGTGCATTTTCATCTTGTTTAGTTGACATGCTTGCATTTCTATGCCATGATATTGTGTATTATATTTACTATGCCATGTGTTTATGTCATTGCCTAGGTAGAATTGCATATGTTGATTAGGTGACCATTCGGCTCCTACATTTGTGTATCTGCATTTTCATGTTGTTTGGACTATCATGCTTTCTTATGCTTTGCATCTTCATGTCATGTGATTGTGTATTGGTTATGCCATGTTCATGCATTATTATTGTGTTCATTTGGTCATTTTTGTTCATGTTGCTTCCATGCATTTTTATATGACATATTAGGTCTTAGGTCGTTTTGTATTGCCATGCATTTCTATGTCCATTAGGTCTAGGTCATCTTGGTATGCCATACACATTTCCATGCTATTTAGTTCTTAGGTCATATTGGTATTGCCATGCATTTTCATGTCCATTAAGTCTAGGTCACATTTGCATTGCCATGCATTTCATGCATATTAGGTATAGGTTGCATTTATTGCCATGCACAAGTTCATGTTAGGCAGTAGGTCATTTTTTTATGCCATGCATTTTCTATGTCATTTAGGCTTTAGATAATGCATTTCATGCATTTAACTTGCTATTTGTTCATGCATTTCATATCATACCACTTGATTTTTGACTTAAGCCAATCAGTGGCTCAAAGCCAAGCTCATATGAGCATGCTTGTGGAAAATTAAGAAATTGTCAAGTTGGAATTTCTACCTTTGTCATTTTTTTCATTAGGCAATCCTTGTCCAAAATTTTAGAAATTTTAGCTACTGTTTGTAGGTTCTTAGAGGAGTCTCCAATATTTTTATTTTGATTTTTGAAAGATTTTATCAAAGGCTTAAAAATATTTTTTGGCAAAACAGTTTTTCACCCAGTGTTCTGACATTCATGATTTTTCTAGTAGGACATCCTTAGTCTAAAAATTAAGCCAATTTTTTCCCATAGAGTTATACATGTTTTGAGTCTCCCATATTTTTTTCAGAGTTTTTTGAATATTAAAAAAAGGTTAAAAAATCACGTTTTAAAACTGGTTAGTAAAGTCAGATTTGAATTCAAGGGAAAAATAATTTTCTGTTTTGGCTAAGGCAGTAAGAGAGGGCTGATTAGGAACCTTAGCTACTGTCCTAGGTTGATTTCTAAGCCATTTTAATCCTAAAAAATGATTTATAAAGCTCGGGTCAAGGGTGGTCAAGTCCGAGTTTTCAAAGTTAGGAAAATAGAGCCATTTTTAAAAGAGGGTTCGGCCATGTGTCATTTTTCATCCGAGAATTTTCAAAATTGATTTCAAACCAATCACAAAGTATATTTGATTTAGAAAAATCTGATTTGATGTATTTTCCTAAGGTAGTCGTATATCTTTTTAGATATACGGATTTCCTTATTTAAAGGAAAAAATACACTTTCATGCATTGCATTTTTTATGTTTATGCATATTATATGATATATGATTTTTGATATGAATATTTCTACGGCTATGCTATTGTTTTGATTTATATTTCATGATGTTATATTGATTGTTATATGGTTGTGAATATTTCATGTTATTCTATTTTTTTTTGCCATGTCATTTAGAATATACCATGTCACTTAGGTTATATCATGTCATTTAGAATACACCATGTCACTTAGGTTATATTATATCATCTACATTTTTGACTATGTCATCTTTTCTATGTCACACATGTTCATATTCATTTTTTTTAAATGTTTTAAAATAAGATAATTGTAGACACTTAATTTTGTTTGGACCCCTAAATCAGGTACATTTTCTTCCTAAAGTGATGTTTCAGAATGCTAAAAGGCTTTTCTCATCCTGCAGGTGGTACTCCGAGGCTTAGTCTAAGAAAGCAGACAGAAAAAGTCAAACTCAAAAAGAGTCAACCTCGAAAAAAGTCAACCCCAAAAATGTCAACTACTAAAAAAGTCAACCCACTTTCAAAATCAAGATTTGAGGTTCAATTGAAAAATGGTGAAAGAATTTTGATAATCCGAGGTCTACATTGAATGATATGGATTTCGGAAGTTGGGTTACGAGATTCAATAGAAAAAAAACCCTAATTCGGGAAATTTGGGGAAAAGTGCTTAAACGATTAAATTGGTCGAAATTGAAAGTCTCAAATAAAAGATATGCACTGACTATGGGTAATGGAGAAGCTACTTGGAAGAAAAACTGATAGAAAAGTCAATTTGGAAGAAAATCGAGAATTAGATTTTTTTGGTGGATTTTGGTAAAATTTGAAAAAATTACAGAAATGGCCCAGTAGATCTAAAGCCCTTAATTGATGAGAAATGATTAAACAAAGATAGCCCAAGGCTCAGTTTGAAGAAAATCTGAAAATCGGACTTGTTTTGAGCAAAACCGGGTTTCGAAGATAAAAGGGCAAAATTGAAAAATATGGGAAAAATAGCAAATGAACTCCAAAAATTCTAAAAACTTGCAAATCTCATTCTTAAATCATTTCAAAGAGATTGGCGAAATAAAATCTTGATACGGAGTTCGTTTGCAAAATGGCCAAATATCGGGTCTCCTATGTAGTAATTCAAGTAGATAAATCTAGAAAAAATAGCAAACGAGTTCCAAAAATTCTGAAAATTTGCAAATCTCATTTTTAAATTATTTGGAAGAGATTGGCAAAAGAAAATCTTGATTCGGAGTTCGTTTGTGAAATGGCCAAATCCCGGGACCCCTTTGTAGTAATTCAAGCAGATAAATCCCGAAAAAATAGTAAATGAGCTCCAAAATTCATGAAAACTTCCAGATAACATTTTTAAATTATTTGGAAGAGATTGGTAAAAAAAAACTGGATTCAGAGCTCTTTTAAAAAATGGTAAAGTTCGGGTGCATAAAAGGGGTAATTTTGAAAATAAATCCGAAATAAATAGCAAATGTACTCGAAATTTTTTGAAAAGTTCCAGAATTCAATTTATTATTATTTCGGAAGTATTGAAAAAATAAAATTAGAATTTTGAGTCCGTTTGCTATTTATTTAAGTTCGGGGGGCAGAAAGGTTATTTCACCAAAGAAACTAAAAAGGGAAAATTTGTAATTGATGAAAACATGAAAGAAGAAGGAATTGCTGGGAGTTTTCTTCCCTTGGTCAGCCAACATAGAAGAGAAGAAGGAAGCTTGAACAATTTAACTCCCTAGTCACTATCAAGCCACATGCTACCACTAACACCTTGCAAATGGTCCCCCCTTCATCCAATGGCTTAGGTGCCTTGTAGGAAAGTTGAGTGCACCATCCAATGGCCAAATTTAAATGCCAAGATGACATTTTTATTTTTCATAAAAGAACCCTCATCTAATTGCCAATAATGGAAGAAAAAAGATGAGCACAATTCATCCAAGGGTGAGCATCCATTCGGTTAAGCAAGGGAGTGCATGGGATTATCTATTTTCATCTAATGGCTTAGGCCATATACAAGGGCTGAGTACACATCTTGAGGGCTGGATTTAATCTACAAGATGTCATTTTTATGTTCTCCTCATCCAATGACCAAGAATGGAAGAGCACAACTCATCCAAGGGTAGGCACTCAAGGGGGGCAAGCAAGGGAGTTCATGGGATTGGTCCTCTTTTGCATCTAAGGGCTAAGGTTACTACAAGGGCTGAGTATACATCTTAAGGGCTGCTATCAATTGGCAAGATGACATTTTTATGTTTTCATCAAAATATCTTAATCTAAAGGCCAAGATTGGAGGAGAAAAAGTGCAATTCCCATCCAAGGGTTAAGGGGCCATTCGGCCAAGCCATTAGAGGGGGGTTGGTCTCATTTTTTCATATGTTTTTTTGGCTAAAACCAATAGTTAATTTGGCAAGAAAAAGTTTTTGAAAGAAAAAAAAAAAGGTTTTCAGTAGAGAGCTTGTAGGTAGTCATCTCTACCAAGCTCTAGCCCAACTTTCTTCTTCATTTCCATGGTGTTTTCTTGATTTTTCTATCATGTTTTCCTACTACATTTTTCATAGAAATAAAGTTTTTTAATGTTTACTCATGTTTTTATCTCTTCTTCTTCTTTAAAATGGTGGAAAACAATATTTTTCTATGGTTTCATGCTATGGCCGAAAATGGCACATTTATTTGCCTTGTTTTTATTTTTTTTCTTCCTTGCATGTTGTTGTGAAAAATGATTTTTACAAGTTTTTAGAGTATTCTAAGGTTCTGATTTTTTACAAAATATGAAGCAAAAAAGGTTGAACTGGCTACATGATCTTGGCTAGACCAAGTGACCATGGTTAGGAGAGAGGCTATGCCCATTTTTACCTACCATGAAGCTCACCTTATTTTCTGTTTTACATGGTTTATTTTCCGTTTTATTGAGATGGAAAGGCTTCATGATCTTGGCAAGACCAAGTGATTATGGTTTGGTGAGAGGCTATGCCCATTTGATACCAACCATGGAGCTTAACTTTCCTTCTTCTACTTACTAGTTTTGTTTGTTATTTGTTTTGCATGTCTATGTTAAATCTTTTGTATATATGTTCTTTACATTATTTTCTATGCTATATTTACTTATATGTTTCATTTCCATGCTTGATATTGCATCCTTGCATATTCGACCATTGTTGTTCATATGCTCATGTTGTGCATTTTTTTTTATGTATCATGTCTTACATGTTTGCATTTTCATGGTTTTATTTCATGATCATTCGGCCATTCCATTTGTATGCCTTGCATGAGTATTTTTCTTTTGCTTCTTAACTTGTTTGCATCTCCATGCCATGAACTTGCATATTCTGATTTTAGTATGCCATGTGCTTAAGAAAATGCTGTGATAAAAATGCCATCATATTGATCCATGACCATTCGTCAATCCCATTGTATTGATAAAAATGCCATCATATTGATAAAAATGCCTTGCATGTGCATTTTCCTTTTGTTTCTTAACTTGTTTGCGTTTCCATGCCATGAGCTTGTGCAGTTTGATTTTGGTATGTTATATTCTATTGAAAATGTCATGACATTATGCATTTTAATATGATTTGTCATGTACTTATGTCATTTACTAAATAGGATTACATTAGAGTCTCATGTGATCATTTGGCCTCTTCATGCATCCCTTGCCTTGTCATGCATTTGCATTTTGTTTAGGTAACATGCTTTGCATTATCATATCTTGAAATTGTGTATTAGTTGCTGTTTGTTCCAGCATTGACATTAGTTTCATGAGTCATTGTATGTTCATAGTATTGCTATGCATGTTCATTACATTTTATGTCTAGGCCATATTGGTATTGCCATGCATATTGAGTCTTAAATCACATTGGTATTGTCATACATTACTATGCTATTTAGGTCTTAGGTCACATTAGCATTTTCATAACATATTAGGTCCTAGTCACATTTACATTATCAAGCATTGCATGCATATTGAGTTAGGATAACATTTATTGCCATGCAAATTCATGCTAGGCATTTAGGTTCTCTTGAATTCTCATGTATTTCCTTTACCATTTAGACCTTTAGACCATACATTTCATACATTTCATTTGCTGTATGTTCATGCATTCCATGTCATTGCCACTTGATTTGTGACTTAGGCCAATTAATGGCTCAAAGTCATGCTCCCTTGAGCATACTTGTGGAAAATTAAGGAATTGTCAAATTAATTATTCTACCTTTGTGATTTTTTTTACTTAGCCAATTTTGTCCAAGGTTTTTAAAATGTTTATCTACTGTCCTTAGGTCTTTAGGATGATTTCCAACAATTTCTACTTTGGTTTTTGAATGAATTTATCAAAGGCAAAAAATGTGTTTTGACAAACAGTTTTTTTCACCCAGTACTCGAACATCTCCAATTTTTCTGGGAAGTTATTTTTAATCCGAAAACCAATTTTTTCTCGTGTATATTTACAGGTTCTGAGTTTCTAGTATTTTTTTTAGATTTTTTTTGAATTTGTAAAAATAGGCTAAAAAATCGTGTGGTAAAACCAGACAGTAGAGGCAGATTTGAAATCAAAAGAGGAATAATGGTTGAATTTGGCTAAGGCATTTAGAGGGGGTTGGTTAGAAGATTTAGATATTGTCTTAGGGTAGTTTCTAAGCCTTTTTAAACTTTAAAAATAATTTATAAATCTCGGGTTAAGGGTAGTTAAGTCCAGGATTTTAAACTTAGAAATTAGAGCCATTTTAAAAGGGTTTGGTAAGGGTTTTAATTTTTATTCAAGTTTTTCTTCTAAATTGTTTTCAAACAATCACAAAGTTTTGTTGTTTTTAGAAAATCTAATTTGACATATTTTCCTAAGGTAGCGGGATATCTTTTTAGATATACGGATTTCTTTATTTAGAGGTAAAAAAAACATTTTCAAGCATTGCATTTTCCATGTTCATGCATTTTATTTAAATGTGTGATTTTTGCTATGATATTTTTCGTGATATTATTGTTATTTTAATTCACATTTATGATCTTATATTTGTTTGCCATATGATTTTGAATGTTTTATGATATCCTTTGCTTTTTATTTAGTTATTTTTTTCATATTGTTTAGCATATACTATGTTCATGCATTATTATTTTTATTTTCATTTTCATGCATATTATATGTTAGCATTATTTTAATTTCATGCCATTTCTTGTCATTTAGATCATATTCCATGTCATTTACGTTATTTTATTTATAACATGCCATGTCATTTAAAATATGGCATATCATTTAAAACTGCCATGTCATTTAAATTATTTTATCTCATTTAGAATATACCATGATACTTAGGATTTTTCATTTTACCTAGAATGTACCATGTCATTTAAATTATTCATATCATTTAGGTGGCATTATATTATCTAGACTTTGCCATGTCATTTTATTTATGTCATACATGTACATGTTCATAATTTTAAATGTTTTGAAAAAGATAATCATTTAAAAAAAATAAAATAAAGATATTCCCGAGTTAAAATAATTCATGAATTCTCCCTACCGGGTTTGCTGGAGGGAATATCATCAATTATCATTAATAAAGGAATATCTTTCTTTCAAAAAAAGAGAATGATTCGGAAAGTTTTCCAAATGAATAAAAATTTCTATATTTTGCCGATTTTGTCGGGGAGTTTAGGAAAATTTTGAATTAAAAAATTCTGGAACATTTTCAATTAGAAATGGAATTATTTTTCTTAAAATTGGGAATTAACTTGAAATACTAAATTAAAAACCAAATTTTTACCGAGACTTGAGATAACACATGATTAATAAGGTACCGATTTATACGGGCGTTGTGGAGGTGCTAATCCTTCCCCGCACGTAACCGACTCCCAAACCCGCTTCTTTGATTTCTCTAGTTTATAATGCAGACATGAAATTGGTTTTAAAAATGTTTTAATTAATTTTAAAATGTTTTATAAAACCGGTTTTCATAGGTGGCCGATCACACCTAGCTAAAAAAGATTGGTGGCGACTCCATGTCTTTTTACGAGGCTGTTTTCATATCCTCGACCTTTCATTTCAATCTAGAGGAATTAAGTCGTCTTTTCCTCTAATTCCGTTTCCCCCTCACTCGAACAGGTTCCCCGTGATCCGGGATCACGTATCGACACCTTCATTTTTCTTGAGGAACTAAGTCGAGTTTTCCTCGTTTTTTTTTAATGTCACGTCTAAAGAAAACGAATAATAAAGTCTTGCGATGAGACTTTTTATTGTTATTGTTATGTTATTTTTTATTTAGGTTGCGACAGCTTGGCGACTCCACTAGGAACTTTTTTAGAGAGTCAGGTCTAGAATTAGTCGTGTGTTACCTAAGTCTCGGTTTTGTTGGTTTCATTGGTATTTAATTTTAATTCCCATATTTTTAAAATAATAAAAAGAATTTTGAAAATAATAAAATGTTTTAAATATGTCCATCTTTATATGCATTCATACTATTATTTGTTCTCTGGTTATTTTGTTGTGTATATTTATATGTTTGCTTGACTGATGCTTTACATTGTTTGATTTTAGTGGGGTAATTAGAATAAGGGGTGTAGAATAGGTGGTGACAGGTTTGTTTTGTTCCTCCGCACACACTATGTCTGCATTTGCATAACATGAATCCTCTACCCGGGTTCCGTCATTTTAAGTGGGAGTAAAGTAACTACGCTTTCGAGATGATCCTCCGTATGGGCTAGTGAAGCACTTCCAGAGTATAAAGTACCTAATGCCTTCATGATAATCCTCTGTACGAGCATAGGAAAATATACTCTAACGAATTGAACCCGCTTTTATCGGGGTGCCTTACTAGCCTTCACAGGCGACAATGAGGAACAATTCGGGGCCTTAGAACCGATTCACCTTCATGTAGTGAACCTAGGCGAAGCCATGCTGGGTTTCTGTTAGATACCCAAAATTTAAGAACACATGGAGGAACATTTCCAACCTTTTACCATCTTTCTATATGTTAGATTTTACAAATTGGG
This sequence comes from Fremontodendron californicum, assembly GCA_030761205.1. Taxonomy (NCBI): domain Eukaryota; kingdom Viridiplantae; phylum Streptophyta; class Magnoliopsida; order Malvales; family Malvaceae; genus Fremontodendron; species Fremontodendron californicum. The sequence continues at coordinate 7,639,855 of JAULJL010000026.1, forward strand.
TGATTATGAACGAACATCATGTCGCTCGTAATAAATTTATTATTTTGTCCCAAAGGCGTCGTAATGCTGAAGCTCTGTTAAAATTTTTGAGACATTTTTTAAAGCATGCTGTTATTTATGTTATATCTGTGAATTCATTTCTTTACTAATCTATTTCTTTCTGTTTTCTTTTCTTTGACATGCATCATAGACATCATCATACACTTGGAGTTTATTGGCCTCGGGATAGTCATCAACCCAAAGGACTTTCATGGAGTGTCAGGTTATTTCAGTCATAGAAGATCATGCAGTAGTCAGGGCACGGTCGGAAAAAGACCAGAGGGAGGATGGTGATTGCCTGAAGAAAGATTATGTGTCAGTATTGCCGGAAAGGGTCAAAGTGGATTCTAGACAGAATAATCTCCGAAGGTTAGCCGACATTTGGAATCAGTGGAATGTATCAGAGAAAGAAGCCTTCATTTAGAAATATGGAGATATAGCACTCTTAATTTTGATTCGGGTCAATAGTGGGTTGATTCCGGCTATGGTACAGTTTTGGAATCCTGCTTATAGATGTTTCACTATTAACAAGGAGGATATGACCCCACTGATTCAAGAATATTCAGCACTGTTACATATTGAATGTCCTAATCTTGATCGGGTATATTTGCAGGAAGTGAAACCTTCAGGTTTTAAAAGAAAGTGGCTAGGATCACAGGAATGGATACAACATGGGTTGGAGTTATGTGGATACAAAGCAAAAAAAATGGATGCATTCCATGGGAAACTCTCCGACAGTTGATATTGGGTTGTTCCGACAAAGAAAAAGCCAGGGACATCTTTGCTCTAGCCATCTACGGATTAATCATATTCTCGAAGATATTGGGTCATGTGGATATAGACTGTTTGATTTCTTTGAAAAGTTGGAACAGAAGATCAACCCATCTCCAGCCATCATAGCTGAAACTATCTGATCTTTGAATTTTTTAAAAGGGCAGGACAAGGGAGAATCAAGGGGTGTGCACAACTCCTTTATATTTGGATTCAAAGTCACTTTTGGAAGATAGAAAAGGTTTCCTTCAAACCGTACATCAAGTTTTAGTTCCGATTAGGGAATTCCTTCAAAATGACTGGCCTGAAGACGGGGATGAAGAGAAATGGGTCAACATGTTCTGGAATCTAAAAGGGGAGATGGTAACTTGGAGAGCTCCGTGGATGGTTCCTATGCCGATTATGTATAAATGTGGGGACAACTCGGGAGTTCCACTACTCGAAATTTAGGGGTCTGTGACTTATACGCCTTTGTTGGTGCAAAGACAGGTTGAGTCTCGGCAATTCACACCCGTGACTCATAATCTAGGATCATCAGAGTTCACTTATGGGGAAGACGAATATTCTAGAAAGGTGCGGGCAGTGATTGAAGCATGGAAGAAAACTCACTGGATAAAAGTGGCCAGATATGCCGACATCGTCACACCTGATTACATGGTATGGAGGGAATTAAGGGTTGATGATAGTCTACTGACATCAGATGAGGAAGAGGTCCAGTTCATGAATCCACCATCGAGGGAAATGCCATTTGAGTTAGAAATCGCAAGGGCGGAATTTGAAAAAGAAAAGGCCCAGATGAGCAAGGAGATTGCCCGACTACAAGAAGAGCTTGAGGACATGAAAAATAGGGAATCAGCTCGAGAAAGAGAAAAGGAAAAGATCAAGAGAGAAAGGGACACTACTAAGGGCGATCTTCGAGAATTACATTTGGAGAACAAGAGGTACCGCTTTGAGCTTAGATTTGAGGAGACCCTTAAGACTTTCGGGGAATGGGAGCATGAAGTCAAAAACCTCAAGAAGGAGAATAACTTCTGGAAAGAGAGAGCGAAGCATGAGGAAGCCCGAGCCAATTAACTGGAGAAGCAAGCTAAGGAAAGCTTACACGGTGATACTTCTGCTGACGCGTCAAGGGGCCGTGAACAAGTAGGGTTCAGATTGAAGAGCAGGGCAATCAAAAGAAGACTGTGAAAGAAAGTCGAAGATCTGAGGAAGTCACTATAGGACTAATTTTGTAATAGCACTTTGAAAGGCGAATTACAGACTTATCTTAGGCAGTGATCCTTTTATTCTATCTGTGATGTATTTAGTTCCAGGAAATCAATGAAAGACCGTTCGGTTGAAATTATTCCAGGGCCAATACATTCAAATGCATTCATATTTTATATGTTTTGTTTGTTCATTTGTACATTTATTCATATTTATAATCATTCATTTTTGAAATTTGTTTATACACTTAACCACTTATTTATTCCTTTTACTTGTTCATTCATTCATACTCATACACTTAAACACTTATTTGTTCATTTCACTTGTTCATTCATTTATTTTTTCGTATTCATATATGTAGTCATGTAATTATTCATTTTATTTGATTCATCCATTCACATTTAGTCATTTATTCATTTATTCATTTATTCATTCATTCATTCATTTTTTATAAAACATAAAAAAATAGATGGGTCAATAATTTCTAATTCATGGTTTTCAAAAATTAAAGGTACAATTGGTCGCACTCAAAAAGAAACGGATTTTCGACACCCTTACAATACTCGATCTCAAGCCAGAGCTATGGAAAACGATCAGCTTGCTAGAATTGAAAGAATGGAAAGAACTTAAAGGGAACTGCAGGGACAGTTAGCTAAATCTCAGGAGGAGTGTCGAGAATAGATGACTAAGCTCATGGAAATGATGAGTGCCTTGATGAAACAAAAAGGGCCGGGAGAGAACTCGATCACTGGGAAAATCGTGGTAGTTGAAGAGGATCAGCCTAAAAACATACAGCAAAAAGGGCCAAGAGGTGCCAATTGGGGCAGCCTCCTATGTTTACATCCAACTAGCTGCAGAGACACAGAACTATGTTCCCAGAAAGGGTAATGTGGGAGTTGACCTAAATGATGTTAACGTTCCCGACTTTGAGGAACTAGCTGAAAAGAAAAAAGCAAAGATGATAGAGCTGAAGAGGTCGAAAGGGCAGAATCGCAGAAAAAATATCAACTGCTGGAGGAGAGGCTGAGGGTCGTTGAAGGGGCAGAGTAATTTGGCAGTTTGGATGCCAAAGAGATGAGCTTAGTACATGATTTAGTAATTCCCCAAAGTTCAAAGTACCAGATTTTGAAAAATATAATGGGACTACCAACCCATAAGCACATCTGACCATGTACTGCAGAAGGATGATGGGGCATAATGATAATTAGAAACTACTTATCCATTATTTCCAAGATAGCTTGACAGGGTGAGCAACCCAATGGTACAATCAACTGAGTCGTACCAAGATTCGTTCATGGACAGATTTAGCCAGGGCTTTCATGGAATATTATAAGCATGTGTCTGACATGGTACCTGATAGGCTGTCGCTACAGAACATGGAAAAGAGGACCAATGAGAGTTTCAAAGAATACTCGCAAAGGTGGAGGGATCTGGCTACACAAGTGAAACCCCCTTTAACTAGCAAAGAAACCACAGTGCTTTTCATCAACACTTTGAAAGCACCATATTATGATAAATTGGTGGGGAGTGCCACCAAAGACTTTGCAGACATGGTAATATCTGGGGAAATGATAAAATCGGCCATTAAGAATGGGAAAATGGAAGGGGGTGAGCCTTCTATTCCGAAAAAGGTGTTCCCAGCCAGGAAGAAAGAGGAGACCCATGCAGTTAGTATCAACCGATACCCATATGTACTTGCAACACCACATACACCACCAAGGCCTTATACTCCTACCACATCCTATGCACCTCCTACACCCTACACACCTTACTCGGGGTATAGTCCTTATTACCCCAATGTGAACCACCTTCCCAAAATCCCTTTCCTTATACCAATATACCACAACAGCCGTTTCTAACTGGCATATCCCCACAAATAAATCTCCCCTGAAACACTGTCCCAAACACTCAGGGAGCCGGGCGCAATGACCAACGTTCACCAAGGAACGATCAAAAACCCCAATGTGATCCGATTTCTACCACCTATGGTGAGCTATATCCTAAATTGTTGCAAGGTCAACTTATTGTGCCCTTATACCTCAAACCTCTGACACCGCCATATCCAAGGTGGTACAATGCAAATACTAATAGCGCATACCATGCAGGAATTCAAGGACATTCTACTGAAGATTGCCTGGCCTTTAAAAAGAAATTCCAAAGCCTGATCAATGCAGGAGTTGTGAAGTTTGGGGCAAAGAATGGGCCGAATATAGCGGGGAACCTATTGCCAGATCATGCGGGGAATCGGGTAAATACAATATGGGCAAGGGAAGTCTGAAGGGTAAAAAAGGACGTCAGGGAAGTCAAGACTCCAATGTTGACAGTACGGGTCGATATGGTCAAGGCAAGAATGGTGGGAAATGCAAACAGTTTAAAAATGGTTGTAAAGAGGGTGCAAAATTCGTGCCCGTTCCATAAGTGTGGAGGTCATGTCATACAGGACTGTGGGGAATTTCTGGCTAAAGTCCAAAGGTGATGGATAATGGGGAGGCCCAGTTTTACGAAGAAACATAGGAGGAAATAGAGGTTATTGAGAATACAGCTGGCTACGGGATAGGAAGACCCTTGATCATTTATTATGATGAACCAGAGGAGAAAGTCATGCTAGTCATTAAGGAAAGTGTGCTTAAGTTAATCATTGATTTGCCTGTTTCCTTTTCATACAAGGAAAACAAAGCTGCACCATGGAAATACGACTGCAGCATGGTTATGCCTGGGTCTTCGAGTCAGCAAGATATCACAGGTGTGGGGCACTTAACACGAAGTGGAAGGTGTTATGCTCCTGAGGCTATCGAACAGGGGTTAACAAGAAAAGATAGAGGAACAGACAAGGGGAAAAAAGAAGCTGAACCAATCCATATTGAGATGGATTTGTCAAAAGAAGCAGATAAGGGATCAGCCCCGGTTAAAAGAATAAAAGAGCCGGTGAGTGAGAAGAAAGACTGCGAGTTCCTAAAATTCATAAAGCACAGTGAATATAGTATGGTTGAGCAACTGCAACGTCAACCAGCTAGAATTCCAATCTTATCCTTGCTTTTGAACTCGGAGCCACACAAAAATGCCCTGTTAAGAGTGTTGAATCAGGCATATGTGGCTAACAATATATCGGTAGAAAAACTGGACAAGCCGGTGGGAAACATCGCGGCGCACGACCATATATATTCCAGTTATGAGGAATACCACCCAATGGTATTGGGTCAACAAAAGCTCTCCATATAACTACCGCTTGTAAGGGGCACATATTACCAAGGGTCATTTTGGACAATAGTTCTTCATTAAATGTGATGCCTTTGGCAACCCTGTCCAAATTGCCAGTTGATATTTCTTATATGTTACCAAGCTGCACTGTGGTCAGAGCCTTTGATGGTACCAGGAGAGATGTGATGGGACCTATTCAGGTTTCTCTGGAGATAGGCCCATGTACCTATACAGTGAACTTTCAGGTCATGGATATTAATCTATCTTATAATTGCCTGCTAGGAAGGCCGTGGATACATTCAGCAGGGGCTGTACCTTCGTCTCTCCACCAAAAGCTGAAACTTGTAATATAGAGGCGTTTAGTTACTGTATCAAGAAAAGAGGATGTAATAGCGTCTGCATCTACTGAATCTCCTTATGTTGAACCCAATGAAGATGCTGTAGAATGTTTCTTTTGGTCTTTGGAATTCGTAAATGCAAATTTTCGTCACTGAAAGACGAAGAATTCCAAAACCGAGGCTGTCCAAGAACACAAGGCTAGGGGTAAGAACTACGGTGGGAAAAGGTTGCAGGGCTGGACATTCCCACCTATCCTTCACAGCTTTGCTCAGCCGGTTCTCTGTTCGGAGAAAAGAATTCTGATAATGTGCTCGTAATGATAGAGCAAGCCTTCGAGAGATTCCAGGTGAATAGGGATGAGCAGATGTATGATATGGAGATCTGCACGATTGGGGAAGAAAAAATTGAAAGTGAGAATGCTAATTGGATGGTGCGACCTTGTCCACCAGGATATAGACTGACCAATTAGAGTGCAACCGAGCTACCCGTAGTTTTTAGGTCTATTCCAACGTAATGCTTTTAAACAAATCTTAAATATCTTTGCCCGAAGATATTAATAGTTTCTTTTGTAATGGGCTTTTGTCTAAAACTTTTCATTCAATAAATAACAAACATGATGCATTTCATTCATATTGATGTGTCCATATTCTTTCATTTATGATATTTATTTTACTTCCATTGTATATATGTTTTCCTATATTGTTTCTTCCCCACCTATTTACAGGTGCACGGATGCGGAATATGAGGATCTTCCTGCCAGTAATTCTAAAATTGATTTTGAGAGGCCCATTTGCACGAGTGATTTTGAGGCCGACGAAGATATTGAGGATTATGGTCTACCTCCGGACTTATTAAGAAAAATAGAACAATAAGAGAAACAAGTACTTTCTCATGAGGAGCTATTGGATTGTTGAATTTGGGAAGTAGTGAGGAGATAAAAGAGGTTAAAATTGGGACTACATTGTCGTCATCAATAAAGGGTGAACTCATAGCCTTGCTCCTGGAATATGTAGATGTATTTGCATGGTCATACCAAGACATGCCAGGTTTGGATCTAGACATTGTGGTTCATAAGCTCTCTTTAAGGCCAGAGTGCAAGCCAATTCAGCAAAAGTTGAGAAGAATGAGGCCGGACATGCTATTAAAGGTAAAAGAGGATGTGAAGAGGCAATTTGATACTGGATTCTTAAAGGCGGCAAAATATCTAGAATGGGTGGCAAACATTGTTCTAGTACCAAAGAAGGATGGCAAGGTGCGTATGTGTGTCGATTACCGAGATTTGAACAAGGCCAGTCCCAAAGATAATTTCCCTTTGCCTCACATTGATACTTTGGTGGATAATACGTTGAAGAGTTCTTTGTTTTCTTTCATGCACGAATTCTCGGGATATAATTAGATTATGATGGCATCGAAAGATATGGAGAAAACCACATTTGTTACAATATGGGGAACATTATGCTACAAGGTAATGCCATTTGGGTTGAAGAATGCTGGGGCAACGTATCAGAGAGCCATGGTGACCTTGTTTCATGACATGATGCATAAGGGAATTGGGGTTTATGTTGATGATATGATTGCAAAGTCACAAGGAGAAGAGGAGCATATTACGAATCTTAGGAAACTCTTTGAAAGGCTAAGAAAGTTTCAACCCAAGCTAAACCTGGCAAAATGCACTTTTGGAGTCACTTCGGGGAAATTCTTGAGTTTTGTTGTTAGCAAAAGGGGAATTGAGATTGATCCGGATAAAGTGAAGGCCATCCAGAATTTGCCACCTCCACGTACTCAAAAAGAAGTAATAGGTTTTCTGGGGAGATTGAATTACATTGCTCGGTTTATTTCTCAGTTAGCTGATAAATGTGATATAATATTCAAAGTTACTTCGAAAAGGTGATCCAGGGGAATGGGATGAAGGGTGTTAGATTGCTTTTGAAAAGGTTAAGCTTTATCTATCAAACCCACCAGTATTAATGCCACCGGCTCCGGATAAACCGATGATTTGTATCTAGCAGTATTTGAGAGATTCATGGGTTGTGTTTTGGGGCAGCTTGATGAGACTGCAAAAAAAGAACAGGCGAATTACTACCTCAACAAAAAGTTCACAGATTATGAGTTGAAATATTCGTCGGTAGAAAAGCTGTCTTAGCTTGGACTACTCGGAGGCTCAAACAATACATGTTGTACCACACAACGTGGTTGATCACCATGCTAGATCCGATCAAGTACATCTTAGAAGCACCTTCTTTGTTAGGGAGGACGGCAAGATGGCAGGTTTTGTTGTCAGAATACGACATTGTATATGTGAGTCAGAAAGATATCAAGGGCAGTGCAGTGGCTGAATTCTTAGCAAGTCGGGCAGTGGAAGATTATGAGCCGTTGAACTTTGATTTCCCAGATGAAGATTTGATGTATATTTCGTGAGCGGATGAGGTTCCCTTGAAGAAGAAAGTATGGAAGATGTACTTTGATGGGGCATCTAATGCCATGGGGCACGAAATCGGTGCAGTGCTCATATCCCCAGAAGAAGATTATTATCCCTTCACCGTTAGATTGGATTTCGATTGTACAAACAATACGGCTGAATATGAGGCATGTACTGTAGGCCTTCGTGCAGCGGTATACAGAAAAATCAAAGTTTTAGAAGTTTTCGAAGACTCAGCTTTAGTAATATACCAGTTATGGGGAGAATGGGAAACCTGGGATATAAAGTTAATCAGATACAGAGAACTCATACTAAGTTTATTGGAGGAGTTTGAAGAAGTAAGTTTCAATTACTTCCCCCAAGAAGAAAATCGGATGGCGTATGCTCTGTCTACTTTGTCATCAATGTTTACAGTGAATGAAGGGGCGGAAGTTATGCCGATCAAGATGAGCATATATGAGTCTCCTGCCCACTGCTTGAGTATTGAAGAAGAAGCAGATGGTTTCCCTTGGTATAACGACATCTTGCAGTATATCAAGAGTCAACAGTATCCAGAATAGGCAACAGAGAATGACAAGACAACTCTGAGAAGGCTAGCAATGGGTTTTGTTCTAGATGGGGAGATTCTCTACAAGAAAGAGAAAGATCAAGTCCTGTTGAGATGTGTCGGGTCTGCCGAAGCTCGAAGAATCATAGAGGAAGTCCATGAAGAGATATATGGCACCCATGCTAATGGTTACATGCTTGTTAAGCAGATTATGAGGGCAGGATATTATTGGCTGATAATGGAAGGAGATTGTATCAGTTATCTCCAGAAGTGCCATAAATGCCAGATCTATGCAGATAAGATTCATGTGCCACCATCCCCATTGCATGTCATGACCGCACCTTGGCCGTTTTCAATGTGGGGAATGGATATGATTGGGCCTATTACCCTGAAAGCTTCAAATGGACATCGTTTCATCCTGGTGGCCATAGACTATTTCACAAAGTGGGTGGAAGCTGCTTCTTATACGAATGTAACGAAGTCGGTGGTATGCAGATTTGTTAAGAAGGAAATCATATGCCGATATAAATTGCCAGCAAGAATTATTTCAAATAATGCTCTCAATCTGAATAATAAAATGATGAGAGAGCTATGTACTCAGTTCAAAATCACGCATCACAATTTGGCACCTTATCGTCCGAAGATGAATGGGCCAGTAGAAGCAGCCAATAAAAACATCAAGATGATTGTCGAGAAAATGACTGATGTGTACAAGGATTGGCATGAGATCTTGCCTTTTGCTCTTCACGCATATCGCACTTCGGTTCGCACATCTAAAGGGGCAACGCCGTTTTCTTTGGTATATGGTATGGAAACAGTGTTACCTATTGAAGTTGAGATTCCTTCGCTTCGGGTCTTGATGGAGGTTGGCCTAGAAGAGGCAGAATGGGTTAGAGCTCGTTATGAATAGCTGAATCTCATCGAGGAGAAAATATTGAAGGCAATTTGTTATGGGCAGTTGTATCAGAAAAGGATGATTCGAGCCTATAACAAGAAGGTTCGACCTAGACAGTTTCGAGAAAGAGAGTTGGTACTGAGGAAAATTCTCCCCATAGTGAAGGATCCGCGAGGAAAATGGGCTCCGAATTGGGAAGGACCCTATGTGGTAAAAAGAGCTTTTTCTGGAGGAGCATTGATTCTAACTCGGATGGACGAGGATGATTTTAGACATCCCGTGAATGCTGATGAACTAAAGAAGTATTATGCTTAAAAAAAATGTGTGATGCTATGCATATGAGAATTCGAATGATTCCAAGTGTAGAAATGGAAATTCTATATATCTCCCCTGAGAATTGCTTTTCAAAGAGAATATTCATGCTTGGTGTGATAAATGGCCATCTTTCATATTCCCTTCACTAAGAAGAAATTATCCCTAGTCATCCTTTTGAGCCTTAGGAATTATTTCTTTCGTTGAACCCTGATCAAGGATCACCCTCTACACTAGAGGGCAAATACGAGGAAAAATAATCAAAATCATGGAAAAAAGAGAGCCAATGGAAAATGTGAAATCAAAGAATGGCAAATGAAAGCCAGCAATGAAAAAAAAATGTCCAAAAAGGGAACAAATGTCTCAAGAATGAATTCCCCTCAGAAAATTATCCTTGATCCAATTACCCTTAAACACATTTTGGGCCTATTTTATCCTTTCCTTCTAAACCCGAACCTTGGCCTACATTACGTACTTTAAAAATCCATTTTGATCAAGCATGGGTATTTAATTCGAAAGGTTTTTCTCAGAATTAATCCCATATTTTGAATTGACATTTTTACCTTGGAAGTATTTAGAATTCTCAAATGCATGGTAGAATAAAAAAAAAAGGGAGAGGTTTAAGCCGAAAACCCGCAAAGGGCGACTTAATACTGAATGGGGGACACTTGAGTTGAAAACCCCTAAAGGGCAGCTCAAGTACTGATTAAGGTTTGAATCAATGCTTCGTGTAAATGGGGAGAAAGTGTTTGAAAATCAGAGAAAAGGGGAACGACTCAGTCTGACGTAACTACTGAAGCCGAGGGATTACCCAAGTAAATTGACCGTTCAAGAGAAATTTTTGATGATTTGAAAAAGGAAGGGTCCAAGATATCCCGCATCCAGGGCATCAACAACCTATAACTTTACATTTGTTTCTTATATCCTTGATATCCACTTTTATCATTTTAAAACATTTTGTTTCAATAAATTTTAGTTACCCCTTTTATGACAATTGCTTGTTTCATACATTCTTTCATACATTTTTGAAATTGCATTTTGTTTGTTATTAAAATGAATGATGATTAGTAAGCCTAATTTTTTTTTAATAAAAAGGAGTTTAAAGGTATTACTAAGGAATAGATCTAAATCGTAGAAAAAGTTTGGAAACCGCTAATCCCGATGGAAAATTCACCAAGTAAAGGAAAACAGTGAATGTGTTGGAGACGCCGTCATGAAGTAAAACATTTGTGGATTTCAGTGAAGTTAGAAACTGGGACTATTTGAAAAATTATCTTGAGTAAAGGGTTCTTTAAGCGGGGCATCAGTGAACAATTGAAGATTCCGTCATGAAGTCAGATAATCTGTGAACCTCAAAGAAACCATGGATTACAAATCATGACACAATCATCTGAATGCATTCATCCTCAGGAAACATATAAGCATTTGCAAAGCATGTCATTCTCATAATTGCATTTAGCTAACATTGCAGGAATCAAGAAACTTTGGCTTCCCAAATCGAACTCGTTCTGCATCTCAAATAAGTCGAGCCTTGAGACCACCGTCGAGGTATTTCCTTTTGTTTTAAATCGAATTCATTGTGTTTTATCAAATGAGTCGAGCCTTGAGACCATCGTCAAGGTATTTTAATCACGGGTAAGACCTTCGGGAACCATTTTTACAGACCTTCGGGCACCATTTTAAAGATATTCGGGCACCATTTTAAAGACCTACGGGCACCTTTTTAAAGACCTTCGGACACCATTTTTAAAGACCTTCGGGCACCATGTTTAAAGACCTTCGGGCACCATTTTAAAGACCTTCAGGCACCATTTTAAAAACCTTCGGGAACCTTTTTAAAGACCTTCAGTCACCATTTTTAAAGACCTTCGGGCACCATTTTAAAGACCTTCGGGCACCATTTTTAAAGACCTTCGGGCACCGTTTTTAAAGACCTTCGGGCACCATTTTTAAGACCTTCGGGCACCATTTTTAAGACCTCCGGGCACCATTCTTAAGACCTGCGGGCATAATTTTTTCTCTTGAAATTGAACCCATTTTCTTAAGACGGGTCGAGCCTTGATTAGTCAGGGAATTCAATTTAAGGACAAAATCATCAATTTACAGCTTTCTCAACAACAAAAAAAAAAAAAATTGAATGAAATGACGAAAAAAATGAAAAAACAAAAAAAAAAAAAAAAAAGAAAACCCCTTTCCCTTTCCTTCACAAGTGATTTCACTAACCGTACAAAATTAGTGTTTGTTTATCTTTGCCTGATTCTTGATTCTCAGCAATAGCCAAAAAAGGGAAGCTGTAGACACCTAATTTTGTCCGGACCCCTAAATTAGGTGAATTTTCTTCCTAAATTGATATTTCAGAATGCTAAAAGACTTTTCTCATCCAGCAGATGGTACTCTGAGGCTTAGTCTAGGAAAGCAGATAGAAAAAGTCAAACTAAAAAAAAAGTCAACACCTCGGAAAAAGTCAACCCCAAAAAAGTCAACTACTAAAAAAGTCAACCCACTTTCAAAATCAAGATTTGAGGTTCAATTGAAAAATGGTGAAATAATTTTGATAATCAGAGGTCTACATTGAAAGATATGGAGTTCGAAACTTGGGTTATGGAGATTCAGTAGAAAGGAAACCCTAATTCGAGAAATTTGGGGACAAGTGCTTAAACGATCAAATTAGTCGGAATTGAAGGTCTCAAATGAAAGATAAGCACTGAATACGGGTAATGGAGAAGCTACTTGGAAGAAAAATTGATAGAAAAGTCAATTCAAAAGAAAACCGAGAATTAGGGTTTTTTGGCCGATTTCGGTGAAATTTGGAAAAATTACAAAAATGGCCCGATTCGGTAGATATAAAGCCCTTAATTGATGAGAAATGATTAAACAAGTATAGCCCAAGGCTCAGTTTGAAGGAAATCTGAAAATCGAACTTGTTTTGAGCAAAACCGGGTTTCGAAGACAAAAGGGCAAAATTGGAAAATATGGGAAAAATAGCAAATGAACTCCAAAAATTCTAAAAATTTGCAAATCTCATTCTTAAATCATTTTGAAGAGATTTGCAAAATAAAATCTTGATCCGGAGTTCGTTTGCAAAATGGCCAAATATCGGGTCTCCTATGTAGTAATTCAAGTAGATAAATCCCGAAAAAAATAGCAAACGAGTTCCAAAAATTCTGAAAATTTGTAAATCTCATTTTTAAATTATTTGAAAGATATTAAAGAAATAAAATCTTGATTCGGAGTTCGTTTGCAAAATGGCCAAATCCCGGGTCCCCTTTGTAGTAATTCAAGCAGATAAATCCCAAAAAAAATAGTAAATGAGCTCCAAAAATTATGAAAACTTCCAGATAACATTTTTAAATTATTTGGAAGAGATTGGTGAAGAAAAATATGGATTCGAAGCTCATTTAAAAAATGGTAAAGTTCGGGTGCATAAAAGGGGTAATTTCGGAAATAAATCTGAAATAAATAGCAAATGGACTCGAAATTTTTTGAAAACTTCCAGAATTCAATTTTTTTATTATTTCAGAAGTATTGAAAATTTAAAATTATAATTTGGAATCCGTTTGCTATTTATTTAGGTTCGTGGGGCAGAAAGGCTGTTTCACCAAAAAAAACTAAAAAGGGCAAATTTGTAATTGATGAAAACATGAAAGAAGAAGGAATTGCTGGGAATTTTCTTCCCTTGGTCAGCCAACATAGAGGAGAAGAAGGAAGCTTGAACAATTTAACTCCCTAGTCACTATCAAGCCACATGCTACCACTAACACCTTGCAAATGGTCCCCCATTCATCCAATGGCTTAGGTGCCTTGTAGAAAAGTTGAGTGCACCATCCAATGGCCAAATTTAAATGCCAAGATGAAATTTTCATTTTTCATAAAAGAACCCTCATCTAATGGCCAAGAATGGAAGAGAAAAGATGAGCACAATTCATCCAAGGGTGAGCATCCATTCGGTTAAGCAAGAGAGTGCACGGGATTATCTCTTTTCATCCAATGGCTTTGGCCATCTACAAGGGCTGAGTACACATGTTGAGGGCTGGAATTAATCTACAAGATGTCATTTTTATGTTGTCCTCATCCAATGACCAAGAATGGAAGAGCACAACTCATCCAAGGGTAGGCACTCAAGGGGGGCAAGCAAGGGAGTGCATGGGATTGGCCATCTTTTGCATCTAAGGGCTAAGGTTACTACAAGGGCTGAGTACACATCTTAAGGGCTGCTATCAATTGGCAAGATGACATTTTTATGTTGTCATCAAAATATCTTAATCTAAAGACAAGTTTGGAGGAGAAAAAGTGCAATTCCCATCCAAGGGTTTGGGGGCCATTCGGCCAAGCCATTAGAGGGGGGTTGGTCTCATTTTTTCATATGTTTTTTGGTTAAAAACAGTAGCTAATTTGGGAAGAAAAAGATTTTGAAACAAAAAAAAAAGGTTTTCAGTAGAGAGCTTGAAGGTAGTTATCTCTACCAAGCTCTAGCCTAGCTTTCTTCTTCATTTCCATGGTGTTTTCTTGTTTTTTCTATCATGTTTTCCTACTACATTTTTCATAGAAATAAAGTTTTTTAATGTTTACTCATTTTTTCATCTCTTCTTCTTCTTTAAAATGGTGGAAAACAATATTTTTCTATGGTTTCATGCTATGGCCGAAAATAGCACATTTATTTGCCTTGTTTTTGTTTTTTATTTTTTTCTTCCTTGCATGTTGTTGTGAAAAATGATTTTTACAAGTTTTTTTAGATTATTCTAAGGTTCTGATTTTTTACAAAATATGAAGCAAAAAAGGTTGAAATGGCTACATGATCTTGGCTAGACCAAGTGACCATGGTTAGGAGAGAGGCTATGCCCATTTTTACCTACCATGAAGCTCACCTTATTTTCTGTTTTACATGGTTTATTTTCTGTTTTATTGAGATGAAAAGGCTTCATGATCTTGTCAAGACCAAGTGATTATGGTTTGGTGAGAGGCTATGCCCATTTGATACCAACCATGGAGCTTAACTTTCCTTGTTCTACTTACTAGTTTTGTTTGTTATTTGTTTTGCATGTCTATGTTAAATCTTTTGTATATATGTTCTTTACATTATTTTCTATGCTATATTTACTTATATGTTTCATTTCCATGCTTGATATTGCATCCTTGCATATTCGGCCATTGTTGTTCATATGCTCATGTTGTGCATTTTTTTTTATGTATCATGTCTTACATGTTTGCATTTTCATGGTTTTATTTCATGACCATTCGGCCATTCCATTTTGTATGCCTTGCATGAGTATTTTTCTTTTGCTTCTTAACTTGTTTGCATCTCCATGCCATGAACTTGCATATTCTGATTTTAGTATGCCATGTGCTTATGAAAATGCTATGATAAAAATGCCATCATATTGATCCATGTCCATTCGGCAATCTATTGTTATTTGCCTTGCATGTGCATTTTCCTTTTGTTTTTTAACTTGTTTGCATTTCCATGCCATGAGCTTGTGCATTTTGATTTTGGTATGTTATATTCTATTGCAAATGTCATGGCATTATTCATTTTAATATGATTTTTCATGTACTTATGTCATTTACTAAATAGGATTGCATTAGAGTCTCATGTAATCATTTGGCCTCTTCATGCATCCCTTGCCTTGTCATGCATTTGCATTTTGTTTAGGTAACATGATTTGCATTATAATATCTTGAAATTGTTTATTAGTTGCTGTTTGTTCCAGCATTGACATTAGTTTCATGAGTCTTTGTATGTTCATAGTATTGCTATGCATGTTCATTACATTTTAGGTCTAGGCCATATTGGTATTGCCATGCATATTGAGTCTTATATCACATTGGTATTGTCATACATTACTATGCTATTTAGGTCTTAGGTCACATTAGCATTTTCATGCATATTCATAACATATTAGGTCCTAGTCACATTTACATTATCAAGCATTGCATGCATATTGAGTTAGGATAGCATTTACTGCCATGCAAATTCATGCTAGGCATTTAGGTTCTCTTGAATTGTCATGCATTTCCTTTACCATTTAGACCTTTAGACCATGCATTTCATACATTTAATTTCCTGTATGTTCATGCATTCCATGTCATTGCCACTTGATTTGTGACTTAGGCCAATTAATGGCTCAAAGTCATGCTCCCTTGAGCATACTTGTGGAAAATTAAGGAATTGTCAAATTAATTATTCTACCTTTGTATTTTTTTTACTTAGCCAATTTTTTTCAAGGTTTTTAAAATGTTTAGCTACTGTCCTTAGGTCTTTAGGATGATTTCCAACAATTTCTACTTTGGTTTTTGAATGAATTTATCACAGGCAAAAAATGTGTTTTGACAAACAGTTTTTTTCACCCAGTACTCAAACATCTCCAATTTTTCTGGGCAGTCATATTTAATCAGAAAATTAAGCCAATTTTTTTTCATGTATATTTACAGGCTTTGAGTCTCCAGTATATATTTTAGATTTTTTTTGAATTTTTAAAAATATGCTAAAAACTCGTGTGGTAAAACCGGACAGTAGAGGCAGATTTGAAATCAAAAGAGGAATAATGGTTGAATTTGGCTAAGGCATTTAGAAGGGGGCTGGTTAGAAGATTTAGCTACTGTCTTAGGGTAGTTTCTAAGCCTTTTTAAACTTTAAAAATGATTTTATAAATCTCGGGTTAAGGGTAGTTAAGTCTGGGATTTTAAACTTAGGAAATTAGGGCCATTTTAAAAGGGTTTGGTAAGGGTTTTAATTTTTATTCAAGTTTTTCTTCTAAATTGTTTTCAAACAATCACAAAGTTTTGTTGTTTTTAGAAAATCTAATTTGACATATTTTCCAAAGGTAGCCGGATATCTTTTTAGATATAGGGATTTCTTTATTTAGAGGAAAAAATACATTTTCATGCATTGCATTTTCCATGTTCATGCATTTTATTTAAATGTCTGATTTTTGCTATGATATTTTCCATGATATTATTATTATTTTAATTCACATTTATGATATTATATTTGTTTGGCATATGATTTTGAATGTTTTATGATATCCTATGCTTTTTATTTAGTTATTTTTGTCATATTGTTTAGCATATACTATGTTAATGCATTATTATTTTTATTTTCATTTTCATGGATATTATATGTTAGCATTATTTTAATTTCATGTCATTTCTTGTCATTTAGATCGTATTCCATGTCATTTAGGTTATTTTATTTATAACATGCCATGTCATTTAAAATATGCCATATCATTTAAAATTGCCATGTCATTTAAATTATTTTATCTCATTTAGAATATACCATGATACTTAGGATTTTTCATTTTACCTAGAATGTACCATGTCATTTAAATTATTCGTATCATTTAGGTTGCATTATATTATCTAGACTTTGCCATGTCATTTTATTTATGTCATACATGTTCATAATTTTAAATGTTTTGAAAAAGATAATGATTTTAAATAAAAAATAAAGATATTCTCGAGTTAAAATAATTCATGAATTCTCTACCGGTTTGCTGGAGGGAATATCATCAATTATCATTAATAAAGGAATATCTTTCTTTCAAAAAACGAGAATGATTCGAAAAGTTTTCCAAATGAATAAAAATTTCGATATTTTGCCGATTTTGTCGGGGAGTATAGAAAAAGTTCTAATTAATTAATTCCGGATAATTTTCAATTAAAAATGGAATTATTTTTCTTAAAATTGGGAATTAACTTGAAATACTAAATTAAAAACCTATTTTTTACCGAGACTTGAGATAACACATGATTAATAAGGTATCAATTTATACGGGCGTTGTGGGGGTGCTAATCCTTCCCCGCAAGTAACCGACTCCCGAACCCGCTTTTTTGATTTCTTTGGTTTATAACGTAGACTTGAAATTGGTTTTAAAAATGTTTTAATTAATTTTAAAATGTTTTATAAAACCGGTTTTCATAGGTGGCCGATCACACCTAGCTAAAAAAGATTGGTGGCGACTCCATGTCTTTTTACGAGGCCGTTTTCATACCCTCGACCTTTCATTTCAATCTAGAGGAATTAAGTCGTCTTTTCCTCTGATTCCGTTTCCCCTTCACTCGAACGGGTTCCCCGCGATCCAGGATCACGTATCGACACCTTCATTTTTCTAGAGGAATTAAGTCGACTTTTCCTCATTTTTTTTTAATGTCACGCCTAAGAAAAACGAATAATAAAGTCTTGCGATGAGACTTGTTATTGTTATGTTAAATTTTTTTAGGTTGCGACAATAATGATTTTCAATAAAATAAAGATATTCCCGAGTTAAAATAATTCATGAGTTCTTTGCCGGTTTGCTGGGGAGGATATCATCAATTATCATTAATAAAGGAATATCTTTCCTTCAAAAGTCGAGAATGATTCGAAAACTTTTCCAAATAAATAAAAATTTCTATATTTTGCCGCGTTTGTCGAGGAATATAGGAAATTTTTGAATTAATAGTTCCGGGTCATTTTCAATTAAAAATGGAATTATTTTTATTTAAATTGGGAATTATATTAAAATGCCAAATTTAAAACCAACTTTTACCGAGATTTGAGATAACACAAAATTAATAAGGTACCGATTTATACGAGCGTTATGGGGGTGCTAATCCTTCCTCGCACGTAACCGACTCCCGAACCCCTTTTTTTGATTTCTCTGGTTTAAAAATGCATACTTGAAATTGGTTTTAAAAATGTTTTAATTAATTTTAAAATGTTTTAGAAAATCAATTTTAATAGGTGGCTGATCACACCTAGCCAAAAAAGATTGGTGGTGACTCCATTTATTTTTCGAGGTTGTTTTCAAAACCTCATTTTATTTCAAGAAGAATTAAGTTGTCTTTTCCTCTGTTTTCCAATGTCACGCTTAGCGAGTAAAAGTCTCGCGATGAGACTTGTTATTTTTTAGGTTGCGACAAGTTTCTCTTTAATTCAATTGTAATAGATGTCGATACGTGATCCTCTGGGGGATAGGAGAACCTGCTCGAGTGAGGTGGGAAAACAACAGGCAGAGGAAAAGACGACTTAATTCCTCTTAAGATAAAAGGGCTGAGGGTATGAAAACGACCTCGAAAAAAGAAATGGAGTCGCCACCAATCTTTTTTGGCTAGGTGTGGTTGGCCACCTATTAAAACCAGTATTTATAAAAACATTTTAAAATTAATTAAAATATATATTTTTAAAACCAATTTTGAAGTCAGCGCTTTGAAACCAGAGAAATCAAAGAAGCGAGTTTGGGAGTCGGTTACGTGCGAGGAAGGATTAGCACCCTCACAATGCCCGTGTAAAACAGTACCTTATTAGTTGTGTGTTATCTCGAATCTCGATAAAAAGTCAGTTTAAAATTTGGTGTTTTGAAATAATTCCCTTAAAAATTCATTTTTTATTTGATAATAATTCAAAATTTTCTATCACAAAATTTCCCATATTTTTTGACTGACTCAGCAAAATATGGAAATTTTTCTTGATTTTAAAATTCTTCGAATCATCTTCATTTAAAAAAGAATATTCCATTATTAATGATAACTGATGATATCCTCTCCGGCAGACCCAATAGAGAATTCATGAATTATTTTAACTCGGGAATAATCTTGATTTATGAAAAATACCATTTGTTTTTCAAAGTGTTTTAAGAAATCATACAAAATGACCATGAACATGCAAAAATACTACCAAGATAAAAATGAAATAAACCTGCTCATTTATCATGATATAACAAACATTTTATTATGACCTAGTGAAAGAAATAATGACATGACAAATGATTGACATAGCATACAAAATGACATGTGAATAAAATCGACATGGCATATGGATGGCATGGCATAAGATGACATGGCATACGGAGGACATGGCATAAAAGTGAATGCCATGTGAATGAAATCGACATGGCATACAGAGTGTTGGTGTAAGCCCTACAAGCCAATCTAGTTAGGCTTATAAAACACTATTTATATATTCATGTATTGCACATTATAGTTTGAGGTATTTTTTTATCCATAAGTATTGTTATAATTGTTATAAATGACTTGTGAAGATAAAGCCCATGAAACACAAAGGCATTGTAAAGGAATTGTAAGGAGTTACAATTATGAGGATCCTTATGCATCAATACCGTATTTCTACAACTATTCCTGGTCATTGTATTGTCAAGACAGGGCATTTACAATGTTCAAAGACATATGTTAAGCCTTCATGCACTTGATGCATGCAACTGATCTCATAGGTTGAAAGTATAGAGATATTTAGGGATAACATATGGGTGCTTGTTAGTTGAACATTCACTGAACATGACCCGCTATGAGAGTTCCATTTGGTATTTCACTCAAGTGTCTATGAAAAATACTCTCATGTGTCAATAGTGTAAGTCATCCTTTGGCTTGTGACACCAGGTCATCTTGTATGTGAACTGTCATACTTAGATTTCATCATGAACGGGTCCCAATCATGAGGATGCTTATAGTAGGGTGTTATTGGGTATGACATGAAGCATACGAAGATGAATGAGTGGTCCAGAGAGAATTCATCACCCCAAGTGATTAAGGGGACATATCTTACATGTATCTGGCTTATATTAACTAATGGAAGTCCTTGGCCAAGGCAATACTTAAGGAGTTAATATAAAGCTGCAGATCTAATATGGAATGGGATTAAGAGTAGAATGAACCATGCTCTTTCCTATACCTGGATACTTGATGAAGGGATCAAATTACACAGACATATTGTACACGAAAGGCTAGTCAAAGCTTGATGACTCTCTTGGCATTTGGGTGGTCATGATACATTGCTAGATGCCACTCATGATCTATAAATATAAATAGGAAATTCTTAATTGAATTAATTATATTTATTGTCAACATTTTAAGGGCCTAATGGGTCACACACGAAAGGTGATTAATGAAATTAAAATGAGATTGGGCCAGATTAAATATTCATTAAGTGTTGTGGGCTTAGCATGAATATTTAATAATATGTATAAGGGCTTTAGTGGAAGTAGTCCAATAGTTGGCATACACTAAACCTACTTATATATATGCTTATGTTGTTGCCACCTCCTCCCCAAAGGATTTTACCTGAATCGGCGCCTCTCACTAACACTGGTGAGGTTCGGCTGAATAACATAGGTAAAAGGAGGAATATGATTTTTCTTGTTACTTTTTGCTAACTAAGGTAGAGGAGGAAGGTTTCTCACAACCTAGACTACTAGCATCATCTTGGCAAAACATTATCTCAACCTTGTGAAGGTTTCCAGATTACCTGCGTGGATTACTGTTAGAGGTCGGACAACTGGACGGCTTTGGTTTTCGATAAACGAGATTTGTGTACAAGAACAAGAATGTCAAGAATCTGTCTTGAGGTTTCGGCAATCTACAATACAGAGGTATGAGATTTTGATTGTTATCTGTTCTTGACAGCATGATTGTTTTGAATTCATAGGCAGATCCTTGGAGGGATTCAGTATTCTCTATGTTTTATTTTGTTCCGCTGCGTTGTATGTTTAACTTGTTGATTACATTATACATTATCTCTGTTTGAGCATGTGCCGAATCCCAACACGAGGACATGGCACAAGTGACTGCTATGTGAATGAAATCGACATGGCATACAAAATGACATGACATACGGATGACATGGCATGTGACATGGCATAAAATGACTTGGCATGTGAATGAAATCGACATGGCAAGTAAGATGACATGGCATAAGTGACATGGCATTAAGTGATGACATGGCATGTGAATAAAATTGACATGACATGTAAAATGACATGGCATGTGACATGGCATGAAATTGTGACATGGCATAAGTCACATGGCCTGAATGACATGGCATAGGAATGAATGTCATGTGAATGAAATCGACATGGCATACAAGATGACATGACATGTGACATGGCATGAAATTTTGACATGGCACAAATGACATGGCATGAAATGATAACATGGCATGAAGTGGCATGGAAAATGACATGGCATAGGAATGAATGTCATGTGAATGAAATCAACATGGCATACAAGATGACATGACATACATGATGACATGGCATTACTGACATGGCATTAAGTGATGATATGGCATGTGAATGAAATCGACATGACATGGCATAAGATGACATGGCATGATAATGGCATAAGATGACATGGCATGTGACATAGCATAAGATGAATTTATTTGAGAATGACTCGGAGTTTATCAATACCAAAATCTTTTCATGTTCCCCGGCAGACCCAGCAAAACATAGAAAGTTTTATTTATTTCAAAATTTTTCGAATCATTTTATTCTAGAAAAGGGTATTCCTTCTTTAATAATTAATGATAACCTCTCCGGCAGACCTAGTAGAGAAAACCCTGAATTATTGAAACCCGAGAATATTGCCTTATTTATTAAAAATGTTATGAATAGCATAGCATGATAATAAAGGCATGCGAGTGGTCGAATGTATGGTGATGGTATATGGATGGTCGAATGGTATGAAAAGATGACACGGCATGTGACATGGCATGAAATGATAACATGGCATAAATGATAACATGGCATAAAATGATAACATGGCATGAAGTGGCATGGAAAATGACCTAAGATTACATGACATAATCATATGACCTAATATGTATGACATAACCAAATCTTATGCAAGGCATGACCTAGACCTAACATACAAGGAGGGCCGAATCTTATATCACTACAAACAAATTGCGATATAGTGACGGTCCAAAAAGCGTTGGTAAAACCCAAAAATCTATCGCTAAAAGTCCAAAAACCCTATACCGATGATCAAAATGACTATTCCGACAAAAAATTAAGCGACGATAAAACCCTCGTCGGTAAGACCTATATCGACGGAAAAAGTGACCATCGGAATAGGATGTATAACCTATACCGACAGTTTTAGATGTCACTAATGTTACTGCGATCGGTATAGCCTATGTTGGGTTAGTCCCTTCTGTTTTTACCTATACCGACGGCTCTGTCGTACATCGGTATAGATATATCGACGGATTTAGTTTCTGCCGGTATAGATACCGTAGATATACATATACCGATGCTTAGTATAGAGGTCAAAGTGTCGATAAAAATAAAATTTTACCATATTTTCAATTACTAATATTGATTTATTTATAATTTAATCCAACATATTTCATATAAAGAAAAAGCATCATAAGAAAGTACAAAATATTTAATAATATTAAAAATAAAATTACAAATAAATTTTCTTAATTATATAACTTTCGCAAACTAAATAGAAGTCGCAAACTAAAGTCATAATACAATCTTAAAATTGAAAATTAGCAGTCCAAACACAAAGTAAATAATCAATTCAAATACATAAAGTGAAATAAGCAGTCCAAATCTCATGAATATTTCTATGGAGCAGCATCTGCAAAAAAATGAAAAATATTATACAATTAAAAGCAATTAAGTAGTGAAGTCAATATAGAAGAATAAAATAATGAAGTACTTTACCATCTTCATTTTGATTAACTTGATGACTAGAAGTTGAAGACCTTATTATAGGGTGTGGTGACAAATTTAGAGCACTAGCAGCATCAGATACCTAAAAAGTCTTGAAACATTGCACTGGTAAATCAAACCCATGAAAGCTACACAGATTCTGTTTCAAACATAAAACAGTTGTGTGCTTTAAAGAAACCAGTATGTAAGAAGCTCACTTTTATTTTATTTTTTTTTCGTTTTCAATAAACATTGTTTTGAGCTTCCATACAAACGCATTTCTTTTTTCCTATTAACAATATAATATTTCTAGTAACATGGTGTCAACTGTCCAGAATTAGGTCAGAGATACAAACATAATTCAAAACAGGCATGAATTTCTCATGTAGATGGTCCAAATATTGCAAAAGATATATGTTAAAAGTTGCATGAACCTCATAAACAAAAAACATAATAGCTTCTATAAATGAATGCTATAGGATACTTGAATGATAATAGAGTAGGATCTTATGAGAATGTATAGAATTGAGTCGGTGTATAGATTCTATTGATTAGAGGATTGATGTAGCAGTTCTAAATATAATCACTGCTTCCTGCTCTCAAAAGATGTATGGCGCCAGAGAATATGTCGTTAGCTTTAGCCACTGACCCTATAGATAAATGCTGACATCCATACTAATGGCTACATAATCCCAAATCTTGGATATTTCTCTCAATTATGATAAAAGAAGGAATAAGCAGCATAAGTGCTTAAAAGAATTTAAGAAGGTGCATTTGGAACAATGCCAATAAACACTTATTTACTTATGATTGTTATCAGTAATGAACCTTTTCATGTTAAGAATAGAAAGTAAGAGGTAATATAAATGTCTCAAATCAATCATATTATTTCCTACTCTTTGTTGTACAGGTAATCGAAGTTGACTCCAAATAACAATTTAAGCACATATATAAAAACCTAGCACTGAAATATCTTTTTTGAGAGCGTGGTTAATCGTATCATTAAAGGATATATTCTAACATATGAAAAAATGTTTTATTTGCTAATGGTAAAATTGTTGCTTCCAAAGCATTTTCAAGCATAAGAAGCATCATATTGCACTCTTATGATGATAGATTAGGAGCAATAAAAAGTTTTTAGCGCATTTTCAAGCATAAGAAGCATCATATTGCACTCTTGTGATGATAGATTAGGAGCAATAAAAAGTTTTTAGCAATACTATCTCTTTGTTAAAATATAAGATCCATATCAGGATATAATGACCTTAAGACAAAATTTGTGGATGTCAAAACAATGGACAGTATCTCAAGAACCAGATGCCAACTGTACCAGTATCGATCTAGCCCCCAGCTTACAACAAGAAAGACTAACATGCAAACCTCTCTCCCTTCCTCCATACACACAGTCCCCCTACTATTAAATATCTAGAATGGTAAGTACATGTAAAGAACACACATCCAACTCATTGCAGCTTCAATCTAATTTATCATCTCTCTCAGAGTGTCCATCCAACAAAATTCTCACATGTAAAATCTTTCAAACCACCATAAATATCATATAATTCATAATGTCTTTCCATTAAGATGAGGAGGATAATAGAAAAAAGTAATAAGGAAAGGAAAAGCAATAAAGCAAGGATGTTGGTATTTAAAGAAAAGTTTTCAAGAGGTGCTACCGTCTTGCAAGCGCAATTTCAACTCACTATTTTCAACAGTCAAGCCATTGGTGTCTCTCTGCTCATAAATTACATGAGAAGAGTCAAATGAATCATTAGATCTAAATAAATAGAAAGAACACAAAAACATAAAAGAAAAAGAAAAAAAATATCTGTATATATATGACCAACAGAAACCCTTGAATCTGGACACCAGTTTAGCAAACACACAAGGAGAAGGTGCTGAGCTGATGCAACTACCTATAATAGAGTCAACTGACTCGGTGAGTTGCGTTATTTTACATCGATTGTGACAATTTTATTCCTGTTAATGCTTGCCCGCCCGCACGCCTGCATTTCCCTTTCTTGGCCTTTTCCTTTTCCTTTTCATTCAAGTAAAGATAGATATAGATACAAATATATAGATATTATAGGAAAAGAATCAATCAAAAGTTTGACAAACAAATTAATCATTTTTATCTCCATTCAAACTTCTTCTATATGTGAAGAGGAAGAGAGAAATGGAATCGACAATGCAGAAGCGAGAGAGGGAGAAAGAGAGGAAACATAGAGGGGAAAATCGGGGGCAAAATTGAGAATAAAGAAATGGATCAAAATAAGAAATGGAACTTACAGATTTGAGAAATGGAAAGAGAGAAACACACCGATGGGCAAGGTCGACTGAGTTTAGGGATTCGGACGGAAGAGAAACACGAGAGACCCAAAGCGGAAGAGAAAGAGAGAGAACTGACAAAAAAAAAATATAATCCTAAATATAATTTATGCCTATACCGATGGTCAAAATTAATGATCCGTTGCTATAGGTTCATTTAATTAAAAAAAAAAAGATAAAAATGAAATTTCCTGCCAATTTTAAAAAAAAACCTAATATTTGATTAATATACTGACGAAAAAAAGAAAATCGTTGGTAAAAGGTATACCTATACCAACGGTTTTTCATTCACCATCGGTATATGTATATCTATACCAACTGATAATTCGAGGATGGTATAGATTGTGTATAAACTGATGCTAAAAAAGATCCGTTGCAATATATACTTTTTACCTACAGATTTCTACTGTCAGTATAGATAAGCATCGGTATATGGCAATTTGTTTGTAGTGTATGATAAAAATGCAAAATGCAAACATGCTTAATCATGCAAGATATACTATATGGAAAAATGAAAGACATAACCAAGTAAAAACACAAGGAGGGCCGAATCTTATATGAGAAAAATGCAAAATTCAGACGTGCTTAATCACGCAAGATAACTATATGGCAAAATGCAAGACATAACCAAAAAACACAAGGATGGCCGAATGGTGAAGGGGAAATATTACTACATAAAAATGATGTAAAAGCTAATGTAACATAAAATAAAGCAAAGAACATGATCAAAATAACCATAGACATGCAAGGAAATAACAAGAAAAACTAGTAAATAAAACAAGAAAAGTTGAGCTCCATGGTTGGTACAAATGGCATAGCCCTTCCCTAACCATAATCACTTGATATTGTCAAGATCATGAAGCCTTTCCAACTCAAAAATCAAAAAATAAACCAAGCTAACAACAAAATGGAGGTGTGCTTCATGGTTGTTACAAATGGGCATAGCCCTCCCCTAACCATGGTCACTTGATGTTTATCAAGATCATGTAGCCATTTCAACCTCTTTTGCTTCATTTATTTTGAAATTTCAAACCATAAAACAAACAATAAACCTTCCACAATCATGTTTCCCACCACAAAAATGCAAGACAAAAATCAAGGCAAGCACAAATGGGGCATTCGGCCATGTCAAAAAAAAAGGTAGTGAAAAATTGTTTTCCTCCATTTTTGATGAAAAGGAAAAGATGAAAGCTTAAATGAACATTCCAAAACTTTTATTTTTATTATAAAAGTAGTAGAAATCACATAGAAAATAAAGAAAACTCCATGAGAATGAAGAAGAAAATCATGCTAGAGCTAGGTAGGAATGGCTACCTTCTAAGCTTTTTGGTAAAACCTTTCTTCCTTTCTTTCAAAAACCTATTTCTTGCCAAATTAGCTACTGCCTCTTTTTCTCAAATGACCAGCCTCTTAAGGAAATAAAACATTCCCCTCTCCCTTTCAAATCTTTGCCGGTTGGTCTCCCATCCATTGGATGGATTGCCCTTATTTTTTCCATCAATTCTAGCTTTAAGATTGGGATCTTTTCATGGCAACGTAAAAATATCATCTTGCAAATTGATCTTAGCCCTTAAAATCTGTACTCATATTTCACAAATTACCTAGGCCATTGGATGATACAAAATCTTTTGCATGCTCTCCCCTTGGCCGAACCATCCTTCACCATTGGATGGTTTGTGCTCATCTTTCTTCCTCCACTCTTGGCCATTGGATGAGGATCTTTTCGTGACAAATAGAAATGTCATCTTGGCATTTGATCTTGGCCATTGAAGGGTGTGCTCATCTTTTCTTCAATAGATCTAGGCCATTGGATGAAGGGGGACCATTTGCAAGGTATTAAAATGGCATTTTTAACTTGATAGTGACTAGTGAATTAAATTGATCAAGCCTCCCCTTCTCCTCTATGCTGGCCAGCCAAGCCATGGGATGTTGAAGAATTTTCTCCATCTTTCATATTTTTCTTAATTGCAAATTGGCCCTTTTCTGTTTCTTTTGGTAAAATGACCATTTTCCCCCCGAACTTAATTTAATTGCAAATGGACCCCAATTTCGGTTTTTTTTTTTCAACTTATCTTATTCAATGTAAAACTTGGTTCTAGAGGTTTTCACATTTTTCTGAGCTCATTTGCTATTTTTTCCGGATTTATCTCTGAAATTTCGATGTAGTGCCTCCCAAATTTAGCCCTTTTCAAATGAGCTTTGATTTTGGATTTTTCTTCACCAATCTCTTCCAAAAATTATGAAACTTAGATCTGGAAGTTTTCATAATTTTTCGAGCTCATTTTCCATTTTTCCCGAAATTTCCTTTTGGAATTTTCGAATTTGTGCTCCCGAAATTCACCTTTTTCATTTGAACTCTGATTTTAGATTTTCTTCACTAGTCTCTTCCAAAAATTATGAAATTCAGATCTGGAAGTTTTCATAATTTTTCGAGCTCGTTTGCTATTTTTCCCAAAATTTTCTTTTGGAATTTTTGGATTTGTGCACCCGAAATTCACCTTTTCTTTTGAGCTCCGATTATGGATTTTTCTTCACCAATCTGTTCCAAAAATTATGAAACTCAGATATGGAAGTTTTCATAATTTCCCGACCTCGTTTGCTATTTTTCCCGAAATTTCTTTTGAATTTTTTTTTGAGATTGCCCTTTAACCTCCAAGACCTCGGTTTAGCCAAAAACGAGTCCGATTTTTGGATTTTCTTTTTCTACTCGCTCTGTCATATATTGAATTTGAGTTGGTCCAAAAATGCCTAATTTTTATGATCAAATTCCCCTTCGATTTAGTTTTCCCCAAATTTGCCGAATTAGGTCTTCCTCTGTACTGAATTTCCACAACCCATCTTCCGAACTTCATATCTTTCGTTGTAGATCTCGAATTGTCAAAATTCTTTCGCCGTTGTTCAATTCAGCTTCGAACCTTGACTTTGACTGGGAGTTGACTTTTTCAATGGTTGACTTTTTGGTGTTGACTTTTTCTGGTTGAACTTTTGCACTGGCCTTCGAAATAAAGATTTGGGGACCCATCTATGGAATGGTGGAAGTCTCTTTGCGTTCCAAGAAGTCAAAAAGGAGAATCTGCCCGTTTTAGGGGGCCCGGACAAAATTAAGTGTCTACAGCTGCCCCTCTTTGACTATTGCTGAGAATCAGGCAAAGATCAACTAGATAGTAATTTTGTCCGGTTAGTGAAATCACATGGGCAAGAAGGGTAATTTCCATTTAATTTTGCATTTTTCTTATTATTATTATTTTTTTATTTTTCATTTCTCGTAAATTGTAAAATAAAATAAAAGAAATGTGTCCTTAAATTAAGTTCCTTGACTAATCAAGGCTTGACTCGTCTTAAGAAAACGAGTTCGATTTGCAAGAGAAGGAAATACCTCGACAAAAGTCTCGGGGCTTTACCTCATCTTGGTGAAGCATGGTCAAAACAAAAGATTTTGTCCTTAAATTGAGTTCCCTGACTAATCAAGGCTCGACCTGTCTTAAGGAAACGAAATCGATTTGTAAAACTTGGATGTCTTGTCTGAAATGTCTGGTTGTCTTGTCCAGAAAAATTGGATGTCTTGTCCGAAAAGTCTGGTTGTCTTGTCCAGGAAAATTGCATGTCTTGTCCGAAAGGTCTGGTTGTCTTGTCCAGGAAAAACTGGATGTCTTGTCCGAAAAGTCTGGTTGTCTTGTCCAGGAAAATTTGATGTCTTGTCCGAAATATCTGGTTGTCTTGTCCAGGAAAAACTGATGTCTTGCTTTCTTTTATGCCACCTATGTTGACCTTAAAAAAGAAAACTTTCCATGATTTATGCAATATTAGTCAAATGCGGTGATGCTGATGACAGGTTTTGCAAATGTTTGGAAGATGCATGTTCCCTAGGGATGAATGCAATTACATGATTGTTATGAGTTTTAATCCATGATTTCATTGAGGTTCACAAATCTTTTCAACTCCATTGTTTGCTCTACTTGATGAGCTCTTTTTTTATGGTTTCACCGTGATCAACAAGTTTTGAGGTTCTATGACGGTGTCTCCAATCTATCTCTGATTTGCCCTTCTTGATGAGCTTTTCTCAATATCTTGGATTAACACGTTTAGTGCATCCAATGTTTGCCCCCACTTGATGAGCTTCTCAACATTATGGGTTGTCTCGAGTTTCTTCAGACTTTAGTGGTTTCCAAACCTCTTCTAAAATTTAAATCTACTCCATAGTAATGCAAAGAAATCCTTTCATTTAAAGACTTTTATGTTTACTAGTCATCATTCAATTTGATAACACTAAAAAATGCATTACAACATATATGAAAGATGATATGAAACAACCATATGCCATGAAAGGGCCAATCATGAGTTATTTGCAAAAAGGTTTAGATAACAAAGATGAATATCGAGGTTTAAAAGAAAAAATAAAAATGAGAAGATGTAGATGCCCTAGATGCGGAATATCCTAGACCCTTCCTGTTTTAATTCCTCTAAAATATCTTTTAAGCTTGCCATTTGCTTGGGTAACTTCTCAGCTTTAGCTATTGCTTCAGACTGAGCTTTCCCCCTTTTCTCTGATCTTCTGATATTTTCTCCCCCTTTACACAGACCATTGATTCAATCTTTGATCAGTACTTGGGCCGCCCTTTGCGGGTTTTCAACCAAAGTGTCCCCCGTTCGGCTTTAAGTCGCCCTTTTCGAGTTTTCAGCTTAAACCTCTCCTTTTACATTCTTTTTTTGCTTTCTTTTTCCTTGTGTCTTACCATGCATCTAAGAATTCCAAATGCTTCCAAGGTAAAAATGACAATTCAAAAGATGGGATGAAATCTGAGAAAAACCCTTCAAATTAAATATCCATGCTTGATCAAAATGGACTTTAAAAGCATGTAATGTAGCCCAAGGTTCGGGTTTAGAAATAAAGGATAAATAGGCCCAAAATGTGTTTAAGGGTGATTGGATCAAGGATCATTTCATAAGGATGACTCATTTTTTAATCATTTGTCCTTTTTTGGACTTTTCCCCTTTTTGAATTTGCTTCTTTTCATTATTCGCTTTCATTTGCCATTCTTTGATATCACACCTTTTTTATGTGTTTTTTTTTTTTTTCTTTTTTTTTTCTTTTTTTCTTTATGATGGCTCTTTATGCCATGATGAATTTTGTTTCCAATGGCTCTTTTTTCCATGATTTTTTTTTTGCGTCGACAGCAGGGTTTTCCTCGCATTTGCCCTCTAGTGTAGAAGGTGATCCTTGATCGAGGTTCAAAGAAAGAAAGAATTCCTAAAGCTCAAAGGGACTGACTAGGGAAAATTTCTTCTTAGTGAACGGAATATGAAAAATGGCCATTTATCATATCAAGCATGAATATTCTCATTGAAAAGCAATCCTCAGGGGAAATAGATATATAGAATTCTCATGTTTACATCTGGAACATTCGAATTCCCCTATGCACAGTATCACACTTTTTGTTTTTTCTTTCTTTCTTTTTTTTCCTTTTCTTCTTTTTCGTCAATACTCCTCCAGAAAAAGCTTTTTTCACCACATAGGGTCTTTCCCAATTCGGAGCCCATTTTTCGTGAGGATCATTCACAATAGGGAGAACCTTCCTCAGTACCAAATCTCTCTCTTGAAACTGCCTGGGGCAAACCTTCTTGTTGTGGGCTAGGATCATTCTTTTTTCATACATCTGCCCATGACAAATTGCCTTCAGTCTTTTTTCTTCGATGAGGTTCAACTGTTCATAGCGAGCTCGAACCCATTTTGTTTCTTCTAGGCCCACTTCCATCAAAACCCGAAGTGAAGGGATTTCAACCTCAATAGGCAGTATTGCTTCAATCCTGTACACCAAAGAAAATGGCGTGGCCCCCGTAGATGTGCGAACCAAAGTACGATATGCATGGAGAGCAAAAGGCAACATCTCATGCCAATATTTGTACACATTAGTCATATTTTAAACAATTTTCTTGATGTTCTTCTTGGCTGCTTCTACTGCCCCATTCATTTTTGGACGATAAGGTGCCGAGTTATTGTGCTTTATCTTGAATTGGGTACATATTTCTCTCATCATCTTATTGTTCAGATTGAGAGCATTGTCCAAAATTATTTTTCCTGGAAGTCCATACCGACACACAATCTCTTTCTTGAGAAATCTGCACACCACTGATTTTGATACATTGGCATAGGAAGCTGCTTCTACCCACTTTGAGAAGTAGTCTATGGCCACCAAGATGAAATGGTGTCCGTCCGAGGCTTTCGGGGTAATAGGTTTGATCATATCCATTCCCCACATTGAAAATGACCACGGAGCTGTCAAGACATGCAACGGCGATGGCGACACGTGAATCTTGTTTGCATATATCTGGTATTTATGGCACTTTCGAGAATAGTTAATACAACCCCCCTCCATGGTTAGCTAATAGTATCATGCCCTCATAATCTATCTAGCCAACATATGGCCATTGGCGTGAGTGCCGCACATTCCTTCGTGGAACTCTTCGAGGATTCTCAGGGCCTCCGCAGAAACAACACACCTCAACAAAACCTGGACTTTCCCTTTCTTGTAAAGGATTTCACCGTCTAAGACAAAACCCATTGCCAACCTTCTTAGGGTTCTCTTATCGTTTTTCGTTGCTTGCTGAGGGTATTGCTAACTCTTGATGTATTGCAAGATGTCATAATACCAAGGGTGACCATCTTTTTCGTCTTCGATACTCATGTAGTGGGTAGGAGACTTATATATGCTCATTTTGATAGGCACAACTTTGGCCCCTTCATTCACTTTGAACGTTGATGATAAAGTGGCTAGAGCATCTGCCATTCGGTTTTCTTCTCGGGGCAAATAATTGAAAACCACTTCTTCGAATTCCTCAATGAAGCTCAGAATAAGCTCACGATATAGGATTAGTTTTGCATCCCGAGTTTCCCACTCTTCACGTAGTTGGTATATCATCAAGACAGAATCTCCGAAGACTTCTAGTATTTTGATCTTCCTTTCTATGGCGGCGCAGAGACCCATGGTACATGCCTCATACTCAACGGTATTGTTTGTAAAATCAAAATCCAATCTAGCAGTAGAAGGATAGTAATCTTCCTCAGGTGATATGAGCACCGCACGATTCTGTGCCCCATGGCATTAGATACGCCATCAAAATACATTTTCCAAGTTTTTTTCTCAGAGGAAGCCTCCTTTCTTGTGAGACATATATTAGGTCTTCATCAGGGAAATCAAAGTTTTGAGGCTTGTAATCCTCCACTGCTCGACTTACCAAGAATTCGGCTACTGCGCTACCCTTTATAGCCCTTTAGCTCACATATACAATATCATATTCAGAGAGCAACACTTGCCATCTTGCCATCCTTCCTGACAATGAAGGCATCTCAAATACGTATTTGAGGGGATCTAGCTTTGCAATTAGCCATGTCGTGTGATACAACATGTACTACCTGAGCCTTCGTGCAGTCCAAGCTAAGGCACAACAAAGCCTCTCTACCAATGAATATTTCAACTCGTACTCAGTGACCTTTTTGCTGAGGTAGTAGATGGCCTGTTCTTTCATTCCAGTTTCATCATGTTGTCCCAACACACACCCCATAGACCTTTCAAATACTGACAAGTATAATATCAGCGGCTTCCCTAGGACTGGTGGCATTAGTACTAGTGGATTGGAAAGATAATGGTTGACCTTATCAAAGGCCATCTGGCATCTTTCATCCAGTTCCCTAGATCACGTTTTCGGAGTAACTTGAAGATCGGGTCGCACTTATCCATCAGTTGAGAGATGAACTGAGCGATATAATTCAGCCTACGAAAAAACTTTTTACTTTTTTCTACGTACGAGGGGAAGGGAAGCTCTGGATAGCTTTCACTTTATCCGGATCAATCTCAATTCCTTTCTGACTAACGACGAAGCCCAATAGCTTTCTCGAAGTGACTCCAAAAGTACATTTTGCCGGGTTGAGTTTAAGTTGAATTTTCTTAACCTTTCAAAGAGATTTTTAAGATTCGCAATGTGTTTGTCCTCTCCTTGCAAGTTTTTGATCATATCATCGATATAAACTTCAATTCCTTTGTACATCACGTCATGGAACAAAGTTACCATAGAACTTTGATAGGTTGCTCCAACGTTTTTCAACCCAAATGGCATCACCTTATAGCAAAAGGTTCTTTACATCGTCACAAATGTGGTTTTCTCCATATCCTCTGGAGCCATCTTAATATGATTATACCTTGAGAACCCATCCATGAAGGAAAACACGAAATTCTTGGCGGTATTATCGACTAAAGTATCAATGTGAGGTAAAGAGAAGTTATCCTTAGAGCTAGCCTTATTCAGATCTCGATAATTGACACACATCCGTACTTTGTTGTCCTTCTTCGAAACTGGGAAAATGTTGGCCACCCACTCCGGGTATTTTGCCACTTCCAAGAATCTGACATCGAATTGCTTTGTCACTTCCTCTTTTACTTTTAACAGTATTTTGGGCCTCATTCTTCTCAGTTTCTATTGAATCGGCTTGCAATCTGGTCTAAACGGAAGTTTGTGAACCACGATATTAGGGTCTAACCCAGGCATGTCTTGGTATGACCATGCAAACACATCCGCGTATTCACAGAGCAAACTTATCAAACCTTACTTTATTGATGGTGAAATGGTCGTCCCTATCTTGACTTCTCTTATTTCTTCCCCATCCCCCAAATTTATCACTTCCAACTGCTTTTTGTGAGGTAATACTTGTTTCTCCTCTTGTTCTATTATTCTTAACAAATCTGGAAATAAATCATAGTCCTCAACATCTTAGTCAATGTCGAAATCATCCGTACAGATAGGTTTTTCAAAATCAATCTTAGAATTATTGACAGGGTGGTCCTCATATTCCGTATCCGGGCTCCTGTAAATAGATGAGGAAAAAACAATATATGAAGGCATATAGGTAAATGAAAGAATAAAAGAATGTGGACACATCAATATGAAGGAAATGCATCATAGTTGTTATTTATTGATAAAACATAAGCCCGCACAGAGGACATTTAATGCCTTCGGGAAGAGGCAACTAAGGTTGATTCGAGCATTACACTGGAGTATACCTAAAAACTATGGGAAGTTCAGTCACGCTCCAATTGGTTAGCTCATAACCCGGCGGGCAAGGACGCACCATCCAACTAGTGTTC
Organism: Fremontodendron californicum; assembly: GCA_030761205.1. NCBI lineage: Eukaryota > Viridiplantae > Streptophyta > Magnoliopsida > Malvales > Malvaceae > Fremontodendron > Fremontodendron californicum. Next base: position 7,674,482 of record JAULJL010000026.1, read on the forward strand.
TCCTTTCTCTGTTCCTCTATTTTTGCCATACTGACCATCATTTCATATAGTTGTTTGTCTCCAACTCCATAAAGTTTCTCAAACGCCTGTTCCAATAGGACCATAACATCCTTGGAATTCTTACTCCTAAACTCAAATCTGATCGACTAGAAGATGCGAAGGATTGGCGAGAAAGTCATGGGCTCCCACTCCATATCCACACCCGCAAGACGAGCCATCCTCCTTTTACGGTTCTTCTCAATTTGTTTCTTTTTCTCATGAGCTTTGGGGAGATACTCGAGATCCAATCGATCATTCTTCCCTGCCACTTCTATTGCTCTGGCCATCCCCTACAGATATTTCTCTAGTTCTTTTCCTGCCTTGCAGCCTTATCCAACTGTTGTTCTCACCCCCAACCTGGTGTTCTTGGAGAGCCTTGGCTTTGAAATTTTATGCCCATCAGTGATGAATACGGCATTGACAAACTCCAGTGACCCGAATGAACATTCTACAATATCTTCATTTACCTCTATGTAGGGGTATCAGTAGATGCAAAGGCGATAATATCCACTTCTCCTGACACGCTGGTCAAGCCTTCCATTACAAATTTTAGCTTTTGGTGGAGAGACGACAGCACAGCACCAGCAGAGTGAATCCACGGCCTTCCCAGCAAGCAATTGTAAGATGGGGTGATGTCCATCACTTGAAAATTGACCTTATAGGTACAGGGACCTATCTAAAGTGGGATCTCAATGTTTCCCATCACCTCTCGACGAGTGCCATCGAAAGCTCTGACAATGGTATGACTCGACAGCATGTGGACATATCCATCGGTAGTTTTGACAAGGTAGCCAATGGCATCACATTCAAAGACGATCCATTGTCAAGGAGTACTCGAGGTAGAATGTGCCCTTTACAGGTGGTAGTGATATAAAGTGCCTTGGTGGATCCTATTCCATTTGGTGGTATCTCATCATAGCTGAAGCAGATGTAATCATCTGCTATGATGTTTCCCACAAACAGACCTAATTTCTCCACAGATATTGTTGCCTACATAAGCTTGATTCAAAATTCTCAACAGAGCATTTCGGTGCGGCTTTGAATTTAACATCAATGAAAGTAATGAAATTCTTGTCGGTTGGCGATGCAACTGTTCAACCACACTGTACTCGCTGTGCTTGATGAATTTTAAGAACTAACAGGCTTCCTTCTCATTTACTGGTTCCTTTACCTTACTAGCTGGGGTTGGATCTTTTTCAACTTCAACGGATTGTTCTACCTCCATAAGGTATGGTCCCACAGATTGTTTTCCTGTGTCAGGTCACCTTTTCTTTCCAACTTCAACTATCGCAGGGGCATAACATCTACCACTCTGAGTAAGGTGCCCACTCCAGTTACATCCACGACTGCTGCCTGATGGTTTGAAGATCCTGGCATCGCCATGTCGCATTCATACTTCCATGGAATCGTCTCGTCTCCTTTGTAGGGAAAAGGTGATGATAATTCTATGATCATCTTTGGAGTGGGTCCGTCGACTGCTGGGCTAGCCTTTACCTCGAGTTCATTATAGTAAATGATTAGGGGTCTATCCACCCCATAACCGGTCTCATTCATACTAATTTTCGGATCCTCTATCTTCTCAGAAAACTGGGCCTCGCCCATATCCATCATTTTTTGAGCTTTTGCTAAGAACTCTCCATATTACTGAATATCGTGCCCCTTGCATTCATGATATTGGCAAAAATTCCCTGTCTGACTGATTATTTCCCTTACATCTATTCTAGGCTTAAACAACCCTGCTTTGACCATCTCAAACCATACTCTGATCATAGGCATTTTTACTTCCCTAAGATCCCTTTTTACCCGTTCAACCTCTCCTAACATGATGGCGTTGACCTTGGCCTTCGTATGTGTAGACACCTAATTTTGTCCGGACCACTAAACAGGTATGTTTTCTTCCCATATTGATGTTCCCAAGTGTAAAAAGACTGTTTTCATCCTGCAGGTGGTACTCCGAGACTTAGTTTAAGAGGGCGAGCACAAAAAGTCAAACTTGAAAAAAGTCAACCCCGAAAAAGTCAACCCCGAAAAAGTCAACCCCAGAAAGTCAACTACTGAAAAAGTAAACCCACTTTCAAAATCAAGATTTTAAGTTCAATTGAAAAATGGCGAAAGAATTTTGATAATCCGAGGTCTACATTGAAAGATATGGAGTTCGGAAGTTGGGATTTGGAGATTCAGTAGAAAGGAAACCCTAATCCGAGAAATTTGGGGAAAAGTGCTTAAACGATCAAACTGGTCGAAATTGAAGGTTCCAAATGAAAGATAAGCACTGACTACGGGTAATGGAGAAGTCACTTGCAAGAAAAACCGAAAAAAAGTCAATCCGGGAGAAAACCGAGAATTAGGGTTTTTAGTGGATTTCGGTGAAATCGGGAAGAATCACAGAAATGGCCCGACTTGGTAAGACCAAAGCCCCCAATGGATGAGGAATGATTAAAAAGGATGGCCCAAGGCTCAGATTGAAGAAAATCTGAAAATCGGACTTGTTTTGAGCAAAACCGGGTTTCGGAGGTTAAAGGGTAAAATTGGAAAAATTTGGGAAAAATAGCAAATGGACTCCGAAAATTATGGAAAATTTGTCAATCTCATTCTTAAATCATTTGAAAGAGATTGGAGAAAGAAAATCTTGATTCCGAGTTCGTTTGCAAAGTGGCCAAATCCCGGGCTTCTTATGCAGTAATTCAAAAAGATAAATCCCGGAAAAATAGCAAATGGACTCCAAAAATTCTGAAATTTGGCAAATCTCATTTTTAAATTATTTGGAAGAGATTGGCGAAAGAAAATCTTGATTCCGAATTCGTTTGCAAAATGGCCAAATCCCGGGCCTCCTATGCAGTAATTCAAGCCGATAAATCCCAAAAAAATACCAAATGAGCTCCAAAAATTATGAAAACTTCCAGATCACACTTTTTAATTATTTTGAAGAGATTGGTGAAGAAAAATCTTGATTTGGAGCTCGTTTAAAAAATGGTAAAATGTAGGGGCATAAAAGGGCATTTTTGGGAAGAAAAAATCCAAATAAATAGCAAACGGACTCGGATAATTTTGAAAACTTCCAGAACTCAATATTTTATTATTTTGGAAGTATTAAAAAAAGAAAAATTGAATTTGGAGTCCGTTTGATATTTATTTGCATCCGGGGGGCAAAATGGTCATTTCACCCAAGCAACCGAAAAGGGCTTTTTTGGCCCTTCAAAAAAATCAGAGTTGGGCTGGAAAAGAGAAGTGCTGGCATGCCCAAGCCCAAAGAAAGGAGGAAGCTTCTAATTTTTTTTTTTTTTAATCAAGTGGTTAAAAATCAAGAGTTAGTTAACCATTCTCTTTGATCAAGCCATGGTGATTAAACCACATAGGTTAAGAAAGATGTCAACATTATTTTTGCATAGCTGTAATTTGAGAGGGCTGAGATGCTAATCTAAAGGTGGTAATTTCATGACTTTTCATCTTGAATTATTGGCCATTTGATGGAAATTAGGTTACACAAAAATGACAACATCTTGGAGGCTATATAACCATGCATTAAGGCTAGCCCTAAAGCAAGGGAGGCAGATTTTGGTTTCTTCTTTTCCATTTTGGCTGATTTCTCTTAGTTTTTCTTAGTTTTTATCTTCTTGGTTGAGAGCAAAAAAAGAAAAGTTTAGAAATAAAGGAAAGTTTGAAGAGAAAAGCTTGAAATATTAGCTTCTTGAGGTTGCTCTTGAGCACCAACTCTTGCACTTTCATTTTCTATTCTTGTTTTTTGCTATTTTAATCTCTACTTGGTGAGTTTTCATTTTAAAATAATGTTTCTTGTTCTTCCTTCATTTCCTTTCTTAAGTATATCTTTTTTACATTTTGTTTTTACAATAAACTCACCATGGCCAAATGGCCTACATTATTTATTTTAAGTTGTTGTTTCAATTCATTTTACCATATTGTTTATGCTATTTTCTTTGTTTTTGATGTTTTAAGTGTTATGTTATTTCATGTTCTTAAGTTATATTTAATTTGGTTGCTTTGTTTGTTGCCATTTATGTCTTAGATATCATGTTTTTGCATTTTTAATTTTCTGTTTTCATGTTGTTTAAATTTGAGCATGTTTTAGAGTTAGCATATTAAGTGTTTGTGAAAATACTTGTGTGATTCTTTGCATGATTCTTGTTTTATATCTTAGTGAGCATGTTTTAGATTTGGTATATTAGGTGTTTGTGAAAATGCTTGTGTGATTTTTGTGTTATGACTTAGTTTTTCATGCTAGCATACCAAGTGTTTGTGAAAATGCCATGCTTGTTGGAGCTTGGGGTCATTTGGCTACTCCATGTGTTTTGCATTGTGTGTTGTATTTTTTGTCATGCTAGTTGTTAGGTTTTTGCATTTGCATGATATTTGGTTGGATTTTTGAATTAAGCATGCCTTGTGTTTGTGAAAATGCCATGCATGTCTTAGGTCTAGGTTACATTAAATGCCATGCAAGTTCATGTTAGGTCTAGGCCATATTATTTATGTCATGCATTTTCCTTACATTTAGGTTTAGATCCATGCATTTCATGCATTATGTTTGCTGCATTGTTTCATGCATTTCATGTTCATGCCACTTGAATAATGACTTGAGCCAATTAATGGTTCAAAGTCATGCTCTCTTGAGCACACTTGTGGAAAATTAAGTTTGTCAAATTGATTATTCTACCTTTGTGATTTTTTTTACTTAGCCAATTTTTATCTAACTTTCAAAAAGTCCTAGCTACTGCTTTCAAGTCATTTTATGAGTTTCAAATATTTTTATTTTTATTTTTAAATGATTTTATCAAAGACAAAAAAAATGTGTTGGCAAAGCAGTTTTTTTCCACCCAAAATTCGTACATCTCCGATTTTTCTGGGAATTCATCTTTGATCAGAAAATTAAGCCGATTTTTTTTCGTGTAGTTTTAAATGTCCTGGGTCTCCAGTCTTTTTTTTAGAATTTTTGGAATTTTTAAAAATAGGGTAAAAAATCGTGGATTAAAACTGGACAGTGGAGTCAGGATTGAATTTAAAGAAAAACAAAGCAGTTTTTTCTCCTCCAAAAACTCGTACATCTCTGATTTTTCTGGGAATTCATCTTTGATCAAACAATTAAGCCGATTTTTTCTCGTGTAGTTTTAAATGTCGTGAGTCTCCAGTATTTTTTTCAGAATTTTTGGAATTTTTTAAAATAGGGTAAAAAATCGTGGATTAAAACTGGACAGTGGAGTCAGAATTGAATTTAAAGAAAAACAAAGCAGTTTTTTCTCCTCCAAAAACTCGTACATCTCTGATTTTTCTGGGAATTCATATTTGATTCGAAAATTAAGCCGATTTTTTTCCGTGTAGTTTTACATATTCTGAGTTTCCAGTATTTTTTTTAGAATTTTTGGAATTTTTAAAAATAGGATAAAAATTCGTGGATTAAAACTGGACAGTGGAGTCAGAATTGAATTTAAAAAAAAAACAATTTTCTGTTTTGGTTAATTTACTTAGAGTGGGCTGATTAGAAGGGTTAGCTACTGACTTAGGGTAATTTCTAAGCCTTTTCAAACTCTAAAAATGGTTTTTCAAGTCCCGGGTTAAGGGTAGTCAAGTCCGGATTTTTTAAACTTAGGAAATTAGAGCCATTTTAAAGAAATTAGCCCAGTTTTTATTTTTAATTCAAGCTTTTCAAAATTGTTTTCAAACAATCACAAAGTATTTTGGTTTTAGAATATTTAATTTGACATATTTTCCTAAGGTAGCCGGATATCTTTTTAGATATACGGATTTCCTTAATTAAAGGAAAAAAATACATTTCATGCATTGCATTTTTATATTCATGCATTTTATATAATATGTGATTCTTGCTATAATAATTTCTATGATATTGTTGTTATTTTGATTTATATTTTTTGATGTTACATGGTTTATTATATGGTTTCGAATATTTCATGATATCCTATGCTTTTATTTAGTTATCTTTATTTAGCATATACGTATTCATTTATTTTAAATGTTTTCAAAAGATAATGGTTTTCAATAAAAATAAAGATATTCCTGAGTTAAAATAATTCATGAGTTCTCTACCGGGTTTGCTGGAGGGAATATCATCAATTATCATTAATAAAGGAATATCTTTCTTTCAAAAAAGAGAATGATTCGGAAAGTTTTCCAAAACTAATAAAAATTTCTATATTTTGCCACGTTTGTTGGGGAATATAGGAAAATTTTGAATTTATAAATTCTGGATCATTTTCAATAAAAAAAATGAAATTATTTTTCTTTAAATTGGGAATTAACTTGAAATACTAAATTTAAAACCAACTTTTTACCGAGACTTGAGATAACACACGATTAATAAGGTACCGATTTATACGGGCGTTGTGGGGGTGCTAATCCTTCCCCACACGTAACCGACTCCCGAACCCGCTTCTTTGATTTCTCTGGTTTAAAACGCAGACTTGAAATTGGTTTTTAAAATGTTTTAATTAATTTTTAAAATATTTTATAAAACCGGTTTTAATAGGTGGCCGATCACACCTAGCTAAAAAAGATTGGTGGCGACTCCATGTCTTTTTTAAGGTCATTTTCAAAACCTTCATTTTTCTAGAGGAATTAAGTCGACTTTTGCTCGATTTTTTTTAAATGTCACGCCTAACGAATAATAAAGTCTTGCGATGAGACTCGTCGTTATTTTTTTTTTTTTTAGGTTGCGACAGCTTGGCGACTCCGCTGGGGACATATTAGAGAGTCAGGCCTAGAATTAGTCGTGTGTTATCAAAGTCTCGGTTTTGTTGGTTTAATTGGTATTTGATTTTAATTCCCACATTTTTTTAATAAGGAGAATTTTGAAAATAATAAATTGTTTTTAAATATGTTCATACTCATGTGCATGCATTTTATTTTTGTTCTCTAGTTATTTAAGGTTGTATATTATAATTGCTTGTTGGTTAATGCGTTACACTATTCTTGAATGTTTTAATTGCTAGGGCATTTAGAATAAGGTTTGTAGAATAGGTGGTGAAAGGTTTATTATTCCTCCACACACACTACACGTGCATTTGCATAACATGAATCCTATACCCGGGTTCCGTCCTTTTAAGTGGGAGTAAAGTAACTACGCCTTCGTGATTGATCCTCCGTATGGGCTAGTGAAACACTTTCGGAGTATAAAGTACCTAATGCCTTCGTGATGATCCTCCGCATGGGCATAGGAAAATATACTCTAACGAATTGAACCCGCTTTTATCGGGGTGCCTTACTAGCCTTCACCGGCGACAGTGAGGAACAATTCGGAGCCTTAGAACCGATTCACCCTCATATAGTGAACCTAGGCGAAGCCATGCCGGATTTCCGTTAGATATACCGAAAATAGGAACACATAGAGGGACAGTTCTAAACCTTTTGTTACCTATTTTACACTCCGAATAAGTGTGGTAGATCGGGCAACGATGTACGTACATCGCCCGTAATAAATGTGATACTCCGCCTCGAAGACATCGTGATGCCTAAATAAGCAGATATTGCTGGGGCAGATGTTCATTAGCTGTTTTTAAAAAAAAAAAAAAAAAAAAAAAAAAAAAAAAAAAAAATCTTTTTTCAAGCATTTTGCATGTTGCACATTTCATACATGTGTGAATAGAGCATGTACATTTTTGGTTGTGTTATTGATCTCATTCTTTGCAATAAACAGTTGGTAATTTCATTTGATGATTTCATAAAACCGGTAGTGTCACATGAACATTTGCATATGGTACCATAGTGGGATCCACCCTGAAATTCTTTTGAAAATAATGTGATTGGTTTTTCATAAATAAAAAAAAAAACACAAAAAAAAAGCATGTTAAAAAAAAATCATAAATTAGGAGGCAAATCTTGCATAATGAGATTTCTGAATAATCAAGATTTAGGTCCCACCAATTTCGTGTAATCATTGGTTAATTTATTTGTGTCATTTTGACATAGTGTTACAGTCATAACATGCATGATTATTCATTGTAGAATACATTTGTGATATACATGGTCATTCTTTGTACCTACCTTTGTATTAATTCATTTATTCTTAGCATGTATCATTTTGACATCATAGCATGCATGGTCATTCATTGTAGGACACGTTTATGACATGCATAGTCATTATCTGTATATACCTGGCATTAAATTGCATCCATAGCATACATAGTCATCATAATTTCTCTGTATATGTTCATGCATTAATCATCAATTTATTCATGCACATAGGAATAGAGCGTGTACATTCATAATCTTAATCTCATGACATTTTCATTTGCATGAAAGGGGTTCGAGATATGAGGAATGAATCGGAGGAACGATTGGGTGCTTTGGAACGCAATCAAGATGAATATGGACATGAAATCCGAGAGGTGAAGGAACAACTTGCCAAATTGCTGAAAATGGTTGAGGATATGGGTAACAGTAAAGGTGAACTTTCTCAGGGCTTCGCATCATCTTCGGATCAACCAAAACCATTAGGTCCAGAACATACAATCCTTGCTGGATCCTGCACTTGTCAATGCCACAAAGGTTGCAATCCTGATGAAATTGTGGACAAAATCATGAAAATAATAAAACCTGAAAGCCTGATACCAAAGACAGAAACCTCGAATCCAGTACCATACCTGCAAACTGTTCTAGGTCCAAACCAGTATCCCCACCCTACTATGGTCCAATCGTCCATTGGGACGACCACTACGGGATTCCTGAATCCGACTCCATCGTTACCAACTACCAGTTCATACTATTTCCCTCATCAATCACCTTATCCAGTACCTGAGATAGGAACCTCGAGCTATGTACAACCTCCAAAGGCCCCGTGTCCAAATCCATACCCTTACCATGCTGTTCCGCCACATCCCCATGTAAACACTCCGGTTCGAACCTTAGTGCTACCACCAAGTGCCCCAACTCCTAGGCCATGTGTGACTAAGAAACGATCCCAGAATAAGACCCAAATGCATTTTGATCCCATTCCAATCAGCTACCAAGAGCTCCTCCCTATACTGATCCAAAATCACATGGTTGCCTGTGTCCCATTGAAACCCCTGTTACCACCATATCCAATGTGGTATAATCCAAATGAAAGATGTGATTATCACTGTGGAATTGTTGGCCATAGCATCGAAGATTGTATAGCAGTCAAAAGGAAAGTGCAAGCTCTCATAGATGCCAAGTGGTTGGATCCAACGACACTGATTGATAAAGGACTGGGAAAACGCCATTAGGATTGGGAGATTTACAGCATTGAAGTGGAAAGACTTCGGTCTTATATGATGTAATAGGATTTCACTTTTTCAGTAGCCGGCTCTTATAGCCTTAGGATGCTAGGAAGAATAAAGTGCTTGTAAAGACAGTTTTAACTACTGCTCAAATTTTGTAAAACATGGTTTATACCATTGTGAACATTGATATGGGAATGAATTGAGTATGCTTCAAATTTATAAGATGTTGATGATTAAGTTCCTCCGATTCTTATTTCCTCCGTGATATCTTCCCCTTTGCATTTTGCATCCCATCAATTATTTGTCAGGTTGCATTCATAACAAACATAGTCAGCATAATTTCTTTGTATATGTTCATGCATTAATTTGCTTATTACATACATCATGTTAGCATTAGGTCGCATTCATGACACACATGGTTAGCATGATTTTCTTTGTATATACTCTATATCAATCATTCATTGTTTGCATGTATCATAATTGACACCATGTTGCATTCATAGAACATATGAACATTCATTGGGAAATATGCTGAAATGCACATGATCAGTCATTGCATATATCCATGTGTTGATTTGTTCATTCTTTGTTTGCAACATGTTGGCATTGTGATTGCATTTATTACATATATGGTCAGCATGTTTCCATTATACATGTCCATACATCATATTGTTTAGGCTTCACATGCATCAAATTGCATTCATGGCTCATTCATCATGACATACATTTTGGGGGAAATAAAATAGAAGTTGGCTTGGCTTTAGGAGTCTTTGAAAGAATTTCCATTTCAAATCAGAAGAAGTACTGAGTACACTTTTAATACAGGCCGGTGCTATGGAGGATGAACAAGTTGCCCGAATGGAAAAAATGGAAAGGGAACAGAGAGAATTGCGAGAACAGCTAGCAAAATCTCAAGCAGAATCTAAGGATCAGATGACTAAACTGATGGAGCTAATGTCTGCTGTAATGAAGGGAAAAGGATACACCGAAAACTTTGTCGCCGGAGAAGGGTTAGAGGTACAAAAGGGCCAAGATGAGGTAGCAATAAGTGATGCCCAGAACACTGTTAACCCCGTCAATGTCCTAAAATCAGATGATCCGGCTGAACAGGCAAAGTTGAAAAGGGTTGCAGTAAATGAGGTTGAGTTGGCAGATTCCCAAGGGAAATATCAGTTGTTAGATGAAAGGCTCCGGGCAATAGAAAGAAAAGATGTATTCGGGAGTGTGGAGGCGAAAGAATGATGCTTGGTCCTCGATTTAGTCATTCCTCCTAAGTTCAAGATCCCTGACTTTGTAAAATATGACGGGACGACCGATCCATCAGCCCACATCACTATGTTCTGCCGAAAGATGACAAGTCAGATAGATAATGATAAGCTTTTGATTCACTACTTTCAGGATAGCCTCAGCGGGTCCGCAATTAGGTGGTATAGTCAGTTGAGCAAGGATCAGATTCGCTCTTGGAATGATTTGGCTGGGGCTTTTCTAAACCAGTACAAGCATATGACCGACAAGACACTTGATCGTCTCACTTTGCAAAATATGGAGAAAAAAGCTACTGAGAGCTTCAAAGAATATGCACAACGGTGGATGAGCCTGGCTGCCCAAATACAACCGCCCTTGACACAAAAGGAAATCACTATCCTTTTTGTGAATACACTGCACGCCCCGTACTATGACAGACTTGTCGGCAATGCTTCGAAGAATTTTGCGGACATGGTAATTTCAGGGGAGATGATTGAGAATGCTATCAAGAATGGGAAACTTGAAAGAGAAGGAACATCCAATACCGAGAGAAATAAGGCACCAAGAAAGAAAGAGGAAGATGTCCAAACTATGGAAGATTTCATCCCATATTCCCAATTTCCCTCATACCAATCATGTTACCCTACTGAGGTATCTCCAAGCCTTTATCCTTACCTACCTACCCAAACACCTAATCCTATACCAGCCCTTGCAACAAGGCCTACTTCTAGAAAACGACCGCGAGAAAATCAAGAAAGAATTCCAATCCCCATCCCTGACTTACTGCCATTACTAATAAAGAATCAGTACCTTACCCCGGTACCTTTGAAAATAGCTCCGAATCCATCAGCAAGGAGTTATGACCCTGACAGCAAGTGTGATTATCACCTAGGGGTAGTTGGGCATTCAACTGAAAAATGCAGACAACTGAAGGAAAGGATTGAAAGTCTTATCCGTAATGGTATTTTGACACCGGAGCTTATCAATCAATGGAAGGCCGTTTAGCCCTAAATCAGTTTCTTTCAGGGTTTTAGGGGGAGAATTATTACCTTTGAAGGATGTCAATAGGAGCATTTTTGACGCATGTAGTTTTATACACTGTGATGATGAAAGCACTTGTCTCATGTTAACATCTACATGAATTAAATGAATTTTAAATGCTTTGTGTTTGTTGTGTTTTAAATAAACGTGAATTTACAAAAACAAGCATTAAGGAAGTTTTAATAATGGATAGTCTCAAGAAGATTGATGATCAGTGTTAGAAATGACCCAACACCATCCCCCTCTTTTTTGGGCTTCTCTATACCTAAACCTTGAATCAATAACACTTGAAAGACCTAATGCTTCAAGGAAAAATGAATGAAAAAAGAGAAGCATTGTCATTGCAAAATAAGCAAGGATGTAAATCCTAGTCTAGGCTATGAACAAAGGAACAAACTTTTTGAAATTTTTTGAATTCCTTGAAAATCAAACAAATGAGACATTCTTTCAAGAATCCAGATTTTGATAATTTGGTGTGTGTCAGGATTGTGCTAAAACCATTCATGACCTTTCCCAATGACCACAAAACACTAATTGCCCAGACATCACTTCATGATTGACACCTTGGGGCACAATGATTAAACTAGATTATCCCTTGTCCCAGAGAAAACCTGCTTTTGGGTCATGTTTTCCTTGTCTCTTCAAAGAACTCAGATTGGAAACTCAGCCTTTTCAAAACAGACCTAGACTTGCCATGTTCCTCGTTGATACAAATTCGCATGGATAATCAAATTGGGGCATCATATGTGGAAATGATGGATACATAGTGAAGAAGGATGGGCTAATGCATGAATCATTGGGGGCATGCGACGAAAAAAACAAAAAAAAAGAAAAAAAAAGAAAAAGAAAAATCATGATATCATGCATATGAGAATTCGGATGATTCCAAAGTGCAAAATGAAATTCTGAATATCTATTTCCCCTGAGGATTGCTTTTCAATGAGAATATTTGGGCTTGATATGATGAATGGCCATATTTCATATCCATTTCACAAGAAAAAAATTATTATCCATAGTCACCCCTTTTGAGCCAAAAGAATTCTTAATTCTTTGAACCCTGATCAAGGATTACCCTCTACACTGGGGGGCAAATGCGAGGAAAGATCTTTTCAAAGATCATTGAGAAATGAGTGACAGCTCAGGGACAGACACAAAGCAAATGGAGCCCCGAATAAATACGGGCGCACTCTGTCAAAGAAAAAAAGAAGAGGAAAAGATGACGAAATGAAAGCCAAGAAAAACAAACAAAAAAACACAATAAAAAAATATGTGTGAAAGACATGGCAAATTGAAAGCCAAAAGCAAGGAAGAAAAAGAGCAAAATCAAAAAGAAAGAAATGTCCAAGAAGAGACACATGCTTCAAAGAAAATCCTCTTCAAGAAAGGATCCTTGATCTGATTACCCTCAAACACATATTTTGGGCCTATTTATCCTTTCTTTCTGAATCCTGAGCCATGGCCTACATTACGTGCTTTAAAAGTCCATTTTGATCAAGCATGAATGTTTAATTTGAAGGGTTTTCCTCAGATTTTATCCCATCTTATCAAATTCTCATTTCACTAAGGAAGAATTTAGAATTCTCAAGTGCATGGTAAAAAAAAAAAGAGAAAAATTGAAAAGAATGGGACTCTAGGGCGAAAACCCAAAAAAACGGGCAGTCTATAGTAGAATGGGAATTTTCGATGCCATCGATGATAGTGCCGATACCCCAAAAGAAAAGATCTTATTAAAGGAGTGGTCATCGAGGAACATCTAGGAATTCCTGAACCCCCCAAATTGTCAGCTCTCATTCGGAGGATTGTCTTCAAAAACTCAAACTTTGTTCCCAAGATTAAACTTTCCGGTTTAAACATCCCAGCCAATCTTGATGCTTGACAAAATGCCTTGATATGGAAACTAAAAGAATGTTGAATTTGTTTGGTTCTCAATGAATTCATGATTTATAAAATCTGTTCCATTTGTGAGCCTAGAAGGGATATACATTTTTGTCATGAAGTTTTCCTGGAAAAGCCAGAATCTTGTTATACCAAGCCTTGCCAATCCAGTTGAAAAAACCCAGATTGATACTTAGAGAAATTTCTAACAATGATCATCAGTCTTCAAAAGATTTGTACATCACACATTGTGGGGTTAATATTTTTTGTTCAGAAGTTTTCAAAATGCGAAAACAAATAAAAAGATTTTTTTGAAATACCCATTTTGATGTTGGCATGAGACAAGGATTTTTCTAACTCAAAGGTGTAGAACTGCCAGGATAGGTCTTGACTTCCAGATATGAGAAGAAGAAATAGAACCCGGTTCAGATCTCTGTTGATGAAAGTTTGAAAAACTGTTGGGGCAAAGAGAATAGCCAAAATGAATTGAAGATATACTCTGATTTGAAGAGGAAAAATGAATTTGAAAGGCTAAGCCAAAGTCTAGAAAAACAGCCGGGGGCACTTGCATCACTCATGAGCACTCATCTCTTTATCGAGCTTTTGCATCTGCACAGTGTCGGCAAGCATTTGCATCATTCATGGGTATTTGCATTGGCATTATTCCATAAGCATCTGTATTTTACCTTTACATTTACATTCTTCATGGAATTCGTATTTGTGTCATCTCAAGCAATTGCATCATTTCTAGAATCATTGCATTTTCATTACTGTGTGGTAATTGTAGTTACACCATTCATAAACCAGTTACATGAACACAATTAGTAGGGGCATCTGCATCATGAAACATGGGCATCAATCCAAGTCATTTACATTTGCATTAAAGACATTTGCAGCAGTTTAAGTCATTTCGTGTCTTATTCAACACCTGCATCTGCATAAAAAAGCATTCGCATCTTCTCAAAATCGTTAGGGTAATTTTCAACAATTCTTCAAAGAACATTTTTAAGACCTCCGGGCATAATTTTTCAAATCACAGGTAAGACCTCCGGGCAATATCTTTAAGACCTCCGGGCAACATCTTTAAGACCTCCGGGCATAACTTTTTTCAGGGGTAAGGCCTCCGGGCACTATTCTTAAGACCTCCGGGCATCATTTTTAAAGTCGCATATAGCGTATTTTTTCCAAATTATGGGTAAGGCCTCCGGGCACCATTCTTAAGACCTCCGGGCATCATTTTTAAAGTCGCATACAGCGCATTTCTTCCAAATCACGGGTAAGGCCTCCGGGCACCATTCTTAAGACCTCCGGGCATCATTTTTAAAGTCGCATACAGCGCATTTCTTCCAAATTATGGGTAAGGCCTCCGGGCACCATTCTTAAGACCTCCGGGCATCATTTTTAAAGTCGCATACAACGCATTTCTTCCAAATCACGGGTAAGGCCTCCGGGCACCATTCTTAAGACCTCCGGGCATCATTTTTAAAGTCGCGTACAGCGCATTTCTTCCAAATTATGGGCAAGGCCTCCGGGCACCATTCTTAAGACCTCCGGGCATCATTTTTAAAGTCGCATACAGCGCATTTCTTCCAAATTATGGGTAAGGCCTCCGGGCACCATTCTTAAGACCTCCGGGCATCATTTTTAAAGTCGCATACAGCGCATTTCTTCCAAATCACGGGTAAGGCCTCCGGGGACCATTCTTAAAACCTCCGGGCATCATTTTTAAAGTCGCATACAGCGCATTTTTTTCAAATCACAGGTAAGACCTCCGGGCACCAATTTTTAAGACCTCCGGGCACCATTTTAAGATCTCCGGGCATAATTTTTCAAATCACAGGTAAGACCTCCGGGCAACATCTTTAAGACCTCCGGGCATAACTCTTTTTTTCAGGGGTAAGGCCTATGGGCACCATTTTTAAGACCTACGGGCATAATTTTTCAAATCACAGGTAAGACCTCCGGGCAACATCTTTAAGACCTCCGGGCATTATTTTTTTTAGGGGTAAGACCTCCGGGCACTAATTTTTAAGACCTCCGGGCATAATTTTTTTCAAATCATAGGTAAGACCTCTGGGCAACATCTTTAAGACCTCCGGGCATAACTTTTTTCAGGGGTAAGACCTCCGGGCACCAATTTTTATGACCTCCGGGCATAATTTTTCAAATCACAGGTAAGACCTCCGGGCAACATCTTTAAGACCTCCGGGCATAACGTTTTTCAGGGGTAAGACCTCCGGGCACCAATTTTTAAGACCTTCGGGCACCAATTTTAAAGCCCTTCGAGCATAAATTTTTCTTTTGAAATCGAATTCATTCCCTTAAGACGAATCGAGCCTTGTTTAGGGAGGGAATTCAATTTAAGG
Source organism: Fremontodendron californicum (assembly GCA_030761205.1). Classification (NCBI taxonomy): domain Eukaryota; kingdom Viridiplantae; phylum Streptophyta; class Magnoliopsida; order Malvales; family Malvaceae; genus Fremontodendron; species Fremontodendron californicum. Next base: position 7,690,254 of record JAULJL010000026.1, read on the forward strand.
ACAAAATCTTCAATTTATTGTTTTTAAAAAAAATGAAAAAATAGAAAATAGAAAAAAAATAAAAAAAATAAAAATAAATAAAAATAAAAAAAAATAAAAAAAAAGGAAAAAAGAAAAAAGAAAAAATGAAAAAAATTAAAATGAAAAAAATTAAAATGAAAAAGAAACCCCTTTCCCTTTCCTTCACATGTGATGTCACTGACCGTACAAAATTAGTGTCGGTTTATCTTTGCCTGATTCCTGATTCTCAGCAATAGCCAAAGAGGGGCAGCTGTAGACACCTAATTTTGTCCGGACCACTAAACAGGTATGTTTTCTTCCCATATTGATGTTCCCAAGTGTAAAAAGACTGTTTTCATCCTGCAGGTGGTACTCCGAGACTTAGTTTAAGAGGGCGAGCACAAAAAGTCAAACTTGAAAAAAGTCAACCCCGAAAAAGTCAACCCCGAAAAAGTCAACCCCAGAAAGTCAACTACTGAAAAAGTAAACCCACTTTCAAAATCAAGATTTTAAGTTCAATTGAAAAATGGCGAAAGAATTTTGATAATCCGAGGTCTACATTGAAAGATATGGAGTTCGGAAGTTGGGATTTGGAGATTCAGTAGAAAGGAAACCCTAATCCGAGAAATTTGGGGAAAAGTGCTTAAACGATCAAACTGGTCGAAATTGAAGGTTCCAAATGAAAGATAAGCACTGACTACGGGTAATGGAGAAGTCACTTGCAAGAAAAACCGAAAAAAAGTCAATCCGGGAGAAAACCGAGAATTAGGGTTTTTAGTGGATTTCGGTGAAATCGGGAAGAATCACAGAAATGGCCCGACTTGGTAAGACCAAAGCCCCCAATGGATGAGGAATGATTAAAAAGGATGGCCCAAGGCTCAGATTGAAGAAAATCTGAAAATCGGACTTGTTTTGAGCAAAACCGGGTTTCGGAGGTTAAAGGGTAAAATTGGAAAAATTTGGGAAAAATAGCAAATGGACTCCGAAAATTATGGAAAATTTGTCAATCTCATTCTTAAATCATTTGAAAGAGATTGGAGAAAGAAAATCTTGATTCCGAGTTCGTTTGCAAAGTGGCCAAATCCCGGGCTTCTTATGCAGTAATTCAAAAAGATAAATCCCGGAAAAATAGCAAATGGACTCCAAAAATTCTGAAATTTGGCAAATCTCATTTTTAAATTATTTGGAAGAGATTGGCGAAAGAAAATCTTGATTCCGAATTCGTTTGCAAAATGGCCAAATCCCGGGCCTCCTATGCAGTAATTCAAGCCGATAAATCCCAAAAAAATACCAAATGAGCTCCAAAAATTATGAAAACTTCCAGATCACACTTTTTAATTATTTTGAAGAGATTGGTGAAGAAAAATCTTGATTTGGAGCTCGTTTAAAAAATGGTAAAATGTAGGGGCATAAAAGGGCATTTTTGGGAAGAAAAAATCCAAATAAATAGCAAACGGACTCGGATAATTTTGAAAACTTCCAGAACTCAATATTTTATTATTTTGGAAGTATTAAAAAAAGAAAAATTGAATTTGGAGTCCGTTTGATATTTATTTGCATCCGGGGGGCAAAATGGTCATTTCACCCAAGCAACCGAAAAGGGCTTTTTTGGCCCTTCAAAAAAATCAGAGTTGGGCTGGAAAAGAGAAGTGCTGGCATGCCCAAGCCCAAAGAAAGGAGGAAGCTTCTAATTTTTTTTTTTTTTAATCAAGTGGTTAAAAATCAAGAGTTAGTTAACCATTCTCTTTGATCAAGCCATGGTGATTAAACCACATAGGTTAAGAAAGATGTCAACATTATTTTTGCATAGCTGTAATTTGAGAGGGCTGAGATGCTAATCTAAAGGTGGTAATTTCATGACTTTTCATCTTGAATTATTGGCCATTTGATGGAAATTAGGTTACACAAAAATGACAACATCTTGGAGGCTATATAACCATGCATTAAGGCTAGCCCTAAAGCAAGGGAGGCAGATTTTGGTTTCTTCTTTTCCATTTTGGCTGATTTCTCTTAGTTTTTCTTAGTTTTTATCTTCTTGGTTGAGAGCAAAAAAAGAAAAGTTTAGAAATAAAGGAAAGTTTGAAGAGAAAAGCTTGAAATATTAGCTTCTTGAGGTTGCTCTTGAGCACCAACTCTTGCACTTTCATTTTCTATTCTTGTTTTTTGCTATTTTAATCTCTACTTGGTGAGTTTTCATTTTAAAATAATGTTTCTTGTTCTTCCTTCATTTCCTTTCTTAAGTATATCTTTTTTACATTTTGTTTTTACAATAAACTCACCATGGCCAAATGGCCTACATTATTTATTTTAAGTTGTTGTTTCAATTCATTTTACCATATTGTTTATGCTATTTTCTTTGTTTTTGATGTTTTAAGTGTTATGTTATTTCATGTTCTTAAGTTATATTTAATTTGGTTGCTTTGTTTGTTGCCATTTATGTCTTAGATATCATGTTTTTGCATTTTTAATTTTCTGTTTTCATGTTGTTTAAATTTGAGCATGTTTTAGAGTTAGCATATTAAGTGTTTGTGAAAATACTTGTGTGATTCTTTGCATGATTCTTGTTTTATATCTTAGTGAGCATGTTTTAGATTTGGTATATTAGGTGTTTGTGAAAATGCTTGTGTGATTTTTGTGTTATGACTTAGTTTTTCATGCTAGCATACCAAGTGTTTGTGAAAATGCCATGCTTGTTGGAGCTTGGGGTCATTTGGCTACTCCATGTGTTTTGCATTGTGTGTTGTATTTTTTGTCATGCTAGTTGTTAGGTTTTTGCATTTGCATGATATTTGGTTGGATTTTTGAATTAAGCATGCCTTGTGTTTGTGAAAATGCCATGCATGTCTTAGGTCTAGGTTACATTAAATGCCATGCAAGTTCATGTTAGGTCTAGGCCATATTATTTATGTCATGCATTTTCCTTACATTTAGGTTTAGATCCATGCATTTCATGCATTATGTTTGCTGCATTGTTTCATGCATTTCATGTTCATGCCACTTGAATAATGACTTGAGCCAATTAATGGTTCAAAGTCATGCTCTCTTGAGCACACTTGTGGAAAATTAAGTTTGTCAAATTGATTATTCTACCTTTGTGATTTTTTTTACTTAGCCAATTTTTATCTAACTTTCAAAAAGTCCTAGCTACTGCTTTCAAGTCATTTTATGAGTTTCAAATATTTTTATTTTTATTTTTAAATGATTTTATCAAAGACAAAAAAAATGTGTTGGCAAAGCAGTTTTTTTCCACCCAAAACTCGTACATCTCCGATTTTTCTGGGAATTCATCTTTGATCAGAAAATTAAGCCGATTTTTTTTCGTGTAGTTTTAAATGTCCTGGGTCTCCAGTCTTTTTTTTAGAATTTTTGGAATTTTTAAAAATAGGGTAAAAAATCGTGGATTAAAACTGGACAGTGGAGTCAGGATTGAATTTAAAGAAAAACAAAGCAGTTTTTTCTCCTCCAAAAACTCGTACATCTCTGATTTTTCTGGGAATTCATCTTTGATCAAACAATTAAGCCGATTTTTTCTCGTGTAGTTTTAAATGTCGTGAGTCTCCAGTATTTTTTTCAGAATTTTTGGAATTTTTTAAAATAGGGTAAAAAATCGTGGATTAAAACTGGACAGTGGAGTCAGAATTGAATTTAAAGAAAAACAAAGCAGTTTTTTCTCCTCCAAAAACTCGTACATCTCTGATTTTTCTGGGAATTCATATTTGATTCGAAAATTAAGCCGATTTTTTTCCGTGTAGTTTTACATATTCTGAGTTTCCAGTATTTTTTTTAGAATTTTTGGAATTTTTAAAAATAGGATAAAAATTCGTGGATTAAAACTGGACAGTGGAGTCAGAATTGAATTTAAAAAAAAAACAATTTTCTGTTTTGGTTAATTTACTTAGAGTGGGCTGATTAGAAGGGTTAGCTACTGACTTAGGGTAATTTCTAAGCCTTTTCAAACTCTAAAAATGGTTTTTCAAGTCCCGGGTTAAGGGTAGTCAAGTCCGGATTTTTTAAACTTAGGAAATTAGAGCCATTTTAAAGAAATTAGCCCAGTTTTTATTTTTAATTCAAGCTTTTCAAAATTGTTTTCAAACAATCACAAAGTATTTTGGTTTTAGAATATTTAATTTGACATATTTTCCTAAGGTAGCCGGATATCTTTTTAGATATACGGATTTCCTTAATTAAAGGAAAAAAATACATTTCATGCATTGCATTTTTATATTCATGCATTTTATATAATATGTGATTCTTGCTATAATAATTTCTATGATATTGTTGTTATTTTGATTTATATTTTTTGATGTTACATGGTTTATTATATGGTTTCGAATATTTCATGATATCCTATGCTTTTATTTAGTTATCTTTATTTAGCATATACGTATTCATTTATTTTAAATGTTTTCAAAAGATAATGGTTTTCAATAAAAATAAAGATATTCCTGAGTTAAAATAATTCATGAGTTCTCTACCGGGTTTGCTGGAGGGAATATCATCAATTATCATTAATAAAGGAATATCTTTCTTTCAAAAAAGAGAATGATTCGGAAAGTTTTCCAAAACTAATAAAAATTTCTATATTTTGCCACGTTTGTTGGGGAATATAGGAAAATTTTGAATTTATAAATTCTGGATCATTTTCAATAAAAAAAATGAAATTATTTTTCTTTAAATTGGGAATTAACTTGAAATACTAAATTTAAAACCAACTTTTTACCGAGACTTGAGATAACACACGATTAATAAGGTACCGATTTATACGGGCGTTGTGGGGGTGCTAATCCTTCCCCACACGTAACCGACTCCCGAACCCGCTTCTTTGATTTCTCTGGTTTAAAACGCAGACTTGAAATTGGTTTTTAAAATGTTTTAATTAATTTTTAAAATATTTTATAAAACCGGTTTTAATAGGTGGCCGATCACACCTAGCTAAAAAAGATTGGTGGCGACTCCATGTCTTTTTTAAGGTCATTTTCAAAACCTTCATTTTTCTAGAGGAATTAAGTCGACTTTTGCTCGATTTTTTTTAAATGTCACGCCTAACGAATAATAAAGTCTTGCGATGAGACTCGTCGTTATTTTTTTTTTTTTTAGGTTGCGACAGTATGATCAGGAAACGAATTTCTCGCGATATTAGGTCCACTTTTTGACCCAAATTTCAAGATTCCTGCATCAATAAGGATTTGAACCTTGCCTTTAAAAGTGGTGCAAGTCTCAATCGAGTGACCTTGGATGCCCGCATGGTACGTGCAGTGAGCGTTGAAATCATACCACTTCGGGTTGGGTGGTTTCAGAGGCTGAAGATAGACGGGTGCCACGAGTTGACCCTATAAAAGCTTCAGGTACAACTCACTGTAAGTAGTGGGGATAGGGTCATACTGAGGCTTTTGGTTATTCCTCACAAGCCTTTGATCATTTCGGGGAAGGTTTGAAGTGTTTGGGGTAGTACTTGAGGGAATGACTATTTGAGGAGATAAGCCAGTCGGATGTGGTTGCTGTGGTACGATTGTGTAAGGAAAAGGGTTCTGGGTGAGACTGTTTATAGCTAGATAGTAAGGGTTGTAGGTCAGGTAAGGTTTATAGGGTGTTGGAGGTTAAAAAGGTCGATTATCGAAATCGACTGCGTAAGCCCTCCCTTCTTTTTTCTTGGTAGGGGTTGTTTTCTTGGAGGTGACTTGTTCCCCGCTTCCCATCTTTCCGCTTTTGATCACGGTCTCAATCATCTCCCCAGATATGACCATATCTCCGAAATTTTTATTAGCGTTACCCATCATTTTTTTTATAGTATGGTGCCTTTAGGGTGTCGATGAAGAGAACTGTAGTTTCTTTATCGGTTAGGGGTGGCTGCACCTGAGTAGCCATGTCTCTCCATTTCTGGGTGTACTGTTTGAAACTCTTTGTATCTTTCTTCTCCATGTTCTGCAGGGATAGTATGTTCGGCACTATATCAGAGACGTGCTTGTAATGTTCCAAGAAAGCCCTAGCCGGATCCGTCCATGATCGGATCTTGCTACGGGTGAGTTGATTGTATCCTCAAGTGGCAGACCTGGTAAGGCTATCCTAGAAACAGTGGATGAGCAACTTTTCATCGCTATCATGTTCGATCATTTTTCGGTAATACATCGTCAGATGTGCTGAAGGATTGGTGGTCCCGTTATACTTCTCAAAATTTGGAGTCTTGAACTTTGGCAGGATCACTAAACCGGAGACCAAACTCATCTCTTTGGCATCGACGCTTCTGAACAATTCTCCCCCTTCCACGGCCCTCAGCCTTTCTTCCAATAGCTGATACTTCTTTTGTGATTCAACTGTTTCGACCCTTTTCAGTTCCGTCGCCTTCCTTTTTTTTCGTTCAGCCAACCCATCCAGGTCTGGGATATCAATAGGATCTGTCAGGAGGGTCCCAAGGTTTACCCCAACTGGCATCTGTTTTTGTGCCCTTGTGTTGGGCTGAATATACAAGAAAGGCATTTCAACTGTCAGAGATGGAGTATCCATGTTCTATGTAGGTTGGCCGTTTGTCGGTATGGCTTCTTGCTGCCCTTTTTTCCCCCTTGATGTCCTGATTCTAAACCCGGGGCTAAATTCTCTATGTGTCCCTTTCCTTTGATTGCGGTGGACACCAGTTCCATCAGCTTAATCATCTGATCCCTTGATTCGGCCTGAGACTTGGCCAATTGTTCCCTCAGTTCATCTTGAGCCCTTTCCATTCTTTCCATTCGGGCCATTTGTTCATTTTCCATGATCCTAACCTGTGATTGAGTATTATACTGATGTGGAGTGCTTCTCTCGGGGAGCTTCGGTAGGCGTCCAATTTTTGAACCTTGGTGTAAATACCATAGGTTAGAATTTCATGGCATATTATTCTTTTTATTAATTAAATGCATGCAAAGGATGAATGGATAAATCAATGCATGATTGATCAATCCAATAGATTAATGAATGTATGCTTCTTTAATTGTATGAAATGAGATGATGCAAATAATAATATTTGCCTTAAGATCAAACTCCTGTACAAAGGTTTTTCATTAATTCATGGGAACTTGTTACATATCCTCTTTCACTCTCGGGTTACATAAAAAGATCGTATATACTCATACTAGTCTTAAGCCTCCTCTAGGAAATTCAACAAACACTGTCCATGCTCCCATGTCGAGTTGATATCACGCCTCAGAGTCTTTACCTTTTCCAACATCTCTCTGGCTTTGACCACAGCCTTGCGGATTTGCCTAGTCAGGTGGTCTACATACTGCTGCCTTCCCAAACTCTCAGTCTTCCACTTAGAGCTAGCATTTAAAGCTAAGTCATTTGCCTAGCTCCATTCGGATTTCCTCTCTCTTTGTTCTCGGATGATGGCATCAATGTCAGTCTTCGATCCTGCAACTGATGCTCTAAGGTCTGAATGGTCGCATGAAGTGTCTCATTCTCCTGGCGTAGCATGGATGTCCTTTCCCTCTCATTTCCCAACTTTGATTTCAACGGCTCATTCTGTTGTAGGCTTCTTCCAAACTTGGTCGATATCAGTGACCGTGCATCTTCCCACTTTTGCCGCTCATGAGAAAATCGAGACTCTTTTTCTTTACTTTCTTTAGCCTTACCCTTCCAGAAGTCCAATTCTTTCTGAAGCTTTTCTATCTCTTTCTCATAGGCGCCTAGAGACCTACTAGTTCCAGTGAACTATCCCTTGGTTCTTATCCTCTTGTTCTCTTAATGCAAGTCCCGTATATTGGATTGCACCATGTCTCACTCTTTAACCAATCTTCGTGCCTTGGCCTCTTTGATCTCAAGGTCGGTCTTCAAATTTTGACTTCATCCTAAAGCTTATCATACTCACGCTTCAGTTTCCCTTTGTCCTTTTCTAATTCTTTCCTGACAAGCTCGATCTTTAAGAGTACTATCGGCTCTGGCTGAAGGATTACCGGATAGACAGAGGCATCTTCAGCAGGGAGCACTATGTCGTGGGTCATCTTGGTTCTCCAAACCAAGTATCCGAGAGTAGCGTTATCGGTATATCTCCTTAATTTTGATCGGTGCAACTTCCTCTATGCCTTGATGAGCTCACATATTTTCTTCACGTACCCGGCCCCATCATATGCCAAATCCACCGAAGCGAGCCCATGAGTCATCGAGATGAACTGCTCAGACCCATACTGTCTTCGTACTAGGAGAGGTGCATAGTTGATAGCTCCCCAAATTCCCATTAACGGAACCCATGGTTTGTCTCCACAACTATGCAGAATGGATCCCATCGGCATCCATAGAGCTCTCCAAGTGACGTCCTCTCGAGCTAAGCGACGAAGAGTCATTATCCATTGTTTCTTATCTCGCTTGCTGATGTAAGGACGAAGCTTTTCCTTATCATCTCCCTAGAAATGACTTTGGATCCAAACATACAGGAGCTGTGCACATCCCTCAAAATGTCCCTTGCCTTTTCTCTGATAGAAATTGCATGACCTAAATGTCTCGGCAATAATAGCAGGAGCAGGATCCATTTTTTTTTGCCTAGGCACTCAAATAAATCCACTACAGCCATCTCAATGTGCCCCAAGATCTTTGGAAATATCACCAAACCATAGATTGCCAAGGCAAAGACATCCACCACACGATTGTTCCTCGGATTGTTCATGATATAATCTCGTAGGAATACCCATGGGATAAAACACTCGAACCCTTCTTCTTAATATTCGAGAGTTGATCGAAATCTCCATACCCAATATGTCAGATAGCTTCCTACGAAATGTAACTGTCTTTTGCTGCTTGCGGTATATCTTATCAGGGGTGGATGACTCGATACGGAGCAAGATTGAGTACTCCTCGATAGTGGGTGTCATATCCTTCCGATTGAATGTTAAGCATCGGTAAGAGGGATCCCAAAACTGTACCACTGCCCTGATCAACTGCTCATCTATCTGGATTGGGAGAAGTAATGCTATGTCGCCATACTTCTTGCTGAACTCATTTTTCCTTGGAATTCCCCATTGTCCCCAAATCTCCTCTAATTCTGTCAAATTATTCCGACCCAGGTCTAAATGAAGTGGCTCGGGAATAACAGACACGAAGCTTCTAGTCAAGCAGTCTCCCTTATCAACATGAAGTTTCTCTGACTCTGTTCGGACCTCTTGGTAGGTCTTAGAAATAATTGATGTTAGAGCAAGACCTTGGTGTTCCATGACCGTAACGGAAACCCCTCTAATTAGAATCCGACTTAAGGAAAACACTCCTAAGTGACCATGATGTATGTAATGAAAACAAAGAAAAACAAAACAAACAAGACAAAGGGAAACGAGTCAGTACTGGTATATAATAATCAAATCAATGCGATAATGAAATAGCTAAAGGTGAGAAAGGTTCCTTCGAGTGTTCCTAGCTTCGGTATTTCTAACAGAAATTTGGCATGGTATCGCCTAGGTTCACTACATGCGGTTGCATTAGGTTCTAAAAAGACTCCAAATTGCTCCTTACTGTCACCGGTGAAGGCTAGTAGGGCACCCCGATACAAGAGGATTCAATTTGTTAGAGTGTATTTCCCAGCCTATATGGAGGTTATCACCCCACGAAGGCGTAGGTACTCTACTACTTCTGAAGTGTTTCGCTAGCCCATGCGGAGGTTACCACCTCACGAGAGCGTAGTTACTTTACTTGCACCTAAAGGAAGGAACCCGGGGAGAGGGCTCATGTTATGCAAATGCAAGTATAGTGTGTGAGGAGGAACAAACACACCTTTCACCACCTATTCTATACCCTTATTCTAAAACCCAAGCAATTTAATAAAGACAAAATTAAACAATGTAAAGCATTAATTAAATAAAGAATAATAATGACATGTTAAATTAAATAACCAGATAACAATAAAATATGCAAGCACATGAGAATGAACACATTTAAAACACTTGATTATTTTAAAAAATTCTCCTTTATTAGAAATGGGAATTAAAAATAAACACCAACCAATACCGACAAAACCAAGATTTTTGATAAGACACGACTAATTCTAGGCCTGACTCTCTAACTTCGCAGTGGAGTCGCCAATCTGTCGATACGTGATCCTCCGGGGGATGGGAGATCCCGCTCGAGTGAGGTGGGAAAACAACAGGCAGAGGACAAGACGACTTAATTCCTCTTATAAAAGGGTCGAGGGTACGACAACGACCTCAAAAAAAGAAATGGAGACGCCACCAATCTTTTTTGGCTAGGTGTGATTGGCCACGTGTTAAAACCGATTTTTATAAAAATATTTTAAAATTAATTAAAACATTTTTTTAAAACCAATTTTGAAGTCTGCGTTTTGAAACCAGAGAAATCAAAGAAACGGGTTCAAGAGTCGGGTGCGAGGAAGGATTAGCACCCCCACAATGCCCGTGTAAAACGGTAGCTTATTAGTTGTGTGTTATCTCGAATCTCGATAAAAAGTCAATTTTAAAATTTGGTGTTTTGAAATAATTCCCTTAAAATATATATTTTTTTTTTATTTGAAAGTAATCCAAAATTTGCTAGCATAAAATTTCCCATATTTTTTGACAAACTCAGCAAAATATGGAATTTTTCCTTGGTTTTAAAATTCTCTGAATCATCTTCATTTAAAAAAGAATATTTCGTTATTAATGATAATTGATGATATCCTCCCGGGCAGACCCAGCAGAGAATTCATGAATTATTTTAACTCGGGAAGAATCTTGATTAATGAAAAATACCATTTGTTTTTCAAAGTGTTTTAAAAAATCATAGAAAATGACCATGAACATGCAAAAATACTACCAAGATAAAAATTAAATAAACATGCTCATTTATCATGATATAACAAACATTTTATTATGACCTAGTGAAAGAAATAATTGCATGACAAATGATAGACATAGCATTCAAAATGACATGTGAATAAAATCGACATGGCATATGGATGGCATGGCATATAGATGACATGGCATACGGAGGACATGGCATAAAGTGAATGCTATGTGAATAAAATCGACATGGCATACAAAATGCCATGGCATACGGAGGACATGGCATAAGTGACAGCTATATGAATGAAATCGACATGGCATACAAAATCACATGGCATATGGAAGACATTGCATAAAAGTGACATAAAATGACATGGCATGTGACATGGCATAAAATGACCTGGCATAAAAGTGAATGCTATGTGAATGAAATCGACATGGCATACAAAATGACATGGCATACAGAGGACATGGCATAAAAGTGACATAAAATGACCTGTCATGTGAATGGAATCGACATGGCAAGTAAGATGACATGGCATATATGATGACATGGCATAAGTGACATGGCATTAAGTGATGATATGGCATGTGAAAGAAATCGACATGACATGTAAAATGACATGGCATAGGAATGAATTTCATGTGAATGAAATCGACATGGCATACAAGATGACATGACATGTGACATGGCACAGATGACATGGTATGAAATGATAACATGGAATGAAGTGGCATGGAAAATGACATGGCATAGGAATGAATGTCATGTGAATGAAATCGACATGGCATACAAGATGACATGACATACATGATGACATGGAATTAAGTGATGATATGGCATGTGAATGAAATCGACATGACATGTAAAATGACATGGCATGTTACATGGCATAAGTCACATGGCCTGAAAGACATGGCATAGGAATGAATGTCATGTGAATGAAATCGACATGGCATACAAGATGACACGACATGTGACATGGCATGAAATTGTGACATGGCACAGATGACATGGCATATGAATGAATGTCATGTGAATGAAATCGACATGGCATACAAGATGACATGACATACATGATGACATGGCATAAGTGACATGGCATTAAGTGATGATATGGCATGTGAATCAAATCGACATGACATGTAAAAAGTCATGGCATGTGACATGGCATGATAAAGGCATAAGATGACATGGCATGTGACATAGCATAAGATGAATTTATTTGAGAATGACTCGGAGTTTATCAATACCAAAATCTTTTCATGTTCCCCGGCAGATCTGACAAAACATAAAAAGTTTTATTTATTTCAAAATTTTCTGAATCATTTTATTCTAGAAAAGGGTATTCCTTCTTTAATAATTAATGATAACCTCTCCGGCAGACCCAACAGAATAAACCATGAATTGTTGAAACCAGATAATATTGCCTTATTTAATAAAAATGTTATGAATAGCATAGCATGATAACAAAGGCGTGTGAATGGCTGAATGTATGGTGATGGTATATAGATAGCTGAATGGCATGAAATAATGACATGGTATTTGACATGGCATAAAATGATAACATGGCATATATGACATGGCATGAAATGATAACATGGCATAAATTGGCATGGAAAATGACCCAAGCTTACATGACATAATCAGATGACCTAATATGTATGACATAACCAAATCTTATGCAAGGCATGACCTAGACCTAACATACAAGGAGGGCCGAATCTTATATGATAAAAATGCAAAATGCGAACATGCTTAATCATGCAAGATATACTATATGGCAAAATGCAACACATAACCAAGTAAAAACAGAAGGAGGGCCGAATCTTATATGATAAAAATGCTAAATGCAAACATGCTTAATCATGCAAGATATACTATATGGCAAAATGCAAGACATAACCAAAAAACAAAAGGATGGCCGAATGATGAAAGGGAAATATCACTACATAAAAATGATGTAAAAGCTAATGTAACATAAAATAAAGCAAATAACATGATCAAAATAACCATAGACATGCAAGGAAATAACAGGAAAACTAGTAAATAAAATAAGGAAAGTTAAGCTCCATGGTTGGTACAAATAGGCATAGCCCTCCCCTAACCATAATCACTTGATATTGTCAAGATCATGAAGCCTTTCCAACTCACAAATCAAAAAATAAACCAAGCTAACAACAAAATGGAGGTGAGCTTCATGGTTGGTACAAATGGGCATAGCCCTCCCCCAACCATGGTCACTTGATATTTATCAAGATCGTGTAGCCATTTCAACCTCTTTTACTTCATTTATTTTGAAAAGTCAGACCATAAAACAAATAATAAACTTTCCACAATCATATTTCCCACCACAAAAATGCGAGACAAAAATCAAGGCAAGCACAAATGTGGCATTCGGCCATGTCAAAAAAAAAAAAGGTTGTGAAAATTTGTTTTCTTCCATTTTTCATGAAAAGGAAAAGATGAAAGCTTAAATGAACATTCCAGAACTTTTATTTTTATGAGAAAAGTAGTAGAAATCACATAGAAAATAAAGAAAACTCCATGAGAATGAAGAAGAAAATCATGCTACAGCTAGGTAGGAATGGCTACCTTCCAAGCTTTTTGGTAAAACCTTTATTCCTTTCTTTCAAAAAACAATTTCTTGCCAAATTAGCTACTGCCTCTTTTTCTCAAATGACCAGCCTCTTAAGGAAATAAAACATTCCCCTCTCCCTTTCCAAAGCTTGGCCGGTTGGTCTCCCATCCATTGGATGGATTGCCCTCATTTTTTCCATCAATTCTAGCCTTTAGATTGAGATCTTTTCATGGCAACATAAAATATCATCTTGAAAATTGATCTTAGCCCTTAAAATGTGTACTCATCTTTCCAAAATAACCTAGGCCATTGGATGATACAAAATCTCTTGCATGCTCTCCCATTGGCCGAACCATCTCTCACCATTGGATGGTTTGGGCTCATCTTTCTTCCTCCACTTTTGGCCATTGGATGAGGATCTTTTCATGACAAATAAAAATGTCATCTTGGCATTTGATCTTGGCCATTGAAGGGTGTACTCATATTTTCTTCAATGCATCTAGGCCATTGGATGAAGGGGGGACCATTTGCAAGGTATTAAAGATGACAATTTAACTTGATAGTGACTAGTGAATTAAATTGATCAAGCCTCCCCTTCTCCTCTATGCTGGCCAGCGAAGGCATGGGATGTTCAAGAATTTTCTCTATCTTTCATATTTTTCTTAATTGCAAATTGGCCTTTTTCGATTTTTTTGGGTAAAATTACCTTTTTACCCCCCAAACTTAATTTAATTACAAATGAACCCCAATTTCTGATTTGTTTTTTTCAACTTATCCCATTCAGTGTAAAACTTGATTTTGGAGGTTTTCACATTTTTTTGAGCTTATTTGCTATTTTTCCCGGATTTATCTTCTAAATTTCTGTGTAGTGCCTCTCAAATTTAGCCCTTTTCATATAAGCTCTGATTCTAGATTTTTCTTCACCAATCTCTTCCAAAAATTATAAAAATCAAATTTGGAAGTTTTCATAATTTTTTGAGCTCATTTGCTATTTTTCCCGGAATTTCCTTTTGGAATTTCTGGATCTGTGCACCCTAAATTCACCTTTTTTATTTGAACTAGGATTCAAAATTTTTCTTCACCAATCTCTTCAAAAAATTATGAAACTCAGATCTGGAAATTTTCATAATTTTTTGAGCTCGTTTGCTATTTTTCTCGGAATTTTCTTTTGGAATTTTCGGATGTATGCACCTGAAATTTACCTTTTTCATTTGAACTCCGATTCTAGATTTGTCTTCACCAATCTCTTCCAAAAATTATGAAACTCATATCTGAAAGTTTTCATGATTTTTCAAGCTCGTTTGTTATTTTTCCTGAAAGTTTCTTTTGGATTTTTTTCGAGATTGCCCTTTAACCTCTAAAACCTCGTTTTGCTCAAAACGAGTCCGATTTTTGGATTTTCTTTTTCTACTCCCTTCGTCATATATGGAATTTGAGTTGGTTCGAAAACGCCCAATTTTTACATTCAAGTTTCCCTCCGATTTAGTTTTTCCCAAATTTGCCGGATTAGGTCTTCCTCTTCATTGAATTTCCTCAACCCATCTTCCGAACTTCATATCTTTCGTTGTAGATCTTGGATTGTCAAAATTATTTCTCCATTGTTCAATTCAGCTTCGAACCTTGACTTTGGCTGGGATTTGACTTTTTTAGTGGTTGACTTTTTTGGAGTTGACTTTTTTTGCAGTTGACTTTTTTTAGTTGACTTTTTTTTAGTTGACTTTTTATGCTGGCCTCCAAAATAAAGATTTGGGGACCCATCTATGGAATGGTGGAAATCTCTTTTGCATTCCGAGAAGTCGAAAAGGAGAATCTGCCCGGTTTAGGGGGCCTGGACAAAATTAGGTGTCTATAATAGACATATAGTTAATTGGTTAAGAGGGATATTTTTATAAGACCATCGACAAGTACTTATCAATAGATTAGAACTCTAGGTTAATAACTCAAGGTCATTAATCAAGTTAAGAAGGTAAGAGAAGTTCATACGAAGTGTTGAGGGAAATTGTAATTCTAGGCTTTTCTCCATTAATTTAAAACCCAATTTTTAAATTGCTTTATTTTATTAATTTCTTTTATTAGTTCTTATTATACACTATTAATTAATTGTTTGGATAATATTAAGCTGTTTTATTTTTAGTATTTAACGAATCTAGTAGCAATTCCTCGTGGGAATGATACTCTGCTTTCACTTTATTACTTATCAACGATACGTGCACTTGCGTGGTTAGATCCGACAACAAGTTTTTGGCGCCATTGTCGGGGAATTGTTTTACTATTTGTGTTAATATTAATACCAAGCAATCTTAGTCTTAATTCAAATTTATATTTATTTAATTTAATTTAATTTTCTTTTCAGGTTTTATTGATCGTTGAATGCAAAAGGGGTGCACTATGTGGGGTCATGAATAAGATGCAATCACTGCTTTATTTGCACAGGTGGCTGTACTTAACAAGAAGCTTGACAATTTGGATGTACATGCCGTCCAAAGTTCATTTGTGATTTGCGAATTATGTGGGGAAGGACATCACAGTGATTGTTGCCAATATGTTGGAAACTACAATATGCATCAAAATAATTTTTGTTCCAATGACTACAATCTAGGTTGGGGAGATCACCAAAATTTTTCTTGGAGCAACAATCAATGGTTATCCTATTCCGAAAATCAAGCATATCATCATGGGTTTTCATCACAAGATCAAGCACCTGCCCCAAAAGTAAAGTCATCATTGGAAGAGATGATTATGCAGTACATGGTGGAAAATGATGCAACACTTAGAAATCTAGAGACACAAAAGGGTCAGCTTGCTACCGCCATTAACAATCGCCCTATGGGAACTCTTTCAAGTGATATTGAGACCAATCCTAGAAGCGATGAACAAGAGCATTGTAACAACAACACACTTGGGATTGAAAAAGAGATAGAAGAGGATGGCAAGAACCCTCAATTGTCAATCGAGCCTATCGCAACCTAAAAAATAACAAGTCTCATCGCAAGACTTTATTATTCGTTAAGCGTGACATTAAAAAAAACCGAGGAAAAGTCGACTTAATTCTTCTAGAAAAATGAAGGTTTTGAAAATGACCTTGAAAAAGACATGGAGTCGCCACCAATCTTTTTTAGCTAGGTGTGATCGGCCACCTATTAAAACCGGTTTTATAAAATATTTTAAAATTAATTAAAACATTTTTAAAACCAATTTCAAGTCTGCATTTAAACCAGAGAAATCAAAGAAACGGGTTCAGGACTCGGTTACATGCGGGGAAGGATTAGCACCCCCACAACTCTTATATGAAACGGTACCTTATTAATCTTGTGTTATCTCAAATCTCGGTAAAAAGTTGGTTTTAAATTTAGTATTTCAAATTAATTCCCAATTTAAAGAAAAATAAGTCCATTTTTAATTGAAAATGATCCGGAATTTATAAATTCAAAATTTTCCTATATTTCCCAACAAACGTGACAAAATATAGAAATTTTTATTACTTTTGGAAAACTTTTCGAATCATTCTCTTTTTTTTTTTTGAAAGAAAGACATTTCTTTATTAATGATAATTGATTATATTCCCTCCAGCAAACCCGGTAGAGAACTCATGAATTATTTTAACTCGGGAATATCTTTATTTTTTATTGAAAAATCATTATCCTTTTGAATACATTTTAAAAGATATGAATATGTATATGCATGATATAAATAAAATAACATTGCATAATCTAAATAATATAATGCATCCTAAATGATATGATATAATTTAAATGCCTTATCATATTCTAAATGAAATGAAATGTCCTAAGTTATATGACATATTCTAAATGAAATGACCTAAGTAACATAATATATTCTATATGAAATGTAATATCCTAAGTCATATGATATATTCTAAATGAAATGAAATGTCCTAGGTGACATAATATATTCTATATGAAATAAAATAAACATAATATATTTTATATTTAATGAAATAATTTAAAAGACATGGAAAGTATGAATGATGTGGCATATAATTTAAATGACATGGAATATAAAATAATGCTATTATATATTATGCATGGAAATAAAATTAAGATAATAATGCATGAACATAGTATATGCTAAATAATATAACAAAAAAATATTAAATTGAAATAGGTAAATCAATGATTAACTTGGGCGCATTTTCCTCGATGTCTGGCATAACTTTTTCTTCCGGTTTATCATAGTAGATGATCAGGGGTCTTCTTATCCCATAGCCACCTTTATTTTCAATGAATTCTATTTCCCCCTCTATCTCCTCATAGAATTGGGCTTCCCCATTATCCATCATCATTTGGACTTTAACCCGAATGTCCCCGCCATCCTGTATGTCATGGCCTCTACACCTATGGAACGGGCACCAATTATGCACCCTTTTTGCAACCATTTTCAGACTATCTGTATCTTCCACAATCCTGCCTTGACCATTTCAACCCATTCTGTCAACATCAGAGTCTTAACCTCCCAAATATCCCTTTTTACTCTTCTGCCCTCTCTGGTCAATATTGCATTTACCCGATTCCCAACATGATTGGGCAATGGGTTTCCAGCTACGTTCGGCCCATTGTTTGATCCAAACTTCACAACCCCAGCATTGATCAGGCTTTGGACTTTCTTTTTGAAGGCCAGGCAATCTTCAATCGAATATCCTTGGATTCTCGCGTGGTATGCACAATTAGTGTTTGGATTATACCATATTGGATATGGAGGTGTTAGAGGTTTGAGGTACACAGGTGCAACAAGTTGACCCTACAATAGTTTTGGATATAGCTCACCGTAAGTGGTAGGAATCAGATCAAATTGGGGTTTTTGATCATTCCTTGGTGAACGTTGGTCATTGCGCGCAGGCCCTTGTGTGTTTGAGACAGTATTTCTAGGAAGGGTGATTTGAGGGGATATGTCAGTTGGGAATGGCTGTTGTGGTAAATTGGTGTAGGGGAACGGGTTTTGGCTAAGGTGGTTGACATTGGGGTAGTAAGGATTATACCCCGGGTATGGTGTGTAAGGTGTCGGAGGTGTATAAGGTGTGGTAGAAGTATAGGACCTTGGTGGTGTGTATGGTGTAGGAGGTGTATAAGGGTATTGGTTGAAGCTTACTGCATGGGTTTCCTCCTTCTTCTTTGCAGGAAAATCTCTCTTCGGGGTAGCAGACTCACCCCCTTCCATCTTCCCATTCTTAATAGCTGACTCAATCATTTCCCTAGATATTACCAAATCTGCAAAATCCTTGGTAGCGCTTCCTACCAATTTGTCATAATAAGGTGCTTTCAATGTGTTGATGAAAAGCACCGTGGTTTCTTTGTTGGTTAAAGGGGGTTGCACTTGTGTGGCCAGATCCCTCCACCTTTGCAAATACTCTTTGAAGGTCTCATTGGACCTCTTTTCCATATTCTGTAATGACAGCCTATCCGGTACTATGTCGAAAACATGCTTATAATATTCCATGAAAGCCCTGGCCAAATCCGTCCATGAACGAATCTTGGTACGACTTAGTTGATTGTACCATCGGGTGGCTGACCCTGTTAAGCTATCTTGTAAGCAATGAATAAGCAGTTTCTCATTATCCTCATGCCCCGTCATCCTTCTGCAGTACATGGTCAGATGAGCTGATAGGTTGGTAGTCCCATTATACTTTTCAAAGTCTGGTACTTTGAACTTTGGGGGAATTACTAGATCGTGTACCAAGCTCATCTCTTTGGTATCCAGACTGCCAAATAACTCTGCTCCTTCAGCTACTCTTAGCCTTTCTTCCAGCAGCTGATATTTCTTCTGAGATTCAACGATTTCGACCCTCTTCAATTCAGTCAATTTGGCCCTTTCCTTTTTCGCCATTTCTTCGAAATCTGGAACCTCAACCTCAATAGGATCAACTCCGATGTTACCCCTTTTTGGATCAAAATTTTGTGCTTCGGCCGCTGGCTGGATGTAAATGTAGGAAGCTGCCCCAGTTGGGAGTTCATTTCCCACAGGTTGGGATGTCTGACCATTTCTCTGTACCACTTCTGGTCGATCTTCCTGATTCACTGCCCCCATTCCAATAACTGAATTCTCTCCGGGCCACTTTTGCTTCATCATAGTGCTCATCATCTCCATGAGTTTTGTCATTTGTTCTCGTGTCTCCTCTTGAGACTTAGTTAACTGTTCTTGTAGTTCTTTCTGGATTATTTCCATTCTTTCAATTCTGGCAAGCTGATCGTTTTCCATGGCTCTTGTTCGAGATCGAGTATTGTAAGGGTGTTGGAAATCTGGTTCTTTCTGAGTGCGACCAATTGTACCTTTAGTTTTAAAAACCATGGATTAGAAATTATTGACACATTTCTTATTTTTATTTTATAAAAAACGAATAAATGAATAAATGAATGAATGAATGTTAGTGAATGCTCAATTATGTAAATGACTAAGTGTATGAACTTAGATGACTAATTATAAAGAATAAATGAATGAACAAATAAATAAATGACTAAGTGTATGAACTATTTATAAAGAATAAATGAATGAATGATTATAATTATAAATGAATGAACAAATAAAATATATAAAAGAAAGAACTAGTGAATGATGAATGTATTTAAAGTATTGGCCCCAGGATAATTCCAACCAAACGGTCTTTCATTGATTTCCTAGAACTAAATACATCAAAGAAAAGATCCCTGCTTTAGACAACATGATAATCTATCTCTCTTAAAAACTATTACAAAATACTGGTAACTCCCTCAGATCCTGGACCTTCTTTAGTGTCCTCTTTTGATTGCCTTGATTTTCCATCCGACCCTACTTGTTCACGATCCTTTGACATGTCAGCGAAGCATTGCCGTGTAAGCTTTCCCTAGCTTGTTTCTCCAGTTGATTTGCTCGGGCTTCCTCGTGTTTTGCTTTTTTTTTCCAGTAGTTATTCTCCTTCTTGAGGTTTTTGACCACATGTTCCCACTCCCTGGAAGTTTTGAGGGTCCCCTCAAATCTGAGCTCAAATCGATACCTCTTGTTCTCCAAATGTATTTCCCGAAGGTCGCCCTTAGCGGTGTCCCTTTCTCTCTTGATCTGTTCTTTTTCTTTTTCTCGAGTTGATTCCCTAATTTTCATGTCCTCAAGCTCTTCTTGCAGTCGGGCAATCTCCTTGCTCATCCGGGCCTTTTCTTTTTCAAATTCCGCCCTTGCGATTTCTAACTCTGATGGCATTTCCGTCGGTGGCAGATTCATGAACTGGACTTCTTCCCCATCTGATGTCAACAGTCTATCATTAACCCTTAATTCCCTCCATACCAGGTAATTAGGTGTGACGATGTCGGCATATCTGGCCACTTTTATCCGATGAGTTTTCTTCCATGCTTCAATCACTGCCCGCACTTTTCCAGAATATCCATCTTCCCCATAAGTGAACTATGATGATCCTAGATTATGAGTCACGGGTGTGAATTGCCGAGACTCAACCTGTCTTTGCACCAACAAAGGCGCATAACTCACAGACCCCTAAATTCTGAGTAGTGGAACTCCCGGGTTGTCCCCACATTTGTACATAATCGACATAGGAACCATCCATGGAGCTCTCCAAGTCACCATCTCCCCTTTTATATTCCGGAACATGTTGACCCATTTCTCTTCATTCCCGTCTTTAGGCCAATCATTTTGAAGGAATTCCTTAATCGGAACTAAAGACTTCGTGTATGGTTTGAAGGAAACATTTTCTATCTTCCAAAAGTGACTTTGAATCCAAATATAAAGGAGTTGTACACACCTCTTGATTCTCCCTTGTCCTGCTCTTTTACAAAAATTCAAGGATTGGATAGTTTCAGCTATGATGCCCGGAGATGGGTTGATCTTCTGTTCTAACTTTTCAAAGAAATCAAACACGGCTATATCCACATGACCCAATATCTTCGGGAATATGATTAACCCGTAGATGGCTAGAGTGAAGATGTCCTTGGCTTTTTCTTTGTCGGAACAACCCAATATCAACTGTCGGAGAGTTTCCCACGAAATGCATCCACTTTTATTCTTTGTGTCCACATGACTCTCAACCCATGTTGTATCCATTCCCGTGATCCTAGCCACTTTTTTTTTAAGACCTGAAGGCTTCATTTCCTTCAAATATACTCGATCAGGATTAGGACATTCAATACGTAATAGTGTTGAATATTCTTCGATCAGTGGTGTCATATCCTCCTTTAAAAGTGAAACATCTATAAGCAGAATTCCAAAACTGTACCATAGCCTGAATCAACCCACTACTGACCGGAATCGGAATTAAGAGTGCTATATCTCTATATTTCTGAGTGAAGGCTTCTTTCTCTGATACATTCCACTGATTCCAAATGTCGACTAACCCTCGGAGATTATTCTATCTTGGATCCACTTTGACCCTTTCCGGCAATACTGACACATAATCTTTCTTGAGGCAATCACCATCCTCCTTCTGATCTTTTTTCGACCGTGCCCTGACTAATGCATGATCTTCTATCACTGAAATAACTTGACACTCCATGAAAGTTCTTTGGGTTGATAACTGTCCCGAGGCCAATAAACTTCAAGTGTATGATGATGTCTATGATGCATGCCAAAGAAAAGAAAACAGAAAGAAATAGATTAGTAAGGAAATGAATTCACAAATATAACATAAATAACAACATGCTTTTTAAAAAAAATGTCCCGAAAATTTAAACAGAGCTTCGGCATTACGATGCCTTTGGGACAAAATAAAAAAAAAATACGAGCGATATGATGTTCGTTCATCATCACCCAATTTGTATCTAACATATAGAAAGATGGTAAAAGGTTGGAAATGTTCCCCCATGTGTTCTTAAACTTCGGGTATCTAACAGAAATCTGGCATGGCTTCGCCTAGATTCACTATATGAAGGTGAATCGGTTCTAAGGCCCCGAATTGTTCCCCACTGTCACCGGTGAAGGCTAGTAAGGCACCCCGATAAAAGCAGGTTCAATTCGTTAGAGTATATTTTCCTATGCCCGTACGGAGGATTATCACGAAGGCATTAGGTACTTTATACTTCGGAAGTGTTTAACTAGCCCATACGGAGGATCAATCACGAAGGCATAGTTACTTTACTCCCACTTAAAAGGACGGAACCCGAGTAGAGGATTCATGTTATGCAAATGCAAATACAGTGTCTGCGGAGGAACAAAACAAACCTGTCACCACCTATTCTACAACCCTTATTCTAAATACCCCACTAAAATCAAACAATGTAAAGCATCAGTCAAGCAAATATATAAATATACGCAACAAAATAACCAGAGAACAAATAATAATATGAATGCACATGAATATGGACATATTAAAACATTTTTAATTTTCAAAATTCTCTTTTATTTTAAAAATATGGGAATTAAAATTAAATACCAATTAAACCAACAAAACCGAGACTTTGATAACACACGACTAATTCTAGGCCTGCTCTCTAATTATCCCTAGTGGAGTCGCCAAGCTCTCACTACCTAAAAAATAACAAGTCTCATCACAAAACTTCATTATTCGTTAAGCGTGAGATTAAAAAAAAATCTAGAAAAAGTCGACTTAATTCCTCTAGAAAAATGAAGGTTTTGAAAATGACCTTGAAAAAGACATTGAGTCGCCACCAATTTTTTTTAGCTAGGTGTGATCGGCCACCTATTAAAACCGATTTTATAAAATATTTTAAAAATTAATTAAAACATTTTTAAAACCAATTTCAAGTCTGCGTTTAAACCAGAGAAATCAAAGAAACGGGTTCGGGACTCGGTTACGTGCGGGGAAGGATTAGCATCCTCACAACGCCCGTATAAAACGGTACCTTATTAATCGTGTGTTATCTCAAACGCCCGTATAAAAGTTGGTTTTAAATTTAGTATTTCAAATTAATTCCCAATTTAAAGAAAAATAATTCCATTTTTTAATTGAAAATGATCCGGAATTTATAAATTCAAAATTTTCCTATATTCCCCAACAAACGTGGCAAAATATATAAATTTTTATCAGTTTTAGAAAACTTTCCGAATCATTCTCTTTTTTTTGAAAGAAAGATATTCCTTTATTAATGATAATTGATGATATTCCCTCTAGCAAACCCGATAGAGAACTCATGAATTATTTTAACTCGGGAATATCTTTATTTTTTATTGAAAAATCATTATCCTTTTGAAAACATTTTAAAAGATATGAATATGTATATGCATGATATAAATAAAATAACATGGCATAATCTAAATAATATAATGCATCCTAAATGATATGATATAATTTAAATGCCTTATCATATTCTAAATGAAATGAAATGTCCTAAGTTATATGACATATTCTAAATGAAATGACCTAAGTAACATAATATATTCTATATGAAATGTAATATCCTAAGTCATATGATATATTCTAAATGAAATGAAATGTCCTAGGTGACATAATATATTCTATATGAAATAAAATAAACATAATATATTTTATATTTA
The DNA here is from genome assembly GCA_030761205.1 of Fremontodendron californicum. NCBI lineage: Eukaryota > Viridiplantae > Streptophyta > Magnoliopsida > Malvales > Malvaceae > Fremontodendron > Fremontodendron californicum. The sequence goes on from JAULJL010000026.1 coordinate 7,714,009, forward strand.
ATGAAATAATTTAAAAGACATGGAAAGTATGAATGATGTGGCATATAATTTAAATGACATGGAATATAAAATAATGCTATTATATATTATGCATGGAAATAAAATTAAGATAATAATGCATGAACATAGTATATGCTAAATAATATAACAAAAAAATATTAAATAAAAAGCATAGGTTATCATGAAATATTCCAAATCATTTAATAAACAATATAACATAACTCAAAATCATAACAATATCATAAAAATTATCATAGCAAAAATCACATATTATAATGCATGAATATGAAAATGCAATGCATGAAAATGTATTTTTTCCTTTACTTAAGGAAATCCGTATATCTAAAAAGATATCCGGCTACCTTAGAAAAATATGTCAAATTAAATATTCTAAAACCAAAATACTTTGTGATTGTTTGAAAACAATTTGGAAAAGCTTATATTAAAAAAAATGGACTAAACCCTTTTTTAAATGGCTCTAATTTCCTAAGTTTAAAATCCCGGACTTGACCACCCTTAACCCGAGACTTAAAAAATCATTTTTAGAGTTTAAAAAGGCTTAGAAACTACCCTAAATCACTAGCTAACCTTCCTAATCAGCTCACTCTAAGTAACTTAACCAAAACAGATTAATGATTTTTCTTTAAATTCAATTCTGACTCCACTGTCCAGTTTTAAGCCACGATTTTTTACCCTATTTTTAAAAATTATAAAAATTCTAAAAAAGTACTGGAGACTCAGGACATGTAAAACTACACGGGAAAAAATCAGCTTAATTTTATGATTAAAAATGAATGCCCAGAAAAATCGGGAAAGTACGAGTACTGGGTGAAAAAACTGTTTTGCCAAAATACATTTATGCCTTTGATAAAATCACTTAAAAATCAAAGTAAAAATATTTAAGACTCACAAAATGACTCACAAACAGTAGCTAGGACTTTTTGAAATTTAGATAAAAATTGGCTAAGTAAAAAAACTCACAAAGGTAGAATAATCAATTTGGCAAACCTTAATTTTCCACAAGTGTGCTCAAGAGAGCATGACTTTGAACCATTAATTGGCGTAAGTCATTAGTCAAGTGGCATGAACATGAAATGCATGAAAAAATACAGCAAATATGATGCATGAAATGCATGAGTTTAAACCTAAATGTCATGAAAAAATGCATGGCATCAATATAGTGACCTAGACCTAAATGAACTTGCATGGCATTTAATGCAACCTAGGTCTAAAATGCATGAACATGCATGGCAAAATAAACCTAACCAAACATCTAAACTATGCATGGCAATATCACAAACACAAGGCATGCTTAAACCAAAAACTCAACCAAATATCATGTAAATGCTAATCTATCAACTAACATAGCAAAAATGCACACATGATGCTAGAATACAAAGAGTGGCCGAATGGCCTATGGCTCCTAACAAGCATGGCATTTTCACAAACACTTGGTATACCTAAACTAAATACTCAATCAAATGTCATGCAAATGCAAAACCTACCAACTAACATGGCGAAAATGAAACACACAATGCAAAACACATGGAGTAGCCGAATGGCCTCAAGCTCCAACAAGCATGGCATTTTGACAAACACTTGATATACTAACATGCTCAACTAAAATATAACACTCAAATCATGCAAACACAAAGTAGAGATACTAAAAATAACAAGCATTTTCACAAACACTTGATATACTAGAATATAACATTCAAATCATGCAAACACAAGGTAGAGACACTCACAATCATTTTCACAAACACTTGATATACTAAATATAAAACATCAACAAATTTAAACATTATGAAAACAGAAAATTAAAAATGCAAGAACATGATATTTAAATCATAAATGGCAACAAACAAAGCAACCAAATTAAAATATGACTCAAGTATATGAAGTAAAATAACACTTAAACATCAAGATTCAATAAAATAACATGAATAACATGATAAAATAAACAAAACAGCAACATTAAAAATAATATAGGCCATTCGGCTATGGTGAGAAAATGTAAAAAAAAATGTAAAAAAACTTTGTTTAAGAAAAAGATGAAGAAAGAGCTTAAAAGGAATATAAAAAAAACATTTATTTAAAAAGAAAACTCACCAAATAATAATCAAAATAGCAAATACAAAAATGGAAAATCAAGAAAGTGCAAGAGTTGGTGCTGAAGAGCAACCTCAAGAAGCTATATTTCAAGCTTTATCTCTTCAAACTTTCTTTTCTTTTCTAAACTTTTTCCTTTTGCTTTCAACCAAGGAGAGAAAAAACCAAGAAAAACTAAGAATAAATCTGAAAATAAAAGTGTCTAAATGAAAATTCTGAACCCCCTCCATAAGGCTGGACGAATCCCCCCTATCTCATGCAAGGATGTTGTCATTTTTTCCCAACCAATTTTCCATCCAATGGCTAGTAATTCAAGGTGAAAAAATCATGAAATTGTCACCCTTAGATTATCATATCAGCTTTCCATAATTATAGCTATTCAAGAATAATGTTGACACTCTCCCTTGGCCTATGTGACTTAATCACAATGGCTTGATCAAAAAGAATCTCTAACTAACTCTTAATTCTTGGCCATTTGATTGAAAAATCAGAAGCTTCCTCCTTCCTTTGGGCCTTGGCAGGCCAGCACTTCTCTTTTCCAGCCCAAGTCTGATTTTTTGAAAGGCCAGAAGAAGCCTTTTTCGGTTGCTTGGGTAAAATGACCGTTTTGTCCCCCAGATGCAAATAAATGTCAAAAGGACTCCAAATTCAAATTTTAGTTTTTTCATACTTTCAAAATAATAAAATATTGAATTTTGGAGGTTTTCAAAATTTTCCGAGCCCGTTTGCTATTTATTTGGATTTTTTCTTCCAAAAATGCCCTTTTATGCCCCCACATTTTACCATTTTTGAAATGAGCTCCAAATAAATATTTCTATTCACCAATATCTTCCAAATAATTTAAAAGTGTGATCTGGAAGTTTTCATCATTTTTGGAACTCATTTGGTATTTTTTCGGGATTTATCTGCTTGAATTACTACATAGAAGGCCCGGGATTTAGCCATTTTGCAAACGAACTCATAATCAAGATTTTCTTTCGCCAATCTCTTCCAAATAATTTAAAAATGATATTTGCAAAATTTTAGAATTTTTGGAGTCCATTTGCTATTTTTTCGGGATTTATCTCCTTGAATTATTGCATAGGAGGCCTGGGATTTGGCCATTTTGCAAACAAACTCCGAATCAATATTTTCTTTCGCCAATCTCTTCCAAATAATTTAAAAATGATATTTGCAAATTTTCAAAAGATTTGGAGCTCATTTGCTATTTTTTCGGGATTTTTCTTCTTGAATTACTACATAAGAGGCTCGGGATTTGGCCATTTTGCAAACAAACTCCGAATCAAGATTTTCTTTCGTCAATCTCTTCCAAATGATTTAAGAATGAGATTTGCAAATTTTCAGAATTTTCGGAGTCCATTTTCTATTTTTCCCAAATTTTCCAATTTTGCCCTTTTGCCTCTGAAACTCGGTTTTGCTCAAAACAAGTTTAATTTTCAGATTTTCTTCAAACTGAGCCTTCGGCTATCCCTTTTTAATAATTCTTCATCCATTGGGACTTTATTCTTACCAAGTCGGGCCATTTTCTGTGATTCTTCCTGATTTCACCGAAATCCACCAAAAAACCCTAATTCTCGGTTTTCTCCCGGATTGACTTTTCATTTGGTTTTTCTTTCAAGTGTCTTCTCCATTACCCGTAGTAAGTGCTTATCTTTCATTTGGAACCTTCAATTTCGACCAATTCGATCGTTTAAGCACTTTTCCCCAAATTTCTCGAATTAGGATTTCCTTCCTACTGAATGTCCAAATCCCAATTTCCGAACTCCATATCTTTTGATGTAGACCTCGGATTATCAAAATTCTTTCACCATTTTTCAATTGAACTTCAAATCTTGATTTTGAAAGTGGGTTGACTTTTTCAGTAGTTGACTTTCTAGGGTTGACTTTTTCCGAGGTGATTTTTTTTTTTACTTTGACTTTTTATGCTCACTCTCTTAAACTAAGTCTCGAGGTACCACCTGCAGGATGAAAAAAGTCTTTTTACATTCTGAAACATCAATTTAGGAAGAAAACATACCTATTTTAGTGGTCCGGACAAAATTAGGTGTCTAGATAGCCTATTAAAGAAGAATTTGTGATAGCTCAAGAAGAAGAGATTCAATGTGACCCATCACCAACCAAGCCTACTGAAGAAGAACTAGTGGGTGAAAAAGAAGTTGAAAAAGTTCAAATAGAGGAGACCCAGTGTGACCCACCATAAGCTGTTCCTCAATGCATCCAACAGCCTAAGCTAGTCGATATAGTAGAAAGTGCTATTAAAGAAGAGTTTATAGAAATTTATCCCATTGATCCGCTTAAGGCATTATTGAATTCTACCACTGAAAGGGATGAATTCCGCTTTCAAGCCTGCAAGAAAGTGAAGTTGTTCAAAGAAAGGAACCAAATGGCATGAATCAAAAATCATCAAGTGGTTGGATATAGCATGATGAACAATGAGATAGTCAAGCTGAAGACTATAAATCAAGCGCTTCTTGGGAGGCAACCCAAGTTCTAAATTTTTTTCTTTTTCTTTTCTTTTCTTTTCTTTAATTTTGAATTTTAATTTTTTTTTTAGATATTCTTATTTATTTATTTTTATTTTGTTTTCTTTTGTTGTAGGTACTCACCCAACTGGGGCAAGCATAATGAGGTCTAAGAGGAAAAATGGATCTTCTTCTGCTTTGCTTTCATCGATAGGGCAGTTTTCTTGTTCTTACTATTTTTATTTCTACATATTGAAGACAATGTTTGTTTAAGTTTGGGGGTGATATCTTTATTTCTTTTCTATGTTTATGTTTAGGAGTCTATTAAAAGAAAGAATTGCTTGAGATATTTTGCACTTAATATGATGAGGCTGTCGCAACTTCAAAAATGGCGGCCGAAATTTTTTTGCCCCCGTCCCGGGACAATCGGCCATTCTTTAAGAGTTTGACATTTAAAGAAAATAGAGGAAAAGACGAATTAATTCCTCTTGAAATAAAGGTTGATGGTATGAAAACGGCATCGAAAAAAAATGGAGTCGCCACCAATCTTTTTTTGGCTAGGTGTGATCAACCACCTATTAAAACGGTTATGAAAAATATTTTAAAATTAATTAAAATATTTTAAAACCAATTTCGGAGTCTGCGTTTTAAACCAGAGAAAAAAGTGTGGGTTCGGGAGTCGGTTATGCGTGGGGAAGGATTAGCACCTCCACAACGCCCGTATAAAACGATACCTTATTAGTCATATATTATCTCGAGTCTCGGTGAAAAGTCATTTTAGATTTGGTATTTGAAAATATTTCCCATTTTAAAAACAATCTTATTTTTGTTTGAAAATGATCCAAAATTTGTTAATGCAAAAATTTTCTATATTCCCGGCAAAACGGCAAAATATAGAATTTTTCTTTATTTTGAAAATTCTCTGAATCATCCTCTTTTTAGAAGGGTATTCCTTCATTAGTAATGATTGATGAAGACTCCCCGACAACCCGGAGGAGGATCCATGAATTATATTAACACGGGGATATTGCCTTATTTATCAAAAAAATATCAAATTTCAAAAATTTAAATGTTCATGAATGTATAAATTATCATTAAAAAATGAATGTATAACATGCATAATTAACATGGCTTATAACATGACAAAATTTAAATGACATAGCCAAAAGAATGAATGGCATGACATATGAATCAAAGACATGGTGTATGAATGATATGACAAAATCTAAATGATATAGCCTAAAAAAATGAATTATATGGCATGCTTGACATGGCAAACTCTATATGATGCATGAATGAATGACATGGCATATGACATGGCAAAGTTTGAATAACACGACACATGAATGAATGACATGGCATAATCTAGATGACATGGCATGTGAATAAATGACATGGCATATGAATGACATGGCATACGAATGAATGACATGGCATAATCTAGAAGACATGGCATGTGAATGAATGACATGGCACATGAATAAATGACATGGCATATGAATGACATGGCACATGAATTAATGACATGGAATAATCTAGATGGCGTGGCATGTGAATGAATGACATGGCACATGAATGAATGACATGGCATAATCTAAATGATATGGCATGTGAATGAATGACATCAACATGGAATATTCATGTACATAGAACTTTCATGTGAGGAATCATACAAATAGCATATATCGAAAAATATTACCACACTCTCCGGCAAACCCGGCAAAGCTTGGAAAATAATTCTTTCTTATGACATTTGTATGATCCAGAATAAAACAAAATCCAATATCTTTTGATTCCATAAACACGTGCATTGAACAATTTCCTAACCTCTCCGCAACCCGACAAAGATTAGGAACTAATTATCGCCAAATCGTTTTATGTCAAATTAAAATGAAAAAACATTTTAAAACATGCAATGCATGAAGGTGTATTTCTCTCTTGAAGTAAGGACATCCGTATACCTAAAAAAGGTATCCGACTACCTTTAAAAGAAACTTAAATTGGATTTTTAAAAACCGAATGACTTTGGGCTTGGATTTAAAAAAAAAATAGAATTTTGGGGATGAAAAAGGCCTCATGGCCGAATACCCCAAAAAAAGGCTCTAGTTTCCCTATCTTTTTGAAACCCAGATTGACCACCCTTGACCCGATTTTTGTAAAATCGATTTTTATGCTTGATTAGACATGACAATCAACCTAAGACAGTAACTAATGACTTAAATCAGCACCTTTTTTGTATACAAATAAAAACAGAAAATTATTAGTTTTAAAAAACAATTCTGACTCCCAAAACCAGTTTTGAAAATCTATTTTTTTACCCTTCATAAAAAATTCAAAAACATCTAGAAAATTAGTATAGACTTGAGACATGATGGTTTCCATGGGAAAAAATCAGCTGAATTTTTGGGCCAAGGATACCTTGACCGAATATTCACTTATGTCAGAATAATGAGTTAAAAACTATTTTATCGAAAACCATTTTTCCAACTTTGATAAAAAAATCTAAAAATCTTGAAAAAAATAACAGGGCATCCTCTAAGGGTCTACTAACTATGGTTAAAACATCTTTTTATTTTGACAAGAGATACGTATTAAAAAAATTGCCCAAAGTCAGAATATCCAACTTAAACTATCACTCTTCCAACTAGTATACACAAGAGAAATTTGGCTAGAGACCATTAATTGGCCTTAACCAAAAATCAAATTGGCATGGAAAATGCATGATTTTATAGCCAACAAACATATGAAAATAAATCAAGCAGAAATTAGAAACATAAACAAACAAAGAAAATGAAGGTTGGCTCAATGGTTGGTTCCTTGGACATAGTCCCACCTTAGCAAAATCACTTGATTAAAATCAAGATCATCAAGCTTCTCAAACCTTTTATTTGATTTTTTAAAAGAAAAACCGAAGAGGAAAATCTACCCTACCACAATGATGAAGCCCACAATCAACAATTAAGCAAGAAAATCAAGCAAAGACAAGCACAAAAAATGCCCCTTAGGTTTCAGCCAAAGAGAAAATATGTAAAAAAATTTGTCAACTTGGTTATTTTGTAAAGAAAAAAAAATAAAGGAAAGAAAACATTTAGAAATTTATTTTTGAAAACCTTTTACTTAACAAAAAGTTAACAATCATATGAAAAAGAAGAGATCAATAACATGAAATCATAGAAAATAAATGGAAAAGAAAGGAAGAAATAGCAACCTAGCTATTTCCTTCCAAGCTTTTTCTCTTTTTCCTTGAGAGGTTTCTCCCTTTTCTCATTTTTTCTCTCAAAAGTATAGTGAATAGCCTTAAAAAAAAATGAAAATCCTTATCCTTTTCTCGCTTGACCGGCCCCCTTGTATAGTAGTAGAGAGCATTTTTTTTAGCCTTTGTCATGCTTTACATGCTCTCCCAACATCTTTGCCACATGGCTAAAAAATGTTCCCTCCTTGCATGGTGCTTTCCTTAAATTAAGGGTTCTTGTCTCCTATTTGCATGATGATTCCCTTAAAATAAAGGTTTTACAACCTCTCATTGGCTAAAAATGCCACCTAGATTATTCTTGTCTCCTATCTCTACAAAATATCTAAGCCACTTGTCATGATCATATGGCTTACTATTAAAATATCTTCCTAGGTGGCATTTTTAATCCTATTTGGTATCATCTCATGCTCTTCACATGGCTTTGCAATTTGGAGGCCATTCAATGACAAAAAATGCCATGTAGGCAAGTAGTGGAGAATCTTGTCATTCCTTAAAAATGTCATATTGCTATTCAATCTTGGTCATTTGATTCAAGATGATCACACATTCTCCTTCATCCATGGGCTGGCCGAAAATGGCCTGGAAAATATTCCTCTTCTTTTTATTTGCAAAATGACATTTTTTAATTTTTTCGGTAAAATTGCATTTTGGCCCCCACACTTAATTCAATTGCAAATGGACCCCAATTGGAATCGTTCTTTTCCAATCTATCCCATCCAATATAAAACTCAGTTCTAGAGGTTTTCATATTTTTTTGAGCTCGGATTCTATTTTTCTCGAATTTTTCTCTAAAGTTTCGGTTTAGTGCCTCCCAAACTTTGTGTTTTTCCATTTGAGCTCCAATTCCAAATTTTTATTCTCCAATCCCTTCCATAAAATATAAAACTCAGATCTGGAAGTTTTCATAATTTTTCGAGCTCAGATTCTATTTTTCCTGGATTTTTCCCTTAGAATTTTGGATTAGTGCACCCGAACGTTGTCTTTTTCCATTTGAGCTCCGATTCTGAATTTTTCTTCTCCAATCCCTTCCACAAAATATAAAACTCAGATCTGGAAGTTATCATAATTTTCGAGCTAGTTTTCTATTTTTCTCAGAATCTTCTCTTGGAATTTTGGATTAGTGCCTGCCGAACTTTGTCTTGTTCCATTTGAGCTCCGATTCTGGATTTTTTTTCTCCAATTCCTTCCATAAAATATAAAACTCAGATTTGGAAGTTTTCATAATTTTTCGAGCTTGTTTTCTATTTTCCCAAAATTTTCTCTTGAATTTCGAATTAGTGCCTCCCGAACTTTGTCTTTTTCCATTTGAGCTCCGATTCTGGAATTTTCTTTTTCCACTGCCTTTTTCATATATTGAGCTGGAGTTGGTTCGAAAATGCCCAATTTTTACATCCGAATTCCTCTCCGATTTAGTTTTCCCTTTTCCTCAATATTGGGAATTTTCTCGTTTTTCGTTTTTTGTTTTTTCTCCAATTGGCTCTTCCTTGGGATTCACTTCAAATTGGGAGTTCAGATATTTTTATTTATTTATCCTTTATCAACTGGGGGCTTCAATTTTATCGAATCGGGTCATCTCTGTAGTTTTTCCCAAATTTGTGAATTTTTTATTTATTCATTAAATCCTTATTTTCCTTTTTCTCTTCAAACCAATTCTTCCTTCAACTCTGCTTCAAAATTGGACCTTCCAATATCCATATTTATTGATCTTATTCCATTTGGAACCTCCAATTTCATCCAATTTGATCGTTTACATACTTTTTCCCAAATTTGCAAAATTAGGCATTTTTCCTACTTTGAATTTTTGAAAATTATCTTTCAAATTCTCTATCTTTCATTGTAGACCTCTGATTATCAAAATTCCTCCGCCATTGTTCAATTCAACTTCGAATCTTGATTTTGACTGAGAGTTAACTTTTTTAGTGGTTGACTTTTGAGGGTTGACTTATTCGGAGTTGACTTTTTGTGTTGACCTCTGAATCAAAGTCTTGGAGACCCATCTAAGGAATGGTGGAAGTTTCCTTGCATTCCGGGAAGTTGAAAAGGAGAATTTGCCTGGATTAGAGGGCTTGGACAAAATTAGGTGTCTACAGAGACCCTTATCCAATGATGAATTTTAGTTATTTATTGATCTTGACTTTTGGGGAAAATATGGTATGATTTGATTTTATGTTAAATTCTTTTGTTAATCTCATGTTAGGATGTGATTTTCACTAACTTGAGCAGTTGATCTCTTGCTTAGATTTACATTGCTTATTTAAAGATTGCTTATGTGGATGTGAATTGCGATTATGTCTAGAAGCCTAGAATTTGTTTGATTCTCTCTCGAGGAGAAATCCTAGACAACACTAAGTTGAGGAAATGATTTAGGTTATCGTTGGATCGTTTGAGCCTTTCTAGCCTACCTATATTTATTATCCTTAGATTACCTCTTTGTGCCTAATTGATAATCTTTCTTTGATTGCCATATCTTTTAGCCTATCCTAATAAGAAAAACCATGAAAAACCCTTACTACATAGGTGTGGATACGTGATCCTCCCGGGAAAAGAGAACCCGCTCGAGTGAGGTGAGGGAAAATAGGCAGAGGAAAAGATGACTTAATTCCTCTAAAATAAAAGGTTGACGGTATGAAAACGACCTCGGAAAAAGAAATGGAGTCGCCACCAATCATTTTTTGGCTAGGTGAGATCGGCCACCTATTAAAGCCGTTTTTTATAAAACATTTTAAAATTAATTAAAATATTTCTAAAACCAATTTTGTAGTCTGGGCTTTGAACCAGAGAAAAACAAGTGCGGGTTCGGGAGTCGGTTACGTGCGGGGAAGGATTAGCACCCCCGTAACGCCTGTATAAAATGGTACTTTATTAGTCATTTGTTATCTTGAGTCTTGCTGAAAAGTCGGTTTTAAAATTGGTGTTTGTAAATAATTCCCTTAAAAATTCATATTGTGAAAATGATCTGGAATTTATTAACATAAAAGTTTCCATATTTTCCGACAAACTCGGCAAAATATGGAATTTTTCCTTGATTTGGAAATTCTCCGAATCATCCTCGTTTAAAAAGGATATTATGTTGTTAATGATAATTGATGATATCCTCCCCGGCAGACCCAGTAGAGAATTCATGAATTATTTTAACTCGGGAATAATCTTGTTTTATAAAAACTCTATTTACTTTTGTTGCATTAAAAATCATTTACCAAAAAAATGGTTGTGAATATGCATATTATTACTAAGGCGCAAATATGACCTAATCTACATGTGCAATTAGCATAGCATTACACATTTATTATGACATGACAAAAGAATTAATGACATGGCATGTTTGACATAGCAACGTCTAAAATGACATAGCATAAGAATGAATGTCATGTGAGTGAAATTGACATGGCAAACAAAATGACATTGCACAGAAATAACGTAGCATGAAAATGAATGTCGTGGCATGAAAATGACATGGCAAACGAATGACATGGCATAAGGATAAATGTCATGGGAATGAAACCGACATGGCAAACCAAATGACATAGCATAAGGACGAATGTTGTGTGAATGAAACCGACATAGCTTGAACATGAATGATGTGGCAAACGAATGACATGGCATATAGATGACATGGCATAAGAATGAATGTCATGTGAATGAAATCGACATGGCAAACAAAATGACATGGCATATGAATGACATGGCATAAGAATGAACATCAAGTGAATGAAATCGACATAGCATGCAAAATGACATGGCATATGGCATGGCATAAGAATGAATATCATGTGAATGAAATTGACATGGCATGCATAATGACATGGCGTAAGAATAAATGTCATGTGAATGAAATCTACATGGGGACCAAAATGACATGGCATATGAATGACATGGCTTAAGAATGAATGTCATGTGAACGAAATTGACATGGCAACCAAAATGACATGGCACATAGATGACATGGCATAAAAATGAATGTCATGTGAATGAAATCGACATGGAAACCAAAATGACATGGCATATGAATGACATGGCATAAAAATGAATGTCATGTGAACAAACTCGACATGGCAACCAAAATGACATGGCATATGAATGTATGGCATAAGAATGAACATCATGTGAATGAAATCGACAAGGCAAATAAAATTACATGGCATAAGAATGAACGTCATGTGAATGAAATCGACATGGCAAGTAAAATGACATGGCGTAAGAATAAATGTCATGTAAATGAAACTGACATGGCGACCAAAATGACATGGAATATGAATGACATGGCATAAGAATGAATGTCTTGTGAACGAAATCGACATGGCAACCAAAATGACATGGCATAAAAATGAATGTCATGTGAATGAAATCGACATGGCAACCAAAATGGTATGGCATAAAAATGAATGTCATGTGAAAGAACTCGACATGGCAACCGAAACGACATGGCAAATGAATGGATGATGCACCCAAAAGAGTGTATCTTATTTAACCTTGCACTAAAAAGATCAATTGTAAGTATAATGATTAGCAAGGGTCGAGTCCTCAGGGATTGGGTTTTAATCTATGAGTTATTAGTTTATAACTTACGTTCAAAGAAAACAATAAAAGAAAAGGGGTTTTTGAAGCCAGATTTAAACTAAAGTAAATAATAAGAATAAGATGCAAGGCGGTATAACCAGCCAATAAAAATATATATACTAAATTAGGCGGTATAACCAGCCAATAAAAATAAAACAAAGTTAATATACAAATTAGGCGGTATAACCAGCCAATAAAAATAAATATACTTTTAAAAATAAGCAAACTAGAAAAGTAAGAAAACAAGTAAGTAAGAAGAATCAAATATGAAAAATATGGTTAAGGTTTCATTCTCCACCACTAGACATCATTAAGAATCAATTTCAGATCTATCAATATCAACCAACTATCAAAGTTAACAACCGTAGATAACAACAAGCTCTGTTATCCCAATCTTTCCTTAGTTTGTCGTTAAATAGAACAAGCTCTCTATTTAATCTCTAACCATTAAACAACCTAGAATAAGCTCTCTAAATTCAATTTAATGGCAGCTTTATGATGAGAAAGATAGGTTGATCTAAGCAACAAACACATAAGCTCGGATTGTTCAACTTAGGTTATGTTCCACTTTGCAATTATTGAAAACTTGACCATAATCATTAATCACAAATTGCCACTTATGAATAGGAAATCAAGACAATTACACGGATCAAGACTCCTAGACTAGCAATAGATAATTATCAAGATCTATCTAGTTGTACACCTAAATAAATCAAGACAACATCATGAACAATTCTTGCAGAAGAACATAAGCAACTTTGATAGAAAATTAATGATAGATAGAATCTGAAAATCAATCACAAAACATGTCTAGGGCTTTGAAATCACCCTTAACCAAATAGAAGTTTAGCCTAGCATAGGCATTGTAAACATAAACATAAAATTAAAGAGAATCTAAGAAGGAAATAAAAGAAAGAAAGAAGAAGAAGAAAATAAAGAAAAAGAAAACTAGAGAAAAGAAAGAAGAAAAAAACTTAGAGAATTTTATTACAATGGCTAATATCCTACCAATGTACAATATGATCCTCTACAATCATCCAAGGCCCTCTATTTATACATATTTTGGAGGGCTAAATGACAAGAGACAAGCTTTACAAATTTCAAAGGTAGGTATAATAGGTGGGTGCATTTTTCTAACAATTTTCGTCATATTGTATGACAATTTTGATCAGCCAACTTGATGGTCGATTTTGTCAATATTGGAGGCCTGATCTGATCACATGGTCTTCTAGAACAATGTTTCCCTATCAGTTACTGATCCATAGCCGTTGGAATCAGCTCATTTGCTGATGTGGATAAGAAGATATGGGCAAAATACGAAAACAGGTCAGCACAGACGTCATTGCACATCAGCCAACTTGATGGTCGATTTCGCTAGGGAAAACGACTCCGTTTCAAGAAGTGTAAAACATGAAAAAGATAGATATGCCTCTTAAATTTGCACGGTTAAAATTTTAGCCTTATTGCTTCAGTGAAACTCCAGATATAGCTGACATGGCAAAAGGTGTCGGAACTGGAACTGAACTGGATTTGCCCTTAATTGTTGATTTAACCTAGTAATCTGAAATCACTCAAAGAAACTCGTGAAAAACACCAAATTACATAAAAATATAAAAAATCATAAACACGATTAGACTAAGCAATAATAACTCGTATTTGACACAAAACAATAATAAAACATAACTAAAAACTATATAATTATACGAGTTATCACACCCCCACACTTAGCTTTTTGCTAGTCCTCGAGCAAAACAAATAAAAATAAAATAAGAAAATCTAATCTAATCCATTTTCGTAGGAAATCACGGTGGCACTTAGCATGTGACACAAGCCTTTAAACCCCTAGGTGTCCCTAGTGGACGAGTTTAGTCACGTGAGGGTTTACTAGAACGATACCCACAAACATTGAAAAACTAAAATATAAATAAACTACATATACTAAAAATATTTACTCCTAATCCTTTCAATACAAATTAGAGACAATCTTTGAACAAGTCTTATAAACTAATCAATAGCTTAAAGAATTTCACAAAAAATCATGCTTGAATGTAAATTGTTTGAGTTAAGCCAATATTAACATAACATATTTCAATCAAAATAGTGCATATTCAAACTTAATCTCAACTACTCACATGGGATACCCTCATGATTTTCACTCTTTAAAGTAGTGGTGAAGTGTTTACACTCAATCAATCTCATGAAAACAGTTCTACCATATTCTTGCTTGTCCACCTATTCTCCACTATTTAGATCATACAACTTCATGAATCAAGAGGTCTTTAATCAAGGTTGTAATGGGGCCAAGGGGTTTGTAATGTGGTTGAAGAACAAAAGGATAAAGATATCACAAAGGTTCCAAAGAGTTCATAAAGTTTAGAGACATAAAAAGATCATACAAATAAAATTTCTCAAAACTCTTATAAAGCACATAATAACATAGGCTAAATATTCATGTTGAGCCTTTGCATCATTCTAACCAACTTTGTAACATCTTTTTCTTTACTTTAACTAGAAGTTCAAGAGAAGATTTTTTTTTTAATATAGGAATGTATTTGACAATGATCCCTTTTTTTTTCTCTTGACTTTTTTCTTTCTTTCCCCCCCACACTTATTTCTTGTTTCTAACCCAAATTTTCAATAAATCTTCCTTATCTTTGCAACTTGTCTCAAAACATGCTAATTCATCTTTGGAACAAAGGTAAAGATATAAGTATATTTAGGTTAGGGACAAGTTATGGTTACCAAAGAGATAGCTTATTCAATGTAGGCTCAAATTGGTTCACTAAGGGTGTGTTCTCTTGGAACATTAATAATGGATGGCTGTTTGGCTCTGGTTATAATCCTAATGCCTCTATCATATTCATGTTGTCACATGTATCAATATAGTCTCAAACGGTTTAAAGCAAGTTCTAGAGAATCATGTAATCATAAGAGCACTCAAGAAAGAAATTAGATTGATTTGTATAATGCATCAATCATTATAGGCTCAAAAACTCACAAGGATGATTATACAAGTCAGATTAAGTCTAAACATGCTTCTTTCTCAATCAACATATCATATTAACATTGGCTCATAAAAAGGTTGACATCAAGCTCAATTCTCATGAAAATCTTCTCACTAATAAATCTGTTTTAGACTTATGCAATTCATATCTCATCATTGTATTAAAAAGGAACTAAAACTCACAAAAAAAAATAATAATAATAATAAAGACTCATAAAAAAAAAATTGTAGACAAAAATAAAAGAAATCCTAAATTATTCCCCCCACACTTAATTCTTACATTGTCCTCAATGTAAGTCTATTAACTCAAATGAAAGAATCATGTGTAAGAAAAAAGAACTAATAACATAAGAATAGGAACAACTAAGACTCAAAACAAAACAAAACCATGCAACCTAAATAATCCTAAAATACTAAACAAAAATTAACAAGTAAACATAAAAAGATTAAAATCAAACTGACAAGGTATGTCTCAAGTCTCCCTTACTCAGACCTTGTTCAGAATGAATACTTTTAAATGGCTTAAAACACAAATTTCTTTTTTTTTTTTTTTTTTTTTTGAAGGTAAAATTTAGGAGATATTACCTGTAGAGGTTGCTAACCACTTATTATAACTGAGACACAACAAAAAAAATGTTAGATAATGTCACAAAGACAAAGTGCAATCCACTCCTTGCTCGTCCATATCTCTTTTTCTTTTTCCGAGCGTTTGCAAAACAACCGTAGCAGATAAACACTCATAAGCTTGGAGCTTTTTGAGTAAATCTTCAATGGTTGTAGCAGAAATTATGGTTCTCCTTGCCTCTGAAAACATGAATCCATTTTCCATAGCATTATCTAAATATGAAAGCAAATTACTAAAATAACCATTAATATTAAGCAAACCAATGGGTTTCTTATTTGTGACCAAAGATAACCAAGAAGCCACGCAAGCTATTTCTTCCAATGTACCCAGACCTCCTGGTAAAGCAATGAATGCATCGGCAGAATGGTACATGATTGTCATCCGTTCAGGGATACTCCAGACTTGTATTTCCTTACCCAAGGTAGGTCCACAAAAATCTGTGAATAGTTTTGGCACGACTCCTAGAACTGGACTTCCTCCGGCGTGTGCTGCTGTAGCGACTGCTCCCATTAAACCCGTACTACCGCCTCCATAAATCAACTGGATCTTTTGTTGGGCAAGTATTACTCTAACTCTTATGGCTTCATCAGCAAATATGTTATTTTTCCCTGGATAAGCACCTCCAAAGACACAAATTTTTTTAATGCGCTGGGACGAAGTACTTTCCATTTTTTTTTCGAGTGCCTGAAAGAGAATGAGTACATGGTGTAATATATAGAGGACTGAGTAGTGAATCAGACAAGAGTAATAATGTCGCCGAAAGTGTATCTGACCTGTCAGAAGAAAATGTTAACCTAACAAAAGATTTTTGCGTGATTTCAGGAAGAAAATCAAAAAGAGAAGAAAAATCAACCGTAAAAGACAAATAAAAAAAATGAGAATAATTACACAAATCGAATAACACGTAAATTAAACCGAAATAAAGTTATTACAAATCAAACCAAAAGCTGAGAAGTCATTTATTGTAGTTGTGATTGTGGCTCACATCTTCCTCTGGTTTTACGTCCAGAAACGGCTTAAACGCCTTCTATGAGTCGAGGATATGCTTCCCATCCAGTTTTCTTACAAGCTGGCAAACAGGGTCTTTTAACATCAGATTCCCAAGATGTTGCCATTCCCTTTGGAATTGCGGCCATAAATCAAGAATTTCTCTTTGTACGTCTCCACTAGGATGCGTCTCAAGAGAAAGTTGGATATTACCCAAATTCTCCTTACTCAGTCCATCCTTAATGAATTCAATTTTATCATCTCGATTAGAGGACGGAATCCCAATTGAACGACATTTACCGTTACACGTCCATCGTGCATATTTGTGGCAATTTAAACTCATGCGCTTTGCTCGTCGCTTCTTTGCAAAAGTGCTTCTACCTGTACCTGGTAAATGCAAAACAGGAAGATATTCATCTTCACGCACCTTGGCTTCAATTATCCAACGTATGTCTCCAGGAATCCCTTTGTGCATAAGCATTCTTAATCTTTCAAATCGAACTTGGTAAAGCTTCAGTAAAATATTTCGAGGAAAAGGAGGAAATCGTTTCTGCAATCTTGTGAGAATATCATCCATCCTGAAAAAAAATGAAAAAAAATTGAAAGAGAAATTGGAAGAGAAATTTATATACAATATCAGTTTTGTGGGTAGCTGATGGAACCGATTTAAATAATCACGGAGTACCGTTATCCGCCATTTAACCGGGGTTAAAAAAATAAAAATTATATTTACATCTAGTTATTTTCAAAACAAGGATCAGAAAGAAAAACAGCATAAAAAAAAACTCAAAAACAAAATCCTAAATGCTTCCCCCCACACATAATTCTTACATTGTCATTAATGTAATGCTATTAACCCAAATGAAAGAATCATGTGTAAGTGAAAAGAACTATTAAACAAAATAAACTTATGCAGCCTAAATGAACTTAAAAACACTAAACACAATTAACAAAGAAACATAAGAAAAAGATAAAGAAAAAGAGAGCAAATCTGAGGATGGCAGTTTGGCAATGCTTTCACTAATTAGGCTGCCTCCCCCAATTAGCACTTGATTGATTGTTTCCAGTCTAGCCAATTCCCCTTCTTGGCTTTTTAGGATATTTCTGCTTAGACATGAAACTTCTCGGATTTTTGCGTTTTGGAGGAAGTTTTCTTTGCAAAACAGCCAATGCATTCTCCCCCACACGTATTATTTCATCATTCTTGGTGGGGTATAGCTCTTTGAGGAATTGTGCATATCTTGGTACTTGTCTAATGGCATCCACAAGCAAGCTGTTTAAGGTTTCCAAAAATTGTTGTTCATGTTCCTCCTTCTTGGACTTTGCAAATCTGCTAGGAAAAAGTGGAGAAGGAACATTAGTAGAAATAAGAACCTTAAAAGCTACCTGAGGTGTCAAAGTACTCTCAATTTGAATGGTGGCTTCATTATCCTCAAGAAGTGAATCCATCTTTGGTTTTGTCTCATCCTCATCTTGTTCCTCATTTCTCAAGGTCACAATAGTAGCATTCTCCTTTGGGTTAATCACCGTTTGGGAAGGGAGTGCTAGAGATCTTTCTGCTACTAATTCCACCATACTACTAGCCAATAGGCTCATTTGCTTTTCCAAACTCTGGATGCTTGCCCTTGTTTCCTGTTGAAATTGCAAAGTATTAGTAACAAGAGAATCGACAAGATCTTCTAAAGAAGTACCTGAGTTTTGAGTCATATGTGGTGGTTGAAGAAGATCTGGTTCTTGAGACCATGATTGATTGAAGCTAGATGGATGAGTGTAATTCGCATAAGGATTTACTTATTGGTAATTTTTCGAGTAGCCATAATTAGTATGATCCCACCACCCCTCATGGTAAGTGTTTGAGTAATGATCATACTGTTGGTCTTCGAACACTTGATGGCCTTGACATCCTCCCATGGCCAATTGTTGAACTGGGGAGGTGAGCTTGGCTTGTTGATTCTCCATGTTCATGTATGCCACCAACTCTTCAAGTGTTAGATTGCTCAATTCCATCGTTTTTTTCTTTTTTTTTTTTTTTCTTTCAAAATTTGATAAGAAAAACCCGTATGTACAAGAAAATAAAACTCACTGAACTGAAAATAAGAATAAACCAAGTAACAAATAAACTAAAAAAAACAATCCCCGGCAACGGCGCCAAAAATTTGATGCACCCAAAAGAGTGTATCTTATTTAACCTTGCACTAAAAAGATCAATTGTAAGTATAATGATTAGCAAGGGTCGAGTCCTCAGGGATTGGGTTTTAATCTATGAGTTATTAGTTTATAACTTACGTTCAAAGAAAACAATAAAAGAAAAGGGGTTTTTGAAGCCAGATTTAAACTAAAGTAAATAATAAGAATGAGATGCAAGGCGGTATAACCAGCCAATAAAAATATATATACTAAATTAGGCGGTATAACCAGCCAATAAAAATAAAACAAAGTTAATATACAAATTAGGCGGTATAACCAGCCAATAAAAATAAATATACTTTTAAAAATAAGCAAACTAGAAAAGTAAGAAAACAAGTAAGTAAGAAGAATCAAATATGAAAAATATGGTTAAGGTTTCATTCTCCACCACTAGACATCATTAAGAATCAATTTCAGATCTATCAATATCAACCAACTATCAAAGTTAACAACCGTAGATAACAACAAGCTCTGTTATCCCAATCTTTCCTTAGTTTGTCGTTAAATAGAACAAGCTCTCTATTTAATCTCTAACCATTAAACAACCTAGAATAAGCTCTCTAAATTCAATTTAATGGCAGCTTTATGATGAGAAAGATAGGTTGATCTAAGCAACAAACACATAAGCTCGGATTGTTCAACTTAGGTTATGTTCCACTTTGCAATTATTGAAAACTTGACCATAATCATTAATCACAAATTGCCACTTATGAATAGGAAATCAAGACAATTACACGGATCAAGACTCCTAGACTAGCAATAGATAATTATCAAGATCTATCTAGTTGTACACCTAAATAAATCAAGACAACATCATGAACAATTCTTGCAGAAGAACATAAGCAACTTTGATAGAAAATTAATGATAGATAGAATCTGAAAATCAATCACAAAACATGTATAGGGCTTTGAAATCACCCTTAACCAAATAGAAGTTTAGCCTAGCATAGGCATTGTAAACATAAACATAAAATTAAAGAGAATCTAAGAAGGAAATAAAAGAAAGAAAGAAGAAGAAGAAAATAAAGAAAAAGAAAACTAGAGAAAAGAAAGAAGAAGAAAACTTAGAGAATTTTATTACAATGGCTAATATCCTACCAATGTACAATATGATCCTCTACAATCATCCAAGGCCCTCTATTTATACACATTTTGGAGGGCTAAATGACAAGAGACAAGCTTTACAAATTTCAAAGGTAGGTATAATAGGTGGGTGCATTTTTCTAACAATTTTCGTCATATTGTATGACAATTTTGATCAGCCAACTTGATGGTCGATTTTGTCAATATTGGAGGCCTGATCTGATCACATGGTCTTCTAGCACAATGTTCCCCTATCAGTTACTGATCCAGAGCCGTTGGAATCAGCTCATTTGCTGATGTGGATAAGAAGATATAGGCAAAATACGAAAACAGGTCAGCACAGACGTCATTGCACATCAGCCAACTTGATGGTCGATTTCGCTAGGGAAAACGACTCCGTTTCAAGAAGTGTAAAACATGAAAAAGATAGATATGCCTCTTAAATTTGCACGGTTAAAATTTTAGCCTTATTGCTTCAGTGAAACTCCAGATATAGCTGACATGGCAAAAGGTGTCGGAACTGGAACTGAACTGGATTTGCCCTTAATTGTTGATTTAACCTAGTAATCTGAAATCACTCAAAGAAACTCGTGAAAAACACCAAATTACATAAAAATATAAAAAATCATAAACACGATTAGACTAAGCAATAATAACTCGTATTTGACACAAAACAATAATAAAACATAACTAAAAACTATATAATTATACGAGTTATCAATGGATTACATGACATATGAATGACATGGTATGAGAATGACATGACATATCTAAGTGATAAGGCACATGAATGAATGGATTACATGACACATGAATGGCATAGCATGAGAACGACATGACATAATCTAAGTGACATGGCACACTCTCTCTTCCTTTCTTTCAAATGTTTTTTTTTGCTTTAGGTACTGCCTCTCTCTCTTAAAATGACCAGCCAACTTTTATAAATAAAATATCCCCTCTCCTTCATGCCCCTTGGCCGAATGGCCTCCTTGCCCTTGGATGAGATGTGCTCATCTTTTCTCTAACAATCTAAGCCATTGGATGAAGATATTTTCATGACAATAAAAATGACATCTTGCAATTTGATCTTGGCCATTGAAGGATGTACTCATCTTTTTACAAATCACCTAGGCCATTGGATGAGCAAGGACACCTTCAAGAATATAAAAATGACATCTTGCCAATTGATAGTGACCATTGGATGAAATCAATCAAATCTCATCCCTCTCCCATTCAACTGGCCGACCAAGGGCCTGGAGTATTCCAAAAATTCCTTCATTTTTTCATTTTTTAATTTTGCAAATTGGCTTTTTTCGGTTTCTTCGATAAAATTACCTTTTAGCCCCCAAAACTTAATTTAATTGCAAATGGACCGCAATTTTGGATTTCTCTTTTCCAACTCATCCCATCTGATATAAAACTTGGTTCTGGAGGTTTTCACATTTTTTCGAGCACATTCTCTATTTTTCCAGGATTTTTCTCTAAAATTTTGGTTTAGTGCCTCCCAAATTTAGCCTTTTTCATTTAAGCTCCAATTCCTGATTTTTATTCACCAATCTCTCCCAAAAAATATAAAACTCAGATCTGGAAGTTTTCAAAATTTTCTGAGCTCGATTCCTATTTTTCCCAAATTTTCTCTTGGAATTTCTGGTTAGGGCACCCGAACTTTGTCATTTTTTATTTAAGCTCCGATTTTGGATTTTCTTTCTCCAATACCTTTCATAAAACATAAAATTGAGATCTGAAAGCTTTCATATTTTTTTGAGCTCGTTTCCTATTTTTCTCAGAATTCTCTCTTGGAATTTCGGGTTAGTGCACCTGAACTTTGCCCTTTTTTTCGTTTGAACTCCGATTCCGAATTTTATTTCTCCAATATCTTCAAAAAAATATAAAACTTAGATCTGGAATTTTTCATTTTTTCCGAGATCGTTTCCTATTTTTCTCAGAATTTTCTTTGGGATTTTCTGAGTTAGTGCACCCGAACTTTGCCTTTATCAACTGGGGGCTTCAATTTCACCGAATTGGGACATCTCTGTAGTTTTTCCCAAATTTGTCGGATTAGGTCTTCCCATACACTAAATTTCCGCAACCCCTCTTTCGAACTCTATATATTTCGTTGTAGACCTCGGATTATCAAAATTCTTTCTCCATTGTTCAATTCAACTTCGAATCTTGATTTTGAATGAGAGTTTACCTTTTTAGTGGTTGACTTTTTGAGGTTGACTTTTTTAGGGTTGAATTTTTTCTTTAGTTGAATTTTTGTGCTGACCCCCGAAACAAAGTCTTTGGGACCCATCTATTGAATGGTGGAAGTCTCTTTGCATTCCAGGAAGTTGAAAAGGAGAATCTGCCTGGTTTAGGGGGCCAGGACAAAATTAGGTGTCTACATCTGTCCCGGTTTGACTATTGCTGAGAATCAGGAATTGGGCGAAGATAAACTAGACAATAATTTTGTCCGGTCAGTTAAATCATATGTGCAAGATAAGAAGGGGAATTTCCATTTTCATTTATTGATTTTTTTGCAAACTATAAAAAAAAAATTGAAAATAAAATAAAAGAAATTTGTCCTTAAATTGAGTTTCTTGACTAATCAAGGCTCGACTCATCTTAAGGAAACGAGTTCGATTTGCAAAACTTAAATGTCCTGTCCGAAAAGTCTGATTGTCTTATCTAGGGAAAGCTGGATGTCTTGCCCGAGAAGTCTGGTTGTCTTGTCCAGGAAAATTTGGATGTCTTGTCCGAAAAATCTGGTTGTCTTTATCCAGGAAAAAATTGGATATCTTGTCCAGGAAAAGTTGGATGTCTTGTCCGAAAAGTCTTGTTGTCTTGTCTAGGAAAAAATGGATGTCTTGTCTAAAAAGTTTGGTTGTCTTGTCCAGGAAAATTGGATGTCTTGTCCGAAAAGTCTGGTTGTCTTGTCCAGGAAAAATTGGATGTCTTGCTTCCTTTTGTGCCAGCTGTGTTGGACTTAAGAAAGAAAACTTTCCATGATTTATGCAATGTTAGTCAAATGCAGTGATGCTGATGACAGGTTTTGCAAATGTTTGTAAGATTCATGTTCCCTAGGGATGAATGCAATTACAAGATTGTGTTTTGAGTTTTAATCCATGATTTCATTGAGGTTCACGAATATTCTCAACTCCGCTGTTTGCTTTACTTGATGAGCTCATCTCTATGGTTTCGCCGTAATCCACAAGTTTTGACTTTGTAACAGTGTTTCCAACCTATCTCTAATTTGCTCCACTTGATGAGCTCTTCTCTATGGTTTCACCGTGATCCACAAGTTTTGACTTTGTAAGAATGTCTCCAATCTATTTCTGATTTTCCCTTCTTGATGAGCTATTCTTCGTATCTTGGATTGACGTGCTTAGTGCATCTGATGTTTGCCCCACTTGATGAGTATCTCAGCATTATGGGTTGTCTCGATTTTCTCCAAACTTTAGTGGTTTCTAAACCTCTTCTAAAATTTAAATCTACTCCACGGTAATGCAAAGAAATCCCTTCATTTAAAGATTTTTATGTTTACTAATCATCATTCAATTTGATGACACTCAAGATGCATGACAACATGTATGAAAGATGGTATGAAATAGCCAAATGCCCCGAAAGGGCTAAAATGAGTTCATTGCAAAGAGGTTTAGATAACAAAGATGAATATCAAAGATTAAAAGGAAAATGCAAAGGGGAAGGTATAGATGCCCGAGACGCAGAATATCCTGGACCCTTCCTGTTTTAATTTCTCTTAATTATCTTTTGAGCTTGCCATTTTGCTTGGGTGACTTCTTGGCTTTCGCTGTTGCTTTGGACTGAGTTTTCCCCCTCTTCTCTGATTTTTTGATATTTTCTCCCCTTTTACACGAAGCATTGATTTTTATCAGTACTTGGGCCGCCCTTTGCGGGTTTTCAACCCAAGCATTCCCCGTTCGGTTTTAAGTCGTCTTTTTCGGGTTTTCGACTTAAACCTCTCCTTGTACATTATTTTTTTTTCATTTTTGTTTCTTGTGTTCTACCATGCATCTGAGAATTCTAAATGCTTCTAAGGTAAAAATGACAATTCACAAGATGGGATGAAATCTGAGAAAAAACTTCAAGTTAAATACCCATGCTTGATCAAAATGGACTTTAACAGTATGTAATGTAGGCCAAGGTTTGGGTTTAGAAAGAAAGGATAAATAGGCCCAAAATGTGTTTAAGGGTTCTTAGATCAAGGATCCTTTCACGAGGATGATTCGTTTTTGAAACATTCATCCTTTTTGGACTTTTCTCCTTTGAAATTTTTACTTTTGTTTCTTTTCATTCTTGGCTTTCATTTGCCATTCTTTGATTTCAAACATATTTTTTTTGTGTTTTCCTTTTTGATGGCTCTTTCACCATAATGATTTTTTGTTTCTGATGGCTCCTTTCGCCACGATTTTTGGAGAAGATTTTTCCTCACATCTGTCTTCTTGTGTAGAGGTGATCCTTGATCAGGGTTTAGAGAAAGAAAGAATTCCTAGGGCTCAAAGGGGTGACTAGGGATAATTTTTTCTTAGTGACACAAATATGAAAAATGGCTATTTATCATATCACGCACAAATATTGTCATTGAAAAGCAACCCTTAGAGGAAATAGATATATAGAATTTTCATTTTTACATTTGGAATCATTTGAATTCTCAATTGCACAGTATCACACTTTTTCTTTTCTTTTCTTTTTTCATTCTTTTTCTTCTTCAAGCATAGTATTTCTTCAATTCGTCGGTGTTCACGGGATTTCTCAAGTCATCACCGTCCATCCGAGTTAAAATCAATGCTCCTCCAGAAAAAGCTTTTTTCACTACGTAGGGTCCTTCCTAATTCGGAGCCTATTTTTCGCGAGGATCTCTCACAATAGGGAGAACTTTCCTTAGTACCAACTCTTCCTCTCGAAATTGCCTGGGGCGAACCTTCTTGTTGTGGGTTCGGATCATTCTTTTCTAATACATCTGCCCATGGCAAATCGCCTTCAGCCTTTTCTCCTCGATGAGATTCAACTGTTTATAGCGAACTCTGACCTATTCTACCTCTTCTAGGGCAAACTCCATCAAAACACGAAGTGAAAGGATTTCAACTTCAATAGGTAGTACTGCTTCCATAAATGGCATGGCATCAGTAGATGTGCGAACTGAAGTACGGTATGCATGGAGAGAAAAAGGCAAGATCTCATGCCAATCTTTGTACAAATCAGTCATATTTTCAACAATCTTCTTGATCTTCTTATTGGCTGCTTTTACTGCCTCATTCATTTTTGGACGATAAGGTGCCAAATTATGATGCTTGATCTTGAACTGGGTATATATTTCCCTCATCATCTTGTTGTTCAGATTGAGAGCATTGTCCGAAAATATTCTTTTCGGAAGTCCATATTGGCACACAATCTCTTTCTTGACGAATCTACACACCACTGACTTTGTTACATTAGCATAAGAAGCTGCTTCTACCGATTTTATGAAATTGTCTATGGCCATCAGGACAAAACAGTGTCCATTCAAAGCTTTTGGGGTAATGCGCCCAATCATATCCATTCCCCACATTGAAAATAGCCATGGTGCATGCAGCGGTGATGGCAACACATGTATCTAGTCGGCATATATCTGGCATATATGGCATTTTCGAGAATAATTAATGCAATCCTCTTCCATTGTTAGCTAATAGTATCCTGCCCTCATAATTTGTTTAGCCAACATGTGGTCATCGGCGTGAGTGCCGCATATCCCTTCGTGGACCTCTTCGAGGATTCTCTGTGCTTCAGCAGAAATGATACATCTTAACAAAACCTGTTATTTCCCTTTCTTATAAAGGATTTCATCGTCTAAGACAAAACCCATTGCCATTATTCTCAGAGTTCTCTAATCATTTTCCATTGCTTGCTCAAGGTAATGTTGACTCTTGATGTATTGCAAGATGTCGTAATACCAAGGGTGACCATCTGTTTCTTCTTCGATACTCAAGTAGTGAGTAGGAGACTCGTATATGCTCATCTTGATTATAAAGTGCCTAGAGCATTCGACATTCGATTTTCTTCTAGGGGAGAAGTAATTGAAAACTACCTCTTCGAACTCCTCAATCAAGCTCAATATAAGCTCTCGATATCGGATTAGCTTTGCATCTTGAGTTTTCCATTCTCCGTGCAATTGGTATTTCACCAGGGCTGAATCTCTGAAGACCTCTAACGTTTTGATCTTTTTTTCTATGGCAGCACGAAGACCCATAGTACATGCTTCATACTCAGCGGTATTGTTTTTATAATCAAAATCCAATCTGGCAGTGAAAGAATAATAATCTTCTTCCGGGGATGTGAGCACAGCACCGATCCCATGCCCCATGGCATTAGATACGCCATCAAAATACATTTTCCAGGTTTTCTTCTCAGAGGAAGTCCCTTCTTGTGAGACACACATTAGGTCTTCATCAGGGAAATCAAAATCGAGAGGCACGTAATCTTTTACTTCTTGACTTGCTAGGAATTCATCTACTGCGCTACCTTTTATAGCTTTTGGCTCACATACACAATATCATATTGGGAAAGCAACACTTTCCATCTCTCCATTCTTCCTGACAACGAAGGTGCCTCGAATACATATTTGAGGGGATTCGATTTGTAATCAGCCATGTCGTGTGGTACAACATGTACTGCCTGAGCCTCTGAGAGGTCCAAGCTAGGGCACAACAAAGCCTTTCTACCAATGAATACTTCAACTCGTACTCAATGAACTTTTTGCTGAGATAGTAGATGGCTTTTTTTTCTTTCCGATTTCATCATGTTGCCCCAACATACACCCTATGGACCTTTCAAATACTGACAAAAACAATATCAGCGACTTCCCTGGGACTAGTGGTATTAGTACCGGTGGGTTTGATAGATAATGTTTGACCTTGTCAAAGCCTATTTGACATCCTTTATCCCATTTCCTCGGATCATGTTTTTAGAGTAGCTTGAGTATGAGGGGGAGGCAAGTTCTGAATGGCTTTCGCTTTATCTGGATCAATCTCAATTCCTTTCTGGCTAACAACAAAGCCAAGTAGTTTTCCTGAAGTGACTCCAAAAGTACACTTTGTCGGGTTGAGTTTAAGTTGAAACTTTCTCAACCTTTCAAAGAGCTTTTTAAGATTCGCAATGTGTTAGTCCTCTCCTTGTGACTTTGCGATCATATCATCGAATAAACTTCGATTCCCTTGTGCATCATGTCATGGAACAAAGTTACCATGGCTCTTTCATATGTTGCCCCAGTGTTTTTCAACCCAAATGGCATTACCTTATAGCAAAAGGTTCCCCACATCGTTACGAATATGGTTTTCTCCATATCCTTCGGTGCCATCTTAATCTGGTTATACCCTGAGACCCGTCCATGAAGGAAAACACAGAATTTTGGCGGTTTTATTGACTAGGGTATCAATGTGAGGTAAAGGGAAGTTATCTTTAGTGCTTGCCCTGTTCAGATCCCGATAATCGATACACATCCAAACTTTGCCATCTTTATTTGGAATTGGAATAATGTTTGCTACCCACTTCGGGTATTTTAACACTTCCAAGAATCCGGCATCGAATTGCTTTTTCACTTTCTCTTTCAGTTTTAATAGCATTTCGGGCCTCATTCTTCTCAAATCTGCTGAATCGACTTGCAACCTGGTTTCCACGGAAGTTTGTGAACCACAATATCAGGGTCCAACCCAGGCATGTCTTGGTACGACCATGCAAACACATCCGCATATTCCCGGAGTAGACTTATCAAATCTTGCTTTATCGATGGTGAAATGGCAGTCCCAATCTTGACTTCTCTTATTTCTTCCCCATCCCCTAAATTTATCACTTCCAACGGCTCTTTATGAGGAAATACTTGTTTTTTCTCTTGTTCTATTATTCTCAACAGATCCGGAGGCAAATCACAGTCCTTGACATCTTCATTAACGTCGAAATCACCCATACGGATGGGTTTTCAAAATCAATTTCAGAATTATTGACAGGGTGGTCCTCATATTCCGTATCCGGGCACCTGTAAATAGGTGAGGAAGAAACAATATAGGAAGGCATATAGGCAATAATAATGAAAGAATGTGGACACATCAATATGAAGAAAATGTATCATGGTTGTTATCTATTGAATGATTAATCTTAATCATAAGCCGTACAAAGGATTCTTAATGCCTTCGGGCTGAGGCAATTAAGGTTGATTCGAGCATTACACTGGAGTAGACCTAAAAACTATGGGAAGTTTAGTCATGCTCCAATTCGTTAGCTCATAACCGGGAGGCCACAGGCGCACAACACAGCTAGTGCTTTCACCCCTCTGTTCATCTATTTCGGCCATGTCGACCATCATTTCATGTGGTTGTTTGTCTTCCAATTCGTAGAGCTTATCAAAAGCCTGCTCCAGGAAGACCATCACATCCTCAGAATTCCTACCCCCAAACTCGAAACTGATCGAGTTAAAGATTTGAAGGATTGGCGGTAAGGTCATGGGCTCCCATTCCATATCCATACCCGAAAGACGGGGCATCCTCCTCTTTTGGTTTTTTTCAATTTATTTCCTTTTCTTGTGAGCTTTAGGGAGATACCCCAGACTTAATCGATCTTTCTTTTTGGCCACTTCGATTGCTCTGGCTATTCCCTGGAGATATTTTCCTAGTCTTTTTCCTGCTCTGTAGCCTTTTCCAACTGTTATTTTCACCCCCAACTTGGTATTATTGGATAGCCTTGGCTTTGGAATCTTATATCCTTTAGTGATGAACACGGCGTAGACAAATTCCAGTGACCTGAATGAGCATTCTACAACATCCTCAGTCACTTCTATGTAAGGGGAATCAATGGACACGGAAGTGATGATATCCTCTTCTCCCGACACACTGACCAAGTCCCCTTCCATTACAAATTTCAATTTTTTTTGGAGAGATGATGGCACAACCTCGATAGAGAGAATCCACGGCCTTTCCAGCAAGAAATTGTAAGATGGGGTGATGTCCATCACTTGAAAATCAACCTATAGGTATAGAGACCTATCTGAAGCAGGATTTCAATGCTTCCCATCACCTCCCGACGAGTGCCATCAAACGCTCTGACAACGGTATGACTCGACAGCATTTAGGTCATATCAATGGGTAGCTTTGATAAGGTTGCCAATGGCATCACATTCAAAGAAGCTCAATTGTCAAGGAGTAGTCGGGGTAAAATGTGCCCCTTCCAATTACTGGTAATATGAAGAGCCTTGGTGGATCCTACTCTGTTCGACAGTATCTCATCATAGCTGAAGGAGATGTAATCCTCTGCTGTGATATTCCCCACCAACCGGTCTAGCTTCTCCACTTATATGTTGTTGGCTACATAAGCCTAATTCAAAATTCTCAGCAGAGCGTTTCGGTGTGGCTTTGAGTTTGACAGTAATGAAAGAACTGAAATCCTTGCCAGTTGGCGGTGCAACTATTCTACTACACTGTACTCACTGTGCTTGATGAATTTTGAGAACTCACAGGCTTCCTTCTCATTTACCGGTTCTTTTACTTTACTAGCTGGAGCTGGATCTTTTTCAACTTCCCTAGATTGTTCTACCTCCATAGGGTCTGGTCCCACTGCCTTTTTTCCTTTGCAGGGTCCTTCTGTCTTTCCAAGTTCATCTGTCCCTGGGGCATAACATCTACCGCTTCGGGTTAGGTGCCTCACTCCGGTTACATCCACAGTAGCTTCTTGATTGTTCAAAGATCCTGGCATTGCCATACTGCATTCATAGTTCCATGAAATCATCTTGTCCCCTGTGTAAGAAAAAAGTGATGGCAATTCTATGATCATCTTTGGAGTGGGTCTCCACTAGAATAGCCTTTATCTCGGGCTTATCATAATATATGACCAGGGGCCTGTTTACCCCATAATCGGTTTCATTCATACTGATTTCAGGCTCTTCTATCTTTTCAAAAAACTAGGCCTCGCCCATATCCATCATCTTTTGAACCTTTGCCAAGAACTCTTCGCAGCCCTGAATGGCATACCCCTTATACTCATGTTATTGACAAAAGTCTTCTGACTGGCTGACTATTTTCCTTACATCTGATTTCGGCTTAATCAGCCCTACCTTCACAATCTCCACCCAGACTCTGATCATGGGCTTTTTCACCTTTCTGACATCTCTTTTCACCTTTTCAAACTCTCCCGACATTATCGCGTTAACTTTGGCCTCTATGTGATTAGGAAAATGGTTACCCGCGATATTAGGCCCATTTTTAGCCTGAGTTTCAAGATTCTTGCATCAATAAGGCTTTGAACCTTGCGTTTGAAAGCAGTGCAAGTCTCGGTTGAGTGTTCTTAGATGCCCGCATGGTACATGCAGTGAGCGTTGGAGTCATACCACTTGGGATAAGGAGGTTTTAAAGGTTGTAGGTAGATAGGTGCAACGAGTTGACCTTGTAGAAGCTTCAGGTATAACTCGCTGTAAGTAGTAGGGATGGGGTCATATTGAGGCTTTTGGGTATTCCTCATAGGCTTTTGATCATTTTGGGGAATGTTTTGCATGTTTGGGGTAGTGTTTGGTGGAATGGCTATCTAAGGAGATATGCCAGTCGGATATGATTGTTGAGGTATAGTTGTGTAAGGAAAAGGATTTTGAGTGAGGCTGTTTATAGCTGGATAGTAAGGGTTGTAGGTGGTGTAGGGTGTATAAGCTGCTGGAGGTGAAAAAGGTCAATTATTGAAACTGACTGCATGAGCCTCCCTTTTTTTTTTCTTGGCAGTAGTAGTTTTCTTGTGGGCGACTGGTTCCCCACTATCCATCTTCCCGCTTTTGATGGCGGTTTTGATCATCTCTCCGAATATGACCATATCTGCTAAATTTTTAGTGGTATTCCCACCAACTTCTCATAGTATGGAGCCTTCAGAGTACTGATAATGAGAACCATAGTTTCTTTATCGATTAATGGTGGCTGCACCTAGGTAGCCATGTCTCTCCATTTTTGGGCATAGTGTTTGAAGCTTTCAGTAGCTTGCTTCTCCATGTTTTGCAGGGATAGTCTGTCCTATACCATGTCAAATACATTCTTGTAGTGTTCTAGGAAGGCCCTAGCCAAGTCCGTCCATGATCAGATCTTGCTTCGGGTGAGTTGATTGTACCGTCGAGTGGTAGATCCAATAAGGCTGTCTTGGAAGCAGTGGATAAGCAACTTCTCATCACTATCATGTCCGATCTTTTTTCGACAATACATCATCAAATGTGTTAAAGGATTGGTGGTCCCGTTGTACTTCTCAAAATCTGGCGTTTTGAACTTGGGTAGGATCACTAAACCGGAGACTAAACTCATCTCTTTAGCATTGAGGCTTCCAAATAGCTCAGCCCCTTCCACGGCCCTCACTATTTCTTCCAATAGCTGATACTTCTTTTGTGATTTAGTCGTTTCAACCCTTTTTAGTTCCTTTATTTTCCTATTTTCTCGTTCGACGAGATCATCTAGATCTAGGACCTCGATAGGGTCCGACGGGATTGCCCCAAGATTCACCCCGATTGGCATTTGCTTCGGTGCCCCGGTGTTGGTTTGAACATACACGAAAGGCATTTCAGATGGTGGTGATGGGATTTCTGTATTCTGTGTATATTGACCGTTTGTCAGTACGGCCTCTTGCTGACCCTCTTTGCCCCCTTGACTTCCTGGTTCTAATCCTACGGCTGAATTTTCCATGTGTCCCTTTCCCTTAACTGCGATGGACACCAGTTCCATCAGCTTAATCATCTGGTCTCTCAATTCGACTTGAGATTTGGCCAACTGTTCCCTTAACTCATCATGTGCCCTTTCCGTTCTCTCCATTCGGGCAAGCTGCTCGTTTTCCATGATCCTGACTTACAATCGAGTATTATACTGATGCGGAGTACTTCTCTCTTGGAATTTTGGTGGACGCCCAATTTTTAGACCTTGGTGTAAATACCACAGATTAGAATTTCATCACACATTATTATTAGCTTATTAAATGTGTGCAGTGATGAATAAATAAATCAATGCATGACTAATCAAACAAATAAATGAATGGATGTATGCTTCTATAATTGTATGAGAGGAAATGATGCAAATAATAGTATTTTCCTTAAGATCAAATTCCAACACAAAGGTTTTTCATTAATTCATAGAAACTTTTTACAACTTGTCTCTCACTCTCGGGTTACATAAAAAGATCGTATCTGTTCATACTGGTCTTGAGCATCCTCTAAGAAGTTCAACAAACCCTACCTATGCTCCCCTATCGGGTTGACATCACAGCTCAAAGTCTTCACTTTCTCCGACATCTCTCTAGCCTTGACCACAGCCTTGCGGATCTGCCTAGTCAAGTGATCTATATACTGCTGCGTTCCTAAGGTCTCAGTCTTCCACCTCGTGCTGGCATCTAAAGCTAAGTCATTTGCCCGGATCCATTTGGTATTCTTTTCTCTATATTCCCGAATGATGGCAGCGATATCAGCTTTCTGGACTTGCAACTGATGCTCTAAGTTCTGAATGGTGGCATGGAGTGTCTCATTTTCCTTGCGTAGCATGGATGTCATTTCCCTCTCATTTCCTAGTTTGTCTTTCAATAGCTCATTCTCTTGCAGACCTCTTTCTAACTTGGCCGAGATCAATGGAAGTTCATCTCCCCACTTCTGTCGCTCATGAGAAAATCAGGACTCCTTTTCTTTTCTTTGCTTTCCTTAGCCTTGACCTTCCAAAAGTCTAATTCTTTCTGAAGCTTTTCTATCTCTTTCTCATGGGCGCTCAGAGACCTACTAGTTCAAGTGAACTTTCGCTTGGCTCTTAGCTTCTTGTTCTCTTTATGCAAGTCTTGTATATCAGATTTGCCGTGTCTCGCTCTCTAGACACTTTTCGTGTCTTGATTTCTTGGATCTCAAGCCTAGTCTTCAAATCCTCGACATCCTCTTGAAGCTTATCATATTCTCGCTTCAATTTCCCCTTATCTTTTTTCTAATTCTTGCCTGATAAGCTCAATCTCTGAGGGTACTACCGGCTCTGGCTGAAGGATTATCGGATAAACAGAGGCATCTTCGGCAGGGAACACTATGTCGTGGATCCTCTTGGCTCTCCAAACCAAGTATCCGAGAGTAGCGTTATCGGTATATCTACCCAATTCTGATCGGTGCAACTTCCTCCATGCTTTGATGAGCTCACGTGTTTCATTCATGTACCCGGGCCCATTATATGCAAAATCTATCGAAGTGAGCTCATGAGTCATCGGAATGAACTGCTCAGACCCATATTGTTTTTGTACCAGGAGTGGTGCATAGCTGATAGCTCCCCAAATTCTTATTAACAAAACCCACGGTTTGCCTCCACAACTATACAAAATGGATCCCATCGGCATCCACGGAGCTCTCCAAGTGATGTCCTCTCGGGCTAAATGACAAAGAGTCATGATCCATTATTTCTTATCACCCTT
This sequence comes from Fremontodendron californicum, assembly GCA_030761205.1. Lineage (NCBI taxonomy): Eukaryota > Viridiplantae > Streptophyta > Magnoliopsida > Malvales > Malvaceae > Fremontodendron > Fremontodendron californicum. The sequence goes on from JAULJL010000026.1 coordinate 7,747,692, forward strand.
TCTCTAAAACTCTTTCTTGCAGAATTCCTTAAGAAGAATGGAAGTCTTTATGTAGGGATGAAGCTTTTCCTTATCATTTCCCCAGAAATGACTTTGGATCCAAACATACAGAAGCGTGCACATCCCTCGAAACGTCTCTCGCTTTTTCTTCGACAGAAACTGAGTGACCTAAATGTCTCGGCAAGGATAGCAAGAGCAGGATCAATTTTTTTGCCCAGACACGCAAAGAAATCTACTACGGCCATCTCAATGTGCCCCAAGATCTTTGGAAATATGACCAATCCATAGATTGCCAAGGCAAAAACATCCACCACACGATCACTCTCCGGATTGCTCATGATATAGTCTCGTAAGAATACCTATGGGATACAAGCACTCGTTCCCTTCTTCTTAATATTTAGGGAGTCGATCGGAATCTCCATACCCAATATGTCAGATAGCTTATTCCAAAAGCTAACTGTCTTTTTCTACTTGCAATATATCTTATCAGGGGTGGACGACTCAATATGGAGTAAGGTTTAGTACTCCTCGATGGTCGGTGTCATATCTTCCCGATTGAACGTGAAGCATCGGTAAGAGGGATCCCAAAACTGTACCACTGCCCCGATCAACTGCTCATCTATCTGGATCGGGAGAAGTAATGCTATGTCGCCATACTTCTTGGTGAACTCGTTTTTCTTTGCAGTTCCCCATCATCCCCAAATCTCTTCTAATTTCGTCAAATCATTCTGACTCAGATCTAAATGAATCGACTCGGGCAGAACAGACACGAAGCGTCTAGCCAAGCAATCTCCCTTGTCAACCTGATGCTTTTCTAACTCTATTTGGACCTCTTGGTATGTCTTGGAAGTAACTAACATTGGTGCAGATCTCAATGTTCCATGACCATAATGAAAACCCCTCTGACTAGAATTCGTCTTAAGGTAAACACTCCTAAGTGACCATGATGCATGCAATGAAAACAAAGCAAAACAAAACAAACAAAACAAAAGGAAACGAGTCAGTACAAGGGTATAATAATAAAATCAATGCGATATTGAAATAAATAGCTAAAGGTAAGAAAGGTTCCTCCTAGTGTTCCTAGCTTCGGTACCCCTAACGAAAACTTGCCATGGCTTCGCCTAGGTTCACTATATAAGGTTGCATTAGGTTCTAAAAGGCTCCAAATTGCTCCTCACTGTCGCTGGTGAAGGCTAGTAAGGCACCCCGATAAAAGCGGGTTCAATTTGTTAGAGTGTATTTCCTAGGCCTATATAGAGGTTATCACCTCATGAAAGCGTAGATAGTTTACTACTTCGGAAGTGTTTCGCTAGCATATGCGGAGGTTAACACCTCACGAGAGCGTATTACTTTACTTCCACATAAAGGACGAAACCCAGGTAGAGGGCTCACGTTATGCGAATACAAGTATAGTATGTAAGGAGGAAAAAACAAACCTTTCACCACCTATCTATACCCTTATTCTAAATGACCTAGCAATTTAATAAAGACAAAATTAAACAATGTCATGTAAAGCTAAATAACGAGAGAGCAATAAAAATATGCATGCACATGAAACATACTTAAAACATTTGGTCATTTTCAAAAAATTTCCTTTATTAGAAAATGGGAATTATAAGTAAACACCGACCAAAACTGACAAAACCGAGACTTTCGATAACACGCGACTAACTATAGGCCTAACTCTCTAAATTCCCCACTGAGTCGCCAAGCTTTCGATACGTGATCCTCACAGGGAAGGAGAACCTGCTCAAGTGAGGTGAAGGAAAAAAACAGGCAGAGGAAAAGATGACTTAATTCCTCTTAAATAAAAGGTTGAGGGTATGAAAATGACCTCGAAAAAAGAAATGGAGTCGCCACCAATTTTTTTTTGGCTAGGTGAGATCGGCCACCTATTAAAACCGGTTTTTATAAAATATTTTAAAATTAATTAAAACATTTCTAAAACCAATTTTGTAGTCTGCGCTTTGAACAAGAGAAAAACAAGTGCGGGTTAGGGAGTCGATTATGTGCGGGGAAGGATTAGCACCCCTGCAACGCCCGTATAAAATAGTTACTTATTATTCGTGTGTTATCTCGAGTCTCGGTGAAAAGTCGATTTTAAAATTAGTGTTTGTAAATAATTCCCTTAGAAATTCATATTTTGAAAATGATTCGAAATTTATTAACATAAAATTTTCCATATTTTTCGACAAACATGGAATTTTTCCTTGATTTTGAAATTCTCCGAATCATCCTCATTTAAAAAGAATATTCCGTTGTTAATGATAATTGATGATATCCTCCCCGACAGACCCAACAGAGAATTCATGAATTATTTTAACTGAGGAATAATTTTGTTTTATAAAAACACTATTTACTTTTGTTGCATTAAAAATCATTTACCAAAAAAATGGTTATGAATATGCAAATTATTACTAAGGCACAAATATGACCTAATCTACATGTGCAATTAGTAGAGCATTACACATTTATTATGACATAACAAAAGAATTAATCACATGGCATGTTTGACATAACAAGGTCTAAAATGACATAGCATAAGAATCAATGTCATGTGAGTGAAATCGACATGGCAAAGAAAATGACATGGCATGTGAATAACATGGCATGACAAGATGACATGGCATGAAAATAACATAGCATGAAAATGAATGTCGTGGCAAGAAATTGACATGGCAAACAAATAACATGGCATATGAATGACATGGCATAAGGATGAATGTCATGGGAATGAAATCGATATGGCAAACCAAATGACATAGCATAAGGACGAATGTTGTGTGAATGAAATCGACATAGCTTGAACAAGAATAATGTGGCAAACGAATGACATGGCATATAGATGACATGGCATAAGAATGAATGTCATGTGAATGAAATCGACATGGAAAACAAAATGACATGGCATATGAATGACATGGCATAAGAATGAATGTCAAGTGAATGAAATCGACATGGCAAGCAAAACGATATGGCATATGGCATGGCATAAGAATGAATGTCATGTGAATGAAATTGACATAGCATGCAAAATGACAAGGCATATGAATGACATGGCATAAGAATGAATGTCATGTGAATGAAATCGACATGGTGACCAAAATGACATGGCATATGAATGACATGGCATAAAAATGAATGTCATGTGAATGAAATCAACATGGCAACCAAAATGACATGGCATGAATGACATGGCACATAGATGACATGGCATAAAAATGAATGTCATGTGAATGAAATCGACATGGCAACCAAAATGACATGGCATAGGAATGCCATGGCATAAAAATGAATGTCATGAACGAACTCGACATGGCAACCAAAATGACATGGCATATGAATGGCATGACATAAGAATGAATATCATGTGAGTGAAATCGACAGGGCAAATAAAATGACATGGCATATGTGTCGCAACCTAAAAAATAACGAGTCTCATCGCAAGACTTTATTATTCGTTAAGCGTGACATTAAAAAAAACCGAGGAAAAGTCGACTTAATTCCTCTAGAAAAATGAAGGTTTTGAAAATGACCTTGAAAAAAGGCATGGAGTCGCCACCAATCTTTTTTAACTAGGTGTGATCGGCCACCTATTAAAACCGGTTTTATAAAAATATTTTAAAAATTTATTAAAACATTTTTTTTAAAACCAATTTCAAGTCTGCGTTTTAAACTAGAGAAATCAAAGAAACGGGTTCGGGACTCGGATACGTGTGGGGAAGGATTAGCACTCCCACAATGCCCGTATAAAATGGTACCTTATTAATCGTGTGTTATCTCAAGTCTCGGTAAAAAATCGATTTTAAATTTAGTATTTGAAGTTAATTCCCAATTTAAAGAAAAATAATTCAATTTTTAATTGAAAATGATCCGGAATGTATAAATTCAAAATTTTCCAATATTCCCCAACAAACGTGGCAAAATATAGAAATTTTTATTAGTTTTGGAAAAATTTCCGAATCCTTCTCTTTTTAAAGAAGATATTCCTTTATTAATGATAATTGATGATATTCCCTCCAGCAAACCCGGTAGAGATCTCATGAATTATTTTAACTTGGGAATATCTTTATTTATTATTGAAAAATCATTATCCTTTTGAAAACATTTTAAAAGATATGAATATGTATATGCATGACATAAATAAAATGACATAGCAAAATCTAAATAATATAATGCATCCTAAATGATATGATATAATTTAAATGCCTTAGCATATTCTAAATGAAATGAAATGTCCTAAGTTATATGACATATTCTAAATAAAATGAAATGACCTAGGTAACATAATATATTCTATATGGAATGTAATATCCTAAATCGTATGATATATTTTAAATGAAATAAAATATCCTAAATGACATAATATATCCTAAATGAAATGAAATGACCTAGGTAACACAATATATTCAACATGAAATGAAATGATTTGAATGACATGGTAAATATGAATGATATGGCATATAATTTAAATGACATAGAATATAAAATAATGCTATCATATAATATGCATGGAAATAAAAATGAAAATAATAATGCATGAACATAGTATATGCTAAATAATATAACAAAAAATAATTAAATAAAAAGCATAGGATATCATGAAATATTCCAAATCATATAATAAACAATATAACATAACTCAAAATCATAACAATATCATAGAAATTATCATAGCAAAAATCATATATTATATAAAATGCATGAATATGGAAAATGCAATGTATGAAAATGTATTTTTTTCCTTTAATTAAGGAAATCCGTATATCTAAAAAGATATCCGGCTACCTTAGGAAAATATGTCAAATTAAATATTCTAAAACCAAAATACTTTGTGATTGTTTGAAAACAATTTTTGAAAAGCTTAGATTAAAAATAAAAAGCTGGGCTAAACCTTTTTTAAATGGCTTTAATTTCCTAAGTTTAAAATCCCGGACTTGACTACCCTTAACCCAAGACTTAAAAAATCATTTTTAGAGTTTAAAAAGGCTTAGAAACTACCCTAAGTCAGTAGCTAAACTTCCCAATCAGCTCCCTCTAAGTAACTTAACCAAAACAGAAAAATGATTTTTCTTTAAATTCAATTTTGACTCCACTATCCAGGTTTAAGCTACGATTTTTTATCCTATTTTTAAAAATTCAAAAAAATCTAAAACAAATACTGGAGACTTAGGACATGTAAAAATGCACAGAAAAAAATCAGCTTAAGTTTTTGATTAAATATGAATGCCCAGAAAAATCGGGAAAGTACGAGTACTGAGTGAGAAAACTGTTTTGCCAAAATACATTTTTTGCCTTTGATAAAATCATTTAAAAATCAAAGTAAAAATATTTAAGACTCACAAAATGACTCACAAACAGTAGCTAGGACTTTTTAAAAGTTAGATAAAAATTGGCTAATAAAAAAAAATCACAAAGGTAGAATAATCAATTTGACAAACCTTAATTTTCCACAAGTGTGCTCAAGAGAGCATGACTTTGAACCATTAATTGGCCTAAGTCATTAGTCAAGTGGCATGGACATGAAATGTATGAAAAAAATACAGCAAATATGATGCATGAAATGTATGAATTTAAACCTAAATGTCATGAAAAAATGCATGGCATCAATATAGTGACCTAGACCTAAATGAACTTGCATGGCATTTAATGCAACGTAGGTCTAAAATGCATGAACATGCATGGCAAGATAAACCTAACCTAACAACTAAAATATGTATGGGAATAACACAAACACAAGGCATGCTTAAACCAAAAACTCAACCAAATGTTATGCAAATGCAAACCTATCAACTAACATAGCAAAAATGCAACACACAATGCAAAACAACATGGTAGCCGAATGGCCTAAGATTCCAAACAAGCATGGCATTTTCACAAACACTTGATATGCTAATATGCTCAACTAAAATATAACACTCAAATCATGCAAACACAAAGTAGAGATACTAAAACTAACAAGCATTTTCACAACCACTTGATATACTAACATGCTCAACTAAAATATAACACCCAAATCATGCAAACACAAAGTAGAGATATTAAAACTAACAAGCATTTTCACTAACACTTGATATACTAAATATAAAACATCAACAAATTTAAACATTATGAAAACAAAAAATTGAAAATGCAAGAATATGATAATAAACTCATAAATGACAACAAACAAGCAACCAAATTAAAACATGCTTCAAGTATATGAAGTAGGAAAATATTTAAAGCATCAAGACTAAAGAAAATAACATGAATAACATGAGAAATCAAACAAAACATCAAATACTAAAAAAAAAATATAGGCCATTCGGCCATGGTGAGGAAGTAAGAAAAAAATGTATAAAAAAAAACTTGTTTAAGAAAAAGATGAAGAAAGAACTTAAAAGGAATATATAAAAAAAAAAAACACTTATTCAAAAAGAAAACTCACCAAATGATAATCAAAATAGCAAAATTAAGAATGGAAAATCAAGAAAGTGCAAGAGTTGGTGCTAAATGCAACCTCAAGAAGCTATATTTCAAGCTTTATCTCTTCAAACTTTCCTTTCTTTTCTAAACTTTTTCTTTTTGCTTTCAACCAAAGAGAGAAAAACTAAGCAAAACAAGAAGAAATCTGAAAAATGAAGTGAAAATAAAAAATATGGATCCCTCCTATAGTGCTGGCAGAATTTTACCTCTCTCCTCCCTTAGGATGTTGTCATTTTGATTCCAACCAACTTCCATCCAAGGGCTAGTGATTCAAGGTGAAAAATTATGAAATTATCACCATTAGATTAGTGTATCAGTTGTCCATAATTACAGCTGTTCAAGAATAATGTTGACACTCTCCCTCTTCATGCATTGGCCTATGTGGCTTAATCACAATGGCTTGATCAAAAAAATCTCTAACTAACTCTTAATTCTTGACCATTTGATTGAAAAATCAGAAGCTTCCTCCTTCCTTTGGGAATTGGCAGGCCAGCACTCTCTTTTCCAGCCCAAGTCTGATTTTTTGAAAGGCCAAAAGAAGCCCTTTTTCGGTTGCTTGGGTAAAATAACCATTTTGCCCCCCGGATGCAAATAAATGGAAAACAGACTCCAAATTCAAATTTTTTTTTTAATACTTTCAAAATAATAAAATATTGAATTCTGGAAGTTTTCAAAATTTTTTGAGTCCGTTTGCTATTTATTTGGATTTTTTCTTCCAAAAATGCCCTTTTATGCCTCACATTTTATCATTTTTTAAACGAGCTCCAAATCAAGATTTTTATTCACCAATCTCTTCCAAATAATTTAAAAGTGTGATCCGAAAGTTTTCATAATTTTTGGAACTCATTTGGTATTTTTTCGGGATTTATCTTCTTGAATTACTACATAGGGGCTTAGGATTTGGCCATTTTGCAAACGAACTCCGAATCAAGATTTTCTTTAGCCAATATCTTCCAAATAATTTAAAAATGAGATTTGCAAAATTTCAAAATTTTTGGAGTCTATTTGCTATTTTTCCGAGATATATCTTCTTGAATTATTGCATAGGAGATCCGGGATTTGGCCATTTTGTGAACGAACTCCGAATCAAGATTTTATTTCGCCAATCTCTTCCAAATAATTTAAAAATGATATTTGAAAATTGTCAGAAGATTTGGAGTTCATTTGCTATTTTCCGGGATTTTCCTTCTTGAATTTCTTCATAAGAAACCCGGGATTTGGCCGTTTTGCAAATGAACTCCGAATCAAGATTTTATTTTGCCAATCTCTTCCAAATGATTTAACAATGAGATTTGCAAATTTTTAGAATTTTTGGAGTCCATTTTCTATTTTTCCCAAATTTTCCAATTTTGCCCTTTTGCCTTCGAAACCCGGTTTTACTCAAAACAAGTCCGATTTTCAAATTTCTTCAAGCTGAGCATTGAGCTATCCCTTTTTAATCATTCCTCATCCATTGGGGGATTTATTTTTACCAAGTTGAACCAGTTCTGTTATTCTGCCCGATTTCATCGAAATCCACAAAAAACCCAAATTCTCGGTTTTCTCCGGATTGACTTTGCTTTCAATTTTTCTTTCAAGTGGCTTCTCCATTACCTGTAGTCAGTGCTTATCTTTCATTTGGAACCTTCAATTTTTACCAATTCGATCGTTTAAGCACTTTTCCCCAAATTTCTCGGATTAGGGTTTCCTTTCTACTAAATCTTCAAATCCGAAGTTCCGAACTCCATATCTTTCGATGTAGACCTCGGATTATCAAAATTCTTTCGCCATTTTTCAATTGAACTTCAAATCTTGATTTTGAAAGTGGGTTGACTATTTAAGTAGTTGACTTTTTAGGGTTGACTTTTTCGGGGTTGACTTTTTTCGAGGTTGACTTTTTTTGAGTTTGACTTTTTATGCTCGCCCTCTTAAACTAAGTCTGGAGTACCACCTGCAGGATGAAAAAAAGTCTTTTTACATTCTGAAACATCAATTTAGGAAGAAAACATACATGTTTTAGTGGTCCGAACAAAATTAGGTGTTTACAGCTGCCCCTCTTTGGCTATTGCTGAGAATCAGGAATCGGGCAAAGATATACCAACACTAATTTTGTACGATTAGTGAAATCACATGTGAAGGAAAGGGAAAAAGGGGGTTTCTTTTTTCTTTTCTTCTTTTTTTTTCAATTTTTTTCAATTTTTTTCAATTTTTCAATTTTTTATTTCTTCATTTTTTCAATTTTTTTTTTTTTTGAGAAAGTAGTAAATTGAAGATTTTGTCTTTAAATTGAATTCCCTAACTAATCAAGGCTCGAACCGTCTTAAGGAAACGGGTTCGATTTGCAAGAGAATTGAGAAAGACCTGGATAAAACCAGGGAATTGAAGGCCAGCACTCTCTTTTCCAGCCCAAGTCTAATTTTTTGAAAGGCCAAAATAAGCCCTTTTCAGTTGCTTGGGTAAAATGACCATTTTGCCCCTCGGATGCAAATAAATGGCAAACGGACTCCAAATGCAAATTTTATTTTTTTTGAAAATCTTAAAAGTAATAAAATATTAAATTATGGAAGTTTTCAAAATTTTTCGAGTCCGTTTGCTATTTATTTGGATTTTTTCTTCCAAAAATTCCCTTTTATGCCCCCATATTTTACCATTTTTTAAACGAGCTCCAAATCAAGATTTTTCTTCACCAATCTCTTCCAAATAATTTAAAAGTGTGATCTGAAAGTTTTCATAATTTTTGGAACTCATTTGGTATTTTCTCAGGATTTATCTTCTTGAATTACTACATAAGGGCTCGGGATTTGGCCATTTTGCAAACGAACTCCGAATCAAGATTTTCTTTCGCCAATCTCTTCCAAATAATTTAAAAATGAGATTTGAAAATTTTCAGAATTTTTGGAGTCCATTTGGTATTTTTTCGGGATTTATCTTCTTGAATTATTGCATAGGAGACCCTGGATTTGGCCATTTTGCAAACGAACTCCGAATCAAGATTTTCTTTTGTCAATCTCTTCCAAATAATTTAAAAATCATATTTTCAAATTTTCAGAAGATTTGGAGTTCATTTACTATTTTTTCGGGATTTTCCTTCTTGAATTTCTGCATTCGAGACCCGGGATTTGGCCATTTTGCAAACGAACTCCAAATCAAGCTTTTATTTTTCCAATCATTTCCAAATGATTTAAGAATGAGATTTGCTAATTTTCAGTATTTTTGGAGTCCATTTGCTATTTTTCCCAAATTTTCCAATTTTGCCCTTTTGCTTCCGAAACCCGGTTTTACTCAAAACAAGTCCGATTTTCACATTTTCTTCAAGCTGAGCCTTGGGCTATCCCTTTTTAATCATTCCTCATCCATTAGGGGCTTTATTTTTTCCAAGTTGGACCAGTTCTATAATTCTGCCCGATTTTGCCAAAATCCACAAAAAACCCTAATTCTCTGTTTTCTTCCGGATTGACTTTTCTTTCAATTTTTCTTTCAAGTGGCTTCTCCATTACCCATAGTCAGTGCTTATCTTTCATTTGGAACCTTCAATTTCGACCAATTCGATCGTTTAAGCACTTTTCCCCAAATTTCCCGGATTAGGGTTTCCTTTCTACTAAATCTCCAAATCCCAACTTCCGAACTCCATATCATTCGATGTAGACCTCGGATTATCAAAATTGTTTCACCATTTTTCAATTGAACTTCAAATCTTGATTTTGAAAGTGGGTTGACTTTTTCAGAAGTTGATTTTTCCAGGTTGACTTTTTTTGAGTTTGACTTTTTATGCTCGCCCTCATAAACTAAGTCTCGGAGTACCACCTGCAGGATGAAAAAAAGTCTTTTTACATTCTGAAACATCAATTTAGGAAACATACCTGTTTTAGTGGTCCGGACAAAATTAGGTGTCTACAATATGAATGACATGGCATAAGAATGAACGTCATGTGAATGAAATCGACATGGCAAATAAATGACATGGCATATGAATGACATGGCGTAAGAATGAATGTCATGTGAATGAAATCGACATGGCGACCGAAATGACATGGCATATGAATGACATGGCATAAGAATGAATGTCTTGTGAACGAAATCGACATGGAAACCAAAATGACATGGCATGAATGACATGGCACATAGATGACATGGCATAAAAATGAATGTCATGTGAACGAAATCGACATGGCAACCAAAATGACATCACATATGAATGACATGGCATAAAAATAAATGTCATGTGAACGAACTCGACATGGCAACCAAAATGACATGGCATAAAAATGAATGTCATGTGAACGAAATCGAAATGGCAACCAAAATGACATGGCATATGAATGGCATGACATAAGAATGAACGTCATGTGAGTGAAATCGACAGGGCAAATAAAATGACATGGCATATAAATGACATGGCATAATAATGAACGTCATGTGAATGAATCGACATGGAAAATAAATGACATGGCATATGAATGATATGGCATAAGAATGAATGTCATGTGAATGAAATCGACATGGCGACCAAAATGACATGGCATATGAATGACATGGCATAAGAATGAATGTCTTGTGAACGAAATCGACATGGCAACCAAAATGACATGGCATGAATGACATGGCACATAGATGACATGGCATAAAAATGAATGTCATGTGAATGAAATCGACATGGCAACCAAAATGATATGGCATATGGACATGGCATAAAAAATAATGTCATGTGAACGAACTCGACATGGCAACCAAAATGACATGGTATATGAATGGCATGACATAAGAATGAATGTCATGTGAGTGAAATCGACAGGGCAAATAAAATGACATGGCATATGAATGACATGGCATAAGAATGAACGTCATGTGAATGAAATCGAAATGGCAAATAAATGACATGGCATATGAATGACATGGCGTAAGAATGAATATCATGTGTATGAAATCGACATGGTGACCAAAATGACATGGCATATGAATGACATGGCATAAGAATGAATGTCTTGTGAACGAAATCGACATGGCAACCAAAATGACATGGCACATAGATGACATGGCATAAAAATGAATGTCATGTGAACGAAATTGACATGGCAACCAAAATGACATCGCATATGGATGACATGGCATAAAAATGAATGTCATGTGAACGAACTCGACATGGAAACCAAAATGACATGGCATATGAATGGCATGGCATAAAAATGAATGTCATGTGAACGAAATCGACATGGTAACCAAAATGACATGGCATAAGAATGACGTCATGTGAATGAAATCGACATGGCAAGCAAAATGACATGGCATAGGAATGAATGTCATGTGAATGAAATCAGCATGGAAAGCAAAATGACATGGCATACTAAATGAATGACATGGCATGTGAATGGATTACATGACATATGAATGACATTGTATGAGAATGACATGACATAATCTAAGTGATAAGGCATATGAATGATTGGATTACATGACACATGAATGGCATAGCATGAGAACGACATGACATAATCTAAGTGACATGGCACATGAATGAATAAAATGTGAATAGATGGCATGACATATAAATGACATAGCATAAGAGTGACATGAAATATGAATAACGTGGCATAAGAATGAATGACATGTGAATGAAATCGACATGGCAAACAAAATGACATGGCATATAAATGACATGACATTAGAATGAATTTATTTGAAAATGACTCAGAATTTATTAACACCAAAATCTTTTCATGTTCCCCGGCAAACCCGAAAAAACATAGAAAATTTTATTCACTTCGAAATTCACCGAATCACCTTTGTTTTAAAAAAGGGTATTCCTTTGTTAATAATAATTAATGGTATCCTCCCCGGCAGACCCAGCAGAGAAAATCATAAATTATTTAAACTTGGGAATATTGCTGTTGCAACCTAAAAAAATAACAAGTCTTATCGCAAGACTTTATTATTCGTTAAGTGTGACATTAAAAAAAAAATCAAGGAAAATTCGACTTAATTCCTCTAGAAAAACGAAGGTTTTGAAAATAACCTTGAAAAAGACTTGGAGTCGCCACCAATCTTTTTTTGCTAGGTGTGATCAGCCACCTATTAAAATCGATTTTATAAAACATTTTAAAATTAATTCAAACATTTTTTTAAAACCAATTTCAAGTCTGCGTTTTAAACCAGAGAAATCAAAGAAGCGGGTTCGGGACTCGGTTACATGTGGGGAAGGATTAGCACCCCCACAACGCCCGTATAAAATGGTACCTTATTAATCGTGTATTATCTCAAGTCTCGGTAAAAAGTCAATTTTTAATTTAGTATTTCAAATTAATTCCCAATTTAAAGAAAAATAATTCCATATTTAATTGAAAATGATTCGAAATTTATTAATTCAAAATTTTCCTATATTCCCCGACAAATGTGGCAAAATATAGAAAATTTTATTTATTTGAAATTTTTTCGAATCATTCTTGTTTTAAATAAGATATTCTGTTATTAATGATAATTGATGATATCCTCCCCAACAAACCCGGCAGAGAACTCATGAATTATTTTAACTCGGGAATATCTTTATCTTATTGAAAATCAATGTCTTATTTTAAAACATATTTTTTAAAAAAAAAATATATATGAATATGAAAATGTATGACATAATAAAGATGACATGAAATGATATAACCTAAGTGTCATAATATATTCTAGATGAAATGAATATAACCTAAGTGATATAACATATTCTAAATGAAATGCAATATTCTAAATATCATGATATGTTCTAAATGAAATGAAATGATTTAAATGACATGATACTCTAAATGAAATATCCTAAATAAAATGAAATGTCCTAAGTAACATAATATAGTCTATATGAAATGAAATGACCTAGATTACATGGCAAAATTAAATGATATGGCATATTCTAAAAATATAATCTAAATGACATGGAATATAATCTAAATGACATGAAAGGACATGAAACATAAAATAATGCTATCATACAATATGCATGAAAATAAAAATAAAAATAATAATGCATGAACATAGTATATGCTAAATGATGTGACAAAAAGAAATGACTAAATAAAAAGCATAGGATATCATGAAATATTCAAAACCATATAACAATTAATATAATATCAAAATTTAAATCAAATATAATAACACCATCATGGAAATTAACATAGCAAAAATCACATATTATATAGTATGCATGAATATGGAAAATGCAATGCATGAGAATGTATTTTTTCCTTTAATTAAGAAAATCCGTATGTCTAAAAAGATATTCGGCTACCTTAGGAAAATATATCAAATTAAATATTCTAAAACCAAAATACTTTGTGATTGACTGAAAACAATTTTGAAAAGCTTCAATTAAAATAAAAACTTAGCTAAACTCTTTTTAAATGGCTCTAATTTCCTAAGTTAAAAATCCCGAACTTGACCAGCCTTAACCCGAGATTTAAAAAATACTTTTAGAGTTTAAAAAGGCTTAGAAACTACCCTAAGTCAGTAGCTAAACTTCCTAATCAGTCCCCTCTAAGTAACTTAACCAAAACAGAAAAATGATTTTCTTTCAAATTCAATTCTGCCTCTACTGTCCAGTTTTAAAGCATGATTTTTACCCTATTTTTAAAAATTCAAAAAAAATATAAAAAAATTATGGAGACTCAAGACATGTAAAAATACAGGGGAAAAAACGGGCTTAATTTTTTGGTTAAAGATGACTGCCCAGAAAAATCGGGAAAGTATGAGTACTGGGTAAAAAACTGTTTTGCCAAAACACATTTTTTTGCCTTTGATAAAATCATTTACAAATCAAAGTAAAAATGTTAGAGACTCTCCTAAAGACTCACAAACAGTAGCTAACACTTTGGAAAAGTTAGACAAAAATTGGCTAAGTAAAAAAAATCACAAAGGTAGAATAATCAATTTGACAACTCTTTAATTTTCAACAAGTATGCTCAAAATGAGCATGACTTTAAACCATTGATTGGTCTAAGTCATAAATCATGTGGCAATGACATGAAATGCATGAAAATACAACAAATATGATGCATGAAATGCATGATTTAAATGACATGAAAAATGCATGGCATAGAGAATATGACCTAGACCTAAATGAACTTGCATGGCATTTAATGCAACCTAGGTCTAAAAGGCATGAATATGCATGGCAAAGCAAGCCAATCCTAAACCTAAAGAATGCATGGCAATAACATAAACATATAGCATGCTTAAACAAAATACACAACCAAATATCATGAAAATGCAAACCTATCAACTAGCATAACAAAAATGCACACACAAAGCTTAAAAGAGAGGGGTAGCCGAATGGTTAAGTGAACACGGCATTTTCACAAACACTTAACACAATAACATGCATAGCTAAAGAATAATACTCAAATCATGCAAATATAAAGTAAAGGCATGAAAACCAATAGGCATTTTCACAAACACATGGATTAACAAAATGTAAAACATAAACAAACATAAACATTTTGAAAACAGAAAATCAAAAATGCAAGACAAGTAAAATAAACATGATAACAAGATAATAGACTCAAAAATGGAAACAAACAAGCAACCAAATCAAAACAAGCTTCATGTTTATGTTTTTGAAGAAGATTTAAAGCATAAAAAATGTTTAATATCACTAGTAACATGAAATAAAGAAGCAAAACAACAACTATACCAAAACAATAGACCATTCGGCCAACCCAAAAAAAAGAAAAAAAATTTCTCAAAGCTTTTTCCAAGAAAGTATAAAGAAGAACTTAAAGGAGAAACTTAAAAACACTTATTTTAAAGAAGAAAATAAAAATAAACTCACCAAAATAGCAATCAAAACAGCAAATCAAGAATAGAAAATCAAGGAAAGTGCAATAGTATTGTGCTTAAAACAACCTCTAGAAGCTATATTGCAAGATTTTTCTCTTCTAACTTTCTTTTCTTTTCTAAAATTTTCTTTTTGCCTTTAAAAAATGGAGAGAAAATCAGCCAAACAAGAGTCCATCGAATGAAAAAATACCCCTACCCCTTGTAGTGGACGAATGGCCTTCTAGATGGCTAGGATGTTGTCATTTTTTTTCCAACCAATTTTGTTCCAAAGGCTATTAATCCAAGATGATTAAAATGTGAAATTATCACCCTTATGTTAGGTAATCAGCTATCCACAATTAAATCTGTTCAAGAATCTTAAGCCATTATGACATTCTCCCTCTTCATGCATTGGTCCATGTGGCTTAATTACAAAGGATTGATCAAAAAAATAACTACCATACTATCCACTCTTAGCCTTTGGATGCAAGAACTCAGCAAAATCATTCTCTAACATGGGCTTGGCCGGCTGACCCTCTAAATTCCAGCCCAATCTCCATTTTTTTAAAAGGCAAGAGAAGCCTTTTCGATTTCTTAGGTAAAATGACCTTTTTGCCCCCCCGAATGTAAATAAATAGAAAACGGACTCCAAATTAAAATTTTATTTTTTCAATACTTCCAAAATAATAAAAAATTGAATTCTTGAGGTTTTCAAAATTTTCTGAGCCCATTTGCTATTTATTTGGATTTTCCTTCCAAAATTACCCTTTTGTGCTCCTAAACTTTACCATTTTTTAAACGAGCTCAAAATCAAGATTTTTCTTCACCAATATCTTCCAAATAATTTAAAAGTATGATCTGGAATATTTCATAATTTTTGGAACTCATTTGGTAATTTTTCAAGATTTAACTGCTTGAATTACTACATAGTGGGCTCAGGATTTGGCCATTTTGCAAACGAACTCCGAACTCCGAATCCGGATTTTCTTTTGCCAATCTATTCCAAATAATTTAAGAATGATATCTGCAAATTTTCAGAATTTTTGGAGTTCATTTGCTATTTTTTCAGGATTTATCTTCTTGAATTTCTGCATAGTGGACCCCGGATTTGGCCATTTTGCAAACGAACTCCGAATCCGAATTCTCTTTTTCCAATCTCTTCGAAATGATTTAGGAATGAGATCTGCAAATTTTAAAAAAATTTGGAGTTCATTTGCTATTTTCCCAAATTTTCCAATTTTGCCCTTTTGCCTTTGAAACCCGATTTTGCTCAAAACAAGTCCGATTTTCAAATTTTCTTCAAACTGAGCCTTGGGCTATCCTTGTTTCATCACTCCTCATCAATTAGGGGCTTTAGTCTTACCGAATCGGGCCATTTCTATAATTCTTCCAAATTTCACCGAAATCCACCAAAAACCTTAATTCTCGGTTTTTTTCCGAATTGACTTTTCTTTCAATTTTTCTTTCATGTAGCTTCCCCATTACCTGTATTCAGTGCTTATCTTTCATTTGAAACCTTCAATTTTGACCAATTTGATTGTTTAAGCACTTTTCCCCAAATTTCTTGAACTAGGGTTTCCTTTCTTCTGAATCTCCGTAACCCAACTTCCGAACTCCATATCTTTCGATGTAGACCTTGGATTATCAAAATTCTTTCACCATTTTTCAATTGAACATCAAATCTTGATTTTGAAAGTGGGTTGACGTTTTCAGTTGTTGACTTTTTGGGGTTGACATTTTCAAGTTTGACTTTTATGCTCGCCTTTTTAGACTAGGTCTCGGAGTACCGCCTGCAGGATGAAAAAAAATATTTTTACATTCTGAAACATCAATTTAGGAAGAAAACATACTTGTTTTAGTGGTCCGAAAAAAAATTAGGTGTCTACAGCTGCCCCTCTTTGGCTATTGCTGAGAATCAGGAATCAGGCAAAGATAAACAGACACTAATTTTGTTCGGTTAGTGAAATCACATGAACAGAAGGGAAAAAGGGTTCTTTTTTTTTCTTTTTTTCATTTTCCATTTTTCATTTTTTTTTTGTGTTGAAAAAAAAACTGTAAATAGAAGATATTGTCCTTAAATTGAATTCCTTGACTAATCAAGGCTCGACCCGTATTAAGGAAACGAGTTCGATTTGCAAGAGAAGAAAAGATCTCGACGATGGTCTCGGGGTTTTATCCTGTCTTGTGCTAACCTTACTGGCGTGGGTGAAATCGAAAATTGAAAAAGATCTGGATGAGTCCAGGGATTGAAATGACATGGGTAAAACCAAAAATTTGAAAAATATCTGGATGAAACCAAAAATTGAAAAGAATGGGTGAAACAAAAAATTTGAAAATGATCTGGATGGAACCAACAATTGAAAAGCATGGGTGAAACCAGAAATTAAAAATGATCTGGATGAAACCAAAGATTAAAAAGGCATGGGTGAACCAGAAATTTGAAAAATGATCTGGATGAAACTAGAAATTGAAAAGCATAGGTGAAACTAGAAATTGAAAAGCATAGGTGAAACCAGAAATTTGAAAAAGATCTGGATGAAACCAGAAATTGAAAAACATGGGTGAAACCAAAAATTTGAAAAAGATCTGGATGAAACCAAAAATTTAAAAACATGGGTGAAACCAAAAAAAGATCTGGATGAAACCAGAAATTGAAAAACATGGGTGAAACCAAAAAAAGATCTGGATGAAACCATAAATTGAAAAGCATGGGTGAAACCATAAATTTGAGAAAGATCTGGATGAAACCAGAAATTGAAAAACATAGGTGAAACCAGAAAAAGATCTTAATGAAACCAGAAATTGAAATGACCTAGAAATTAACCTGAAGGATTTGAGAGAGGATGAAAATGCTTGATGGTGTAAATGCAAATGTCTTGGATTGATGCAAAT
The DNA here is from genome assembly GCA_030761205.1 of Fremontodendron californicum. NCBI lineage: Eukaryota > Viridiplantae > Streptophyta > Magnoliopsida > Malvales > Malvaceae > Fremontodendron > Fremontodendron californicum. The sequence goes on from JAULJL010000026.1 coordinate 7,765,815, forward strand.
GCTTCTTGAAATGATACAGATGTCTTGGATTGATGCAAATGCTTCTAAATTCAGATGCAAATGTCCCTACAAATCATCTTCATGTAAGTAGTTCATGAATGGTGTAATTGCAGCTACAATGAAGATGCGATGATCCTAGAACTGATGCACTTGCTTGAGATGATGCGAATGCAAATATTTATGAAGGATGTACTTGTAAAGGTAGAATGCATATGTTCATGGAATAGTACAAATGCAAATATCCATGAATGATGCAAATGCTTGCTGACACGGTGCAGATGCAAAGCTTAATAGAGAGATGAGTGTTCATGAATGATGCAAATGCCCCCGATCATTTTTCTAGACTTTTCGCTTAGCCTTTCACATTCATTTTTCCTCTTCAAATCAGAGTATATCTTCAACTCCTTTTTCAATCTTTGGCTATTCTTTTTGCCCCAACAGTTTTCAAACTCTTATCAATAAAAATCTGCTTGCTGAGTTTTATTTCTTCTTCTCATATTTGGAAGTCAAGGTTATCCCTAGTAATTTCACACCTTTGAATCAGAAAAACTCTTATCTCATGTCAATATCAAAAATGTGTATTTCAAAAATATTTTTATTTTCCTTTTCTGAAAAACAATTTTGCTTATTTAATGAAAACTTCTGAGTCAAAAAATTTTAACTCCACAGTGTGTAATGTACAAATCTTTTGAAGACTGATGATCACTGTTAGAAATTTTCTTAAGTGTCAATTTGGGTTTTTCAACTTGAATTGACAAGGCTTGGTACAACATGATTTTGGTTTTTCCAGGAAAACTTCACAACAAAAAATGTATGTCCCTTCTAGGCTCACAAATGGAACAGATTTTGTGAATCAAGAATTCATTGAGAACCAAACAAATTCAACATTCTTGTAGTTTCCATATCAAGGTATTTTGACAAGCGTCAAGATTTTCCGGGGATGTTTAAACTGGAAAGTTGATTTTGGAGAAAAAAAGTTTCAGTTCTTGAAATCAATAATCCAAATAAGAGTTGAAAAATTTGGGAGGTTCAGGAATTCCTAGATATTCTTCGATGAACAATTCTTTAAGATGATCTTCTCTTTTGTGGTATCGGCACTATCATAGATGGCATCGAAAATTCCCATTTTACTCTAGACCACCAATTTTCGGGTTTTCGCCCTAGAGTCCCATTCTCTCCAATTTTTTCTTTTTTCCTTTTTTCATTGTTTTACCATGCATTTGAGAATTCTAAATTCTTCCTTAGTGAAATGATAATTCGATGATATGGGATAAAATTTGAGAAAAAAACCCTTCAAGTTAAATATTCATGCTTGATCAAAATGGACTTTTAAAGCACGTAATGTAGGCCATGGCTGAGGGTTCAGAAAGAAAGGATAAATAGGCCCAAAATAAGTGTTTGAGGGTAATCAGATCAAGGATCATTTCTTGAGGAGGATTCTCTTTGAAACATTTATCCCTTTTTTACTTTTGCTTTTTTTCTTCCTTGCTTTTGGCTTTCATTTGCCATATTTTTTTCACATTTTTTTCTTTTTGTTTTTCTTGGCTTTCATTTCGCCATTTGTCTTTTTCTTTTTCTTTAACAGAGTGAACCTATATTTATTCGGGGCTCCATTTGCTTTGCATTTGTCTTTGAGCTAGGACTCATTTCTCAGTGATCCTTCCTCGCATTTGCCCTCTGGTGTAGAGGGTAATCCTTGATTAGGGTTTAAAGAAGAAAGAATTATTTCGGCTCAAAAGGGGTGACTATGGATAATTTCTTTTTGCGACAAGAACATGAAAGATGGCCATTTATCATGTCAAGCACGAATATTCACATTGAAAAGCAATCCCAAGGGGAAATAGATATTCAGAATTTCATTTTGCACTTTGGAATCATCCGAATTCTCATATGCATGATATCACAATTTTTTTTTGTCGCATGCCCAATGATTCATGCGTTAGTCCATCCTTTTTCACCATATAACCATCATTTCCACATATGATGCCCCAGTTTGATTAACCATGAGAATTCGTATCAACGAGGAACATAGCAAGTCTAGGTCTATTTTAAAAAGGCTGAGTTTCAAATATGAGTTCTTTGAAAGGACAAGGAAAATACGGCCCAAAAACGGGTTTTCTCTGGGACATGGGATAATCTAGTTTAACCATTGTGCCCCAGGGTGTCAATCATGAAGTCATGTTTGGGCAATTAGTATTTTGTGGTTATTGGTAAAGGTCATGAATGATTTTAGCACAATCTTGACGTACATCAAATTACCAAAATCTAGATTCTTGAAAGAATGTCTCATTTGTTTGAATTTCAAGGAATTCGAACAAATTTTAAAAAGTTCGTTCCCTTGTTCATGTCCTAGACTAGGATTTACATCTTTGCTTATTCTATGATGACAATGTTTTTTTTTTATTTTTTTATTTTTATGAAGTTCAATCATTGATATTCCTTGAAGCATTAGGTCTTTTAAATGTTCTTGATTCAAGGGGTTTAGGCATAGAGAAGCCCAAAAGAGAGGGGGGAGGGTATTGGGTCATTTCTAACAATGATCATCAATATTCTCGAGACCGTCCATTATTAAAACTTCCTTAATGCTTTTTTTTTTAATTCAAATTATTGTTAAAACACAACAAACACAAAGCATTTAAAATTCAAAATTCATTTAATTCATATGAATGTCACCATAAGACAAGTGTTTTCATCTTGAGGTATGAAACTACATGTATAAAAAAAACTCCCCCTTGACATATTCTTCCTAATTCAAACTGGCTATTCCTAGGTCTCATTATGACATCCACAATGGTCTCATCATTCCCATTTAGTAGATTCTCCATGCTGTCTAACCTTTATTTCTTCCCCACATCTAACTGCCCTTTATTGATGAGTGATTGAACCTTCCGTTTCAGACAAGGCAATTTTTCGTGGAATGTCCCCGAATCCCAGAATGATAATCACAATATGCATTCTCGTCATACCAGCTCGGATATGGGGGTTGGATAGGCTCCAATGGAACTTTAGTGAGGAGTTGCTCTTCGACCAGCTAGGGCAATAGTTCATAATAAGACATGGAGAGTGGCTCAAACTGATCTCTTTTCCAGATATTCTTCGATTTCCTTTAACTGACAAAAGGTTGAAAATTTACTGGATTCTGAGAGGCCATTGGGTATAAGTATGAACCATGGGGTACATAGTTCATAGAAGGATAGGGTGGTTGGTATGAAGTAGCCGGAATATACGGGGCAAAGTCTCCCATGGCTTGGACATATTCCTCTTTCTTTTTAGGCGTCCTGTTTCTCTCTGCATTAAATGTTTTACCTCCTTCGAGTTTCCCAGCCCTGATAGCATTTTCAATAATTTCCCCGGAGATTACCATATCCGAAAAATTCTTCGTGGTGTTGCCAACAAGTCTATCGTAGTATGGGGCCTGTAGTGTATTCATAAAAAGGACAGTGGTTTTCTTTTGAGTTAAGGGCGGTTGTACTTGGGTGGCCATGTTCCTCCACCTCTGAGCATACTCTTTGAAGCTCTTAGTAACCTTTTTCTCCATATTTTGCAAGGTGAGACGGTCAGGTGTCATGTCGGTCACATGCTTGTACTAGTTTAGAAAAGCCCTGGCCAAATCATTCCAAGAACGAATTTGATCCTTGCTCAACTGACTATACCACCTAATTACAGGCCCGTTGAGGCTATCTTGAAAGCAGTGAATCAAAAGCTTATCATTATCTATATGACTTGCCATCTTTCGACAGAACATGGTGATGTGGGTTGATGGATTGGTCGTCTCGTCATATTTCACAAAGTCAGGGACCTTGAATTTAGGAGCAATGACTAAATTGAGGACCAAGCATCGTTTTTTCACATCCACACTCCCGAATACATTTGTATTTTCTACTGCCTGGAGCCTTTCATCTAGCAACTGATATTTCCCTTGGGAATCTGCCAACTTAGCCTCGTTCGACTCAACCATCTTCAGTTTTGCTTGTTTAGCTGGATCATCTAAATTCAGAATATTTGTTGGGATTAACTGTATTCTGGCCATTTAACATCATGACCTCACTCTGATCCTCTTGTGCCTCTAACCCTTCTCTGGCGGCCAAGTTTTCAGTGTATCCCTTTCCCTTGATTACGGCGGACATCAGCTTCATCAATTTAGTCATCTGATCCTTAAATTCTACTTGAGACTTTGCCAGTTGTTCTTGCAATTCTTCATGTTCCCTTTCCATTCTTTCCATTCGGGCAGCTTGTTTATTCTCCATAGCTCTAGCCTGTATTAAAAGGATACTCAGTACTTCTTATACCTCTGATTTGAAAAGGAAATTCTTTCAAAGACTCTTAAAGCCAAGCCAACTTCTGTTTTATTTCCCTCAAGTGTATGTCATGATGAAGGAGCCATGAATGCAATTTGATGCCCCTGAAACATAAACAATATGATGTATGGACATGTACAGTGGAAACATGCTAACTGTGTATGTAATAAATGCAATCACGATGCCAACATGCTGCAAGCAAAGAATAAACAAATCAGCGCATGGATATATGCATTGAATGATCATGTATATTTCAGTGTATTTCAAAACATTTCAGTGTATTTCCTAATGAATGATCATATATACTATGAATGCAACATGACGTCAAATATGATGCATGTAATCAATGAATGATTGTCACGTAGTATATACAAAGAAAATCATGCTGACCATATGTTTCATGAATGCGACCTAATGTTAACATGATGTATGTATTAAGCAAATTAGTGCATGAACATATACAGAAAAATCATGCTGACTATGTTTGTCATGAATACCACTTGATGCTACCAAGATGCATATATGAAAGTATGGTATGACAAATAATTGATCGGATGCAAAATGCAAAGGGGAAGATATCATGGAGGAAATAAGAATCGGAGGAACTTAATCATCAACATCTCATAAATTTGAAGCACAACCAATTCATTCCCATATCAACGTTCACAATGGTATAAACCATGTTTACAAAATCTGAGCAATGGTTAAAACTGTCTTTTACAAGTACTTTATTTTTCCTAGCATCCTAAGGCTATAAGAGCCGGCTACTGAAAAAGTGAAATCCTATTACATCATATCAAACAGAAGTCCTTCTACATCATTGTTGTAGATCTCCCAATCCTAATTACCCTTTTCTAGTCCTCTGTCAATCAGTGTCGTTGGATCCAACCACTTGGCGTTTATAAGGGATTGTACTTTGTTCTTGAGTGCATTGTAGTGCTCAATGCTATGCCCGACAGTTCCACAGGGATAATCACATCTTGCATTCGAATTATACCACTTTGGGTATGGTGGTGACAAGGGTTTCAACGGCACATAGGCAACCAAGTGATTTCGGACCAACATTGGGAAAAGCTCTTGATAGCTGATTGGAATGGGATCAAAATGCCTTTGGGTCTTATCCTGGGGTTGTTTCTTAGTCACACAGAGCCTAGGAGTTGGGCCACTTGACGGTAGCACTAAGGTTCGAACCGGAGTGTTTTCATGGGGAGATGGTGGAATAACAAGACAAGGATATGGATTTGGACACGGGGCCTTTAGAGGTTGTATATAGCTCGAGGTTCCTATCCCAGATGCTGGATAAGGTGCTTGATGAGGGAAGCAATAAGAACTGCCAATTGGTGGTAATAGAGTGGGATTCAGGGGTCTCGTAGTGATCATTCTAGTAGACAATTGCGCCATAGTAGGGTGAGGATACTGGTTTGGACCTAGGACCAATTGTAGCGACTGTTTGGGATCTAAAGTTTCTATCCTTGTTATCCGGCTCTCGGGTTTAATCATTTTCACAATTTTGTCCATAATTTCATCAGGGTTGCAACCTTTGCAGCATTGACAAGCGCAGGATCCAATAAGGATTGTATGTTCTAGACCTAATGGTTTTGGTTGATCCGAAGGTGATGCAGAGCCCTGAGAAAGTTTCCCCTTACTCTTACCCATATCCTCAAACATTTCCAGCAATTTGGTGAGTTGTTCTTTCACTTCCCGATTTCATGCCTAAATTCCTCTTGATTGCGTTCCAAAGCACCCAATCGTTCCTACGATTCTTTCCTCATATCTTGAACCCCTTTCATGCAAATGAAAATGTCATGAGATCAAAATACAATTATGAAGGTACATGCTCTATTTCTATATGCATGAATGTACTGATGATTAATGCATGAACATATACAGAGACATTATGATGACTATGTATGCCATGGATGCAATCTAATGTCAAACATGATGCATTTAAAAAAATGAATAAATTGATGCGCAGGTATATACAAAGAAATCAATGATTACACGAAAATGGTGGGACCTAAATCTTGATTATTCCAAAATCTCATTATGCAAGATTTGCCTCCAAATTTAATCCATGATTTTTTTTAAACATGTTTTCTCTATGAAAAACCAAACATATTATTTTCAAAAGAAATTCGGGATAGTGGATCCTACTATAGTCAAATATGCAAATGTTCATGTAACACTATCGGTTTATGAAATCATCAAATGTGATTATTATTATCAATTGTTTATTGCAAAGAATGAGATTAGAAATATAACCATGAATGTGCATGCTATTTTCACATATGCATGAAGCGTGAAAAATGCAAAATGTTTTAAATTTTTTTTTTATATTTTCAATTTCAAAAAGTTGATGAAAATTTGCCCCAACAGTATCAACTTATTTAGGCATCATGATGCCTTCGGGGCAGATTATCAAACTTTTCACGGGCGATGTACGTTCATCTTTGCCCGGTTTACAAAACTTATTTGAGATGTAAAATAGGTAATAAAAGGTTAGAAGTATCCCTCCATGTGTTCCTAACTCCGGTATATCTATCAAAAATTTGGCAGGGCTTCGCCTAGGTTCACTATATGTGGGTGAACGGTTCTAAAGGCCCCGAATTGCTCCTCACTGTCGTCGATGAAGGCTAGTAAGGCACTTCGATAGAAGCGGGTTCAATTCATTAGAGTATATTTCCCTAGCCCATGCAGATTGTTAATCAAGAAGGCTTAGGTAATTTAGTACTCCGGAAGTATTTTTCTAATCCATGCGGATTGTTAATCACGAGAGTGTAGCTACTTTACTTCCACTTAAAAGGATGGAACCCGGGTATAGGGCTCATGATATGCAAATGCACGTGTAGTTTAGTGTGTGAGGAGGAATAACAAACCTTTCACCACTTATTCTACACCATTACTCTAAATGCCCCAACAGTTTATTAAAAAAACATTCAAGAAGTGTGTAACGCATTAACCAACAAGCATAATATACAACATTAAATAACTAGAGAACATTAATAAAATGCATGCACATGAGTATGACTATATTCAAAAACAAGTAATTATTTTCAAAATTCTCCTTATTTGAAAAAAAAAATGTGGGAATTAAAATTAAATAATAATTAAACCAACAAGACAGAGACTTTGATAACACATGACTAATTCTAGGCTTGACTCTCTAATGTCTCCAGCGGAGTCACCAAGCTGTCGCAACCTAAAAAATAACAAGTCTCATCACAAGACTTTATTATTCGTTAAGTGTGACATTAAAAAAAAACCGAGGAAAAGTCGACTTAATTCCTCTAGAAAAACGAAGGTTTTGAAATAACCTTGAAAAAGATATGGAGTCGCCACCAATCTTTTTTTGCTAGGTGTGATCGGCCACCTATTAAAATCAGTTTTATAAAACATTTTAAAATTAATTAAAACTTTTTTTTTAAAAACCAATTTCAAGTCTGCGTTTTAAACCAGAGAAATCAAAGAAGCGGGTTCGGGACTCGGTTACATGTGGGGAAGGATTAGCACCCCCACAACGCTCGTATAAAATGGTACGTTATTAATCGTGTGTTATTTCAAGTCTTGATAAAACGTCGATTTTTAATTCAGTATTTCAAGTTAATTCTCAACTTAAAGAAAAATAGTTCCATTTTTAATTGAAAATGATCCGAAATTTATTAATTCAAAATTTTCCTATATTCCCCGACAAATGTGGCAAAATATAAAAAATTTTATTTATTTGAATTTTTTTTGAATCATTCTCGTTTTAAAGAAGATATTCTATTATTAATGATAATTGATGATATCCTCCCCAGCAAACCCGGTAGAGAACTCATGAATTATTTTAACTCGGGAATATCTTTATCTTATTGAAAATCAATGTCTTATTTTAAAACATATTTTAAAAAAAAATATGAATATGAAAATGTATGACATAATAAAAATGACATGAAATAACCTAAATGAAATGATATGACCTAAGTGTCATAATATATTCTAGATGAAATGAATATATCCTAAGTGATATAACATATTCTAAATGAAATGCAATATCCTAAATATCATGATATGTTCTAAATGAAATGAAATGATTTAAATAACATGATATTCTAAATGAAATATCCTAAATAAAATGAAATGTCCTAAGTAACATAATATAGTCTATATGAAATGAAATGACCTAGATTACATGGCAAAATTAAATGATATGGCATATTTTGAAGGACATGGCATATTCTAAAAATATAATCTAAATGACATGGAATATAATCTAAATGACATGAAAGGACATGAAACATAAAATAATGCTATCATACAATATGCATGAAAATAAAAATAAAAATAATAATGCATGAACATAGTATATGCTAAATGATGTGACAAAAATAAACGACTAAATAAAAAACATAGGATATCATGAAATATTCAAAATCATATAACAATTAATATAATATCAAAATTTAAATCAAAGATAATAACACCATCATGGAAATTAAGATAGCAAAAATCACATATTATATAGTATGCATGAATAAGGAAAATGCAATGCATGAGAATGTATTTTTCCTTTAATTAAAAATCTGTATTGTCGACACCTAATTTTGTCCGGACCACTAAACATTTATGTTTTCTTCCTAAATTGATGTTTCCGAGTGTAAAAAGACTTTTTTCATCCTGCAGGAGGTACTCCGAGACTTAGTTTAAAGGGGCGAGAATAAAAAATCAAACTTGAAAAAAGTCAACCTCGAAACAAATCAACCCCAAAAAAGTCAACCCTAGAAAGTCAACTACTAAAAAAGTCAACCCGCTTTCAAAATCAAGATTTTAAGTTCAATTGAAAAATGGCGAAAGAATTTTGATAATCCGAGGTCTACATTGAAAGATATGGAGTTCGGAAGTTGGCATTTGGAGATTCAGTAGAAAGGAAACCCTAATCCGAGAAATTTGGGGAAAAGTGCTTAAACGATCAAATTGGTCGAAATTGAAGGTTCCAAATGAAAGATAAGCACTGAATACGGGTAATGGAGAAGTCACTTGCAAGAAAAATCGAAAGAAAAGTCAATCCGGGAGAAAACCGAGAATTAGGGTTTTTAGTGGATTTCGGTGAAATCAGGAAGAATCACAGAAATGGCCCGACTTGGTAAGACCAAAGCCCCCAATGGATGAGGAATGATTAAAAAGGATAGCCCAAGGCTCAGCTTGAAGAAAATGTGAAAATCGGACTTGTTTTGAGCAAATCCGGGTTTCGGAGGCAAAAGGGCAAAATTGGAAAATTTGGGAAAAATAGCAAATGGACTCAGAATATTCTGAAAATTTGTCAATCTCATTCTTAAATCATTTGAAAGAGATTGGTAAAATAAAATCTTGATTCGGAGTTCGTTTGCAAAATGGCCAAATCCCGGGCTTCTTATGCAGTAATTCAAAAAGGAAAATCCCGAAAAAATAGCAAATGAGCTCCAAATATTTTGAAATTTTGTAAATCTTATTTTTAAATTATTTGGAAGAGATTGGCGAAAAAAAATCTTGATTCAGAGTTCGTTTGCAAAATGGCCAAATCTCGGGCCTCCTATGCAATAATTCAAAAAGATAAATCCCGATAAAATAGTAAATGGACTCCAAAAATTCTGAAATTTAGAAAATATCATTTTTAAATTATTTGGAAGAGATTGGCGAAAGAAAATCTTGATTCGGAGTTCGTTTGCAAAATGGCCAAATCCCGGGCCTCTTATGTAGTAATTCAAGCCGATAAATCCCGAAAAAAATACCAAATGAGCTCCAAAAATTATGAAAACTTCCAGATCACACTTTTTAATTATTTTGAAGAGATTGGTGAATAAAAATCTTGATTTGGAGCTCGTTTAAAAAATGGTAAAATGTAGGGGCATAAAAAGGCATTTTTTGAAGAAAAAATCCAAATAAATAGCAAACGGACTCGGATAATTTTGAAAACTTCCAGAACTCAATATTTTAGTAGTTTTGGAAGTATTAAAAAAATAAAAATTGAATTTGGAGTCCGTTTGATATTTATTTACATCCGGGGGGCAAAACGGTCATTTCACCCAAGCAACCAAAAAGGGCTTCTTTAGGCCTTTCAAAAAATCAGAGTTGGGCTGGAAAAGAGAAGTGCTGGCCTGCCCAAGCCCAAAGTAAGGAGGAAGCTTCTGATTTTTCAATCAAATGGATAAAAATCAAGAGTTAGTTAGAGATTCTCTTTGATCAAGCCATGGTGATTAAGCCACATAGGCCAAGAGAGATGTCAACATTATTCTTGAACAGCTGTAATTTGAGAGAGATGATATGCTAATCTAAAGGTGGAAATTTCATGATTTTTTTCACCTTGAATTATTAGCCATTTGATGGGAAATTGGTTACAAAAAAATGACAACACCTTGAGGAATATTAATGGCCATTCGGCCAGCATGTTGGAGAGGTCAGAAAATTAATTTTTCATCTTCATTTTGCCGAGTTCTTTTAGTTTTTACTTAGTTTTTCTCTTCTTGTTTGAAAGCAAAAAATAAAAGTTTAGAAAAGAAAGGAAAGTTTGAAGAGATAAAGCTTGAAATATAGCTTCTTGAGGTTGCTCTTGAGTACCAACTCTTGCACTTTCTTGATTTTCCATTCTTGTTTTTGCTATTTTGATTTCTATTTGGTGAGTTTCCATTTTAAATAAATGATTTTTATTGTTCTTTTCAAGTTCTTCCTTCATCTCCTTCTTGAATATAATTTTTTTTTACATTTTTTTTACAATAAGCTCACCATGGCCAAATAGCCTACATTATTTAGTTAAGTTGCTGTTTTGATTTATTTTACCATATTGTTTATGTTATTTTCTTTGATCTTGGTGTTTTAAATGTTATGTTACTTCATATTCTTGAGTTATATTTTAATTTGGTTACTTTGTTTGTTGCCATTTATGTTTTAAATATCATGTTTTTGCATTTTTAATTTTCTGTTTTCATGATGTTTAAATTTGAGCATGTTTTATATTTAGTATATCAAGTGTTTGTAAAAATTCTTGTGTGGTCTTTGCATGATTTGAGTTTTATATCTTAGTTGAGCATGTTTTAGATTTAGTATATTAAGTGTTTGTGAAAATGCTTGTGTCGTTTTTGCATGATTTGAGTGTTATATTTTAGTTGAGCATGTTAGTATACCAAGTGTTTGTGAAAATGCCATGCTTGTTGGAGCTTGAGGCCATTTGGCTACTCCATGTGTTTTGCATTGTGTGTTGCATTTTTGCCATGTTAGTTAGTAGGTTTTTGCATTTGCATGACATTTGATTTAGTTGAGCATGTTAGTATACCAAGTGTTTGGGAAAATGCCATGTTTGCTAGTTGCATTATTCCATTCGGCCACCCTTGAATTTTTGCATTTTATGTGCATTCTTGCCATGTTAGTTGATAGGTTAGCATTTGCATGATATTTGGTTGAGTTTTTGGTGTAAGCATGCTTTGTGTTTGTCAAAATGCCATGCATATTTTAGTTATTAGGTTTGGTTCATTTTCCATGCATGTTCATGCATTTGAGGTCTAGGTTGCATTAAATGCCATGCAAGTTCATTTAGGTCTAGGTCACTATATGAATGCCATGCATTTTTTCATGACATTTAGGTTTAAGCTCATGCATTTCATGCACTATGTTTGCTGCAATTTTTCATGCATTTCATGTTCATGCCACTTGAATAATGACTTGAGCCAATTAATGGTTCAAAGTCATGCTCTCTTGAGCACACTTGTGGAAAATTAAAGTTTGTCAAATTGATTATTCTACCTTTGTGATTTTTTTTTTTTATCTAACTTTCAAAAAGTCCTAGCTACTATTTGTGAGTCATTTTGTGAGTCTTAAATATTTTTACATTGATTTTTAAATGATTTTATCAAAGGCAAAAATGTATTTTGGCAAAACAATTTTTTCACCCAGTTTTCGTACTTTTTCGATTTTTCTGGGCATTTGTATTTAATCAGAAAATTAATCTGATTTTTTTCCATATAGTTTTACATGCCTTGAGCCTCCAGTAGTTTTTTCAGAATTTTTTGAATTTTTAAAAATAGGATAAAATATCATGGCTTAAAACTGGACAATGGAGTCAGAATTGAATTTAAAGAAAAATCATTTTTCTGCTTTGGTTAAGTTACCTAGAGCGGGCTGATTACGAGGGTTAGTTACAGACTTAGGGTAGTTTCTAAGCCTTTTAAAACTCTAAAAATGGTTTTTCAAGTCTCGGGTTAAGGGTAGTCAAGTCCGGATTTTTTAAACTTAGGAAATTAGAGACATTTAAAAAAGATTTAGCCCAGTTTTTATTTTTAATTCAAGCTTTTCAAAATTGTTTTCAAACAATCACAAAGTATTTTGGTTTTAGAATATTTAATTTGGCATATTTTCCTAAGGTAGCCGGATATCTTTTTAGATATACGAATTTCCTTAATAAAAGGAAAAAATACATTTTATGCATTTCATTTTTCATATTCATGCATTTTATATAATATGTGATTCTTGCTATAATAATTTCTATGATACTGTTATTATTTTGATTTAAATTTTTTGATATTATGTGGTTTATTATATGGTTTTGAATATTTCATGATATCCTATGCTTTTATTTAGTTATTTTTATTTAGCATATACTATGTTCATGCATTATTATTTTTATTTTCATGCATATTATATGATAGCATTATCTTATTCCATGTCATTTAAATTATATGCCATATCATTCATATTTGTCATGTCATTTAAATCATTTCGTTTCATTTAGGATATATTGTATCATCTAGAATATTTTATTTCATTTAGATTATATCATATGACTTAGGATATTGCATTTCATATAGAATGTATTATGTTACATAGGTCATTTAATTCCTTTTAGAATATATCATATAACTTAGGATATTTCATTTCATTTAGAATATGCTAAGGCATTCAAATCATGTCATGTCATTTAGGTTGCATTATATTATTTAGATTTTGCTATGTCATTTTATTTATGTCATGCATATACATATTCATTTGTTTTAAATGTTTTCAAAAAAAGATAATGGTTTTCAATAAAAAATAAAGATATTCCTGAGTTAAAATAATTCATGAGTTCTCTACCGGGTTTGCTGGAGGGAATATCATCAATTATCATTAATAAAGGAATATCTTTCTTTCAAAAAAAAAAGAGAATGATTCGGAAAGTTTTCCAAAACTAATAAAAATTTCTATATTTTGCCACGTTTGTTGGGGAATATAGGAAAATTTTGAATTTATAAATTCCGAATCATTTTTGATTAAAAATGAAATATTTTTTTCTTTAAATTGGGAATTAACTTGAAATACTAAATTTAAAACCACCTTTTGTTTTTTACCGAGATTTGAGATAACACACGATTAATAAGGTACCGATTTATACGGGCGTTGTGGGGGTGCTAATCCTTCCCCATACGGAACCGACTCCCGAACTCGCTTCTTTGATTTCTCTGGTTTAAAACGCAGACTTGAAATTGGTTTTTAAAATGTTTTAATTAATTCTTAAAATATTTTATAAAACCGGTTTTAATAGGTGGCCGATCACACCTAGCTAAAAAAGATTGGTGGCGACTCCATGTCTTTTTTAAGGTCATTTTCAAAACCTTCATTTTTCTAGAGGAATTAAGTCGACTTTTCCTCGGTTTTTTTTGTGTCACGCTTAACGAATAATAAAGTCTTGCGATGAGACTCGTTATTTTTTAGGTTGCGACAGCTTGGCGACTCCACTGGGGACTATTAGAGAGTCAGGCCTAGAATTAGTCGTGTGTTATCAAAGTCTCAATTTTGTTGGTTTAATTGGTATTTAATTTTAATTCCCATATTTTTTTTAATAAGGAGAATTTTGAAAATAATAAAATGTTTTTAAATATGTTCATACTCATGTGCATGCATTTTATTATTTTTCTCTAGTTATTTAAGGTTGTATATTATAATTGCTTGTTGGTTAATGCGTTACACTATTCTTGAATGTTTTAATTGCTAGGGCATTTAGAATAAGGTTTGTAGAATAGGTGGTGAAAGGTTTGTTATTCCTCCACACACACTACACGTGCATTTGCATATCATGAATCCTATACCCGGGTTCTGTCCTTTTAAGTGGGAGTAAAGTAACTAAGCCTTCGTGATTGATCCTCCGTATGGGCTAGTGAAACACTTTCGGAGTATAAAGTACCTAATGCCTTCGTGATAATCCTCCGCATGGGCATAGGAAAATATACTCTAACGAATTGAGCCCGCTTTTATCGGGGTGCCTTACTAGCCTTCACTGGCGACAGTGAGGAACAATTCGGGGCCTTAGAACCGACTCACCCTCATATAGTGAACCTAGGTGAAGCCATGCCGGATTTCCATTAGATATACCGAAAATAGGAACACATGGAGGGACATTTCTAAACCTTTTGTTACCTATTTTACACTTCGAATAAGTGTGGTAGATCGGGCAACGATGTACGTACATCGCCCGTAATAAATGTGATACTCCACCTCGAAGGCATCGTGATGCCTAAATAAGCAGATATTGTTGGGGCAGATGTTCATTAGCTGTTTAAAAAAAAAAACCTTTTTCAAGCATTTTTGCATGTTGCACATTTCATGCATGTGTGAATAGAGCATGTACATTTTTGGTTGTATTATTGATCTCAATCTTTGCAATAAACAGTTGGTAATTTTATTTGATGGTTTCTATAAACCAGTAGTGTTGCATGAACATTTGGATATTGTACCATAGTAGGATCCACTACCCCGAATTTTTTTTGAAAATAATATGATTAGTTTTTCATAGAAAAAAGCATGTTTCAAAAAGTCATAAATTTGGAGGCAAATCTTGCATAACGAGATTTTTGAATAATCAAGATTTAGGTCCCACAAATTTCATGTAATCATTGATTTCTTTGTATATACCTTGGTGTTAATTCATTTATTCTTTATTTGTATCATTTTGACATTGTGTTACAGTCCTAACATGCATCGTTATTCATGGTAGAATACATTTGTGATTACATGGTCATTCTTTATACCTACCTTTGTATTAATTCATTTATTCTCCGCATGTATTCGTTTTGACTATGGGAGATTTCGTCCCATATTCCCAATTTCCCTCATACCAATCATGTTACCCTACTGAGGTATCTCCAAGTCGTTATCCTTACCTACCTACCCAAACACCTAATCCTATACCAGCCCTTGCAACAAGGCCTACTTCTAGAACACGACCGCGAGAAAATCAAGAAAGAATTCCAATCCCCATCCCTGACCTACTGCCATTACTAATAAAGAATCAGTACCTTACCTCGGTACCTTTGAAAATAGCTCCGAATCGATCAGCGAGGAGTTATGACCCTGACAGCAAGTGTGATTATCACCTAGGGGTAGTTGGACATTCAACTGAAAAATGCAGACAACTGAAGGAAAGGTTTGAAAGTCTTATCCGTGATGGTATTTTGACACCGGAGCTTATCAATCAATGGAAGGCCGCTTAGCCATAAATCAGTTTCTTTCAGGATTTTAGGGAGAGAATTACTACCTTTGAAGGATGTCAATAGGAGCATTTTGATGCATGAAATTTCAGATCTTATGATGAAAACACTTGTCTCATGTCGACATTCATATAAATTAAATGAATTTTGAATTTAAATGCTTTGTGTTTGTTGTGTTTTAACAATAATTTGAATTTGCAAAAATAAGCATTAAGGAAGTTTTAATAATAGACAGTCTCGAGAATATTATTGATCATTATTAGAAATGACCCAACACCCTCCCCCTTTTTTTTGGGCTTCAATATACCTAAACCTTGAATCAAGAACACTTGAAAGACCTAATGCTTCAAGGAATATGAATGATTTGACTTCATAAAACCATTGTCATCACAGAATAAGCAAAGACATAGATCTTAGTCTAGGCTATGAACAAAGGAACGAACTATTTGAAATTTTTTCGAATTCCTTGAAATTCAAACAAATGAGACATTTTTTCAAGAATCTAGATTTTGGTAATTTAATCTGTGTCAAGGTTGTGCCAAAACCATTCATGTCATTTTCAACAAACCACAAAACACTAATTGCCCAAACATCACTTCATGATTGACACCTTGGGGTACAATGATTAAACTAGATTATCCCTTGTCCCAGAGAAAACCCGTTTTTGGGTCATATTTTCCTTGTCTGTGCAAAGAACTCAGATTGGAAACTCAACCTTTTCAAAATAGACCTAGACTTGCTATGTTCCTCGTTGATACAAATTCTCATGGTTAATCAAATTGGGGCATCATATGTGGAAATGATGGATACATGGTGAAGAAGGATGGGCTAACGCATGAATCATTGGGGCATGCGATGGAAAAAAAGAAAATGAAAAAATTTGTGATATCATGCATATGAGAATTCAGATGATTCCAAAGTGCAAAATGAAAATTTGATTATCTATTTCCCCTGGGATTGCTTTTCAATATGAATATTTGTGCTTGACATGAGAAATGACCATCTTTCATATCCCTTTCGCATAAAAAAGAAATTATCCATAGTCACCCCTTTTGAGCCAAAAGAATTCTTTCTTCTTTGAACCCTGATCAAGGATCACCCTCTACACTAGGGGGCAAATGCAAGGAAAGATCTTTTTAAAGATCATTGAGAAATAAGTCCTAGCTCAAAGATAGATGCAAAGAAAATGGAGCCCCGAATAAAGACGGGCTCACTCCGTTGAAAAAGAAGGGGGCAAAATGAAAGCAAAAAAAAATTTGTGAAAGACATGGCAAATTGAAAGCCAAAAGCAAGGAAGAAAAATAGCAAAGTCAAAAGGAAAGAAATGTCCAAGAAGGGACAAATGCTTCAAAGAGAATCCTCCTCAAAGAAAGGATCCTTGATCTGATAACCCTCAAACACATATTTTGGGCCTATTTATCCTTTCTTTCTGAACCCTGAGCCATGGCCTACATTACGTGCTTTAAAAGTCCATTTTGATCAAGCATGAATATTTAATTTGAAGGGTTTTCCTCAGATTTTATCCCATCTCATTAAATTCTCATTTCACTAAGGAAGAATTTAGAATTCTCAAGTTCATGGTAAAAAAAGAGAAAAATTGGAAAGAATGGGACTCTAGAGCGAAAACCCAAAAACGGGTGGTCTAGAGTAGAATGGGAATTTTTGATGCCATCGATGATAGTGCCGATACCACAAAAGAAAAGATTTTCTTAAAGGAGTGGTCATCGAGGAACATCTAGGAATTCTTGAACCTCCCAAATTGTCAATTCTCATTCAGAGGATTGTCTTCAAAAAGAACTGAAACATCCCGGCCAATCTTGACGCTTGTCAAAATGCCTTGATATGGAAACTAAAAGAATGTTGAATTTGTTTAGTTCTCAATAAATTCATGATATATAAAACCTGTTCCATTTGTGAGCCTAGAAGGGATATACATTTTTGTCATGAAGTTTTCCTGTAAAAGACAGAATCTTGTTATACCAAGCCTTGCCAATCCCAGTTAAAAAACCCAGATTGACACTTAGAGAAATTTCTAACAATGATCATCAGTCTTCAAAAGATTTGTACATCACACATTATGGGGTTAATATTTTTTGTTCAGAAGTTTTCAAAATAAGAAAACAAATAAAGATATATTTTTTTGAAATACCCATTTTGATGTTGACATGAGACAAGGACTTTTTTAACTCAAAGGTATAGAATTGCCAGAATAGGTCCTGACTTCCAGATATGAGGACAAGAAATAGAACCCAGTTCAGATCTCTGTTGATGAAAGTTTGAAAACTGTTGGGGCAAAGAGAATAGCCAAAATGAATTGAAGATATACTCTGATTTGAAGAGGAAAACTGAATTTGAAAGGCTAAGCCAAAGTCTAGAAAAACAACTGGGGGCATTTGCATCACTCATGAGCACTCATCTCTTTATCGAGCTTTTGCATCTGTACAGTGTCGGCAAGCATTTGCATCATTCATGGGTATTTGCATTGGCATTATTCCATAAGCATCTGCATTTTACCTTTACATTTACATTGTTCATGGAATTCACATTTGCGTCATCTCAAGCAAGTGCATCATTTCTAGAAGCATTGCATTTTCATTATTGTGTGATAATCATAAACCATTTACATGAACACAATTAGTAAGGGCATCTGCATCAAGAAAATTTGCATCAATCTAAGTTATTGGAATCTACATCAAGAAGCATTTGCATCAATCTAAGTTATTTACATTTGCATCAAAGACATTTGCACCAGTTTAAGTCATTCGTATCTTATTCAACATCTGCATCTACATCAAAAAGCATTCGCATCTTCTCAAAATCTTTAGGTTAATTTTCAACAATTCTTCAAAGACCATTTTTAAGACCTCCAGGCATAATTTTTCAAATCACGGGTAAGACCTCCGGGCATAACTTTTTTTCAGGGGTAAGGCCTACGGGCACCATTTTTAAGACCTCCGAGCATAATTTTTCAAATCATGGGTAAGACCTCCGGGCAACATTCTTAAGACCTCCGGGCATAACTTTTTTTTTCAGGGGTAAGGCCTACGGGCACCATTTTTAAGACCTCCAGGCATAATTTTTCAAATCACGGGTAAGACCTCCGGGCAACATTCTTAAGACCTCCGGGCATAACTTTTTTTTCAGGGGTAAGGCCTACGGGCACCATTTTTAAGATCTCCGGGCATAACTTTTGAAATCATGGGTAAGACCTCCGGGCAATATTCTTAAGACCTCCGGGCATAACTTTTTTTTCAGGGGTAAGGCCTACGGGCACCATTTTTAAGACCTCCGAGCATAATTTTTCAAATCACGGGTAAGACCTCTGGGCACCATTTTAAAGACCTCCGGGCGCCATTTTAAAGACCTCCGGGCACTATTTTAAAGACCTCCGAGCACCATTTTAAAGACCTTCGGGCACCATTTTAAAGACCTCCGGGCACCATTTTAAAGACCTTCGGGCACCATTTTAAGACCTCCGGGCACCATTTTTAAAGACCTTCGGGCATAATTTTTCTTTTGAAAATCGAATTCGTTTCCTTAAGACGGATCGAGCCTTGATTAGTCAGGGAATTAGATTTAAGGACAAATCTTCAATTTACAGCTTTTTTTCAAAAAAAAAATATGAAAATGAAAAAATGATAGAAGAATGAAAAAGAAAACCCCTTTCCCTTTCCTTCACATGTGATGTCACTGACCGTACAAAATTAGTGTCGGTTTATCTTTGCCTGATTCTCAGCAATAGCCAAAGAGGGGCAGTTGTAGACACCTAATTTAGTCCGGACCACTAAACAGGTATGTTTTCTTCCTAAATTGATGTTTTCGAGTGTAAAAAGACTTTTTTCATCCTGCAGGAGGTACTCCGAGACTTAGTTTAAAGGGGCAAGCATAAACAGTCAAACCTGAAAAAGTAAACCTCGGAAAAAGTCAATCCCGAAAAAGTCAACCCTAAAAAGTCAACTACTGGAAAAGTCAACCCACTTTCAAAATCAAGATTTTAAGTTCAGTTGAAAAATGGCAAAAGAATTTTGATAATCCGAGGTCTACATTGAAAGATATGGAGTTCGGAAGTTGGCATTTGGAGATTTAGTAGAAAGAAAACCCTAATCCGAGAAATTTGGGAAAAAGTGCTTAAACGATCAAATTGGTCAAAATTGAAGGTTCCAAATGAAAGATAAGCACTGAATACGGGTAATGGAGAAGTCACTTGCAAGAAAAATCGAAAGAAAAGTCAATCCGGGAGAAAACCGAGAATTAGGGTTTTTAGTGGATTTCGGTGAAATCAGGAAGAATCACAGAAATGGCCCGACTTGGTAAGACCAAAGCCCCCAATGGATGAGGAATGATTAAAAAGGATAGCCCAAGGCTCAGCTTGAAGAAAATGTGAAAATCGGACTTGTTTTGAGCAAATCCGGGTTTCGGAGGCAAAAGGGCAAAATTGGAAAATTTGGGAAAAATAGCAAATGGACTCAGAATATTCTGAAAATTTGTCAATCTCATTCTTAAATCATTTGAAAGAGATTGGTAAAATAAAATCTTGATTCGGAGTTCGTTTGCAAAATGGCCAAATCCCGGGCTTCTTATGCAGTAATTCAAAAAGGAAAATCCCGAAAAAATAGCAAATGAGCTCCAAATATTTTGAAATTTTGTAAATCTTATTTTTAAATTATTTGGAAGAGATTGGCGAAAAAAAATCTTGATTCAGAGTTCGTTTACAAAATGGCCAAATCCCGGGCCTCCTATGCAATAATTCAAAAAGATAAATCCCGAAAAAATAGCAAATGGACTCCAAAAATTATGAAATTTTGCAAATATCAAAATTATATGGAAGATATTGGCAAAAGAAAATCTTGATTCGGAGTTCGTTTGCAAAATGGCCAAATCCCGGGCCTCCTATGTAGTAATTCAAGCCGATAAATCCTGAAAAAATACCAAATGAACTCCAAAAATTATGAAAACTTCCAGATCACACTTTTTAATTATTTTGAAGATATTGGTGAAGAAAAATCTTAATTTGGAGCTCGTTTAAAAAAATGGTAAAATGTAGGGGCATAAAAGGGCATTTTTAGAAGAAAAAATCCAAATAAATAGCAAACGGACTCGGATAATTTTGAAAACTTCCAGAACTCAATATTTTATTATTTTGGAAGTATTAAAAAAATAAAAATTGAATTTGGAGTCCGTTTGATATTTATTTGCATCCGGGGGGCAAAACGGTCATTTCACCCAAGCAACCGAAAAGGGCTTCTATGGGCCTTTCAAAAAATCAGAGTTGGGCTAGAAAAGAGAAGTGCTGGCCTGCCCAAGCCCAAAGGAAGGAGGAAGCTTCAGATTTTTCAATCAAATGGCTAAAAATCAAGAGTTAGTTAGAGATTCTCTTTGATCAAGCCATGGTGATTAAGCCACATAGGCCAAGAGAGATGTCAACATTATTATTGAACAGCTGTAATTTGAGAGAGCTGATATGCTAATCTAAAGGTGGTAATTTCATGATTTTTTTCACATTGAATTATTAGCCATTTGATGGGAAATTGGTTACAAAAAAATGACAACACCTTGAGGAATATTAAGGGCCATTCGGCCAGCATGTTGGAGAGGTCAAAAAATTCATTTTGCCGAGTTCTTTTAGTTTTTACTTAGTTTTTCTCTTCTTGGTTGAAAGCAAAAAAGAAAAGTTTAGAAATGAAAGGAAAGTTTGAAGAGATAAAGCTTGAAATATAGCTTCTTGAGGTTGCTCTTGAGCACCAACTCTTGCACTTTCTTGATTTTCCATTCTTGTTTTTGCTATTTTGATTTCTATTTGGTGAGTTTCCATTTTAAATAAATGATTTTTATTGTTCTTTTCAAGTTCTTCCTTCATCTCCTTCTTGAATATATTTTTTTTTTTTACATTTTTTTTACAATAAACTCACCATGGCCAAATGGCCTACATTATTTAGTTAAGTTGCTGTTTTGATTTATTTTACCATATTGTTTATGTTATTTTCTTTGATCTTGGTGTTTTAAATGTTATGTTACTTCATATTCTTGAGTTATATTTTAATTTGGTTGCTTTGTTTGTTGCCATTTATGTTTTAAATATCATGTTTTAGATTAGTATATCAAGTGTTTGTAAAAATGCTTGTGTGGTCTTTGCATGATATGATTTTTTTTCCATGTAGTTTTACATGTCCTGAGCCTCTAGTATTTTTTTCAGAATTTTTTGAATTTTTAAAAATAGGTTAAAAAATCGTGGCTTAAAACTGGACAGTGGAGTCAGAATTGAATTTAAAGAAAAATAATTTTTCTGCTTTGGTTAAGTTACCTAGAGTGGGCTGATTAGGAGGGTTAGCTACTGATTTAGGGTAGTTTCTAAGACTTTTAAAACTCTAAAAATGGTTTTTCAAGTCTCGGGTTAAGGGTAGTCAAGTCCGGATTTTTTAAACTTAGGAAATTAGAGCCATTTAAAAAAGATATAGCCCAGTTTTTATTTTTAATTCAAGCTTTTCAAAATTGTTGTCAAACAATCACAAAGTATTTTGGTTTTAGAATATTTAATTTGGCATATTTTCCTAAGGTAGCCGGATATCTTTTTAGATATATGGATTTCCTTAATAAAAGGAAAAAAATACATTTCATGCATTGCATTTTTCATATTCATGCATTTTATATAATATGTGATTCTTGCTATAATAATTTCTGTGATATTGTTATTATTTTGATTTATATTTTTTGATATTATGTGGTTTATTATATGGTTTTGAATATTTCATGATATCCTATGCTTTTATTTAGTTATTTTTATTTAGCATATACTATGTTCATGCATTATTATTTTTATTTTCATGCATATTATATGATAGCATTATCTTATTCCATGTCATTTAAATTATATGCCATATCATTCATATTTGTCATGTCATTTAAATCATTTCATTTAGGATATATTGTATCATCTAGAATATTTTATTTCATTTAGATTATATCATATGACTTAGGATATTGCATTTCATATAGAATGTATTATGTTACATAGGTCATTTAATTCCATTTAGAATATATCATATAACTTAGGATATTTCATTTCATTTAGAATATGCTAAGGCATTCAAATCATGTCATGTCATTTAGGTTGCATTATATTATTTAGATTTTTTCTATGTCATTTTATTTATGTTATGCATATACATATTCATTTCTTTTAAATGTTTTCAAAAAAAGATAATGGTTTTCAATAAAAAATAAAGATATACCCGAGTTAAAATAATTCATGAGTTCTCTACCGGGTTTGCTGGAGGGAATATCATCAATTATCATTAATAAAGGAATATTTTTCTTTCAAAAAAAGAGAATGATTCGGAAAGTTTTCCAAAACTAATAAAAATTTATATATTTTGCCACGTTTGTTGGGGAATATAGGAAAATTTTGAATTTATAAATTCCGAATCATTTTTGATTAAAAATAAAATATTTTTTTCTTTAAATTGGGAATTAACTTGAAATACTAAATTTAAAACCGACTTTTTTTTTACCGAGATTTGAGATAACACACGATTAATAAGGTACCGATTTATACGGGCGTTGTGGGGGTGCTAATCCTTCCCCATACGTAACCGACTCCCGAACCTGTTTCTTTGATTTCTCTGGTTTAAAACGCAGACTTGAAATTGGTTTTTAAAATGTTTTAATTAATTTTTAAAATATTTTATAAAACCGGTTTTAATAGGTAGCCGATCACAAAAGATTGGTGGCGAGTCCATGTCTTTTTTAAGGTCATTTTCAAAACCTTCATTTTTCTAGAGGAATTAAGTCGACTTTTCCTCGGTTTTTTTTTGTGTCACACTTAACGAATAATAAAGTCTTGCGATGAGACTTGTTATTTTTTTAGGTTGCGACATGTATATCTAAAAAGATATCCGGCTACCTTAGGAAAAAATATCAAATGAAATATTCTAAAACCAAAATACTTTGTGATTGTTTGAAAACAATTTTGAAAAGCTTAGATTAAAAATAAAAACTTAGCTAAACCCTTTTTAAATGGCTCTAATTTCCTAAGTTTAAAATCCCGGACTTGACCACCCTTAACCCGAGATTTAAAAAATCATTTTTAGAGTTTA
The DNA here is from genome assembly GCA_030761205.1 of Fremontodendron californicum. Lineage (NCBI taxonomy): Eukaryota > Viridiplantae > Streptophyta > Magnoliopsida > Malvales > Malvaceae > Fremontodendron > Fremontodendron californicum. Next base: position 7,789,674 of record JAULJL010000026.1, read on the forward strand.
AAAAGGCTTAGAAACTACCCTAAGATAGTAGCTAAACTTTCTAATCAGCCCCCTCTAATTAACTTAACCAAAACTAAAAAATGGTTTTCCTTCAAATTAATTCTACCTCTACTATCCAGTTTTAAAGCACGATTTTTTACCCTATTTTTAAAAATTCTAAAAATCTAAAACAAAATATTTGAGACTCAGGACTTGTAAAACTACACGAAAACAAAATGGCTTAATTTTTTGGTTAAAGATGTCTACCCAGAAAAATCGGGAAAGTACAAGTACTGAAAAAACTGTTTTGCCAAAACATATTTTTTTGCCTTTGATAAAATCATATAAAAATCAAAGTAAAAATGTTAGAGACTCTCCTAAAGGCTCACAAACAGTATCTAACACTTTTGAAAAGTTAGACAAAAAAAGTAAAAAAAAATCACAAAGGTAAAATAATCAATTTGACAACTCTTTAATTTTCTACAAGTATGCTCAAAATGAGCATGACTTTAAACCATTGATTGATCTAAGTCATAAATCATGTGGCAATGACATGAAATGCATGAAAATACAGCAAATATGATGCATGAAATGCATGATTTAAGACCTAAATGACATGAAAAATGCATGGCATAGAGAATATGACCTAGACCTAAATGAACTTGCATGGCATTTAATGCAACCTAGGTCTAAAATGTATGAATATGCATGGCAAAGCAAGCCAATCCTAAACCTATAGAATGCATGGCAATAACACAAACATTTAGCATATACTATGTTCATGCATTATTATTTTTATTATTATTTTCATGCATATTGTATGATAGCATTATTTTATGTTTCATGTCCTTTCATGTCATTTAGATTATATTCCATGTCATTTAGATTATATTTTTAGAATATGCCATGTCATTTAAAATATGCCATATCATTTAATTTTTCCATGTAATCTAGGTCATTTCATTTCATATAGACTATATTATGTTACTTAGGACATTTCATTTTATTTAGGATATTTCATTTAGAATATCATGTCATTTAAATCATTTCATTTCATTTAGAACATATCATGATATTTAGGATATTGCATTTCATTTCGAATATGTTATATCACTTAGGTTATATTCATTTCATCTGGAATATATTATGACACATAGGTTGTAGACACCTAATTTTGTCCGGACCTCTAAATCAAGTACATTTTCTTCTAAAATTGATGTTTCAGAATGCTAAAAGGCTTTTCTTATCCTGCAGGTGGTACTACGAGGCTTAGTCTAAGAAAGCAGACAAAAAAAGTCAAACTCAAAAAAAGTCAACCTCGAAAAGTCAACCCCAAAGAGTCAACTACTAAAAAAGTCAACCCACTTTCAAAATCAATATTTGAAGTTCAATTGAAAAGTGGCGAAAGAATTTTGATAATCCAAGGTCTACATCGAAAGATATGGAGTTCGAAAGTTGGGTTATGGAGATTTAGTAGAAAGGAAACCCTAATCCGAGAAAATTGGGGAAAAGTGCTTAAACGATCGAATTGGTCAAAATTTAAGGTTCTGAGTGAAATATAAGCACTGACTACGGGTAATGGAGAAGCCACTTGAAAGAAAAACTGAAAGAAAAGTCAATCCGGGAGAAAACCGAGAATTAGGGTTTTTGGTGGATTTTAGTGAAAATGGGAAGAATTACAAGAAATGGCCCGATTTTGTAGGACTAAAGCCCCTAAATGGATGAGGAATGATTCAAAAAGGATAGCCCAAGGCAAAAGAAAATCTTGATTCAGAGTTCGTTTTCAAAATGGCCAAATCCCGGGTCTCCTATGAAGAAATTGAAGAAGATAAATCCCGGAAAAATAGCAAATCAACTCCAAAAATTCTGAAAATTTGCAAATCTCAATTTTAAATTATTTGGAAGAGATTGGTGAAAGAACATCTTGATTCGGAGTTAGTTTGCAAAATGGTCAAATCCTGGGCTCCCTATGTAGTAATTCCAGCAGATAAATCCCGAAAAAATACCAAATGAGTTCCAAAAATAATGAAAACTTCCAGATAACACTTTTAAATTATTTGGAAGAGATTGGTGAATAAAAATCTTGATTTGGAGCTCGTTTAAAAAATGGTAAAATTTGGGGGCATAAAAGGGTAATTTTGGAAGAAAAAATCCAAATAAATAGCAAACGGACTCGAAAATTTTTGAAAACTTTCAGAACTCAATTGTTTTTATTATTTTGAAAGTATTGAAAAAATAAAATTTGAATTTGGAGTTCGTTTGCCATTTATTTGCATTCGGGGAGCAAAAATGTCATTTTACCCAAGAAACCGAAAAGGGCTTTTCTTGCCTTTCAAAAAAATCAAACTTAGGCTGCAAGAAGGATGGCTGGCCGGCCAAGGCCCAAGGATGGGAAAGAGGATTCTGATTTTTTAATCAAGAGGCCAAAAATGAAGAGTTAGTTTGTGATTTTTTTGATCAAGCCTTTGCAAATAAGCCACATGGTCCAATGCATGAAGATGGAGAGTGTCAACATAATGGCTTAAGATCCTTGAACAGCTGTAATTATGGATAGCTGATGGCCTAATCTAAGGGTGATAATTTCATGTTTTAAACATCTTGGATCAATAGCCCTTGGATGAAAATTGGTTGGAGGAAAAATGACAACATCCTAGCCTATGAGAGATGAGGGTTCGGCCACTACAAGGGGATGGTTCTCTTTCATTTTCAGCACTCTCATTTTTAGCTATTCTCTCCTGCTTTTGGCTGATTTTCTCTCCATTATTGCAAAGCAAAAAGAAAAGTTTAGAAAAGAAAAGAAAGTTTGAAGAGAAAAAGCTTGAAAGATAGCTTCTAGAGGTTGCTTTTAGCACCAACTCTTGCACTTTCTTTGATTTTCCATTCTTGTTTTGCTGTTTTGATTATTATTTTGGTGAGTTTCTTTTGATTTTTCTTTTTAAAGAAGTGTTTTTAATGTTCTTCTTTAAGTTCTTTCTTCATCTTTTCTTATAAAAATTTCTTGAAATATTTTTTTTCTTCTTCTTTGACATGGCCGAATGTCCCATATTTTTTTAGTTGCTGTTTTGTTTTGATTTTTCATGTTATTTTTGATATTAAATAAGTCTTGAAGCTTTAAATCTTCTTCTACTACATATACTTGAAGCTTCTTTTAATTTGGTTGCTTGCTTATTTCCATTTATGAGTCTATTATCATGTTTTTGCATTTCTGATTTTCTGTTTTCAAAATGTTTAAGTTTGTTTATGTTTTATATTTTGAAATCCATGTGTTTGTGGAAATTCTTGTTAGTTTTCATACTTCTACTTTATATTTGCATGATTTGAGTGTTATATTATAGCTAAGTATGTTAGTATATCAAGTGTTTGTGAAAATGCCATGCTCACTTGAAACATGAGGCCATTCGACCACTTCACATTTATTTGCTTTGTGTGTGCATTTTTGCTATGTTAGTTGATAGGTTTGCATTTGCATGACATTTTATTGAAAAAACAATTCGACACCGGATTCTTGGAAGTAGCAAAATATCCGAAATGTGTAGCGAATATTGTCCCAGTTCCAAAGAAGGATGGCAATGTACGGATGTGTGCTGATTATCGGGATCTGAATAAGGGCAGTTATAAAGATAATTTCCTTTTGCCTCACATTGATACCTTGGTGGATACTACGGAAAAAAGAGCTCTTTGTTTTCCTTCATGGATGAATTCTCAGGGTACAATAAAATTAAACAAAAAGAATATACCTCGACGGTGGTCTCCGGGCTCGACTCATTTGGAAAACAATTTTGATCTAAAAAATAAAATAAAATACCTCGACGATGGTCTCATGGCTCGACTCATTTGAAAAACAAGTTCGATTTAAAAATAGAAACACCTCGACGGTGGTCTTGGGGCTCGATTTTTTTGAGAAGCAGAACGAGTTCGATTTAGGAGAGCAAAATTTCCACGATTCTTGTAATGTTAGTCAAATGCAATGATGAAAATGACATGTTTTGCAAATGCTTGTAGGATGTATGTTCCCAACGGATGAAGGTAATTAAATGATTGTGTCATGATTTCTAATCCATGGTTTCTTTAAGGTTCACAGATTATCTAACTTCATGATTGAGTCTTCAATTTTTCACTGATGCCCTACTTGAGGAACCTTTGATCAAGATAAACTGTCAAAGAGTCCCAGTTTATGACTTCACTGAAATTCACAAACTTTCTAACTTCATGACGGAGTCTCCAACACATTCACTGTTTACCTTTACTTGGTGAATTTTCCATCATGATTAGTGATTTCCAAACCTCTTCTAAAATTTAAATCTATTCCTTAGTAGTACTCTGAAATCCTTTTATTTAAAGATTTTTTTTTTTTTATGTTTACTAAACATCATTCAATTTAATAACAAACAAAATGCATCACAAAATGTATGAAAGAAAGTATGAAACAACCAATTGTCATAAAAGGGATAACAAGAATTTATTGCAATTATGTCTAAAAATGACAGAGGTAAATATCAAGGATACAAGGAACAAATGTAGAGTTGTAGGTTGTAGATGCCCCAGATGTGGAATATCTTGGACCCTTCCTTCTTCAATTCATCTGAAATTTCTCTTGAATGAGCAATTTACTTGGGTAACCTCTCGGCTTCCGTAGTTGCATCGGACTGAGTTTTTCTCCTTTTTTTATTTTTTTTTCAGATACTTTCGCCTCCATTACACGGAGCATTCATTCAAACCTTAATCAGTACTTGATCTACCCTTTATGGGTTTTCAACCCTAGTGTCCCCCCATTCGGTATTAAGTCCCCTTTGCGGGTTTTCGGCTTAAACCTAACCTTTTATATTCATTTTTCATTTTTGTTTTCATTTTTTCTTGTATTATACGATGTATTATACCATTTTTACATTTGGAATCATTCGAATTTTTAGGTGCACAGCATCACACTTTTTTTTTCTTTTCTTCATTCTTTTTCTTCTTCAAGTATAGTACTTTTTAAATTCGTCAGCATTCAAGGGATTTCTCAAGTCATCCCCGTCCATCCGAGTCAGAATCAATTCTCCTCCAGAAAAAGCTCTCTTTACCACATAGGGCGATTTTCAATTTGGAACCCATTTCCCTTGCAGATCCTTTACTATAGGGAGAATTTTCCTTAATACCAATTCCCTTTCTCGGAACTGCCTGGGATGAACCTTCTTGTTGTGGGCTCGAATCATCATTTTCTGATACAACTGCCCATGGCAAATTGCTTTCATCCTTTTTCTCTTCAATAAAATTCAACTGTTCATAGCGAGCTCTAACCCACTCTGTCTTTTCTAAACCAACCTCCATCAAAACATGAAGGGAAAGAATTTCAACCTCAATAGGTAACACTACCTCCATTGCATATACCAAAGAAAATGGCGTGGCACCCATATATGTGTGAACGAGGTACAATATGCGTGAGGAGCAAAAGCCAAGATCTCATGCCAATCTTTGTACACATCAGTCACCTTTTCCACAATCTTCTTGATATTCTTATTGGCTGCTTCTACTGCCCCATTCATTTTCGGACGATAAGGCACCGGATTATGATGCGTGATCTTGAACTGAGTACACACTTCTCTCATCATCTTATTATTCAGATTAAAGGCATTGTCTAAAATGATTCTCTCTGGCAACCCATATCGGCATATAATTTTCTTCTTGATAAATCTGCATACCACTGACTTCGTTACATTAGCATAAGAAGCGACTTCCACCCACTTTGTTAAGTAATCTATGTCCACTAGGATAAAACAATGTCCATTTGAAGCTTTTGGGGTAATAGGCCTGATCATATCCATTCCCCACATTGAAAATGGCAATGGTGCAATCATGACATGCAATGGTGATGGAGCCACATTAATCTTATCTGAATATATCTGACATGTATGGCACTTCCGGGAATAACTAATGCAATTTTTTTCCATCGTCAGCCAATAATATCCTGCCCTCATAATATGTTCAGCAAGCATGTGACCGTTGGCATGAGTGCCACATATCCCTTTTGTGGACTTCTTCAATGATTCTCCGAGCTTCGGTAGACCCAACACACTTCAATAGAACCTGGTTCTTCCCTTTCTTATAGATAATCTCACCATCTAGGACAAAACCCATCGCCAATCTCCTCAGGGTCCTCTTATCATTTTTTGTTGCTTGTTCAAGATATCGTTGACTCTTGATGTATTGCAAGATGTTATAATACCAAGGGAGGCCATCCCGTTCTTCTTCGATACTCAGGCAGTGGGCAGGAGACTCGTATATGCTAATCTTTATTGGCACAACTTCGGCCCCTTCATTTACTTTCAACATTGATGATAAAGTAGCTAAAGCATCTGCCATTCGGTTTTCTACTCAAGGGAAGTAGTTGGAACTCACTTCTTCGAATTCCTCTATCAGACTCAGTTTGAGCTCTTAGTATCGGATTAATTTTGCATCTCGAGTTTTCCATTCTCCCTGTAGTTGGTATATCACCAAGGCTGAATCTCCAAAAACTTCGAGTGTTTTGATTTTTCTGTCTACAGCAGCACGAAGGCCCATAGTACACGCCTCATATTCAACGATATTATTTGTACAATCAAAACCCAAAGTAGTGAAAGGATAATAATCTTCTTCTAGGGATATGAGTATTGCGCCAATCCCATGCCCTATGACATTGGATGCACCATCAAAGTACATTTTCAATATTTTCTTCTTCGGGGAATCACATCCTCCTGCGAAACACACATCAAGTCTTCATCGGAGAAATCAAAGTTCAAAGGCTCATAATCTTCAACTGCCCAACTTGCTAAGAACTTGGCTACTACGCTACCCTTTATGGCTTTCTGACTCACATACACAATGTCGTATTCTGACAGCAAAACTTGCCATCTTACAGTTCTTCCTGACAAGGAGGGTGCTTCCAACATATACTTTATAGGATCTAGCTTGGCAGTCAACCACGTCGTGTGGTACAACATGTATTGTCTGAGCCTTCGAGCAGTCCAGGCTAAAGCACAACACAACTTTTCTATCGATGAATACTTCAGCTCATACTCTGTGAACTTCTTGCTGAGGTAGTAAATCACTTGTTCTTTCTTCCCGGTCTCATCATGCTGCCCCAATACACAACCTATAGATCTCTCAAATACTGATAAATACAGTATCATTAGTTTCTCTGGAACAGGTGGCATTAATACTAGTGGGTTGGATAGATAGTGCTTAACCTTTTTAAAGGCGATCTAACACCTTTCATCCCATTCTCCCAGATCACTTTTTCGAAGTAGCTTAAATATTGGATCAAATTTATCGGTTTACTGAGAAATAAACCGAGCAATGTAATTCAATCTTCCTAGAAAACCTCTCACTTCTTTTTGAGTACGAGGTGGTGGCAAGTTCTGGATGGCCTTTACTTAATTTAGATCAATCTTGATTCCCTTCTTACTGACAACAAAACCTAACAACTTCCCTGAAGTGACCTCGAAAGTGCATTTTGCCCGGTTTAGTTTGAACCGAAACTTTCTTAGTCTTTCGAAAAGCTTCTTAAGATTCGCAATATGCTCATCTTCTCCTTGTGATTTTGCAATCATATCATCAACATAGACTTCAATCCCTTTATGCATCATATCATGAAACAAAGTCACCATGGCTCTCTGATATGTTGCCCCAGCATTCTTCAATCCAAACGGCATTACCTTATAGCAGCATGTTCCCTACATCGTCACAAATGTTGTTTTCTCCATATCTTCCGGTGCCATCTAATCAAATTTATTTCCCAAATGAGTTAAACCCAGGATCATTATTAAGGCATTCCTTTTGTTTTAAAATCGAACTAATTCTGTTTCTCAAATAAGTCGAGCCCCGAGACCACCGTCGAGGTATTTTGTTTTAAAATCGAGCTCGTTCTTCTTCTTAAATGAGTCGAACCCCGAGACCACCGTAGAGGTATTTTGTTTTAAAATCGAACTCGTTCTGCTTTTCAAATGAGTCAAGCCCCGAGACCACCATCAAGGTATTTTGTTTTAAAATTGAACTCGTTCTGCTTCTCAAATGAGTGGGGCCCTGAGACCACCGTCAAGGTACTTTCTTTTATTCTGAACTTGTTTTTTAAAAAAAGAACCCAAAATTTTATAATTTTAAAAGTGAACAAGTCTTTGGTAGTGATAGCCAAAGCCTCTGGTGGAGATATCCAAGGTTTTATAGTTTTAAAAGTGAATAAGTCTTTGGTGGTGATAGCCAAAGCCTCTGAAGGAGATATCTAGGGTTTTACAGTTTTAAAAGTGAACAAGTCTTTGGTAGTGATAGCCAAAGCCTCTGGTGGAGATATCCAGGGTTTTACAATTTTAAAAGTGAACAAGCCTTTAGTGGTGATAGCCGAAGCCTCTAGTGGAGATATCCAGAGTTTTACAATTTTAAAATAAACAAACCTTTTGAAGTGATAGCCAAAGCCTCTGAAAGATACCAGTTTTTAAAGTCGCCTCCAAGAACAATTTTCCAAAGTCATGGATAAGACCTTCGGGCACCATTTTTAAAGTCGCCTCCGAGCACAATTTTCCAAAATCACGGATAAGACCTCTGAGCATCATTTTTAAAGACCTCTAGGCACAATTATTAAAAATCATGGATAAGACCTCCGGGCGCCATATTCAGAAAATACCTCTGGTTTCACCCAGGTCTTTTTTTCAACTTCTGATTTTGCCCAAGTCATCATTTTGAAAATTATCTATGGTTTCTCCAAGATAACTTTTTTGACTTTTGGTTTTGCCCAAGTCATATCCTTGAAAATTATCTACAATTTCTACTAGATAACTTTTCGACTTCTGGTTTCACCTATTTTTTTTTTCTGGTTTCGCCCAAGTCGTCACTTTGAAAATTATCTATGGTTTAACCTAGATAACTTTTCGACTTTCGGTTTTGCCCAAGTCATCTCCTTGAAAATTATCTACAGTTTCTCCTAGATAACTTTTCGACTTTTGGTTTCGCCTAAGTCATCTCATTGAAAATTATCTACGGTTTCTCTTAGATAACTTTTCGACTTCTGGTTTCGCCCAAGTCATCGTTTTGAAAATTATCTATGGTTTCGCCTAGATGACTTTTCGACTATCCCAAGTCATCTCTTTGGAAATTATCTACGATTTATCCTAGATAACTTTTTGACTTTTGGTTCCACCCTGGTCATTTCATGTCAACTTTCGGGTTTCGCCTGAATCACTTTTCGACTACTGGTTTCGCCCAGGTTGTTTCAATTTCTGGTTTCGCCAGTAAGGTTAGTACAAGAGAAAATAAGCCCCGAGACCACCTTCGAGGTATTTTCTTCTCTTGCAAATCGAACTCCTTTCCTTAAGACGAGTCGAGCCTTGATTAGTCAGGGAACTCAATTTAAGGAAAAAATCCTCTATTTACAGCTTTTAATCATAAAAAATGAAAAAATGAAAACTCTCTTTCCTTTTCTTCACAAGTGATTTCACTAACCGAACAAAATTATTGTTTATTTATCTTTGCCTGATTCTTGATTCTCAGTAATAACCAAAAAAGGGCAGCAGTAGACATCTAATTTTGTCCGAACACCTAAATCAGGTAATTTCTTCCTTGTAATGTTCTAGAATGCAGAAAATCTCTTCTCATCCTGCAGGTGATACTCCAAGACTTTGTTTAAGAGGCCAAGCATGAAAAATCAATCCGTAAAAGTCAACCCCAAAAAGTCAACAACTAGAAAACTCAACTCTCATTCAATATCAAGATTCAAAGTCTAATTAAACAATGGTAAAAGAATTTTGATAATCCAAGGTCTACAACTAGAGATATAGAGTCCGGAAGATGGGTTATGGAGATTTAATGGAAAAGAAACCCTAATTCGGTAAATTTAGGGAAAAATGCTTAAACGATCAAATTGTTCAAAATTGGAGGTTTCAAATGGAATATAATCAATGACTACGGGTATTGGAAAGGCTATTTGGAAGCAAAACCAAAGGAAGAGTCAATTTGGAAGGAAAATCGAAAATTAGGGTTTTTGGTGAATTTTGCGAAATTGGGGAAAACTGCAAAAATGGCCCGATTCAGTAAAATTAAAGCCCCTAATTGATGAAGAGTGGGTAAAAAAAGAGAGCCCAAGGCTCAGTTTGAAGTAATTCCGAGAAAAGAGCTGGTTGGAGGAAAAACGAAAAAATGAGAAAATTCTCGATATTTGAAAAAGAAAAAAATCAAATCGGAGGGGAGGGGGGGGAGGGGAGGGGAATTTGATCTTAAAAATTGGGCATTTTTTTACCAACTCCAATTCAATCGATAACAAAGGCATGGAAAAAAAAATTTTGAAATCGGACATATTTTGAGTAAAACCAATGTTTCGAGGGTTAAAGGGCAATCTTGGAAAATCTGAGAAAAATAGGAAACGAGCTCGAAATATTATGAAAACCTCCAAACCTGAGTTTTATGACATTTGGAAGAGATTGACGAAGAAAAATCCAGAATCGGTGCTCATTTGAAAATTGGCAAAGTTCGTGTGCACTAAGTTGAAATTCCAAAAGGTAAATCCGGGAAAAATAGCAAATGAGCTCGAAAAATTATGAAAACTTCCATATCTCAATTTTATATTATTTGGAAGAATTGGCAAAGAAAAATTCAAAATCGGAGCTCAATTTAAAAAGGCCAAATTTGGGAGGCATCAAACCGAAATTCTTGAAGATAAATCCGGGAAAAATAGCAAATGAGCTCAAAAAATTAAGAAAACTTCCAAAACTCAATTTTATAATATTTAGGAAGTATTGGAAAAAGAAAATCCGGATTTGGGGTTCATCTTCAATTTAATCAAGTTTGGGGGGCTATAGTGTAATTTAAAAAATAGAGAAGTGGCTGGAATTTGAAGGACCATTCGGCTAGCCCATGAAGAGGGGAAGGTTGGCTGAGTTCTTTTATCCAAAGGCCAAAATTGGATAGCAAAATGGTATGTTTATTTGATTGAGCCTTTGTGATCTTGTCATGTGGCCAAATGAATGAAGAGGAAGGATGTCAACATTATGGTTACATATTTTAGGCCAGCTGTTATTGTCAGGAGCTGATCACTTCCTCTTATGGTTGTAAATTCACATTTTTAGCATTTTTTGATTAGTGGTCTTTGGATCTAGCTAGCTAGGAAAAAAATGACAACATTATGAGCACATAGAGACCATTCGGCTGCCTATTTAGAGGGGTGATTTTCATTCTTTTAGGGGGTTCTTTTGGTTGAGTATTTTCATTGTTGGAGTAATAGCTAAATGGTAGAAAAGTAAAGAAAAATTTAGAAGAGAAGGAAGCTTGAAAGATAGCTTTGAACGGTAGCCTTTTGGCACCTGACTTTTGTATTTTTCTTTCTTTTTCTATGCTGATTTTGTTCATTTTTCACATGATTTCTTGTTATTTTATTATGTAATAAAGGTTTTTAAAACCCCCTTTTAAGGCTCCTATCTTATGTTTTCATAAAAAAAATCAAAAACATAATTTTGTATTACTTTTCTACTAGTGGCCGAATGGTCCCTTTGGTGTGATTGTCTTGTGTTTGATTTATTTCCTATGTTGGTTGTGGTATGTTAGCTTGTTTTGATGTTTTAGCTTTCTAAAATAATCAAAGTATGAAGCTTATTTCTAACTTTCTTTACTTACTTGTTCTTATTTTTTCTGTTTTTACCATTTATTTTCATATCTACTTGCATTATTTACTAATTTTAATTTTCTGTTCTTACTATATCAAGTTGTTCATGTTTTGCATTATTTCCATACATTTGAGAATTCTAAATTCTTCCTTAGTGAAATGATAATTCGATGGGATGGGATAAAATATGGGGAAAAACCCTTCAAATTAAATATTCATGCTTGATCAAAATGGACTTTTAAAGCACGTAATGTAGGCCATGGTTCGGGGTTCAGAAAGAAAGGATAAATAGGCCCAAAATATGTGTTTAAGGATAATCAGATCAAAGATCATTTTTTTTAGGAAGATTCCCTTTGAAACATTTGCCCTTTTTGGACATTTCTTCTTTTGTTTTTTTTTGCCTTTTGGCTTTCATTTGCCATACTTTTTTCGCATTTTCTCTGTTTTTGTTTTTCTTTTGAATCTTTATTTTGACAGAGTGAACCCATATTTATTCGGGGCTCTATTTGCTTTGTATCTGTCTTTGAGTTAGGACTCAGTTCTTAGTGACCCTTCCTCGCATTTGCCCTCCGGTGTAGAGGGTGATCCTTGATTAGGGTTTAAAGAAGAAAAAATTCTTTTGACTCAAAAGGGGTTTCTTTTTGTGACAAGGACATGAAAGATGGCCATTCTCATGTCAAGCATGAATATTCACGTTGAAAATCAATCCCCAGGGCGAATAGATAATCAAAATTTCATTTTGCACTTTGGAATCATCCGAATTCTCATATGCATGATATCACAAATTTTATTTTTTTTTTTTGTCGCATGCCCCAATGATTCATGCGTTTGTCCATCCTTTTTCACCATATAACTATCATTTCCACACATGATGCCCCAGTTTGATTAACCATGAGAATTCGTATCAACGAGGAACATAGCAAGTCTAGGTCTATTTTAAAAAAGCTGAGTTTCAAATATGAGTTCTTTGAAAGGACAAGCAAAATACGACCCAAAAACGGGTTTTCTCTGGGACATGGGATAGTCTAGTTTAATCATTGTGCCCTAGGGTGTCAATCATGAAGTGATGTTTGGGCAATTAGTGTTTTGTGGTTATTGGTAAAGGTCATGAATGGTTTTAGCACAATCTTGACATACATCAAATTACCAAAATCTAGACTCTTGAAAAAATGTCTCATTTGTTTGAATTTCAAGGAATTTGAAAAAATTTCAAAAAGTTTGTTCCTTTATTCATGGCCTAGACTAGGATTTACAACTTTGCTTATTCTGTGATGACAATGTTTTTTTTTTCTTTTTTTATGAAGTTCCATCATTCATATTCCTTGAAGCATTAGGTCTTTCAAGTGTTCTCGATTCAAGGAGTTTAGGCATAGAGGAGCCCAAAAGAGAGGGGGGAGAGTATTGGGTCATTTATAACAATGATCATAAATATTCTCAAGAACGTCCATTATTAAAACTTCCTTAATTCTTTTTTTTTTTTTGCAAATTCAAATTATTGTTAAAACACAACAAACACAAAGCATTTAAAACTCAAAATTCATTTAATTCATATGAATGTCACCATAAGACAAGTGTTTTCATCATGAGGTATAAAACTACATGCATAAAAAAAAAACTCCCCCTAGACATGTTCTTCCTAATTCAAACTGGCTATTCCTCGGTACTCTTTTCGACCTTTCCATTTACTTCTCCTATTATGACATCCACAATGGTCTCCTCATTCCTATTCAGTAGATTCTCCACGCTTTGTGACCTTTGTTTCTTCCCCACATCTAACTGCCCTTTATTGATGAGTGCTTTAACCTTCCATTTCAGACATAGGCAATTTTTCGTGGAATATCCCCGAATCCCAGAATGATAATCACAATATGTATTCTCGTCATACCAGCTCGGATATGAGGGTTGGATAGGCTCCATTGGAACTTTAGTGAGGAGTTGCTCTTCGACTAGCTGGGGCAAAGTTCAGAGTAAGACAAGGGGAGTGGCTCAAACTGATCTCTTTTCAAGATATTCTTCGATTTCCTCTTACTAACAAAAGGTTGAAAATTTATTGGATTCCGAGAGTCCATTGGGTATGAGTATGAACCCTGGGGTATATAGTTCATAGAAGAACAGGGTGGTTGGTATGAAGTAGTCAGAATATACGAGGCAAAGTCTCCCATGGCTTGGACATCTTTCTCTTTCTTTTTAGGCGTCCTGTTTCACTCTGCATTAAATGTTTTACCTCCTTCGAGTTTCCCAGCCTTGATAGCATTTTCAATCATTTCTCCGAAGATTACCATATCCGAAAAATTCTTCGTGGTGTTGCCAACAAGTCTATTGTAGTATGGGGCCTGTAGTGTATTTACAAAAAGGACAGTGGTTTCTTTCTGAGTTAAGGGCGGTTGTATTTGGGTGGCCATGCTCCTCTACCTCTAAGCATACTCTTTGAAGCTCTTAGTAACCTTTTTCTCCATATTTTGCAAGGTGAGACGGTCAGGTGTCATGTCGGTCACATGCTTTTACTGGTTTAGAAAAGCCCTGGCCAAATCATTCCAAGAGCGAATCTGATCCTTGCTCAACTGACTATACCACCTAATTGCGGGCTCGCTGAGGCTATCCTGAAAGTAGTGAATCAAAAGCTTATCATTATGTATGTGACTTGCCATATTTCGGCAGAACATGGTGATGTGGGTTGATGGATCGATCGTCTCATCATATTTCACAAAGTCAGGGACCTTGAATTTAGGAGGAATAACTAAATTGAGGACCAAGCGTCTTTCTTTCACATCCACACTCCCGAATATGTCTGTATTTTCTATTGCCTGGAGCCTTTCATCTAGCAACTGATATTTCCCTTGGGAATCTGCCAACTCAACCTCGTTCGACCAAACCATCTTCAGTTTTGGTTGTTTAGCTAGATCATCTAAATTCAGAATGTTGCTGGGATTAACTGTATTCTGGCCATTTAACATCATGTCCTCACTCTGACCCTCTTGTGCCTCTAACTCTTCTCTAGCGGCCAAGTTTTTAGTGTATCCCTTTCCCTTAATTACGGCGGACATCAGCTCCATCAATTTAGTCATCTGATCCTTAGATTCTGCTTGAGACTTTGCCAGCTTTTCTCGCAATTCTTCATGTGCCCTTTTCATTCTTTCCATTCGGGTAGCTTGTTCATTCTCCATAGCTCTAGCCTGTATTAAAAGGGTACTCAGTACTTCTTATACCTCTTATTTGAAATGGAAATTCTTTCAAAGACTCTTACAGCCAAGCCAACTTCTGTTATATTCCCCTCAAATGTATGTCATGATGAAGGAGTCATGAATGCAATTTGAGGCCCGTGAAACATAAACAATATGATGTATGGACATGCCCAGTGGAAACATGCTAACCGTGTATGTAATAAATGCAATCACGATGCCAACATGATCCAAGTAAAGAATAGACAATAACGCATGGATATATGCAATGAATGATCATATATACTATGAATGCAACATGATGTCAAATATGATGCATGTAATCAATGAATGGTTGACACAGAGTATGTACAGAGAAACTCGTGCTGGCCACGTATGCCATAAATGCGACCTAATGCTAACATGATGTATGTAATAAGCAAATTAGTGCATGGACATATACAAAAAAAATCATGTTGGCTATGTTTGTCATTAATACCACCCGATGCTACCAAGATGCATGTATGAATGTATGGTATGACAAATAATTGATCCGATGCAAAATTCAAAGGGGAAGATATCACGGAGGAAATAGGAATCGGAGGAACTTAATCATCAACATCTCATAAATTTTAAGCACAACCAATTCATTCCCAAGTCAACGTTCACAATGGTATAAACCATGTTTACAAAATTTGAGCAGTGGTTAAAACTGTCTTTTACAAGCACTTTATTTTAACTACCATCCTAAGGCTATAAGAGCCGGTTACTGAAAAAGTGAAATCCTATTACATCATATCAGACTGAAGTCTCTAGATCATTGCTGTCAATCTCCCAATCCTAATTATGCTTTCCCAGCCCTCTATCAATCAGTGTCATTGGATCAATCCACTTGATCTCTATAAGGATTTGTACATTGTTCTTGAGTGCATTGCAGTGCTCAATGCTATGCCCAACAGTTCCACAGTGATAATCACATCTTGCATTCGAATTATACCACTTTGGGTATGGTGGTGACAGGGGTTTCAACGGAACATAAGCAACCGGGTGATTTCAGTCAAACATTGGAAAAAGCTCTTAATAGCTGATTGAAAGGGGATCAAAATGCCTTTGGGTCTTATCCTGGGGTTGTTTCTTAGTCACACAGAGCTTAGGAGTTGGGGCATTTGGCAGTGGCACTAAGGTTCGAACCGGAGTGTTTACGTGGGGAGATGGTGGAATAACAAGACAAGGGTATGGATTTGGACACGGGGCCTTTGGAGGTTGTACAAAGCTCGAGGTTCCTATCCTAGATGCTGGATAAGGTGATTGATGAGGGAAGCAATACAAACTGCCAATTGGTGGTAATGGAGTGGGATTCAGGGGTCCCGTAGTGATCAACCTAGTAGATAATTGGGCCATAGTAGGTTGAGGATACTGGTTTGGACCTAGGACCAATTGCATGGACTGTTTGGGATTTGACGTTTCTATCCTTGGTATCAGGCACTCATGTTTAATCATTTTCATGATTTTGTCCACAATTTCATCAGGATTGCAACCGTTGTGGCATTGACAAGTGCAAGATCTAGCAAGGATTGTATATTCTGGACCTAATGGTTTTGGTTGATCCGAAGGCGATGCAGAGCCCTCAGAAAGTTCCCCCTTACTCTTACCCATATCCTCAAACATTTTTAGCAATTTGTCGAGTTGTCCTTTCACTTCCCGAATTTCATGCCTAAATTCCTCTGATTGCGTTCCAAAGCACCCAATCGTTCCTCCGATTCTTTCCTCATATCTCGAACCCCTTTCATGCAAATGAAAATGTCATTATTACCATGGTATCAAGAATACAATTATGAAGGTACATGCTCTATTCTTATGTGCATGAATATACTGATGATTAATGCATGAGCATATACAGAGAAATTATGATGACTATGTTTGTCATGAATGCGACCTGATGCTGACATGGTGCATGTGAAGAATAAGCAAATTAATGCATGGATATATACAGGGGAATGAACGGGCTTAATTTTTTGGTTAAAGATGACTGCCATAAAAATCGAGAAAGTATGAGTACTGGGTAAAAAACTGTTTTGCCAAAACACATTTTTTTGCCTTTGATAAAATCATTTACAAATCAAAGTAAAAATGTTAGAGACTCTCCTAAAGACTCACAAACAGTAGCTAACACTTTGGAAAAGTTAGACAAAAATTGGCTAAGTAAAAAAATCACAAAGGTAGAATAATCAATTTGACAACTCTTTAATTTTCAACAAGTATGCTCAAAATGAGCATGACTTTACACCATTGATTGGTCTAAGTCATAAATCATGTGGCAATGACATGAAATGCCTGAAAATACAGCAAATATGATGCATGAAATGCATGATTTAAATGACATGAAAAATGCATGGATAGAGAATATGACCTAGACCTAAATGAACTTGCATGGCATTTAATGCAACCTAGGTCTAAAAGGCATGAATATGCATGGCAAAGCAAGCCAATCCTAAACCTAAAGAATGCATGGCAATAACATAAACATATAGCATGCTTAAACAAAATACACAACCAAATATCATGAAAATGCAAACCTATCAACTAGCATAACAAAAATGCACACACAAAGCTTAAAAGAGAGGGGTAGCCGAATGGTTAAGTGAACACGGCATTTTCACAAACACTTAACACAATAACATGCATAGCTAAAGAATAATACTCAAATCATGCAAATATAAAGTAAAGGCATGAAAACCAATAGGCATTTTCACAAACACATGGATTAACAAAATGTAAAACATAAACAAACATAAACATTTTGAAAACAGAAAATCAAAAATGCAAGACAAGTAAAATAAACATGATAACAAGATAATAGACTCAAAAATGGAAACAAACAAGCAACCAAATCAAAACAAGCTTCATGTTTATGTTTTTGAAGAAGATTTAAAGCATCAAAAATGTTTAATATCACTAGTAACATGAAATAAAGAAGCAAAACAACAACTATACCAAAACAATAGACCATTCGGCCAACCCAAAAACAAAAGAAAAAAATTTTCTCAAAGCTTTTTCCAAGAAAGTATAAAGAAGAACTTAAAGGAGAAACTTAAAAACACTTATTTTAAAGAAGAAAATAAAAATAAACTCACCAAAATAGCAATCACAACAGCAAATCAAGAATAGAAAATCAAGGAAAGTGCAATAGTATTGTGCTTAAAGCAACCTCTAGAAGCTATATTGCAAGCTTTTTCTCTTCTAACTTTATTTTCTTTTCTAAACTTTTCTTTTTGCCTTTAAAAAATGGAGAGAAAATCAGCCAAACAAGAGTCCATCGAATGAAAAAATAGTGGACGAATGGCCTTCTAGATGGCTAGGATGTTGTCATTTTTTTTCCAACCAATTTTGATCCAAAGGCTATTAATCCAAGATGATTAAAATGTGAAATTATCACCCTTATGTTAGGTAATCAGCTATCCACAATTAAAGCTATTCAATAATCTTAAGCCATTATGACATTCTCCCTCTTCATGCATTGGTCCATGAGGCTTAATTACAAAGGATTAATCAAAAAAATAACTACCATACTATCCACTCTTAGCCTTTGGATGCAAGAACTCAGCAAAATCATTCTCTAACATGGGCTTGGCCGGCTGACCCTCTAAATTCCAGCCCAATCTCCATTTTTTTAAAAGGCAAGAGAAGCCTTTCCGATTTCTTAGGTAAAATGACCTTTTTGCCCCCCCGAATGTAAATAAATAGAAACGGACTCCAAATTAAAATTTTATTTTTTCAATACTTCCAAAATAATAAAAAATTGAATTCTTGAGGTTTTCAAAATTTTCTGAGCCCATTTGCTATTTATTTGGATTTTCTTTCCAAAATTACCCTTTTGTGCTCCTAAACTTTACCATTTTTTAAACGAGCTCCAGATCCAGATTTTTCTTCACCAATATCTTCCAAATAATTAAAAGTATGATCTGGAAGTTTTCATAATTTTTGGAACTCATTTGGTAATTTTTCAAGATTTAACTTTGAAATACTACATAGTGGGCTCGGGATTTGGCCATTTTGCAAACGAACTCTGAATCCAGATTTTTTTTTGCCAATCTCTTCCAAATAATTTAAGAATGATATATGCAAATTTTCAGAATTTTTGGAGTTCATTTGCTATTTTTTCGGGATTTATCTTCTTGAATTTCTGCATAGTGGACCCGGGATTTGGCCATTTTGCAAACGAACTCCGAATCCGAATTCTCTTTCGCCAATCTCTTCGAAATGATTTAGAAATGAGATCTGCAAATTTTAAAAAATTTTGGAGTTCATTTTCTATTTTCCCAAATTTTCCAATTTTGCCCTTTTGCCTTTGAAACCCGATTTTGCTCAAAACAAGTCCGATTTTCAAATTTTCTTCAAACTGAGCCTTGGGCTATCCTTGTTTCATCACTCCTCATCAATTAGGGGCTTTAGTCTTACCGAATCGGGCCATTCCTGTAATTCTTCCAAATTTCACCGAAATCCACCAAAAACCTTAATTCTCGGTTTTTTTCCGAATTGACTTTTCTTTCAATTTTTCTTTCATGTAGCTTCTCCATTACCTGTAGTTAGTGCTTATCTTTCATTTGAAACCTTCAATTTTGACCAATTTGATTGTTTAAGCACTTTTCCCCAAATTTCTTGAACTAAGGTTTCTTTTCTTCTGAATCTCCGTAACCCAACTTCCGAACTCCATATCTTTCGATGTAGACCTTGGATTATCAAAATTCTTTCACTATTTTTCAATTGAACTTCAAATCTTGATTTTGAAAGTGGGTTAACGTTTTCAGTTGTTGACTTTTTGGGGTTGACTTTTTCAAGTTTGACTTTTATGCTCGCCTTCTTAGACTAAGTCTCGGAGTACCGCCTACAGGATGAAAAAAATATTTTTACATTCTGAAACATCAGTTTAGGTAGAAAACATACCTGTTTTAGTGGTCCGAAAAAAATTAGGTGTCTACAACTGCCCCTCTTTGGCTATTGCTGAGAATCAGGAATCAGGCAAAGATAAACAGACACTAATTTTGTTCGGTTAGTGAAATCACATGAAGATAAGGGAAAAGGGGTTCTTTTTTTTTCTTTTTTTCTTTTTCCATTTTTTCATTTTTTTTGTGTTGAAAAAAAACTGTAAATAGAAGATATTGTCCTTAAATTGAATTCCTTGACTAATCAAGGCTCGACCCGTATTAAGGAAACGAGTTCGATTTGCAAGAGAAGAAAAGATCTCGACGATGGTCTCGGGGTTTTATCCTGTCTTGTGCTAACCTTACTGGCGTGGGTGAAATCGAAAATTGAAAAAGATCTGGATGAGTCTAGGGATTGAAATGACATGGGTAAAACCAAAAATTTGAAAAATATCTGGATGAAACCAAAAATTGAAAAGAATGGGTGAAACAAAAAATTTGAAAATGATCTGGATGGAACCAACAATTGAAAAGCATGGGTGAAACCAGAAATTAAAAACGATCTGGATGAAACCAGAGATTAAAAAGGCATGGGTGAACCAGAAATTTGAAAAATGATCTGGATGAAACTAGAAATTGAAAAGCATAGGTGAAACTAGAAATTGAAAAGCATAGGTGAAACCAGAAATTTGAAAAAGATCTGGATGAAACCAGAAATTGAAAAACATGGGTGAAACCAAAAATTTGAAAAAGATCTGGATGAAACCAAATATTTAAAAACATGGGTGAAACCAAAAAAAGATCTGGATGAAACCAGAAATTGAAAAACATGGGTGAAACCAGAAAAAGATCTGGATGAAACCAGAAATTGAAAAGCATGGGTGAAACTATAAATTTGAGAAAGATCTGGATGAAACCAGAAATTGAAAAACATAGGTGAAACCAGAAAAAGATCTTAATGAAACCAGAAATTGAAATGACCTGGAAATTAACCTGAAGGATTTGAGAGAGGATGCAAATGCTTGATGGTGTAAATGCAAATGTCTTGGATTGATGCAAATGCTTGTTGAAACGATACAGATGTCTTGGATTGATGCAAATGCTTCTAAATGCAGATGCAAATGTCCCTACAAATCATCTTCATGTAAGTAGTTCATGAATGGTGTAATTGCAGCTACAATGAAGATGCGATGATCCTAGAACTGATGCACTTGCTTGAGATGATGCGAATGCAAATATTTATGAAGGATGTACTTGTAAAGGTAGAATGCATATGTTCATGGAATAGTGCAAATGCAAATATCCATGAATGATGCAAATGCTTACTGACACGGTGCAGATGCAAAGCTTAATAGAGAGATGAGTGTTCATGAATGATGCAAATGCACCCGATCATTTTTCTAGACTTTTGGCTTAGCCTTTCACATTCATTTTTCCTCTTCAAATCAGAGTATCTCTTCAACTCCTTTTTCAATCTTTGGCTATTCTTTTTGCCCCAACAGTTTTCAAACTCTTATCAATAAAAATCTGCTTGCTGAGTTTTATTTCTTCTTCTCATATTTGGAAGT
The DNA here is from genome assembly GCA_030761205.1 of Fremontodendron californicum. Classification (NCBI taxonomy): domain Eukaryota; kingdom Viridiplantae; phylum Streptophyta; class Magnoliopsida; order Malvales; family Malvaceae; genus Fremontodendron; species Fremontodendron californicum. The sequence goes on from JAULJL010000026.1 coordinate 7,810,903, forward strand.
CAAGGTTATCCCTAGTAATTTCACACCTTTGAATCAGAAAAACTCTTATCTCATGTCAATATCAAAAATGTGTATTTCAAAAATATTTTTATTTTCCTTTTCTGAAAAACAATTTTGCTTATTTAATGAAAACTTCTGAGTCAAAAAATTCTAACTCCACAGTGTGTAATGTACAAATCTTTTGAAGACTGATGATCACTGTTAGAAATTTTCTTAAGTGTCAATTTGGGTTTTTCAACTTGAATTGACAATGCTTGGTACAACATGATTTTGGTTTTTCCAGGAAAACTTCACAACAAAAATATATGTCCCTTCCA